>CM072895.1:24176464-25376464 GCA_037013685.1 Acridotheres tristis
AAGACATTTCACAGTATTTCTTCTACCTTTAAGACATGGTATATTAATTTAACAAAATTACATATAATTTTGGATGCATTATGTATGCTTCATTTACTTTTTGCAACGTCATTATCTTATTTTTCATGTTTGAACCTGTCAATTGACAACACAGCTACATCTCCTTAGAGAAGATCATGTTTCAGATCAGAGAAGCAAAGTCAAATTACAAGAGTAATTTGTGAAAAATTGAGGGCTTTATTAAATAAAAGGATGACACAAGACCTTGTGTTTAATAGTCTAAAATCCTGTAGGTGAAAGCTTTCTTTCTCTTTCTGCCTGCTCTCAAGTATTTTAAGCAGTAACACAGTGAGCTGATAAATATTTGGGGATTTTACTGCTGTGTAAACGAAAGGGGCTGGCACGAAGATACTGTAGTAGAAGTGACCAATAGCACCAAGAACACAGGTAGAGACTATTCAATATGTAAAAGATAGTAACTTCTATCTGTGGCTTTTTCACAACAGCTGTTCCAAACCACTTGGTTGTGGACAGTGGACCACCACTCCACCAAAGGAGCCCAAAGGGGCAGGTGCAATTATCACAGTACACACTGCATCACCCTTTAGTCATATCTAAAAATTGCAATTTTACCAGCTTTTGATTCAGCTGCAGCACCTGTAAACATCATTTCAATCCCCACCCCACAAAGTATATTCTTCACTACTTCTTACTCAAAGAAAAATTTGTGTGGTTGTGCAGTGAATATAGATATAGAGCAGATCTGGGAGAACATTTTTCTCTGGCTTCTTTAATATCAACCCCAAATTTTCCCCATAGCTGTTTTCAAGTCCAGTTGCACAGACAACTATACTGGCACAGCTCAGAAGGTCAAACCTTGCATGTAGAAATAAATTCAGCTTAAGCTGGCACTCCTCTAAAAACATATGCTCATAAAATGGCACGGCCTGGAGAAATGGTTGCCATTTAGGACCCCCTTATAGGCTTGGTGTTCCAGGCCACCAGGAAGGCCACTGGATATCCTTGCAAAAACAGAGTTACTTGCTTCACATCACAGCCTCAAGAAAGCACAAGTGTTCTCCTTATTCCTCTAATCAATCTCTAAAAGCTTCAAGGATGTGAACCATGAGCACCCTATTACAAAGAAAACCTCAAGAAACAAATTAAAACATTCAGGACAACCTCCAATGTCCACTTGGTCCCCACAGAGGAAACACAAGTTTTTGTCTTCTACAGTCAGCATGCACACGGCATCAAAATCCGGGGGAATGTCACAAATACAAAATACAGAATCAATTGTCTGTTTTGCTATTTATGGAAATATAAAAATTAGGGGAGATTTTTGTCCTCCTTCACCCTGCCAAGTGCAGTCACTTCCACAGCAATGTGCAGTAGTCTGCACTTGTAAACCCAGCACTGAACTCTTCTGGATTAAAACAGTAAAAAGAGCTTTTCCATTTTGGTATCATTTTTATTCCCTTGTCTCAATGCTCTGGCTTCACAGAGAAGGTCAAGAGAAGCCCAGTAGAAATTTCCAGCACACAAGCTGTGAATTAGAGTCCTGGAGGTCTGTCATGGGAGCCAGTGAAATCCACAAATAAAGTATTTTATAATGCAGAATTCTTTGAAACACATAATGCTGAAAAAAGGAAGAGTTATCCATGACATCTGTGGTAATAACCTGCCAGAAAAAGTTGCAACAACTATCAGTGAATACAAAGACAAGTCAGCAATAGAAATTGTTCTGCTGGAAGAGACAGACAAGAAAAGCACCATTATATGGAGATAATGATAAACAAGGAGGCTAAGAAAATGTGTGCTTTCTATTAAAAATGCAGAAAAATGAAGGTAGCAAGCGAGATTAAGGAGAAGCAGGAAGGAAAATACAGTCAGGATGATGAGCAAATAGCATGCCATTAATAATTAAAGTTGAAATCCCTCCATTAGTGGCCACTATGGACAATTAACTACTGGTTTATTATTTATTTTAATTACCTGACCAGAAGGCAGACCACATTTTAAAAAATCATTAAATACAGTAACATTAGGTTTTAAGAAGAGTAGCTCTTTTATAACCTGTGTTAACTAGTTTACAACAGCCATAATGTGTTTTTAACTATGTTGGTTCTGTGGCTACTGAAAAGTGGTTTTCTCTCCAGCAGCTGACTATTGATTTCCTATCAATCCAAAGGCTGCACTATTTCACTATTTCTGTTACATGTTTTCTGTTACATTTGAAGATAACTTGACACACACAGTATGGAAAAATGCCCTTTGTTTTTTCATGTGTTCTGTTTTAAGTGGGTTTTTTTCTATCTAGTGATTAATATTTGAAAGGAAGCAGCCCAAATCATTCAGCCCTTGTTCCAACAAATTTCTTGGAGTCTCATCCTCCAACTGTCTCATGTTTCTCAGGTCTCTCATACCACTCTGATCTCTATGTCAAAGCATCGCCAAATCAGTAAATGGAACAGACATTGCCCAGCAAAACAACCCTGTCTGAGATTGCTGGTTCTGAGCTGAAACACTTTAGGTCACACCTGTCTATATCTGGATGTGTTTTAGTGAATGAGGTGGTCGTGCTTTTCATAGCAGAATAGGACTCATAAAAATTAAAACATAAATGAGTAAAATACAAACATTTCGGTGTCTAGCTCGGGCAGCAGAGCAGGGATCAGTACGAACTGCTGTTGAGGGGACAGGGCTGGAAGAGCCCATCCCTCCACGTTCCCTTTGCAGGGCTGGAAGAGCCCATCCCTCCACATTCCCTTAGCAGGGCTGGAAGAGCCCATCCCTCCACATTCCCTTAGCAGGGCTGGAAGAGCCCATCCCTCCACATTCCCTTTGCAGGGCTGGAAGAGCCCATCCCTCCACATTCCCTTTGCAGGGCTGGAAGAGCCCATCCCTCCATGTTCCCTTTGCATTCACTGTTGTCCTGACCTCAGCATTTTATCAAGGCTGCAATGTCTTGGTAAACTATCAACAGTAATGGGCTGGGGGGACAGAGTCATTCACACCTCACCTCTTGCATACAGGTAAAACCTTACAAAAGAAAGGCCTTGTAAAATCATGGCTCAGGCCTGTTGCCTGGCTGAACAGCAGCAAAAGCTCTTGTGTGAGAATCAGCCTGCACCCGTGAGAAAAGAATGTAACATCTTCAGGGAAGAAAGTTTTTGGTGAGCACATACACTAGCAGCTACTAACCAAAGGGTAGCAACAAGTTACTAACCAATTAAAATTAAACACGATGCTTTTAGGAAACTATATAAATACGAGCTGTGAACAATAAAGATTGGCTATTGCTGCACGAAGGAAAAGTGTCTTGTCCGTCTCAACTACAATAATCACCATCTAAATAGATAGACTAAAAGGATCTCCAGTTACACTCAGGTTAGCATTTTTATTTCAACAGCTTATTCCTCCTCAGTAATGTCCTCTCTTGTCTAAACCTTCGATGGTGTGGTTCTGCTTCTGTGCCCACCCTTGGACAACACTGAAAGCATGGTATAAATGAAAGGAAAAATCCATTTTCTTACTCAACATCTAAGAAAATTAGAAAAAGCTAAGTCAGCAAGCAGTCTCATATAAATAAGTGACATTCTAGATGAGATCATAAATGATTCTCAAGGTATTTTGGAACAAAAGACAAAAATGCAGATGCAATAATGTATTTGGAAATTATATGTTGAAAAGAAGGAATATGACAAAAGCATCGTTTTGCAATAAGACAGAATGATGTGAAACTTCAACAAGGGAGAATGCTGCGAATTTTGAGAGAAGGAAAGAGAGTAATTGATGCCATTTTATGTACCAGTCTTATGGCATTTCACAGTTATTCAGAACCTGCTTATAGCCCAAAATCATTCAAGTACCTCAGAAAACTGAGCTGACCCTGCTATTGGGAGGATGAGGAAGAATACATCTGAAACACACATAGTTTTTTCTTTTATTGGAACAGAGGCAAGATAATTTTAAAATATAATAAAAATTAAGTCTATCAATCAGCTTCTCTTGCCAAAACTTTTTCAGAGTAATACTTGTTTATTTATATAAAATAGGGTCATGCTGAGAGGAGATACTGAGTGAAAGAGATCAGATTTTTTTTATGATATCTCACATTTGGTCCAATGGTTTGCTGATGCAAATCCACTGTCCCAATCCTTCCAGGCCTGAATTGCCTCCTTTTCCTTTCCAGCATTTCTGGACTCATCTGTCTTCTCAGTGATCCCTTTCAGCTAATTTTTTTTTTTTATGTCTTTTCCTCCTAGCTTAGGAAGACCAGCACACTCTCCAAGGAATCAGCTGAGCACCAGAGCTCACATAACAGATTAAGTTCACAGAAGCAGGAGAGAAAAGAAGTCCAGCTCTATCCTCAGTCATGGACCATCAACCACCTCTTGAAAGTTCACCTTAACTCCTGTGCCCTGAGGAAAAGGCAGTCAGAGATTGACAATGAAGTCTCTATTCTAAAGGAGTTAAAACCAGATCCTACTACAGATCCCTTTCACAAGGAATTAGTCTGTTGTTGTGTTGCCATTCCTTCCTTCCTTCCTGAATTTAAGAAATGTCTCCAGTAAAATCTTTATTGAAATAGTGCATTATGCAGAAATACCTTACTAAATCAGAAAGTTTCATCTCTCAAATATAGTTCAAAAAGTCATGGACAGTTGTCTATAGGATTTTTTATTTCATACTATGGAATAATTTTTGGGGAACACAGCAAAGCAATTAGCTGGAGAATGTCATGCATTACAACTGAAATAGTATTTCTAAAGAACGACACTAAATTTGGTATTACTTTTATATTCTGAAGGCCTACTTGTACCTGGCAATTGTTCTTTACTGTCTGACCACAGAGGGTGAAATTTCCCTTCCTCAACACATAAACATCCCATCACCATTTCACTCTTTTGCTAACTTTGAAATAATTATGGCACCTAGGAATGTTGTTTTAGTGCACCATCCTTTTTTTGTTTGTCAGTACTTCTCACTAGGCTGCCTCTGGTAGCAACAACTGTATCATACTCCTCTAACCCTGCACTTGTCCAAGTAAATTCTCTCTTGCAATTATAGAAAAGCAAAGAGGCTCCAATTATCCCTAGTGTAACAGCCATGGGAAGATGCCCCTGTAAATTGGGAGGCAGCCTAAATTAAGGACAGTGTCATTGTCTGGACTGATCTGCTTGAAAAAGAGAAACGTGGATTTTAATGGAGCCAAAAAGGACAACAACAAAGTGCTTTGTTGAAGGTTTCCAGAGTGACTACAGTCCCATCTAGGCATTAAAAATGCATCTCTTTCTATGTCTTGTGACAGTATTCACCATGCTAAAAAAGGATCTAGGGCTTAAGCTGACTGAGAGTTTTTTCTTGCCTTGGGTTTGAAAAGAAAAAAAAAAAAGGAACATTTCTTTCTCACTGTTTATTTTATTTATAAGCTTCCTGTAAGGTTCCCAGAAGAAATTACTCCATTCCAGAGTAAGACAATTATCAACACTAACATATAATATATATAAATATGCAGAGTAGTAGTAACCCACTAATGTGCTCAAAATACTTCTGTGAGAATCTGACTATTACTGGATTTGAACTGTTGGATGCAGATCTTAAGCTCAACAAAATGAAAATTATACATTTAGATTCTCTAGCTTGTGTGGGTGACCCAAGCATTCATCCAGCAGGAAGGAATGATAGGACAAAGACAGACTAATTTACCCACAGATTATTCCACCTACCTCATAATCAGAACTTAATTATAAACATGAGTCCAGTTCAAGTCATCATTCAAAAACTATTGATAAAGAAGAAAAAGTGGACCCATGAAGAAAAGGTGTTGAAAAAGCAGCTTCTTCAAAATAGAAAATAATCCTTAGGGAAATTTTGCATATTGTTGTCAGAAATATATGAAAATGTATAATTAAAAAACTGGTGACCAGGTTAATCGTGTAGTTCTGTGTAACAGAACTATATAAAATAGTGAACACCTCAAAAAATAATCTACACTCAAGCTCTGTAACTGGTTTGATGGATCACATAATTTTATTTTTTTGGGGGGAAGAGCTGCAGTCATACTGTACATATCTCATGTTGTCTGGAGGCTGAGAAAGTGAGCAGAAGATAAATCAGTACTTCGCATATCAGTCTATGCAATTTTACTGCTTTTATAATAGCACAGATTTTGTTATTATTGTCCTGGCACAGCAGCCAGGAATTGGCAACAGCCAGGAGCTCCATTCCTGCTCTGTGGTGTCACTGGGCTCCAGGCACTGCATCCCTTTGTGTGCACATTCCACACCCCTGTGCAGTTCCACGGATCACTCTTTAGGGTTTTGCATCCATTCACAGCACTTTCAGCAACAATGACAGAGACTACTCCCTCTTCTTCAAGAAAGATCAGGTGTACCTGTGATATCCCAGCCTACTCTGCTCTTAAATTCCTTCAAGGACAGAACAAACTGCCCCTTTGAAATAAAAAAAATCCTATTGTACTACAGTGCCCTTTATGCAATTTGACTCTATTCCTCCTTGTCACAGACCTCAATACTGGCATTATACCTCAAAGTTCTTTACATTTATTGAGTAAGATTTTCCTCTTTAAACACTTCTACACTGTCCTCCCAGATTTACTGGCAAAATTCCCATTCTCTTCAGTAATGCAGTATCTGGATTCATGGTAATGAAACATACATTTTAATCCAATATTTCTTTTCTTCTGTGACAAGCTTTCCAAAAGAAAACAGTAAGTTGTTTGAACCATATGATATTCATCTAAGACACCTAAAGGGACTTAAAGATTAAATCTCTGAACTGACAATAACCTTTTCATTAAAACTGCTTCTCAGTCACAGCAAATGTAATGCCAGATTTTGAGAAGGTGGTGCAGAGAGTGATCAGCCAGAAAGCTTGGCAGACTTACTGGGAAAAGAGGTAGCAAATTAAAAACATAATATTTGACCCATGAATATTTGAACACAGGTGATACACTGAAAGGAATAAGTTATTGTCAAAATCATGGCATTGGAGTTACTTGAAGGAGTCTATTGTTCCAAGAGGCAGATCAAGATGACAGAGGCACCCTGGATTTCTGGAAAAAGTTCAAAGAAAGCTTCTGAGAGCTGATCTTGCCAGGTAAAGAACTTACTGAGAAATCATGAGAGCATACTGTGGAAAAGTTTTGCTATGTTCCCTCTTCCGACAGGAAGCCCTAGATCGGAATTGCCAAAGGCTTCCTAACAGATTGTATTCTCATAGAATATTAAATTAAGTGGCTACCTCCTCCTCTTTATTTCAGAAGCCAATTAATTTTTGTTCTTTAAATAAATTTAATTCTACCAAATTTAACAGATTCAGGGAAAATAGCAGCCCTTTTTTCTTAAGCATACTTGTTCTTTCAAGCTCAAACCACGAGTGGGAGAATTACCATTAAGCACACTGCTATGAATTAGTACACACAACAAATACCAGCCACGCTAATTGCTAAGAAGCATAAATTTCCAGTTTAAGAGAAATGCTTCAAGGATTAAAGGGACTCTTACCTTCTGGATTGCTGATACAAACTTCCTTAATTTTTATTTTCCTCTGATCATAGTCTTGAATTTCATGTTGGGCATCAACAGTCTGCATGTAAGGCTTGTGTTTACTCAGTAGCCAAAATTTGAGCTTTCTTAAATAAAAGACAATAAGGAACTACTAATCTCATAACCTGTCTCATCTCAATGTAAATACTTTAAGCTGCAGTTATTTGTATAGACCATGAAAATTAAGGTCTCTTGGAACTTTGAAATAACTTAATTGAAGTGCAGACCATGGAGGATCTGTGTTATTTATTCCAAAAGGCACACACCTCTGTACAGAGAGACAGGCAACCTGCAGTTCACTTGGAAAGGGCAAATTAATACCTTAAAGCACAATACATTTTTTTTAACATATCATCATTATAATTTTTATTTTTCATCCTATTTTTATTCTATGTTTCTTCCAGCTGATTGCCCTATAGTAGCACTTCACCTATTATTAGTTATTTATGTTAATAAAATTCTATATAATGTGTAACAGCACACAATTAATTCATAATGGAATAGGGAAACCTTATGATTACTGGGGAGGGAGGTTGTGTTTGGGTTGTTTTTAACTTGTCATTGGTCAAATTTACTTATCTTTATGAACAAAATTTTACATATATTCTTTCTGAAAAACAGTAATTTACAGTAGTCAGAATTGCTTTCCCCAGTGTCAGCTCATTTGAATCCTTTTCCAAGTGATCAGCAAACTTGAGAGGTAACAGAACCAACTACACGGGAAAAAATGTCAGCTCTGATTCTTTCCTGATATTTTAGGAAAGAAAACAATTTCTTTTTTAAAAAAGTTCATTTCCAAGCTTGGGTTGTTCTTTGGTTTTTTTCCTTTCAGTTGTCACAGAAATAGATTTTATATAAATTCCTAGTATAACAGTACTGATAATTCTGAAAAGGTTATATGGAAATTGTACTAACATAAAAAGTTGTATTTGGCAAACTTTATGACAGCTTTTGCTATGTTGTTGGCTGATTCAAATTTTCTTCCAGAATATCAATCATATTCCTACATTTGTAGACTAAAACATGAATAAAATATGAAAGTTTGACATTAATAAATATTAATTTACAAGTTTCTCTTGAGTTCTAGAACTCTGGCGAGTTCTAAGTAAAATGTTAGGCTGACTTCACAAAGCTCCATTGACCTCTACTGATCATGATGGAATTTGCTTTTCCTAACATTCCTTCCTGGGCAGTGCACAGCACTTCTGTTGAATAAGGTTACATTTACTATGTGAACCAACTCTACATAAAATAAAATTGAGCTACATAAAATTATTATATAAATTAACTTGGTAAGAAGAGAAAATATGAGTAGGGCTTAGTAATAAGGTTTTTAAACAATGGTAAATTTACTTAGTGATAATGAAATTATTTCAATATACCTTCAATATATTTTGTTTAAAAGTGTAAGCAAGATAAGATAATGAGCATTGTTCCTATTTTAAATCATGATTATATTCTGAAAATGAAAGCTAATAGGCTGAAAACTATTTATCACATAATAGAGGTGCAGGCAATACATGATTAACAAGAATGAAACAGAATGGACAAAAAGCTCTGTGTGAGAAATTAATATTGATAGAATGACACAGTGCAAGAAATGCGAAGAAAATATCAGGAAGACAGAATTACTATGTAGCTGTGTCTAGTAATTTCCAAAATAAATCAATGAGCCAATACACACTTCTTTCTACATTATTGCTCCTATGCAATAACCAGAAAAGGAGTATCTCAGCTTATAAAAATGTAATGTTATGGAAATATTCAAACTCTGCTAACATGTTTTAAATATAAATGTGTTCGAGCAAACCGATTTATCTTTAAACGTTTTCCCCGTGAAAGTCATTCACTTTAACAAAACAAAAGAAGTTTTATCTAGAAAAAGGTTTTAACATAAAATTTGTTGCTATTAAAAATGAAACTTTTTAACAGTTTTAGTTTCTTACCTTTGGTATTTGTGTTACCAAACAAATTACAGAATTTTCAGATTTTGTTCTGAATTAGAAAAAGAATTAGGTTTAAAATGTTGCAATGTCCCATAAACGTGTATGCCTTTTTTTTTTCTGAAACTATTCCCAAAATCAGATAAAATTTTGGATTCTACTGAATTTTTTCACTTAGTTCTCTTGGTCAGGTTCTCAGCCAAGTACCAGGAACCTCAAGGGAACTGCAGTCCAATGAGCAAAGGCTGAGTAATTCTCTTTCAGAATTTTTCTAGTGCAAAACAAAAATTAAGTTGCAAGTGCAAGTTTTTGAGGTTTTTTTAATGTTAAGCTCAAGTAAAGTACTAATCAACATGACCAATACAGAAACCAATTCCTAATCTTTCACAGGAGAAAAAAGACAGCTCTGGAATAAAGATTGACCTTAAAATCTAATTTTACTAAAAATAAGCTAGCATTGGCTAGAGGCAAATTTCTTTTATACTCAGCCCTGCATGAAGGTCAGTCTTAAACTGACAAATTTCAAGATCCTGATCTTCCAAGGTCAGCTCAGGATAACATTAGTATGCTAACAAAATACATTTTACAATAGGAAGGGAACAGAGGTACCAAGGTGTCAGAAAAGGATCTTTAATATGGTTAACTCTTTTTGACGAGAAACAGAAATTTCCACTGGAAAGTAAATATATATTCATGAAAGGTTCAAGCCACGAGATGAGTTTCTCTGATTATGACAAAATTTCCCAACCACATTATGATGAGACTGTCATCCTGTATATGAGAAGGGAGGAGAAGAAATATGGGCAGAGGTTTACTTTCTTTCCAAGCCCAGGGAATATCTGTAAGCACTTTTCACATCTCTTGGTGTTTCTAAAGCAGCACTTTCTGCTTGAATATCAATAATGAAACAGAAGCCTCTTCCTTCTCTTTGCTATCAAACTTGTTTTTAACAGAGAACAAGGGATATTTTTATTCCTATTATGTATCTCTAAAAGGAATAAAATTGTGGTGTAGAATTACACAGACTCAGGAGAGTGTTATAAGCTCGACAGAATTTTTAGATTTACCTATACTCCAATAATTTCAAAGTTTAAATATATACAGTTTCTGAAATATGAGCATCTAATCTAAATCCCTCTCAAAGCTCATATTTCCTCCTAGGGGAGTGTCTGAAATTTCCTACCAGAACAGGACATGGAGTTTAGAGTAAACAATGAATAAAAGGTGGCAGGAAAGCAAGGTATGAACAAAGAGAAAGTTCCATTTCACCTCTTTTTCTGATGTTTCTGCACAGGATTTGTAACAACTCGCTCTACATCCTGTTACATCCTTGTCTCATTTACATTCAGACACAACGTCAATCAGAAACACGTTGAAGAACATAAACAGATGTCATCTGGGGTTTTTTGCTCCTATACTTCGGACATACTTTAGTAATAAAGGGACCTCCAAATTTTTCTTTTAGACACAAAGACCTCAGAATTTCCTGGAGAAAAAAGAAAACCATTTTTTCCTCAAATCTCTAGGCATATATAGCAAATCATTTTATCCTAAAATGTCCAGCTCCTTTTACAGCAGCTTTTGCCAGTTCACATCTCATTGACTGAGGCAACACAGTACAACTGATGTAACTCAGCATGAATGATCACAAAACACACCAGTTAGAAAGGCAGGCGAGGAACACATGGGTAATAAATATATAAAATGTGTTATGGGACTCGCAGGAATGCAGCCAGCAGTGAGATGATACAAAGCCTTTCAGCAAAGAACCACCTTCATCATTTCCTTTCAGACAAGTTTCAATGGAGAGTTCACAATTAAAGTAATTTTACTCCAGCATCTGGTATTTTCTGGTGACTTTAAACCTCCACAATATTTTATAATTCTAAACATCAGTATTATTCCTACATCTAAGGCACAGTAAAAGTAAATTCAGTCATGCCTGACTTAATGGCATCACACATCCCCTCTAAAAGGACAATCTGTATATCTGCTTTACAAAGAATTCAGACACACAACAGTTTTTCACTAACACTTACTTGTGTATCACGATCTCACGCTGATTTGCACTAGTAGTATAACCAGATTGCTGGAAATTCTTGAATTTGAGTCACCTGAGTACAAGATTACATCATTATCTAAGAAATTTTTCAAGACCTGACTGCGATGTATGAAAAGTCCACTCTTAGGTGAACTAATATGATGCATAATGAAATTCCCCCAAAAGAAAAACTACACAGCAAGGAGTGCTGACCAACAAAAATACCTCCACCAAAAAAGCTTTGACCATGATCCAGATTCAGATGCCCATTTTTTTTCCCCTCAGTTTGTTAATTATGCATAACAGCCTCAGTTAAGTAACTTGAAAACAGCAGGGGAA
Source organism: Acridotheres tristis (assembly GCA_037013685.1). Lineage (NCBI taxonomy): Eukaryota > Metazoa > Chordata > Aves > Passeriformes > Sturnidae > Acridotheres > Acridotheres tristis. Next base: position 24,188,362 of record CM072895.1, read on the forward strand.
AGAAAACCCAAAACAAACACAAAAATCCAAACCGAACTAACAAAAAACAAACAGTCACAACAAATCAACCCACACAAACAAAACCAGAAATAGCTCTTGGAGAGCAGTCCTCCCAAGATTTGAAATCTCACTGTGTAGTTCTGTTATGACCAAAATCTTTAGATAATCAATTATAGAGTTAGGTGAATAGGAATTAGCCTCCTCCGTGTGCTTTACATCCTAGCCTGGGTTAATGTATGGAACAAGGCAGCATCACAAAATACAGCAGCTATAAACAAGCTACACTTGAGCCAAGTAAATGTAGACTGCAGCAGCATTCCTCAGTAGCACCCAGCAGTCTGATTTAATGGGCCATAAAGAATTCTTAAATTAAAAAAAAAAAAAGAAAAAACAGTTTAATTTTTTCTTGTTTTTTCTTTTTTTTTTTTTTTTTGCAAAGCCTCGAGACGCTGACAATATTTACAGCCCACACACGGAAACACAGATGCGCAAAAATTAATCTGCCAAAATAACTTTCCCCAAAAACATGGTGGACTTGCCTGAGTGAAGGTTTTATTATTATATGATTAATAATGCTATTGAGAAGTACAGGGTCAAACATTTGCACAGTGGTAAAGATGTGGGTAAAATTACCTCTTCAGAGTAAGGAAGCAGATCAGTCATTTTTACACAAATATGAAATCTATACATCAATGCATGTTGCTTTTCAGATTTATTCTTTTCACTGAAGCAGTGAACACAAGGTACATAGAAAATTATCTTGAATAAAAGACTCTATATGGCACAAATGTCATTGAGTTTGCTTAAACTGCAACAGATTCTGTGTTAATTTCCACAGTAGGATGAAGGGAAATTGATTATATCTTTTTGCTGTATTTATAAACAGTTTTTAATGCTTCAAAGGTCAGTTATTTCCAGCAACTAAAATTAATTGTCAAGTATAGTGATTTTTGCCTCCTCATCAACACATTTACATCGGTGTTGATATTTCAACATAATGGATATTTCAGATTTTCAGAAGAAAGTACAAATTCTTTTTGTCATTTGTTCCTGTTATGTGACTGAGATTCAATCTTGCATCCATGTACAATTATGTTTATGAAAAGGTTGTCCTAGCAGGTTCCACTTAAAGAGGAGCTTACAAAAGCTTGCTGCAAGCTGTTTGTGTGGGCTGCACATGAACAGCTTCCTCTTTTCAGATATCATAGAGCCTTTTCTTACTCTCCTCTAGAACTGTCCTCTTCTGTAAACTCTTTCTCAAATGAGGCTACACTTGCAAAAACACAGGGCAAAGTTCTCACCACATGGACTTCAGGCCATTCTCTTCAGCCCCCCCCAAAATCTATAATTAGCAGAGACAACGTTTTCAGCTGTATGACATTCAAGGTCTGAATTCCTGGGGGAAAAATAAAATGCAACAGCATTTTTATTGCCCATCTCAAGGGATGCAGCAATTCATTTTTTTCTCAGTTTACTAATGTACTTCATGGATGCTGTTATTGTTATGGTGATAAAGGATGACTTTAAAATGTAAATGAAGACAGCATGTCTAGAAACTTCAGAGGAAGATTTCTCTACCGGGGTCAGAGAGAGCAAGTGAAATACAGAATTAAGTAGAGAGTGTTGTTATAGCCCAGAGATCTTCTTTTCTCTCCCTTTCCCTCCTTTTTCTTAGAAAAATAATAATGCCTTGAATAAACTGCCAGAGTTCAAACAAAACTATAGTGCCAGCTTCAACTGCTCAGTGATTTAGGATGCCAAAGTAACCTTGAAATACTTGCTACTACTTTGTTTCACTTTCCCTACTTGTTTTTTTATTCAATAATGTGATTTAAGGGAGAAAAAATAGTAAAGGAGAGGAAGGAAGATTTAATGTCAAATTTTGATCAAGTTGTACTCTGCAGTGCAAATGAAGCAACAATATAAGAAACAGAGGAAGTAACAAAATCACTATGATCTTAATTCTTAATAATGTGTCCAGTATCTTTACTGAATTTGAATTTCAGGAGGAAAATATTTACACATTTGAAGCATGTACTTCAGTCCTTTGCTGGGCCAGGGAATCTATTTGTAAATTAGACCTTATATATAAGAAGACCTACTAAAACAGATTCTAACATTTCTTTTTCCACAGTCTGAAAATAATAAGCTTTAGGAAATAATGAGCTTTAGGATGCTCAGTCTTCATCTGTGGGCTGTGCAGACACTTTGTCATATGATTTTATAAGCAACCAGTTGCTCACAGGTTTGGGAAGCACCATCAATAGAAAATCACAGATCTATATCCACTTCTCATCATAGCCTGTCCCCAGTATTTTAAAAACTGTGTCTTTTGCATAGTTTTCTTATTTAACAGAACTTCACTCCTTAGCCTAATCCACCAAGGCTTATACTTTCAGGCAACTCAGAATGTGAGGTCTATAATCCAGTCAGACTCAAAGTTCAAACACATCTAACTACTATTTTGATAATAAGTTCTACATATCAGTAACTATCAGTGCCTGTAGATCTATACATTGGTATATCAATGATTATCAGCACATATATCTATACATGGCAGTCAATTATCAGTATTATCAAAACAGACTTATCATAAATATATCTAATTATCTCTCATGCTCTTTTTCTTTCTTTTCCTGCTATATTCACTTAGCAATAGCTGCATTTTCTAATTTAGATTTTTGATTTATACTTGGCACCAAAAGTTTATGCTGATCAAAATTGGTTTCTTCTTAACCATGCAGATTACCATCCTCCTCTACATCTCTACTTTACTAAAAAAAAAAAAAAAGAAAGCTCAGAAAAACTTTCAGGCTTTCTGAATGTTGTTAGTATCATTGTACAATCATTCTGTCTCACATTCTTGTACAAAGAAGAGAGATCCCAACGGACAATAAAGCATCAAATGGAAATGCCTTGTGTTGATCGTGCTTAAAATACAAGTTGACTTCAGCTCTGTCAGCAAAATTCACCTCTCTCAATGATCTCCTGACCTTTGGAGCTATGAAGATTTACACACACTTTCACTGGGGGAAGCCAGTCTCTTCTTCACCCTTAGAGACTCTGACTCCGGAGTGCCTGGGCAGAGGTTCTGCACAAACATAGAGGTCCCTCATGATTAATTTAGGTGAGACTGAGCTGATACCAGCAAAACAACAATTTCTAGTTTTTCTCTTACCCTCTTTAAGATAATAGACACTGTCACATGAAAATAAAACAAATACAAAGCTACTCCAAAATGTGCCAGGTAACTTTGCTCTGAGTTGGTGCAACTACAGAGTACTCCCAGCAAAAAAAGCCTCATAACCCAGAGATGAAAAATGAGGCTGCAAACAGAATTCATTCCCTTAGGACACAAATAAGACATATACATACAAGTATAAATACATGTCTTGGTTTAAACAGCTGGCAACAAACACAGTTTTTCATCTATTCTAAAATTACCCTGAGCTATCTTTCCCCTTGTATGTTTAAAACCCATTTTTAGAGTTCTAGCCCAATTTCAGGCATTCAGTGGTACATCACAAAGTCATTGTCTTACAGATTACAGCACATTTCAGCAGTAGATTTTATACCATATGAGTACCTCTGTAAATAAAGGTAGTTAATTTTTAAAACCCCACTTTTCATAATACTCAGACAATTAGGATCAGAGCAGTCCAAAAACCTGAGCTGCCAGAGAAAAGACCAGAATAATACAAGCAGCCTGTTCACAGATGTTTGTGCTAAGCCATAAACAGTGGGAATAGGAGTTGATTCTGCCTCCTGCAGAAAGAGCAGTGCTTGAATAACCTCAGCTGATGACTGAAAATGACCTGGCTGAAAGGCTCAGCTCTGTGGTCACACTGACCTAATTCTTTTTTTTTTTTTTAAACAAGGACTTCTCTTTTCAGATAAAGAATTTGTGGAGGGGTGTTGCTTCATCAAAACACAAAGAAAAATAGTAAACTAAGGCTCTAAAGAAGAATTTAGGAAGAACTAGATTAAAAGGATTGCACTGTGTCAAATTCCCCCACGATGGTGGGTGTTCAGTTCCTAAGGGCTGCTATAAATTCAGTATTGTATCACTTCTCTGCCTCGTGGTGGGAGCAGAATATTGCAGCACCTATCCCAGAGCCTGACTCCTGACTGGGACCAGAGCAGAAGCAGATGCTCAAGGAACCTCTTTCACTGCTGTATTTTGCCAGTTTTCATCAGTCTCCTGCATTTGTTTCATTTTCCTTAGATCTTATACAGTGAGAAATAGTAAATAATTGTTCTCTATTCACTCTCTCCAGGCAGCTCATAACATTGCATTATTTGCCCTCTGGTAATTCTTTTTTTCCCTGAGCTAGAAATCCTGCAAATGTTTAATCTCTTTCAGCAGTAGAGCAATTCCACATGTTCTTCTGCTTTATTGTTCTTTCTGCACTTTACAGGTCTATGCTACTTGTCAATTTTTTCAACATTTTGAGCTGGTGAAGTAAGCAGACATTCACAGACATATACAATAACATGAAAACTATTTTCTGTTTTCTTCTTCATTACTTCCAAGTAATTTCTAACACCATATTAGCTTTGTTGGTTGTATTAGCGAGTAGCATCAAAAAAAGATTGATTTTTATTAAATATGTCCTCCAATTTTCTATCAAATGCAACTTCTGGCAGAATGTATTACTCTCCTGGTATTGTATCCTGAACATCCCACTCTGCAGAGAGACTTGAATGATTGCATTCAAAAGAGAAGCCTATTTGTCTCTGCAAATTAGTCACTCTGATATCCTCAGGATAATTACAGTATTAAAAGTTAGAAATTAAATTAAATAAGTGAGGGACTGGTTTGAGAGCTAGCAGCACTCTGCAATGCCAAGTGCCAGTTCAGGTCAGGAAATTAAAAACACTGTTAGCTGAAACAGAGAAAGTGCTATGAACAAATGAAATAGGCTCATAAGTGACTCCTCTGAGGTGCAGTCAGGTGCTATTGACTTATTTCATCTAGTCAAAGCCTCATAATTTGAAAAGAGATATGAAAATGGTATCTTTGGGAGCATAGGCCCTTCTGACATGGGAGATGTTATGATTCCTGTTTTTTTTAATGGCCCCAAAAAGAAACACGTTGTCTGCTGCCTTTCCATCAGAGCCCAGACTTTCCTGCTGATGCACTTTTTGTGTTTGATAGCCCTGCCATTTCTGAGATCTGGAGAGATCACAGGCTAAAGTAAGAAGGCAACAGGTGACTCTGGCAGTACCACCAAAACTTTGCACAGCTCTGGGTTACTGATGTTCTTGGTCTGTAACTACTTAACCCACCATGGGCTGCTGAATATTTAGTTATTGCAGAAAATATTCATTAAAAAAACAAAATATAGGACAAATACTGAAGCATTTTTCCTCACTGGTGTATCCCAAATTGGAAACCAAAGAATATAAACCCACTTGTTTATTCATTCACAAGGCAGTCCCCAGGAGACAGTGGGCTGTGGAGGCAGCATGTTCTGGGAAAGAGCCACGCTCTGACCCACTGCTCCTTCCAGCATCATCTGCTGCGATTGCCATGGGGATGGGAGCCACCTCCTGCCATGAGCTGCACCTACAAATCCACAAGAAACCAGCACAGCTCCCGGAAATGCAAGCACGGTGGTGTTTTCTGGAGGAATACACTGGGCAAGGAGCTGCCTCAGTGTCCAGGCACTGCTGTTTCTAAATGGGGTCTCCTCTGCCAGTGTGGGCAGAGACCCAGGGTGGAGCAGACACAGGGCACCAGCAGCTGAGACAGAGCCTGCTGGAAACAGGAAAAGTGGAGGGAAAATCAGCAGAAGTTACGAGTAAACACATGGACCAAACAGGCATTTATCATAGAGTCATGATATTTTATCATATAAACTTCTGAGGAAATCAAACAGCTCCAGATAATTTTTGTAAAGACTTATTAAATGAAAAATGTTTCTATTCTGTTTATCTCTGTATTAGTTGCTCAAAAAGCAGCTTCAAAAGCACAATAGTAGTCTGCACATAGCAATAGCTTCTCTGAACTAAAACAGAACTTCATAAGTGCTGGGGGGGAGTATCTTGAATACATTAAATTATATAGACTGCAATCAGGAGGGACCACCACCAATGGGACACTCAATCCAGACTATTCATTAAACTCCCTTTACAGAAAGAGAAGATAGCAACAGCATAAACATGCAATTCAGCAGCCCAGATTTTTCTACTGGGGACATGATTGCTGGAAAATACCTCTGTGACCCTTCTGAACAAGGATGGCAAAGGATACTTGATGGAAACTTCGGCAGTACTTGGAATGTCTATGCATGACTATATATGTAACATGAATTAGTTCTTTTCTGTTTCTTCTTTGCCTTGCAGTTTACTCAGAGAGATACAGTAACACACTTTTTAGAAGAAAATGAAAATTTTAAGTATTATGGACACATCTTCTTTTTATAATCAAAAAAAGTATCTACTAAAAATATGGATTGCCTGCAATTATCTCCTTTATGAAACTTAGTTACCACCTGCTACTCCATGCAGAGCTTTTTCTCTAAGACACCAGATGAAAACACACACTTGGTTTGTAAAAGTTATTAAATGGAGGTAATTAAAGAAGCTACACAAACATCTTGGAATATTAATGCCTTTCTCCATTAACACAGGAAAAAAAAAAAAAGAGGATTTCAGCAGCCCTTGAAGCAGTTGTCTTTTTAAGAGCTTAGTAATGGTGTAAGGCTTTTTTCGTGCACACATGAAGAATCAACTTAGTCTAAATAAGTACACTTTTAACCTAAATTTAGTTTGAAATACTTAAGTAAATAATGTTTCAGCCTAGTCTTGAACAAGACAAGTAACTTATGCTTACGAGGCTTTGCTTTTGAATAGTGATTTGCAATATCAGGTACAATATCAGCTTCAGAATTTAATTCAGGACCTGTGTAAGATCGTACTTGTCAATCACAAGCACACAGGTGCATTTAAAAGTGACAATTCTATTGTGCAATGTTGAGTTTTTAACAATCATTTTTCATTCACATTGTAATGATTTTCGTTTTAGCTGAAGGATACTTCACAGTCACCCAGTGCTGCTCTGGCACACTTAAAAGGCCTCATCATCAATTTCTTTGAATCAAATTGAGACAGAATATTATGAAAGATCAATTTCCTTCGTAAGCTACTATTGTACTTTTGAAATAAAAATACACAGCAATAAATGTTAGTGTCTATGTCTGGGTATAAAGGGAGCAAATCCCCCAGGAGGGTGAGGGAAAGCTTGAAGTGGCAATTACAGGGTGAGAGAATTACCAAAGTCTGTTCATAATTGTGCCTACATAGAGAAAAATATTACTTTCACATACTTTAACTTTTTTTTTTTTCATTTAGGATTGAAAGCAAAGCTTTCCAAATGCTATTAATATAATTATATTTTAGAGCATAGAGTTGGCAGCTCCCCCCTGAAGTCATCATGCAGCCTGTATCATCACACCATTTTTGCCATTATGAATGCTTCATGTATGTCAAAAAGTTAATTTTAGTGGGATTTTAAATTTCAGTATTAAAATTACAGTCAACTTTAATAAGCTATGTCTCTAGAAGTTAAAGAAGAAAGAAAGTTTAAGAAGAAAGGAGATTATTAAATATAACTTTTTTTTTAATCTGTTCTCCCTTTGTATTTTACCTCAAAATAGGATTTTGCAATGAGGACATAAAGGAAAAGCTTACACAACATCAGCAGCTTTTCACTGTTTTGCCTTTCACTGAAAGGCCCTTCTTTACTTAAAGAATAAAAGTCTCTGTCTAAAGACAATTTTTGAATGGTTTTACAAAGTCAGATGAAAACATTGGTTCAAGTGAAATATACCTAATTTTTTCTCATTTCTGACTTTACTAGGAGTGAATGAAAAAGAGCAAGAAAGCTTTGTAAGAGCTGATGAAAGCTTTTATAGATTGATAGTAGCAAAACACGGAGTTTTCCTACTGAAAAGGTTTATTTAATCTAGCAGACAATATTCAGCATCATTGCAACAATCAGCATGCTCAGATATGGAGCATCAGCAAAATTAGTGACAAGGTCACACTTTACCCCTGAGAAAAGAGCAGCTGCTGAAACACCTTAGCAAGGTGTGCACTGGCAGCTCCGTTATTCAGACTTTATAAATCAAGTCTGGGCTTCTCTCTGAAAAATATGTTCCAGTTTTTCCCCCAGACCAGTTGAAGGTGAAGTCTATGATTATGTTCTATTGCCTCATGGATTAGATAACAATGACAGTCTTTCTAGGCCTTTAAAACCAAAACCAAAAGATCTTATTAATACTAATGATAATAACGTGGTCAAAATTCAAGGACAGGGAAGAAAATTTCCTAGTTTTCAGCTGGGCTGCAGCCACACTAGTATTTATGAAGTCAGTAAAACACGAGTGGACACTCTACTGATAGGCTTTTAAATATGTTTTATATCAACACCATGTGTACAAATCAATGAGAAAAAGCCCAGGTCCACGGGTAGCAGTTTTTCTGCACAGCTGATCTTTAAGGCACAAGATGCAGTAAGACCGGAGTTGATCTCCATTGGATTCTGATAGATTTTAAATTATACTTTTAGTTATTCAAAGCATGTTGTGATCCTGACATGTTTGAGAATACTTAGAAACATGGGTGAGAATTAGAACTGACAAGCCATGCAAAGAATCTAAGTGGACTGTCATTTTTATTTATAGTGCCATTCTTATGTTACTGACATCATGATTAAGAAGACTGCACGTCACCACCTCTTTTGTGCATTAAACAAGTTGCACTGTACCACTGAATGAGCTAGAGTGATTGTTCCATACCTTTTAGGAAGGATGGAGGAATCCAAGTAAAGGCATCAAGGCACTCTTCTGAGTATTAATAAAATTAATTAACATAAACACATTATAAAATGATCAAGTATTTCTGTTAATGACTTACAGAAATTTATTACTTTAGAAGTGAACTAATACTACTACAGAAAAGCACATCTTATTGGATATAATGTAATAAAGCCTTCATGGTTCATATTCACCCAAAACCCCAAATAACACTAACAAATACAAACCTTGTTTCACATCATCTTGTAGTTCACAGTCAAAAGGCTTTAACCAGTAACACATCCATAGGTTTTAAGTCTCAAAATAAGTCAAGAATAGATCTTGAATCTGTTGAACCCCTACACTACACGAGAAGACAAAGAATCTCATTCTTCCAGTGAAGGTGCTGGGCACTTCTAGCAACCCCCCAGTTCTTCATGGTATTCCAGTAACAAACACATCATGTAACATCTTCAGGTGAATTAAAGAAAATAAGGAGAGGAAATGCAATTGCTGCAGTAGTCTTAGATCTGAGGTTTAGTGTACTTTGCATGTGCATTTTGAAAAAGTTTCAGACTTTTTAAGAAAAAAGCCTGGAAGAAGATCCTAACCATACAGAAGATAAGTTGAGATTTTTGTTGCTTCAGGCACATAGACTTAGAAGAGAAAATCTTTGGCATTGCCAAGCTTTCACTGCTCTGATTCACCTGCCTTCCAAATCAACATATCATTTCTTGTGGGTTTGTGTGGCATCCTCTCCTAAACTCCTGCCTGTGTCCAACCTCAGCATGTGTCTCCTGTTGAGGAGAGCTGCTCTCTCTGCCCTGTGAACACACCTACCTGCCTCCCCAGCCCACTCGTGGCTAATTCATTCAGGGGCTGCTGTGACCTGCAGCACACCCAGATGGTTCTGTCAGAGCCTGTCTGGGGACAGCACAGGCTGGTACCCACAGCACAGGGCTGAGAGAGGAGGTCCAGAGGCCATCTGGCTTTAGCAGGAGCTCTTGGAGCTCCTTCTGGCTCGTGGTGCCGACAGCAGCAGAGTGGGGTGAGTGTGCCTGTGGCTGTGCTCTGTGTGCCCTGGGGGCTGAGCTGAGCCTGGTTTGTCACAACCGTGCACCCAGCTGCGAGAATTTAGGTTCCTGGAGGGGAGGGAGGAGGGAGGGGAGCTATTTCTGTAACATGCCATGGCAATCACTACTGATGCATACAGCACACTGTCCAAGGAGACGGGAGATTCACTGGGGGACGGGTGTTCACATGGAATCCTGTCCTCTCTGCACACCGTGTGACATCTTCCCCAGGGCAGAGTGGAGGTGAAGCTGGAAGGCATGGGGTGCAGGGGAGCTGCACACCCCCGGGCTCGCTGTGCTCCCACCCAGTCAGTGTGTGTATATATATATGTGTGTGTGTGTGTATATATATATGTGTATATGTATATATATACATACATATATATATATGTGTGTGTGTGTGTATATATATATGTGTATATGTATATATGTACATACATATATATATGTGTGTGTGTATATATGTGTATATGTATATATGTACATACATATATATATGTGTGTGTGTGTATATATATGTGTATATGTATATATGTACATACATATACATATATATGTGTGTGTGTATATATATGTGTATATGTATATATGTACATACATATATATATGTGTGTGTGTATATATGTGTATATGTATATATGTACATACATGTATATACAGGGAGCAGCTGCAGTGGCAGTGCAGCCTTGTGGGCCGAGGCGGTGTCAGGGACACGGATGCTCGGGCACAGGCTCACTTGGGTGCCTACATGACTCAAAGGCAGCCTATTCACACAGAAAACATTCAGGAACAGGGCTTAAAGACGGGGCAAGCCGTGGTGACAACAGGCAATGCTGACAGCAGTATAACCAGCCCTTTTATCTCCCTGTTCTCTCTTTTTTCCATGCTCATTCTTGCCCCATTCATTTGCATCTGACTTTCTTTTCCGCCCCCCCCCAAACCCCCGAGGAAAAACCCACTCCTGCATACTTTTCCCATTGGTTCCAATTTTGCTACACCTATGCCCACGTTTGTTGTTCCTGATCCCATTATCTAGGTCATCTAAGCTTTCTACCACATGTTGACAAGGTTACCCAAGTTCTATTGGTATTGTAAGATTTCACTGCCCGAAATGCTCTCTCCAATCATCTGTGAATTTCACTGTCTCTCACATAACTCCCCATTAACCATCTGTGAAATCCAGCTAAGCTCAGGGCACTGTCTGTTCCCAAACTTGGTATTTCTGATCCCATTACTGAGGTCATCTCAATTAGACAGTGTTATTGTTATGGCTATCTAGGTGCTGTTATGGCTACTCAGGCTTTGAGCGATTCCCTTTCCTGAAAGGTCCCCCTTGCAATTATTGGCATTTCTCTTGTAATTCCCCCTTAGGCATCTGTGCAATCTGACCACACCCCACTGCAGCACACACATTCTTTGCTCCACTCATTTCTGCTGTCAGGTCTTCTCATACCTCTCCACATCTTTAGTTTTCCTTTCTGCTAAATCTATCTATCCTTCCAACTGCTTATTCCACTTACCCTTCCATTCTGTCTCCAAGTCTGAAGATAGATACTCCCAGAAAAATGAGATGATTCACGGAAGGAAAGCAGATCTGATTTTCCCTTGGATAGGGTTGGAAATAGCAGGCTTTTTACATATATTTATCCTCCAGCAAAGAAAAAGAAACCTTATAATTTGTGTTGTTAGTTTTCCCCCTTCCCTTTCCCCACAGGGAAAACAGTGTCTTAATATAGTCTCCCTCCTTTCTTTTCCACATCAGATTTTTGACTCTGTTAAGAGGAAAACAGGCATCTGTAAGAACTCTCTCCAGCAGATGTCAGTTCCTACTTCTGATAATGAGAATTCTGCAATGAAAACAAGCAGAGAAAAGGGGATGATGAAGCAGGACTCTTCAGCGTCAGGAAGATGAAAAGTTTCTCTTCCCATTTACTGGTGGTGCAACAGCTGAGCTTCCATTAGTTTAACTCATGCACTCAGGATTCATGTCTTTGCTCCATTAATCACTTCATCTCTCACTGGGAAAGCAGAAAGGCACACAGGAGCTGCTCTGTGTGATCGTGACAAGATTCCCCCGTGCAATAAATTACATAGAAAAGGGTGAATTAAGCACAAATTTAAACTGAAATTGGCAAAGATTCATTAATATTGATACAAATAACTATGCTTTGATGTTTTGGGTACTTGCATGGAGCTAATACAGGTACACAGGGCAGAGCCAATTCCAAGAGGTGCTAAATAAACCCCCAGTGTCCTCCATCACCTATTGCTGTGATCTCCTCAGATCACACAGCAGGAGTCAATCCTGCTCCTCAGCGCTCCAATTTCCTGCAACACCAAAACACAATTGTGATTCATTTACACTACAGAACCACCTGTTAGAAACAGGATCCACTAGGACTTCTCTCATGGTAAGCAGAAATAAACAGCAGAGCTTCTGTAGGAGCACCAGACTTCTGCCATAAATGAGCATTCTTGAGCTCATTTTTGTGTCATTCTTTGTGCTCAATCTTTCAGCATGGTGCTGCTGTGCCTGACCTTGTCCTGAGCAGGAAGCATCACTCTCTCTTCTTTCTCAAATGGTTTGCTGTGGTCCAAGGCAGCCTAGAATCAAGAAGGGACCACCCTGGTCACAAAGAATTGCTGGCATCCATGCAGTGAGTACCTAAACAGACAAGGCACACAGAGCAAATTCCTTCAACTTGTTTGAAAGATGTACAGCTCTGCAAGTAAAGAAACAACAACTCGGTGCCAGTGGAGAAGGTATAGATCAGTGGAGCAAGAAAGCAACTTTGAATTCCTAAAGAGGGAATTGGGGGAAATGGGCAAACAAATCACACCCTACTGTGATTGTTATATTTAAGTTAGCTGGAGTTGAAGGTGATTCGATTTTGTAGGCCAGGACTTTGCAGAGAGATATAATTTTGATCACATTCAATTTTGGGCACATTAAGACCCCAAAAGCTGCTTTCCAAAGAACATTTGACTTCTGATAATCAAGGTTTCTACTTCCAAATTAGGAATCTAAAATTACTTTTTCGAAACCACAGCATTCATTACTAAAGCACAGACTATTAGTGATCAATTCACTATGTCAACTCAAATTCTAAAGAATATTCATTTATTCAAATTATTTCTTCAGAGTCAAAACTGACACTTAAGCACTCAGTATTTACATATACCCTTAAGCAATTGCTCTCTAATTATTTCTAAAATAACCATAGTAACCAAGTGTGATCATAAAACTGGTATTTCAGGGCTGGCCCAGAGTGGCAACTCAGTATTGTAAACACTGGAAGAGATTAGCCTATTACAGCAAAGAGCATGGAGCCTGAGCACCCAAAACATAGAAAATATAGAGGAAAGAATATCAACACAAAGCAGGCTGATCAAGGACTTGTTCTGTTTCTTTAGAAGAAAAAAAATAGGTTAGTAAGCTAGGAATGGGCCAAACAAAGACAAGTACCAGGAGCAGGGAGGAAGGGGACATTGATGCTAAAAGCAAGTGAGAGAGAAAGTAAGGGAGGCAAGTGGGAGAAAAAAAGATATGGAAAGGAATTATAGACTGGGAAAGTATGAGAGAGAAGGGATCAGAGAATATGATCAATTGCCACAGAGCAGAGGACATCCAGACAGAGCCCAGGAAGAACACTCCAAGTGCAAAGGCTCCTGCTTTGCCTGCTTTCACATAATCCACTCCTCTCACATGATACAAAAATTACATGAGTGAGCAATAATCTAACCTCCCATGGAACACCTTCACCTCAGCTCAGAATCTGTTTTCCAAGTGAATTTTTAACACTATAAATTCCAAAACTAAATTTATCACAAGCCAACTCCTCCACAGTGGTCAGTTCAAGTTTTAGTTTTATAGGGGTATCCAACATTAATACTTTTCATAGCTGATATGGCAACAAGCTCTCGTAATTATTAATTTTGTGAATACTGATTGAAAAATATAAATGAGAGGAATGTTGAATTTGTCTTTACAAATGAGCTGTGGATCTGCTTGTAGATAAGGCTAGCACTGAGAGATAAAAGAAACAATGGGATGGATTCCACTGATTGATGAATGGAAAAAGATATTTGCCTTTACAAACAAACTGTAGGGCTGCTGATAAATGAAATTGGATATCGAAAGATGAAAGAAGCAACGGGGGAAAACTATGAATTCTATAAGAATTAAAAATTAAAAGGGAGGGTTATACATTAGAGAGGAATTTCAGGTATCAGGCGTTGGGGGAAGTCTGTGCCTCTCAAGTACCTCAGCCAGTGGGGAAAGAGAGAGGGAAATGCGGCCGGGAAAATAGGATAAAAAGGAGGCTGCGTCCTCCAAAAATTTGAGAGATCCCAGGGGAATGTCCCATGGCCTCTCCATTTATTCGAATAAAGCAAAAAGGACTCCTCTGTCTCCTTTTTGGACATAAACCTCTAGTGTTTGTGGATTAATTTTCCTGACATATATCACTAAACAATGTCATTTATGGTTGTATAAAGTATGCCTAGATCACTAATTTGTCATTTTCAAAGTCACCTCAAGATTGGTTTTTTGTTCCTTTTCCAATTTCCTTACTGCTTTTCACAAGCAAATCTTTTCTTTGTTTTACATGCTCTACATCTTGCTCTGTTTGTTGTACTACAATTGAATTTAGTTCATATTTGTGTTTCACATCTGTGAATGCTTTCTGCTCTCTTTATAACCCCCACAGCTGGTTTTATATAGCCCTAAGGCTGCATTCCTTTGCTGACCAGGATCTAACCACGGGTTAGCTCAGTTTTAGCTTTGGTGTCCTCATGTAGCTGTACTTTTGAGCTTTCTGCCAATAAATGGCTCACTCTCCCCAGAATAACTGCTTGTGGTTACTTTGCAATAGTTTAAAGAAGATTCATAATGTTTTGTGTTATGCTACACATCTTTACAAAGCTAAGCAAAAGGTAGAATGAAGTAGGTCATTGTCCTTTTGTCACTACGTAATAATCTAGCAGGAATTGGATAATTGTGGTTACATCTAAACAGGATTTAAAGAAAAAATCTCTAGACTGACTAAGACAAGGCCAGACAAAGTCTGGCAGATGTCAAGACTACACTGATAGTTTAAACCAGTGCTGAGACCAGGCACATAGCACAGCAGCTCCACATTTCCTGGGCTACAGCTGCTGTACAGGTCATACAAGCACAGCCCTGATAGTGAAAAGAGCCACACAGCTCTGGGCAGCTGGGCAAAGCTGCCACTGCTCTTATCTCTTACCTCAGGTGGTTTTATCATTAATAACACAACTTGGCTCTCTCCAGTAAATTTCTTATTGTTTCACAGTCCAATATTACGAGTTTAGGTAAGATTTTGGCTGTTATTTCTGCTCCATGTACTAGTCATACTCTAAAGAGCATCTGTATATCTGGCTTGATTGGATTCTTTTTCCCATTAATATCCATATTTCCTTTCTTTTTATTAATGCATTAGGAGATGAATTAAATTTGTATGGCTTATTTTCCAAGCCCCTATGGAAGGGGGTTGGAACTATATGATCTTCAAGGTGTCTTCCAAACCACACCACTCTATGATTGTATGATTCCCAGAAATCCAGATTAATAAAATCTGAGGTGGTCTCTCAGCATTCAAGGACAAAAATGTTTTATACTTTTATTAATGGAAGATTAAACTCCAGAAATAGAGTTGATACAGAAATCCTGAGTAAAGGAGTAAATATTCAAGCATTTGCTCTTTAACTTTCAGCAATAAAATTGTTTGTCACCTCCACATAGCTCAAATAGGAGTCAGACTAACAAAGAATAAGATTATCTGAAAACTGAGACTGACTAAGCTTGTTTGGATTTTTCTGCCTGTGTAGTCCTAGAAATTATGCTTCAGTTTTATCTGCAAGAGTATCCTCACAGCTACAATGATTAAAAATACTCATGAGTGGGCCCTGGGAATTGAGAGTTATTAAAACACAAAGAGACTCATATCAAAATCCTTATAAATAACATTGGAGGAATCATAAGTCTGTAGGACATGGAACAGGCGTGGGGAAAAAAGCAGGAAAGGATTCCATGAATTTGTTTTTCTCTAGAACTCAGGCCACAACCTTGACCATTGAGTAGCCTGTTTCACACCAGAGCCTTTCCTGCTGAAATCCCTTCAAAGATTTTCAGTTTCTCATGCTCCTTCCAGTGCCCTCAGAGCGGTTTTGTCATTTCCTCAATTAATGTTTTAACTTGGAGATTTCTCTGCAATTCTTTAACAGAACAATCATTGCCTTTAAAAATAGCTTATGGGGAATATCTTGGAGTGTTTTCCTTTCAGCAAAGGTTTATGAATAATTTTCTATAGCCCCTTTCTAAATCTTGGGGTGAAGAGACTATAGCAAATAAGAGAAGTTTGGAAGAAATACCTTGTAACTGGTTTATTAAACATAAACAGCAAAGTGCACTGAAGCTTAGGCAATTTTATATTTTGGGAACTGATAAAGGGCAAATTCATTTTAGAAGATGAAGGTAGAAGCAAGAGCTGCTCAACAACAAGATACAAGAGCTGTTCAAAGAGTGATTTTTATTTGCCATCCAGGATGATAAGGATTCCTCATAAAAATTTTCCACTTTTCTTGGAGTGGGAGGGGGGAAACCAATCTTAAAAGAGCCAAAGCTAAACATGGAAGAAGGAGTGAGAAGAACTCAAGGGGAAAAAACCAAAACAACAAAAACCACCACCAAAAAAAGCTAACCCAAAAATACTGTTCCTGTTTGTTTTGACTATACTACATTTTTTCAAATCAAAATTCTTCTGTCTAAGCCTCAAAAAAGCTGGTTTCTCAAAGTTACTGAAATGCCTGATTTCTGATGGAAGCTCAGATCAGACCAAAGCATTCCTAGGGAATGTTGCAATTCCAAGGATGCAGTGTTTTCCAGCAGAAAGATAATTTCTCCAAAAACTGTAAGCATTTTAAATATCAATACTAGTGTTGATTCAATTACTTTAGATTAATGTTTCAGTCAACATTTTTGAATATTGTGTAAATTATTTTTCCTGCTATTCCCATAGCTTTGAGAATTTCAGCTTAAAAATTAATTTCTGCTCATATTAAAAAGTGTTCCAGAATTCCATTTAAAAGCCTTGAAGGAGAAGGCAAACAAAGAAACTTCTCTGATAAGCTTATTGCCTATTTAAAATCTTGTGGGTTGTTGTTTTTTATTCCTTAGTGCTGGAAAATGGAAATGGCAACTCATTCAAAGGTCCAGCAGAGAAGCATTGGCTTTATATACACTGGCATATAGATGCAATAGTAAAGGTTTTATACTAAACCCCTAAAATATAACCAGAAAAATCTCTCCAGCTCCAGTAAGCTTTGTGCCTATGCCTGATTTTATTAAGATAATAGTTTTGCCTTCTTTCCTCTCAGTTTGGTTGTTTTTTTTTTTAATGTACTGCCTTTTTCTTTATGTTTTAGAGAATATTTGCGTGTTCACTCTTGTCTGAATACTGGGAGTTTTATTATGCCTCAAAGGAGTATAAATAAAGCTATTAAAAGAACATGTATTTTTCTCTTCCTAAATCTCAAGGTGAAATTTATTTTCAAACTAGGTTTGTCCTTCATTTCTACAATTGTTTGAATATGCTATTTTATGCAGATCAAAAGTTCAGCACTTTCTAGCATTTGGAGTTCATAATACAAGAAAAAAATATATAGGTGATTGAAAAGTGGTGAGCTCAGTTTTCACTCCATAGCAAAAGAGTATGGGAAAAGCCACAGCTCCAATATATGTGGCAAAAGACAAGAGAAGGGATTCCAGAATAGAAACTGGATGAGAAAATAAGGCTCCTTTTGTTTTTTCTCTCCAGAGATTACCTGAGAATTTCAGCTTATGAAAATGAACCATTCAAATAACCTATTTTCCCCTGCTCTGAAACAGCCATGCTTCTCTGACAAGCAAGAAAAAATTGCTTAACTTTCAGAGAAGTTGAGTGGCATTAAGCACAGCTGTAGCCAACAAAGGTGTGACAAGACACCATATTATGCTGAAGATAAACCGAGTTTCCATGGATAGAGCAGCACGAGGCACCTCTGGCTGGCAGAGCTGCTGCCACCCCTGCAGGCTGTGATGTCCCAGCTGGACATGCCCCACTGCAGACTGCTGAGCCAGGCTGAGGAAGGAGAGACATTCAGACAGTGCTGGACCTCACCTCTCCTTCCTGACTTCTGCCTGCCACTGCAAAGGGATTAAAAGCAGATTTTCTAAACATCAAATGGAGTTTTTTCAATCTTAATGTCATCTGATGTGTATCAGGGGTGTGTTGAGTGTGCACAGCCGTGTGCTGCTGCTTGGCCACAGCAGTCAGGATGAAAATGGTATTCTGGGCTGCCCTTGGGAATTGCTTTGTCATACTCCTCATGCTGGCCCAGAAGCCCCACATCTCCAAACCAATGTTTAATCAGTACCTCTTAGTTCAGCTTGTCTGATTAGAGACCTTGAATACTTCAGAATTATCTCATTAGATTGGTCAACAAATATGGAAAGCAGCATTGCTTACTCATTATCAGTAATTTAGTACAAATTCCAGGCCCCTTGTGAAATTATTTCTGTATTTTCTCTTGCTTTTCTCTTTTATATTCCATAGATTTCTTCTCAGTCCCTTTTCCTTAATTCCTGATGTTTTGTTTGTGCTTTATCATTTCACACCAACATTTAATGCCCTTAAAAGTCACCTGTTAGGAATATTCTTGCATATTTTTTCAAATATAGAAAAGCAGAGATACAAGAGAGCTGTTCAAAGAGTGATTTTTATTTGCCATCATATCTATGTGAAGTAGAAGCATTTGTTCTAATTGAAATAATCAAATTATAAGTGCCCTATAAAATGGGTCATTCTTCTATCTCCTAAACAGAATTTTTCCATGAGCCTGCCAGTGAGCTGAATCTTTCAGAAGTCAACCATCACCTCAACATGAATTTATTTATGTAAAAGAGTATGTATTAATGCAAGGCACACAATGTCTACATTGAGGAAAGACAGTGGTCAGATGAAGGTGAAGACTCGATATTTAAAGGCTGTTGTAGCTAGAATTGAGGAAAACTGTCCTTACAGTACAGAAACAGCTCACAGGTACAGATAGAAACACTTCTGGGTATTTGCAAGTTCTGCAAAGACTTCTAAAGCTAAGATGTAAACTGGGACACAGACTGAACCTCAAAGTCCTGAGTTTGGTGGGTTTGTGTGCCTAGGTCTTTTGTTTGTTTGTTTTTTAGTGTAGTCAGACTGCAGGGACAGCAAAGCTTTGCCAGCCTTCAAATCCAGAGAAATGCACATGAGATGAGCAGCTGTCATTTCAAAAGGTGTTGCTGTATGTCCCTTCTTTGCCCTTTCCATGAGACTACAGAGGAAAAGCACTACAGTCCTGGACTGACAACCCAAGGGATCAGCACTGAAGCTTTCCCAAGCAAGGAAAAACCTGTGCAGACACAGCAGGACACAGCCCCCTCTCCACGCCCCTTCTTCAATTCGAGACCAGCCTGAGATCTCAGTTGAGCTGTTTCCAGCTATCAGGATAGCAAAATATTTATCAAGTTAATTTTGGGCTCTCGTCAGGATAGTATAGAAAGTCTGACACTTCTTGAGAAAACTGAGTCACATCAAATCGCAAGTCTGTGGCAGAAATTATATTTGAAACATATGCTGCTACCATAAAGTGCTGCTTTTATTTCAGGAAGAGACGAATCTGAAGCGGTCTGCGTTGCACAAAGAACTACCAATATTGCCATATGCCCACTCTAAAGAATTGGTCTGAAAGCTGCCTTTAACTTGTGCAGGAAAAACTGCTTTTGATCTCCTAAAGGAGGTACAATAGCACCAACTGCTGCTAGCTCAACCAGTGACTTCGGGATCTTATTGCTCTACAGCAGGAAGGACTGCCCAGCACAAAAGCTCATTTACCTCATGGATCAGCTGCAGCCCATCTTTGGCTTTAGCTGCCAAGGAAGCTCTTTCATCTCTATTCAGCTGAAATCTCCCCTGATCTGAACAATAAGACAGAAACCACAATGAGGAGGGGGAGACCCAGAGAAGAAAATATCTTCCTGGTTACAAAACAATGACCAAACCTCTCCCCCAGAAAAGTCAGCAGAGAAGTATTTCCTCCTTGCAATTAGATTGTATTCAAGAACTCCTGTGTCATTCTTGTGCTTTGAAATGGCCTCTCCAGATGTTCTTTGTCCATCACATATTTCTTTGTCCATCACATATGTCTCTGTTCCACCCCTTTGCCTTGCTCAGCAGTCACATGCAAAGCAGAGACACGGGGAAGAACCAAAAGCTGGCTCCAGGTTCTAACAAAAGGACTGTGGGAGCTGAGAGATTTTAGAAGCCACATTTAGCAAATGTTCTGAAGAACTTGAACTCCTTTTCTAAACTCTCTATTCTAACAGAGTATTTGGGAAAGGAGGGAACTTTTTTAAGAGAAAAAAGAATTACACTTCTGTGCTCTATTCTTATCCAAAGAAACCTTCTTTCACACACGATGTTACAGCATCAATAAAACACAGCATATTGCGTGGGCAGACCCTTTAATAATTTGAAGGTAAAAATAGTGGAGTGATTGCAATGTTAACATATACATCTGTAAAGAATTCTGGTGCTCAAATCTTATGCCTAATAATAGTCAACATTAGTAAGAGTTTAAATGTTATTCATAATTTCTGGTTGCCTTTGAAGTGTATCAGATACGAGGACCTTATCACTTCACCTCCGGTCAGAGGGAATTGGCCATTTTCTAAGCATGATTGTCCTCTAATCTATGCTACAATTTGATAATTATTTTGATTATTATTCTATTATTAGCTTGGCTGTTTACCTGCATTCTGATAACTACAGAATTCCAGAGCCCCAAAACTCTCTTGACTGCTGCTTTTGAACAATTAGAAATATGTAACAAAAGGCTTGCACTGAGGTCAGGGAGGAACATTTTAAATATTATATGCAAAGACATCAGACTGTTAATAAATGCAAATATATTGATGGCATCTGTAAATAGTGCTTGGAAAGACAACACACCTGCTTTTCACCTCTAACACGTCTACTTCAAGAACTAAGCAAATCATGGTAAGGTAGCAGCTCTAGTCCAAAGCCTAATGCCCAAAATCAAACCCAGTGTCCCAAGAGAAAGTGTTCTTTAGCTGATAATGTGCTCTGGAAAGCCAGATAAGAGCCCTTCCATTTGCAATGTGCCACCTTCCCACACAGGAATTTGTTTCATTTTAATACACTGCATTTCCCTATAAAGACTGTCTTGATCAAGTGAGCTAACTCTGGACCTGGTTCAATATCTTTCAGGGGCAAGACATTTTCAGCAATTGCTATTTTTAACATGTGTGAACCTGCTTTCCTTTTAGCATTGTCCAAATAAACCTGCCTAAGTATGTAAATGGTTCATATGCTCTGCTTTTTCCTTTTTGAGCTACTTTGGATAGCAAATTACATTCTTGTGACAGTTACAGCAGATTGTATTTTCTGGTACAGTAAAGCAAACTCAAATTTCTTCTGTACAGTAAAGCAAACCATTTTAAGTATCACTGCATTTTAAGGCCAGAAGAGACTGAGATGCTCACCCAGCTTCCCACACGATAAATCAGAGAATTTCATCCAGTGATTCCTATATGTAACTCATTTCTAAAACTCATTATTCCCTTTACATCTTGAAGAACCTCAGTATTTAACAAGCAACATTCTTTTGACTTCAAGAAATAAATTACATACCAATTTATACTGCAGATCATTGCAGGCAAGAATCCAACACCCTCATAATTATCAGACAGGGCATGTTACTGTAGTTCATTAAAACTAGAGTTCTACCAGCACTGAAACAGTCCTCGGTGCCTTAACAGTAGCAAAAAGCCTCATGAAAGTGTCGAGTTTACTTTGAATGGTTCCTTTCATGTTAGGAATGGGGATGCTTCCCATTGAATTCCTTCCCCAGACAGCCCTGGTACAAGGATCTTTACTGTTAACCTTCTCAGGAACTGTGAAACAACGGGATGAAAAAACAGATGCTTCCTGGAATTGGTAAACTGATAGGTAACAGAGCTCGACTACATTTCACTTAGCATACAAGGGAGAAATTGGAGCTTGCTAAACTTGATTAATCCAAAACATTCAATACTCACTTCCAGTAATGAGAAGCGCTGAAAACCTGGTTTCACTTGGCGAGGTAAATGCATCTCAGAGGTCTTTTTGCTGTTAGTGAAAAGAACCTTTACTGATGAGGAGCAATAACACTGAAAAGAAGATTGATTCTGTGAGACAAACCACAGTGAGACCAGATCAGTGAAACTTCAAAAACCTCTGGAGATTTAGCAGGAAAAAAATAAGCTCTCTGAAGGTTCCTAAGACACATAAAACTGCCTGGATAACATAATTTTGCCTTGTATCTCACTGACCCTAGCCATCAAAGCCACTTTTGGTCCTGTCTCAGTCAATATCTCCAGATGAATGGGAAGAAGGAACATACCCTAAATTAAACTATGAAGATAATAGGCAGTGGCTTCTGACTGTCAGTCTTCACGTCTCATTAAAAAAATCAGATTACCTTGTTAACTTGCCAGAGACAAACAGAAGTCTCAAACATTAAAAAAAACCTTCTTAAACCGACATAATTAATTCACAAGTGGTCAGAGGACCAAGGAAGAAAACTGAGAGACAAATTGGCTATCTTAATAAGAGCAGGGAAAAAAAAACATAGCTAACATTTAAAGAAAGGCAGTGATCAATTTTCCACAAAAAAACCAAAACCAACAACAACCCAAAAACTCAAATAAAAAAACCACCAAACAAACCAAACCCACTGTTATGGGTACAGTTATGAGCTTGTGTTTAAGGTACATTACAAAAAGTAATTTTCTCCATCTGGATCTGGAAAAGATAGCAAGAAACTCTTGTTCTTTGCTGCAGAAGCTAAGATAGGTGTGAATGAAGCCATGCTGCTAATTGGCAGGGGAAACAATCAGCAAATAAACCTGATTGTTAATATTTACATAGCGAAATCATCCTGGCCATTATTAGAAGATTACTCAGAACAACATTTAAATACCAACACCTTCTGCTGATTACAAACTGATTAAACTGAGGAGACAACTGGAACTCACTGCTTTCCTCTGCCTCCTGCTCTGCGGGCAGGAGCCTCACCTTCATGGCCACACGGGGAAAAATTCCCTGGTTCTTCTTCAAAGGTCGGGGATGGGATCTGCAGGGCCGGGGGGTGTGAGGGGATGAGCCACAGCTCCTGGGGAGAGGCAAAGTGAGGCACGGCTGGATCCTGAGGGTCCTGAAGCAGGGCTGGGTCCTGAGGCACCTGAGGGTGGGGACAGTTCCTGAAGCACAGACGTGCCCAGGCACTCGAGGAGCTTTCCCTGGAAAGCACCGGTCTGTTGACATGGAAGCCGCTGACACAGAGGGGTATCGGCATGTGACTGACTTTACACGCGTCTGTTTAAAGACAGATGTAGGATTAGCTGGGTGCCGATATTGAATGGCACGCTGTACATCTCTACCACATAAAGGAATGCTCAGTGGCCTTGAAAGAATGTGAGATAATAAGGAGACAATGCAGAGGATTTGTGGGCTCATGGAGAAGTCCAGGGCTTCGGAGACCCCTGGTTCCAACATCCTGTTAAAAGCAGGGTGACACACGAGCTGAACCAGAGCCCATAAAGCCAAGCCTGGAGTACTGCCAGTGAGAAAAGAAGTTTCCACGGTTTTGTGGGCAATCAATTCCTATGGTTAACTGCTCTAATGAAGATTTTTGTTTTCCACCCCTTTTCATCATTCCAGGCAGAGCTGCCCCTGAAGAATCTTGTCTCTGTTTACTCTTATTCTGTCACTATGCTTCCTCGTGAAGAAAGAACCCACCTTCTCCTCAGCTACCTCTTAAGTACTGGAAAACACAGTAGACTTCCTCTGACCCTTCAAAAATCCCACATTAATTTCTCTCCCAGTGATGAAATGAGTGTCAACACAGGAGAAACATAATATATAAACAAACCAACCCAGACAAAATGGCATTTCTCTTAGATAAAACTAACAAAAAGTACTTCTCTACCCCTGAAAGTAAAAACAGAATAATCTGTTTATACTGTACCACCTAAATATACAAGCTACATTTTACATGTAAACATACCATATACATTTTTTAAAATAGTTTTATACAACAGAGAAGTCTCTAAAAGCATTAGTTAGCAGGGCTTAAACTAGAGGCATAAAGTGGCCCTCCAAAACTCAAGATTAAGCCTTCTAGGTAAATATAAGTTTTAGGCTAAGACTGCAAGACATTCACTTGCTCAGAAGGCTCAGATCCTTCCACAGCAACTTAATTAGCAAGTTTCATGGATTTATTTTTTCCAGAAATGTATGTTGCTTTTTCTTGACCATTCTATGCAGAATCTAGAGTGAACCTCAAAGGATGCACATGTATTAGTGCTGCAGCTTGGGTGAAGATCATGTTCCTGCAGAAAGCCTGGAAGTTCTCTGCTTAATTTGCTTGCACTCTCTGTTGTTACATGCTATGTAGACATTCCACATCTAATTTGAGAGAAACTTAGTTTAATACTGGAAAGACTTGATCTAGAATCAGTAATTTTCTTTCTCCATGCTCACTCACAAGCACAATAGTTAAAAAGACATCTGTGGAAAATTATAGGAAAATCATATTAGCTCTGCATGGCACAGATAATTATATTAGACTTTGCACTTTAGCCTGCATGTTTGGTAAATCAGGTTTATCATTCTGTTGAAAGATGCACATATCACTACAAGTAATTAGAATTAAAAGGGGTGCACAGGAAGGTAGAAGTTAATAGAACAGAATGCCTTTTGAAAGGGCACAAGGCATGCCATTTACAAGTGTAAGTCAACAGCAATCATTCACACTCTGCTGCAGTCAGCAGACAGAAATTCTGTCTTCAAGGCACATAGGATACAATGCTTGGTCTTGCTACCTTCACAGGGAAATAAAGTTATCAAACACTAGTGTCATTGGGCAAAAGCACTGAATTTCTAAAAAATGGAGAGATTCCAAGTCATCCACCTCAAAAGGAGTGCTTTACAATATCATTTCTATCAGTCAGGCTATGGCATTGCTGATGCAAAATGAATCTGGTCCCATGCAAGCAGCTGCTTTCTCACACCACTGAGGACCTGCAGCATTCTCCTAACATCAAAATACTTAATGAATTTTTTTACATTGTGATCAATTTCCAATAATAGAAAAACTGCTGTCTTTAGCAGTTATTAGCTCCATACTCAGCTAATGTAAAAGCTGTGTCAATTTACCTCATGACCTAAATTATGTTTTGCAGGGTCAGCTAGCTTACCCAGGGAAAAGGATGCAATAGTTAGCTGAGTCAGACAAGCATCTCATTAAGATTGTTTCAGTTGCACATTCTAATAAAGGCAATTGCATGATGAAAAAAATTGTATCCTTTTTTTAGCTTGTAAATCTTAACCTAAAAATTCACATATAGACTTTTTCTGACATATTACAGAGAATCTGCGGATGACTTCATCTAACCTCCAGAGCATAAAACCACAGCAAAATAAAGTTAAGCTATGATAAATCATGACTGCCTGTGGGCACTGTAGAAATACGACTCCTTTGATAGTCCTGAACCTCCTCACCTTATCATCATTTTATGACACAGCAGAACCCCCATTTCTCTGTCTGGATGCTAAAAGCTTCAAGGTTATTGCTGGTTTTAAGGAGTCTTTTAGTCTGCAGACAATGCCATCCACTGCATTGCTAAGTGTAGCACGGAACATTAAGAGCTGCATTAAAGAAAACCAAACATTTATCTCTGTATTTCGGATATAAACTTTTTATCATCTTTTACTACTATAGAAAAAATATTTGACATGGATATGAGATGGCCCATGACTGTTTATAAGGATAGCAATATAGTTCTGGCCAGCTGAGTTATTTTTACAGAAAGTGGCCAGGTAGTGCAATACAGTAGATGGGAGAGACTGAGAGAACAATGGGAAGTAAATGCTGTGAAATAGCACTGGACAGGAGGTAAGAAAACCTGGCTACGGGTTGAGACGGTGTGGGAACGATGAATTCTTAAACACTTTGATTGCTGTGCCCCCTAAATCATGCAATTACCACAATCCACTTATTTTCCTGTTTTTCAATTAAGCAACTCTTGCCACACACACTGCTACCTGCACTGGACATAACTCCTGTTTCAAGAGATAATGGTTATTTAAGGAGCTAAAAAGTAGAAAATATTTACACCTGCCCCCTCCCCTGATGTGACTGGTAACACACCTGAAGGTATTAATCCCAGAAAAACAGTACAAATCACAATTTCAGGGTAGAAGATGAGAAGCATTAAAAAATATGTTGCACAAAGAATTGTTGGGCCATGGTGATGGTGAATTTATTACCATTCTGCAGACTTGACATGTGAGGGATGAGAATGTTTTGAAGACACCTGCTTGACACTTCACATCTCATATCAAAGGGGTAAATCCCTGACATATTCCATGCATTTCGAAGACTTCTGGCAGATTTTATTATCCTGAAATTCTCAAAGGCTATTTATTGCTCTTGGAAATGACCTTCAGTCTGCATCAGTGTAAAAACAAGCCCCTGAGAGGGAAATTACTAAATGCAGAGTTCTCCTTACCTATGATTTCTTATGTAGCTTAAGGTATTGATTATTGTCTCAGGCTGTATGGCCCAGTGTCAACCGTGTTCTGAAAGGAATTAACTCATGGAGAACTCCACACTTTAATTCTGATACGCTACAAAAGTAATGATATAAAAAATGACAATGTACACGATGATGGATGCACATTTCTCAGTAAAACAGTAATGTACAGAAACAGAAAATTAACTGTTATTTTTTTATTTACTTAATTCTGTACTTACAAGATCATCCAGCTGCCTTGATATTTGGGCGAAAGAAAAGGCAAGATGAACAGACCAACAGCTACAGACCAGAGCCAAAAAAATCCAATATGAAGTGAAAATAAAATTCAAGAGGAATTTTACACCAGTGAGTGAATTTGTTGATCAGTCAACTTAACAAAGGTAAAACAAGATTATCTGGAACACAATTTAGGGCATTAATCCACACAAAATAAATTTGCTGTATACAGACTTCACAATGCATTGTTCCAAATGCATTTCAGTTTAGTAATTTCTATGTTGTTTGGGTTTGTTGGTGCTTTTGTTAATTTGATTTTGGCTTTGGGTGGTTTTTGCAGGTTGTGGTGTTGGTTTTTTCTTTTTTTGGTTGTTTTGGTTTTCAGCTTTAATCCCAATGTGACCTTTTTATCAACTTTTCAGCAACCAGACTAATTTTTTCCATTGTGCATAAAACATGGGCTCCTTCCTACAAGTTTTATTACAGAATAAAAAGATGTTCTGTCTCTGTTCTGAACTTGCAATCCAAGTATGGACACTTCAGCTGATGAGGGGTTCAGCCCAGATGTCCCACTACAGAGACAGACACAGCTGGTAAGGTGCTGTTCAGCTACACCTTCTTTTTCTTTGACCATTTGAACTTTTTAAGGGCATGCTGCAAAATTTACTGATAACTCCTAGCCCTAGAAAACAATCACACCCACACTTTCTGCTCTTGGGATTAGTATTGGTTGCTGTGGTCATCTCATAATTCTTATTCAATTGTAAATAGCTCTATTATAAGACTTGAGTAGCATCTGAAAAACAAGTATCAAATTTTTAGTTTTTCACTGCTCATAATTTCTTTTGATTTGATCTGTCTCACAAAATCAGTAACAAAACCAGTGTGGTGCTCCTCATACCCTTTGCCAGCTGTGAACAAAGGCCATCAGGTAATTAAATGTTTAGATTTCACTTGGGCTCAGGCTAAGAGACTCAGTGGAGCTCAGGATAATCATTCTGCACCTCAGACTAATCTGCAGCAACAGGGAGAACTCTGCAGTTAAAGGTCCTTGAAGAATAATTAGCAACATATCAGTTTCCTTAAGGTATTTTTTACATCCTATTTCATCAATAAAATGCATTCAGTGTTATGAAACTAAAGGTTTGGTCTTAACTGATAGGAACAAGAGAAACATGCTTTGTTTCTCATGCATTTAGAAATTAGAAATTGCAATTAGAAAGACATCCCACCTTTTAAAGTCTGCAAGATATTTTTCCTAGGAATTTTCAGAAGTTGGATTTGAGCTAATGCTGAACTATAACTCTGTAAAAAACATCATTAATATACTTCAGATCTTAAATAATACTAATAGGTCTTGTGAAAAGATATTTCCAAAAATTTAAATTTAACAGTCTATTAAACACAAGTTTATGACATAGGTATAACACACAGTTATGTCACAACGCAAGTTATGTCATAGTTTAAAGGTTTAGTCCCATGGAAAGTTTGTTTTCTCTGTCATTCCATAGCTGTTCCCATAGGGTTCTTTTGAGATTTCATTTGAATTTCAACCTTCAAAACCACTATTAAAATGTGGGCCTACTGACACTATAAGGCCAGAACTTATAATCCACACACTCATAAAATCTACAAACTTTCAAGCAACTGCAGCTGAAGATTTACCTCTGACAGTTTCCAGTGATACATGCAGGAACCTTGTGAAGCAAGTAAACAGTTTATCTGCATTTGAAATATCCTTAAAGAATTTACAGATGGAAATAAAAACCAGACACTAAGTTATTTTTCTTACAGATTTCCTGTGCCACCTCGTATCTTTCATTTTTACATGTGAACTAGTATCTGCAATAAAGTTTGAAACATTTGAGATTGTTCTTCACATAAAATTCTTGTTTAAAGAAAAATTAGCACAGTAAAAGTCTGGATGCATGGCCTGCCACTGTGTACTACCCACCAACAGACTGTGCTGCCCTCTGTGATAGCATCACCACTGAGAACGATCCAGAGAGAAGTCAATGACAGCTGAACAATCACAGAATGTGAAGGATCATCAGATGTTACCCATTAGATCCCAGTCCCAGTCAGATCCTATCTCCATCCTTGCCAAGTGCCTGAGCTCCAGTCCAACAGCTCCATCCTCACTGATGTGTTTTCTGTCCCTGCCTCAGAACCCTGGTCTCCATGTAAACCCAAACCTAAGACAGGAAACTACACAGCTGTGATTGAAGTAAGCAGCTGTTCAGCAAAGGAAGCAGAACTGCCATCTCTCAAAAAAAATCCATTCACTTACAAATGAGCAACTCAAGACATTTGGAGATTCCAGTTTGTGGTACATTTTTTCACACATTAGCTGAACTGTAACCTACTTGGCCAGCAGTTTCTTCAGGCAGGGATTTTAATTTTTCATGAACACATTGCTCTAATAAAGTACTTGGCATTAGTTATGGTGTTTGAATTAAAATGCATTCATAACATTAAATTTTAAAACCACTAAGCCATTAATTTTGAGCAGCTTTTTTTTTTTTCCTGGTACAGTGTTTGCAAGAATTAGCAACTAAATGCATATTTCACCAGAAAAAGAATAAGAGCTGTACTAATAAAACTTACTTTTGCATGTCCCTGTAGAAAATGGCAATATTTTTTACATCAACTGCACAGCAAATGAAAGCCAAAAACAAATTTGCTTTTCCAAATTTGCTGTCAAATATAACATAATAGTTTAACTTATGATGAAGGGCAACTTAGCACACAATTCGCTATCTACATTTTCTTCTGAATTCAGATACAGCACAGTAGAACAGTTCCATAAATTGTCTAGTTCAAGCACTGACTTTAGTACCTATTTGTAAAACCATCTTCCTACAAAAATTTCCAGGTAATAGCTAAATAGCTGAGCCTACCCAGCTGAGGATGCTGATCTGCAATTTCTTCAGGTATGCAAGTCCCTGCAGTTGCCCTACTTTACCTTATAAAAAAATTCTCCATTTGTTCTGCTTTGTTCAGACTAACATTCAAAAGCTCAAATAGTATAAATCACAGGTATTTAAGTTTTTATATTAAAATCATTACTTCGGGCACCACTACTGGCCCCACTAACCCTGTTACTAAAAGCAATAATCACCTGCTGACAGTATGTGAGCCCAACACCAGACTTCAAAGCAGTTCTCAACTTAACATGCTTCATCTCACTCATACTTATAAAACAGTGTAGAGTTATGACACTGAAGGTGTCTGATAGGAACAGGCAATTTGATATGTGATTCTCATGCTCGTGTCATTCTACTGTTCAATAAACTGCAGTCAGGGAAGTAGCTCAGCTACAGTTGTACATTTTAATTGAAGACAATTTAGACACTTTATACACCTCTAAGTAGTGCGTCAGATTTGCTCAGCAATAAGATAGCAGCTCAATAAAACAGATGTCTGCTCCTCCAGCTTCCCCACTTCATAGTATCAGTTTTCTTTATTACTCTACATTAACGTGTAGATAAATTAAGCATAAGTGTCTAAAATTCCAGCTGTGTTGCAAAATGCTGCTGTAAGGCTAAATTTTTAAGTCCAAGTAGTTTCGTAATCTATGTGCAGTTATTTATGAAGGCAGCAGGAATGCTATTCTGACAACCTAATTAAACTTCCAATAATGTCAGCAGGAATCTGATTGCAAAATGGCTCATTTTATAAACACTACTTTTATGACTGACAAAAATATGCACAATCAGGTGCCAGCTCCTTCACAAATATATATTGTATAACTTAGGTCACAAACTACTTGCCATAAAAACCAATACAGTTCACACAAAGATTTCATGGATGTTGCTCTTCTGCCCATTTCACATCCATGCAACTTCAGTAGTTTCAGAGGAGTTAACTGCAAATAAATACATAAATCTACATCTAAATCAAGCCATCTCCTGTATGCAACACTGGATCTGGGACTATACTTGCATTGAAAACACAAGTGAAGTACATGACATGGAAAAGGCAACTGACCCTTGCCTATTGCAAACCCACTCTATGGTCTGCATATCACACTGCATGTGAAGCACACACTTCTCCAAAATTCACTTTTGAAATTGATTGCCTAGAAGCCTCTTTAAAACATCTGAAAGCAGCAATGAACTGTAAATTGAACCACTTGCTCATGAGAGCAGCTGCTGTGTCAGAAGAAACCATTGCAGCTTTGCTCTGTACAGGTTAAAACCAAGTACTCAATGTTTCAGCCAGCTCTAGTATGACACAGACATATTTCTAATAAGCTTAAATACAGGGAAAACACATTAATGGGGTACTGCCCAATTGCCCAAACAGGAGACATCCCAGTAGTTCTGAAGTGCCCACTCTTCCCAGTCACCACGCTGAATCCATTCCAAAATCCAGGGTCAGCTCTTTCTTATCTTGGGATTCACAGGGTTTTGGTGGTTTGAGTTTTTACATTTCCATCAAGACCATTTGAAAATACAGTCTCAGTATAGCAAGGGTGGAAACATACAATTAAAAGTCAGGTGTCACAGTCTTCATAAACTTAAGACATAGTTTTAAACATCTCTTATGGATATGTGACTTTGGGTTTTATTAAAAATGAAGTTAACATCAAATAAAAACCAAAACAGAATAGGTAGAACATTTTATTTTTGTCAAACCTTAAATGTAAAGTATATTAAAAAAACATGGAATTTCAAGAACAGGAATATAAACATGTATTTTCTATCCCAGAAAAAAAATCATGCAGGTGTTACAGTATTTGATCATTCTCTACATTCACTGGTATGCAACATCAACTTAATGTTATTCCATAGATACAGAGATGCTGTAAATTGGTACAAATACCAGGATCCTCTGGCCTCACACTGTAGATGAAGCAAATCTGTTCTTTGGTAATTGGAGAAGGCTGATTTTCCATTCCAACGCAGGACTCTTAGGAGGCCTTATTAGCCACTCAGCTCAGAAAATTACAACTCCTGTAGACAGGCTACTTTTGTCACGAGAAAATAGTATTAGAGGTAAAAATGCAAAGAAGTTAAAATTATTCATTCCTTGTGGTGGCTGTTCCAGGAAAAAAACATTCCAATTCTCTCCTCCCCTATTCATCATTTAATCTAGGTAACATTTAGACTCATATGCAAAGGTATTTGCTAGATGGGAATGTACACATGCATACTTTCAGTTTAAAGAAAGAGACGTGTGTGGAGAACGGCAATTCAAAGTTATCATGACTTGAAGGTATGCCTATAATAAAGTTTAAAGATTTAGTAAACTGGGACATTACAAATCCAAAAAAAAGTGTTATTAGATTTTTGATCTTCCCTTTTTCAACAAAGACTGACAGAATATACATATACAGGTTGACATTTTGATTTATCGCAAACGACTTCCACTTTGCTCAGTTTGCAAGTCCTATTGACTAAAATGTAATATCATTCACAACAAAATATTTTCAGTAAGTGAAACAGTAAGCAAAGAAACCCCAAACTAAGCTCAGAAGCTAAGTGGTTTAGAAAGCCTGGGAACATCTATGTGTGTGTCAGTGTGTCTATAACTTTTTTGTACACTATATCTATAGACACACCCACACATTTATTTACACACGCCCGTGCGCACACGCACACACACACACACACACGGGGAACCTGCCGTGGAGATCCAGCTAGTATCTACTCAGGAACAAAACACATCATTTAAAAATGTGGCTAATTTAACAAAACAGAGAAGAAACTGCTGCTATCAAAATATACAATTTGGATTGCAGACTAGAAGGCTAACAACATTAAAAAAATAGTTTTAAGCAAAACCCCTTTGCTTCTGAATAACAACAGGTATCAACCTGCCATAGCACGAATCATCCAAATAAGATTTTATAAAAATTTTAAACTGTGACCCTTCCTCATTTGTAAAGTTCTTGACATATATAGTGCGAGCTCTGGTCTCCAAACTGGAGCCCCTTCCATTTTTTTCAATACATACTTCAGGAAATAAATGGCAGGTGAAGGATTCAGAATCTCAAGTGAGATTTGTGCTTTACCATATACCTGAAAAAAAAATTAACACAAGACAGCATTACTACCCTTGTGGCACTTATAGGAGTTTCACTCACAGGAATAAAATGCACAGGCATTGTTAAAAGAGAATTCTTAGGGAATTACAAAGTTGCCAAGAGAGGCAATATGGATTTGTCCCACTAAATAACAGCCAGCTACAGCCTTGCCTCAAAGAAAACTCAGTTTTCCAAGGCACTGCATGACCTCTAACACTGAAAGACTGTCATAAGGACAACGAGTTCATTCTGGGAGTTCAGATATATTGTTCATCTGAGACTTTTAAACAGAAAGCCACAGAAAGTTTGATGATTGGAATTATTTTGACAATTCCTACAGGATTTTTCTTTTTCAAGCAATCATTCAAGCAGCTTGCTGTGAATCAACATGAAAAAATTAAACATTCATGAAATGCATGGGCTTCTCCCCTCCCTCAATATTTCTTCAACTGCTTCATGATAATAAAGTTTCTTCTTTACAATATGAACAAGGTATTGCAGTGAACTTCCCCTTCAGGAGGGTTCTGACCCAGAGAATCAGAGTCAGAAGGTGGGGAACCATGGGACTAATCAGTGATTAATGGTAACTACTCTTCCTTTAAATCAACAATTTGGAGATTATTACTTACAGTCTGTAAACATATACCGCTACATTTTATCAACTGTGTCATCAGGGAAAATCAAAACAAGCAGTATTTCCAAACTAAAACATTGTTCAGATATCTAAGTTGTAAACAATTCCCTGGTTGCCAGAACTTTGAATTCCCACCAGAACCATACAAGCATGAACATCAAGGACTTTCAGCAGGAAACCCACCTGTCCAAAGTTTCCCAGAAGCGTAGGAACACTGGTCTGTCCAAGTGTCTTTTGTGGTAGCTGAGCTCTAACACTGTAACATCCCATTTCTGTACATTGGGATCCAGGCGCACTTCATCGTATTTGAGATGAAAAGCTTTAACTACAGCAAACAGGAAAGCATTGGGTACAAACATGAAGACTTCAGCGTTTCTTTATTGGTCAAAGAAAATTCCCACCCCACTCTTCCTTTTTCAGAATGAAGCCTGAGAGTAAAATTAACAAGCCCATAATCCAAAGAAGTCAACGACTCACTAAAGGGCACAGTTAAATATAGAGGTCAATGGCTCTCAGGCTGTTCCAGGGTGAAGGGAAAGGGCAGCCCCTACTTTTAGATGCACAGATTCCAAGGGAACAGCAAAAACACACTGCCAATTCAAGTACATTCTCTTTGAGAAACGAAGAAGTTCTTTCTGAAAATCTCTGAACTGTCAAAGAATTAAAAACAGTATTAAAAAAGGTATTTCTGAGACCTCTGAGTAGGAAATCTGGTTATCTCCTAAAAGAATCTGTAGAAGATTCTTTTATAGAATCTTCTATAGAATGCCAGTGTAACCCCCAAATGCTGCATAAAGCGTTCTGAGAAATTTAGTAACTGCCAATTTCCATTGATCTAGTACTCAGTTAAAAATGGTAAAATATTAATTCTTATTTTTCCCTTTCTTCTTGTTAATTAGTTACAGCCCAAGCATTTACACAGTGAGCAACAAAACCAACGTATTTAAGCCTTGTAAAATTCTTATCTGGTAACCCAATCTGATGATTTTAGTAGTACTGGAAAAGTAAAACAAGCCATCAGTCTTGTGGAAACTAGTTATTTTTAATGCCACAGTTGTATCTTCTTCGGATACCACAGTCTTAATTTTGTCTTCCACAAAATCAGTTCTCTTTTCCAGATCCATTTGGGAACTTCCTAGAAGGCTGGTATGTGAAATTAGCATTTTTTGTTGACAAACTAAAGAAGTGATCGTCTGACGTGTATCTCTGCCAGATAAATTTACAAGCTCTGTGATTAAGAATACATATACATTATCTCTGCTATACATTGTTGCATATATTCATTTAACTTCAGAAAAAACAAAAAAAGCTATACCAGGGCCATGCATTTACAGAAAAATCTATCAACACCTGACAGTCTCCGAATTCAAATTAAATGTTATTAAGCACAAGAGGATCCACTTCTGAACCTGAAACAAATACTATTAAAGCTCTCTGATGTGCTCTGGGAGGAACACCTTTAAAATGGTAATCAAAATTAAGTATTTGTTCATAAAAGTGACAGCATTCGAAACTTCATCGCAAACATTGACTTGTAAATGTGAAACTAGGCTGGTTTGGTAGGTGAATGTATAACAGTCAGGAGGCCATGCATAAGGAAAACTAAGGAGCACAGTTTTGGAGGCTCAGCTAATGAAATGTTTCGTAACAAAGTAATTGATCAAATAAAACCAGTTTGGCAAGCTCTGGCCCAGTACTCATTTTATTGAGTTCTTTCTGGTGAGATACCTGCTTGTTTTTGAACAAGACAGTGACAAGCCTTGAATACATGGTAACCACACAGACCCAGAGACACGGAAGAAGAAATGCAAACTGCAGATGAAACAATGAACAGCTGCAGATCCCAGTAACCACATTTGTGAAGACTACTGAGCACTATAAATATGGCAAAACAATAGCTTCAGATAAAAATAGATAAGTAAAACTTGAATGACACTGTCTGTACTCCCTTAATTTACCTGTTTTCATTTGAGGGGTGAGTAAAGTCATTAGGGAAATTTCTAGAAATACACTTTTTTTCAGGAAAATATTTTTAAAGTACCATGCTTCGAAGGAATGGAATGCATTTCTAAATTGAAGATCCATTTCAATGTATGAATCAAGACCAGATATCCCTCTTTCACTTGAAAAACATAAGAATTTGTACACCTTCAGCCTGAACTATGCAGGCTGTGATTGTGGTCTTTTGGCATGTGGAAACCAGGAATGCTAAAGCAAGTCATAACAATTCCTGGGGCCCTCCATACATGTATATATAAAAATGATAAAATTAATAGGAAGCAGCATGCAACTGCTAGCTAGACCTTCGATATTTCACTGCATTTTTCTTGGCTTTGCTTTTTGCAATTGCCATTTTCTCAGTATCGTTATTTTAAAGTGCTATTTCCTTCTTTCATTAGTCTCTTTTGTTAAACTCTCTCCTGTGGCATACTTTTACTTTCACAATGACTTTCAGGCTCTTTGTCTCTTTCCCTGCTCATTCTCAATCCTCCCTTTAAGTGACTCATTCTATTTTCTTGTTCACAGACCCATCCTTAGCTTTCTGTCCCACCCGAGTTCTCCTTCCAGATTCTAACAGGGGCACACACAAAACCTGATCAAACTCGTTTCCTCACCACACTGACTTCAAGATGACAGAACTGAACTAAGGTGGATTTGGGTCTGCTGCCTTTTGTCTGTTTGGGGGGTTTTTTTTGTGTGTGTGTGTGTACATGTATGTGTTGGTTTGGCATTTCTTAAAACGATCTGAAACCACAGAACACCATCAAAACGTCTGTTTTCTAAGACAACTCCAAACTGAAGCAACAGAGAAGCAAAGCTGACAGACTGCTTAGATGTTGTGGCCCACCTCTCTGTCAGATGGGTGACCTGTGCCAGAGAAGTGCCTCAAAGCACCACAGTTGTCGGGACTCAAAAAACCTGTTCAGATCTATACAATGTTAACATCTAGCTCACTTGAAACTTAAACTTTTTAAAACTCTGAAGTTTTTGTAAGACACCACACCATATTTTCAATGCTTTCTGAGTGACACACTAGGTGATTAATCCTCTCTTCAAAATAGCACTGGAATGTGAAGACAGCCTGTAAACCTGTTATCTATGAATTGCTGGAATATGCATTGTCTGTTCATCCTTTTTTTAGAAGACTGGAAAGCAGATTTGTACACCAGCTATTTGTGACTCTTACAGCTGACAGCTCTGAGAAGATTTCCATGAGCTTCCACAGATCAGAGCAGAGCAAACCACAAAGGCCATGGGAACATTTGGCATTGTGAGGAGACCAAAGCCCGAAGTCTGCTGAGCCACTTGCACCCAACAGCACTTTGGCAGCACTCTGTTATGAGCATCAACACCTTACAAGAAACCCCAAACCAAGGAACAAAATTAATTCCTTACTTTTTGCAAAGATATCAACAGGAGATCCATCGGGCAGGAGCCAAGGCCAGCCCTTGAACTGCCAGGCAGGCCCCTGGACAAACACGGCCACCACGCGGTCCCTGGAACACACAGAGGGATGGACATGGGCACGGCCTGGAACACTGCAGTGACCTGCTGTCCTGCTCTTTTCTGGAGCAGCACAGCACATTTAACAATCACACCTCCAGCACAATTGCTTTTCCTCTTGTAAAGGAAAAAAAAAACATTCCTGTGATCCCTCTGGGCTTTCAGCCCTGTCCCTTTGCAGAAGGCAGCTCAGTTTCTCAGATTATAATTTTTAGAAGTCAGTGTTTATTTGTGGTCATCATTACATTGCTTTTGAAAAGTGCTCCAACATTTTCAGAGACAGTCTGGAAATGGCACCTGAAACTGAGATGAGCAGATTTAAAAGCCTTTATTCTCAACACTGCTGACTTCTGGACTGAAAATTAGTGAGAAACAACAGCTGCTAAACTTCTGCAAAGTGAAATTTCACCTTTTTTAAGAGTACACAACCATTACCTGTGGTCTAAGAAAATTAATTTGTGATTAAGCTTTTGCATTAATAAAATTTTTGAAAAACTACCTTTAAGAATAAATTACCTCCCCACATATGGTCTATCTTTCTCTTGAACATCAACCAACCATGGTTCTTACCTACCACAATAATTACCTCTCTAATCCCCCAAATTTAATTTATTATTAAATCCACTAAATTGAAATGAAAAGGAATAATCAAAGTGAAGTTTTGCGGTCTGAGGGGTTTTTTTGCAGGTTTTATAATGGATTCCTTGGGTAAAACCAAGATAAAAAAATCACACACCACTTCATGTCTTTGGTCAGAAGTACTTCAGAAAGTAGTTTAGATGGTTCTTGAAGGTTTGATCATTAAACATTTTAAGTACTATTTAACATTCAGAATTTTAAATGTACTAATTTCTGATTAGTTCAATTTCTAAATACAGAGAATAACTGATTAGGAACAGAAACCTTTCAAAGTATTCCTCTCCATTAAAATCTAATTTGGAAATTACAAAACCACAAAATATGTGGTTAAATTCTCACTTGTGAGGGGGAAGTAAAAATACTGCATAATGCACTTTATCACATAAAAAGATGTCAAACAACAATAAAAATGCTTCTCCAAAGTTTTTCTGTTGAAAGAGAGCTATTTTTTATAGCCTTGAAAAATGGCCAAATGACCAAATAATCCATTTCCAGCTTTTTCATAAAAGTAAAAACTATCTACAATTCCCTTTCTCCATCTAGGGCTCTTCCTTCAGAAGTAAGATTCCAATAGTTCCAATACTGGAATCACAGTTCAGTCTTCACTGTCTGATGTATTTTCTTCCTTTAACTATTGAAAAAGTTGGCATGGCAGATGCTGATGGCCTGCAAACACATCTTCCCAACACACTCTCTCTCAGAAAGCAGATGGGAGAGGAGAGGTTTCATTGCAGATCATGGTTCAGTGACTTGCATGTTACACTACCACAAACCAGAACAATAATAAGAACATTTCTATTGGAATTTCAGGAACATTTCTGGCAAACCCAATAATATTAGCTGTGCTGCTCACGCTGCTAAAGTGTTGCAAGTTTTGAAGATCTTCTAGATTTAGTTTCATATTATTTTCAGTTGAAGATTCCTACACGGTTAATAAAATCCATCCTTATATCTGTATCTTCAATTTGTAGTAGATTTCAGAGCATTTTATTGTTCCCCTCCAAATTCTGCATTGTCCTGGGTAAGAAATCATGTAAAGGAGCAATGTTCTTACCAGTCTTGTGGCATAAGTTTCAGAGGTTGGTCTACAACTCGGTAAGGGACAGTGACACTGACTGTGGTTCCCCCCGGCTGCATCTGGTCCTTCCTCCTCTGTATTAGAGTCTCATTCTCTCGTTGACAGCCCTGCTTCTTCTTCTCATCTGATGGTACAAACCTTAGGGAATAACAAACCCCTCAGTAGACAAGGGCAATTTACTTGATGGAATCAGCAGGAAAAGTAACAGCTCGATCAGAACTTGGCATTATTGACAGCAGTCACTGAAGCCACCTCATTCTCACGATGCCAAGTCTCCATCACTACTCATTCAGAACACCAAAAAATGTAAGAATAATATTTCAGAAGCCTTCATGATAAAAACAGTCACACTAAAAGGTCCTCTGTGCCTCAAAAACGTTCTTATACATTTGAGGCTTTAGACAATAATATTTGCAGATGAGAAGCGAGACCACAATCTGCAAAGTGACAACAATTATTTTTAGTGACCAAAGGTAACCTGGGCATTAAAACAATTGCTTCCTGGAGCAAATTTTAAGAGCTCTTGGAGCCATTAGAATTATTACCAATTAGAATTCTCTCAAGAAAGCTTGGATTTTTGGTGAAAAATAGTTTTGAGTGAGATTCATTTTTGGGGTGATTTTTAATTATGAATGATTCATCTGGTTCCTATGATGCATGACACTACAGTTTTTTGGGTTTTTTTCTAAATAGATTCTGTGATGGAATAAGTGCTTGTAAAATCCAGATAATGTGGCCTTCATGTCATATATAATTTCCATATGACAAAAATAAATGCTAAGATGTGACACAGCTTTCCTCCCTCTGATTAATTAGGGATCCTTAATCTTTCAACCCCCTCACCTTAAAAAACAAATGCAATTGCATTTCAAGGCCCTCTTCTTTATGGTGATAATAAAATACCCAGAACAGGTCTCAAAATTGGCATCATAAATGTGAGAGTAGCGTGGTCCTTTTTACTGATAAATCTCAGTGGATTTTGAGATAGATAAAAGAACGTTTAACAGAGTCATGCCTTCCACAGAACTAGAAGTATGTCATGGAAAGGGAAGTTGATGTGACCAGCAGCCCCTTCCAGGCCAGCACAAGAATAAAGTTCAGGCCTTTGTTCTCCTAATATTCTATTCAGAACCACCCAGCTGCACTGCAACCCTGTCTGCTGCTGACATTTCATTGCCAAAGTTTCCTGTAAAAAAAAAAAAAAAAATCTGTTTCTCTTAACTGCAGTAGTTAGCAGGAAGATTTGTGGTACATTTTAAAAGCACAGTACATAGCTGGTAACATTTCTCTTCATTATAGTGCACATGGTGCTTTTGAACAGTTTACTACATTTTAAAACCAAAAAATAAACATAAAAACCAAATTTGAATGTGATTTAACAGGCAGACTGCACTTCCTATTGCTAGATAGACAGGAAAATAGAATGCAAGATTGAATATGAAGAAAAGTTCATTATTCAGTCAACTTGAAAACAAGTTTTCACTACATAGCCAATGAGAAAATGGCATTTTGGGGAAAAAAACCAAACAAGCAAGCAAACATGTTTTAAGACATCAGGTGAAAATTGTCAATAAACCTCCAAGCAAAACTGTTTTACCTTCTCAATGTAAATTAACAGATATTGTCCCCTCACACTCCTCATGATTTAACAGTGTTTCAGAAACAGAAAGTCATAAGCCATTTTTGAAACGTGTGTCTAAATGCATTCAATTGATACAACTGCACTGGGAAATTAAAAAAAGCCCAACACCTGCAAATAACTATGAATGGTGCATTAAATCTGACCAGAACTGCAAATACAGAAAAAGCATCACCGGTGTTAAATGAAGAGCTATAAATTAAATTATGCTTGTCTGTCTAGTACATGTGAAACACCATAATTCTAAAGGAAATACAATAAAGCTGTACAGGACACTGGGAGAAAATAACACACTGGCCACTTAGAATATATTTTTTTAGAAGTTAAGATAATAATTTCCCTAATAATTGAAGTAATTAGCAAACAGTTAATATTTACATACATTTTACCCATCACAATAGACTGACACATACTATTGCATGTTACACAGAGGCATTCAACTGAGTTCTGAATTGGAAAAAGGCACCCAATGGGACATCAGAATTTAAGTATTTCTCATCAGTTTGCTAATTTAACAACTCCAAAGTGAGGTGCACCTTTATCATGAACACTCCTAATGGCCTGCCCTGCCAAGGTGTCACAGGCTTTGCTTTGCATATAACTAATAATAACTGACAGGAAACTCTGTAACCTAAAATGAGGATTTGCTTGGTGGTCCTTCAGCTTTTAAGAAAACTATTAATGAGTCTCTCATCATCCATTAGAACTAAAGGAATCTGCACTGAAAAGAATGAAGATCATTTAAAAAAAAATAATAATTAGAGAAACAAGCCCTCAAACACCTTTTATCCAACTGGCAGTGTTTATAGGAAAACCCAGGGTCACCCTGGTGAGCAGCTTGAGAAGAATTTTGCTGTTCTCTATCTCCTACATTAAACAAGAACAAACTCTTGGAGAATATGTAAATAAAAACCAAACAGCCCTACACACATTACAGTGATAATCAAGTATTCATCTGAACAGGGATCTAAAAGGTCACATTTTAAATTTAATTTGTAAATGCGAGGAAGAAAACACATTTTAAATGGAAACAGGAAAGCAAAGCAGCCCTGCCAAATGAGAGCAGAGGCAATATTGCTGTGCTACAGAGTAACAATTTCACCACCCTGAGCCCTCTCACATTACCTATTTTAAATGTTTCTGCTTTTAGGAATTCATTTCAACACTAGTTTTTGGCACTTTCTGCCCATTTCAGTCAGAAACTGTTACAGCCATTGAAGCACCATTCACTTGGACCTCAGCTATGTCCCTTCTCGACAATGGCTTCATTTTTATCTCCTGGAAAAAAAATCTGAATTTTTGAGTGCAATTCTCTAGGACACAACACAAAGATAACTTGTTAAGGAAAAACTATCAATGAGCACATTCAAATAGCACAGTAGAGAAGACAAGTATCACAAAGCAAGCATTGAAGCAAGTACTTAATACAGATAAACACACAGAGAACAAGAATAAAGGACAGTTTACAAAAAGTTTATGGACTACATGCCTACATTTCCAGGAACCATCAACTCAGTGAGCACAGTAAAAGTCATGTGCTCAAGAACTGAGAATCAATAGAAATTACTTTATGATTATAAATATATATGGCCTATGTCATCACTACCCAGACATAAAACACAAGCATAAGAAAACTGAGTATTAAACACAAAAAATCCCATCTTCTCTTGGAGATTTTTTATAATATTACTATATAATACTATAGCCAGTGGCTTAACTACACATTTGTACTTGACATCTTTTTATACACCAGAAATGGGTTCTGAAACCTGAGTGTGGACGAGCTTACAGTTTCTTGCTGCTTCTCCAGATTAATATGCCCTATTAAAAAAAAATTAAAATCCATATCTACTTAGAATGCACTTTTATGCCCCTAGCAGGGGTAGGAAATTATTAGCCCTCACTGTTAATTGCCAAAATCATTAGCCACGTGAAAAATGGTGCACTCTCACTTTGCAAAGGCAGCAGGTCCCTTCTTTAAGATAACAGACAAGCAATTGAACACCATCAGATTGTGGGAGGTAACTGGTTAGACACCATCCACTGAACTGCCTGAACCACTCCTGCCTTGGCCCTAAACTCACATCCGCTGGCAGCACAGCCTTTAAAACACTTTCACTGAAGTCACATCAGCACCTTCTGGTCCCCAGCCCAGGCACACTGAAAAATGCATGAAAGGAGAATAAGGCAACTTACCAGCAACTGAGATCATCACAATACACATTTGATTGTGTTTAGAACTGGAGACTTATTTTTACTACCCTCTCAGTATTTCTGTTAAATTACAGTATCAAAAGCTTTAGACACCTATTTTTGCAAGAGAACAAAGCTTTTTTACACGACATCACGTCTGAATCTATCCCAGATACTTCACTCGGTATCAAAGCTGGATAAATCTTCAGTGAGTTGCCTGGCCACACACGGTTAAATGTATCAAAGCAAGAGCATCATCATAATAAAAATACATAATCACCATTTAATCATTCTCATCTGCCTGATGGAATTGCTTTGCTTTGGCTCCATTTAAAGCAGAAGCCTTGCCTCTGAAAAGCCTGACCTTGAGTCACAATTTGACATAGTAATTGTGATATCCAGTGTTGCATTCAGATAGTAAGAATAAAATGTGTTATATAAAATATTTTCAAGAAATGTCACAACATACCAGAATGTATAGCAGTTCTGATTTTAAATTAAATGTTATCTTTTTACTATTTTAGAAACCCTTCACTTCATGTTGTACTTGGCTCCTTAGAAAAGTAACCTTTCAAAAAAACTTAGCAAGAATATTTGCATATTATCTAGCAGGTGAATTGTAGATATTACAATCACATATAGAAATGTCTCCCTTCAAAATCTAAGTTGCAACAAATACATTGAATAGAAAAATTAGATATCTTAAAAATAAAATCTTAAACCAGTGCCATGCTTTGGATTTGTCATATGTATTTCCTTCTACAAATGATAGTTTCCTGCTTTCCATATTCTCTACCTTTAAAGAGAGCCCAACATAAGTGATAAAATAAGATGCTAAGCATCATACAAATGTCAGCCAAATTTGGCATGAAAAACTAATATACTACTATGAAAAGCTATGAAAGCTATGAAAAAGCTTAGTAAAAGCTATGAAAAGGCTTAGTAAAAATCTTAGTATAATTAATAGGTTTCTCTCAGTTCTTGGCAATTCAATTTAAGCCCTATCACAGAACTGAATGAAGAATCTCCTGTTTATTTTACAACTACCAACCTAAAATATCTGGCAATTATACCACAAATAATTTTTTCATATCCAAAGTGACAATGCATTGCATTCCAGTTCCTTTAAAAAAAAAATCAATCCAGGATTGTAGACAAAAAGTATCCTAAAAGACAGATTCCCAGCTATGACTGCAAGTTTTGATCTCTATTTTTGATCTTTAATTTCAGCTGATTTTTTTCCTTATTTTAAGAAACATTTGAATGGACAGAATCACAAAAGTTGATTTATGAAACCCAAATTCTCATTCTTTATGATCAGACACTTCACAGACTGTGTTGCCTCAGGGATATCCATATCCCAACTACCATGGGGACATCATCCTCCCAGTCTTCTCCTACATTTCTTCACAGTCTCCCCTACAATGGCTCTCACCCTTCCAGCTCCAAAAATCTCTC
The DNA here is from genome assembly GCA_037013685.1 of Acridotheres tristis. Taxonomy (NCBI): domain Eukaryota; kingdom Metazoa; phylum Chordata; class Aves; order Passeriformes; family Sturnidae; genus Acridotheres; species Acridotheres tristis. The sequence goes on from CM072895.1 coordinate 24,232,324, forward strand.
CTCCTTCTGCTGAACCACCAATCCCCTCTGATGGCAAATACAAGCAGCTGACTATCTCTAGAAATACAAGAAATGCAAATATACCTGCATCTTCCTCAGCAAGGGTAAGGGAGGGAAGATTAATTTAGGTGCGTTTTTTCTACCTGGACAATATTTCTTTATCCCAAAATTCGTGGCAATGAAAGGAGTCTCTGAAATCTGCTCTTCTGTCAAATTTAGCTGCAAGTGGGGAATGAGTTAAAGAAGGTGCTGACTTAGAGGCAGAAATTAGCTAAGTCTTCTTTCCTTGGAAAACCATCACATATCTATCAATCATACTCTACATCAAGGCTAGTTCTACACTCTGCATACCTTAAGAGTAAAAACAAACCCTGAAGCCATTCCTGAACAAAGTACTTCCATCAATCTGAATGCAAACAAATACAGGCCAGGTGGCATATTTTCCAGAAGAGTGCTAGACTTGTCACAGCTAAATTAACATCTTACTCTTCTGAATTCTGTTATTGCACTTCTGATTCATTACTATATCTTGCTGCTCCCCTTTCTCTTTCATGTAGGCTAACTGTACAGTGTCAGCCTTTGAGCCCCCAAACTTCCTTTCAGTTTGCTCTGGATCGTGTCCATTGCACTCTAAATACAAGCATCCTCTTGGGATGGCCTTGGCAAGTTGACTGCAACTCTGTCCCAGTGGAGCTGAGAACAGCAGAAAACTCTGACTCCTGGCACAGATGTACTTAGACACGACAGACCGATTGTCCTGGATTTGCCTTAATTGAATTTTTGGTGAGGAGGAAAAAGGGTCAGCCACAGAAGTGACTTTCCCTATGACAAACATGACAGCTTCCTCCATAGCTGACAGAACCAATAGCCAGCTGGCTCTGAGAACTGATACATTGCTAAGGCAATTAGAGAGGCTGGACACACCTCTGTAAATCATATTTAAGAATGAAAGAACCACAGAAAGCTCGGTTCTTCCTGCTTTCTACAGAAGAGAGCAGCTCGCCCCTCCCCGCCCGGCTGCCGGGCTGGGGGAGCCTCTGGGCCCGGCACGGCCCCGCCGCGATTCCTGCAGCTGGAAAACCATCCCAGCGCCACAGCCATGCCAGGGAACAGAGCCCAGAGCACTGCCCTGCCCTGCCCTGCCCGGGGGACACCACGGGACAGCAGCGAGAAGCACCGAGAGCCATTCCCCCTGCAGGGCCCGGGCCAGATCAACCCTTCCAGCGCTGGAAAATTCCCTTTGAGAGGAATAAATCTGTGCACGCCCATCTTCTCCCAAATCTGAGAAAAGGAAACGTGAAGGCACGTGAAGAAAACACCAAGGTCAGTGAAGAAGGGGCCGAATCCCAGAAGAAAGGAGAGGAGATGCTCCAGTTTTGGAGCTGAAAACCTTTTGCAAGCCAAGGTGAAAATATAATACACCAGACTACTTCCCTGTAATCCATAAAGCGTAAGGGGGGATGCAGCATTCATCTGCAGCTCAGAAGGGAACTGGAGAATACAGATGTTGAAAGAAGCTGTGATCTCACTTGAACAGAGAGAACCATTACTTTAAGGGATAGAAGAAGAGAACTTTTGTTTCTAGAGACAGAAGAAGAGAACTTTTGCTTCTATACTAGAACAGTTCATCCTTAAAAAATTGCACCCCTTAAGCCAGTGACCCACGGAGGCAATTGTAAGACTGCCAAAATGTGGGAGGGACTTCACCATTGCAGATATCTGGGCAGGCTGCTGTTCGTGAAAATTAAAACCACGAGAAACTATTTTAGATGGCATGGCAGGAGAGACTCCTTCAAAGTGAATTGAAGATTTATTTTCAGAAGTGGTAAACTGACTCAAAATCCCAGGTTTTGTCTCTTTATGTTGTTGGTGGGAAATAGAAAGAGGCTACGGGGAAGAAAGGTGTTCTAAAGGTTTATTTTAGTTCTTATCATTCTCCTTTTAATTCTGTTAATAAAGTTTTCTTTACACCCTTTAAAGTTTTGAGCCTGTTTTGCCCCAAAGCATTTTCTGCTAATCCTTATCTCAACCCCATGAGGTTTAGTTGAACTGGTTGTTTGCCCCTCCTCTGCTCCAATTACAGTAGAGGAAGATGAGTAGATGATTTTCGTGAGCACACTGGTGTTTAGCCAGCAGTCAACCTGCTACACAGGTGCTTCATTCCTTTCTGGGTACACCTGTGCCAGGAAGTCACAAATTACACAGTTCTAAAATTCAGGGCTTGTGGGTTTTTCTCCTAAATATAAAAACCCACATCAACAAACAACACCCTCTGTCAACACTATTAGATCAGTGCTGTGACAGCTTGCACATTAAACTGTAATGTTAAAAGCCAGCCTTCTCTCAAAGTATTTCAGAAGAGACCAAGAGTCCAGTACACTCACTGGATCTCTGATGGCCTGTGGCAGTGAGATAGGAACTGGACCCAGCTGTGGATGAGAAGGCACCTGGTATCTCAGAGCACAGGTTTAAACAATTCTAGTGCAACCCCAGCAGAAGCTGTACCACCACAAGAGCCTGGTTTGGACAAAAATCAATGTAACAGTATCACAAAAGATGGGTGCTGGAGGTGATAAAAAGATGACCCCTCCATTTTTGGGACATACCATTGCAGACAACCTAAAACAGTGTATTTCTCTGTGAAAATTCTGTTTCCAAAAAATTACCTGATATTTACTGATAGGCAAGTTTAAAACCCATGGTGTGTTGGACAAGCAGAAAGATTAATTCACCCATATTGAATTAAATCTTAGAATCATATGTGTGATGCAATAAACAAGTTTTACCAACTCACTGAAATATCCCTGGATGCATTTGCATCAATACTTAATGACAATATGTGAAATTGAGAAAAAATTCTTTATTTGCACAACCAGCTGGGATGCTAGGCTGACACAGCCTGATCCAGCTCATCTGGTCACCTTCTCCTTTACATTAACTGTGGTCCTTTCCCAAAATCTTTTCTGAGCTCCCTTGGTCAGCTTTTCTCAGCCTTCTTCTGTGGGAAGGGTTCACTTGCATGTGGCTGCACAGATGTCACATGAAAGAAAAACACTGCATACATTCCAACTGCTACTGCAAGAGTTTCCTAAATCTGCTCACAGGTCATGACTGAGCCAAAACTCTGAATTAGGTTTTTGCTTTTTTTCTTACTAGTAAAGAGAAATTAATTTCTTTTATACTCTGATCTGTAAAACTACCTTGTCTCAAGAGAGTAAATGAACCCTCTTGCTTAATTACTAATTAGGTGCTAGTATAAGTTCGTATCTGAAAACAAATTGTTATACAGTATGTTCTAATCAGCTACTTACTTCAGATCTTGCAGAAGGTCCTTTGCATTAAGCATTGTTATTAAAGAGGTCGTGGCTGCTGGAATAATGATTATGGGAGTTCGAGATCCTGTAGAGATAATAAAGTTAGACTTGCCTGGAGGGTTTTTTTTTGTTGTGTTCTGGTTGTTGTTTCCTCCTCTCCCCCCTTTTTTCATTAAAGGAACTGTATATAACAAAACTTGTTTAAGAGGTCCCAGTCATGAAAAAATAGTCAAGGAAAATAGTAGTAAAGCTTTTCTAAAGTCAAGGTTTTTATTCACCAAAAAAGATCCCGATCTCATGACTCTCTCCACATGTGTGGGATCCATATTTAGCAAAATTGAATGTTATTACTCTATACAGAATACACGCTATATATTCCACTGCTTGCTTATATTGTTGCTTGTACTATCAGGAAAAAAAAATAAAAAAAGGAAAAGCGGGCACAATTCACACAAAAATGAAAAGGGTCGTGTAACTAAAATTTACTCACCTTTTTTCTGGTTTGGAGGTGGTCTTGCCTGAGAAACTGAGAAAAAACCAAAAAATACAGCAGAATGACTAGGACATAAATCCAAATGTCATTACAAGGCATCTGTTTAATTGCAGGAGTGAATAGGGGAGAGTCACACTACAGCTATTAGATCATTTTTACAGATGTAAGATACAAAGATGAAGAAGGGATTTATAATTTGGGTTTGAGTATTCAGAAAACAAACATCTTTTGACCATCTGAAGCAGATCTTAGGAAAGCTGAGTCAATCTCTCCCAGTTTTACTGAAGCTACTCATCCTCCCTCCCGCTTCCACAAAAAGCCAGGACACGACACCATGGACAAAAATTCCCAGCAATCTTGAAAAAAGCTGCTTGTAGGTCTTCAGTAGTGCTGAACCAACAGGAAAACCTTCACAACAAACTGATCTCTACACCTCACCTTTTCATTAGTAGTTATTACTCCACATGACATCCACGGGATTTAGCTATCCTGAACATATATAGAAGTTTCAACAATCAAAACCTGAATTTCAGGCTTAGTCAGGTTAATTTTGGATTGCAGCTTGAATACATGAGGTCTTCAGGAGCCAGAAACAGTCAAGCTTGACATTCAAGGGGAAAACCACCCAAGCAATGAAAAAAAGATAAAAAGAAAAACAAAACAACCCACTCCCAAACAAAATTACCCTCAACCACCAAAGAAACCCACAAAACCACTGTTGGACTGGTAGAAACCAAAGAACTGCCCCCCACCTCTCCAGTAAAATGTTTCCCCTTCAGACTTCCAAGTTGCGACCACCTCACTAAGGGAGACATTGCATTCTAAGAGTGGAAAAGCATCTTTCTTTCTTCACTTTGGTGCTATTACTGACCTACCTGGTTTCCCCAAATAAACATTTTATAGTTCAGTTTTCAGGAGCCCTAACTTCAGGAGAGAAGTGTAGCACTTGATAATCATCATCATCCATGTTTATCATAATTCAGAAAATGGTGAGTAGTAGAGAGATTGATGCAGACAAACTCCAGTCTCAACTGCTACTATGCATGACAAATTTCATTAATTGACTTCCAATTGCTTAGCACCAACTTGCTCATGTTTATTTATGACCAACTGTTTCACAAACTTCCTAGAACAGTATAAATATTCACAGCACATACTTGCCATTGTTGAAATATTGAGACCATATCCTTAATTATCTTTTCCTGACACTGTCAAATGCACAGATATAATTGGCAACACTATATTGAACCACATGAACTTTACCGACTCAGTGTTTTTTTGGTTTTTTTTAATCCAGGTATCTCTTTAAAGTAAAAATGTTCTTGAAATTATAGGCAGAGCCAGCTGTCTTAAGGCAAAAAACAAAAGGAGGGGGAGGGAGAATAATCATCCGTAAGAAATTTAATAGTTGTACAAAGACAGGTTAGGTGAAAAGTTGGTAATGCAAAATGGTGCCAAAAAATATAATTTAAGATTGCATCTCAAGTATTTTTTTCAAATCACTACTGTACAACAGTAGTTAGCCCAATTTAACTAATGCTTCCTACTGTGCAAAGCAGCATCCTCCTGGAAACAGCAGGTTTTACTTGCTTTGACTGCTAAGAATAGAACAGCTGAATTCTTAAAATATCCAAATATCAAAACACAAAAATATCCTAGAATGGGCAGAAAGAGAAACCTCTTCCGACTACACCTGTCTTCTTTATTCTCTCTTGAATTTCCAATACAGATGCAAGATAATGGATGAGGCTGGCCTTAGAGCAGAGCAGTATCAATATCACCTATATAATGTTTTGTATATAATGTACAAATCCCACACTGCTGGCAGGAAATGCCCAGGAAGTCACAGCCAGCAGCAGGGACTGTGACAACTCAGTCACATTTCCGTTCTTGCCACTTCTACCCTTTTCATACTGCTGTCTGTCAACTCCATCTGCATTAGGATGCTTAACAGGGCTAGTGAGATAAGTATGACAGGCAGCATGACCTTTCCAGTTCCAAAATAACCAAACAGAAGAATCTGTGCACAACAGTATTTAGGCATGCTGAGAACATTCAATATTAGAATGGATTTGGGGTGAAGAAGCAGCTTTACAGTATTAAATCTTAGCATTAAATCCTGCAAACAAATCTCAAGGAATTAGCAAGGCGCACACTGAAAGCATTTAGAGTCTCAACAAGGATATACAGTATTCCAGCAGTACTTCTAGAAAATGTACATTCATTTTAACTGGTAGCTTTGTTTCCAAGCCCCCCAGAATGTCCCCAGGGCCTTCATAACATCATCTTGTCCTGAAATAGCATCTTTCACTTGAGACCTTCTCCCACCAAACCACTAAACTCTCAAAGTATGTAAACCAGGGGCAAATCTGCATATCATTTTGCAAACACTGTCCCTCTGATGTACTGGTCTTAGATGCTCCTAAAAAACTCATCCTAAGGGTTTCTTATTTAAACGAAGTACATTTATCATCCCATCACTGCATCAAAACTCAAGAGTCAATCTTACAGACAAATGGACTTGGTAGCCAAAATCTACTAAATGAGAATTAAAAACCCAGTCGAGGATTTTGGCCCCATTACAAACACCTTATGTGCTTAAGAACTGTGAAGAAGCAATGATAGCACATTCAGAGAACTACTTATTTCTGATATTTTAATCCTAGAAGTAAAAATGTCTCTTTTTGAGATTAGCTATTCTGTTTAAGTTGTTTATCCTTGGAGTATTAGCCAGCTGTTGTTACATATTTGAGTGGGAATTTTGTCAAATTTGAATTGGTGACATACCAAGCCCACAATCAAGAAGTTCTTGACTTTTTAATTTCAGCAGTGCACACTTTCAATGGGCTAATTGGGCAACACATTGAAGAGAATGACCCCAAGTCCCATGGTATAACATTAAACAAAAGGCTAGGGGTTTTTTCCAATATATGCACAGTTAAAGACCAAAAATAAATGACCTGTACTTCATTCTTGAGCTAACTAAAGCTTTAAATAGAACTTCTTAGAAACTCATGCACAGGTGGGACAGAAGCACATGTGACAGTGGGCCATCTTACCTGGTCGTGGCACAGGCTGTGCTGCCGGGGTTTGTGTTTTTCGAGCAGATGCACCTTCCTTTGAAAAGACAGAAGAGGCAACATTATTATTAACATTATCAGCTCATCTTCGTGTCAGGTACACAAGCTTTTCAAATGAACACAGAGGTACAGAAAGTATCATGATAATGAGAGCAATTTCCACTAAAGAGAAGGAAGAAAATAGAGAAAATATTCCAAACTCTTTAGAGATCTTGGTTTAGGTTTAGGGAAGACAGACAACCTCAAACTTTTACAGTCTTACATTCTAACCAATCAGAAACTTATTTTAATATACATTCAAAGAAACCTTTCCTATTTATAGTATTGTTTCATTTTACCTACTATTACTTTCACCAAGGGTTAGCAATGTAAATATAAGCAGTGGGCTGTAGAAATTTCCAAACAAGATCCACTTATGCTCTGGATGGAAAACCAGGACCAAGAAGCTGCAATGCATTCCTGACTTGAGGAGTTTTAGTGCCAAGAAATAGCACTCTCATGATAATTAGTTCTGCTCATGCCTTATCCAATTACCTTAATGTAACACACAAAAGACCTGCACTACTGTTTATTCTTGTTAACTCCCCAGAGTCAACACAGCATCAGAGAAAACAGTGAGGTCACATGTCTGCTTCCAAAGCAACACAGTTCCTGCAAGAACAAATTCTGCTCTCAGCTACTGCTGTGAAACCTCACTGAACATAACACAGCATCAACATGTTAAATAGCTGCAGTATATTCCAGCCACTTCTATTTGCAGAGCTGACAGGAAAAAAATCTTTTTAACATGAAACCATGGATTTTATCTACAAATTACTTAAACACTATGTGAGGTATCCTACAAGCATGAGAAACTGAGAAAGGTCAGAAATCCCACCAGAGAAAAACCTGTTGGACAGGACTCCAATACAGCATTATCAGACTTCTATATCCATGCATAAGTAACAGCATGTTTTGTAATGCAAAATAAAAGAAAGCTAGTGAGAGGGCTCACTTCATTATTTAAATAACACTTAGAGGAACTGCTTTTAAGTTTCCATCATGAAAGTTAGAACTCTTTATCTCATGATCTCTGAAGTACAAATAGAAGCTCCCACACAAGCCCATAGAAAACACAAATTTACTCAAAGCCTCTCTTCCTTGAGCATTAGTGAAGGCACCCATGATGAGTTACAATAAACTGGAGCTGACATTTGGTGCAGTGAGCAGCTTTTGTAACTTTTACAGGCAGCAACTCCCATTAATCTTTAGTATAAGGATTTAACCCTGCACTGCAAGTAATGGGTCTATCACAAATTTTGCTGTACTCTTTTCTGATTATTAAAATACCAACATTTATGTAGGGCAGTTGAGTCAGTACCTGTTATTTTAAGACTTACTTTTATAGCAGCAGAGGAAAGGTATTTTTGCCAATGTCCTTTCACAATAATTACTCAGAAAATTATAAAACTGAAAATACTACCACACTCTAGAGGAAGAGCAGCAGGAAAGGCTGACTACCTTTGAGACAAGCCTTGCAACTGAGAAAGGGCATCTTTCTTTTTACTTCCACTTTCCAAGACAGCAAAAATAAAACGTTTTGCATCTCTTTCTGTAGAGATACCATGTTCTATGTCAAAAGAATGATTCTGTGCTGTTCATTACTCATTTTGAAGAAACCAAGAATTCCCCCATAACACTTTCTTAAATTCACAGTAGCTGATGAAATGTAAAGAAAATTATCAAGCTAAAGAAACATCAACTCCTGCAATGCCAAGTTTCAAGTTTCTAAATCCAGTTGAGATGCATAACCATTACTGTGTGCTGTCCCACACCTTCATTCCTCCTTCCACCCCTATGGAATCAGCAGTGCAGCCTTGCTGCCTCCTCTGCCACTCATCCACTGCTTCCCATGTCTCAAACACATCCTGCAGTGAAGGGAGGCAACCAGGAGCTGCTGCAGAGAAACTTGTGAAGAATTATAACCAAATAAGAACCAAAGCCAAACCAGTGGCTTGAGCCTAATGAAGTATCTGGAAAATTATCTGTTTGGGAGTTCTTCACACACTCCTCTGAACTGCCTGCTCTACAGTGCAATGGGAATTTATTAGTGATTGATGGGAAACAGTGCAGGAGCCTAAAACAAAATGGAAGGCTTTGATAACATGGCAGCTGAAAGAAACAAAATACATCCCCCTCCAAACCAACAACAAAGGACAGGGGAAAAAAAATCTCATAAAAATATCTGATTAATAGTAGGAAATAAATTAATTTAAATGAATAAGTACCACTTCCATGCCTATGACAATTCTATTTGTAAGACCAAATCCTGCAAATCAATAAACTATGGAGGTCACAGCTTTTAGCTGTATAAATTGATAACCTTAGACTATGATAATCTCAGGAATGAACCTCACTCAGTTCACAGCTCCTGATACTGAGGTATCCTCAAAGCTCAGCTGTCACCTGATTGAAGGTGTACCATCAATCCTTTGGAGCTGATTTACAACCCTTCTCTTTTTACAGTTTTCAGTAATCTAACCATTACCTCCTATTCTGTAAAAGCTGAAGCCCATGCAGCAAAAGAAACTCTGATAAATATTTCACCCCCACATTTCTCAGAAGATTTGTACAGAGAAATGTGTACTGCTAAGGTGAGGAAAAGAACAGAAGTACAGAGCTGTGATGGTTCACAAGACCTGCAAGTGGAGAGGAAAACCTGTTGTCAATATGGAAGTCATTATCAGGATAATTTTGTTAGTATTCTCCTTTGTCCTGCAAAGTTTGGATTTTAAATTAACGTTTTTGCAAAGCATTCAGATAGAGACATAAGCTTTTCCTATGACAACACTCTGATTTAAGACAAGCTTTGTTCTTAAGGCAGGTATAACCACAGGGTTATATCCATGCCAGGATTTCTCCCAGTGAAACAGAGTTTTCATCTGACAGAGCAACCTCTGCAGCTGCTTCACCAACCACACAAAGCAGGTGCTGCTGCTGATTTGTGGCCTCTCAGCTACTCAGAGGCAACTCCTTGTTTGCATGTTCTCACTCCCTGCACAGGCCAGGCTTATTTCTCACTGAGCACACAGGAAGGGATTTCAAATCTTCTCATGTGACATTTTTAATCTAAAAGATACTCTTAAGTAACCAGCATGCTGCAAATTCGAACTCCAGCTAAGGGAGCTTTTGTTCATGCAGCTGTACCCTAAGCATCACAAGCAGCAGAAATCACTGTTTAGCTATTTAAAGAACATTCATTTCCTCAAAATTTCTGAATACTTAGACAATTTTGCTCGAAAATGACATACCTAATTCTCATGCATAAGCTGTTTGACACTTTTAAGGAGTATATTATGAATATTCATAAGTTGAAACTAATTTAGTAACAAAACCATGTAATTTGAAAAATACAAATCTTCTTTAAGACAACCACTTAACGTTGTTTTTTAATCAAAAACATATTACTTGGTTTACTTCTGCTAATTTTCCATAGAAGGTTATATATATATATATATATACATGTAGTTTACTTATGATTTACATTTTAACCATTCAGAAGGAACAACCTGACACAGGATGTAATCAGCCCCATGCTTTCCTGAGCCTCACTGCCTCGTCTCCCTATAGTGCTGGATCTGCTTCTCTGTGGGACTCATTTTAGAGCTTGTGTTCCCTGTCATTTTAGACATTTCAAATATCTCTGCTCAACAGTGGGTTTGTGTTTAGTGTATTCCTTCTGCTATTTGGCACTGTCAGACCTCAACACCTCAAAAATACCGAGTTCACAAACCAATGCATGAGTGGCAAACAGGCTCAGTACATGTGGTTAGCACAGCTATGGTTGCATTCAAGTTTCTTAAGAGTGGGTCTTGGGAGTTTGTTTGTTTTCTTTTAGACACCTTTTAAAACCTTTTGAAGCATTTTTGACCTTTTTAAAATAACAACTTTTTAAAACAGCAATAATGTGTATTAATTAACAAAAACGACCCATTACTAATATTTACCTGACAAGTTCATCAGGACCCAACTATTATTTTCCTACATTAAAAAAATAAAAAATCTGTATTTTAGATACTTATTGCTTTCTTAGGTCTAAATGAGCATTAACATCCACAGTTAGGTTACCTTCATTTCCCAACAGGAATGAAAAATTGCCTGAACAGTAACTCCTGATACACTTTAGAAAATAAACCCTCCTGTTTAAAACTAAATTATTAAAGATATCTTATGGCAGCTTTACAGCTTCAAATAGTGGAAGGAAAAACTATTTCATTGCATATTCCCTTTCCCAACTGCTTTCTATGCAGACATCACAAGAGCCTGTAGTATTTTGACCTTTTAAAAAAAACATTAGGAGCAAAGGACAGAGTTAACAATTTGATGCCATCTTGTGGCTTTAATTTGGTAAATTTCATTACTATCTTATTCCTTAATAATATTTAAATTAGTCCCAGAATTTCACCCAAAAATCTGAAAATTATTGGGTGGCTTGCATGCTGCTGCCCAGAAGCAGTAGAAGCAAATAGTAACATTTGATTCTGCCAGAAGTGTTAGCAAGTGCTTGCATGTCAAACACAGAGCAGCCTCCAGCTTCACTAGCCATGACAGAATTCACCCAAAGACAGCTCTGTTTGTGAAGAGAAAGCAAAACTTGGATTCAAAAGAGACAGAAAATAAGTATATGTGGATGGCAAGCTTGTAAAATTATTTTTAAGAACAGACTTCAATTTAGGGTACATGAGACTGTAAAAACTCACTTTAACCATCAACTCTATTATCATTTCCTGACTTAAAGTATTGAACCTTTGAAAATTTTAGTAAAGTCAGCCTAAAGAACTATGAAAAAAAACTACAACAACTGCACAGTTAAAAAGAATACTATTTTCTATAAACTAAATATTGCATATATCAATGTACAAACAGCCAAAACAAAGGGTTGACTTCAAAGCAGGTATCCAAAAACTGGTCCAGATGCTCTACTTGAAGCCTGATAGAAACATCTATTTCATATAAATTGGATTCTGAAAACACGGAGCTTTGTTCAAAAAATTTAAAGTCCATAGAAGTCTTGGAAAAAATCCAAGCCTTTCCAAGAGTCATGCAAAATAATCCAACTCAGTGGCTCTACCTCTGCAGCCTGCCCAGTAATTCTCTGACTTCTGTTTGCATCAAGAAAATTTTAATAATATTTCAGCTAGTGTTTCACACCATCATTTTATTTATTCATCACACTGCTGTAGTTTATTTTCATACTTCTATGCACACACAAATCTGCATGTAGTCCCCCCCAAGACATACTTAAATAATAAATTGCAAGCTTTTAACTGCCTTCCTAATTTTAAACTATACAGTAAAAAAATAGAATTTGATAACAGGATCTAACTATTGTGCAAATACTTTTAGTATTATAGTCACTTGCACTTCCATTGTTTGCAATATTAATGAAAAGGTAATTTCTGCTGTTGATATTGTTTCAACTTGCTTATTCCCTGGAAGGGAGAGTGGGAGTTTAAGCAGAATTAAAGATGTTTTTACAGAACAAATTTTAACAGAAGAAAAGTTTACCAATATTTATCAAAAGACTCCTATACCAACCACCTAAAGGAAATAACAGCATAGATTCACTTTTTCATACTTGGACAGCTAAAAAGAACTGATGTGACAGGACAAAGAGGACTGATAAAAAATATACAGAACATGTTTATTTCAAAATACAAAACTCATCATAGAATCATTAAATTTGGAAAAGACCTTCAAGCTCATCGAGTCCAACCTTTAGTGCACTTTATTAAACTGTATTATACTGAAGGTCATGTCTTATCCAGAACAGAAGGCTTCCAATCCTGAAATGCAGTTTCATGCCAGAAAACTCAATGTCAACCTTAAAAAGGTAATAGAAGCCTCATTATGGTTTTCCAAATATTGAATACATATAACAAATGTCACAAAAGTAGGGAAATCAGAATGAGCACAGCACTAGAGGGATGGAGGAGAGGAGGAAAGCAGAACTAGGGGCAGGTGGCACAAATAAAACTCTGCTGGGGCCACACAGGGACTACCCAAACTTGGACACTTGTACCACACCATGCAAATTAAATTTTCACTTACAAATCTGGTGCTTTATTAATCCATGACAGAATGAAAACTGACAAGATTATCCAAATTCAGAAACTTGACACTGCTAAACATGATAAACAGAACTGATGGGTGCTTTCAGTAGCAGGTTAGACCTGGCAATGAGTGTCATTGAATCAAAAATATTCACTGCAATTTCTTGTTCATTATCAGGTTAAAATAAACTGACTGAATTAACTGGACTGCTTATTGATATCTTAGGAAATATTCTGGTTCTGCAAAGAAAACCAAATCACAACTGAATCTGAAGGAAAACTGTAGTGACTAGAGAGTAACTAGGGACAAAAGCATATTAAAAAGCTGCAATACCAATAACAGAAATCACTGGAGAAGCTTTTGAAAAGAATTAACCAAAGCAACAACTACTGAGATGCTTTAAAATCATTATCCCCAAAGTTAAGCTAACCAACCCCTCTGAAGAGTCCTCTCAGAAGTGTGCTAGAGCTCCTCTCACCTTTATCCTTGCACAGAATATCTGTAAAATTAAGAACTTTGTCTTGAATTTACATCAGTCACATAAATTCAAACTGTTGCTATAGAAATAGCAATTTTTGAGCAGAAGAGGGATGTTGGTGATGAAGATTAAACATGTAAGCACTTCCATTTTAACGGGGATGTTTTCATCAAAAACAACTCTTAATCCTGAGAACTCCAGAGGACTTGTTTGTTTGTTTGTTTGTTTATTTGGAAAATAAAGGCTTGTCTATACCTAGCTATGTTCATTTTAATGACTCATTTCCTTGAACTGAGTGAAAAGACAAAGGCAATTATCACTAAAACATTATTTTTGCTTAGAATTCTTTCCCTTTGGGTTAGTTATCTAAGCTGGCCTCACACATATTATTCGGCAGCCAGGGAGGGTTTTGAGAAGCCCAGTTTGAGTATTAAGGGATTGTTTTATCTTTCTCAAAAGCCAGGTGTAAAGGTTTCTACCCCTTTTGGTTTTTTCCATGCCACAGTCAGCCCAGGACATATCAGTTCAACAGAACTGGAATTTGTATCTAATTGAGAATTTACTGCAACTGGCTCATTTTTGAGTCCCTAACTTACTTCACATATTCATAACTATCTAGTTCCAATACTGCCTCAAAGGACAGGCATTAGTCACTCACAGGAAGTGTTTTTTATCAGAAATATCACAGAGTATGGGGCTCAAGCAATCCATTTGCTCAACAGCACAACTGGTGTGCAAATTCCAAACATACAGAGAAGCACTACTGTTTTTATGCTCAGATTCAGCTTTGAAAATGGGATTCAAGGGAACAGTCACATTTACATTACAGAAAAAAGCTGCTCAGTACAGAGCAGCAGGAAGACCCCCACTTACACCTGCACTCAGTGAGCAATACATAAACAGAGGTGTAAGTCACCTCAGAAAAGTTCCTTTACAACTTCAGATTCGTGAAATGCTTTGTGTGAGAAGAATATTTTTAAAAGCTCTGCAGGTGCCTAAATGAATACAGATGGATCCTTGACTTCTGCATGAAAATTTCTCCCAAAAAAGCCCCAGAACGACTCAAGACTCAAGTAACTGAATAACTTTGTGGGATGCTGTCAAACATCTCAATGCAACAGAAACTGCTGAGGCTCTTTCCAGCCTTCCCCTGCTTATACTGACTCCCATTGCTACAACACAAGGGATGCTGGATTAGAATTCTAATACATGGGCAGCTATTAAAAGACCTTGGGTTATTTCATGATTGCTTGTTCAACAAATTATCCAGCACCAGTTGTTCCCAATTGTACTTCATCCTGATGTGATCATCTCCTTTCTATTCACTGAAAAGTAGTTTTAATATTATTCTTCTGTACCTCACCAGCTTTAGCAATCCCAGCACCATGCTTCTATATTACGTTATATTGCAAGAAAACACAATTATCATGGGTGGTCATGGGCAGAGAGATGAAACCAATTTTCCAAATAATCACCCAGCAAGACTTAAAATATCTGGGGAAAATCCTGAAACTGAATTCCTTGAGGAGCCAATGTGCAAAGCTGAACAGTAGAACAATGAACTCCAAGTTGTTTGTGTTGCCTAGAAAAAACACTGCTGAGTTCAAAGATGTGTTTTTCAGGATCAAAAGCTTTAGCTGCAGCTATAACAAATTGTAACAAACAAGCCAAGAGATGAGGGCTTGAGTGATGACAGCGATGGATGTGAGCATTCAAGGGACTGTAACCACTTGGATATGGAAAAGGCTATTTTCAACTGCCACAGGCCAGAAAAGGGCTAAAAAATGTTCAGATTGCAGAGTGACTCATACTCCAGGTTTCCTTGATGAACAACAGTTCATCTGCCATGCAAATTCAGTTGAAAATGCAAAGATACTTTTTCTTAAACCCCAAAAGGTGATGATTGTGAGATCTGCTGTACCTGCAATAAACTGCTGGTAATATTAAACCACACATCTGCAGACAGCTGAGTAATACCAGTCATGAAACTTGTGCTATCTCCGATTTTCTTCTCAACTCTTGTACTTTTTCACTTTGTGACTTTTACACAAACATACCACAAGAGATTCTTGTGGCATGCCTACAGCTTCAATGGCTACAGTAAAGTTAACTGACAACAGTAGGTATAGGTGAAAAAGGAAAAAATAAGTGTTTTTAATAGAAATTATCTACATCATTTGCAAACAGAGCAGTGAAACCCCAGCATGACATTGGTTAAAGCCCTCGGATCAACAACTTGTCTTGTTCAGACAGAGCAGATTCACTGTCTTGGATGCTGGTGATTAAACTATTGACAAGATACTGAGACACCAAACAGAGCAGTAATTCTCTGCAAAAATTTCTGAGTTTTAGTCCAGCACTAAAGTGCTAAGATTTATGGACTTGCACATGCTGCAGTTATCCACACCCTGTAATTCCCTCAGATGGGAAAACGGGGTATTTTAATCTGCTTACAAGATAATCAGAATTCTGAACATTTGTCCTGCCCCAGCTGCCTCAGTTCACAAGTTCACTTTTAGTTGTCATATAGGAAAAAAAAAAGTTAAAAATTAACCAAAGGAACACCACAATTCACAGAACCCTCAGATCGTGTCCTGCTCTTACTCTGCAGATCTTATTGCTTTAACTCATTTAAAAAAAAAAAAAAATTAAAAAAGCACAGCAGACTGAAAGGAAGAAAATATCTTGTCTACCATGAAGTGAATCAAATCGGGATGCAAGCAGAGTTTTTTGGAGGACAGGGGTGAGAGGACAATGGGTGAACAGATTTTTTTTTTGTTGTTTTATAACACTGTAGCTAAGCACCCCTGATCATAGTGGCAGCAAAAGGTATCACTTCTCCTTGGCAAGAACAGGATTTGGTCATTTCCCCTTTTCTCAGATGCTGAACTTGAGTTTTGGATTTACAGCTTGTACAATTGGAACAGCCCCTGTGAAATGTTTGTCAAGCACTGCACATATACACAGCATATACAAGGTTAAAATGCAGGGGAACAGCGACAAAAGCTTCAAACAAAGCTTTCTGCACCAAAGCCACCTCCACCTGGGGGTGGGACATGTCCCATTCCGCCAGGCCAGACTGAGCTCCCCATCTCCTTTCCTCATGTGCAGCCCCAGGACAGTCCTTGTTAACAGGCTGATCACAGGAACTGAGCTACACTCGGATTTTATCACAAGAAGCTGGAAAATCTGCCCCCAAACACGAAATTATTGGTCATGTTGTGAATGAACTTTCATTTCACTACAAACACTAAATCAGAGAAAGCAGCTGTTGTGAACATAACACTTTACATTTCCAACGTCCAGGCTTGCTATAGGTGCCCTATGAAAAAGGATTATTTTGAGAACTCTTTTGACCAGAGCTGACATTTGATTGCAATGTTTCTTTCTGCCCCACGACTTTACACATTTGCATCAAGTAAAACAAAAGATGTCAACGCAAAGAAAACACATCTGTTGTTGGATTGAAATGTTTATACTCAGATTTCAACAATATAAACACACCCTTGGAAACATTTTCCCACATTTTAAGACAGGGCACGGAGGCAATTTGGGATTCAAAAGAATTTACACACAAACTTCAAACCTATAAAGTTCCTAAGCAGTGTATGAATAGTATCTCAATCTTCAGGAGTTATTTACCTGCAGCTTCCCATAGGTAAGCTTTGATATTTGACACAATAAAACGTCATTGAAAAAAACTTGTGCTCTTCAGTGTCCTCAAATGGCTGCTCTCACCTACAGTCAACATCATTAACCTATTTTTCTCAGTACAATATTCTGAAGTCAGCATTTCCAAAATTTGCAGTAATAGCATTCCTCTCACACCAGCCACAGCAGCTCTGACAAAAACTGCCTTCTAGACTACCTTTTCTTTGGCTGCAGGATGCTGAAGTTTCATATGCAGCATCATAATCAAACACCCCAAATAAAAATGCAAAGGGTTTGGTGCTGTTATATGCCATTTATCACCCTGTCTTCCAGTTCTCTCTGCCTCCAGCCTTCCCTGTGAGATCTATTCCAACACATACTTTACATTGCAGAACTCTCATACCAGAAGTCTGTTTTAATTAAAATATTATTTTATTTACAATTAAGAAGGAGCACTCAAATTAGACCAAAACATTTATTATTCCCCCTTCTTCAAGAAATTTCCACTGAGTGCAGCTGGGTAACTACAAAAGGCCTGAAGTTTCCCTCCCTGTGTACAGATGTAAACAGATGAAAATGTTAAAGTATTTTGCAGGTATCACTAGTACAGAGCACAAAATCATACTACTGTAAATGTCAGCAGAAAGAGCCAGGCAGCCACCTGTACCCAAAATTCTGTGTTTCTTCAATTAAGCCTTTATACTTATGCTATAGATTCCAAAATTAAAGGGCACAAAACCCAACCTAATAATCCCCCAAACACAACAACAAATTAAAACCTTCTGGTTTATACTCAGAAAACAAACAGACAACACAAATTAAAGTTTCAGTTGTCTCCATTTCAGCCTGTTCTAAAAACCTGGCTTTTTGCCAAAGGTAATACAGCCTTTAGACATGGCTGATTTCCTTCAAAAAGAAATCACATAGGGGGACCAAGCATGAGAACAACAATATTAATCATCACCTAACAAAGTCACCTGGGATAGAAAAGCATTCCAGTCACACATCACAGATTCATATACTGAGGACAAACAATAGAAGAGTATATACTGGATTTGCATCACAGCAACAAAGCTTTCTACTTGTGTGCTTCTTGAGAAATAGAGATGCTTGAAGAAGTGCCTTCAAGGCTTTTAGTGCTAGCAAGGCTTCAACAGGACCTGTGTATTATTGCTACAGTACTATACACCTAAGAGATTGTGCCAATGGTTGTTGGTATTGGTGCCCTGAAGAAACAGAGAATTCATCTTACCCTGCTGGAGCATATAAAAGCTGATGATGTTACATGCCCATATCAAAAACTAACTGTAGTGGCAATAAATCATGCATTAAGTTAAAATACAGGAAGGCTTCTGGCTGTATCACAAAAGAGGAATTTTTCCATTTGGCCTTCTGCCTCCACTTTCAGCTTCCTTTGGCATTATATCTAAATTCCCCATTATTCTTCTCTCTTTAGTACAGAAGATTAAATTAAGCCCTTCTCAAAGCACTAAGATGACAGCATTCAACTTTAATTTTTTCCATTTTACACACAATCCATACACTAGATAGACTATCTCCAAGCTTCTACCATTGCTTTAGAAGAACTGGTT
Organism: Acridotheres tristis; assembly: GCA_037013685.1. Taxonomy (NCBI): domain Eukaryota; kingdom Metazoa; phylum Chordata; class Aves; order Passeriformes; family Sturnidae; genus Acridotheres; species Acridotheres tristis. Next base: position 24,251,025 of record CM072895.1, read on the forward strand.
TATCACATGACTGTTCTGAGCTGTATTTTTGGTAGTGCAGAAATGCATCCTCTTAAATAAAGGTCAACTGACAAGGTCTCACATAGTGTGGGGCCATCCTATTCAAAGATGAGGACAGGATAAGGGCTCTACAAAACAAACAGATTTTAGGATCTTCCTGTTTTATATTTTTATACAGGCTCCATCCATCACTGCAAAAAAATAACCCCTGACTAAATGAGCAGACTCAAAAGTGCATCACAAAACAGGTTCTGGAAGTTTTCAAATGGCTGTGCCCTCTCACTCTGTACACACACACACAGAGAAATTTATCTTTAAGAACCTCCCCCTGTGAATAACCACTGGGGATGACAGACTGCCAGTCAGCACATTCACAGGTGAGGTTCACTGCAACCATTATTTCTGCTCCTCACGTGTTAGCAACCATCAGTCATCCATGATGATCCTGGGGATTTCACAGTTTATCTGAAGGAAATCTGCCATAAGCAGCAAGACCTCCTCAGCTCTCCTTCAGCCCCCACATCTGTCCTGGTACTCCAAATAGCTGTTTCACCTTTGAAAAGTCTAATGTCAGCAATAAAAAAATAAATAAGTTGGGTTGTTTTTTTTCTACAGCAATGTGTTGTAAAGTAAAACCTCTTCAGAAAACTGAACACTTAAGTAGCAGGAAATAAAAATGAGTAAACCACTAAGAGCAGACAATGTTTTGGAATACAGTTAGGCTTTCAATGCCAAGATTTCAATGAGAGAAGAAAAAAAAAAAACAAAACAACACAAAGTGTAACAAGATTCCTCTGTTATGACACCCTGGAACTTTCTGTACGTGCTTAGGATGGCTTTACCAGTCACAAACAGATTCAATTTCATAGAGACTCATCCAATAACTTCCTTGTCTTAGTCGGGTCGTGCTCTACTTTTATGAGAAAAACACCAAAACAAAATAGCAGCATCACTTTTTGAGCAAGGGCAGCAGAGTAATTTTACATGTAGCTCAAACGGGCTGATAATAAGTACACAGACCAGAGACCTCACATTTTTCTATTTACTCCTGTGCTTCCAAAATGACATTTTGACAATGTAAGAAAAAACAACTAATCAAGAGTTAATACCAGACTACATATTTCTTCCTCATTTCACAGGTTCTGCATTGGCATACTCTTGGGGGAATGAATATGTGCCTATTCTGAAGGAAAAGCAGAAATCCTTATCTCCTCCAACAGACATTTCTTCACTGACTAGTGCCTAGTTTGAAGAAACACATCTGAAGCACTGCCACTATGAAAGCTGTTCTAAGAAAAACCCCAACTTATTATCGCCCTCACATCTCAATCAGCCGGGATCAGATTTCCAGGTAGCTGATTTCCCATTTGAGATGACTGAGATGCCTCAGATGTCACCATTTCCTTAGCTCGGGGCACTTTTGCAGAACAACTGCTCTCCTCCTTCCCAGGCCAGCAGGCTCCAGCCACAGCACTGCCACCCAGCACGGGCTGCTATTTATATAAGTGCAGCAGGCATCTCATGGATGCCTCAGCATTGTTCCCAGGGGGAGCAGCGATTCTGCACGGAGTCATCCCAGCTTAGGAGCTCCAGCCACACGGGGCCCGAGGGCTGCACCAGCCTGTTGAGAGCAGCCTCTGTTCCCACATTGCACAAGGCTCAGAGGCTGTGTGCATTATCCTGTGCATGCACACATCCGATTTTACTCTGGCACTGGTCCCAACCAACCTGCCAGGGAGAACAGAGGTTCCAGAGAGCTGCTCTAACCTTGCCTGCTGCACCCAGCGTTTCCCACTTCACTGATGGATCTCCTTGCTCAACCCCTTCACCCCATGCACCTCAGATAAGTGGCATTTAATTACATGGAACAAAAAACCTCTTCCCTTCTTGTCATTAGGCAAACACAGCGTAATAGTACAGGTACCGGCACATCATAAGGAAAAAGAGAAAAAGAAAAAACAAAGAAAATGGCAAATGTAAATTTTTCACAGTAGGGAAGCCTTTTCCTTATGAGGTGACCTAGATTCTCAAACAAAGGGATTCCCTTTCTGCACTGTATCCAGGCCTTATTAAATTAAGAAGGATTTTTTTATTCTATTTATCACTTTGCTTGTTTACCTGGAAATGCAATAGAAGGGCTTTTTATATTTGGCAAAATAAGGAACACCAAGGCAAATACTAACATGGAGATCCAAAGGTATGAGGGAAAGAAAAAAACACTAGAAAAAGTGGGTCAGATTTGGTCTCATCAACAGTTCAATCTTTTGATATGCAATGTAAACCGTAATACTTGCACACTGATAAAACAAGCATGTATTAACCAAAACTTAGAGAAAAAGCATCTGTAGAAGTCTGAATGTTTGATTACACAAATCCTCAAGAAGAGGAGACTTCAAAGAATCTACAATATGCAACCCATCATCCAAGGTAATGAGATTTTGTGGGCTTTTTAAGAGCATGACAGGTTTTTGTATGTTTTGAAGCAGTGGGGTGGGTTTTTTTAGATGACAAATGCTCTTTATAAATTTACTTTAGCAAGACAGATCAGTAATAGAACTGTTTACAAATGCTGATTATGAATTGCAAGATTATATACCTAACAAAAATATCATCTTAAATTTTAGGCCGAATTTTATGAATATTCAGCATTATTATATTAAATACAACCAGTATTTTTTTTTGTTACAGACATATCTCCCTACAGAATGCATTAATGATTCTTAATATTATGTCTTGAGGAGGACAAGATGAAAAGAAGCTGTCTCTGATTTCTTCTTCTGTTAGAAGAATAAATTAGAGAAAATAAACCACCTGGATTTTCAGTTTTAAATATAGCTTAAAATAGCAGAAAATAACAAAAATTCCCTAGTTCTCAATCAATATTCCCTGTCAATTTACATCATACAAACCAGACTCTGAGGATTTCCTCTAAATCACGTATTTGTGGACTAGGAGTCCTGGTTACTGACTCTACGTTAGTAATTTATGAGAAAAAAATCCTCTGGCTCATGAAATTAATCTAGAGTCTTACACAGATTACAGAAGGAATTATGAACACAATTATTCAGATAAAATCCATTATTTCCACAGCAGAGTTTCCTTTTCCTTGGAAGCCAGTCAAGGAATGGTATCATTTAAGTTTAATGTGAATTTTAGAAGTGGAAAGTCTGCAGCTTAATCTCCACTGATTGGGAACTACGGCAAATTGAGAGAAACATGAAGGTGGAACAACATTCAGTAAAAGCAGGAACACGTCCCCAGCTGGCCAGGCTGAAGCCATTCAGTCAGACTGGGTGATGTGAAAAGTGTTTAGAGGAATTTCACTTCCTCTAACATGTCACAAAAAGGGCAGTAGGGAATTGCTCTTAAAAGGGGATTTATTCTCCATTTTATGATCCAGGTTTTCTGTTGGCTATGAACAAATATTGCTGAAATTTATTACACTAATAGGACCTCTTGAGTCACTGGAGAAGGGATTTTTTTTCCACAGATTTTGTTGGTTTTCCTAGTTGAAGCATCTGTGCTGGAAAAAAAGGATTCAGGCATTTAAGGCACTTGCTAAATCTTGGTTATTTCTGCTGTAAACCTTTCATGTCCCCCAGAATCAGCTGTAAATGAGGATACCTACAGGAGGGAGCTGTAGGAATTAACATACTAAAGCTACGGAGGAAATGTGACAGATGGAGAGTCAGTACAGATGTCAGCCCCAAATCACAGAAAATTCTGACAGCTCTGAAAGTCCAGTTCTTCATTTCACATTATTTAACATTCGCTAAACAAATGCATCGCCAATTTCAGTACTAAAAAATTTTGAGGCTGACAAAGTATCTCAATATTCCTCTACAAACCATATACATGGGGAAAAGAACTTAGTGAGAGGATGAACAGTTGGAGTTGCTAATCTCTTAATTGGTCCCACACAAAAGAGAAAAAAAAAATCTCTGCAGCTCTTCCAGCACATGGAAGAGTGCTGGGCAGGATGTCTGCATCCTTTGTGCTGAACCTGAGGAGCCAAACCTCTAAATTATTGGGAGAGAAGTGTGGGATTCCTCAAGAGCCTGAGGATAGAGGGAAAAGGGGCAGAAAAGGAAGGAATCAGGCAGAGAAAAGGCTTGGACAGGTGGCAGCAGCTGCAACAAAACATTTTTCCTTCCTCAGCATAAAAGCTGGTGCTTGTTATCTCCAAGAGGATGTGATCTTCCTTCACTCCATCTTCCATGCTTTGAAATTGATATTTAGTAACAGTTCTTCCACCAGAGTCTCACTTTCTGTAAGATCTGGAGGTTTTATTTCTAATTCTCACGCTGGGGTTGTGAGGATGGGTGTTAGGGGCACCTTGATCATATAGGGCAGGCAGGTGGATGAAACAACCCATGAGCTAAGGGGGAGAACACCAGCCCATTTCCCACCATAAACTCTCTCTGAATTTTGGTATTTCAGCTGCTTGGCCTCCTCTCCCCTGCTGTGCTGAATCAAAGCTTCATAAAGTCCCTGCTCTTCTCAAAATGCAAAAGCAACACTTGTGACAGGCAGAAAATATTACTGCTGGCACTGGCTTGTCAGCTCATCAGCAGAGAACCACACAACGAAAAATTCTGCACAATACAAATGAAATTATGTTGTCCATCCCCTGGAAGAATAAAATCTGCATTTAGCACTTGAGATCAGCAATAATTGTATGCAATGCCCGAGGGAAGATACGAAAAATCAGAATAGAGAAGAAAGAAAATACATGATAAAGCAAACAAGACAGTATTGAAGAAAGAAACACATCTGGAAAGTAGTCCAATATACATCTGTGTAACACACAAAACCAGAACTGAATCAAAGCAGGCCAAACTTTGTATTTTGTAATTTTTGAAGCACTCCAAACCTGTGTTCCTCTAAGGAAGCTGTGATAGGAGAACAGACTGAATTCTAGCTGGACACCTAGAACATCAGTTTACTTAATTAAAAAAATACAAGCTTTAAAATTACAGAACATCTCCTTGAAATGTTTCCCAAGAAACACCTTGTTGACTTGAAAACATCACTTGGACTTTCCCTCTCTCACAACTTTGTGAAATTGGGGATGTGCTTATACTCCTTATGGAATAAAACATAATAATCAACTACATAAAACCTGATGCATGTTTCATAATAACTGGGGACTTTTTCTAGTTCTGTAGATTGATCTCTATTGCTGCATTCAAGTTCACAGGTCATAACAGTCAGTAGTTAATGAAATCACCAAGTTTATGGCCTGGGTGTTATTAGGACAGAGTGCAAAATGTTGACCCTTTATTAAAAAATGCACCAAGTGTAAAAGCTGGGTTTCACTACCAGCTAAGCAATGGTGAAAATCTACTAAGCAAAATAAGGCAGGCAATACTGACACTTGTGGTCATTTCTAGATTGCTATTTTTCATTCACTTACAAGCATGTCTGGGATAGCTAAGAAACATGCTGGGATCTCAAAGTAGCCAAGGAAATTCCAAGTAATTGCCAACCCTGTCTCCACTCTAGATGAACTTACTGGAGAAGTATTATTTTTAAGAAAAGAGCAGAATGGCTACTGGCCATATACATAATAATTCTCCACATGGAAAATTAAAACTAAGCATCTATGACACTCTGTATTAATAGATTTCCAGAAGGTAAAAATAAAGCTTAAAAACAAGAGTACTCAACCTTGAAAATGTTGTCATTAATCATTCTGAACCATCACTTAAAAGGTTTTCAACACATTACAGTTGATAGAATACTCCATTTTACTACAATGAAATGAACTTTGCAAAGTATTCATGGAGTATCCAGAAAGTATGGTCCATGTGGGAATAGTGATAGGTCATCTATGGCCTAAGTATTTAAACTCTCAAGGGGCTTGTGCCACCAGGCAGAAGTTGCCAAGCAGTGCATGCCTGTCTACTGCAATTCCTCCAAATTAGTTTGAGGAATTTCTGCTAATATTGCCAAGACAGAACTCCACTGAACGGCTCAGCCTAAGAATTTATTATAAAACCACTTAGATACAACTCTGCTGACACCTTCTAAAACTGACACGTAGAGAGTTTTTAAAGTTCTTTGAAAAAAATATTCCAAACCACCACAAGTTTGTTTTGCACGGGTACATTTTGCTCAGCTCCAAGCGGTCACGGGCACAGGGAGGGTATTTGTGAGCAGCCCTGTCCTCTCCTCTCCCTCCTGGTGTGCCTGCAGGACTCTCTGGCTCCTGGTCACAGTAACTCCACCTGTTCCTCACACGGGCTGTACATCTTCACTTACTCCTTGGAGCCTTAATAGGTGGCAGCCTTTCAAACACTAACATTGCAGCTTCTAATTTGGGATGTAACCATAGCAACATTACAGAACACACTACTCCCTGCATCGAGAACAAGCAGTCAACTGACCCTTCGTACTGAGATTGCACTGAAACAAAGCTCGTTCCAACCTCTAACCCAGCAAGATTACCAAAACCTGCAGCTCCTATTTCCAGTCCAAAGCAAGACCTGCCCTCCTGCAATACCCACGAATGCAGAGCATCATAGGAAAGTAGCAAAGAACAAAGTGCTATAAAAGAAAAGGAAATTCTTCCCAAAACTTTGACTCTAAAGCTAAATCAGTCACTCCCAGACAGGAAGCAGCACAAAAATCAAAGTTTTTTCTTACTTTTCTATAAGATGAGCAAAGAACTGCTCATATTTCTTGGAAAAAGAAAAAAAAAAGAGAGAATGAACGAAATAAATTGGTCATTAATATTTAAGAATTCGATATTCAATTTGTTCACAAGGCAAGATGACAATTTTTTCACATACCAACAGACAACAGCTCTGCCTGAACTTTACAGGCTACACACAAGGGATATGGCCATTTAATTAAAAGCCAAAGCTGATGTCTGTTCCCTTCTAAATTTACTTTAAAAACTATTCTCTTTAGAAAAATAGCCCTTGGGATTTCTGTACCTTTAATATTTACCAATGAGCACTTATAGAAAAATAAAAACAGCTCTTCCCCTTCCAATATAACACATAAACATCCTATCTATAGCTCCCAATCTTTGGGAACCAGGTACAGTGAAGTAGTAGCAAATAAATTAAATTGAAACAGCACAGATTTTAATAACCATTCTGTTGAGATCTGAACTCGTTTCCCAAACAGAAGGTTACATGTCCTGAAAATTTAAAGCTCAGAGACAGAAGTACATGCTTATGTTTGACAAAAGCATTACTTCCCTCTGCCTAAGTCCCCATGGATGTATTGAGCACATGAATAATCTACCTGGTTTCCTATTCATAGCCCAGAGTGCAGCAAACTGGGAGGACTCCTGGCCACACTCTCAGATCTTGGTGTGCTTCAGCAACAGACTACACAAAATTCTGGATATTAGACACGGCAGGCATAAGAAAGCTTTGTGTGTTTAGGTAGGAAATGGAGTAGTCTGGGTACACACAGAACACCTCAATGCACTGATTCTCAATCATTCATAAAGGTCCCAGATCAGTAAGTGGTGCTGGACACAGGCCCAATTCTCATGCTCCACCCCCACACCCGACCCCTCCCCTCTATTTTTTAAACACTGATTTGTTTAGATTGGAGGAGATACAAAGTCTTTACTGATATGCACTTTATATTGATAATTACTATTTAGGAAATATGGTCATGATCCTAAAATGTCCGCAGATAGGATCAAAGGATTTGTGGAAATTGTTATTAGGTTAGGAAGTGCATGCATTACAAACAAGACTAAATTAATAGACAAAGTTAGTGTACATAGATGATTTAGTTAGGAGGATCTAAATCTGATTACGTTTCTAATAAATTATCATATTATGCATGTAGAATAATAAAACACACTGACTGCCTGGGGAAGCCTTATTTCCCAGTAAGGGACATGCCTACCCCCAGCTGTACAAATCAGACACACCAGGTAAGTCACAGTTTCTTTACCCTCTGGCTAAATCAAAGTAAAAAAAAAAAAAAAAAAAAAAAAAAAAAAAAAAAGCTTTTCAAAACAGAGTGGGCAAACACAGTGACTAATATAATAAATTGCTGGCTCTCTATTTTCTCAGGTATTATGGTATTTTATTTATATAGTAAATATAAAAAGATGCTTCAGCACAGAAGGGTCAGTCACTGAAAGGAGAGAAATGAAAGGAACACAAGTTTCCTTAGGACCAAAAAGACAAATTTTATGACACATGCATGTCCGTACAGACAAAAGACAGTTTAGGTTCATCAGTAATTGAAATGAATTGTCCCTGACTTTGCAATGCCAGACCATGGCAGAAAGCTATTAACAGCAGAGAGGCAGTGTAACAGCATGTGCTTATACATCAGTGTTGATCAGCCCAATTGAATAACCTCAGATAACAAAAGGCAGCTTTTCAAGAGTAAGCATGTGCAAAGGAAACATGAGCAAAGAAAGACACTTCTATCTTTTCTCTGGCATGAAGGCACAGACCATTCGTACTCCAAGAGAGCCAAATGGGTTAAATCAAGCTTCAGCATTTAAATGCTTATAATTCCCTTGCACTGCAGAACAGCTTTTGGAATATGGGAATAGAATGTCTAGCATTAAAAATCTCCTAGAGAATCCTAAGTTACAGTGTCAAGAAAAAGTGAAAACAACCTGGAAAAACTCTCAAATTTTCACTTAATGATCATACAATTTTTATACTATTCACCTACCACTGTGCATGAACTGAGTATGTATCATTTATCAAATAAGAGCAAGAGCCTGTAAAGCTTCCTGTCTGCCTTTGGATTTAGTCAAAATGAATGCAAACAATCACGTGGGATTCAGCCAAGCAGTGACGTTAAATTCTGCTCTGTCAGAAGACAGCATCTGTCAAAGCCCACATTTAAACTGCTGCCTGCCTGTGCAGCAGCTGAAGAACTACGGAATGGATTCTATACACCACAATTCTGGGTTAAAACAACTCCAAACCATCGCTATTACTGCCTAGCAACAATGAAGGAAGGAACAGAGGGAGATCCTATGACTGAAGATAACTGAGGCACTACGCGCCAGCACTGCCTGCTAACATTTCCAGCAGAAATATGGATCCTGAGGAGAGGACAACACAGCCCTGTATTGTCCGAGCTGGGAGACAGCAGATGTGAGAGCCCCAATGCAGCGGCTGTGAGCGCCAGGCAGCCCCGCGCCAGCAGCGAGCACAACTCCTGCTCCTTTTGTCTGCAGCATGAACAAAAAGCCCCGAGACAAGGACGCCGCTTGCAAGCAGGGAAGGTAACAGGGCGAGGAGCAGGCAGATGGACAGAGCGGAGCCCGAGCGGGCGCAGGAAGCAGGGCTGGCGGGGGATGTGCGCATGGTCGAGAGCATCTTTTTTGCTGAAGTGATGGCGTGCCCAAACTATTTTCTGTGGGTATAATCCTGCACCATAAATGGCCTGACCAAGGAAGGTATGTCAAACCCTTGTGTGTGATATTCATTCGCTTGTCTGTTATCTTTTCAGCCATTACAGATAATGATCGTGCCTAATTTGCAGAGCCCTGAGATAACACTGTCTCTGAGCAGGGAGAAAGAATTGTAGCAGGTTTTGCTCTCCCCCAGCACAATGTCACTCCCTTACACTGACTAAATGCACTGCTCGCAGTCTGCCAAGGCTGGTGTGGCTGGAGAGGAAGGATTAAAGGGATAATGGAGTTTCTGTAATGATTGCTTTTAACTGAGAAATTAAAAACTCAAACCCCTCCAATACAGAAAAACCAGTTAGAAATCCTCTCAAACTAGGTCAGAATTAATCCTTATCCTTAGTAATCTTAAAGCATGGTAAAATGGCCATAATGTGACATACTGAGAGCACTGAACCATCCAAACAGACCACACAGTCAAAAGGCATTATCTTAAAAGTCCCCTCAGCCCTTTTTACACTTGCTTTTCTGCCCCCCAAACACAAGCAAAATGTCACAAGGGCACTACCAGCCAAGCATAAATCGGGAGCATGTAAAAAACTGGGCATGATTTAAACCATCAGCAGCGCAATCAGGCACCACGATTTACAAGTAACATCAGGCTCCCTGACATCCCAAAAGGAAACCTTCAAACACTACACACTCAAAATGGTAAGCACGTAACTTATCTCCTGCCATCACCGCAATTTCTGCTTAATATGAAAATACTGTTCAACTTGGATTGTAAAATTACATTCCATCTAATTGCCATTCATTCCTATTTTTGTTAAAATTTAAATACTTCATCACTAGTGGCAAAAAAAAGATTAATATTTGCAATACAAATTTAATACCTAAACCTATAGCAATTCAATACACCACAGAAAGAAAGTGATAATCTGCAGAATCTACCAATAAGCTACAATAAATCATTAAATGTCAATATAAATGTGCTTTCTTTGCCCAAGGCAATACCAACATGAAATAAAACAACTGCAGCTGGAAAGAGTTCACAAACCAAGGGATGCAGCATACATCAGACACCAGTTTCAAATCAGTTTTAAGACATTTAGAATATAAAGTCACTTGACAAAACTTTTAAAACAACAGCAAAAAATGTACCTTCAGGCAACACTCCAGGAGAAGCACACCTGGCTAATGTAAGACATTGGTATCAGGCATTTAAAAACCTGCACATCAAACCTTATCCCAAACACTGCTTTGTGCAAAAGATTAATGGAGTTCATAAGGGAAGTCAGGCACATTAAATGAGGCCCAATATGCAACTGCTGTTCATCAGAATATAGACTCTGGCTGCCTTTTGAACTCTTCCCTCTAATTTAAGAGTTTGCCCACAGAGCTAATCAAAATATGAAAATCCAAGACAAGTGAATGGGAAGTCAAATGCTTCAATTTTCAAAGCTGTAATTATAGAGCAGAACTGCAAGTACCAGGAACCAAAACACCAGCAGAGCACAGACCACAAATAAAAATTCAAGAGGCATTCACAGTTTATGTATTTGGCATTTGATAATGCATCAGTGACTGCACTGCCAGGTGCCAAAAATGAAGCAGCAGTATCACAAATAATATCTCCAAAAAGCAGTTACATGCAACAACACACTCTCAGAGGACAAGCTGAGTGTTCTAGAGACCCTCTGCTGTACTTAGGTTTTCTTATCTACTGTCAGTAGTTGGTGCCTATTCATAACCTTTCTGTGAAACAGATTTTTAAGTATTTGGGCAAAAAAAGCAATGCTCTAACCCTAATTAAGTGAGAGAAAATAGTATTTTTATTATACAATTTGATGGTGGGTTTAATATCTAGTGACAGTTTTTAACATTCTTTTTAAACAATGCACCCTAGCATGTAGTATTTTTTTTCCAAAGGTGCAATTGTTGTTGCTGTATTTTCAATGCTTAATACCCCACTGTATATTTTGAAATGTTTTACACACAACTGCAAAGAAAATGAGCCCACATTATTTGGGTTTTTTCAGTCAATAGCTCTCTGACGCTGAAATATAGATGTGGGTGCTTCCCCTATTCATAAAATGCCTTTTTAAAGGGCAAACAGAGACAGATTTTCTACGACACGCCTACCTTGAAAAATCAAGGAAACATGTAAAAATATCAAGGAAATATGACTCTCTTAAAATGTCTTCTGATTCTAGTTCTGTCCCTCAGTGTAAAACTTATTTTCATAGGCATTATGTAAGCATGTAGCCTAATAAAAAAAAAAGCTTCAGCCATTGCAACTGCCTTTGCTGGGACACTTCCTCATTGCACCAGGGAAACACAGCACCTGCAAATCGTTTTCAGTTTACACAAATATTTATGTACCTTAAGATTATCACTTTTGTCTATTGCCTTATTGAAGTAGGTCCTCACCAAAACACTGTCTCAGTTAAAGATTAAACAAAGATTTGTAGTGCAGTGCACTTTTCCTTAAGTATTTCCACCTAATGACTGTAGTTTTGTAAGTGGAACAATTCAGTGTGACAAAATTAATCTTAGTTCTAGCTGCTACTCCACATTCATGAAATTCTGGCTTTGTTTTTCTTCCTAAACTGTGGACACATGCAATGGAACAATAATTAATCAAACATCCTCACTGCTGCCCTCCAATCTGTTATCAAACAATTAACTTCCCTGAGATCTAGGCTATCCTTTGAAGTGACATTTATGTTTGCTTATACAGAGATATTCCCGAATAGCTGAGCGTTCATTTACTGCGCACTGCAGACAAACTAAAAATTATGAGTTTTGAGGGGAAGCTTCTGTTTTTCCAGCAGGGAAAAGCAGGTGCAAATGGTCACATAAACACGAGTCTCGCACGTTTGAGGCTTCTCTTCTTTTACACAAGGACAATACTTGGAGTTCAAGCAGCACAAGTATGGAGAGCGCCAGGTTAATTCCTGAACCACACAGGTTAGACACAAGAGTTTATGATTTTTACAGAGACGGCAGACTCTCCGGGAAGCGGCATCAGCTCTGAACAGTTAAATACGAAAACCAGAGGTACTTTCAAGACCGAGAAATCCAAACGCACGGAAGCAGCCGAAGCGCTCTGGGCCTCTCGGGTGTTTTCGGGCCGGGCTCGGGCGTTCCCGGGGAATCGCCGTGCGCGCGCCCCTCTCGCGTCACACTCGCCGCGCAGCGGCGCCCCCTGGCGGGGGTCGCGGAGGCGGCCGTGAGGCAGCTCCCGCTCGCTGCGGAGCGTGTTTGTAAAGGTAGCGGCAGTGAGTAAAATAAACATCACTTACACCCCTCTCCTCACCCTTCCGATGTACAAATATTCCCATTCGTGAACAGGGCAGACTGAATGTCGCACCGCACACGTACAACTTAATACCCTATTACTCGATTGACTTCTCATCTTAAATTACTCCCTTACAACGTGAAACCCCTGTAATTTCCCATGTAACTTATCACTTAGTTTTTAAATGCACAAATTAATCCAAATATTGGTTTAAGAAGATAGCGAAGCAATTAATAAATTACATATTTCTATTAGAAACAGCATTTTCTATGGAGTCTTGTTCAACTGTCATCCTTTTTCCTATACAAAACCCTAGGGCCCAGGAATAAATTAGAGCAAATTGAAAATCGCAAACGAATTGCTATTGTACAGTGAAGGCTCATTTACGAGATGATGTGATCAGCTTTTAATATGCAGCATCATGAAGCTGCCATATTGACTCTGCTCCTGAATATGAACAAAAATTTAAGAGAAAATGAAGCACAGACTACTTTGGCACTTTTTCCTACAGCTACAGCTGCTGGTCAGAATACTTGAAATTTCCAACTGCTATGTACAGTAGTTACATACGCTATTACAGAGGAAAAAAAAACCAACCCAGTATCATGATCATCAGATAGTTGGCCAGAAACTTAGTCCTGAGCAATTTTATTTCCAGTTAACATGATCACTACCCAAGATCTCTGCCTACTGAATGTCAAGAGCTTAATTTTAATTCAGCTGCCTCTGAGGCTGGCACCACGGCCCAGTGTTCCATGCAATGCTTTCCTCCAGTGCGGAGTAGAAGGTGAAAGGTGCCTGAAAGGTGACCAGGAATGTTATCCTGCACTGGCATCTGAGGGCTCTGCAGTGAGGCTACTGGACCCTGAAAATTAATTTTGACAGGTGCATCTTCTCATTGACTTTCCCTGCACAGTGGGGGCCAATGGAGACGCGCCAGGCAGTGTCCTGTGACTAACACAGCTCTGCCATCGCCAACCCTGCGCCGTCTGTCCCAACACCAGGCATGGTCGTTTGCAGAAAGGGCTTTAAAACTGTGAGCCATCCTAGCCTCTGCACGTCAAATCAATTTTAATTAATGCCATTAAACCTTCCATCTGCCAGCAAGGCTTTTTCATTCAGTCCTTCTCAAACACTCTACAAGGATTTCACAGCCATGGATATGAAGCTATTTACATCTACTTCACACTTTTTCCTGCTAACATGATCCTTTTTTTTTTTTTCCTCTTTATCTTTGGTATCCACGATGCTTGTCAAAACTTTTACCAGGCAAAAAAAAAAGCCTTTTTAAAAGCTAACAAATCAGGTTAAATCATAAAACAAGGTTGGCTTTTAGCGTAAGTCAAATTTTGTTTCCATTGACATGGGCTGTTCTTTGAAAAAGCAAACTTAACTCAATTTTATATCTAGTTTCTATTTGTAACTGTTTATATTATAAGTGTGCAAAATGAAAGGTTTCTGATTTTTTTTTTTTTAATTCTTTGCAGAGTGAGCCATTTGCAGACAATTACTCAACTCAAAGGAAAATGAATACCAAAGAATAGCAGTGGATTCTAAACCAATTGGAAAAGCCTTTTCCTTGAGCATTGTCTCATATCCCATTACTGGATCTTTACAACATGCTTCAGTGGAGAAGACGACACTGCTGCTTGGCAAAGATGACCTGGAATAGCAAAAGGTCTCTGTTTCGCACCCATCTCATCGGCCTGCTCTCTCTGGTGTTTCTTTTTGCCGTGTTTCTGTTCTTTAATCATCATGACTGGCTGCCAGGCAAGGCTGGATTCAGAGAAAACCCCATGTCTTACACCATACGAGGATTTAGATCTACAAAAAGCGAGAGCAACCACAGCTCTCTAAGGAGCATGTGGAGAGATGCTGTGCCTCAGACACTCAGGCCTCAGACGGTCACCAACCCTAACAACACAGATCTGTCCCCACAGGGAGTCACCGGTTTGGAAAACACCCTCAGTGCCAACGGAAGTATTTACAACGAGAAAGGCACTGGGCATCCAACTTCCTATCATTTCAAATACGTCATCAATGAGCCTGACAAGTGCCAGGAAAAGACCCCTTTTCTAATACTGCTCATAGCTGCAGAGCCAGGCCAGGTGGAGGCCAGACAAGCAATTCGACAGACCTGGGGCAACGAGAGCCTGACACCTGGCATCCAAATCGTACGGATTTTTTTGTTGGGCTTAAGCACCAAGGTAAACGGATACCTCCAGCGAACCATCCTTGAGGAAAGCAGGCAGCACCACGACATCATTCAACAAGAATACTTAGACACCTACTATAATTTAACTATAAAAACACTGATGGGAATGAACTGGGTTGCAACCTACTGTCCACATGTTCCATATGTTATGAAAACTGATAGTGATATGTTTGTCAATACCGAATATTTAATACACAAGCTTCTGAAACCAGAACTTCCTCCGAGGCACAAGTATTTTACAGGTTATTTAATGAGAGGTTACGCACCTAATAGGAACAAGGATAGCAAGTGGTATATGCCACCTGATTTGTATCCAAGTGAACGTTATCCTGTATTCTGCTCTGGAACTGGTTACGTTTTTTCTGGAGACTTGGCAGAAAAAATCTTTAAGGTCTCCTTAAGCATCAGACGTTTACATTTAGAGGATGTGTACGTGGGGATCTGTCTCGCCAAGCTGCGGATTGACCCCATGCCCCCACCCAACGAGTTTGTCTTCAATCACTGGCGAGTTTCTTACTCCAGCTGTAAATACAGCCACCTAATTACCTCCCATCAGTTCCAACCTAGCGAGCTGATCAAATACTGGAACCACTTACAGCAGAACAAGCACAACGCCTGCGCCAACGCGGCCAAGGACAAGGCCGGCAGGTACCGCCACCGCAGACTGCACTGAGGGCGCCGCACGGCTCGTGTAAATAAACAGCGACACGGAGCAGCCCCGGGCACAGCCCAGCACACGGGCCAGGCGGGAAATTATTTTTTTAAGTTAAAAAAAAAATATATATCATTCTCGAATATGATCAAATTATATAAACCAAAAGGTTTTTCCCAGCGAATTGGAGATGTTAAAAAAAAAAAAAAAAAAAAAAAAGGATGGTATATTAAGATTTCTGTGTTAACATGCAATAATAAGCATGCACACTTTGGTGGTACAATTGCTGATTCATGTGCCAGTAAAATATAATTGAGCATATTTTCCACACTAAAATTTTTATTTTAAGGAGTGCATTCATAGCTCTAGCTCTCTTCCATGTAATTTCTTATTACCCAGAACTGCTATAGAATGAAAAATTAAAAACTAAGGAAATGCAGAAAGGGCAGATCAGTATTCTCTTCAAATGCCACATGACAATTATTATACACTACTTTAACGTACCACACATTTAGCAATGTCACAATTTAGTAAGACACTACCAATAAATTCTAAAGCACTAAGAATGTACTCCCTCCAAGTAAGTCCAGTTTTCATAAGTTGGCTTATTTGGTTTGGAAGGAGAGATAAATGAAATCAAAGTTGCAAAGTTGCTTTGCACATTACCTTCAGAAATGCAAGTGGTGTTCTGGATGCAACTTTCAGTCCACAAAGAGCTGACTGAAAGTTACTTCGTTCTCTAGAAGTCACAGGGCAAGCTCCTAAGATCTGGTGCCAAGTAAGATTCATTCCACTTGGAACCTTCATGCAAATTCATTGGATCTGTTGTTAATTTCCCCTACATAACTTCAAGGTAACTCAAAGGCTGATGAGAAATGCAAAACATAAGTTCCAGTCCTGCACTGTTTTTGACAAAATTTCATTTTGTGCAAAGCGGGGGAAAACTAATGAAACGTGTTGTTTTGTTCTTTCCTGTCTGACAAAAAGCAAGGGTCAGCCAAGTGAAAAGACATCTGCTTGAGAAAATGAAGCCCCACACCCGAGTTTACAGGTGGGAAAGACTAGGTTACAAAAGACTGAGAGTTCCAGCCAGCAATATGACCAGGAACAAAATTCAAGCAATTTAAAGTCACAACACATACCACTGAAAATAAATTGTGAGAAGTAGGCTAAATCTATTTACAGGTTTGCAGTTTTCTAACAAACAGAACTTTTAAAGCTTATTTTCCAACTGTTACAGCAGAGTTATATCAGATTCAGGTTATTACTGCTTGTCACAGTGCCAGGGTACGCAATACCCACCTCTGATCATCAGCAAATGATCAAACTGCAATTAGTTTTCTGTTTGACTGGGACTTATTAATTGGATAAAATACAAGTATTTGATGTACTTTTATTATTTAATAAAATTGATTATATTTATGGTCTTAAGATTTCACTTTTTCTGGGAAAGCTGCTCAGGAAGGAAGAGATTTCTAGCTTTAGCAATAGTAGGTTTTTGTAGTGCTCATGCACTGGGTTTTCATGCACAGTACAGAGATCACAGCAGGGTTTTCTCCTCTGTACTGAGAAGACAAATCATATTACTGACCACTCTCAGCAGCTCTCGGGCTGGCTGTCTGCAGGAACTCTCACATGTGAACACACTGCAAGGCACTGGATGTACCTCTGAAGCAATTCCAGCAGGTCCTCTAGAAGGTGGAGGTGGGAATTTGCTCAACACCTTTTTTTTGGTGACTTTACACTAAATTTTTTCCTCTGCTGTATTTGAGGTGCGCTAATTGTATCAAATTATATAAACTGTATCAAATCATATAAATGTCTGGTGCCGGGGAAAGCAAATACCTGTAAAGGATATAACACTCTTCTGCAGAGATTTCTCCAACTAATTTGAAAGTTCATACACTCAGTTTACATGATGCCTGTTGGCATTCATGTGGGAGAGCTGCCCTGGGCAGATGTTTTGGGAGTGTGCTTTCAGCACCCATTGCAGTTTTCCCCCCTCTGTGTGCTGCTTGCTCCCAGCTAACTAACACAGGCCCCAGCTGACATGCAGCTGAAAGGCACCTGGCTGGAGGTCACTGCAGGCAGGCCCTACACCACAGTGTAGCTCCAGACCCCCAGAGCGAGTGTGGGAAGCCAGCTACTACTGCAGGGACTGAATTTTGGAAGATATGCAATGCCATAAGTGGCCTCTCCACAAGCAGTGCTGGCCAAGGACACAATCCAGCCTCCTGGAGAGGACTTCAGTGCTGCTCCCAGCCCTTGGCACTTCCCAGCTCCACTGTGATATACTCGATTTTACCAACTCTGGCTAGTCCTAAATGCTGTTCCTGGCTCCTGGGTGTAGTCCAAGAGGTTAATACTAAACCTTAAATAGTTTGGCACTGGAATCATCAAGTTTGGCAGCCAAACCACCTCTTGGGTGCTGGGCTTTGGAGCTCCTGCACGATGCTGATCTGCCCGAGCCTGGCAGCAGCATGGCACACTGCCCACGAGTTCAGCATACCAAACCTCCTACTACTTACAGGACTAGTGAGGAGCACCAGAATGCTAAATAAAAAGCCATTCTTAATGCCCTTTTAAAGGTCCAACATGATTTTTAAAATTTGTATTAATGTTTGGGTGTAAGTTATAAACATTCTTGAATCCTTATCAAGATGGTCAAAGGCTACTAAAAACATTTGCATCCAAGTACTGTTTTCTTGCACAGTTTGTTGCAGAGCTTTCAGAAACAAAAGGGAATCATTTTGTATGATGAAATATGCAATTACAGAATGAACGCTCTACATTCTTTTCTCTGAATGTTTTACTGTTTTCTAGCTTGTGTTTAAGCTATTTGCTCACTCTACTAGAATATAAAAAACAGTTCATGTTAAAAATAGTGCAATAGTTAATTATATCATTAAAAGCTTGGACAAGTTCTCTCACTTCCTTTCCCCATACAGCACGAAAAAAATGCATTTTTCATTAGCAATAGCATACAAACTTGTAGCTAAAACTAACATGTCTGCAATGCAGTAAAAAAAAGGATATAATTATTCATTGAATATAGAAGTACAAGAGTTTTTATAATACTTGCTTTAAATGTATTCTCTGTATGTCTGCTTCAGGTTGAAAACAAATATAAAAAGTCAAAATGGCTCATAAGTTATGACGGGAGAAAAAAATTGCGACATCATCAATCAATTATTATGGCAAAGAAAAACCTTAGAAAAGCTGGCCTGGTAACAAAAATCAAAAAATGGAATTCCATCATTTCCCCATATTTATTGAACTTTCAGCTTAATAAAGATTCACACATTGATACTATAGGACCAAAATGAAGTCCCACCAAAAAGAAGTTGTTATTGAACAACAGAACTGTTCTTTTCACATCTCCAGTTAAATCAGTGGTGTGAAATATTTGCACATCCCACACCAATAAAATTAAGAATGCAAAATGCACAACTAAAGCTTTTGGTGTAGTGGAACTGATCCCATCCCCAATCACTGAAAGATCTTTCATGAGTAAATTTAGCAATCTGTTCTAAATTTTAAAAATTACATGTCAAGGTACTTCTAAGCATCAGTGGTTGTTCTGAGAGAAAATTCAGTGCCCACTATGATCTTCACTTAAATTTATAAACTTAAATTATGGGATGGCAGTGATCTAGAAGAGATGAGACAGACTGCTTTTCAGGTTAACCTTACTAGAACAGCAATTTAGAATCTGCTTTTCCTTGCAGTGCAGTAATATAAAACGTGTCAGTCCTCATTTACAAAATATTTTCAGAATATATCAACATGTTAAGACATGTATTAACTGTCTGCAAGCCCAGGCTAAATCAGGCACTGGAGGGGAGGGAAGCACCTAAAGGCCATTACTTTAGACAGCCTCCTTCTTCCCACTTATTTTCCTGATATGTTAACACAGTCCGTAATCACACGTCAATCTAAAATACCAACACATAATCCCACAGGGCAAGAAAACCTTTTCTCTTGAATGAATGCTCATTGCAATGCATGGAAATGTCCCAGGAGGAAATGAAAGGGAGAGGGAAGATGCCAATATAGAAGCTACTACTTCTTCCATTTGTGCTTTTGGGAAGAACAGGCTTGTAACTGATTTGCAAACACATCACTTGTTGTTGACATATTTTCCCAATTTTAGATGCTATTTCTCAAGTCCTCTTTTGCTGTTGAATAGCACAAATAAGAAAAGACTGGACAATCACTCAGTTACACTGTGAGAACTGCACCTCTCAATGAAGAGCATTATTGTCCTTTTCATTTCAGATTGTCCTTCCAAGGCAGGATGTGACTCGGGGCACAGTATCCCCCCCTTGCTGAGTACATGTAGTGGACGTGGCACTGGCTGTTATTCCCACAGATCCCATCTCCAGCCCATCCAGCACTGCCTCCCTTCCCCAGCCACTCCATGGGCAGCCCAGGGGAAGGAGGGAGGCAGGGAAGCTGCACCGCCTGAAATGCTGCACTGTGCAAATGTAGGTCAGCAAGGACAGAACGTGGGCTCTGCTTTGTACTGAAGGCAAAGGCTTTCCGGGCAGGAGGCAGGGGGAGGGCTCTGGGAACAGCTTCTTGCAGCAAGTCAGTGAAAAAGTAGCTCGAATGTCAGAAAACAGAAGAGTGAAACTAAAAATGCACAGCTGATCAACACCACACAGGTTGGAAATGCAGGGCAGGGAAAAGCGTTACGAAAGTGAGGCCAAATGAGAAAGCAGGACCTGGAATTCTAGTCACAAGTGTTCACACTTCTGCACTTAGAGAAAATAGGAACCTATTAGGCAAATCCATTCTTCTAACAAAATTTTTAGTTTGTGACTGCAGTGGATGTGTTTTATTAAAGCCTGAATCAAATTCCAAGCCATGACACAAGATCAGTAGCTCCACAGAGAGTACTTTACATATCGTACACAAGCAAACCAAGAGCAAAGCAAATTAGATCACTTGTGCCTAGGATTTGTGTTTAATCTTCACACAAAGAGTTAATTTCAGCCTTCATTTGTTCCAGCTCAAAAGAAACAGAGTCTGGTATAATATGGTACCTTCCTTTCACAGTTAAAAGACTGCAAAGGAATTTAGCTGAATATGGGATATAGATGAACACTACCACGTTGCTTTTCTGATATTGCCATGGCAACAGTTACAAGAGCTCTCTTAAGCATTTAAATCTGACAGTTTTCCTGATAACACTAACTGAATGATAGTAATGATGCATTTTGGTTCATGAGCTAACTGCTCTATAACCACAGGGTACGAACCATTCCCTTCACTTTTCTCAAGACTGTGCTTTTGGTCAAAATGTTCTGACCAAGACAGTAACCTTGAATTACCACTCAGAAAAAAAAAAAATACAGTTCCTCCAGCTCAGGGAGTACTCATGGCTTAAAGCTTTATGTACTCTCAAAGTTTTCCATTTGAATGCTTAAGTTGTGCAGTGTTCAAGGTGGAGAAGTCAAGACTGCTAAAATCTTTGATGGGATTTTTCTCAAAGGGCTTTCATTCGCCTGGAAAGGCTGGAGGAAAAAAAACACTTTCTGAAGGGTGGATTGAATTGTTGCTGACCTTCAAGATGTCATTCACTCAAGAAAAGAGAAGGAGGAAGAAACTGGCATTTTTATACAATCTTGATCAGTTTGTAACCAATATACACTTTTTTAAATAACAAAACACTGCAAGCTGTTCTACCTCAGTGCAGGCCAAAGTGCACTGAGGAATACACAGTGTGCTCTGAGGACAAGGGCAGTGCCTGCACCTTCTGATAGCCCATTTAGCTTTAGCTAATAATAAGTGACATTTCAGCTCTTTAATAGGAATATTCTGTGAACCACTCACTCTGATCTCCCAGATGCTCAGTGTGGGCATAATGGAGAAGTCTCTTTTTCTTTACCTCATTAGAAAGTGAAGTGTGTGAAACATGTTTGTCATCCTAACATTTTAAGGATACCAGCTTTGATAATGTCTTGCAATATATTCAACTAAAAAATACTGAGATACTGAAAACTGTGTGAAATCTTTAAAAATTTCCCAAGATGACGAAAATTCAGATTTCAGAAGAGAAAGTCATGCCTGCAAGCATCTAAGAGAGGAATCTTTTCAACAGAAAAAAGTCCTCAAAAGGTAAAGTATTCCCAGTTCTTTTGCTGTTAACACTTTTTAAAGTTTTGTATTAAATTAAAAATTTAAAACATCCATGCCATCCTAAAACCACCAAATCTCTCCACACTCTTGAAAAACCACAACTCCACCACATCTTTTCTTCTGGAAAGGCCAAGTATTCCCACATCTCAGTCAGGCTCAAAGTTTAAAATGAGAATAAACCAACTGCCACAAGAAATCTTTGTTAATAAAATACCAGACAAGACACAGAAGGAAACTTAAAACCTTCTTCACTGCCTTTCCTAAATATTTAACATACCCTGCATTTAAACAAGCTGGAGCCTAAGAACTATTTTGAGAATAAGAATAGCCTTCAATCTCGCAGGTTTCATTCAGGATTTGTGTCACTGTCATCACTTTCAAAAGAAGCATCAATTTACGTCACATTTTAAACCTGTTTTGCTCTGACATACAGGTTGATACAAGATGACAAATCAAAAAAAGAAACACTGGAAAGTACCATCTGTGACTCAGTCAAAAATTTAGTGCTGCTACTTAATGCAAATGCCAGTCCTTTTATAGGCATTCTTCCAAAGTCCACCTAGACACCAATTTTTGCTGCCATAAAAATTCAACTCAATTATCCAGCCTTCTGAATGAAGAGAACCAATTTCCCATTGTATCATCTTTAACTAATCTAAAATATTGTATTTTATTGACTGGTTTTTAGTGCAGAAAAGGATAACATTTTTATGTCCCAAAAATGTAAAGAAATGAGACAATTCAGAGGTACTCTTAATGTTACTCA
This sequence comes from Acridotheres tristis, assembly GCA_037013685.1. Lineage (NCBI taxonomy): Eukaryota > Metazoa > Chordata > Aves > Passeriformes > Sturnidae > Acridotheres > Acridotheres tristis. Next base: position 24,273,458 of record CM072895.1, read on the forward strand.
AGACCCTAAATTTAAGGTAAATAACTCATAAATACCTGAGGGAACAACTAACACCTCTGTTGCTCAGAAAGCAAATTACAAAACTTATGCTGTACCCACAGTGAGGCATATCAAAGGGGAAAAGGAAAAACCAACCAAAATCCAGCAAATCCCCATAAATCACATTGTTCATATATAGATGTATCTTCAACAGTAAAGTATCTTCAATAATACCTTTATTTATGTCATGACAAAATTCTGTCTTCCAAATCTGAAATTATTTTTAAAACTCGATGCATCAGTTTGCTTTTATTATTTGATCAAATTTTACATGATTGAACTATTTTGGATGTTATCCACATTAATTGAAAAATCTCATCTTTTCCCTGAATTCTCAAAATGGTAAAAAAAACCCCAAACTTAGGGCAACAATGATAGATAATCACAATTATTTTACTTTACAAAAATTAAAAGCTCTCCAGCTGTAAATTATCCCCTTTTTAAAAAGCAGGCAAATCTCTTTGCTACATCCATCAAAGGCATGATTTTTTCTAACCAAAATTCAGTTGAGAAATGGATGCTGCAAACAACTTAAGATATCCAGCTTTCATTAATGTTAATAAAGGAATGACAGCCCTGTGACAATAATTTGGAGGCTCTAAGCCTGAATGAAATATAATGCTGTCCTAGTCATTAAGAAGTGCCCTGCCTGGATCCCTCTAACTTTTTAATTTTTTTTTCCCTTCCACTATTTCCATATTTTCTACTAGTAGAAGTTAAGCAGTTTGAATGATTTATTGTCCAAATTTCATGCTAGCAGAGTGGAATGGAAAAACTAGAATAAACTACATAATGACATTTCTTCCCTACCCATCCTCCTATTCATTAAAGAAATTTACACCCATGAGCACACTTTTGTTAAGTAGCATCTTCTGCACACATTGCATAAATTGAGAGGTTTATGAAACACTACTTTTGTTTTGCCTGTAAGACTCCTTATGACAACCAGTCAAATATTAATGTTTTACCTTTTCCAATTCTGTGAGAAAAAAAACCACCTATGAATCTTGTATTATTTTTTTTTTCCATTGTAAAATATTTTACATGGAATAGAGTGTTTTTCTCCCCATTTCTTATCATAATATTCTCCTGGACTTATGAGCATTAACACCTGAAGCACTAACATAACACCCTAATATACTCATAGAACAATAAATCATAGGATGCTCATGACAAAACAGACGATCAGGAGCATTAAGTGTTGTTTGTTTGTTTTTTCTCACAACAATGGAATTGCAGCAAGCAGTCCATGCTGACATATCCTGGCTAGGACACAGCAAAGTTCTTCTGCTCCAGTTCCAAGTGCAGCCATGTCAGCACATACAATTATGATCCAGTTTAAATTTAACATAAATTGCAGTTGGACAATAGTCACACTCTGAAAGGATGGACACTTCTTCCACAGGTTGTCTGGGCAACCTGTTCCAGTGCCCCACCACCCTCACAGGAAAGAATTTCTTCCTGACATTTAATTTAAATCTCCCCTCTTGGTTTAAACTGTTGTCCCTTGACCTATCACTATGTGCCCTTGTCAAAATTCTCCGTTTTCTGTAAACCCTCTGAGGAAGCCTGTGCTTGGAGCACAGGAGCTCCAGCCCCACAAGCACCTTCATGGCCTCCTCTGGAGCTGCTCTAACCCCCATGTGTGTGGTGTGCTCAGCATCCCAGAGCTGGGGGCTGCACTGCAGGTGGGGTCTCACAGGGAACAATCCCCTCCCTGGCTGCCCCTCTTTACACAAAGCCCAGGATTCAGGTCACCCTCTGGGCTGTGAGTGCACACTGTGGGCTCATGTCCAGCTTTCAGCCACCAGAAGCCCAAGTCCCTCCATGCAGTCCGTGCCCCAGTCTGTGCTCATCCCAGTCTGTCATTGCCCTAACCCACGAGCAGCACCTTTTGCACTTTTTTGAAAGGCTTTGCTGAATCTCACCAGGTTCATGTGGGCCCTCACACTCTTCATCATATTCAGTTGTTTAGCCTAAGGTGCTGGACAATTTCCATTTTTTTTGGTGACACTTGAAGACTTGGGCAAAAATAACTTTACATATTTGCTGAACATATTTCACACTGGCTTTGTCAGTTACTTCAAGTGAAAAATGATGACAATGAGATGTGTTGCCATAGAAAAAAAAAAAATGCTGCCTCCCACCACAGCCAACTAAAACATTTGGCATTTTGTTTGGTTCAGTGGCCAACACAGATAAGAATGTGTTTGTCCTGGAATTTGGGAAGTCAAAAAAAAAAAAAAAATTCCAACTGTCAATAAGGCTTTCTTTTCTTGTCATCTCATTTCCCTTTTACAACTACCTCTTCACAGGTACAGGTTTTCTCAAGTTGTCAGAGATATGCTGTAACCCACTAGAAGTGAGTCTTTGCAAGATGCAATATGAAAAACTAAGCATTTTCCATACAAACCCTATAACAATTTCCCTCCTCACCCAAACACCTCAAAAACACATTAAACATTCACTCTCACAGAAATTTCTAACTAGTCCTTTTAAACAAGTGAATATTAACTCCCTAAAAACAAATTCTTTATAACTCAGAGATGACACAAATGTCTGTTTCTAATACCAAACTACAATTTCTGAATTTTCTATACAACATTTTCAAAGCTTACTAGTAAGTTTTAGTCCTTTAGAGACCTTCTCATATATTGCAGACCAACTCTTTACTAAAGTAGCATCAGATGATATTAGACCAAATCAAAATTACTTGTTTCAAAGAAAACCAGTAAGTATAAATAAATATTGATTAGGACCTGTTATGATTAATACTCCCTGTAAAACTTAACCAACAAGTCACAGAAAAACTACCCAAGTTTCCCCATTAATTGAAAAAATATAAGGGCAGAAGACAGAAATTCACCTACATGATTCAACTATAGGGATCTAGGACTGTACCATTCTCCACACATGCAGAATGGGAAAAGAAATTATCAGTACATTCATTCTGCTGCTGCCAACTGAAAAATATTTTTTAAACCTGCTAGAACTCCTTTAGAATAATAGACAGTAATTACAAACTTTGTAAGTTGGAACACCTCAGTAAGTATTATACAGTACATCTCTTTCTATCAAACAAGGAGATAAAAGATGCAAAACCCACAAAATCGTGCTCAGGGGAAATACACAGGCAGGACAAGCACTTAAAAGAGAAAATATTCTGCCCTAAGGAGCTTATGTAAGTAAATAAGTGGACAAATTTTAAGTGGTAGGCTTCAATTCATCAGTTTAAGTACTGGAAATGAGTGCTTTTTCTTGTATAATGACAATTGAAGTAAAGTGTGAAAGCACTGAGTACGCCCAAAAATAAACAGTCTATTAAGCATCCACAGCAATTTAATTTCCTATTCCTTTCTCAACTTAAACATCCCAAACATAAAACTGAAAGCAAAACAAATTACCCTTGTGCTTGCCAACCAAAATAAACCCAAAAGTTAAAAATATCTTTATATATAGAGAGAGTTAAAAATTGTACATATATACACACAGAACAAGGGCATTAAGAAAAACTTGAAAGGTACTGAATTTACTGCTGGATGTGCATGAGATCCAGAGGATCCAGAACTGTGCATTGTGGAAAACATGCAGGCTTTGCAGGTTAGTTAATAAATACTATTGGGGCTCTGTATAATCCAGCCATTACTGCCTGGAGTGAAAAGCAGCAATTGAATTTTCTTTGTGGCTCTGGTACAGATCAAATCTGTAATCCCATGTAAGCTACACAAAGCACTAGGAAATGGGACCTCAGAGGAGCAGGAATCATAGATGACAATCTGGGAAAGCTGCTCCCAAACTGAATGGGCAAACAAAGATCTGAAGGTTTATCAAGATTCAAGGAAAGGTGAGAAGTCAAAATACATTAATTGAAATGCACTGAATTCCCATGTGAGTTTTCCAATGCAGAAGTAAATTGGCCTTCACTCACTGTAAACCAAGGAAATTAAACTACACATACAGCTCCCTAAACTAATTTTATTCCTAAAGGCATCACCAGCCAATGGCAACTGAATGCATTATAACTTATGAATGTTGATGTTGAACACTTTGGTAATTTGCTTTAATTTGCTTGAGTGCCTTGATCTAGATATAGCCTTAAGGAATACCTGTATATTGCCATTTTAGATTGCATCATCCATTGTATTAAGGAGAAAAGGTTATTTGTGAATGGCAGAACTATGAAGTACTTGCTTTAACAGGAAAACATGACAAGTATTGAAGACTCTTAACTTCCTAATGACTCCCAGCCATGCTCAGATGGCAACAGCTCCACCCTGGAAAGTCCTGATGTGTTTCATTACTAATGAAATATGAATTAAGATTTTAACCCATTTAAACAAATCCTGCTTTGGGGAGCTCAGGAGCTATAACAGAAATCTGGAAAGAAGTTCCACAAGGTCTTCAAGTCCCTGAAGGGCACAGACTGACAGACACCAAGGTGACCATGGCAGAAGAACCATGGTCGTGTTTCAGACACGGGGAGGGCTTTTTTCACCACAAATCTTTACACAGCTTTTTTTTTTTTTTTTTTTTTTTTTTTAATAATCTTTTGTGGGAGCAAACTCCAGAAACCTGAGTTTCTCCTACAGCAGCTTGGGGCTGCTTGGCCCTGCAGCCAGAGCTTTATCAACAGAAAAGAAAAATACTAGAATATTAGGCAAAAGAACTGAAAGCTTAACTAAGCAAAATGAACCAAGATATAAATAATGTAGGAAAGTTCTGAGTTTTAAACATTTAAAAGTGAAAAACAAAGAAGTAAAAAGCAAATAGAATTCACAGTAACACCTAAATTTACCCTGAAGCATAACAGATTCATTACACATCAGTGCTGGAGTAAATGAACTACTAATACATAAACTCAAAATACATCTTTATTTTTCCATCAAGATAATGTCAAAGAGCACATGAAATGTATTACAGAAAGTTATAAATGCCTTTCTGCAATTTAACTAGAAGCAAAACATGCCCTCCCCCCACCATTATCTTCAGACTTGCCAGAGAAGCTCATGCTACTTCCTTCACCCCTGAGAAAATAAAACATCTGCCCACCCCATCAGCTTTTAATCTTCTTATGGACAGAATTAATTTAGCTTCCTTCTGGGGAATATGATGGGAGAGGAAACTGGCCAAGCCTATTTGAGCCAAAGTCAGTCTTTTGTTTAAAGGAGAAAAAAGAAAGAGAGGGGAGGAAGGAGAAAAAAACCATAAGCTGTGAACACTCTTTAGTCATGCCACATTTATTAAGTATCAATACATTTCTATGCATTTTACCATAGTTTAAATATGACTTCACTAAAGAAACATCACTTTACTGAACATATGGCAGAAACTCCCTGAAGCATGCCAAAGACTAAATGTCAGGTTAATCAATCACTTCCATTCCACTTAGCAGAGGCATCAGAAAAAGTTACATTATTTCCTTAAAGGTATGATTTTTATTCATAACTGAGAACTTTCACAAATATTAGTATACTGGTAACACTATCCTAGTGTTTAACTTTAATCCATTCTGGATCTTAACCTGGAGGATGTTGAATACTTATTACCTTTTCTGTTCTGTTTCTCTCAGCTCCATATAAAGGAGTAATAAAATAATAGTTGAAAATATTTTCTGTGTACTGCAAAAAATAAAATGTTCCCTGCATATGGATTACTGTTATGATACTCATTCTTTAAAATTATCTAATACCCACATTCGTATTTGAAAGGATTACAATTTACAGTGTTTGGTATTACAAGCCAAGTGCAGGCAGCTTTCCAGAGAAGAAAATAAAAGGACATTAAGAGCCTTGCTGAGCCCTGCCAGGGGAAGGAATATAAGAGACATATTGAATCTGTGGTTTTGTTGTGCAGTACAATAACACACACATGCAAGCCACCCGTATTAAATATTTAGCTCACCTTAGGTGAGCAAACTGCCTGATTAGGCACTTTCATTATTCTGAATGGAAACTCTAACAAACCAGCAAACACAGTTTTCAAAATATTTCAGCTATGAACAAGGAAGTTGATTTACTTATTAAAATTTCACCTTTGAAATCAGAGCCAGCCATAAACCTAACCTTTAAAAATCAGATGTACCACTCAGTAAGTTCAGAGTCCCTTTAGATTTTAATTTCTATGACATTATTAAAATCAATTTAGGATTTTAATATGTATTTTACTGCTTTAATCTGCATTTCACCTGCTGTTCATGTCCAGATATTTTTCTAAGTTTTTTTCTTGGCATAATTTTCCAGACAATTATATATGTGAAAGCTACTATAAAAATCATTGTTTGCTACAGCACACAACATCACCCTAAAACAGAATGGCTTTTATAGACCCATATGAGGTAGCTGCATATGTACTGTATATTATAATATCTTCTGTGTATTATTAGCTACAAAATATTTGTCTTAAGGCATCATAAAGCCCCCTCTATCCACAGGTCTTCTGTTTTAGTTAGCAATCATGATAAAACACAACTAACCAGGCAGGTTATCTGCTTTAATGATGACTGTATTCCATTCTTATTTCAGTTAGATGTAAATCTGTTTGCCTGATTCACACCAGAGGTAACTGGGAAGTAGGGCTGTTGAACAGTGCTGCATAAAGCATCCTCAAGTCTCCTGTGCTAAAGCAAAAGCAGAGTTGGCTTTTTCCCCCACCTCAGGAAACAGAGCTCTTCTCAGTCTGCTTGAGTAACATTCCCTCCCTTCTCCCACGGTATGGTTTGAAACTACTTCCCAATTTCAATAAAACCTGGAGAAAAGTTATTGCCTTTGTCAACTTTTATGAAAATTGCTGGCCAGGGAAATTAAACCCTCAAATTACTGCTCCTAGGGAGTGAAAGTCAGGCAGTGCTTTTTCTGTGCCTCCTCAAAACGGCAGCACCAAGCCACCCAAAATCACAGATGTGTAACTCAAGAGCTGCACTTCTCTCCAGGCCAGGGGAGGGCACGAGCAAACACCCACCTCACTTCGAGGAGGAGGCTCAGGCGATTAAAGAGACAAAACCCGTTATTTAGATGAAGAAACCTAGCATTTTTAACAATATTCTAAATGAAAAGTACTATGAATTTACAGCCAGTAGACTGACAGTTAACTACAAGCAAACTTATCACATCACTATGTCACTTTGCTTAGTCACACCACGTTTTCCTTCACACATGAACTGAATTTTAAAAGCATATCTGTTGCTCATGCACAGAACCTACTCATATATCTTTATGGAGAGACAGAAAGGAAGAGATTTAAATTCCAAAAATACATCCTAAGTTTCTTAAAGCAGCAAACCAGCTGAATAGTTGGACTTCCTAAACCTTAATGTGCTAAATGCAATGGAAATACGAGATGAAATAAAAACTTTGATGAAACAAAATGCTTTGTTAATATTCATGCTGTATAAAGTCTAACCAACAGTTTCACAGTGTGAAAAACAAGTTAGTGGGACTTGGCTATTGCAAAATATGATATTAATTGATATAATAATGCTAATATTAAGATAATAATATATGTTATAAAGTGGTGAATGTTGTTACAATAGCCTAGTTGTGAAATTGGTTTTCACAAGAGTAGTATGGTTTCGTGTGTTGTAATGTGGGTTTATGAGTTTGCATTGGACAGACTGTTGCTGGCCAAACCTGTAAGACACAACCCAAAAGGAGTGAGGACCCTGATAACCACAGTGACAAAACCACATTGGTGCCAAAAAGAGTGACATGGGGCGGGACTATGTAAAACCAAAACTAAATATGCATCAAGCTGATGCAGTATCAGGGTATAAAAGGTGAAGCTGCCATCTTGTGCATGAGCCTCTGCCATTCTGCCACACTCCCAGTGCTGTCCCTTTTGCATCACTGATTTTTTTTTTTTTTTGTTCTCAGTAAAACTTCTATAACTCATTCCCATTTGGAGTCTAGGTCATTTATAACAATAGGCCAGCTAATTAAATTATGCATTTGTAAAAAATGCAATTGTTCTCAAAGTTATTTATAAATTTCTTTCAATTTACCAACTGCCTTAGATAAATTTGACATTTTAAGTACATTGGAACAAACCTTCATTATTTAAAATAGTTAAGTATACAGATGCATAGATCCAAGATTAGCCTTTTACATTTTAAAAGAAAATCAAAATGTTTGTCTCTCCAAGAAATTTGCATTCAGGCTACGTATTTATTGATTCACAAAGGTAAGGAACCAGATTTATTTTTACCAGATTACCTTCTTCAGTGGTAAGTTTTAAATCCCATTTGCATGAGGTGTTACTTAGAAAAATCCCAAATCAAAATCCTCCAGGAAATCCCACAAGCCTTTTGGGAACAAAGAGGGGCAACACAAAAAGTGGTGAATGAGAATTAAACCAGCCAAAGCACCATTCAGTGCCTGCCTACATGCACACACACACATCTCCCCTTAACTCCCTCAGCTCAGCTGAGTTGGAGATGAATAAAGAGCCACGACCCACCCTTGCAGCAGCAGTGATGCAGGTGGTGGCAGCAGTAGCATATTGCTCAGTGCAAACACCAATCCAGCTCCAGATGGCAGCTCAGCAGCCTGCAGTCACAGGTATATTCCAGCAGGAATGAGCAGCACTGCCCAAATGCCAGGTGAGTGAGCCAGAACTAATGCACAGTTCATTAGATGGCCTTTCCAGGCACTTAGCTAACAGGAAAGCCTGTGCTGAACAGACTCTTTGTTACCCAGAACCATCAGCAGCAAACATGAGGAAATCAGGACTTTGCCTACAGATATCCTAAAAGTAAGGATGCTGATTCAACAGCAACACTATGACTGCATAAAAGACACAGGCAGATTAACACCTGCATTTAGATGGAACACTAAAATCTCACCAATTTTGAGACTTAAATATAGTCACTCTTAATTAATCACCTTCTTAAATGGTGCAAGAAGGAACTGCCAAAAAAGCTTAAAAATATGTCCTATTTTACTGTTTTAACTGGATCTTCTCATTAGTTATGTTGCACTAGCTGGAAGTAGTCCCCAATGACATCACTTCATAGTCCATCCCCCAAAAGGCTAAGAAGTTTCTCTTGCCTCATCATTTCATCAACATTTGCCTCTAAAGCTTTGTCTCAGTTCTGAGTTCTGCAGGTTTAAGGTGCTTTGAAAAGACTATCTTTGCTTTATATATTCTAACTGAAGAACACCTGCCCATGCCACACTGCTGTAATAACTGTGTACCTGTGAACAAAACCTGCCACATTGAGATACCCTCTGGTATCACACACTCCCAGCCAAATACTGAAATAATTCAACAGAAGGGGAAAAAAACCTCAACTGAACAACAAAATAAACCCACAGCTGCAAGAAAAAGGAAAGAAAATGAGCCTTTAAAAGAACACCACCAGAACAAAGTCCACAAATTGAAACAACAGTCCTCAAGTGTGTTCAAAGAGGGCAACAATAAGGACTAAGCACAGAATGTATAAAAATAATTAGAAACTAATCATAAAGGAGCATGTGCTCTGGCTTAACTAAGTAGTAGTAAAAGCATGTACATGAGCCTGGGCTCTGAGGCAGTTCCTATGGATACTGCTAAGGTAACAAGCTATCCTACTTTCCAAGCTCAGAAGGCATGACTGTGATACTAAGTTAGATAGAAGCAAGTACTCCATGCAGAAAAAGCAGAAAACTTGTTTCCACAAATAATGACTTCTACCTTACTCTATTATGAGCAAACAAGTAGTAAAGTGTCACAGGGCCTCAGGACAATGGTATAATCTCAAAAACCAACCCAGGAAGGAAATCTTGACTCAGTTCTCACATCAGCTACACGAATTACTCAGATGATCATTAAACTCTTTAATTGTAATTTTGATATAGTTGCTGTATCATGAATTGCAAAGTGTGCTAGCAACCTTCAAAACTTTGTTAAAACTCTAATTCCAAGACACAAGAATGGCTACCCATAACCTACAGAGAGAAGGCATGTTAAAGTGAATTATTTTTTGATCCCTCATCTGATACATGTTCATTTCTGCTGGGTCTGCAAGACCTTTACACCACCTTCAGTACTCCATAAACAGCAGAGTTGTTCTTTTCCCAGAACTGTCAGGTGAAGATGCAGCTGTTAGACATTGATTAGATGTTTGGGGATAATTTGTAGACGGAAAGGTGTTGACCCACATGTTTGAAATAAGCTTGTGCAGTGCATGATGTCTGATTATTCAGAACAATTAGTACAAAGTATAAAAATCTGTAGCTCAGGTTCACCTGGTATCACTGAGCAACACCCTATAAAATTTTGATTACACACAAACCCAAAGACCTGAGAAACACAAATGACTCTAAGCAGAATCTGATACAGGACTCAAGTAAAGGTGGACATCCAATCCAAAGAACACAAATGTGGTGTCCTAGGCAGTTTTATTTGGGGCTATGTATCCAAACGAGAGTGACTTCTGAAACAGTCATCAGGGATCCCAGTCCTAGTGCACAGTGTGGATGGCAGATGAGTTTCTCAGGGGATTCCCCTAGGGCTGGCAAATACACTCCTGTCATTCAGCTTTGGATCAAGACAGGTCTAGGAGGTCATCCCAGAACTCATACCAAGCATGTCTGAGGCTCTCAAGCCCTTCCAAGTAAAGCTTCCTGGATGTCTAAAGCTCTCATTGAATGCACACTCAGAAATGCTTTGGGTTCTCATATTTGGCACTCCTCCATTCAAACCTCTCAAGGACCTGCCAACCATGCCATGAGCACACTGAGCACTGACACAGTTGAGTTACACACAGTTGAGTTTTACACACAGCAGTGACTCCAGGCACCCTCACACAGGGGCAAAGCTCCTGGTCTCCAGGTTCCAGGTCTTACTCTCTCTTGTTCAGCAGCACACGGTGCCACACAGCAATGCCTAATTCCTGAGGCATGACTGATTATACAACATCCCTGTCTTTACTTGAATTTGCAGTTCTTAGCCTCAACATAAAAGAAAACCTATTACAGGGAACAAAACAGGCAGCTCTATTGTGTAATGCAGTACAACAGTCAGATATCCTGGCACAGATGTACATGATTTACAATCCCAAAGAAAACGAGTGCACCATTGTTCAACCTAACACATTTTCTTGAAAGCAGCATTTGTATGTGATTTTTCTTGGTCTGTATCAGCTTCACTATTTACACTAAAACTCTTTAAGCGAAAGCAATTTAATATTTGAAACACAACTGAGGCAATGAAATGCCAACCACTGTAACTGTTGTGTGGGCCTTGAATATAAAATACAGTAGCAGTTCTTAGGAAACTTGGTTGCATTTTATCCACTCTCATTAGAGTAGCACAGACACACAAAGCCTTCTTGTCTGCTACCCCAGAGCAGTGTAAGGTTGCTGACAGACTGCTCTGGAGAAACATCCATTTCTCCAGCTAAAGGATTTTTTTAGTTCATGGTCATGTCTTGGCCCTTAACCCTAATGGACCAAGGACCTCATGGGCATGTCTGAATTATTTACAGAGAAGTATACTTATGGTGAAAAATAACTTACAAACCAAATAAAAACAAGTATCTACCTGAAGTATGATCTAGGGAAAAGCATCTGTCCTCATGCAAATCTATGTCACTTTATGATTCTACATTATTACATTATCCCTCACCTCCTCTTGCTGGTTAAAAACTGAATAGGATGCACAGAGGGAATTCACAGAATGCTGCTCAGCCTGCACAGGGGAGTGGGGGTGTAGGCAGGCTGGTGTTGCACTCACATTGGGAATAATGACCAATTTATGCACAGGCTGCACGAAAATTATGCGGCACTTCAGAGCCTGTTTCAAATATTCCAAAGAGTTCATTGTTTTGCTGACTGCTCCCTCAATCTCACTGCCCTCCAACATTTTAATGAGATTAGGACATGACACAGAAAATTGCTGATGTGGATAAGTAGGTATCTCTCTTCCATCTCTAGTATTAACGATGCATTAAGTTTATATTTCTTTTTAAAAGTACTATTTATCTGAACATCAAGAGACAACATCCAACTCCACCATATGCTTCTAAACAGTCATTTTGAATTTTGGCACTGAATCACAAATTCCTCATGATTAATTGTAGGATCCTGTGGATTTACCTACTCACACAGAAGCATATCAATTTCCTTAAATCTTTTTATATAAAATACAGGCACACACCATGTTAATTGTTTCTGCCTCAACTGCTTCTTCTCCAATGGCTCAGTCTGTGAAGTGCCATAATTTAGTAATTCAGTTTGTTTATACTACACACTATTCCTTTGAAAATACACCAGAGGTGGTTAAACAACCTCTCAGTTAAAAAAAAAAAAATTACAGAGATTACACCCAACTCAAAAGATTTTGAGGGCAATAACAGTAACATCCTTTGATTAATTAATTCCCCAAATCTGATACTGACCGAAAAATGTTGTTGACCCTAGGGGTGTTGAACCAGTCTCCAATTCTTCTGAGATTAGGCATGCTTGTACTGTGGTTTACACAAGGACTCCTTTTTAATTACGTGGTTTCTGTTCAGATTATGAAATGTATTTGTTGTAACTGAAATGTTATGCATTTACTTTAATTATTGATATTCTCATATGTTTACTCAGGGCAGATATTGCTGTAAAGCCTGGCAGTGTACAATGGTAAGAGGGATGTTACTTTTGTCAGTTTGGAGGAAAAACATCACTCAATTCAGAAGCACTGAAAATTTACATAGAATTTCTTACTTGCAGAGTTTGAATACACCACAGAAATTTACACTGGAGTTTGTTATAAGTGAAATGCCTCCAGTGAAGTCCTCACTAACTATACTGATCATCCAGGTGTAGCTCCAGACTCTCTGGGAAGGCCATCAGCTCAATCCCACAAGAGCTCTTGCACCTGCCTGTTCACTGAACTGGAAGAGAAAGAAATGCCAACAGTAGCTCTGGCTGCTTATGAGTGCAGATGATCAATGACACATTTCATTACTAGCAGCAAAAACCAAAGACAAAAGAAGCTCCCAAGCTTCAGCAGTCCTGAATGCTAAAAGAAATCCCAAGCTGAAAACAGGAGAGCTTTCCAGCAATTAGGAAAGACAAAAAAAATTCTACAAAGCCTACTGCAGTGCTATGCAGTTCTTGTCTATTGAACACAAGTTTCCAGCACCCTGACTCACAGCTCCTGACCAGCCAGGACACTCAGAACTCGGAGGAAATGACCCTACAGAACTCCACAGCCTTTCATGCTATTTCTTTCTTTCATATTAAAGCTATGAGAACTCAAGGATAAAAGCACAAAGATGAGTAAAACAAGCATCACCATGACTATTATTGTAATGGATAAACAAATATTATTTGCAAGTGCACACAGTCAATACAAAGCATGCCCTCAGCTTGGAAGAGTTTAGCTTGCAAGTTGCCCACAGCCAGCTTTATCAGGTACTCACAGAATAAGCAAATTCTTCCTATCCTGCCCTAGAAGCAGATAACTGCTCTGTTCTGATCTTTACATCTTGAGCTACACTAACAGCTGAATGCTTCACATATCCTAGTTACAGAAATGCATACCCAAAATTCAATTTCATTGCATGTAAAAGGTGAGACCCACCTTCTAAGCTTCCACCAGACCACACTGGACTCCATGTTAACATTGCCCTTTAAAAAAGCAGGAGGCTAAAGCCCCAAAAATGCCAAATTTACACAAGTAACAAAGAATGTTCAGAATATCAGCTTAAGATTCTCTCTCAGCATTACCTCACACCCTGTGTGGTACAGAAATACAAACATACTTCTCTTTCAAAGACTTATCCACCTCAAACACCAAACTTTCCTAGATAAAAAACAGAAGTTGTTCTGCTATACAGGAGATTATGCTTGGAAGTGAAGCCTGCAGGGAGACCTGCAGGTTCTGAAAAGTCATGCTGAACAGTTTGCTACATTAACTGTTGGGGAACCAGATAGCAAGAGCCACCACCACAGCTTAATTTTCCAAAACATCAATCCAGACAAATAGAAGATGCCACAGGTATTAAAAAAAAAAAAGCAAAAAACATTTTTAAAAAATCTTTCTGAGGAAAATGACTTGCTACAAACAATTCCAGGTCCAGAATAATGAGATCATGCCTTCACAATAAAAATTCAATAAATAAGTCAGTTCTTCCTAAGACAGAGTGTGCCAATCAAGCAAAAACCCTGTTACAGGGAAGAACTGCCAGCAGTACAAGTTATTTTAGCTGACATTACTTCAGAAAAAGCCCACCATTCACCATCTGCTCTGGCACAAATTCTGAATGCAAAGAAAGTTTCCAGCATCACTGATGAAAAGAAAGCAGTCAAGATGAAGAAGTTTTTGTTTTGTTGTTAAAAAGAACAAGCATCTAGGACAGCTCACATTTCAGCAAGAACAAACACAAAACCTAGGTGCACATTTCATAAAAATAATTACAGAGAATTACAGAAAGGCAGAGTGCAAGTGTAGGGAACAGAATACAAAACAAAAAAACCTTTTACAAACTTTGTATGAGAAGCAGGTGAGCAACTCCAAACAGAGGATCACTTTACACTGGAGGGAAGAAATGTAAGTTTTAAGGGAGTCTGACCACACTCTAGAAGTACATTAATGGAAGCAAACACCACAGAAAAAATGGAGGAGCCATCATGTCAAAGAGATCAGTGGCATAAAAAAAAGAAGCTTTCAAATGTGAGCATCCATCTGGAACTCAGAGGTCTGAAGAGAGCCTCTAAAGAAGAGCTCCCAAGCACTGTTAATTCCTTTGAAATGTTTGATGAGTTCCTACAGGGATTATAGCAATACTCTGAGGATAGCAGAAGACATCATGCAGGTGGAATAAATTTCAATGCTATCCTCCACATTCCTATGACTTAGCCAAGGAGTATAATGTACTTTCCCATTAAACACCTAGGGAAAGCAATTACTTTCCCATTTCCTCCCTAATTTTGTCTAGCATAAAAAAAAAATAAACAAGCCACAAAAAATCTTGAGTAAAGGCAAAACATGAAACTTGCTAAGTGGCAGGAGATTAACTATTCTCCACAAAAATACGATCTGATATTAAGGGTTAGAACTGCATGGTCCATCACTATGACAAAGTTTAGACAAAAACAGATGAACATAATTAACAGATTTATTTCTCCCCCAGCTGAAACACAAAGCTAGGATGTCACTGCAATTTATGAATGAGCTAAATATTGAGGGCACCTTTTTAATAGTCTGGAAAATAAGGCTCCAAAAATCCCTCACCAGTTCTTTCTTAGACAAAAGCTGAGTAACAGATGGAGTTTTAATATTTCTCATGACACCAGATGATGCTTTATGTGCAGTCGTGCACTCTTAAATAGTTATTTTTAAAAATTCTGGTTTGCATTAAAAAACGCTTTACTTGTAATTTAATATCTATTATATTTTCTTCCTAAATGGAAGAAACCAACAAGGACAATTTAAAACCCTCAAAACCCTAGGCAGCATGCTCAGTACATGATTCCTTGAACAAAAAGCCTTACTTATTTTTATGACCTGAAAAAAAACATATAATTTTTAGATTTACTGGACCATCCCTTCACTTTTACAGATCTTACACTGATAAGCTTAAAACATTTCAACATTTCTGCTTTACTACAATCTTGCTTTTCTCTTCTTTCTTCTTCCTCCCCACACAGCAATTTAAACAGAACATATTTATTAAACCCACTTCAAATCCCTATCCCTCGAAGCAGATACGATATCCCATGGAAACCTGGGTTTGGTATAACAACACTGATTCCTCATAAAGAAGCTCAAAATTCATGCAAAGTTCCAGAACAACTCTTCAGACATAACAGGTTACCTTTTTTCTTCATCCAATCAATTTCTGAATTCCTCTACAAATTACACTATTTACTGCTAAGTACATTCTTTCCTTAAATATTCCCTTCCATTTTCTTTTACAGTATCCAAAGTCAAGAGAACTTGGGAATGGAAGATTTGGGAAAGGACAATTATCAAACAAAAAACCTTTCAATGTTTTTCAGAAATTTCTGCTCAAGATCCTATTTTACGTTCAAATGAGAAGTGCAAACTAGAAGTAGTGCATGAGTTTAGGAGAGTGTTCAGTGCTGTCTATTCATCACATTTACATAGGTATGCAGCTGGCAAAAACCTTAATGAGAGCACTAGAGCAGTTTGCTAGCATCTATCATACTTACCAGCAGATCAAAACAGCATTTATTTGAGAGCATTCAACCCACTTCCACAAAAACAGACAAACATTGGCCAAAGAAAGAAAAGGGAATCTGTTTGAGGGGCTCTTTTTCTCATTTGTGAATGCTTCAATCCCCACTGACGGCATTGTACGGCCATACAATAGAAGTCCATCTCACCAGGCTAGAAAGCTTTAACAGTAATGCTGAGGTCTAACTCTTCCACTACCAAAAAAATGTATTCTATTCCATGTGAAGTGAGAGACAGAGCAATACTCCAAAACCTGGGTTTATTACTTCAGTTTTCTGAGTACAGCTTTATCACTTATGATCATGATCACTTATGCTCCTTCTAGACACACCTAAGACAAGCAAAAACTTGGGTATGTTAAGCATAACAGAAAAAGGCTGCACCTCAGTAAGCCTTCCCAGCACACCTTTTTACTTCAGACAAACAAATGCCTGGGGCACAGACCTCTAGAACATGCAGATCCAACAAGACACATTTTGTCTTTTCACAGACAAGAGCTTTCACCAATTGTTACTCAGTCTAAGTGACCTTCCAGAGCCTAGACAAGATATCTCTATCTCTAAGTATATATTGTATATATGCTCACAACCATGTGTATAAAACATATTTAAGGAAGATTTTCCACTCACCGTCACAGACTTCAGAGTCATGCCGTGGTAAGTGCCCATGGTGTCAATCTTGAAGCCTTCCGTTTCTGCGAAGAAAAAGAAGCCTCCTGTAAATCCTGATGATCACAGCAGTGTCATGTCTAAATGGACAACACTGGAGAACTCTCTGAAGTTATTTTGTCAAAGAACACATCTTGCTGCTGCTCGTGGTTTAGGTTCTGTTCCCAGTACAAAACCTGGGTCATCACTAGGAAATCTGCTTTCTTTAGACAGAGGTCAGTTGGATATTGCTGCTTTCTCTAACCAAAGTAAGCTTTTCCTGCTGCATGGACTAATGGAAAGCACTTCAGAGAAAGACTCTGTGAGAATATGTTACAACTTGCATGTGGTCTCAGAAATTCTCCTCACTACAAGACTGAGAAGCCTGATTCCATATTCCCAGAACACATAAAAAAGCAACATATTCAACTTGTATTAATGGAAAAATATACCTAAAACCGATTTACATGCCAACTATAAAAGTGTGGCCATTTTCTTTGATCAATTCACTTCTGGAGTGCTGAAGAGTAACACTGTCATTGTTATATGATACAGAGGACAGAATCTGCATAAATACACAATACCAGACTAAAGGGTATAAAAAGGGGCGTTCTTGGGGTGGGTTTTTTAATTAGTTTTAATTAGATTGAATTTATGCTGTGCAAGAACCCTGCAACTGCCCAATGACTAAACCTGCTGTCAGTAGCCTATTTGCTTTTGAATACTCCTTCCCTGTCCCCCTGTTCTCAAGCTTTAAGATCAAAGTAAGCACCTGAATATTGAGTGCCACCAAGACTCGAAAAGAAAACCTTTTTCCTGTTGTAAATTCCCTAGCCTCATGCGTCTATCATCAACTGATCCCATCACCCAACCATCCAAACAATTCCTACATAAACTGGCATGATAATCACCACTCAAACCACAATAAACAAGCATTTGTCTACATCTAAGCAACTTTTGTGCTATTTCAATTAGACTTGGGTAAAGGTAACTGATACCGTGCAGAAACAGCTATTTGGAACTGGTATGTTTTCATCATTTCTTACTGTCCCCTTCATTTTGTGCACCAGCACAAAATCATGATAAATGAAGGAACAAGGCAGAACCAAAGCACGGCTCCTACCTGCACCTAAAAAAGTGCAAGAAGAAAAACATTGAATTTTCAAAAGTTTCTTGCTCTCATTGTGAGTAAATTAACTTAAACTGAAACCCAGACAACCTTGAAAGCAATGCACGTGCTCTGGGAAACATCTGTGGCTGCTCGTGCTTTCTTCCTTGACAAGGAAGATCATCAGGCACTCAAAGAAAACGAGGCAGAAAAGTTTCCCAGGTTTAAGAACTCTCCAGTGCCTACAAAAAGATACTCCAGAGTTTGGAACTTACCATACTCCTCTCACCACAGAGACAGCTTTCTACTTACTGAACAGTTTGGGGTTTCACCTTTCACCCCTCACTCCCTCAATACTGTCACCACACCTGCTACCTACTACCAAGTCAAGATGCCCAGTGTCACTGACCATGTTTTGTTTTAGTCACCTCAGTTCCAGCTCTTCTTCAGCTTCACCCCTCCCCTTCTAACATTCCTCCAGATTAACATCACAGACAATTCTGGCAAAGTAAAATGCAGGTACAGACACAAATGAATACAGTCCTTCCTAAAAAAAACCCAAAAAAAACACAAATAAAGCAACCTAGCCTCTCTATATAAATTGATACTACCTCCCTCTATAAATTGATAGGCCTTCCCACCTTCCTCCTCAACCCCAACCTGTAACTATGCCATGAGTCTTAGCTCAGAGGTCACACCACTGAACTTGAGCTGAGGATGGTGAAGATGTGACTGCACAAACATTTCCATGGAGAACAGTTTGCTCTGTGACTATACAGGTTACTCCTGCAGGCCAGGGAGCATGTTAATATTTCAGGTAGTGCCAGGAGCCTTGTGGAATACTTGGCAGAACTCCCTAAGTTGAAGGGATGCTTTTGCTGACTTGATGTGACATAAATCAGTGGTGTTTAACCTAGGCTGCCAGTTTATGCATTTCAGATCACCACCACCAGAAGAACTTTTATCCTTTCCAGACTGACCTATTATAGGTTCCTCATGGCTGTGACACAGAGCATTTCCAAAGAATACAGACACCCCATAGCAAGACCAGCACAGCACCATCCTCTGTTGTGCCTGTCCTACTGTGCCTTCTTTCCTCTCAGCACAAATCTTGGCTTTGTAATTAGTTCTCCATGTTTGTTCCCTGTCTCCACCAGCATTGCAAAGGGAATAAAGGCCCACAAAGCCAGCAGTACAGTTAGAAAGTAAATCAAAGGGGAGAGAGGCACCTGGCAGGGAACAAATCTCTGTTCAACTGCCACTGGTTTCATCTTTTGCAAAAGTCTTCCCAAGTCTCTCATAAAATCTGTCCTGGTTCATTTAATGAGCCATGAGAGCCACAAACCACAGCTCTGGAACTCATCAGCTTCCTGCTCCCAGCCTTGTTCTGACCCTTCTTTCTAGCAGGAGAAGTAAATAACTTGGATGAAGAGCCACTTGTTCCCTCCAGCAAACTCCAGTTTCCTGCCTGATGAATGTTCCCAGCAGCTACACAGAGGTCCCACTACTATTTAGAAGCTGCTCAGGTAGCAAATAAAAATTCTGTTAACTAGCAAATAATGGCATAGTAGCTTTCTGTACTAATTCAAATATAAGACATGTTAAATGGTCAGTGTAGGCACCTACATTCCTGCAAAGTTACTGCAGCCTCTACAAGAGCTACTGCAGGGCCCATGCTCTGCTGTCTGCAGTAGGGTGGGATCCGTAGAAGAAACCACCTCCCAAATTGCCCACCAGCTCTCCAGTTTCCTGCCTCAAACTCTCCAGCAACTGGTGAACTAGAGTTCAGCATCTCCAGCTTCCAGAGGGCCATAGCAAACGCCCCTGAAGCAGTAACAGCACTGACACATTTCTCAGAACACAGCTTTATCGATTCAATCCTCTCACACATCCCATGTGGCATTGTACCTGTCAGCCAATCACTGCTCCTACACAAATAAACATTGCCAGAAGCAAGACCCTGCCCCTTGCATGGCTGTACCATTCTTTAAGGTCTCCATAGTTTATACACCTGGGCACATCCAGCAGCACCATCAGCTCCACCCACTGTGTACAGCCTGGGCAAAGCAGGAAACAAATGTTTCCAGGTCAGGGACTCCACAGTTCCAGCTTCATTCCCACTTCAAAAATTGCAGGGGGTGGGTGTCAGCCAGGTTAATACTATAAAAGATATTCAAGGACCAGGCTAGGAAGCAGAGGCACTTCTTCCAGATTATTCTCCAAGGCCAGGGTCTGACCCTGACAGAGCTGCTCAAAAGCAGGCCCGGGATACAGGAGGAAGCAGGGCCAGAGAAAAGAGGAGAAGAGAGGAGCCGAAGCCCCCGGGCATGCCCTCAGCAGCACTGATGCACTGCCACACACCCCAGGGACACACAACCCTCTCCTCTCCTCTCCTCTCCCTCCCAAAGCAGCTCCAAGCTGTGCTGCTGAGTCATGCACCAGCACTGAGATGAAATGGTAATAGTTGGCCAAGAATTAGTTTATAACTCCAGCTTCAAAATCCCAGCTTCACTGGTAGTAATAGAAGCAGTTAAAATGATAAACCATCTACTAAGAAAAGGGTGTTCAAGAAAAAAAAGCCTCATAAATAAAAGTACCATGATGGTAAGACTTGAAACCCTTGTTTTTAAGCTTGGAACTAGATGCAGAACAACTCTTAAAAAACTTACTTGAGGGTCTTCAATACAATGGGAATTTTCAATATAATTACTACAAAGTTATGACACACATTTCCTTTAGGCAAAGAGTAGTCCATATTAAATGCTTCAATCACAGGTCTAAACTAAGAACTACAGAATGCAAGCAAAGCCCAACAATAATTTTGTCACGAAAAACTACTGCGACCTTTTGTTTGCCAAATATAATCAATTTTAGAAATATATGCATTGTTAAAAACACCGACATCAACAGATGCCTTAAAACTACAGAGAGAGACCAAACGTAACAACTAGAAATGAATAAACAACTCTAATATTCAAAAACATAACCTATCACCATGGGTCTTTTTCTTCTTCAGTCACTGCTTGTAGTACAGTCACAGTTTCTCAGTTCTGTGACCCAAAGGCTGGTAAAAGAACCATAAATATTTCCAGTGTGGTTCATCACAAGTTGTCTTTCTAGCATTCCCATGCAGCTATCTGAGTGCCTTTTCTTATTTAAAATAATTAGACCTGGAAATGAAAATAGGCACCCTAATGCATCAGCTTTTTGGAGTGATAATATTCTCCATCAGCATTTGGGTGCACGGTGCCTTTCCTTGCATATAAGGATCAATGCTGAGTGCCTTCTGTTTCTTAAAGCCACTGCTCCCCATCCATCTGTGTCACTCTGCACTTTGATTCTGCACCTTCTGCAGCTCAAGTCATCCAATCCGGCTACAAACTTGAGCTCTGATACATTACCAAAAGAATAAAAGCTTGAAAACTACTCAAATTAACCTGAATTTCCAAAAGGAAGTCAAGGGAAATAAAAACAGAACAAAGAGCATGTCTCAGACATTGAAGAGTTCAAGTTAAAGACTTGGTTTGAATTGTGGATGAGTAAGACTGAATAACCACTTCTTTTTTCAGCTGTATACTCTTCAAGCCCCAGATAGCAACACTCTGCAGAGTGCCTGGAAGTGATTCACTGCCCCACTTCACAGCCCCAGTAATTTAATCCCTGACACCAAATGTCACTCTCTGCATGAGAGTTTACTGAGCACTCCTTTACTGCACTATACCCTAACAAGTAAAAGTTTCACCTAAATTTCCAAGTTACACTAATTACTTTACAAATTCTCTGTACAGTTCATATGTAACAGCTCTGTAATAATCTTACCAGTAATTAACACCAACATCTTAAGTTTCTCACAGTTAAAAGAAATTGATATGTGTTTTCCAGCACAGAAGTGAATATACTGAAAGTTTTTTAACTAGTTGGTCACACCAAGCCAGAAAATACAGATAAAACACATTCTTTTTCCAAATGTGCCTCTCTTACACATATTCTCTGTTAGGGAAAAAAAAAAAAAAAAGAAGAATGGTATAAATCTTGAAGTGAATGCAATAAATAAAAGTTTAGCAGGTCAAACTAAGTCTGACCAGTAAAACTTCAGAACCTTCTATCTCCTGCTACCAATTCTACTCTCTCTGTGTAAAAAGATATCCACAATTTAAAACAAAATAACTTACAATGAAAAATGCTTTTTAAAGAAACTTTCTTAACAATGTATACAAGAGAGAAACAGAATGTTATGGTCCAGAGTCACCTCAAATATAATAACTTCACAGTCCTCTGTTCCCTGGGCTTAGCACTCAGGACTGATTGAAAACCAGACAAACTTCTGGGAAACGGCAGCTGTGTCTGAAAATCCAGTAAAGCTATAAATAAAACATAAAATGGCAACAGCAAGAAGTCAACAGCAAACTTTGCTGAAGGAAAACACTTGAACACAGTCAAGTATATTCATTTCACCACTACGGGCTGAAATCACACAGCAAGACTCTGATTTACACTAAACAGGAGTGAATATTGCTGGAGGTTTTGGGGGTTTTTTGTTTTGTTTTGGGGGGAGTAGTAACAATTGGTTTCTATTATGTGGAAACTTTGAGAACAACAGGAACACTCCTGGAATAAAGCCTTAAAGACCTAACCTTGGAGCAGCACAAGGAAACTTGACTTTGCCATCCATACTGAGAGATGCACTCAATAGGTCACAAAAACGTTACATCTTCAAGACTACCATCCCAGCACTACTGCACACTTGGAAATTACAGAATAAACAAGCATGTGAAAAAGATCTTTTGAGATAAAGCTACCTAAGAAAATGGGGGAAAAACGAGGTCTAACATCCAAAACATATAAATCAATAATGTGCATTTAAACATTAAACATTAGGGCACACAGGAGAGGACACAAAATAAGCTCCTAAAGCATCAAATGGCACTTGAGCACAGGATTTTTAAATCCTGAAAAAGATTTTTAAATTATCTTGCTCAAGAAGATATGACAAACTGCAGTTTGAAAAAAAAATATCCCCAATTGTAAAGATGCACATTAATAAAGTGTAAAAAAAACACTCAAGTGAGTACAACAAAGGAAAGGAATAGGACTACCAAGGTAAAAGCAGAAGAAAGCAAAACATTCTTCCACTTCCCATGTGGAAATATCCAGGATGTGCAATTCCTACTGCAAACAACATTCTAATGCATCACAGAACTTGAAGAATGTCAAAGGAAAGGTTTCTCTGTCCTGCCTGACCAAAGCTGCAGGAACAAAATCCCTGCTGGACAGAAGGGGACCAAGCCCTGTCCCTGGGCTGCTGAGGAGTTCCACATGGAACTCACTGTTTTCTCTTCAAGGGCACCACAATTACCACCCCCTCACACTGACTATTAAACCCCTCTAGCAGCAAAGCCTGTCCCATCTGGCATGAAAATTTTAAGTTAGTCTACCAGAGAGGCATCCCAATACACTGCATCAGAAATAATGATCCATCACACGAAGCAGAAAAATTTGGCTGCAACTCAACAGTTTACTTAATGCATGTTAAAATTCCTAAATTTACTCTCTTAGCTCTACAAGCTTTGAATTTCTTAGGCTAAGGACAAGACAGCTAATGGAAAAACTCTGTATTAAAGCACACAAATATTCAAAGAAAAACAATTCATCTCTTTGCTGCCTGAACTTTAAATATTGTAGTATCATACAAAACTGAATAAAGGCAATATGCCACAATTCTGCTGCAACTAGAAGAGGACTACTGTGAACCCTTCCTAGGATTTCAATACCTAGGAGGAAAGAGCAAACAGGTGAGACACAAAGAAAAAAGCCTAGAGACATTCCCTTCTGGCTTTGTTTCAACCTTTAGCCAAACCCAGCACTGTGCCCATTGTTATAAGCATCACACACTCCTGCCTTCCACAATTTGTAGCCAGCCACAGGCAGTCATGGAGGGCAAGGTGTGGGAACCCTTCAGAATGGCAGAAATCTGTAGGATGCAGCTTTATCATAGCTGTTATTCATCGTTACTAAATAAATGTGCATACAATGGCATAAAGACTGCAAGTTATTACCCTTTGAACTTGGATATCTTTCTTTTCCTTCAGAATTCTTTCCCTGAAGCCCCAATACTGCAACCTTTCCATAAACATGTGTAATTGCACGTTCTTACTAGACTTATTGTAAAAAAAACAGTTTAAATGAAAAAAAAAAAAAGTCTTATTTTTATGGATGATTATTTCTGCTTGCAGTCTCACTTCTACACTGAATATTTGGGAGCCACAGCTTCATTTTGAGGGCAACTAAATTAAAAATCCTAAAAGGAAGGAGTTCACTTGTGACAGAGCTGCAAGTGTTCGGTTTTAAGCAAATGACATTTCAGTGCATTAATGCCTAATTATGACAAGAAAACCATAAATTAAAAGTTACTAGTTTTACAACAGAATATCCTAGAAGTAAATGAGATCTTTGCTATTTTCTGAAGTTAATTTGAAGTCAAAGAAGATCTCAAATATCTCTAGATCCTCTCCTAAGAATTCCAAATGTTAATTACTAAATCCATGTAACTTCCATAAGTGATGAACCAACACCTTTCATAAATTAATCTCATTTTTAAAATATCTTTCTTTCCAACACCTAATTTTTATTTCCAGTGCTAGCCCACACTTAGCTAACTTGGTATTCTTAACCTATGTATTTCTTTAAATATCCCTAGAAACCTGAAATACAAAATTAACTTTGTGTGACTACATCAAATATAAATAACCAGAAAGTTAAGGCAGATAAACACACTCTAGAATGATGTGTGACAGTGAGTTAGGCAGGTACAATATGACCACATCACAAAAGAATCTTTCAGCTGGAACAATTGCTGCAGTCCAGTCCTATTTCAGCACCAACAGAAACCTCAACACCACATCCTCATTGCTAATTACAATCTTTTTTCCCTGTCAGTGATTTGATCCCATCTCTGTTTTTTGCTCAGAAGTTTCTACATTAAGCTCACACTGATGAGCTGCTCCACAAACTCTTCTGGGTTCTTCTTTCCTGCCATGCAAAAGTTGGCATTCCCTGTTCCTTCCCGAACCACACACGTGGCAAAGTCAAGAAATTCACCCAAGCTGTTCAGGACAGATGTTTTCAGATGTTTTCTGCAAGGTTCCTAACCAGACCCATGTCATTTTGGCAGCTAGGAGGACTCAGACCATCCCTGTACCTGAGTTTCTTGTTGTTTAAGTGTCCACAATGAATTACAGGCTTTGGTACATTTGAACTGTTACACTTGACCATTAATTTCTTGCTCTGCCTTTTTTTATTTCACACTGTCCAGTTTAGATATTTATTGGCTTTAAATCTTAACAGGAAATGGTATTAAAAGGAAAACTACTTGGCAGATAGATGAGTTTTGAAGGTTTAAGATACTAACAGAAGGAAACTGAGTAAGGACTAGCAAAAATATTCATGGAAGGGTTGGTTTAGCTTTATATTTTTTGTTCCTTTCCCAAAATGCCTTGGCTTTTCTTGAAACAATTCATTCTTCATGGAAGCTACTTTAGATTATTCTTCAGTGCTGAAAAAGCTACCAAACATCCTGCTTTGGCTTTTTCCTCCACCCCACCATAAAACTGACAATGAGCAGTAGTAAATAAAACCACTGCACTGAATTGTAAGTATATGGAGGCCAACAGGGAATAGACTTCAAGAATATATAATACAGTATCTGACCAAATTTCCCATAGGAAGTTTCATACACAAACAAACACCCTCATAAACATGAAGGATGTATTCACATGTAAATGCACCTTTACAAAATCTTTTTAAATTTAAATCATTTCAGAGATGAGTTGGCTAGTTTCCCTGAACAAAAAATGGTAATAACTTGGACAAACCCAAATCTTCTAAAACATGCAAGTTGAATTGTTCACCTACAGTTTAAAATGGCATTTAGCAGCATATAAGTCCCAGCAGCCAGAATAGAAAGCCATTAAAAACATTAAGCCCTTAAAAACATGGGAAGTTTCATTAAGGAGGAAAACTATTTTGTTTGAGAACTAGGAGAAAGAGGCAATTCAGATGCAAAACAAAATTTGCATGACCTTCTGCAAGAAACACAAAACCATCCAAGGAAAACAAACACAAAATTGCAAAATAAAACCACAGCAAGACATAAAAGTGAAGTAACTGAACTCGTGCTAAAAACAGGATAAAAAAAGCAGTGGAGACAGGAGAAAAATTGCATTGGAAAGATAAATCATCACTCAAGTTCAATGTTCACCATGTTTTAAAACTGGTCAGAATTCTTCAATATCGTAGATTGTTTCCATCTCCTCTCCAGAAGGGAGCTTGTGTTTTGTACTGCTGTTCCCAGTTTGTTTTTTAATTTAAATAGACACAACTAGATAATATTTACTTGGAATTACTGGAAACAACTTTTAGAGTAACTGGGATTGTTTGAGGATAGGGAATCTATTAGATATTATGCACCTGACAGTTATCCTTGCACTTGTGCTTGTTTATTAATTGCATAGGACCCTCCCAAAAAAAATTCTTCCCCCCCAAGAAGTTCTGGTTTTAAGCCTTCAAGTTTGCTTCCTAAGAGGGAGAAATTATTTCTACAAAATAATAGCTTTCCAAGTAAAAAAAAAAAAAAAAAAAAAAAAGTATCTTGAGGCATAGTTACAGCTTTTTTTTTGTCTTTTCATAGGTTTGTGAAATAATAGCAGAGAATATGAACTTTATGACTGGTCAGTTTGGGTTCTCAATTTCCTTTTTTCTTTTGAAAAAAAAGCATTTCAATCAACTTACCCTCTTTGCCTTTAAATCTTTCCTGATCATATCTGTTGTAGGCAGCAGGAATAGGTTGCTTATTTCGCAAAGTAGGATCCTAAAACAAGTTAAATAACATTTGTAACACATACTAAAAGGTATTTGATGGTTTTTGAATTTCATGAAGAGTTAATTAGAACTACTCAAGACTATAAAATCAGTTCATTTTCATAGGAGTTTCAATGCATTTGAAAATTTCTGATGTTTCCATCCAGTATCCACTTAGAGTCCTAAAGAAACAGAGTTGAGTACAGAATACAAAGAGAACAACCTGAGGTAAAACTAAAATAACAAACAGTAACAAACTACATTACTGAAATCTCTACTGAGTTTTTGTTGCACTTAAAGAATTAGTGAGGAAAAAAACATCAACTGACAATTCACGACTAAGGCTTCAGTCACACAAAATTTCCCTTGTCAGCCTGATTAAGATAAAATTTTGCTAAATAAAATAAATAAAAATAAGTTTTGAGGAAGAAAAGGCATTCTGGGGAAAAAGTTTTTATAAAGCACCAATCTAGAGGCATTCTCAACACCAATCCAATCCCTTTTGTGGATTAGCTTAGTTATGTATTCACATGTATTCTGAGTGGGACATTTGAATAATGCCATGCACAATTTAAGAAATTCAACACAAAGCAAATATTTACATGTTGGAATTCATCTTGCTATTTAAATTTACTTCTTTGTTAAATGCAGTAGCAGCAAAAACAAAACACAGTATGATCAAACAGCTTTTAGAGCAGACTACCACCATGTTCAAAGATATATTAGATTTAATAGAACACAACAGTAAACAGCACAATTCTAAACAAATCCTGTCTAATACCTAGATAGAAGTAAACAATACAGCTCTAAGTCTGTCCTGATTTATTACAGGCAAAAGAAAGCTGGTTCGAGCTGTTCCCACTCATGAGTCATGCTCCAGATTCTTAAACATTTGCTACCCTATCTGTCAGAAAAGCAGCAAAACACTTCATTTGAAATGGCAGCACTCTCATGGAATACATTTTTTGCAGATAGATGCAGCATGTGGCTAATGCTTGATAGATGCAGAAGCTGGCACTAGCAGATTAATCTCTCAGTAACAGGAGCATATTGAACTAATTAAACTAATGTATTCAACTCTTTAAATACCAATAAATGCAACTTAAAGAATAGCTGAGAAGTTATGCTTGGAAAATGTGCATTTTTTGGAAGTAAACCAACACGAGTTGTGTGTGTAATACTGAGAAGACAATGTACTCTCACTTCTGGTGGCCCAGCCCTCGTGCTCAGACAAACACTGCTCTTACCGTTGGTGCTGTGTTTGGTGCAGGTCTTTGCTCAGGTGCTCTGCCTTCTTCTCTGGCTTTAACTGATTGAAGAATTGCAAAAATATTCTTGGCAAAGTTCTGAAAAAGATATCAGGTACCTGTGAACCTTCCTGACCATCTGCATTTCACGTAACAACCATCCTGGTGGAATGGTGAACTTGGTTAACTTACATCCCACCGAAAACCAAAACTGGGGCACCAGTTTTCTAAATAGCTGATTGCTGATCCCTTTTCTGTGATAGGATCCAAATATTAACAGGGTTTTAAAGCATCACTGCTACCCCCTATTCATCAAGGCCCACACCTGCTAAATCTAACTGGCTTCATTGCATCACAAGGTAAACCCAGCTCCTCTCAAAGCACTTGTAACCTATAAGGTACAGAGTTAAGTGTACACAATGTCTCTTACTAATGTCAATTTTCACTAACGGTTCATCAGCAAAAGAAACCTTTTATCAATTAGGGAAAACAGCTTTTTTTTTAACTGGTTTAGAATAACAAAGTATTCACAAAATGCTAATGCTGTTCCAGAGTATTGGATATTAACACTGAAGTGGTGTTAACGCTACTGGTATCATGAAACAAACAGATGAATTACAAAACAAAGACTTCTGGGGTGAATTTTGTAAAAATCATTTAGAGAGTTGTACTGCAAAGCTTCCCTAAGCCTGCTCACTTGACCTCAGTGAACATCTTGTCAATCCACTGCAAGCCACCAAGGGCAGGAACTGGAAAACCACCAGAAACCACTTACAAAGGCAATGCCATGCCCTGAGCAAACCCAGTTCTTTTGACAAAGTCTGAAAGAACTCACACAAAACTGTATTTGAAGTCCTTTCCAGCCAGAAAAATCCCAAGGAAAAAAACTTTCAAGAGCTGCAAGCCATGCACATATCAATTATAAGAGGATACTCCCAAACTGTGGCCTAGTCATCATATCAATCCCAATTCTTGTCATTGCTGTGCTTTATCACACACTGTCTCTAGGAAACAAAGCTACTCCATCTTCTGGAACTCACAAGGAGGAACTAATTAACAGCAGGAGCAATGTTACAAGAGTGATTATCCATGCAGAAGCCAAATCTCCCAGTCAAAAGGAAGTTACAACCAACATTCACATCCATATTTTACTCATAAAACCCACAGTTAATATAGTCTTAAAGGGAATTTGAATTTCAAATTATTAACTTTTTAAAGGCCTTTAAACATGAGGTTTTAATAGCCTTAAATTGCACATCCTAGACCAAACTCAGGTAAAAAACCCCACAAGATTATTTCTCCTATCTGCTGAAAACAAACCACTAATAAGCATGGAAGCAGAAGTGTTCTTGCTGATGTCTTTTTTCCACAGTGTGAAAATGCAAGTTCCCCAGGGCCACAACTAATGGCTGTTTGGAAGGGGAGAAAACCAGCAGTGTTTTAACATGCACTCAAAGTAACATCATCTTCTTCACTGGCTGGTCACTGGCTTGGGCAGGGATATGGGATTACACAAGAGTGACAGAAAAATGATTGAGCAGGAAGTGCATTGCATGTACCAGCTGATTTGTAAAGCCCTGCAGAGTTAAGACTGCTAAATTTTCATTGTTCATCCCTTCAGAGATCAGAATATGAATATTCATTAACTGCTGCCCTAGATTTAGTTAAACTTAATCAAGTGCAACATTTTTACTACCAAAAGCTTCTGGTCTGAGGGACAGAGCAGAAAAGAAGAGGGGGGAAAAAAACCCAAATATCAAAATACTTGTTTCTCTGCACAGATGCTCTATCCCTTGCCTACACAGTGACTAACACACACCAAGTCAAGTTACTATCAATGGTGGTGACTTAATGCCAGGATATTTGTGGAGAAATCCCAGGGCCAGTCAGATCAGGTTGCTCTGATGAAGAAAGCCTAATGAAGTCACATCACTAACGAAATTTCTTTTGCAATAAAAATACTTCTGTCGTAATATATCACAGTTTATTTTAAAAAACTGCAATCTTTAATTTCTGTAGGTCACCATAACCCTAATACTCATTATCAAAGACTTCTGGTCACTACAGCAGCTTTATCATGCTAGCAAAAATAAATAAATATGTTTCTAATAGTGATCATCAAGGATAAACACTGGTTTCAGCTTCATTGAAAACAATTCTAGAGGAAAAAAATTTTGAAGAAAAGTATAGTAATCTCTATCATCTGACAAAAATAAAACCTTAAATCCAGCATGTAAAACTAAAAGTATATACTCTGTTACACAATATGGCTTAAAAACTTTCCTATAGCTAAGCTGCAACCAATTTTTAATCAGATTTACACTCCAGTGTTTCACTGCAGAGGAAGAGGAATCTAAGAAAAACCATACCAGTTTTTAAAAACTTTTATTTGAACTGACAGTAAGGATTTCTTGGATATGCATCCCAGGAAAATCAAGAGCTGCTGAATGCTGTAAACATTGTCCAGACCTAGAGTAGGGCTGGAGAAGGAAGAATTGAGCCCCAACTACATTTCTTTACACATTTGCTTAATATGCTGAGACATACTGCTAAATCCTTTACAGCCATTGGCAGAGTGAAAGGCATGATGCTGTGCCAAAAAGGCAATATTCCTATATTCCCATCACACATTTTCAGTAATTCCTATATATGGCATGACAGGAAAAATGAAAACAGCATTGAGATGGCCTCATAAAAGTACAGCAGAAATTAAAACACAGCTCATAAGGAAGATGAAGTGATAAACTGTATATTTAAAAGAAAATATTTTGCACATCTAAAATTAAAGCACATATTTAAATCTGGAATTCAAATCAAAAAGTAAAAAAAAAATTATTTAAGGCATCACTCTCCTATGCCTCAAAATATGTATCTTCAATTTGCAAACTGTTCACTAACTTGAAGTTGGTTTTCTCTCCTCCCTGCTCTGCAGGGACTCAGGGTAACGTTTCAAACTGTTCTCTGCACACTTTGGAGCGAGGCAAGCCACGCTGGGGCACACAGCAGGCACACTGCCACACTGGAGATTGTGGATTAACCACCTGAATAAATAGGTGTTTGTGATCCTGCTTTCAGGACAATGGTAGTTTAAGAAATTCACATTACACTACTGGAATTTATATTGCTAAACAACTGAAAGCAGAGCACATGACTTTGTCAAGTTTCAGATTAGGGAGCTGGGAAAAAAAAATTAAATTTAACTTGCTACTAACTGTTGGGGGGGAAAAAATAAAAATCAGACACTCCTTTCACAGAAAGTTAATCTGGGCATTTCTTTGTGTTCCCCTCAAGAAATTAACTGTGTATTACTAAAACTGAACTGAAAACATAGCTATGAGTATATAGCTGTATAGCTGTGGACTGTGCTCCCTGTGCAACTCCCTGTATATTTGTGGACTATGTGTTCAGTAAAAAGATGCGGTTTTTACTTGTTCTATGTTATCTTCACTAATTTTTTATAGCAAGAATATTATATGAAAGACAACCAAAACATTTAATTTGAAATGCTAATTCAGAAGTGTGAAAAAGCAGCAATATTGGAGAAGTCTGAAGATAGAGTACAGCATAAAATCTCAAAAATCCCAATCCCCAATACTTAATCCTAGTTTACTTCTCCAATGAATGCAGCATGTGGAAATACATAATTTTTTAATCATTATGTTAGAGTAGTGTTTAAGGAATTACTTTATAGCTGACTTAAATATTCTTTCAGGAAACATAATGCCTTATTCTACAAATTTTTGGGTCGAATTCACAGCAGGTATAGACAAAACAAGACTTATTATTGCTCAATATAAATACAATTTTTAAAATCTAGCCTATCTTTCCTTTAAATGAACATTCAAAATGTTTGCAGTAGTACCTGGCAGCAATAAAAGAATCTGCCTGGTTTTACTAAGGGAGCCAGTCCTGCAGAAACTGGAATTTGGGTACTCAAGCTGTACCATGATATTTGTGCACAGCCACTCCAAAGCCACCCTCCTGCTCCACCTGAAGGACTAATGAGGACACCAGTTGCTGTCAGCCTGACACACATTTACTTTTTCCATTTG
Source organism: Acridotheres tristis (assembly GCA_037013685.1). Lineage (NCBI taxonomy): Eukaryota > Metazoa > Chordata > Aves > Passeriformes > Sturnidae > Acridotheres > Acridotheres tristis. The sequence goes on from CM072895.1 coordinate 24,305,574, forward strand.
CTATTGAAGTCCCACTGCTGTGAATTTCAAGGTGAGACAATTCTGCCACCTAGAGCCCACACATAAAGATGCTTTACAATCAATTTCCTTTCAAATACCCAAAATTTTACTCTCAGACCTCTTAGTTGTCTAAAGTAATTAAAATACTATTAGTCTTGCTTCAAAACTGTTTTTCCAGCTAAATTAAACTACTGGAACTTTAATTATAACTGTAGTTAACCTCCTCACAGGTGACTTCACTAGTAAAAATGGTCAAGAGTCATCAGAACAAAAATATGAGAACTGAAAGTAACTGAACACATGATTTCTCACATTTATTTCAAACACAGTAGTTACTGTGAAAAGGATCAAACCTATAAAGAAAATACATTCATTTAAAAAATAAAATATGCAAGTACTAACTGCAGTAGTAATATTTTGCAGGTGGTAACACAAAACTAAAAATCCTGACCACCACAAAGATCACCTATATATGTGGAAAAAAAAAAAAACCAGTTCTGCTCTTTAATACTCGTGTACAAGAATACAGAAGACCACAAAATAACAATATTCTGGAATAGTTCAGCTGCTGTATTCGATAAATTTGCAGTTGTGGGTTCCACCAGAGGTAAATGCCACATAGCAGGAAAATGCCAATCCCTCTAGCTAGGTCAGCTATAAACTCCCATCATCCCACCCAGTTCTGGTCTTCTCTCACCATGCACACAAAAATACCCAGAAGCTGGGGGTGGCACAGTAGGGAAATACAAAGCAAGATGATCAAATTTAATACCTGAGACTCACAGTCAAGTGCTATGAAATTAAACTGGAGCTTGAAGTCTATTCCCTTCTGTATTAACATCAAGTGTCATGGATAACAATACACTGGGCATCAAGGAACTTTCCCAAAGAAAATTACAGATAACTAGTAGATTACAACAGGGCTGCAATAACTGAAGATATAAAAGCTGAAAAACTGTGAAGGCTTAAAAAACAAAGTTGTTTATTTAATCAAATTACTTGTTATACAGTATAAGATTTCCATGCTTTCAAAACAAAACTTAAAATGTGCTGGATAGCCCAAACTAAGTCTTTCACATAAGAACAGAGGATATGTAAGGATTAAGGCAGAAAAACATTTTATTTGATTCAGGCTTAGCTCATATTTCTTATTAGAAAGAAAAAAGAACTATTTTATATAAAGAAAAAAAGCTGTAATTTAGAATATTTTCTTAAAATTTTCGTCTATATTAAGCAGGGAAAGTATCACTACCCAGACTGCAAGAGAATCAAATTCACCTGTCTGCAGCAGTGAAGCAACAGTGAGAAACAACATTGTACAACATTTCAACCTTGACCTTGTAAGTAATACACTCACAAAAAGATACAGTTTCATGATGTAAAGGTTATGAAACTACAGAGACTCAGCTCCACCTAACTCTGCTCCCATACCAAGTCTCAGTAGTTTCTCCATTATAAACAGTTACCTGCAGAAAATACCCACGTGCCATCATTCTTAGATTTCATGCCCACCTAACTCCATTGGAAATATGTACACCTCAAAAGCCAGTTTCTCCTGTCCAACCCTCATGGCTCTACTTCAGTGCTTTTCCCTGGATTGTCTCCAGGCAGGCAGTAATGTTAAGATGCCATATAGGTCACTCTAGACTCCCAGTGCCCAGCAATGTCTTCAAAAGATTTACACAAGGCTCAGGGAAGAGAAAATATCTACAGATATGCTAAAAGCTGAGAAATGCAGTTGCTCACAGATGTGTAAATGTGTCTGCCTGGACAATGCAGCTACATCAGGAGTGTGCAGCTACTGTTCAGCTTCTCAGCTGAAGAGATTTAGAAAGGTTAAGTGCTATAACCTTAAAGACTTCCCATATCTTTGACAGGCTGGATTATGTAATTTCCTTGTAGAGAAGGTTAGAGTTCACTTGAAAAAATACAATTCTAATATACTTGCAACTGTGAGAAAAGATAACTGAAGAGTGCTGGCCAAAATTTAAAATTTTAGCAATAATCTGCAGCATTTTCCCATGAACTGGGTCTGGCTGAGGTGGAGTTAATTCTGTCCTAGCTCCCCTGGTAGTGTTGCCCTGTGCCTCGGTCAGAAAGGTGCTGATAACAGCCCAGTGTTTTGGCTGCTGCTTGAGCAGTGCTGACCCAGCACCAAGGCTGCCTCCTCACCTGTCAGCTGGGGCTGGGCTGGACAGGACAGCCAGCCAGGACAGCTGACTCCAGGGATATTCCCCATCACAGGACATCTGCTCAGCAGCAGAAGCTGAGACAAGGTAGGAGGAGGAGCATTTCTTGTTACAATATTTGTCTTCTAGAGCAACCACTAAATGTACCCAAGCCCTGCTCCCCTGGAAGCGGCTAGAGATTTCCTGCTGATGGGAAGTGAATACATCTTTTGTCCTCCTTTGCTTCCCCACATATCCTTTATTTTTAATAAACTGCCTTTATCTTAACCCACACACTTTTTTGCATCGTATTTTCTCCCAGTCATCCTGCAGAGGAGGGAAGCAGCTTGGTGGGCACCTGTCATCCATGCAACCAAGGTCAAGCCACCACACTCTACAGAGAAAAGGATGAAAGATTTTTTTTTTTTTAAAGAACATGTGAAATGCTCAGAGCTGCTCATATCAGAACACTGGTTCATTTCTAAAAGTTCCAAATTCACAAGGCAAATATTAGTGCATTTCCAAGATTCCAGCTTTAAGATTTCTCTACATGCAAGCAGAGCATGTTCAACGCAGCCCACCCAGTTACCTTGCTGCTTATCTAAGAAATAGTTCTGAGCAATCTGGGAGATGAAAAATAAAAGGAATATAAATGAAGTACAGCAGCAGTCACAGAAAAAAATACACTCTCCAAATACACCTGTGAATGTTGAAACTCCTGCTTAGTATACTTTAATTTGTTCCCACAGGAAAAATTCAAGTGCCAAATACATTTACAGTAGAGATGAAAAGAGGAGGTTTTTCCTTCAGAAAACATTGCTGTTGCTGCTACAGAAGATTATAAAAAGAAGAGCATTTTTAGGAAAGAAAACTAGACTAAGGATGTGAAAGGAAAGTATCAATTTCAGTATAAACACATGCTTTTTTTCTAGACGTTCAATGGTTTGTTTTACAAAACAGCCTCCCATTTATCTAAGAACATGCACACAACTGAAACCTGTGCAGAGCACTGATATAAAACTTAACATTTCAAACACTTATGATAGTAAATAGTCTATGTATGGATTCAAAATTCTTCCTGAAATTAAATTCCCTTAAACAATATATGCTGTCAAAGAGTCCTAAAATTAAGTTACTATGAGAAGGAAAGAAGTCCTTATACTAAACAGATGCAATTTGTCTCTGAAAAGTGATCACATAAAAATGCCACATTATTCATAAGAATCTAGAAGACTACACTACAGACTTGGGGAAAGCCAACAAATATTTAAAACAGACAGAGCAGGATGACTCATCTACTAGGATTTAAATCAAACACTGACTTTCTAAAAGAGGTAGAACTGTATAATAATCATAGAGAAAACTATGGAAAAACAACAAAATGTTTTAAGCAATAAGCAAGCAGATAAATGCAAATGTAGAAATCCTAAAACCAAAAGAGGACAGGTGAACTGAAATGCCTGATTTTACAAACAAAGGTTTACAGGAACCTCAGAGAAATCAGTAAAAAGACATCCAGGGATCAATGCAGCATCTGATCAAAGGAGGGTAGCAGAGAGGTAATACAGACAAGGGACCTGTGTGAGCATTACAGAAATCTTAAGGGTCAGATAAACTGGGAATGACACAGCTGCTGCAGCACCTCCTACAACAGGAATATCAATGCACTTAAATCACACATTCTCATAAACTAAAAAAACTCATAGCCAGGAAAAAAAAAACCTATCACTGTAATTTCAGCAAGGGGAAATTTGTGACAACGTAGATGCTGGCAACAAAAGCAGCAGGTAAAAGGACAATGCAAGTATGAAAACTTTTTAAAATGTTAAAAAAGAACACTACATCACTGGAGACTTAAAAAAAAAAAAAACTGGAACAGTTCTATAAAGCAAACTTCAGAATTGGGAAGCGTGTCTAAAAGGAGAACAGTAAATGCTTCAGAAATACAGTTAATATTATTGGCATCTATGAAGAATTTGGAGGAGCACATTGCTGGAGGAATCAATATTTTCTTCAAACATATCAAAACCAGAGGAAACCTGACAGTAAACTGAAAAGGTCAAGAGATTTTCTTTGTACTGTGGCCTGATCTTCCTGGTGTTTCCTTCTTGCATCTTAAGCTGTTTCTGCACCTTAGTTTATTACAGTGAACACAGGGAAAACTTAAACACACACGAGTGTTTCTCTGTGGAAAAGAGCTTTAGAAGCACCCTTGGACTGAAGCAATTCTTGCAAAGAAACAATAAAATTTTACATTTAGGAGTGCTCAGTGTTTGTTACCATTCACCCAGAAGTTCCAAAGGGATTCAGATATTAAAAAGGCAATGCTGAAGTCAATTTTGGTTTTAAATATTCTAGGAGGATTCAAGAGACTGCAGATAAACCCATACCAAGCAGATGGTGAAAATTTACAATAAAAAGAATTATCAGGCACATCAGCAATTCAAGTATCATACAGAAGAGTATGATACAGAAGAGGCAAAACAGCATGTGCAGAGCAGTATCATGCTTCCTGATCAGAATTCTTAAAAAGAACAGGGGAGAAGATAAGAAATTATTTGCCTGAGACAACACATCTGAGTTTCTTCAACTTTCAAGAAGTTCTTCACAAAGGTTCTTGAAATAGAGAAAAAAGGGGAAAAAAGAAAAGAAAAAAAAGAAAAAGAAAAAAGTAAAAAAAAGAAAAATAAAAAGAAAATAATTTTTTAAAAAAAATTTAAAAAAAAACAACAACAACAAAAACAACCCAAACACAGACCAAAATCCCTCCCAACCAATGTACAAATGAAAAACCTGAGCTGTTCTGCAATAAATCACAGCCCTCAGTAACATGTGATGTTTCCCCATCTACTTACTCTCACTGCTACTTGTTGGAAAATATAAACATTAACACTCGGTGATTTCTGTCCAAGCTACCAAGAATGTTCCTGCAAGCCTGCACAAACCGAAATAGAAGATTTGCTGTTATGCCCATACACTCATCAGGCTGCTCACAGTAACTGCATGCTAGAGTCCAAGAACAAACTTCACCTCTGGTTTCTTTTGTCTTTCTCCCTGTGTCATGTTTTGCTTAAAGTCACTACCTCATCTCACTACAGGGATACTACAACAACAACATTCATCTCTTCCCTATTACCTTTGTAATTTCACTTGGAAGAAAAGTAGAGTTAGGAATGCCATGAATGATTCACAAAAGGGAGAAGAGCTATGCAGATTCCTTCAGTACAAATCTTTCCAATGATTAAAACATCAAAGATTTTCCCAATTTATCAGCTGCTCAGCAGCGAGGCTGCTACAAATCTCCGAGAATCAAAGAAGCAACACTCACTCTGTAGGTGGCACACAGGGATGTGCCACATACCCAGTAATTACCCCATAATTCATGAATTAAATTACTCTACCACTAATGCCCTGGGACAATACCAGGAAGTTGAGAGCTATGTAAAATACTGTTAAAAATAAGACAAATTAAGACTGAGAGTTCATTTACTTCTAAGCATTATTTTCCTGTGACAATGCTTAAAAGAAGTAGTGAAGGCAAAGGATGCAGTTTGACAATAACCTCAGGAAAACAGACCCTTGAAATCTCTTAGAAATTGACTTACTGCTTCCTTGAGAAATTTAGTGCCAAGTAGCTCTGCAATGAAGAAAGCCTTACTGTCCAAAGAGAGCAAGCTGTCAGCTGTACTTGCAACCACGTTCAGAACAGCACATAACCAAGTGCAGCCAAAAGTAGCATAAAGGGACAAAAACCTCTTCATGCTAACACTTTCTAGTTTTGTTCATTCCAGCATTTTTCCTCCTTACTTCTTTGGTGTTTTCCACAGCATAGAGGCCTCTGGACTTTTAATGTACTTGTGTTGCTCTTTCTATTAACTACTCCCCACTTTGGTCTGTTTCCAACCCACAGGTACTTTCATGGAGCCCTCCCCATTGCACGGCTCAAGCCAGCCTTGGTTAAGAGGAATTAAGTGATTACTTAGTATATTTTAAGTGGCTGAAGCAAGTAATTGGAGATATAATTTAGATTTACTGTAATGTGATAAGGACAAACTCTTCTGTCACTGTGCCAACAGCCCTGCACGCCCACCTTAACATTGAACACTGAGCATAATCCCTGTGTCATCTCTGATTAACAAATTAGATACAGAAATTAAAACTGCAGTTTGTCATAGGGATCATAAAACCCAGCTTCGTATCCAGAGCATTACCTTGCCTGTGCTTTGTAGGATTGTCGTTCTCGTCCTCCATACTCTCTCCCTGCTGACAATATCTCTCGTTACATCCACTTCAGCATCAACAAAACTTCTCTGTTTAAGAGCAGTTATGTCATCATCCAGATCAGTTTTGATAGTGGATCTTTTCTTTGCCATGATTTTGGCTTTGATAGCAGCAATTTTTTCCACTGACATAGCTTCAGACAAGGACCTAAATGAGCAAAAGTAACAGTAGAGACTGAATAATTGAACAAACAATTCTTCTGAAAGAATTTATGAATGAGTAACTTCATCCTGTCAAAGCTTAAGGCTGTGCTATAAACCACAAAACACTCACCTTATATATACACAAAATATTATATGGGCTTGCCATTGCTGTTTTGGCCATGTGAATCCAATTTGTGACAAAAGACTCACAGTACTAACACAAAGACCATTCAAAAATCTCAACTATACCAAACAAAAATAAAGAATCCAAATGTAAAGCATGAGGACCAACACGTTCATTTATAACAACATCCAAATTTCAGTTCCCTGTTATTTTAGGGGATTACAATTTTGTGTCCAGTCAATCAACCCCTGGCTGTTCTGAGGCTTTCAAAGCATTACTCTAAATCTTGTCTGAGGTGCAGTTATGTGGACTTGGTCCCTTGAAAGATGTGGTACCTTCTAAGACCATGCAGGCCAACAAACAACAGATGGTGGTAACCTTGTCCACACTACTCTGGGTTTGAGAGAACTCACTCGAGTCCAAGAGTGCAACACCTCTGTGTGTTTGCTTTTAATTGTAAACAGAATGGGGCTGCCAGAGAGCCCTGCTGTTTTGCAGGTGAGCTGAAGAAAAAAAGATAAAGACTGAATTGCACAATACTAACTGTCCATACCAAATTCACTATTACATGGGGTTGTTTTTCTTTGAGAATACATGAAAAAATTCATGCAAGTACTGGTTGTGAAGCATTCTCCTTTACATCATCAGAAAGGCAACTTTGTCTTGCTACTTGGTTCACAGCAGGGTCAAGCATGCAGTTGAAACTTACCACCTGTAAATATCTGGACTTTTTTAAAGGGGTAATCTTTTACATTCAGCATTAAAAGAACTGGTAACTAGAGAATGCAAATTAATTCAAACAACACTTGCTAATCCTCACTGAAGCATCACAAAGTTGCAATACACTCAAGGTAGCATCCAAATTCTTCATTTACACAAAATCACATGATTTTTGATTTGTTTTATTCTTATGCTTTCTAATCATGCCTCAATCAGATTTCTTCCTATAGTTTCCTTTTAAGTACACCTATATAAGAGATAGGAAGAAGTCATTCAATACACGTATTTTTCATGTGTAGATTATGGATTTCATAAATGCCTTAAAGTTGCACTGTCAAAAGTGTTTCAAGGTCTGACTCCTCAAACATTACTGAGATTATCAAAGAGAGGAGAAGTTCTACTGAGAGCTGCTGGACAGAAGTAAAACTGGCTGCTTTGAACAGCACAAGAATTGTTCTCCAAGCTGTAATTAAGCATTAGGCATAAGGGAAAGTAACCTCACCTGATCTGCTCTGTTTGCACGATGCCCTCTTTATGTCCTTCCAGCCGAGCTGCCAAGCGCTCCTTGTCGAGGCGCACACACTCTTCATCCTGGAAGGAGCAGCCATGTTTAAGTTCTTGTGCGTTCCCTTTTCAAATATAAATGCAGCTACAGTTAAAGTTATCCAGAAGTATTTTCTTCACATTTGCAAGGACAACCTTTCTTTCCAATGACTTTTGATCTGTGCATTGATCTAGCATTAAGTGCAGAGCTACTGGAAGTTTCCTCAAGAACCACAATTCTCCAAGTCTAATTTCTAACCCCTTCCAGTTCCCATTCACATGAACAGAAGCACTCTGTACACCAAAGGACAGGTAACCCAATGGAATTCCTATAAAAACAGATAAACACCGTCATTTACCTCCACCCCCAATTTGTATTGATGACAGTCACTGTCATTACCTCTATTCTTGGTTTCTTTGCTTCTGCTAATATTTCATCTGCTGCTCTTTTAACTATAAGAAAAAGAGGACATTAAAAATGCAATATTGCAGTAGATTTTTATAAAATAAACCTCAAAGTTATTTTTCAGTTAAACTGTACCTTGAGTGGATCGTTGAAGACCAATTTCAAGTGGAGCACTTCTGTCTATGCTTGATGAGGTTGCTGCACTCAAACAGAATATTCAGTTTAAATAGAAAATATTTGCAATAATATTTGGGTTTAAAAAAGGACAACAGATGAACTACAACAATTGAAACGCTACACATGAGGTAGCAAAGGTGGTCAAACACTGGGACTGGAATGGAATGGAGATATTCAGAACCTGACTGAATGTAAAATTAAATCATGTTGCTCAGGGTCTTTTGGCCCATCTTTGAAAAGGGGATTGAACCAGGTGACTTCTTCTGGTCCATTCCAACATAAATTAATCAATGATTCTATGAGCTCAATATACACTCGTAAAAGAGAAAACAGTCACAATGAGAATTAGAATCTAGAATCAAGATCTACTGATTTGTCTAGTTTTTTTAAAAAAAGACAACCTGCTGATCCCTTTTATATATATATAAAGTGATTTTACTCATCATATTACAGAAATAATCTCATACTCTAGGATACTTAAAGACCACCTACAAAACAGGGCATCTTACAAAGGTGATATTTCTGTTTTTCTCAGAGAAATCTCTTTTCTCTATTGTTAACAAAAAATTTAAGATCATGAAATGCTAGGCAAATCTGCCAGACTGACAAAGCAGTGATTTAATATATTTTATTAAACTGAAGATTTCATCCCACATACTTCTTGCATTCAAGATCAATGTACTACTGAAAGCTTCCCATAGCCTAGAGAAGGAACAAACATACATGCTAAGCATTCTAACACATAATTATTAACCAAAGTAGGTTAATCGTAATAGTAATGTTCACCTCTAAATATATATATATAGGAATGCAGTTCCTATCTAAGCAAAACAGTTAATTTTAATTGTTAATAAAGCAATTAAAAACATAAGAAATAACAGCTTTGTTTGAGAAGTTTCAGCACATGCAGTTAAGATGCAAACTGCCTATTGTTTACCCAATCTTCCCCTCCTACCCCTCACTTGTGCCATGAATATGAGCAGTAAAGAGCACTGTGTGTCCAAGTCAAAAGAACACAGTTACTCACATGTTTCCCCATTTAGGTATGCAAGCAAGTCTTTCCTATCAGGTCTTCTTACCACAGGAATGTTTTCAGTCTGAAAAGACAACAGATGTGACATTAAACTGTTCTTCCCTCACACAGACTCTTGCTGAAGGTTTTTCCCTTTTACTGAAAGCTACTCATATTCACACAAAGACATGCCCATGTGTCCTGCCACCCAAGGAAGCTTAAAGTGCAACCACATCCTAGAGGATGTTCAGCTACACAAAATTAATCGTGCTATGAAACTGAAAGAGAGGGCAGCCTTTTTCCTCCCTCCCTTCACACTTGCAAATAAGATCAAGAACTATCTTTTATCACACACACTTCTCTGCCAGGGGTCTGTATTGATACACAGAAACCAAGTATCTCAACTGTGTCATTCCAACACAGCACTGCTGTCTCAGGTAACAATGAAGCACAAGGAAAGATCAAGAGTGGCCTCCTAGAAAGCAGTCAAATGGAAATCAAAAGAACTTTTTAAAAATTCCTGTACCTTTATTTGTAGGGCTTAACCAGTAATTTTTTTAATTGGGTTTACTCCCAAGTTCACTCCAAAGATGTTCTGCTTTTCTCCATTCTGTAGATCCCTGCCATCTACAGCATTAAAGGATCATCTAGACTAGGATCCACACAACAGATGGACAAAAGTACTTCTGAAATAGTTTAGTGCTGGAAACAACTGTGTCCATAGAATATCAAGATAAATGCTGCCATTACTGTTAATAATTGGTTAACAAATTCTTGGTGTAAACATAATTTGGTGGTTTGAAGTGATAGACTGTTAGGAAGTGAATTGTCAAGAAAAATACTCCACCCTGTCAGAACGTGTCATGTGATCCTTTTGCAGAGGTGATTGTTTTTACAACTCATACACTTTGCTACATATCATTCTCACTTTCCCCAGCCAAATCCATACACACAAGTGCTACTATAATTCCCTGAAAATAACTACACACGTATTCATTATCACAAGACAAAAATCACATTTTGTATGGTCTACTTACTGCAGCACGACGGACATACACAGGATGGGAAAGGTGCACATTATTGAGCAGGAACAAGATGGAATCCAAAGTGTAGTATTCCCTGGGCTGGCCCTCTTTCCCTGTCCTGTAACACAGGAAAAGATTGTAACATTTAACTTCTCCATCTCTGTCTCAAGAACACCTTCTTTTAGAAAAGGTCCTTTTTCTTTCCAGATGACAGTTTAAAAAGGAAGCAGTTAATATTATTATCAGGCTACTGCCAAACTAGTGAGCTCTCAATTGTGCTAAAAAATACAGGTGAGTGAGATGAGTTCTTGCAGCCTCTTTACTGAATGAATTATTTAAAACAAAGTCCCAAAAATATCCAAAATAAGAGCTGGATGCATTGCAAAATAAATAAGCAAGACTTAGGAAATCGTAAGCACACATTCCTCCTCATTCATACTATTTATTCTGATTATCAAAGGAACTGTCTATCCTATGTGAGACAGCCAGAGAAACTGAACTTAAATAAAGTATTACGTCATCTTCAGGTACAACAGGCCAGAATTTTCAGCACTAGAGAAAGCACAGTGAGAATTTGGGATATATAAATTCCACAAACTCTAGGGTTTCCAAATGGTTCCAAATGGTGCTGAAAGATTAAAATAAGGAGTGACTACAAACTAATTGCACACAAAACCAGGAAAATCCTAAAAGGTACAAAATCACTGTGAGCTCCCATACTGAAGTCAGACCACATCAGAGCAACACAACAGCATCAAGTTCAGTCTCAGCTTGTTTCAAAGATACAGCTTTTAAGTCTAAAACAGAACTTGTTCTGTGCAACTATTGCCAAAAAAAAGAAAGAAAAAAAAAAAAAACACCAAACAAGGGCAGATAAATCCCTGGAGCAGCTTGGCTCCATGTACATTGAACACAACTTCCCCCTCTCACACGTTCACCCATTATGCTGTTACTACAAGATTTTGTAGGGGAAGCAATGCCTGTCCATGTTTTAAAAACCCTACTCCCTAAGCATTCCAATTGCTCTGAGAAACAGACCTGGCAGTCAGGAAAGCACAAGAGCAGCAATTCCACTGCCACCCCCACTTGGGGACCTGTCAAACCCCAGCTCCAGGCAGGACAGGGCTCCTGCACATTGCCCAGTCCCTGTCCTCAACCAGCTGGCTCACCTTAAAGCCTGAGGAAGTCACCACAAAACCAACCCAAAGCTGTAAATTTAAGACTGGTAGAGAATTTTCAACAAACAAGAGATTTCAGGAAGAAACACTTCCATTAAAAGAGTTTTCGCTCTGAGTACAGTGGCTTTACTCATGAGGGCTCATCATGAGCACCAAAACACACACCACAGAAGTGTCAACCTCACTGAGGGAAGGGAGAGGAAATAAAAAATACTCAGTCACAACTTTATGGAGCCTGAAAGAGCCACACAAAAATCTACTAAACCAACAGAAACGTAAGTCTGTTTTCTCAGTACTGTGGATTTAATACCAGCTACTGCTTTGCTTGTTATCACTTTTCCGAAATTAGCCAAGAGTGCCCAATAACCTGTTCAGAACTTGTTATCAGCAGTAAAGTTCAAAACCTCACCTTCACAAAGATGCCTGAGAAAACCAATGTAAGAATAACATGCAGAGAAAAGGGATTCAGGATACCAAAACTGTAGAATAAAGGGAATAAAAGGTCTGTCTTATCACTGTCCCCTCCTTCTGAAAACCTGGTCTGCATGAGGTGGAGGGTGCCTGAACTTTTTGTTGCTGCAGAGGAAAAGGAGTAGACACAGGATCTTTCTTTCAACTGCTAAGAAGCCAAAATTTGGCATCACAACTACAGACAGCCACTAGAACTAGATTCCTCAGCAAGGAACTGTTTGAACAAGCAGCAAAGCAGTAAGGAGCTTTGATAAGGTGGTATCTAAACATACTGGAAGCACTAGCAGAAACAAAAGCTTCCTACACACAGGCTTGGCTCCGAAGCAAAGCCATGATGTCACATGATACAGCTGTCACTTCATTTTAAAACAAACACTTTAGATTATCTTAGTTCAAAATAACTCATTATTTCTTTGAAGTGTACCATGTGCACTGAGCATGATAGAAAAGTCCAGCTGGTCATCTACTCAAGCTTTAATAATGTCTAGCAATAAATGACAAAATATTAAAAAAAAAAAAAAAACCACAACATTATCTATTAATTGAAAAAATACAGTATTACAAAGCCACAGGCATTGCCAAAGCTCAGCAGGGCACAGCTGATACTTCAACACTTCAACCACACACACAACAATTCCCTGTGCTCATTATGGCTCTAAGAATGTTTTATTAGGAGGACAAGATATTGCACATTAATGGGAAATCATCAGATGGACAAGCAGTTGCACACAAGGAGAAAACTTAAGCCTAAACTGACATTTCAACATCAGTGTGTGCTCCTGCAAAATAAACAGAAAACTAAAAACAAGCAGATCTGAAGGTAGCTTGCCTCATTCCATCTACAAACATCCAAAGTAGAAATAGAAATTAATTCTGTTATTTCCCATATTCACTTATGGCATTAATTACTTAAGAAAAAAATTCAAACCTTAGGAAGCAGACCTCAACAAATCCAGTGACAATCATTCAAGCAAAAATATAAGGACGAGTTGCATCTTTTACAAAATAAACTCCAGCTTAAAAATGGAGAAAATGTTTATATAATAGGAAACACCAAGTTTCACCTGCTCATTTTTAACACCAGAAACTTACTTCTTACTCATCCATTCACCTTCCACCTGTGGGCACCAGGAATTTATTAATTTTTAACAGCTTTATTTCCTCTTTCCTGTTTCAAAGCCTTAAGTTTTACAGAGGTACTAAGACCTGTGTCTCATCCACAAAACCAAGCAGAAACCTTCACAAACACAAGACAAAGCACACTGAGTATCACACAACTGACAATACCCAGGGCCAGCTCCCACTCTTTAAAAACTCAGCTGCAGATCCAAGCCCCTTGACTAGCCAAACAAAGCAATAAGTTTCTCTGGTAGATTGATTCCTTCCTTTGGTTTTGAAATAGATTCATTAGTCACTCTTCAAGGCCCATAGGTCAAAACACACAAACCACTCCATCTCAGACCACCTAGCATTTTTCATGTGCAAGCAGGAGCATCCCTATAATTATTATCTGGAAACTAAACTGGATTAAAGTTGCTTTCCCTCCCACTTTTTTTTTTTTTCCTCCAGGTTACCTTGAACTTGGCTTGATTCCTCAGACCAATTCCCTGTTAGGGTGACACTTGTGCTAGCAGAGGCAATGCAAGGCAGCACTGCTGACTTCTGCCAGCTAAGCTGCTCGAGGAGCCACAGCTAAATGTCTCATGGGACTACTTCTAATTCTAGCAGGGACAAATGCCACTGCTGCTCTTCAGCCTAGCATTACTCTCTTCAGGCTGGAGATGCAATTACAGCAACCACACTGTGGACACCTAAAACAGAACTCAAGGTTTGTTCTGTGAAAGACTAAGCTACCGACACCTGCTCAGTGCAAGCATAATTTAGATCCTGGCAAGTGACCTGAATATAAAATGGTTTGAAACTTGAAAGTTTTTGAAAATGTCCCTCCTGAGTGTGGCAATTACCTAAATTAGCAGCTTCTGAAGTGTGGCATTCAAGCTACTGAGCATGGCTTGCAGAACTGGTCTCATTTTTACAGTGTCTTCAATTTAAAGCTGAGACATGCAAAATGCCACAGTGGTTGACAAGAAATGCTGTGAACTGACAGCATTCTGATCCTATCAAAAGTTCAGAAGCCACCAAGATTACTAACCAAGATTAACTAACTCACCTCAAACAAACCAAAGAACAAAACCCCTCAAATTCTACCACACATGTACCCCAGGAGGTGAACATGTATGAGCATGGCACTCACAGCTCTGACAAGGAGCTGCTGCTGCTGTGCTCAGGGAATCCTCTGTTCACCCACACATCCTTCTTGACCAGGAAGATAAAGTTGCCTGGCTGTACATAGCAAAGTTTGCTCTCCAGCTGCTCTTAGGCTTTTGGAAACCATTTCAGGTCTAATCCAAGCTCTCCTGAGCAATAGGATAGGGTTGGAATATCAGTTTCTTGCTCCCTGCAGAAGGGCAATGAAACTTGTTTGTCTACTTAACCACTACCTGTTACCACTTGGGAAAAGCAACTTGTAGCAAGGAAACCACCACAACTGTCTACACATTGCCCAGCAAAAATACAACCAAGACTTTCTAACTGCTTATCCAAATATTTTTCTTCCTCTTCAGTCCACATACCAGTATCCCCCACTCAGCCAGGAAGCATAAATAACTCCAAAAATTAGTTTTTGAAAGCTTGTAATAGTTAATGAAAAAGCACATTTCTAGTAATATATAAGGTACAAAGTAAGATCAGCTACAAAAAGACCACCTACAACTGAAGACAAGCTTTCTCTCTCTCAATCTCAGGCTAGTAATAGTCATATCATAATTATGAGAACAACAAAAAAAATTCCTGGTCAGATAAGTTTGGGGTTTTTTGAGAAATCTGCAGGTACTTTTGCTTTTCCACAAAGGTTCACAGACTAACATGTCCTCTTTGATCAACAGCTGAGCTTTAACAAGAAGGATTTTTCCCACTTAAGATTGAAAAAGATTCACTGGAATGCTTCTAGTGAGGACATCAAGAAACAAGCTAAATACTAAGAAAAGGCAAACAAAAAACTCCTCCACAATGCAAACAATCCATACTACAGTAGGAAATCCAACAGGCAAAAACTCTCATTTTTGAGCTTTCTAAAACCAGGCATTTTTATCTAATACAATCATTTAAGCCACATAAACACTCTCTCTACTTGTTTATTAAGATAAGACCAACTAGGAAACAGCGTGCACTAGGTCCTGCCCAGGAAGAGGCCTCAGGTGGGGGCAGAGCACCTGCACAGCTCATCACAGGCAGCGTCGCTCTGGACCTGGCCGGCTTTGTTCTGGTGCATCCGAGCTCCAGGAGACGAGAAGCAGCCCCGACAAGCCAAGGCAGTAGAATCACAGACCACGCTGAGTGGGAAGGGACCCATGCAACTCCTGGCTCCGTGCAGAACACCCCAAGAATCCCACAGTGTGCCCGAGAGCGTTGTCCGGACAACAATATAACGCCTCTTTTTCTCCAAACACCCGGAAAAACTTGGGAGAAGCTGCCTCCAGCCATCTCATCGCATGAGTCTGCAGGACGCGGCCCCGCCGGGCGGCTCGGACGGGAGCGCCGAGAGCCGAGGAACGGCCCGGCCCCGGTTCCGCGGCTCTCCTGGCCCAGGGCAGGACCCGAGAACGTTCCCGAAGGGAGCGGCGAGCGTTCTCTGCCCGGCAGGGCTGCCAGCGGACAGGAATCGCCCACGGGACACCCGGGCAGGACACCGGGGCCCCGAGGCCCTGCGGGAGGCGGCATCAGCCCGCCCGACCCCGTCCGCCTCGCTACCTGCAGGGCACCGGGAGCGCCAAGGACGGCGGGACCCCCGTCCCCGCTGCCCGGGCGCAACTTCGGGGCAACTTCTCCCCCCACCCGCCCCTTCCCCCGGCCGCGTCGCTTACCCCCAGATGACATAGTTGGTCTTGACGTTCTTGGGCCAGGAGAACTCTCCGAAGATCACCTCATCGCCCTTGACCACGATCTCCTTCTTCTGCGTGTTGTACTGCCGCAGCACGCTCAGCACGTCCGCCATCTTCGCCCGGCCGCCACCGCTCCGGCCGCCGCCGCCCGCCGCAGGACCCCGCCGGCGCGCCCCGGGCTGCCCGCCGCGAATGCCTGAGCCAACGCCGCCGCACCGCCTACTCGGGGCGACGCCGGACGCGTTGCCACGGGAGCGACGTGGGCCCGCCCCCGGGAGGGGCGGGGCCGGGGAGGGAGGCCACGCCCCCTCCGACTTCACTGCGGCCACGCCCCTGGTGCCGCCCTCATGGCGGCCCCGGCGGGGCGGGGTGTGCGGGTGTCGCCTTCTCCGTCCCGAGCGCACAGGGCTTTGTTGTGTTTATGGGAAAACAGAGCCTTCGCTGCCTGAGTTTATCGGCGCTGCTTCTCTTCTCTGGAGCTTTGGTGCTCCCGGGTGTCCGCCGAGTCACGGCGAGGGGCGCGCTGGGATGGTTTGGGTGCGGGTAACGAGGAGTTTTGGTGGTGCTGAAGAGGTTTTAGAGGGTGCTGGAAGGGGGTTGGTGGTGCTAAAGGTGTTTTAGGGGTGCTGGGATGGAATTAGGGGTGCTAATGGGGTTTGAGAGGGTGATAGGATGGAATTGAATGTGCTAATGGAGTTTTACAGGGTGCTGGGAGGGATTTGTGGATGCTAAAGCACAACTAAAAAGGGTTTCGGGGGTGTTGAGGTTTGAGGGGGGATTGGGGATGCTAGGAGAATATGTGGTACACTGGGAGGGGTTTTAGAGGGTGCTCAAAGGGATTTGGGGTGCTAATGTGTTGGAAGGGGTCTGAGGGAGCTAAAATGGATTTGGGGGTGCTGAGGGGGTTTGAAGGGGGTTGGGGGTGCTGGGATGGTTTGCTGGGGTACTAGGAGCGGTTTTAGTGACTCTAAAGAGGTTTTTAAGGGGTTTGACGGGTTTTATGTCATTACTCCCAACCATGTGCCCTGCAGCACGTGGTTGGTACCAGCTGGGACAGCACGGTCACAGGAATACCTCAAGAAAACAGTAAAAGTAAAACAGAGAAAAGTACAAGGACCAGAGGGAACAGCAAGAAGCAGTATCAATGAAGTTCATGCTGGACATTAGGAAAAGGTTCTTCACCCAGAGGGTGGTCAGGTTCCACGAGGATAGTGGTCGTGGTCCCAAGCCTGCCAGACTTCCAGAAGCTTTTGGGCAATGTTTTCAGACACGTGGTGGGATTATTGGGGTGTCCTGTGCAAGAACAAGAGTTTGGCTCTGTGATCCTTCAGGGTCCCTTTCAACCCAGGATATTCTGTGACTGATTCTCTCAGACACTGTGCATGCATCTCACTCTGTATCCTGGATATAAAGCTGGGTTAATAAAAAGATAGAAAAGTCTCTGCTTTATCCATCACAAAAATGTCATTTAATTCTGATACAAATAGCCATCAAAAGACCATAGCAAAAAGAAAGGTCATTAGGAAAGTGTTGCCTGTAAATCTGAAGGACAAACAGTAATGCCATGGAGCACATCCTACATTAGCCTGCAGAATTTGGGATCTCAGAGCTCACTTTGTTTGCTCACCTGAGCAACTGCACAGCTGCAGCTGGCACATGCCCTCTCCATGCTCTCTCCATGTTCCAGGTTAATTTCTTCTGTTCAAACACACAAAAACTGGGAGTGTAGCATTCCCAGCAGAACCAAACAAACTGGTACCCCCTAGGGAATATTGATTGCGGGATTTGAGGCCCCAAAGCAAGCTCTCATCATGACTTATTCTAATCTTTGATGCTCATAATTTTCTTAACACTCTCCAACACTGTCAGAAAACATTATTCCATCTTAAATTTGCAAAAGGCAGAATTGGGTCATTTTTCTTCTTGTAAGTAACATGTGCTGAGACTGACAAAACAGGCAAAAGACAACAGCCTATAGAATTCAATATGTTAGTGATATCCCCATGTGTGTCAAAACAACTCAGCATCCAGGGCACCACAAGTGTATTTAAAACATTTCAGATCTGGTATTGAAATATCTAGCACACAAATATGTACTACAACACCCAGTAACATGGTGAATTATACCAATCACTGACAATATTTATCTGTCAATGGGTATAGAGTAATATTTATGTATTTAGAAGACAAAGCCATAATGAATAAATATCATTTCCTGAACTGCATTTGGAATTATTACTTGAGCTACAGCTCATGAAAATTGGAACAGGGCTTTAAATGCTTCCAGTGGGCAAGTCCCATTTCCATGCCTCATCCAAAAGCCCCAGTGTATCCCTAAACCAGTGCTGCCTCTTCAGAAACACATCCTGTACATCTGCTGCACTACAAGTAATCCTTCTTTTCAGTGAGACACACGGTCAGTGCATTACAATGACACCAAAAAGCCCCTCATCTCAATTCTGCTCTATTCTGCTGCTCAGGGAGCAGGCAATGGTGCAGAGCACACTCAGCCTCACACACGGCTGCAAAGAGATTTATTTTCAAGTTTCCAGAAAATATTGTATTTCTGGTTTCCTTTTTCATTTAAGGCTGCCTTCACTGGGGAGAACAGTAAAAAAGCAAGGTGAGCTAGGAGGAGCATGTGCATTGGCAGTAGCCCAGCAGGGACAAGCTGCCTGCACCCTCAGGAGCGGGATCCCTGCGGGAGCTCAGTGTGCTGCTCCGGGAGGAGGGAACAAAGCAGGAGCAGCACGGAGTGAGTTTGTCTCGCCCTGCTGAAATCAATGCAGATATGAAACAAAGGATGGAGCATCACAGAGGTGCTGTGGTCATGCTCTGGCAGGAACAATGCAGGCTGCAGGAACTAAGCCAAAGGAATGACCCAAACAATGACCTGGCTTTGTGTCAATAACCCCCATATATGCTCATGACTAAAATCAAACTCCACTTAGGCGGGAAATTATGTCAGCCATAATTTTACCTGCTCCCATCACTCACTGAAAACAATATAAATACAGCTTTAGTGGTAAGGGAGGTCAGAGGAGACTCCATCTCTGTATCCTGGCACTGTCAGAGGGCTCTACCCATCTCCTCCCCACAAGGACACCTACTGGGTAAGACTCCAGCACTCAGCTATAGCGGGTGCTTGCTCGGGAAATTCAGCCTGTGTTTGTGATCATACTCTTAGTGCCATTTTGGCATCTCCCAACTGAATGTGCTTGTAGCTGGCTGTATTGTTCATATTTCATGTGTTCAGATACACTTCTGCACGCAGGGTACTCACCACCGGCACAGAAGCACAGAGTGGGCTGGGCTGGAGGGAACTCCAAAGGTCATCCCATTCCAGTGTCACACCAGCTCTGCATGTCTGCTGCCGAACTGGCCACGGCTCAGAAGCTAAACCCGGCTGTCCCAGCCCCTCTGATATCTGAGGAGCAGCTGGAATGTCACGGGGGGTGATTTTCTGCCAAATTTAATGCAATAGATATAGTGGGTTTGCTCTTAACGAGACTTTCATTACAAAATAGTTTCCACAGCTTGCTTTGGGGATCATAATGACATTATTAACGACCATTTATATAATTGAATCAGGATTTGATATGAAACTATTTCCATGTGGCATTAGATACCTGAGAGTTTATCAATTTTATCACAGAAGATTAGATGGCAAGATCATTACCTGAAATGAGCAAGCAAGTTACCATTTAGTAAAATGAAAGTATGTAGCATGGGTACAATTGGTTTCAATTGCATTTTCTCGCTACTGTAACAGGTTATACTGATGTTTTGTAGGAAAGCAAAATTAAGTTGCAAAACAACATTTGACAATTTTACCTCATAGGTAAATTCATTTAAGAGTAATCAACATCCAGAAAGATACTACATTATTATGATACATCACGCATGAACACATATTCCCTTTTTATAAATATATGTGAGCAAAACCAAACCAGTACACGAGTACTGGTTTGCATTTCCTTGCAGTATTTTTTAAATATAGGGCTGAGCACTGAACAATGATCCAGAGCACAATTTACCCTCTCAACTAAGAGGGGGATAGAAAAGTTTCTCCAGTACTGAAATATTTGCGCAGACCCCAGAGGGGATACTCAGAGGGTATTCCACAGGAGTGCTCTGCCAAGGACACGTATTTAACCGGGCTCCATAGCAAGGTATGTGGGGGTGAAATAACAGAATATCGTTGAACAGCTTTTACTGGGCAGAATGAGGAAATAAAAAAACCTTTCCACATAAAGTAAAACCTCCATTATTTTTGTTTTCCCAGGAGCCACTAAAAACATTCCACATATTACACGATTAATCAACTCTTCTAACATAACTTCCCAGGTACCAGGAGGAGTTCTCCATCCCCCACACGTTATTTATTCCATTCCCAACACTCCTGTTTGTTTCACAGCTCAGTTTCTGACTGAAGAACTGCAAGGCAGGAAAGAACCGTGAGGAAGAACAGGCAACAGAAACTGGGACGGAGGAGATTTAAAGTAAGTTTTACATTGGATGAAGCAAAAAACTGGCATCTGGAAGTCGGCCGGGCAGGAGGCCGAATCTCCCCGATCTCCCCGGCACCAGGAGCGGCTCCGGGGCCTCCGGCAAATCCAGCCCCTCTTTACACCGCTCCAGACCCCGATCCCGGGAAATTCAGCTCCTCTCTACGCGTCTCCTGACCCCATGCCGGGAAAGCTGCCCCATCCCATGCTGTCCCTGTGCCATCCCTGCGCTGTCCCTTCACTGTCACTGCTCTGTCCCTGCTCTGTCCCTGCGCTGTCCCTGTGTTGTTCCTGCGCTGTCCCTGTACCGTGCCATCCCTGCACTGTCCCTGTGCTGTCCCTTCACTGTCCCTGCCCTGTCCCTGCACTGTCCCTGTGCTGTCCCTGCACTGTCCCTTCACTGTCCCTGTGCCGTCCCTGTGCTGTCCCTTCACTGTCCCTGCTCTGTCCCTGTGCTGTCCCTGCTCTGTCCCTGCACTGTCCCTGTGCTGTCCCTGCTCTGTCCCTGCGCTGTCCCTTCACTGTCCCTTCACTGTCCCTGCGCTGTCCCTTCACTGTCCCTGCACTGTCCCTGTGCCGTCCCTGTGCTGTCCCTTCACTGTCCCTTCACTGTCCCTGTGCTGTCCCTGCACTGTCCCTTCACTGTCCCTGTGCCGTCCCTGTGCTGTCCCTTCACTGTCCCTGCTCTGCCCCTGCGCTGTCCCTGTGCTGTCCCTGCTGTGCCCCTGCGCTGTCCCTGCACTGTCCCTGCTGTGCCCCTGCGCTGTCCCTGCGCTGTCCCTGCGCTGTCCCTGTGCTGTCCCTGCACTGTCCCTGCGCTGTCCCTGCACTGTCCCTTCACTGTCCCTGCGCTGTCCCTGCGCTGTCCCTGCTCTGCCCCTGCACTGTCCCTGCACTGTCCCTGTGCTGTCCCTGCACTGTCCCTTCACTGTCCCTGCACTGTCCCTGCACTGTCCCTGTGCTGTCCCTGCTGTGCCCCTGCGCTGTCCCTATGTCAGCCCTGTGCCGCTGGCGCTCCCGGCGCACCGGCAGCGCGGCGGGCAGCCCCGGGAGGCGGTGCGGGGGCCTTACAGGAGCGGAGTCGGACCGCCGTGAGGACTGAGGGGAGCACCGCCCCTTCCTGCTGCCGCCATGGCCCTGCAGGGGGCGCTGCGCCGCGTGGCGGCGGCGTGGGGGGGGCGGTAAGTGCGGGCCGGGGGCGCCGGACCGGGATAGGGATCGGGACTGGGAATGGCACAGGGATAAGAACCGGGATCGGGATAGCGATAGGGATCGGAACTGGGACTGGGACCGGGACAAGGACACGGGCTGGAACAGAGACTGGGATCGGGACTGGCAATGGGACTGGGACAGGGATAAGGGTCGGGACACGGATAGAGACAGGGATCGGGACTGGGACTGGGATCGGTATCGGTACAGGGACTGGGACCTTGACTGGGATTGGGATTAGGGCCGGGACTGGGACCTGGACGGGGACAAGAACAGGGATCGGGACCGGGATCGGTACAGGGACCGGCACCTTGACTGGGATTGGGATTAGGGCCGGGATTGGGACCTGGACGGGGACAAGAACAGGGATCAGGACCGGGATCGGGACCGGAACAAGGACCGGGATTGGGATCGGGACTGGGAGAGCGACAGGGTTCGGGATCAGGATGAGGACAGGGATAAGGATCGGGACAGCGACAAGGATCAGGATCAGGACAGGCATGAAGACAGGGATCAGAATGAGGACAGGGATCGGGATCAGGACAGGGATCAGGATCAGGACAGGGATGAAGACAGGGACAGGATGAGGACAGGGATCGGGATGAGGACAGGGATCGGGATGAGGACAGGGACAGGATGAGGACAGGGATCGGGATGAGGACAGGGACAGGATGAGGACAGGGATCGGGATCAGGACAGGGATCAGGATCAGGACAGGGATGAAGACAGGGACAGGATGAGGACAGGGATCGGGATGAGGACAGGGATCGGAGCGGGCGGGGTGCCGGGAATCCCGGCAGGGCAGGGGCGCGGGGCCGCTGCCGGGGCGGGCGTGTCGCGGGTGTCACCCGTGTGCGTGTGCGGTGTCACCGGCGGCGCGGAGCGTTTCCCGTGTAACGGCCCCGCCGGGCTGTTCCGCAGCCATCCCGCCGCTCCCCTTCCCTGCAGGCACCCAAGGAGCTGCGGGGCTCTGGGTGCTGCGGCCCAAGTGAACTTGCACGGAGAACTCAGTTAAATATCGAAACAAAACAGGGCGATGTGGCGTTTCTTGGAAAGCTCAAATGTCTGACTGTCGCTTCTTTTTAGTTCTAGAATGGGGAACAGCCAGACCACTCTAAGATTGTCTAATGATGCTGCTGTGAATCAAATAGAGGTAGCGTTATTTATGTTGCTTTTACTGATTTTCAGCATTTATAAATCCCAGTTACTTCAAACTTTTTCTTATTTATACAAAGAAATACTGTAAATAGTTCTGCTTGTTGAACCTGTTCCTATGTTTATTATGGTTATCAAGCCGTGCTGGCAGTTCTGTTTATCCATAGCCCTGGAACCTGATCTTCCTAGGCTGCACCTATTCTATGGTTTTTTAGACCTCTACTCAAATTCAGTGCTGCTGTCAACACTGGGGAGAGAACCTTGTAAAATTACTGATACCAAGGAAAGTTAAATATTTTAAAGGTTTGGGGTTCTTTAATATAAATTTACTGATAGTAAATGATAGCCTGAAATCCCCTTGAATTTACAGTAAAGTGATAAGGGTGTATCTTCCACCCATTGCTTTTGGTCACTCTGTTTGCCACTGGCACATCCCAAGTGCCTTACAGACAAAGAAAACTGTCCAAAACCATCTAGGGGGATGCAGGGAGTTGGGCAGACTGCAGAGCAGAGTTGTACCACACACTGCACCATCCTTGTGCTCAGTTTGGAGCCAGGTGCAGGTCAAACCTGCCTTCAGGCGTGCCAGCAGAGATTTTCCTGTGTTTGCTACTCTAGCAGCAGGTTTTTAACTTGTGTATTAACTTGTTCAGTAGTGTTCAAAGTGCATGAAGCTCGCTGACTTTTAACTTTCTTTTGAGCACGCAGGATATTATTTCACACAACTGTGTGGTGATTTTCTCTAAAACAACATGCCCATACTGCAAAATGGCAAAAAACTTGTTTGAGGGTTTGAATGTGAATTACACAGCTGTGGAACTAGACAAAAATACGAATGGAAGGCAGTTCCAAGATGTTCTGGAACAGATGACTGGTGGCAGAACAGTGAGTATATTCTCTTATACATAACAAGTAACAATTGGGCTACACACATCACTCTTGGGTTATATCCATAGCAAGTCCTTAATTGCTTTTTGACACTTAAATTTGGAATGCAAGATCCTAAATTAAATACTGCAGAAGGGTTCTGTCTCTTCTAGGACCTCTCTGGCTATCCCTCAGAGCTGATCTTTGCCATACTGCCACTGAAATAATTGAAGTATCAAAGTCATTTTTCATTTGTGTATTTAAACCATTGTATTTAACACTTGTATTTTATTTTATAGTGTCTCAACGCAATTACTGGAATTTATTACAATCACCCACACAAAGACTTCATCCCACTTTTGAGGGGCACATCAAGTTTCCCATCTCTGTAAATATTCTGGAGAAGTATGGGTTGTACACTAATATTATACACACTTGTAGCAGAACACCATAATTGTGTGTAGTGGAGTCCACATGGGCTTGCTTGAATGTTTACCTTGTTCCCAAGAAGTAACTAAACCAACTTTTGTTTTCTTGATAGGTCCCAAGAGTGTTTATCAATGGGACTTGTGTTGGAGGTGCAACAGATACGCAAAAGCTTCACGAGGAAGGCAAACTGCTTCCTTTAATTCATCAGTGTCAAATGAAAGCAAATTACTGAGCAACCATCTCTAGCTTAGCTTTGTCTTCCTTTGTATGAACAGAATTTCAGATGAATTCAGAAGATCACAGACATAGGGCACAAGCTGCACTCAACAACCTCAAACCATGGCTTTCTGAATTACAGATCACTCTGACAGACTTTATGGACTTGGTGAATTACTTGGTGTCCTTGCCTCAGCTTTCCCACAACCTAATGTTTATCATTAGCAAACATTATGTAACTCTTGGGGTTCTGAGTGAGACAGTGATGTCCTGTCATGGTGATTGCATCCTGCTCCAAGGAAGTCCTGCAGCCTCTGCAGAAAGAATCCTGTGGGTTTTGCTGCACATCAGTTTGCTTTCTAGGTTTGTCTCAATAAATTGTCCGTTTAATTTAATGGTTTCTTTAAATATATTTTTTCTCTGTCAAACTGAAGTGTAAAGCAAACCCAGCTTGTAGTGATATTGGTGTGTGTATGTCTGCCTGTCTTGTATTCCAGTGCCTGATCACCCAGCTTCCAAATTGTGTGTCCAGTGGAACAGAAAAGGGAATAAAGATCCTGGCAGCTTTAGAGAGTGATTGCTTTCATTTTTACTCTGCACTGGGAGGTGTCAGCCTATACTCCATTCAGGAATGTCTTTCCGGGGGGGCAGGCAGCTCGGGCACTCAACTGCAGCTGCAGACTACAGTAAAACCAATCCAACAATAGCATGAAACATAAACCCAAGTGAAGCAGGTCTAATATGCATAGAGTTTATTTAGTACTTAAATTCTACAGTCAGAATGCAGTTTACTAGCCATTTTAACTTTCAGTTACATGTCTAAAAGAAATTACTAAAATTCCATAGTTTCAGTACAATGTACATCCAAAGCCAGACCAGGCAATGCCAAGACTCTTGGTTATTTCAAAGAAGTTCATATGCAAGTAAAAAATTATATCCCATTCTTCAGTTAAAGGGACCATTACACAACTAAAGGTGCACATATTAGAATAAAAACATTAGTCAATTTTTTACTCACTTTTTGTGAATTAAAACTCCTGTTATTTCCATTGCTTTCAGCATTGCATGTACCTAAACTAATTTTCCCCTCAAGGGAAAAAAACATCAATCTTTAATTCCAGCTAACTAGGATGGCAAGAGTATCATTTAAACTTGACAGCTTCATTTTTGTGATGCAGGTTTGAACTAAGTTTCAACTGCATCATTTGTACAAAGTCTTTAGTACAGAGTTGCCTGCATGGTGCATGTTTAATATGGAATTGGCTAATTCTACACACTGACCTTGTTTCATTTCAGTTATTGCAGTTTACTGTATGGTGTGCATCTCTGAATTTACACTTTATAAACCAATTTATTTTGCACATACAGTCATATAAGAATACCAAGTATTCTTTTTCTCTGTGTAGAATTCTTCAGCCAGTGATGTTTTTACCAGAAGCTTAACAATAATTTTGTCCCTAAAGCTGATAAACCCATCACGTAAAAATAACAACAATAGTATGAAAAGGACTTTTTCAAAGACCTTTTCATTTTGTTCCCTGTTTAGAGGGTTGTTTTTTTAACCAGTAGTCTAAAATACCCCTTTGAGTTCCAAGTTCTGGAAATCCCAGGGCATTGTCACTTAAGACAAATTCTCTTGCAGCTGTTGAAACAAGCTGTGTGCCTGCAGATGCAAGGGAGTGCCCCATCATTAAACAGGATCTAGCTTAAGGCACCCAAAGGGTTAATTATGTTTCTTTTAAACCATATTAAGGCTTCCCATCCAAACATTTTTTTTCATTGTGTACAATTAAACAGAAAGTAGCAGCAAGACAGTGCCTTTATTACTGGATGGCACAAAGCCATGTTATGCTTAAGTTAATTAAACACGATATGGCAGTTAAACTGTGGTTTTAATCTAGGGGGAAAAAACCCAAAAAAACCAACCAAAATGAAGAACCCCAAGAATAGTAATTAAAAATTTCCTTTTTCCCCCCTCACCATTGTCTCCAGGACAAAGCTGTTTATCTTAAAATGTGCTTGTCCTAAGAGCTAAATATTAAAATTTATCCTCTAGAAGATCTGGATACCTGCTCATCCATCTTAAATCCCATGCTTCTAAGAAGCAGAAGCTGGAAACAAACACTGAGTTTTTTAACGAAGCACAGAGAGCTGTGAATGTGCCCATGTGTTGTTTTTTTAAATACAGAATTATTTTTAAAGAGTAGAACTGCACTTTTACAGGAGAATGAAAAGACATTGTATTTGTAACTACTTGTGCTTAACTCTTAAGCTGGTAACATTAGGAAAACAGCTATTTCTATTCATTATTTGTTAATGAAGCATTTGTAAAAGTTCTCAACATACCACATATATATGCAAATATATATATATATATATATATTTAAACTTAAATTCAGAATGCAGAAATACCTAAAGAAACCACTCTTTGCAGTATCAAAATCATAAATCCAGATATGTAAGCACACATATTTAAAGACACCATACCTTCTGCTGAAATCAGCTAATCTTTTATGATTTCCCTCAGAGCAGCATATCCATAAAAGACTGTCCTGGTCAGTGTTTTACCTTTTCCCCAGAATTCTTGCTGAGCCATTTGTACACTCCACTGTGTCATGGCAAGATGAAATCTCTACCATTCCAGCAAGAAAGTCATTAGAATAGCTGCTTACAGCATATCTGTGCACTGCAAACCACTGCAGACAGCAAAATAAACCTAGAAACTGGTGGAATTTCATAGAAACTAAAGAAAAATATTAAATGCAGAAGACAGACAAATGATTCTTCTCTTAGGTTTAGTTCCACAGTCTATTCTTCGAAGAATTTCTCTAGTCAATACTGCAAAGTAGCTGCCGGGTTATTCAGAATATTAATTTAAATGTTTTCCTAATTCTGCATGACAGCAGCTTGATACTATTTAAAAGAATGAAAAGTTTCAAATCACTGAACTAATTCTAGGAAAAAAGCTTTACACTTGAAAAGCCAATTGTAAGAGGTTACTTTTTGTAAATAAAGCCATTCACAGACAGATGTTGGATTTTTGTAATAAATAAAGTATACTTCTGTTCACTGATTTTTTTTTACACAGTTTTACCAAAAATCTGACAGATATAGCAAATCAAATGTTTTGTAAGAGATTCATATAATTAAAGAACAGAAAAAACATTAATTACTAAAAACCTTAAATACTATGCCATCAGTTCTGGTGCAGGGAGCTAAGTGAGCACACTCAAGTGACAGCAAGAAGGCAGAAGAACAGAGGCAAAAAATGTAAAAAAAGGAACGGATGACAGTTTGTGAAAAAAGATTCAAATATAGGCCTAAGGTGACAAGATGGAAAAGCAGAAAAAACCCCCAATTCTAACAGAGAAAAGGGTACAGCAAAAGAAGAAACAAAACAAATTGAACCAAAACTAAAGCTTCTGTTATGGTGCCTGTGAGCTCAGGACAGGGTTAAGCAGAATTTGCAATGCAGACAAATATTTTCATAGTGTTTTTACAGACAGAGCCATTATTAAAATACATTTCCCAAACTGCTGGTGTGTTTTTAAGTCAGGACTATGTACATTGTTGAATAGCCTTTGAAAGCCATACCCATTTATGGGCACCAGTTAACAACAGCAATGTAAAAGACCAACATAAACCCCCTTAAGACTTGTGTTTAACAAACAGGTTTAACAGTGGTTTTAAGCAGCGAGGTATTTTAGTGCCAGTTATTAGTGCACTATTATTATTAGTGCAGCCTTCACACAGTGGGCATTTAGACTGGCCCTGCTGACCTCAGAACTACACCTACCTTTAGACTTTTCTTTTTTGAAACACAGAGGACTGCAATCTAATTCTACAAGCACCTCAAACTCTCCTACTCCCTGCTCCAGGTCTAAAACTCCTGACACGAAATTTTATTTTTTAGCAAAGTTATTATTGTCATTACTGAATTTATTACACAATGTTGATGTGGTCACTGCATTATTTTTAAAAACTCGAGAGCCTCTTGCCCTCTCCTCATCTTTGATTGTGCCTCTTCCATGAAGAAACCTGACCTTTGATCTTTATTCCTTACAGAAGAATGTTTCGTTTCTGCTGTGCTTCCAGCCACTACATGCTTCTCTTCTTTCCTAAAGCTAAAGTGCCTGAACGTTACAGTCTTTAACACAATAATCTAATGCTCCAAAATTGCCAAGAGGGTCACAGAGAAATGGCAGTCAAACTGAAACCATGTTAGCTATCAGAAAACCTGCATTTTCCTGGTCTACAGTTACACTCTGCATTTAGACCTCTTTTAATTCAATATTTTGAATAAAATTAACTGCTTTAAACTTGTCCCTGCTCAATGTTTACTGATAAACTGCAGTGCACAATTATAGCCCCTTTTCTACTTCTCCAGTCAATGTGCTTCCAATGCAAAGACCACTATTAATTTCAATCTCCTTTTTGATGAAAGGGTAGGTTGTGCTTATTATACACTGAACTAAAGCCTAAGTTTAGCAATTTTGTCTTAGCTCACCTTTTTTATTATTTTTGAAGCATTACAGTAATTATTGCCTCTTTACATGTCTAGATGTTGCTTTGGAAATTACCAGTCTAATCACTAAAGACTAGAAACAGGACAAATGCATCTTATGGCAAATGAGTCATGCTGTCCTCTAAAATTCAGTGTATAGGCAGATAAAAAAGATCCAGTCTATGGACAAGAAATATGCAGTATCATTGTTCTATGCTCCTTACTAGAAGAGAATGGAAAAACCAGAAACTCCCAGAAACAAAGGTCCACATACTATAAAGTTTCAGCTGTCAGCATTTAGTTCTGTTTCCCCTCCATGTGCAAATCTTGAAGGAGGATCAGTTGGCAGCGGGGTCTCATCAGTGCTGGTTTTACATCACATAAACCCCTGACAAGGTTTTTTGTCCAGAGATACTATAAATGTACAGGAGCATATTCTGTATCCCAGCAGGGATGACTACCTTCTACCACTGGTCACAGCTATCCAGTGTCAACAGATACAGGGATCTACAATTTCTATCAGTCCTACTGAAAAATTTGTCTTTACTTCCACACTCTAGTTCAAGGAATTGCATTTTAAACTGGACTGCTTCCAAAGATGCAACACCACTATAACCATACATTCCAACTGTTAGTAACTACTCTAGCTTTCATTTGCAATAAATTTACTTGAAAGTTACTTGAAACGCCTGTTTTAAGTTTTCATTTTATATTTAGTCCAAAATATTTCTATTACTTCACAAATACTACTCCAAATAAGAAAAAGTACTTGCAAAAGATACTTATCTATCAGTTATTTTTGACATCTCTAGCTTAAAAGGAAACACCTAATCAGATGTTTGACTATTGTGTCATTTAAAATGCATTACTACCAAACCCAACCCCAAAACATCAGTGCATTTACTTGAAATAATTATTAACAAGCATTTTGCAAATGAGTTTACTCCCCATATTCATGGTGTCTTGTTTAGACACAAAAATTGATACATCAGTTTTCACAAGAAATGGCCGATTTTCTTTTTGCAAACCCAAAAGTGCTATGTTTTAGCTTTTGCAGGAACACTTGGTTTGTTCTATAACTCACCTGAGGAGCTGGTGGCAGTCCTGTGTCCTCCAAGCATTCTGTCAGAGCTGTTCTGTGAGAGCTGTGATAATTCAGGAGTGACTTACATTCATGTTGGCTGAAAGGCAACACTCTACCCAGCAGTTCTTCAAGCCCTGCTTTATGCCAGGAAAGGCTTCCCTCACTGGATTATTGATTATGCATTAAGGGAGAGTGTAAGTAAGTGGAAGAATACCTTCAGGAACATGTAACATCCTATTTTAGCACCAAAAGAGATATATATCCCAGCTACAGAATGTAAGCTTTGAATTTATAATCAACAGGAATGAGGCATAATGAAAAGTGCTACAAGTACCAAAAGTATAGTAGGAACTTCCATTTTACATTTAAAAGCTTGGGTTTTAGGCAGAAAAATATGGTCTTATGTGTCATTTACCACTATGGGTAAACATGATATTTTTATAAATCATAATTATTTTCAAATTAACATCAAATTCACTGTTTAAAACAGTCTACATTAGCATACAAGAGGCTGAAATACATATGTTTTAGAGGAAGTCATAAAAGCATCACTGAAAAACCTTTCAAATCTTGTAAGACTGATCTACTAAAGAGATCTTTTAACTTCCCCCCATACATACATATAGAAAACACAGCATTAAATACATATACACACAAATTGCTATCAATTTCAGTTCCAAAGTGGTAGAACACTCACTGGCTTTCTCTTTGTCACACTCTTACTATAAGACAAAAAATAAAAAATTAAAAATAAAGAATCCAGTTTCAATCACTTCCTAAACAAGATTTTGTGAACATGGAGGAGGGCGACTGTACAGTTCATAAAAATTTTTAAGAATTGGTCACTATAAACTGGAGGTAGTTTTGAAATATGTTAGCTTGAATTAATTTATTAAATCAGAAGTAACACTAATCTACAAAAAGATTTTAAAAAATGAAATACTCTCCTGTTAGGAAGATTGTTTCTGAGTCATTGAATACATTCTCTTGAAAAACAAAAAAAATGTAGCTTTTTTGTTTCTGGTAGTACCCACTCAACTTTGGTGAGCAGGCCAAGACACATGCACTTGTGAATCTTGCTCACTGAAGGTGTGCTGATGCTTCTTGAAGTTGTGACAAGGACTGAATGTGAGATCCCAGTCATTTCCAAGGTCTTTTTCTACTAAAAACAGTTTTTAGAACTTCCTGTAAAGTGTCTGAATTCTAAACTAGTGCTTCTGAAATAGTATTGTGCAGAAATTGCCCCTCACTTTATCTAAAGGCATATTTCCTCCTGGAAACCCAGATGATAATTCAGAGAGAAAAATATTAGCATGAGCTCCTGCACTTTTAGTTTTATCAGTACAAAATGTCCCTGGGTAACTTTTACACTGTATCACAGTCACATGGTCTCAATACATACCAGAAAAAACTTTTTGTAGATTTTAACTGTAACCATGGAAACCACTGAACATTAGTAACATTTAAAATACAAAGACTTTTAAAAGTCCAAAGAAAAGTCCCTCTCAATGAAGTTGCTTGTAAACTGCCATTATTAAAAATACTAAGCCCATTTGTTTCCAGGCCCATTCTAAAAGTATATCATGAATTTTATTCTTGCAAATAAGCATTCCAAAGCAATGGGGGAAATTAAAAATCTCTCCATATTTATAGCCTACTATAAACGAAATTAAATTTTATACTATGTAACCCTGTAAGCACTTTTAGCAAACTTCTCACCGTTAAATTGTGTGCAAAAGAAAAAAAAAAAAGATTCCTAATCTGCTTTTCTTGTTTTCCCTTCACGAAAAGGTAATAAAGAATCACAAAATCATGAGGGTTGGAAAAGAGCTCTTAAGCTCAAGTCCAACCATCAACCCAACACTGCAAGGTCCACCACTGAGCCTAAGCACCAGATCCACGAGGTTTTGGAACACTTCCATGGATGATGATTCCACCACTTCCCTGGACAGCCCGTTCCAGTGCTTGGCTGCACACAGGATTTGGGGTTCAGCCTCACCAGTGCCAAGTAAAGAGGAACAATCCATTCCCTGGTCCTGCTGCCACTCTTTCTGATCCAAGCCAGGATGCTCTTGGCCTTCTTGCCCACCTGGGAACAGATGGCCAAGTTCACCCACTCTAGACCAGGCCCTTTTCCACTGGGCAGCTTTCCAACCACTCCACCCCAGCCTGAAGCATTACACGGGATTGTTGTGATCCAAAGGCGGGACCCAGCACTCGGCCCCACTGAACCCCAATACAACTGGCCTCAGTCCATGGATCCAGCCTGTCCAGACTCCTCTGCACAGCCTTCCTGCCCCCCAGCACAGCAACTCTTTGGCTCAGCCTGGTGTCACCTGCAAACTGAGGGTGCCCTCGATCCCCTTGTCCAGACCAGCCATAAAGGACTGGCCCCAGCAGTGAGCCCTTGGGAGCACCACTGGTGACCAGCAGGATGTGACTCAGTCACCACCACTCTCTGTGCCCAGCCATCCAGCCTGTACTTCAGCCAGCAAACAGTGCACCTGTCCAAGCAGGGGCTCCTAGCTTCTCCAGGGGAATGCTGTGAGAAATGGTGTCCTCGGCTCTGCTGAAGTCCAGGTAGATCACATCCACAGCCTTTACC
The DNA here is from genome assembly GCA_037013685.1 of Acridotheres tristis. Taxonomy (NCBI): domain Eukaryota; kingdom Metazoa; phylum Chordata; class Aves; order Passeriformes; family Sturnidae; genus Acridotheres; species Acridotheres tristis. Next base: position 24,338,340 of record CM072895.1, read on the forward strand.
TCATCCATTAGGGAGGTCACCATTCAGAGTAGAAGATCAGGTTGGTCAGGCAGAACCTGCCTTTCATAAAGGCATGCTGGCTGGGCCTGACCCCTGGCTGTCCTGCATCTTCTGTGTGATTAAGATGATCTATTTCATAACCTTCCTGGCACCGAGGTCAGGCTGGTAGGCCTGTGGTTTTCTGGATCCTCCTTGCCTTCTGCTCCATGGGTGCCACACTGGCCAACCTCCAATCATCCTGAGACCTCCCTGGTTAGCCAGGATTGATGACAAATGGTGGTGAGCAGCTTGGGTGGATGCCATCCAACCCCATGGACCTTTGAACATTTAAATAGAGCAATAGTCACTGTTTCCTCCTGAATTACAGAGACTTCATTTTGTTCCTTGTCTCTATCTTTCCAAGGACAACTGGTCTGACTATTAAAGACTGAGGTAAAGAAGGCATCAAGTACCTCAGCCTTTTTCTCATCCTTTGTGGCAATGCTTCCCTTCACAGGCAATAAAAGATGGAGATTCTCTCCTTGGCCCTCCTTTTGTTGCTGATGTATTTGTAAAAACACTTTTTGTTATCTATTATGGCAGTGGCCAAATTAATTTCTAGCTGGGGTTTCACTTTTCTAACCTTCCTGCATAACCTAACAACATCCTTGTAGTCCTCAAGAGCATCCTGCCCGTTCTTCCAAAGGTCTTTTTTACCTGAGCTCCAGTGACAGCTCCCTGTTCAACCAGGTTGGTCTTCTTCCCCACATGGGGACAGCCTGCATCTTTAAGATCCTTGAAGAAAGTCCAGCCTTCCTGGACCCCCTTTCATACCGGATTGTTTGCAAGGGATTTTCTCAATCCAAAACAGCCAAAGTCTGGCCTCTAGGGCTCCTCAGCTTCCTCTACACCCTCCTTGATGACTCCAAGGTGGTGCTCTGGGGGTGATCTACCTACTTCCTGGCACTGCTGGTCTCTGCTGCTGCTGAAGTCCTGGGGGACAAGATGTTGGCCATCCTGCAGTACAACCCCTGCTCCTGTGGCTGATGAAGGCAGCATGTCCTCAGCAGGGGTACCTGCAGCAATGGAACTCCAAAGGCCACGAGGAGCTGGACAACATTGTGGCAACATTACCCTGCTGAGGAGCTGGATGTGGCCAAGCTGGTGTCTGTGCTGATTGCAGCACTGGTGGAGAGCAAGAGCAGGGTCCAGCATGGTGACACAAAGTGTTTGCTGTGGTGGTATCTTCCTTGGGCCCAGGCAAAATCACCTTTCTCCTCAAGGCAGTGGATGCTGTGGAGCTTGAGGACAACAGGGATGGGGTAATTCATGTGGTGCAGGCCAGGATAGCCAGGAAGACTTTGGTGAAGTTCAGGGACCAAGGGTTTGTAAAGTACACTGTGGTCCTGCCATCATCCCATCATAACAGGGGGTCCTGTTTACCCCCTGGGACAGATCCAGGCTGGCTGTTGCTGGCCCACAGAACTCAGAGCACAGTTACTGTGGCTATCACACAAGGGATGATGCTCTCTGGAGCTCCAGCTCACACAGAGCCCAGGCTGGTCAGGGAATTAAGTCCAACTAGAGTTTCCAGTGTGTGTAGTGTGTATAGGAAGAAACCAACTGCCTTGGGCAAATGAGCATGGGAGCATGGAATACAAGGAAGGTGGCTGATGAGTGGAGATGCCTTTCTGAAGGGGAATGGAGCAGGGCTGCCAGCTGTGCTGCAGGACTCTGAAGGGTGATGTGACTGCACTGCCAGCCATTACCAGGAGTGTCCAAACACACAGTGTGTTGCTGCATGGCGCCAAGTCCCAGAGTGACAGCGGTGACATGTGGCTGCCACCTCCACTGGCAGGAGGATCACTGGCTACTGACAATTAGTTTGACACCAGAGATGAAAGTACTGAGTTTCTCTGAATCTGTTAGATTTGCATGAGACTGAAGTTCTGTTCAACCTTACAAACACCTTAGTGAGAAGCTCTAGTCAGAAATGCTTGAAGTGCCACCACCTTCAGTAACATTCTGATATGTATACAGTATGTCATAAACTAATAAAGTATATCTGGCTGGGAGTTCCCAGGGTGAAGTCTGTTGCTGGCAATGCACCCACTGGGAAGAGCAGATGCCTAAACTTAACTTAAATGAAATCCAAAGCGAAGTTCCGAATGACATCCAAGGCTCCCGTATCGAAGCCGCAGATGTCCAACATTCCTCTGTCATCCGGGTCCGCGATGGCAAAACCACGGGAGGTCATTCCACAAACAACCAGCTTAGCTGGAATAGCCATTTTCTAAAGGAAAGAGACAAGGAATATCAGAAAACATATACAGAGTAAAACATGTGCACATGTGCAGTAACTTGAATGTGCCAGAGGGCCAAATCTCACTTGCATAGCCACTGTCTGAAGAGCTGTACTGACAGAAACAAGGAATGCAGAAATCAGCACTGCAGGATGCCTGTCAACACTGGAATGGCAGCTAACCTCAACTAAGGAAACCAAATTAAAAACTTTTGGTATTCATTTCATCTGGGTGGAAACTGTGTAATGATTAAAGTCCATATACCCATGCCTGGCAAACACATTTTTGGTAGTTTAAAAAATAGTTTCTTTAAAGCATAAAGGATTTTTTGCTGAATAAATGTTTCCATTAAAAATGTGCTTGGAAAAGGTATTTTTCTTTGTTCTACTGTAAAATTATGAAGCTGTACAGCTTAGAGCTGTCCCTTTAAAACACAATGGGCTTTATTCACAAGATACTGTCATCTCATCCTCTTCACATTTGCCTTCATTACTTCATTAAAACTTTTCGACATTTACTGCAGACATCAAAGTTGAATTTAGCTCTGAGAGTCAAACATCATTCTGTAACAACTATAAAAGCTTATTCCACCAATTATATATAGGATGGAGAAATTCATACAGTCCCTGAGTAACAAAATTTCATGGGACATGGCAGCACACTGAGCATGGCAGGCTAATTTACAAATCCTTTTAGCAATTCTGTGGTTTTAAACATGCACAATTAGTGCAATATGTGCACTAATTCTGCCTAACTGCAGTACTGATAAGTTTTTAACAATACATAATTATTCACTGAACAAAGACACAACCAGTCCAATCTCTAAAAGATTTTTAGAGCTGGTACTTTGTACAGTATTTATTAATCATAAACAGTTGGAAGCATATTTACCTCTCTGTACTCTGTAAGGGCCATTGCAGGAGGAGTATTCCCAGCAAAGGTCTCATTATCAGTAAATATAATGAAGACATCAGCAGCTGTCTGAGTTTTTTGAGCCCAAATCATTGGAAGGGAGCAATCAGTGGTACCCACTGGAATCTTACAGGGAAAAAATAAATATAAATGTAACACATTAATACAGAAATTAACAAACCATGGAAAAATTACTTTTGATGTAAACTTCATATTTTACCATGTGTTACTGCACAAAGAGACTTTTTCTGTTAAACTTGGTCACTTTATCTAAGTCTGTCCAGGGCTTTTTTGTTAAATTTTTTTAATATTCTTTTCAAGTCAACTCATTGTGACCTAGCACTGCCATTCTAAATTGCAATGTTTAATATCCAGCAAATGAAATAACGGCATTTGCTGGGCTTGCCCTAAATAAAATGCACCAAAAAAAAAATCCAGTCTTGTACTAGAGAGATACAGATTAAACAAGGTAGCAGAACTTATTACAAAGAAAATACAATGTAACTGCTGACACTTTTTTTTTTTTTTTTTTTACATACTTCATACATTTTCACTAAAACTTGAGGTAAGGTCATGTCAGCCGTCACTGGCAAAGGGACCATTTCGTGTGAAAAGGCAACAATTTGGGAATCCTTCTCAGTCCGTGCTACAACCTGAGAAAGAGGGAGACAAAAAGAATTCAGTTACATTATTGTGAATTTTTAATGCCTGATCTGAGCCATTCCCACCAACACACAGCATGACAAATGCTTTTATATTGAAGTCATCATGGCTCCTCATAAACAGTAATGGTTCACTCTACAATTTAAATATTCCTTAATATTACTGCAAACAAACACAGCAAAAAGAGCTGAACAATGGCTCTAATTACAGTAACTAAAGATACTTCCTTTATTCTTCCCTCCCCTCTGACATAAAACCTTGACCATTTTTAAGGGCCAACACAAGTTCAAGTCCTCTGCAATAAAAGCACAGAACACAAGAAGCTTTTGAATACTAAACTGAGGTGAAAGCAATTGTGAATAAAAGCCACACTGATAACTCAAATAGACATAAGAATTCTCCCAATATTTCTTAATCAACTTGTATTTTTTTGTGAATGTTTCTGAAAAAATTGAAATCTGTAAGATAGTAAGATTGCTTATAGCAAGCCATTTTATTAGAGCTAAGGTAAGTGAAAGAGCTGCCCTAATCACTTTGATTTACAACAGAAACCAATTTCTTCAAACTGATGTTTCTGAATATGGTTGCTAGTAGTTTTCATCAATGAAGCACAAGGTCACACCTCTTCCCAAAAAATATTATATGTAAGTTTCCTCTTGATTTCTAACCAGCTTTAGAGCACCTTTGTATCAGAAAAGCAATGCAAGCTGAAAACAGTTATAAATAAAAGAAATGGAAAGCCTCACCATACACATTACTGCTGCAACTGTGCTGGCATTGAGCACACTGCCCAAAACCTTTTGTGTCATGGATGCACTGACATCAACTGCAATTACAAAACGTTTTCCTGTTGGTTCCATTGTCTGAAAGAATAAAAGACAAAAATATAACAGGTACATATAATTTATATATTAATTTCTTCTGCTGCTTTCACTCCTAAAGTGGGCATTTTCTCCTCTTTCTGGGTAACATCAGGACAGTCCTGCTGCCAAAGTTTCAGAATTGTTACCCACTTCAGGAACTGTTCTTGATATGCTTTCAGAAAACACAGAACACCCAAAAAGCTTAACAAATTGGAGAACTATAAATACCTTGAAAGCTTTGTAAAATGAGGCATCTAAAGCTTCTAAAATGTCTTCATCAGGACGCCACCAAAGCTTCCCTCTGTTTCCATGTCCAGCTTTATAGGTTTCTAATGCAACCAAAATATGGAAGGGATGTATTCTACCCTACAGGTAGAAATCAAAAATAAGGGTATGAAAATTTAACCTCCTTTAAAAAAAGCAAAAACTAAATGTGAAAATAAGTTACTACTACAGAAAATCACAGGTTCAATATATGGTTACTTCACATTTGTTAAATCTAAAGAGTTCATGCAGTCTTTACACAGCTGTTGGATGAACTGATACTTGTGAGTTACTGATAATGGACCTCACTCCCTCTCAAGAATCCTCTAACACCAAACGGGATGCCATCACCAGAATTCTGGTAAAATTTTGCATTTCTATGATTGTCCAATGCTATTTTCCATCACAGGCTTACAGTAAGAGAAAGTTCCTGCCCAGCTGAAGAGAAAGGAGCTGAACAAGGAAAAGAACCAACTTAAAACTAGTTTTATACAAGATACACTGGACAAGAAATTATTTTTGGAACATAACATTCATTTTTCTCATGCTATAAAGCACTCCAAACAATTTTTTGCTTTCCATATATAAACTTAACTTATATAGCCTTATTAACATTTTGTTATCTTTGTGTTTCAGTCTTTAATCACTGCCAGCATCAAAACTCAGTGAATCTGAATGCCTGTCCATGTCTATCTTCCATGAAGGTACTGAGCCATGGTCTTTGCTCACCCTTCTCCAGTGCCTGTGTATGATTAAGGAAGAAACCAGAGAAAAGGAGTTGCAGTAGGATGGGGAAATAAGGACTTTTGTTGTTGTGCTCAATTCAGCTCTGATGCTGAAGAATTTAAGAGTCCTGATTTTAATTTTCTCATCTTACAAAACTGCTGCTCAGGACACTTGTCCTCTCCACCTTTGACTAAATCCCTGAAAAATTTATTCTCTTTGGGGAACCCTCTTTTCCCTCTTACTTTCCTACCACTTTGATGGGCAATAAAACAATCAGAAAAGAGGGAAGTCTCATTGCCCATTTTGTTTTTCCCCTCGGTTGCTATATTATTTTATTAACTCACTTAAAAATTACAAGTCTCAGAAGAAATTGATGAACCCAACTAGCAAAGCTTGCCACAGCCCTCATTTAAGAAAAGATCCAATAGCTGCCAATACACTTAGTTTATCAAAATGTTTCAGAAAGTAGGAGGGGAATCAAATGAGAAAATATAAACAGAAGTATTGAAATAAAGTTGCAGGCATTAAACTGCATTTTTTAAATAGGATAAACAAAACGTTAAAAATTAAAATCCACTAAGGCTGGCACTGATGATAAAGTTCTTACCTTTTTTAGCAGTTTCTCATTTCTCAGTTTTTCACATACTATTGCCACTTCTGAACCTCGTGGTTCAAGCACTGAATTTGCTGACAGCTTTCCTAAATTTCTCAACAATACAGAAATAGGCATCTCCTTGAGTAATGCCTTCCAAACCTATGATGAAAGAAAAGGGCAACACACAAAGATGAGATTTTTCAAACTACAAGAACTGTTAGCTACACATTGAATAAGTATATTTTAAAAGAAATGTAAAAATTACATTAAGATCTTAATTTTTTTAAATTAACTATTTGGTTAAACAACTTGAAAAACAGCATAAAGGCTACTTTTTAAAGAAATCTATACTTAGGACTCTGAACAGCATTACCCTATGGAGAATTCATATTTCTATGGACGAATCAACTAAGGAAGTTTACCCACCTCTTTAGATTTCAGATGGTTTGTCAGGAGATGCTCTCTAACCAGACCATATTCCTCTATCAAATGAATAACTTCCAATTCGTCTTTCGTGCGTTTTACTTTCTCCACAGCCTCCAGATACTTCAAGAGTTTTTCAGTCTCAGCAGAAACTGCTTTCTCTTTATAAGCTTCTTGGACATCTTTCCACCCCTTGGTAATATACTTAGTGACTATAGCAATTCCTGATGAAAAAGAAAACCATTTCTCAAGCAGGATTACCATCTGTATACTGGCATTTATCATTCTAGCATGCTAATGAATTAGCAGGTTTCATTCTCAGACCTGCCAAACACCAATTGAAAAGGTCAGCCATACACAATTTAGAGCAGTACTTTTAATTACTGAATTAATCTCCTTAGAAGTAAGGAGCTTTAGGTATTTGCTACATTGCCCAGAGACACTGTGGATGCCACATCCCTGCAGGTGCTCAAAGCCAGGCTGGATGGAGCTCTGAGTTGCCTGGGCCAGTGGAAGGTGTCCCTGCCTGTGGCAGGGGGTCGGAACTGGATCGTCTTTATGGTCCCTCCCAATCCAAACCATTCTATTATTTTAAGATTTGAAGTCAACAGATCTTCCCACATAATGAAAAAATGTTATTTCATTATTTGTAAGGAAATAGGAACAAAATGAGAGTGTTGTGTTATTTTATCTTGTCTTGGCACAGGGAAGAAAAGAAAGAACAAACTCTGTTTACCTTGAAGATAAACAAGTCTGGTTTTGATATGAACATCCACGTTTTTAAGATGCAATTTACAGGATATCGTCAATGAGAATTCATCTACTTGGCACTTGCATTTCCAAAATACTTCCACAGTAAATATAAAAGGTTTAAAACACAGTATTTTCAGGTAAGTAAAAATTTATTACCTTCACTGGCAGGTTTTAGGTGGGACAACCTCAGAAGATCTTTATGAGACCAACCACTTCTTTGCTTATATTTTGTAACTGCTAAAGCAAGAGCCATGCCATTCTTTCCATTGTACCAATCTGCAACAGCTTTCCTCAGAGCACGGCCCCACATGCCACATTTCATGCCCTCCTTCAGATCTTTTTTAAACTGGATGAAAGTAAAGAGATGGGTTGGTATGCAACACACCTCGGGGACAGCTTTAAACGCCGCTTGTTTTGTTTTGGCATCAGAACACTGCGAGCAAACTGCGAGGGCAAAGAGCAGGGGCTCCTGTTTTGCCGCTCTGCCCTCTTGACTAAAAGCTTTTATTTCTTCAACAACTTCGCAGCCTCTGCCTTCTTCAATCAGCCTCAGCAAAGCTTCGGCGTTTTGAAAGCCCAGCTTCTGCTCCTTGACGTGGTAAGCGGCGCCCTCGGAGCCGAAGCACAGGAAGCGCTGCAGCCGCGCGGTGTCCGGGACGCGCCAGGCGGCACCGCCGGGCTCGGGAGCCCCGCTCGCCTCTGCCTCCATCCTTCACACCCGCACAGCTCTGCTGCAAGAACAACACACTTCATCAACAGCTACGCCTGACTGCTCTTTTAGCAAAGTAAATACATGGTGTCTATGAATTTATAATCTTGCGTTTTCTTTCATAAATGTAATCACAGCGTGCTCCAAGTGTGTGATAATACACATCATTTAGGGGAAAAGAAACAAAAACCTGAGTTATAACAGCAACCAACTTCTTTAAAACCAACTCAGAAACTACTTAACCCCAATAAATGGCAGACAAAAATCATCTGGTGTTACAGGCTTTTGCCACTAATATATTACATCACTTTCTAGGGTAGATTTTTATATTGCAGACTAAATGGCTCAAAATTCAGATCTTGCCCTGCTCTATTTTGCTCAAGAATTGCTAATACCAACCAACCGAGTAAAAACTAGGCTAAAATGAAGAACTAAGATACAGAAAAACTGTTTAGTTAGAAGACTGTGAGAGTTTATATATGGTAGGTTTCAGTGAGGCTTAAACAGCTTCTTAACAACTGAGTAGCTCAAGAACAAATTTTCTTTGCTACAGGCTCAAAGAGTCTGCTGCTCCAAGTGAGATCCAAGAAAACACAGAGACAACAGATTCTGTACTGCTTTACATTCGAAGTTAAGAAGCAAAAATTCACAATCACTCAGTTCTATTTATAGACTCCTGAGCTGCAAGAAAGCTGTAATATTCGTAGGGCAACACCACTGCTCTAACTTGGAGGACATTCAGCAAGGTAAAACTCAAGCCATGACATCTAAATTGAAGCAAATTCAGGTGAATTAAAACTAGCAGAGTAAGGGGAAGAAAATTCCTCATCACCACTACCTCCAAAACATTAATAGCACAAAAATAAATTCAGTTTGCTCAGTTCTTACCAAACAATAAAATTACACTAAATAGCACCAAGTGCTCCTACTGAAAACCAAAAAGGCAGAACCAATAATCCACTCCATCAAAACTGCATATAAATCTTAAAATACAGGGAATAAAGTCTGAGCACACAGAAATGACATTTCAAAGAAATACACTAAACAATTTTCAAGAATTGCAGATATCTACTTTTGACTTTTTTTCTTTGTTCAGATAGTGAAGACAAATAAAAGCCATTTTGCTCCATTTACCAGGATAAGCTAGCAGAAACAAATGTCACTAACGTAGACAGAGGAGTTTCCCCCCCAGTTTCAATAACACTCTGGTTTAAAAACAACTTCCCTACTTCTTTGACAGAGAATTTGGCTTTTTCTGCAAGCTACTAGAAATGCATCTTTGCTCTGTTTCTGCATATGAGCACTAATCTGCACGCAGAATTAAACAACAATCATCAGTGCTCCCACTATATTCTACAAACTGATAAAATCATAAAAATAGAAGCCATATACTGACACATGGTTTAAGAAAGCAGATTTCATTGAAAATTAAGTAAGAAATATCTCTCATTGTATTATTTAGAGCATCAGTGCTCAGCTAAAATTATATATTCTATCCACGTTTCCTGCCAAACCTATTTAAATACACACCATGGTTGCACTGACTTTTTCCCTGACATCTGAAGCATGCAAATACATTGAAAATAACAAGGGCGGTATTCCCCATGCATGAATACCACATGAGGATTTTTTCATGTCTAAATACATTTTATTTCAATGCAGTTCCATTAGTTCATTTCATTACACAGTAATGTTTCATAATAAACACAGAAATACCAAACAAAAATTCTGAAATCATACTTGTTTATGAGAAAAACAACAGTACATGGAAGACACTGAGAAACACCATTATCTTGAAGGAAAAATAAGAATGGGAAACATAAAGAATCACCCATGTACAAAAAGACCTCCATGAATATAAAATACTGAACATGATTTCTTGCTGTAGCTTTCATATCCCTACTATAATAAATACTACTACATTGAAATGAAACAAGTGGGAAAACTCTTACGGATATTAACAATGGATAATTTTTATGTTTACTTTGGCATGAACCAGGCTATTCATGGACCCACCACAATGGAAAGAGGCATATGTCCTCATCCATGTGCCTCTGACACAAACCCGTAATAGAAAAGATAATTTCAAATAGTTTTTCTGACACTTAGCTCCTTCATTTGCTTTTTTAGGAATATGCTATAAGCTACAAACCCAGATTCTGTTACAATTTCTGACAACTAACACAAATTGCAAATTCTTAAAAATAAATTTGCATTTTAAAAACTACCTTTGAAATCTGCAATAGCTTTTGGAAACCACCAATCTCACTAGTAAACAGTCACAGCAAAAGTATCAGATTTACACTTCACCAGCAGCTACTGGAGAAGCATTTATTCATGGTAGAGCTGTCCAAGTCACGTTGGTCATTTCTAACCCTGTATTACATCCCAGCCTCAAAGCTCCCAGAGCTACTCCCTGCCTTGGACTCGTCTCACTCCTCTGCCCAGATCTCAAGCTTATTTTTTCGTTTAACACCTGTACAACAGAAACAACTTTCCCCCTAACAGGAGGGTAAATGAAATGCTCACTTAACATATACTCTACTATAAGCCTACTCTGCACCTGCTGAGCTGCAGCGGGGAACTTGAATTTAACTTGAATTTAAAACACCTGTGGAGGATTTATCCACAATATTCTGGCCCCACAAGCATTTTCAGTTTCTGAGCTACAGAAATACGAACAGCAATTCCCAAACTTAGAAGTCCCAGAACAGGAGTTCTATAACAAAAATTGCAAAATTAAACACCATGGCATTATTAACGACCCACTATATTTCAACTGCCATATAAATTTTTAAGTAAAATATGACTTTGACTGCTCTAGAACAGTCTATGCACTAGTTACACATCAACTAGTAACTCAATATTTTTATGTTGCTACACCATAGCATGATTCAGTTCTTTAAGTAGACATTCATTAATTTCAATGACTTTTCCAACTTGCTCAAGCTTTCCTAAGAAATAAAATGTCTGACAAGTTTCATAGATGGATGAAAAAAACAGCATAAAGTACAAAGTTTAACAGAACTACAGATTCTAATTTAAGTTCTTAAGTTTAACTGCTACGTTAACAACTAGCTACTAATCAAATTTAGTAGCGGAATCCTATGGAATTAAACTTTGAAAAAGTCAGATATTTTATAACAAAAAAAAAAAAAAGCATTAGCATTTTAAAGACAGCATTTCAAATTGCCTTTGAATACTTCAAAACCATATATACTTCATTTATACCAGGAACTGCATTCCGCTTCTCTGCTCTCTAAATTGTGAATAAGCATTAACCTGAAGACTATCAGGAATGTCTTCTTAGTTAATCGAGCAGAGACCACAACCATCACATTGTAACAAAACAGGCTCGTGCTACAGATTAGCTCTGACAACAGAGTTCCCATATTTCAGAAAATAAGCACCTCTATGTCAACTGGGATGCCAGGAGAACACTTCCCAGATCACCAAGGCAGTGTGCACGGCATCAGCACAGCAGGTACCCAACTATACGAAGCACAAAGCAGCCCACGCATTTCTACTGCAGAATTTGCAAGAGCCTGTCTGCTTAAAAAAATGTACGGACCGGGGGCCAAAGGCAGCTTAGCTGACGCAGCACAGAATTAGGAGATAGACGCACCTAAAGCGGATACCCGAGGAGCTGCGATGGCAGCTGTCAGTCTCCATAAAGACGATAAACACGCCTAAGGCCAGGGACGCGCCCGGGACCGCCCCGCGGGCCCCTCACGCCCAGGTGCTCTCCGGAGCTGCCGCCCCGGCCTCTCCGCACTCCCCACGCGTCCCTGGGGCCGGCCCGGGGACCCCGCACCCTCTGCAACCCGGGAAGCGCCACTTGCCTGCGAGGCGGCGGCCCGGGCGGGGCCGGGCGATGCCGCAGCCCCGGGGGCCGCGGGGCGATGGGCAGAGGAGGCACCGGGGGCAGCGAGCGGCGGCCGGGCCGCTCCGGGCGCGCAGGGGGCGGGCAGGGCCGGGCAGCGCCGCTCCGGCCGCCACAGATCCGCGTCTCCCGCTCCAGCCCCGCCCCCCGCGCCCCGACCGCACCGCCGGGACCCGGATGGGGCCGCGCCCCCCGCGCGGTGCCCGGATGGAGCCATGGTCGGGGCCAGCCCCGCTCCCCGCCGCGCCGCCCGAGGGCCCCGCCACCGCCGCCCTCCGCCCCATAGCCGCCCCGGAGCTCATCCCCGAGGCGCGGAGCGGCCCTCCCGCGGCCGGGGCGGTGCCGCCGGTGTCCGTAGCTGCCCCGGATCCCGCAGCTGCCCCGGATCCAGTCCCAAGCTCCGCTTCCTGCGGCCGCCCCGCCTCTCCATGGCGGTGCCCGGCGCGGGTCCTGCCGGGAAGGGAGCGGCGCGGCTCGGCCTCGCAGCCTGAGCGGCGGCGGCGCCGCCATGTCCGGGGGCAGCAGCGCCGGCGAGTGGTGCCTCATGGAGAGCGACCCGGGCGTCTTCACCGAGCTCATCAAGGGCTTCGGTGAGGGTCGAGCGGGGCCGGGCAGGTGGTGGCGGCTCCGCGGGGCTGTTCCCGCGCCGCTGGGTGCTGTCCCTGCGCGGGGAGGGGATGCGAGGGGCTCGCTGGGCGCGCCCCGCGGGGCTGGGTTGCCGCAGGGCCGGGAGGCGCTGCCGGGGCGAGCGCGGCTGCCGTGACGGAGCCCGGCCTGGCCGCGTGCGGGCAGCGCGGCCTGCGCGTCCCGGCGCAGCCCTGGGCCCGGCACCTGTTGCTCTGCCGCGGGAATGCTCGGCACCGACGTGCCGCGTAGAGTCACAGCGGCAATTAGGTTGGAAAAAGTCTCTCAGATCATCGTGTCCAACCTATGACGCAACACCACGCTGTCAACCTGACCGTGGCACTGGGGCCATGTCCAGTCTCTCGTTAAACACCTCCGGGGCGGTGACTCCATCACTTCCCCGGGCAGCCAATTCTAATGTGTGATCTCCCCTTCGAAAAAATTCTTCCGAATGTCCAATCTAAACGTCGCTGGCACAGCTTAAGGCTTACGGCTCGGAAGGTGTTGGGGTTACAGAGCCCCAGTAGTGAAGATGTTCAGGGTAAGGGCTGTGCTTAGGCTGAGCTGTGGGGATTGGCAGTGGCTGATGGCCTGCAAACAGCCGCCTGGCCTTCTAGAATGTTAAATTTTGTGTTAAATTGCATTTTAAAACTATGAATATATGGTTATTACAACAGGCTTTCAGCCAAAGAACCAAAATTATTTTACTCCACGTTCCATAGGTTTATAGTTTCTGTCATGGCTTTTTCTCAGAAATGAAGTGCAGGCACTCTTCTTTTATGCTTTTATTTAGCTTAGAAATTAAACTTTCACATACTAAATATTTGAACCTTTTGGGCTCTGTATTATGCAGATGTCTTGCTTGAGTGTACAGCATTTTTGGTCTACTACCATGAGTCTTTGGAGATAGATGTTTAAAGTCATGCTTTTGGACTTGCTGATAATACTTTTATAAACAGTGTTGTTTTCAGTTAAGCGAAGGACATGAGGTGACCAGAGATATTTAATCTCCTCTGATTCTCTTTTAAATGCAACTGTGTCCTAAAGACAGCATCACTTTACACAGGTTCAGAAATTCCTGAAGTAATTTCTCTCTGTCTGTCTTGTTTGGTTTTTTTAAATCAAGGTCAGTTAAAGCCCACAGATAGACTTTTCCACAGCCTGGACATACTAGTTGTAAATATTGCATAATGTCTTTGTGTATTCTTTCATAAGTCTGTCTTTATAGGCTGCATCCATTTTTAAATGGGTTAGTTGAAGAAACCTATATTTTTTCCTTATTTCAGGCTGTAGAGGAGCACAAGTTGAAGAAATATGGAGTTTGGAGCCAGAGAACTTTGAAAAATTGAAGTAAGGCACATGTTTTTTATTCAGATTTGTCTGAAGTCCCTCACTAAACTCAGGTGTATTTTTGGTGCATTTTTTGTTTGAGGCATTTTGTACTTGTGTTTTTTCCTTCGGTTCCCACAGAAGTTCAGTAGGATTTTGGTTTAATGGAATACCTGGCAGTTAAATTGGCCTTTATTAATGCTTTGGTACTTTATCTAGCTTAATCAGGTTTTGAAAGATGTGCTGAGAGTAGCTAGAATGTGGAAGTAGATTTCTAATGATTTTTCCATTAGCTTGCCTTAAAGCTTTTAACAAATTCTTGGGCGAATTTCTGATCCTTGCTATATCTCCCTTCCTCCTCACATCCCATGATGTTGCCTCTGTTGTCTTAAATTATTTTCCAGTACATAGTACCTTCATAACTCGTTTCTCCTGCAGAACCACTTCCATATGTATGTGAAGGCAAATAGGTTTTTTATAACTGATAATGACTGGTGTCATGTGGAACAATTTTGCCCTCATTAAGCAGCATTAATTCTTTTAACATTTTGTCCATGATACGTTGTTATCCATGTTTACATACAGGATTTTAAGAGGAAATATTATCTAACCTGGACCATACTCTTGTATCTTGTGCAGATATCCCTTACTTGTAGAATTAATCTTTCAAAAGATGCAGGAATTGGTACAGAGGATGTACTTTTAGAATTTTTGACCGAAGGTGTTTGACAAGCAGCACCTGAATGCAGAAATGTTGCCTACAAAGCAGTTTATTTGCTGTCTGCACCATCAGAACATTTACCTGTTTGTTCATTAAGTGACAGCTTTGTGTATCCTGGGAGATGTGTGTCCTTCTGGTCCTGAGGGATGGCCAGCTTCCATCCTCCCTTCCTATTTATACCTGCAGTATTTTACACAATGTATAAACACTGGGAGTGAAAGAATATAGGAGCATCTTTGGTTTCTAAACAGCAGATCCACTGAGAGAATCTGAAAAAATGCATCTCTGACTTCTGGCCAGAGCTTAGGAAAAGTTTCTTACACAGTACAGGTGTATGTTTGTCTTGTAGAGAAACCTTTTCTGGCCTCTTTGTGGTGATGACCTTAGATTTGAGCTGATGAATAAGTTTTTTTCTTAATCTAACTGTAGATTTTGTAAGACCTGTTTCCTTTACTGATAAATTTTTGTGTTCTGGGAATACTAAATACAGTGCAACATGTAGTAAAAGCTGTTTGCTATTCAAGATGTGCAGTCTGAAAGGCAAGACACATTTTTACTAGAAGAGAAAACTGGGTTTCTCTTACTTGGTGAGATAACTCAAAGCATGACATTTCAGGAGAGCTCCTCTGGGTATTTCTTCTGTGTCTAGAAGGATTACCAAAACTTTAGTTCCTGCTCTTGTATATGACTGACAAATGCTTTGACAGCTGTTTAACCAATTCAAATGAGAGGTCTGCAGCTATAAAAGGTTGCAATAACCAGGAAAACTGGTCCTGACTTTTGAAACTTACTGACTAAATGCTAATTCATTTTTAGCACTCACAGAAAGAAGCCTGAGTTGTCTTCTGCATAATTAAAAGAGCATATCTGAAAATTTCAGGGCAGGTTCCTGATATTTAGAAAGAATTAACAGAATTACCTCACCAGCATACAGCTAAACTACAGTACAATAATTTTAATATTTTTCATCAGTACTGGTGACCTTTTTCCTATAAATTTTGTTTTTCAGGCCAGTACATGGGCTGATTTTTCTCTTCAAGTGGCAGCCTGGAGAGGAGCCAGCGGGTTCTGTTGTCCAGGATTCCAGACTGGATACAATATTTTTTGCTAAGCAGGTATGAGAAATTCTGTAATTGTTTCAGCTATATCATGAAACATAGCTTTTAATACCAAGAAAGTAAGCTGGTTTTTTTTGTTAATATGCATACAGAAATTAGTATTTTGCAAGGTAAAATAGCTTCCACGAATTCTGAGAGTAGGAGTTGTGTATTGACAAAGCAAATCAGTTTGATCTGTCAAGTCAGACGAAAATAGCAGCTGTGGAAGAGTAAAGCTCTTATTTATTTGTCAGCCCTCACCCATAAAGTAACTCAGTCTTCTGTGCAGTAAATAGTGACTTGGTAAATATTCTCAGCAGAATGAGCAAATTATTTGTTTTGAAACCACTTTCAACAACTTGTTGGAAGAAATTTATTTTGGTGCTTTTTATATTTCTTATTTTTCTCAAATGTTCTGAAGCTGGGGCAGTTTATGTAGGATAATGCTTTCCTTTAAGGGTTTGCAGATCATTTTGGCATACATATTTTAAGTATTCGAATCTGAAAGGTGAATTTAAATTAGAAACAACAGGAAAAATTGTTTTTGCTGATGTAATCCATTGTGTTTTATTAAATACAAAGTAGTACTGAAATTTTGTGTTAGAATTAACAAACTGCCGTGTCTGTTGTTTGCAAGCAAGAAAAGCAAGAGAAAGTGACCAGAATGAAAGTAGGAGTATTTAAAATGGGTGTTAATTACAAAACATTGATATCAAAGGGCAAATTATTAAGATTTCTGTTAAGACTGTTACATAGTCTAGTTGTTGGGGGGGTTTAGGGTGGGGGTTTTGAAGGGCTTCTTTTTTTGGTTGGGTTTTTTTCTTGTTTTATTTCCCACCACAAATGCAGAAGTGTTTTGAATGTAAATTTCAGAATATGAAAAGATCTCCATACACTTCCAGATGAAAGTATAGAAATATGGAAGAAATGCAAATAGCCATCCTGCCCACTCTGTACCTGCACTTCTGTTTTGTTCCTTTTATAACTGCCTTCCTGCTTCATGCTGTTGTGGATCAGCTTTTTTAATGCTGATTCTTTTCATTCTTCCCCTGCTGCAGCTCTTCAGTCCTGCCAAGCTCTGCCCACCGTTTTTATGAAACAGTGATTAGCAGCAGTTTGCTAATTGTCTTTATAGTTTGATAGTTCTCATAGACACTGGCTTAGGTTGTCATTTCTACCTAACCAAGCATATTGTTAGTAGCCATGGGCTACTAGCTAAAGAACAGCCATGAGGCAAAGAACTTAGAGAAAATCCTTGATGGAACTTTCAAGAGGTAGTTACATGGTAGGAGGAAATAACTCTCATCAGAATCTAGAGAGGGATTTTTTGGAGGATATGGGTTTTTATTTTAAAGTGAAGGTAACTTTTCCCTCACTCAAGGGATTTCATCTTGTTTCCTGTGGGTAGCTGAGGTTGTCCTAGAATTGCTGTTCTTCTGAATGCTGAAAAGTTTCAAAGCATTTGTCTGCTTGCTCTCCTTTTGCCTTTTCCACCCCCCTTCCCTTTTTTGAAGCTTGACACTGTATTTAAAGGCAATGGCTAAGAGGAGCTCTCTTGGGCTTTAAGATGAGATTACAGAATGTACATCACAAGATTTGGATAATGGCAGGTTTGATAACAAGCCCCACAAAATTAAAGGCTGATAGTGAAAAGTCTTCCGTAGTTTTCTTTGAAACACTCATATTTTAATGTGTCCTTAAGCTGAACCCTCCTTTCTAATTGTCCCTTTCCTTCACCTGCTGCCTTAGAGTTCGCTGGAGTGACTCTTATTATTAGCATGGAAAGCAATTTCTGGAAATGTTGACTCTCAGAATAGTGCTGCCTGGTTATGCCACTTGATGGCGTGAAATTGATGTTTCAAAAGTCATTTGCAAAAAGTTTAGTATTATTACCTTTTTCATTTTTTAATGTTATCTGTCAATCAAGTCGAGTGGCTTTGCAAAATTAAAACATTCCTTGTAGACATATATATGCTTGTGTTTCATATCAGTTCAGTTTTGCCTGGACTGAGCTATTGTGACTGAACAACTAGAAATAGGTACAGAGAAATTATTATTAAAAGTCAACAGAAAGAAACTGCTTTAGATATTCTGAAGGAATCTGTTTAATACTAGTTTAGCTCTGGTGACTTTCACACTGAAGAAAGTTAGCCTGGGTTAGAGATCCAACTTGACAAGCAATGTTTGAGGACTTACAGTCCTCTACAGTATAGAGCAGTACAGTGTTTTCTTGAGCAAGTGTCTGATCTTATGATTTGCTGTTGATGAGAGCTGGGTGCAGTGAATTTCTGTGATCCCCCAGCAGTTTTCTGTGCATATTATCTGGGCTGGCCTCTGCTGTACTATGAGATGTGTCTGTACAGGACAAAACTGGTAACAGGTAAGTGAGAGACCAGGAGGTTCTTGGTGGTAGTGCTGAAGTTATGCATGTCTCAAAACTGCAGTCTGAATCCTTCTGAGTCACCCAGGAGCACAAAGCAAGATGAGCATTAATACTGAATATTTGTGTTGTGAAAGAGCAAGTCCTTCCAGCCATGGTGCAACTGGGTTCATGTGTATTTTTTATTTCCTCTGTACGTTTTAAGCCAAGTTTTATGTTGGCTTTGAGGATTTTTTTCAGAAGACCTTTTTCTTCATTACAGAGTGGTCATGTAAAGTTACACTATGTTCATTTGTAGGCTGGAATCCCAGAACAAATAGATTGGTTAGGGCAATTCTTAGGACATTTAAGGTTATTGATCTGTTGATCTGTATCTTTGAAACTGTCATGACACTGGATCCTGAAAAATCTCAACAAGTCTTTGCCTCATTTTCCTTTCTCACACATTATCTTCTTTTAAATGTTCCCATCTAAAGACATTTGGTACAATTGGTTTTACTGCAGACATGTTTTCAAGTGTCTTCCTGAATCCTGTGTGAGCAAGACAAGGTTATTGTTAATATAACAAGAGTTGAGTAGAGGAGAATTTTTGTTTCTGTTCAACTTTATTATGTGTTCAGTCTTAAAAATTATTTCATTGTGGGGAGCTTGAGTTAGAGGTAGAAGACCATAACTCTCAAACTGTCTAGTAAAACATCATTAAAATTGCATTAGGAAACTCAGTTTTGCTAAGTAGCTTGTGCATGCTCACATTTTCCTCATTTCCACTTCCATAGTGACGTTGTAGTTAAATTCCTAATGGCAATTAGATCTTGTTCCAAGTTAAATCATGACTGTGTTGGGGGGTTGAATTTTGAAGTCTGTCTTGTATGCATGCATATTAAAGGGTTTTTTAATGGTCACTTTTATGTGCACTCATGTTAAATTTGGCCTCCCTGTTATGCCTAGGTATGGTTTGGTCCTCTAGTTGAGGCCACAGAACTCTGGAGGATCTTACATACCCTTTGAGATAGGATACATAGGCACAATGAGGTGAGTTAAGGATACAATTTCAGCCTTAACTCAGAATTTCCTGATTTCTGTGTTGCTTTGGTGGGCCCGTGCTGTTGTTTTCACACACAGTGGATACCTGGTTACACCTACTCAGTGGAGTCAGCTCCCTTCCATGCTCTTTGGAGGAGCTGCATTCTCGGCCAAGCACTGCAGAAGTGTCTCTGGACAAAAAAAAAATGCCGTTGTTGCAGGCCTGAAACTGCTTTTTTTGACTTTAATAAATTCTTCAGCTTTTAGTATGGAACTATTGGTATTTTGCCTTTCTTAGGTGCCATGTATTTATTTTATTTTGCATTGTCATGACAGAACATTAATTAATTGGGAATACCTTCAGAAGGAGTGTCTTATAAATGATACTGTTAATAACAAAACATTGGTCTCTGATTATGTTTATGGCACTAATGTAAGCATATGTATTTTTTTTACATTTCCAGTACTTAATTGATTTCAAACTCAAAATTTTTGACCCTTTCAGATTTGATAACATTAAGATAGACCAGATATCTGTGTTAAAGCTCAGTTTGGAATAACAGATAATTTAGAAGAAATACAACTTCAAGAAATGAAACAAATCAGAAAGAGATTTTCAGTAACTGAATATAGCTGTAGAAAGATTATATCTTTACTCCCACAAAATTCAAATGGAAAAGAATTATATCAGGTTTCTAAACAAGAATAAATTGTGGAACTTTGTGCTAATGCTGAATTTTTCATGTTGAGCTCTGTAAAACTGACTGTTCTGTAATATTGGGATGTTTAGAAAGTGAAGCCCAGGGATTTCTGGTTATACTACCAATTGCAGCACAGGCTTGTCCACAGATTTTTTGAAAAGCAAAATACATAATCCATCAGGTAGGAGACGTGAGTCAAGAATTTAAAGTGCTTCTGCCTAAAGCTGATCCAGAAGGTCAGTTTGGATCCCTAGAGAAAGGTGTGTGATTAGGCTCCTCTCCCTAATCAAATGGGTCCTTGGTTTGTTTTAAGCTGAGCTTCACTTGGGGATAGATCAATCTTCTCTTGATACATTTCTGTGTATGTGTGTTACGATTTTCTTTCAAATATTGTTAAATACACCTTGAACTTTTGCCTACAAAATCTTTTAACTATGAGTGTCTGCTCTAAGTTGAAGTCTTGTGTATTTATCAGTCTGATACCTCACCAAGGCTTTGTGGACAGAAATATCCTGGCAAATCTTAGTATTTCAGGACAAATACAGAAAAACCTCTTAATCCTCAAGTCCAAATAAAAATATTTTGGGAGCAACCTGCATTTATTGTCATGTTACCTAAATGCAAAAAATGTTTTCTGCTAATGCTGAGGCACCCTAAGTAAGAGATAGACTGGGAATTAGAGATGGGTATCCTGAAGGATTCTCTAGGTTGTGAGTGGAGCAGTGCTGGACTGGCTGTGTGCACTGGTGGCATTGTGTCTCTGTGACACATAAATCCAGCACTTACCTGCATTTGGTCCTGCCATCATGTCCTCACTCTGCACTTCTCACCCTGCTTGTGAGCCACCACTGGCTAGATATTCCCTTGTTCCATCGTGGGAGTTTCCTTTGTCATCTGCATCCAGGAACACACTGGACTTTTATCCATTTCCTTCTATTCCTCTGCTACAGGACTGTTGTTGCTGCCTTTTCCTTAACTCCTGCCTCTCACTTGACTGAAGTTCTAGAATGTATTTCTAGAATGTATTTTCATTTCAACAGCTGGAGGCTGTTGGCCTCAGATCCACATCTTTTGCATGTTGCTTTCTAGCAGTCAGACTTTGTTTAGCTTGGTCCCTATATACTCCATCAGACTTGTCTCATGCTGTAGTTGGAATACAAAATATACTTAAGGGCCAGCATTTGATGAGTCCATTAATTCTTTGCCAAGTCTAATTTTTCCTCTGAATTTATTTTCTGTTTCAAGCTTCTGTGTCGGGCTGTTCAACAGTCTCAGTGTTGATCTTGCCTCTAGGCACAAAATCTCGATAAATTTCCCTCCCGTGTTTTGAAGCCATTATTGAGTTGTCTGTAAAGAGAGCAACTGATTGTTCCATCTTGATTTTTCAGCAAAATCAGATGCCATTTAGTCCCGTCCCTCCTATACTGCCTTGTATTAATTATAATTTGCATCTACAATTTGCTGTAGTGACCCTGCCTTTATTGTAACAGCACTGTTCTCACAGGGTGTCAGCACAGATGGTTGTACCTTCTTTTGCTTCTCTACCAGCTTAATTACACTGCATCAGCTTCACCCACTCTCATCCACTTGAGATTTGCCTGCTTTCATGCCACAACTACTTTACAACTGTCTCAGATAACATTCTTTAGTTGTACCTCAGAGAGTCTTTAGTTCTTTTTCCTGTGTTACAGGGTAATTCAGAGGATGCTGTTCTGCTAGTCTGGGAGTTTGAATTTTTCTGCTCCTAGTTGTTCTTTATTTTGCTGCCCGTCATGCATTTTCCTTGTATGTCCTTTATTTTGCATCTATGTGTATTCTAGCCCTTAGCTTGTGTACCTGCACTTGGTTTAATTCGAGTTGTGGCTGCTGTAATCTGTTCTGCATGTGTAGTTGACTCCCCTGATTACCATTTAAGTCAAGTAGATTGTATTTTTCTTAAATTAAAAAGTGTTCTATTATTTATCATCTGCATACAGACATAATCTGAACTGAGAACATCTTAAAGCATAGAAAATAAATTTATGATGTGGCTTTAGTATTAACATACTAGGTTTTCCTTTGTTAGGACTAGCCTTAATTGTAAAACAGATTGCTTGGGTTTTCTCTTTTTTTTTTTTTTCTCCTTTCTTGTTGGAAGTGGTTTCACATTCACGGCCCTGAGCTAATTTTCTTTTTTTTTATACAAAATTCACATCTTCTCTGGAAGTTTTAAGGTTTAAGTAGCATTTTCAATTGCAAAATAGTCTCAAAGACTAATGATACATTATTTTTTCCTAACCTGTAGCTCTCTCAGAAAAAACTACTAATGTAAAGTCTTTTATTATGGCCTCATACCACTTGATTACAGTGCATTTAGTTAAATCTCAAATTATATTTAATAGTCCTTGTAACCTCTTTCTTTGAATACAGTGTCTTAGTTTGGTTATTAGTAAACAACATTGAAGACATGGCTTTAATATGAAGGGGGTTGTTTATATTTTTTAACACTCAAATGTAACAGTGTCAAGCTCGTAACTTTAACTTGAAAAGGATGGATATATTGGACAAGTATATTATTCAGCTAACTATCATTTAAACAGTCTCTGCATCTTGGAATACTTTTAAGTTTTACTAGTTTATCCCTTGAAATTTTTTGTCCAATAAAACCTTTTAATAAAAATTCTAATTTCCATAATGTGGTTTTTTGCTTCAAATTATTTTCTTTTTACCTCCTATTCCTAGTGGGAAATCTGATTATTTGAAGGACTTTGCTTGGGAGAGTTGACTTGTTTTTAAGGCCATAGATAAAATAACACAATTTGGGCAGCTTGCTTTGAATATATGTTTTTCCACAGGGATCTGAGGATTTTTGCCTTTCTTCCATGCCTTTCAGTAATCACTTTAGAGAGATGGTGAGGCAGTGGAATGACAGTTTCTGAGGACAGCTGTGAAATAAGTGATTTTCCAGTGAATTGTATATGGCAGCTATGCAGAGCTGATTTTATTACAGCAAGGGCTTTTCTGTAGCTACCCAGGTAGGACATCCAGTCTGGGTTAGGGTGCAGCTCTAATGTGAATCAGCATAGAAAGTGTGTGTTTGTAACAAAAGCAAACACAGTTTGGAGTGAACTTTTATCCCCAGTGCTGACCAAATTCTCCATGCTTTTTTCCAGGTCATAAATAATGCCTGTGCTACTCAAGCCATAGTAAGTGTGCTGTTAAACTGTGCTCATCAAGACATTCACCTAGGAGAGACCTTGTCAGAATTTAAAGAATTTTCCCAAAGCTTTGATGCTGCGGTGAGTGACCACTGTCTTGTGCCTTTTGAGTGTCACAGTGTTACAGCTGTGCTGCTTTACAGCTGTTCTGTTACTTCCTTTCAGATGAAGGGTTTGGCACTGAGCAACTCAGAAGTGATTCGGCAAGTTCACAACAGTTTTGCCAGGTAACATATGTTTTAAATCTGGCCAAAATTTGAGCAAATCCTTTTTAATCTCAGGGGTTCTTAAATTTTCTCTGCAGACAACAGATGTTTGAGTTTGATGCAAAGTCTTCAGCAAAGGAAGAAGATGCCTTTCACTTTGTAAGCTATGTTCCTGTTAATGGGAGGCTATATGAACTAGATGGCTTAAGGGAAGGACCAATTGATTTAGGTAACATTTTACATTTTTGCTGAACATGCTTTATTTTAGCAATGGCTTTTTGCAACAAATTGCTCATATGTTATAGGCTCGAAGCAAATAATTTATTAAAATAAAGAATATCTTGAAAGTTTTCTGAATGTGCTGTAGGCTTGTACTTCCTTGCAGTCGTTCATATTGTTTTAGTTCTGTTGGTCTGAAAATACAATTTTCTCCCTGCTTCCTCCATGTCTCTGATGCTCTCTCTTAATTTAGTAGTCAAATGATCAGATTGTGCAGTCCCTTTCAGAACCTTGATAGTTTTGTTGCAAGAGAGAAATTTACATAGAGGGAGAATGTATAAAGCTGACTCCAGAGACTTTTTTTTCCATTATGTGGCTTGTGTTTACACATTGCCCTCTTTCTTCTTAGATAGCAAGTGTTTTCCTAATGGTTTAAAAGAAAATAGCTTTATTCTCTCTAAGATGGGCTTCTGTTTTGTAATCTGTCTTGAGATATGTGTGCCCTGTTGAGTCTTGAAAAGCTCTGCATTTCCTATCATGTATCTGTACTTTAGAGTCTGATACATTGTTAACAACATGTTCCACACTCCATTCCCAGAGTGTTTGCCCAGATTTGTTGACAATTTTATTTATGTTTAGGCTGAGCAACAGCTTGCTACTTTATCTTGTCTTTAGTCTGTCTAGAGATACTGTACAGTCTGCAGACGTAACAGCAATATCATTTGTATGGTCACAAGATCATGAGTCTCTAAATTTATTTCAAGGTCTTGAAATTGCAAGATAGGCATTTTCAATTTAGGAAATCACCTGTAGGTATCTGTCACATATCTTGAAATCAAGTCCTCTATCATATATCCTTATATGATTTTTCTTTCTGCCTGACCTTTTAACATTATATTGTATTTACATAGACAAAATCAAGAGTTAATATTAAACAGCTGTACCTGTCCAGTGTTTTCCTTTGCTGTCTGCTTCAATGTTGTCATACCAACTAATTTCCCATGTGTCATAGAAATCTTACATGACATACTTTCCCCCACCCCATTATTTCTTGTTATCAGCAAAACAAATGTTAGATGCTTATGCCCTTAAAGTTTAGCTTTGTTCCATTGCTTTGGCCGCTGTGTTATCTAACTATTGTTATTAATAAAATATCTTCCACCTCCTGAAAACCACCCGAGTAATTTCAGACTGCAGTAGCCAAGGAAAAACTTGTTCTATACTCTGAAGTTGCTGCATAAGCCTGAAGTATACAAGTCGACTTTGCAATGCGTTTTGCAATGATAGTTGAATTTTTTCCTTTGTTAAATTTTGCAGAGATGATGAATTGTTCCCTGTTCTCTCCCCAGGGGCATGCCATCAGGATGACTGGATAAGTGCAGTGCGGCCTGTCATAGAGAAGCGCATACAAAAGTAAATGGTCGTGATGCCTTTAACACATAGCACCTTACCTATGCTTAAAAACTCCACAGTCTGAATTGCCTTCAGTTAAAGGATTTCTGCCAAATTTCTAAGCAGTGCATCATTTATGCATCATTTTTTAATGCATGTCGCTGTGTGACTTGAGAACTTGTTGCCCAACATGCAGCAAATGTGATGATAGATAAATCTCAAATACACTGTGCTGCTGCATAATTAATCTGAGTAGGTGTCTGTATAGTGAAGAGAGATCCTACAAGTGCTCTGGAAAAGAAGATTATCTCTGTTACACAGCTGTGGATCTTTGTGAGTGAAAGCTGAGAGTGCCATGACCATGAATAACATTTGCCTGTGCACTTAAAATCACTAGATAGTCATTTTGTCCATAAAACTGGTATTTAGAGATAAGAAGTTTTTCTTAGGAATGGCTTGTCTTAGAAATTTAAGATGAGAAATTTAAGATGGAAAAACATACTCTGAAACTTTCCTACTTCTTAATTCTGATTCCAAACTGCAGTCCCAAATTCGTTAGAAATAAAGTTGATTTTATGCCGTTTTTAAAGAACAATTCTAAGCTTTTGCTTGAAGACTTTTTTTTGATAAGTAAAACAGCACTACCGGGTTGCTTTTGGAGAATTTAACCTCCAAAAGGCCTGCTAGTCTAATTGTTGAATGTACTTCTCACTGTGTAGAGAACTCCAATATTTTCTAACAAGTAATAGTTATGAGAAAGTAAAAAACATGGTGTGAAGCATCTTCTGTTAGTTCTATTGTTGTGTTTTTTTTCTTTTTTGGCCAGTTTCAGTATTTGTTTGTGACCACAGACAGGAATAGTAAATTTTGGGGAGAGAAGGTTATTAGGAGTTACATATTGGATAGAGTTAATTTGTGATCTAATTTTATTTTGTAACAAGATCGGATCTGTAGCACAATTCAATTTAATAGACCCATTTAAAGTTTTGTTTCCATGAAATGCATTCCTTAAAATTAAATCGAGGAGGAGACTTTTGAGTTATGATGGTAACTAATTTTGAAAGTTGGTTGTCTTTGTTGTTTTGTTTTTCTGTTCCTCATTTAGGTACAGTGAGGGTGAGATAAGGTTTAACCTGATGGCTATTGTGTCTGACAGGAAGATGATATATGAGCAGAGGATTGCAGAGCTACAGCAGCAACTGGCAGAGGTAGGCCATGGAATTTTAATTGCTAAAGTAATTCTCTGATAGTTCTGTGTGTTGGCTTTACTATTCACTTCCCTTCCCTGCTCCAAATGGAGTAGCAGTAAAAAAAATCTGGAGTGATTGCTAGAGGTCTGTCCTGCACAGAGTGATGCACTCAGTGCTGCAGCTCTGAGCTGAGCACTCAGCACAGTTCCGACCATGTCATTTTGACTTTCTGCTTGACTCATTTGCTGTGGTGCTGGAACCAGTACCTGCTTGTAACTAACTGCAGAAATTCCTGGAATGTTCCTATAATGGTAAACAGAACTGAATCTTTCCGTGATAGAAATACCCTTGAGACAAAACTTGCTTTAAAAAAAATAATAATTTAAAAATAGAGTAACATCATCCGTTTAAATTTTTGTTTTGTGGAAGGAGGAGCCTATGGATACAGATCAAAGTAGTAATATGTTAAGTTCTATACAATCAGAAGTTGCAAAATACCAGATGTTAATTGAAGAAGAGAACCAAAAATTAAAAAGATATAAGGTACGTAGTCTTTGCTTTTCTGATGAAATTATTGGAACAATTGTAAGAAAAAGCCAGCTTTTTTTTATATATGTATATGGGAGCTTTGCAGTTAATCTGAAGGAACTGGGTGGGGACTAGAAGGTAGTTCAGTTATATAGTAATTCTGTTAATGCTTTTATTTTTAGATTGAAAATATTAGAAGAAAACATAACTACCTGCCTTTCATCATGGAATTGTTAAAGACTCTAGCAGAGCACCAGCAACTAATACCATTAGTAGAAAAAGTGAGTATTTCCTAGCTGATGGTACATTACCATAATTTTTCATACCTTCTCTTTTAAATAAACAAGCCCCTGTCATTTATTCCTCCAAGATCTTTGGCCAGGGTAGCTCCCTGCACTCCTGTGGCCGCTGTAGCAGGCGGTGACTGCACGGTGGCAGCCGTGGCACAGCACTGGGAATTCCCTCCCTCCCTTTTCCCTGCTCCTGTGCTCATTTACAGCTTTGGGTTTCCCCCTTTCTGAGGTATCTAGCCATTAGCATTGTTTTACTGCCAAGGTTTGTATTAACACTTTAATAAATAAGTGTGTCTGCCACTTTGGCAAGGTTATTAAACTGGTCAGGTACTTGGATTGTACTCAGCTCTGTGCCAGAGTGAGTGCCAGAGGCAGGATCTCTGATCTTGTACTCACTCAGAAAGGTTCTCTGAATTATATAATGAAAAAAGAGCTGTGTATTATTTGAGTACATTCTTTAGCTGAATTTGTTTAGGAAGGTAAATTTGCAGGCTCATAGTTTTTAAGAGAGTAACTTAGAGAGTTCTAATCCAGTTTCATGTTAACAGAAGTCGTTTATAACACCCATCAAGCTGCTTTCCCAAGTGAATTACCAGTGAACTGGTGGTAACAGATCTTAATTATAAATCACTGAATTAGTGCTGTTCTGTTCTATAATAAGTGGTAATAAGCAGTAGCCTGATTCAGAATTAACTTATGTTTGGACAGAAAGCTGTTGGCCAGAATTGTTTCTGAGTTGTCCCCTCTTCTTGCCCAATCTGTTTCTTAAGTAAATGCATAAGGAAGAAAGTGCCAATTCCCTATCAATTTGAACTATTTATGATTGCTGTAAGTTATGAAAATCTGTCTGCAAATATTTTGACAGGAACTTTTGTGGAGTTGTTTTCCACTTATTTGAAAGATCTAAACCACTAAGATCTTGGTTTGTTTCAGAGTTCAGTTTTGATAATCTGTATGTCTGAATGTGGTGTGTTCTTGTGACATAAAATGTTTCCATTAGGAAGAGTTTTTCTATGTTCAGTTTAATTGGTGTGGAGATATGAAGAGTGAAGGCTTAATTTATGTTTTTAAAATAGTAAAAGCTTTCCCCTTACAGAAGTTATCTAATCTTAGTTTCTTTTGCATAATTTATTTAAATCTGTATTTATTCTTAAAAGGCTTTATATACTAACCTAGTAAAATAGTACTAGGTTTCTTCTGAAGGGTCCAAATTTACATTTAAATTTTTCTTTTTCCAGCATATTTTTAATATTCATAAATTTAATGGGTAGTCATTCAAAGTTCCAGGATGCTCTTCATCTTATCAAAGCTTGATATCATCTCCCCTCTTTCCTAGGCAAAAGAAAAACAGAATGCCAAGAAAGCTCAGGAGGCCAAATGAAGATGACTTTGCAAAACACATACAGTTACTTGCTTCTGATACTATTTTCATGACAACAAATAAAACTTTTCATAAACTTCAATTTTTGTCCAGTGCACGTTTACCAGTTGTAATGGTTTGTCCTGTACTGTTTGCATGGGTCTGACTCTTCCTTCCCCTGCATCTTGTGCATGTAGTACTGCTGAGCAATGTTTAGGTTCTCCTGCTCACATTCAGTATTTAACAGTCTGTCTGATTGCTGAAAGCTTGGGAAGTGGACCCAGAAATGTGCAAGGAAAATGTTCCCATTTTTTCCCACTTGAACTTGAAAATGATACAAATGGCAGAGGTTTAAGTATAAGCATGAGCTTTCTTTGCTCATCCCTAGTAACAGTTACAATCCTTTCCAGTTGTTCAGTGACTTGGCCTGTGTCTTTGTTTTTATGAAGTATGTGTCTAATTTTTTTACAAAATGGAAAAGTATTAATTTAGCTATAGAAACATTTGCAAAGACCAATGTATAATCTCAAAAGAACTGCATTGCTTTAGTAGAAAAGATAATAAATATTCCCATTTTTATTTTGGCAAACTTTTTTCTGTCGTATTTTATTATGGAATAAGATGATTAGGATATAGAGGTCATCAGTCTGGTAAATTGAATATATGCATTCTAAATTTGAGGTAGAAACAAGGCACACTATTGTTTTGGGGAGTAAATATTCTTTGATATAAGGTATTCCTCTTCTGGAGTATGTTCCATTTAAGTCTTTAAAGCAGTGCTTTTTATTTGACTTTTACTGGCATACTTGGACATGTACAAAAGGAAAAGGAATTTTGCTGAAGCAGAAAATTATTTTTGCTATTATCAACCGATTTTAGTAGCAATTGTTTCAAAAATTAGAAAACATGCGGCAAGCAATCTTTCTGGATTCATGGAAGGACAAAAAAAGGACGGATGTAAACATGAAATTTTAAGAAAAATTTGTTAGTCCAATGTGTAAGTGAGAAATGTTTTTTAAAAAGACTGTTGAATGCAGAAAACTAGGGTTTTCTGTTGTTATTATGAATCTTTTTCTGATCAAACTTGTGGCAAATTTTTTGCTTTTCTTGCCAAATTCGTAGAATCAGTTTTTCATCATGTATGTCTTGGCTTTTAAAGGCAGTTATTTGTATATTAGGACAGCATCACATGAATGCAGAGGTGGACATGAAGTTGATCCTGGCTAGACTGGGATACAGTGAATGTTCTCCTCGGTAGCTGGTGCAGTGCTGTTTTGGATGGAGCATGAGGATGATGTCGATAACGCGCTGATGTTGTCAGTGGTTGCCAAGCAGTGCTTACCCTGAATCCCGGAGCTTGCCGCTTCTCGTGCGGTGCCAGCCAGGAGCTGCAGGGGCACAAGGACTGAGAGGGGACACGGCCAGGACAGCTGGCCCCAGCGGCCAAAGGGATATTTCCTAGGATATGATGTCAGGGCCAGTGTTTAAATAGGGGCAGGGCTGGCTCGGGAGCCTGCTGGGCATTGCCCAGTGAGCGCTGAGCAGCTGCATTCTGCAGCGCTTGTGCTTTCTGCTTCTAGCACTTCAGGAACGCTTTCTCTTTAGACGCGTGCTTCTCGGTCACCTCCAGCCGCATGGACTTTGCAGCAGTGAAGGTGCAGGAGCGTGTTCATCTCCACGTGTCGTGATGGAGTCTGACGGCTGTGCGCTGCTTTTCCCAAGCAGCAAGCGTATTCCCAGCTAACGCCGACTGTGGACGAGCTTTTGCTGGAATTTTGCAATTCGATACACTGCGCACAAAGCCCGGTGCTCTGCTGCTTCAATCTTCGCCTTCTGTGACCTGCTCTGAACTGAACCGAGCGGTATCGTTCAGCTTCGCCGCTTTTCGGCGTCCGTGCTGCGCGCATCTTCTGTGACAGATGCCGGGATCTCCAGCCCTTGCGAGGCTCCTGATGTGCGCTGTGGCACTTGGCGCTGGGAAGGACCGTGCAGGGAGCACAGCGCTCTGACGGCGCTTTGCAGGCTGTGTAGGAAAAAGGACTGCGCCTTGAATGTGGTGCAAATACAAGTTTCCACAAGTTCCAGGGGCAAACCTCGAGGAAGTCTGTTGTCCTGGATAAGATTCAGACAACGAGAGAGGCAGAATGCGGTGGTTCATAGCACTGAGAAGGAAAGTGCCTGGTCCAGGCGTGTTTCGGCAAGAAGCAGTGCGCTGGAGCCCTTCATTCAGACGGCACAGTGCTCTGTGCAAGACGTAGACAATTTGCATCCAAGAAGATGAAAGCGCAGCAGGTTAGAAAATGTGAGGACCGAAGCCACAGAGCACCAGGTTCGTGTGCGCTTGAAACGATCCCTCTTCCTTCCCCGCTCCATGCGGCATCACATCCTGTCAATGTACACGAGCCGGGATGCACGGCGGCGCTCCTGCTCGAGTTGCTCCCACACGAATGGGGAGCGCTTGGCTTTCTCCTGGGCACTGTCCGCGCTCATGGGAACAACCGCACGATGGCACCTTCGACTTGCGAAAAAAAAGGAACGCGCCGAGCCCGGCTCGAAACCACCCCAAGCGCAGAGCCGAGTTGGAAACGTCCAGGCTCTCAATCAACCGTGTCAGGACAAGGTGGTTTCGCTGACCTTCCCCTTCCCAGTGCAAACTTTTCTTCGCACCACACGCAAAGAGCAACAAGAACTCCGTTGCCCTAAGAAAGCTTTTCACTCTCGCAGAGTCCAGCCACACACTTGAAAACATCTGGCAAAAAACCAGCTCACAAAAGTGCCAGCTGAGAAAGCTCTTGCTGCCTACAACTTCAACAGCACCCATCGGACGGCCAGCACACACCCTGCTATCAGCACTTTCCTTCTCAGCTCCAAGTACCATCCTAAGTCTTCAGTCTCACAGAGTCAGGATGCAAAGGGAAAAGCACCAAGGACTGCTCACACACTAAAGCTGCCCGGACAAAAAGCTCAAGAGCTTGGCGTTTCCATTCCCACTGACGGTTTGACAGCTCTGACCCAGAAAACTGCCTATTGGGAGAAGCCTTTAAATTCACTTAGACCATACCCAACTTAAGGTGCAAATGAGACCATATGCCAGTGACAATACTATGGGTTTTATTTGATCGTAAATAGGAGAGAGAGAAATAGAAAATAGGTGGAGGGGGCAGAAAGAGTTATAGGGACAGAATAAGGAAAATATCACGACTCTGTGGATGCCAACAATGTTGATCTTCTCCAGCTGGTCTTCTTGGTGGTGACGGTCCCCCCAAAAAGCATAGAATCCGATGGGCTAATATATGCTCAGGCCAGGCAGGAAAATCCAGGCAACTCCCTGGAGTTTGCCATTATCAGACTCTGAGTTTTTTGCATCACGTGCAGCCCTGTGGTGCAAGGCTTCAGGAATGACTCTGGGGGTCACTTCAGGGAGCCTTTGATGGATTAAGGCACCCCCTCAACTGCCACTTACATGAATGTCCTGTGGATGTGGCATTCCTAGGGTTGGCTGTTCCATAGACAGTTTGTGTAAGGGAGGATGGGTTCACTGCCCCTGAGCAGAGGTTACAACACACCCAAACTTCCTCCCCACACCTCACTTGGGGGGGGGTTAAATCTGTACAAACCTGCTCCCAGTAAATGGGTCTGTGGGCTACAGCCTCCCTCACCCCAAAGCAAGCCAAAGATGATTGTTAGCCCAGCTGCTGAGTTTGACTCACATTTTTTTCCTTGTTTACTTGTTTTCTTTCAGGTGATTGAAGAATGGGTTTTCCCTTTATCTAATCTCAGCAGTTTGACTTTCAGTCCAAAGTCCCAGTCAGGTATCTTCAGGGAGGCTTCTTTGGCTGTAGCTCTTTATACAGTTTTTGCTATAATGAGCAAAACTTTCTATCAATGTTTGAGGCATGGACTGTTTCAGTCTCTGACACCTTGACTAGCCTTATTGCTTTCGTTGCCTATGTCTGCCTTGCCCTACCTACAACTTCCTTCCTTTGCTTTGCCCTGCCTACCACTCTGGCTTGCCTTCCATGAGGGCACAGCAATGCAAAACAAGTGTAGGCAACTGTGGGCAAGTCAAGGGAGAGATAGACCAGGCCAGGGCAGTGAGGAGAAAGCAAATGGAGAGGGAGGTGAGAGAAGGGCCAGAAGTTCTAGGCAAGGCTGGCCACAGGAAGGTAAGGCAGTGGTGGGTAGGCCAGGCAGACACAGGAAGAGCTGGGCACGGAAGGTGCTGGGGGAAAGCAGTAGGCAGGTCAAGGGTGGGGCATGGGCACAAAGGGGAATGCAAGGCCAGAGAGGGCTAGCAGAGCATGGCCAGGAAACTGTTGGGTTGGCAAAGCAAGGCAAGTGGGAGGGTGCATTCAAGGATTGCTGGTATGTGAAAGCAGCCAGGATAGAATGCTCTGTGCAGCCTTAATCCTGCATGGGCCATTTTTAATCAGCACTTAAAACACTCGGGCTACCTGCTTTCCTTCATGTGCAGAACTGCCATTCTGGTCCCAGAGCCCAAAGGTGAAATGTGGAGGCTTGTCCAAACTTTAGTACGTGCAGGCACTGGTCCCAGACAAAAACTGCTCAGAAAGACAGGTCTGGCTGCATGGGACCTTCCCTGGGCTTCTTCTCACCTGCTCCTGAAGCACTGGGGATACATGAGAGCCATGGAAGTCTTCGGGGGAACAGACAGGGCAGCGTAAGGCTGGGACATGCCAGGAGAACAGGAGTCTTGAATTCTAGGTGGGGGAGAGGAGAGCAAAGTAATGCCAGGCAAGGAAGGGGTTCAAGGGCAAGATGACAACTGGTGGCTTTGCAAGGAAAGAAAAGGGAGAGGTAGGCAAGGTAAGGAGAGTCCTAGAAGGAGAAGAAAATGAAAAGCTGGACCTGGACAAATAGCAAGAGGAAATCAGGTGGGCATGGGTGAGCAAGTCAATGCAAGGCAAAGTAAAGGAAAGGACAGGAAAGACAAGGAAATGCAAAGGAGGTGTAGGCCTGGCAAGGCAAAGCCCTGGGGAATAGAAGTAGGCAGGTCAAGGGTGGGGCATGGGCAATCTCGTTTGTTACAGGGGCAGAAAACCTTTCCACCACAGAAACTCTGGGAATAATCCATCATGCCTCAGTGTGCCACTGCTGGTCAAAGAGCCACATGATGGGTCACTGTGTCCATGGTACTCTCAGGGCTCACATAACTCCCCATCTTACAGACACCCCAATCAAGCCCACTGAAAACTCAGTTCTCCCAACAGCTCACTGAAACCCGTGACTCTATCCAGTTATGGGTTCACAACATCACGCAGGCAATTCACACAGGGAGATTTGGTTTGAATGAATCCAGGAGAAAGTTGTATTTTTATAGTCTTTGGCTCTACTAAGATATTTTATGTAACACAGCAAGAATAAATTTTTTTAGACAATGATAAAGAACAGAGGGGGTAATTGTACTTTTTGCTGCTATCTTCTGTCAAATAAATGCCAGCCAAATAAATACCTCACCAAGTCTTAACTGTGAAGACAGATGGGCAGAGTGGTAGACAAATTCTGAACCATGTGTCCTGGTCCATTTACACAGAGATTCTTTCCTTCAGCAGGACTTTTTTGCACTAAGGAAGGCAGGAGCCTCCCTCAGAATGGAAAATGTAAACCTGTTCCCTCTGAAATATTATAATTTTGAAATTAAGGGGGCTCTCAGGCAAAGATGAGAATAGGAATACCAGTTCTTTACTGGTATGTGTAATAAAACAAACAAACAACAACCACTAAGGTGTTAACAACAGCCCCATCCTTTGCCAGCCCCAATCTCAGGGTGTCTCTACAGGGAAACCTCAGGTAAAGAGAGAGTAGCCAGGTGCACCCCTTTCCTGACAACTTCTGACAACTTCTTGTGTCTCTCTGAAGTATCCAATCGTTTTTGTCTCCTAGCAACACCTATGAGGGAAAAGACAATAAAAACCCCCAAAAATCCCAAAGGAGAACTCCTAAAACT
Source organism: Acridotheres tristis (assembly GCA_037013685.1). Taxonomy (NCBI): domain Eukaryota; kingdom Metazoa; phylum Chordata; class Aves; order Passeriformes; family Sturnidae; genus Acridotheres; species Acridotheres tristis. The sequence continues at coordinate 24,372,641 of CM072895.1, forward strand.
CCAACACACATTTTAGAGCAGCAGGAAGATTTTGTGTAGCTAGCAAATCATTAAAAGGTGCATATTTACAGAGTTTTTACAAAAATTTACAAGAATTACAGACAAAAAACAATTTAGTAAACTGCAAATATAAATCATGTCACTTGAAAGGTGACATGAAAAAGAACAAGAGGAAATTTTAAACAAGGAAGTCAGAAATAGGGCACAACCTCACATCCTTTTCTGCTTACTACAGTGTTCTAGAAGTACCTTAGAGTGCCTTGAAAGTCATGTAAGTAGAAAAGTGTGCCAAGAACAATTGTGGAAAACTGTGCTATCTGAAAATAAAAATCAGGTTTGCTTCCATGACTATTAGATCTGCATACAATGCATAAGGTAAGTGTATGCTTTGTATATTCAAAAAACAATTTTTAACTATTTTCAAATTGAAGGGACTACTTTTTATTTGTTTTGAATTACTCAGCTAAATATGGCATGCATTCAAATACTACAGATATATCATTATATAGTTACCAACTGCAAAGGAGGCAAGCATTTGGTGTCCTTAAAAAAGTAATGGATTTTAGTTTTTGTTGCTAGTCTCAAAGGTTAGAATATGCATAAAATATGCTAGCTGAGGACTTAAAATTAATCAATTATTTGCTGTAAGTAGATCAAATAACATGAGCTTTCAAAAAGAAAAAGTATTCCATTCCACATGCAAGTTCAGAAGTAGATTAATAACCCTTAAGCACAATATGGAAGAGGGATACAATGTAAAAGGTTAAGCAACACTGTTGATGGCAAAAGGCTTAACCTGCTTCACAGGAACACAGGAGATAAATTGATATTTTTATATAAGCATAGCTATTCAGAGCTTTCCTTGAAAAATGTAAGTGACAATCATGACAGTTAAATTCTGAGCAAGCACCAGTTAACTTAAGCAAAGGGTAGCTCAACCGTGGCTTATCTTTTATGTAAAAAAAGGCAACTTGACCTGTGTTTATCACATCTACTGCGTTAAAAAGCTTATTATGCCTCAGGTTCCTTTTCAGAGATACCAACTCAGGCTGTGAAACTGCATGAAAAGTATTTTGTGGCCCATTCCTTGCTGTTTTCTCATGCCAAACAGCTTAACCATTGGTGTCCCTTTTCTCTTTCTGCACTATAGCCAGAAAGAATGCTGTATCATTGCTGACAGGCTGCTATTCTCAGAGGTGCCCAGCTCAAAGTCCCATATCAGCTGATGTCACTTTATTATGGAATGACCTCAACCACTTTCAGTTTCAGCACAAGTTGTCCAGCCCTACAATTCTTTGCCCCTCCAATGGTAATGCTCTGTGGCAACTGGCATTTTTAAGTACCTGAAACTATGTAGAATTTGCACGATGAGATGATACCAAAGGAGTCACACTATCAGATTAACTAGGGCACCCAAAGCAGAGAGGGGGGAATGAGAGCATAAGAAGAGAGTACAATCTGCTTTTTTTGTTTCTTAAGCAGCAGTAAAACCAGCAACAGGGCTAGCACCTTAGAAATCAAAAAATTAACACAAATCCTCCCAGGGGTACTTCTTGCAAATAACAAAGACTTCCTTTTGTGTGTAAAGGCCTGGAATATTTTGCTTGGGAAAATCAATTCATTTTCAAATGTAACTGCAGAAGGGAGCCACCATTACTATAATTAATGCTATAACCTTTAGTGGGGCTCCATCCTTGTGATGCACATTTCAGTCCTGTTTTATAAGAAAAGAGGCATTGTTGAGTGGCTTCGGTGGAAAACATCTTAAATGTGCAGTCAATAGAATTAGGATCCAAAGGAGCAAGTATTTCAGGAAAGCCTGAGACATTGCCAGTGATGAGATCCTTTCCAACAGGTTCACTTAAGGTACTAAATGCTCCATCCAAATACTGGCAGATTAGAGGAGAAAATCCATCTTTTTCAATGGTCTTTTGGGAATACAGGGCTTGCAGGGAATTTGGTATTTCCTGCTATATTGTCTACATTTCAAGAAAGAATATTAAATATTGAAAGGACCTATGGAAGACAAAGTCATTGTGAATTATAGTCCAGTGCATGGCAGTCTCAGAAAGGAACCCATCAAAGCCTTGAAATCCCAGCACACAAGCTGTGAGTTGGCAGTCTATACCAGTTTTTACCAAATCACAGCAAAATGCAGATCACAAAAAGAGGCCATTAGGCCAGTTATAAGCAGTATGAAGGAGGAAAGCATCAACCCAAGAGCATCAGCCCTGTTAAGTGGTATAAGAAATGTCACTATTCTTATTTATATTAGCAGAAATTTGCAATGAGTCTAGGAAAATTACAAACTAGGCAAAAGGAAAGGGGAGTGATGACTGGTCTGGGACAGTGTTTCCTGACAGGGATTTTCAAAATGTAAAGATTGTATCATCTTTTTATCCAAAGGAAGTTATTAAAATGACAGTAAGGAAACAGCATCAAATGCTAGAAAGGCTTTGGCAAGCATACTTCCAGATAGAATTGCCACTGATACACTGAGAAAACTGACACCAATATTGTACTAAACCTCAGAAATGTCCACTGCATCCCTGTCTGGCATTCCATTAATATGCAGATAGCAGCTCTGCAACATTTCTACTGGTCACCTCCTTGGCAAACCTCTAGTTTCTTCAGTGCCAAGATTTTAGGTAGATGATCCTAGAAATACAAATGTATGGCCTTCAAATGAAATATATTCTGGACAGAAATTCTGGTCTGAGATGTTCAGTCATTCCATTTTCCAGACAGACCAAAGAAAAAGAAAAGCAAATTATAGAGATGTACATTTGTTATTACAAAACACCTGCTGGCTTCTGAAAATAAACTAGCAGAAAATCAGCATAAATGAGACTTGAGGCAAACAACCCTTTGAAGAGAATAATGATGTGATAAATAAAAACAACACATTTCCAGGCTATCATGGTACTTCAAATGTAAGAAAATGATTGAGAGCAGAGACAGAACTAATTGGGAAAGGTTAAAGGAATTCCAAGAAAAACAGGACCAAAAATTCTGAAAGATATTCAAAAGTGAAAGTTGCTGAAAAACAGCAAATGAGCTGCTTAAAGCTTCAGGAGATCAGTGACCAGTGATTTAGACAGACTATTAAAGTAATTTACAGGTGCACTTTCTGCTCTTTTTTCACATGTCAGCATCACAGGGTGAATTGTGACCCTGCTTTTCACTGGCCATGATTACAACTCTGCAACACGGGTTTTTTCTTTATTCTTAAATCTGCTATCATAGAGGCATTACTGCCATTCTGAATATGCCCAGCCTTGGCCAGCATCATCTCCATCTTTGAAACAACCAGGTATTGCTTTTGCCAGACAGAAGCCACCCTGTAACCCCTGCTATCACAAACCAGGCCCTGCAAACCCAGCACAGCTGGATTCAGCCTCTGCCTCCCAAACCTTATGAGTTTTAGCAGCTGCACCTGAGAGATCAGGGAATGACCATGTCTGACCTCAACTGGTTTTCAGTGTCTGACTCATCAATGTAGGGTAGAAACCGTTTTATCTTGTCTATTAACTCTGCAAATAAGTGCATGGATGCCTATGTGCTTCCTGTGGAAGGAAGTCCAAGGAGAAGGTGGGGTTTGTGTATGAAAATACAGGACACTCCTTTTCTTTTCTTTCCTTTTTTTTCCCCCAGAGCACTGTGTTAATGAAAACATAAGAAAAACAGCTGCCTGCAAGGGTCTGTAATAAACTGCCACATAAATAACCTTTGGATATCAAATTGCTGAAGTCCAACTACATTCAAGTTGTAAAGACTGAGGACTTCAGAAGGAAGACAAAGTTATTTTATGGCTCATATTTTTTATGCAGCTAACACATGTCTGCCTAACAGAGCCACCAGAAGACCAGAAGCACTGGGGACAAACAGACTGAAGATATTGTGGCCTTATGTACAAGAAATTTCCCTAACAGAACAGAAAGTGTGCTTTCCAAAATAGCTGGTGTTTGTTAACAGGCTAAGACTTGTGTATTCCATGTGCCTCAATGAGCATATTAAAAAAATCACTTCATCTCTGAGAAACTGATGACACTTGCTAAAAATAAATTATTTTAGTATCTGAAAAATGTATACACAATGTAAGCTCTATCTGTGCTCACAGGATGTTCTGATCCTTTCACTGTTTTTTCTTTAGCAATTATAGTAGCTTATGTAGAAAAATAACATAAAACATAGTTAACTCACCAAACCACAAATACTGTCTCTTTCTGTCTGGTAGTAAGAGCCAATTCCAGTCAGTATTACTAACTTTCATTCAACTTACTGATTTCCTTCAGTAAGATTTTCCTTTTTCTTCTTCTGTAAATGCTGCTTCTCTCACGTGCAAGACTCAAAGAAGAGTAGGGAACATCATTATGGCATGTAAGATTATAAAAGCCTTCAAAGAAGCTTAAAAAAAATCTCTTATAAACAATAAAAAGATAGCAACTTCTTTTTACAAAATCTGTCTTCTTAGGCAAGTTCAGAAAAATAATAGTTGAAATGTCAAATTAAAACAAAATCCTTAAGTGTTATGTTTAATGATGTTATTCTGGATGAAAATTTACCAAAACCAGAAGAACATACACAACAGGAACAAACTGTATACTTACAATACAAAAATTTCAGTGTTTCCTGCTGAAACTGAACTGCTAGAATGATGTGAAACAGCCTTTTACCAGTACAGTAATGGGAGGAAACTGAGGTTACTGGGCTGAAAAGAAATTTAAAATTGGAGGAGGAAATTCTTATTAAAAAGGTGGGGGTCGTGCCTGAAAAAGAAGATATGATACATAGAATCTGGTAAAAGACTAACAGAAATTACCACACAGCTATGATCTCCAAAAAATAATCTCAGCCTACCTAAACAAATTTTGATGGGTTTTCACTGAAAATAATATTTTTTTAACTGTTTATCCAGCATATGCTGCAGCTACACATATATATATATATGTATATTACATATATATTTGTGTATTATAAAATTGATTTTGATTGTTTACGGATCTCTTTTGAAAAGCCACTGAGGAGTGTAAAACATGTCACTCTGCAACTTCCTGAACAACATACTTTTTAAATAAAATCTCTGAGAACTGAGATGTGAATAAGCAGCAGTTCCTTGAGATCCACACTAATATAAAAAGATCTAAACATGCTTTATGCAATTATTCATGTGTTAGGATTAACTAACGTTGGCCCTTGATTCTCCTTGGGAATTGACAGTCCTCTTTCTTGGAAGATGCACTGGGGAAGCATTGTATCAGGTGTTCTCAAACCAAACCAGTACCAAACTTGGAGTCTTTATGGATAATACAAAGCAAGGATAATTCCAGGTAATCATCAGCACATTTTCTCTTACTGCAGAAATGCAGTGTGATTACAGAGATGTGAGACAGTTGTAAGAGTGCTTTTCCTGGGAAATTCGATTGGAAAAATTATTCAGATGGCAGTTTAGTCTTAATGTCATTACTGTCACTTGCATGAGTGTGGAGGATGTACAAGGTCTAGTGGTTGGAACAAGAGGCCAAACCATTCTTCATCTTGCCTCTCCTTGCTATGTGAACTATGAAAAGTAGCCTAACCTTTACAATTTAGCTTACCTTGCAAAACAAGAATAAGGCTATGGATTTACATGCAGCAAAGGTACTAACTGTACCTGTCTCACCTGTCTCTCATTTTCTCCCAGTTTTATAGTACATGAGCAAAGCTGCCAGAAAGAAACAAAAATTACATTGTTAATTTAGGTGGTTTTCAGCTTACACACACAGAGGAATTCTTATAAAATATAATTGTCTTAATTGTTTATCATCCCAACATATGTTACCTTCCTAAGCTCGCTCATTAAGAGGCTGCTGTAAAAAATTTCAACCTAAGTACCACTGCAGCAAGGAAAGGAAATAAGAGGTCACACTTTGGCTTTTCTGTTGAGACAGAATAGAAAAGGAAATCGAGCAAGGAAGTGAAGTGCAAGATAACGAGGTGGCAGCACCCAGCACTTGGCAGAGGCTCCTGCCCCTGCCCAAGGGGACTCACAGGCCAAGGGGATGGTTACTTCAGCAGAGGGCACTGGAGGAACAAGGATGTGGGGTGGTACTGCCTCTGCCTAGTGGAACTACAGACTTGCTATGCTGCAAATTCTTGTACTTTCTGTTGCTTCAAAAATTTTATCCTAGAAAGAGAGGAGATGTGCTGAATGACACTGGAAGGTCTGGAATCAGAGCAAAGCAGGCAATGACACGTAAGCAAAAAAAGCAGTAAGGAGGAGAACCTGGGGCATGTACTCCTGAGTCAGCATTCTGCATCCCACAACACCAGTGGGACAAGAAGGATGATGAGATGGGATGGCTAAGTAAGTAAAACCTCTAATGAGAAATCATCCAAACAAAGTTTCTTACCTTCCTTATAATTCCTTCTTTTTCCACAGCAGCTGCAGTCAGAGGGTATATTTACACAGACCTTTGCATTCCAAGTAGGATGAAAACACAAACAATAATTGTATTGATATTCTTCAAATTTGTTATGAACAGCATCAAAGAATTGCAAAAAATTTAAAACAAATCTGATGTCTGGTGGGCTATATAGTATTATTTATTTGTGCAAATTGTGAATTTGTGAATGCTTGGGAGAGATCCCTTCTCCCAAGGAAAAAGAGATGGAGGAACACTCATTTTACACATATGGACTTCACATTCCTTTAGATCCTCTAGGCTTCTTTTACACATGGGAAATCAAAACCTTGTGTGTTACGGTGGAGATAGTGAGCGTGTCCACAGTGTAAGGCTGTATTTTGCTATTATTGTTTTATTATTTAAAATAAGCATATAAAACTAGCTCCAGTAGTTGCATCCATATCCCATGGGCTTGGATGACATTCAGCATGATCTTTAATGAAAATCAGATTTTCTTTCAATGATTGTGTTGGATGGATACAGTCCTCTGCTTTTGTCAATGGAATTTTATAGAAGAGTACTAATTTAGGTTTTGTTAACGTGATGGTCAAGCATATACAAGTGCTAAAGATTTTCTTTTTTATTATCTGTGGTTTATGGGCAAGAATCTTCACTGTGTGAAATAACAAGGACATGCTTGCAGTCACCTAGATAAGCATTTCATTTATTTCATTCTTGCCTTCCATTCTGATATCACAGGTTTTGAAATGAGAATTTTTCCATTATTATCAGCTTTACAGGTCACGTTGCTAACTAAAATAGCAAACTGAAACACTGCCAAGACCTTTAAAAAATACACATTTCTTTTTATAAAGACAGCTATCCTGGTACGAGAGTTCTAGAGCAGCTTTATATGGAAGGAGTAATATAAAAATTGAATGATGAGATGATACCATTTGACAGCTACACTGGTATTTTAGGTATTTCTCTCAGTCATAGAGACTAAAATGGGGAGTCATTTTTAATGTATAATTTGAAGAACATTATTAGTGTGGCCACAAATGTCAGCTCTTAGAACCATGCCTACACATTATCCCCTTTTGGATGGGAAAAAAGAAAGAGAGAAAGGAACTGAAAATTGAGAGAGACTATATGTGGTAAAGTAAAAACTAATTCCTGTGGGGTTTTAAGGACATAAAAGAAAGAACAATGTAAACAAGTGGAGACAAATTATAGCAGATTTAATGATAAACTGAAATTATATTTGAAAACAGTAATCCTAAAGACAAATCACGTTTTGTGTTTCAAATGCTAAAGCAGTGTATCATGCAGGAAGAAATGCTGTATAACTGGGGAAAGCAGACACTAAAAATAATCTAGGTTATCTACTGTGATCAGTTCCCAACAAGAGAACAAGCTCATCTACAGATTTCTGAACTTTCAGAAAACATAACAAAGAATAAACATTAGAAAAGCCTGACTGATGGAAGTCTAAAGTGGGGTTTGAGAATTAAAGTGCTCAAGTGTGCAGTGTTAGATAATAAGAACCATAGGTCATTTAATATCTCACTTCTTTAAATTTCAACCATGTATTACTGTGGTAACCTATGCTGAGATACTGAAAATCGTTGTTAGCACGTTCATACCAGTAATGGAATTAAATGTTGAGGGAAAACGTAAACTACATGGAAAATGAAATCTTCCCACAATACAGGAACCAAAAGAAAAAGAGGTAGAAGTCCCAGACTGGAATATTAAAACCCAGACTGAACAGAACATGAGAACACTGTACATGCACTCGCTAGAAACTAGGAAGTAACAGGACTCAGGCTCTGACTATTTCTAGCTGCTGTAACTTTAAACCAAGGTTGCAAAGAACACCTACCATTTTAGCTGTTCCTGTCATCTTCTGCTTCTAATCAGGACACTGACAACTCCAACAGGTTCACATTTTTACTGCAAAAAGAGGAGTCTGCAAAAGGTGGCAATTGTTGATCGAAAAGTTTCTGTGGTACAGAATATCAGAGTGGTTGGAAGCACCTTAAAGCTCATCTCGTTCCAAGTCCTGACATAGACAGGGACAATTTCCACTAGACCAGGCTGCTCCAAGCCCTGTCCAATCTGGCCTTGGACACTTCCAATTTACACTTCATGGCGGTTTCGGTTTGAAACCAGGCAGAAACACCATTTTGTGTAGTGGTTTTGGTTCGACAATTTGAGTTTCCCAGACAATGCACCAACTTAATGTAGTGGGTTTAGTGCTGGCCAAATTGCCAGTGCACCCACTAGAATTATTTACTCATTTCCTGCTGTGAGACAGGATTACAAGGAAGGCAAAGCAGGCTCAAACTTTGAAGGGTATAAAAAAAACTTTATTAACAAAATTAAAAGAAAAACAATATGAAAATAAGAATAAACCTTCAGAACACTTCTCCTCCCCCCACACTCTCCTTTCTCACTGACAATGTAAAGAGACAAAACCTGGGACTTTCAGTTTATCACCTCTACAATGATCTTTCTTCACTTTTCTTAGGGGGAGGAGTCTGCCTTGCCACGCCACGGAGACTTCTCTAGAAGAAACAATTCTCTCGTGGCTTCAATGTCACAGCGAATCAGCCACCCGGGAGATGGAAATCCTTTTGCCATGTGGAAGTCCCTCCCCTCGACTTACAGCTTTGCCCACAACTGTTTTTGAGGGCTCAATCCTTGTCTAATGGGATTCCCTTTTAAGGGTGAGCCCTTCAGAAGCAAAGGTTCTCTTCATCTATCTCTGAGATCATCTTCATGTCTGGGAACAAGGTCTTGTTCTTCTTCCCTGGGGGCAAAGGGTCTTCATCACTCTTGTCTCTCCCTGTTTCAAATTTCTCATGGGACCACAGCTACTTCAACATTTGCTTGTTCAGCACGGGTGCTTTCGCTCATGTCTACAATTTGAATGCTCCAACCCCCCATGCTTTCAATGAATTACATGGATATTTCTGTGTATCACAGTCCATCACCACGGCCTTAGAAAAGAATTCCAGCCCACATCTAAGCCATCTCCTCATTCACCTCCCATCTGGGATTTGACTCCTTCTTTACTGACCTTCATGTCTCATGTTGTTCTCTTTAGGTGGAGTTAATATCTCACCCGGGCCTGTGGACAGTTATGTGATCCCTGCCGAGTGGCGATGGGAGCTGTTTACCGTGGAGGATTTTTTTCGGCGGCCGCACTGGGTGGGGAGGGAACCCTGGCCGGCCCGGGGCTGCTCCCGGGAAGCAGCGGCCCAAGGCTCGGCCCGGGCCGGCAGCGGGGCAGGGTTTCATGTTCCAGCCGCGGCTGGGGCCCCGCCGGGCCCGGAGAGTGGAAGCAGAACTTCTCTCTTCAAAAGCCAGAAGCAAGAGAGAGCTTTTTCCGGGGCTTGTTCGTTTTAAAATGTGAAATCTCACAGTGGCGTATTCAGCTCTTTAATTGGCTTATCAGCATGCCTGTTCTCAGAACCAGCCAGCAATTGGCTTTGCCAGGCACGGAGGAAGCTCTTAGCAGCTTCTCTTAGAAAATCACTTCCGTGGCTGGTTCCTTCCCTCCTCACTAAAAGTCAATTAATGCAAAATCAGCACACACTTCTTTTCTAGCTCATAGTAAAGTTCTTGCTAAGTCAAAGATGCTCTTTGTAAACATCTTAATAGTCTGTGTTGGTAAAATGTCAATGCCTGTGTCTGTGGCTAGAAAATTGTTTTCAGAGATTAATAGCTTTTCTTATTATTATTTTATTTAAGCACTGATTCTTGATAAACATTAAAGCTGTTTTGGTGGAAAAGCCTAAATAATAGAGATTATTTCTTTAGTAAAACAGATAGACAGATTTTCATTAACTTTACAAGAAATGTGGTAGTAACCAAAAGTGTTATTTCTATCTGACAGGAGTCAGAAATGGGAGCTGAAGAATAACCTTGCCTTATGAAGTTTTTCTCCTTGTGTAGGATTTTCATCATCTGTCTGCATGTCACAACCCAGCCTCGTTTTGCAGGCTGCTCTCTTGAGTCCCTGGCTCTGGGCACGGCTATTTCTGACTTGACGATGTCTTATTTAAATTGTATTTCCAGGTCATGCAACGCTGCACTTCAAATGTTGAACTGACAATACATTGGGTGCTCCTCACAGCGTTAGGAAAGGAAAATAGAAATGCAGTGGTTCCCTGCACAGCATCCTGCACCATGGCATCACAGCAGGACTGAGCCCCCAGAGCCCCTAGCTGGGCACAGACATGATAAAGAATATATGGACAATAAAAGGGGACCACTGAATACCATTTCTTGGTCTTTAAGTTAAATATGGCTTCCTTAGTATTTTACACCATATTAATGTTCTCATAAACAGGCACCAAGTGGATGTTACCTGGAAATATCCCGATGCTAAATAATTAGCTCTTGTTACTGTCAGTCAGTACGTGCTTAGTAAATGCTACAAGTCAATGACTTCAAGACATTCTATAACTGCATTTTAAAATTTCTTCTGAATGCTAATTAGTTCTGACTGTGATACAGGAAAGCTTGGAGAGTCCCCAAACATCTTACCTGTGGTGTTGGTTAAAGCTGAGGATGATTTGTGTCCTGCAGCACGCAAAGCTATGGGGAACCTTCTCCAGCACCGAGCCCATCTCTACGCCTTCACGTAGGACTGGCGGGCAAAACCCCGAAAGCTTAGCCCTGCACGGCCACGTAAGAGGAAACTTAATTTGTGTTACTTTTCCCTGAACTACGAAAAGTAACCGGCTCGAAGCAGTAAGGTGTGATGGCATGAGGCAACCGCAAGATCCGCCAACAGAGGCTCCCGAGGGACAGAAAATGGCGGGCGGGGGCCCTCAGGAAGCTCCCAAGACACAGAGCGCTTCCCAGGAGCCACTCGTTATGTGAAAAGCATCGACCTCCACCCCCGAGTCCGCTAACTATGACAAGAGGAGGTGAGGGCGGGGGGGAAAGACCCCACCTGAAAGGAGGAAGGCACCTGGCACTGGAGACTGTCCCTGACGGAGCGCGAGTTACCCTCCCCGACACGGGCGACAATCCCCGCACCCTGCTCTCACAGCCACCCGGCCATGACTCGGCTGTTTCTCTCCGTCCCGGCTGCGGGGGAAGGCGGGCGCAGGAAGGGGCGGGTGGTGCGGAGAGAGAGGGAGGGAGGGAAGGAGGGAGCTAGGTGGGCGGTGAGAGGAGCAGTCGACGCACAAGATGGCCGCTGCCGGAGTGGCAGCGGGGCGGCGGCGGGCGATGGCGGCGCTGCCCCGGGGCCCGCGTGTGCTACTGGAGGAGCAGCAGCAGGGCCCTGTGGTAACCCTGGTGTGCCGGAGCTGAGGGGGCCCGTGGGCGCTGTAGGAAGCCCGGCCCGCGTGGTGAGTGCGCTGCGTCCGCCGCGGGGTGCGGGGAACAATAGGGCGGGAGAGATCTGCCCGCCTTGCCGAGAGAGGAGGCGGAGGGACGGGCGCAGGGACGAGATGATCTCCAGAGGTGCTTTCTACTTCTAATAATTCTGTGACTTTGTGCCTCGCCAGGCCTCAGGCTCCTGCGGGGCTCGATTTCCGAACGCCTCGGGAGGACGGGGAGGGACCGTGGGTCGCTGTGCCCGACGAGGCGAGGCGGAGAGGGACCGGGTCCGGCTGGGGGTGGGGAGAGGCGGCATCGCCTCAGGCTGCGGCGGCCGAGGAACAGCGGCTTTTGTGCGTCCCCTTTGCCCGCTGTTGTTTTTTTCCAGGGGCTCTGCCTGCCTCTGCTTGAGAAAACTCATCTCTGTGTCGCGTTGAACAACAGAGGCAGAGGGAAAATAATGACAGAGCCCTAGCCGTCCCCGGGACACCTCTCCGCCCTGGGTTGTGGCTCTTTTGTCTGTCGCGCCTGAGGGAGCAGCGAGGTGGCCGCGGCTCCTTCTGCGTGGGGACAGACGATGGTGAAACCGCACAGGATCTCCCTGACTTGCACTAGTTTTTCCACCCTGGCATTGTTTTGGCTGTTGGATTACACCCACAGAGTGGGTAGGGTTTCATGCCGAGGGTGCGGTGTTGGTATAGCTGGGATTTAATTTGCTTTGATGGTTGGGAATGTCCTGGTGTCAGGTTTTGTCCTCAAAAGCCATTGTGAGCTCTGTCTTGTTTTAAAGCAGGGAACTGATGCAGGCTTTGGTTTTTTTTCCCTAGGAGCTAGGAATGGTTTGTTTGCCTCCGCATGCTTTTTTGTCCAGAGTGTATTTTTTATATTTATAAATTTTAGTCAAGTACGAGTGACAAATCATTTGTTCCTCCAGCAGAATCTACGGCTTTCTGTGTGTTTTTGCCATATTGAAAATGGCTGAAGTGGGGGGAAAAATGAAAAATTTGCAAAAATAATTAAAAGGTTCAAAGTAACCTGGATTGTGGATGAGCTGCTTTAATCATTGTAACTGGTGTAGCAATGCTGTCACTTAGTGACTGCTGGAAGATAAATGCAGTTGTTAAATTCAGAATTTATACTCTATTGGCATTATTTGGCTATAGAATTGTGAGATAACACAGGAATACTATGAGGCAGAAGATAATGTATTCCTAAACTTACCTTTTCTTAACTTCTTTCAGGCTTATAAGAACATGGAGATGTTTAATTTTGTCAGCTATAAATGTCTGTATTCCTGCGTTTGAAGTCGAGGAAGCTAATATGGGATTTCATGGCTGTATAAATAGCCTGTGTTCAGGATCACTTTGTACGTTTTTGCCAGTTTCTGAGCTTCACCAGGAGCACCTTGGCCTTCTTCAGTGCATTAGTACACAATGCTGATAATGAAATTATGGTTCCCACTAACATAAATAGAAACAGATGTTATCAGGCACCTTTTCCTTTTCCAGCAATAGCTTTGCCTTTCTGTCCTAGAAAAGGGTCTGTCAAAGCAGACAGCCTGACAGGCTGCTTGGAGGGAAATTTAGAAAGGCAGGTGCCATCAGAGCACTCTGTTTTGACAGCCAGAGACTTGAATTTGTCAATCACTTTTATGAGCAGCAGGAACCTTCATCGACATAAGTGGGAAGTAACTTGTATGGTTTCTGGTGGTTTGTTATTTGTTTTTGTGAGGTTTTTTTTGTCAGCTTTGTATCCAAACTAGCTTAAAGTGAAATATTTTAGAAATTTCTGATGGGATTGTTGTATGCTGGTTTAAGTTTAGTTTTAAATTTAAAAAACGAATGTTCCAGTGAACAGGTCACTGTATGAATCTGGAAATTGCACACATTAATATCACAGAGTTTAATTTAGGGGTATCTTGAGACATATATTATTATATAAAAGTGCTCGTGCTAAAGCAGATGAAGAGAAATAAGCAGGAATGCTTTTGGAAACTTCTGACGTGTTGCCAGTGATTCACCAGCAATCTGGGTGGAACCGTTATCAATCCTGTTGATTTAAGCACCACAGAAGTTGATATTCAGTGAGTGTGTATATGAAAATAATGCTTTAATCACTTTGTATGTGGTTCAGAAGTCTTGGGTGGCACTGATGCTGGCTACCTTTGATAGTGATGGCAAAAACTGACATCGCATTTAATTAGAGTCTCTATCTCCTAACTAACCAGTGCTGTAAAAGGGTGGAAATTGACCTTTCCCAGTCTGTAATATGTAGTGATACTAAGGACAATTACCGTTTGTTGGGGTTTTTTTTTGTTTTTTTTTGTTTTTAATTCTACACCAAGAACTGTAATTTACATGCTGGATACCTGGGAAAAAGGAGTTTGAGCCATTTGAAAGAACTTGTGGAGTCGTATGTAGCTTTCCAGTGGTATGCCATGTAAAGCTGAACTAGAAGGAAAGAACTCATCTGCATGTAGGTTCCCAGACTTCCCAATAATCTCAGAATAGTGATGCAGAAGCCACTATAAGATATCTTTTAAGCAGGTGATCTTTGTAAAACTTTGTAATTTTTTGCAAAGCCTACTCATGTTTAAAATTCTCCCCCTGTGGATTCACTGAATCATTTTGCAGGTGAAAGTCTGTGTGGTTTGTGATGTTTTTTCCCACACCCAGTAAATCAGGTGGTTGTTTGCTGGAGCATCTCAAGTAACATTGGCTGATGGGCCAGAAAAACAAATCTGACTCAAAGTACACGACAGATAAACCATAGGGGAATTAGTATTTTGAAATTAATGTCTTGGACTGTACTAGATAATGCATGTGAAACCATTATCATACAGGTATAAAGATATAATATGCTCCTGTTGTGAAAGATTATTATATAAACACACTGCACCAACTGAAATTTCAGTATGACCTTCAAGATTCCGTGTAGGCTCTGTTACAGTAACGTAGTCTGAAGTCTAGGGACTCTGCTAACTGAGAAAGAAAGCCACAGATGTTTACTTACGTTATGTTACTTTCCTTTCTATGCAGAGATTCCACAGTGTGCCCGGAATTAGGTGCAGTTTCCATCACTGAGTCTGACCAATTGTTTTACTGAAGAAGTGCATCTCTTGATAATTACCTTTTGCATCACTCTCATTTTCTTCATTACCAGTACAGTTAAAATTGAAATGGTATTAGATTTCCAAGGGCTGATTTCCTAATGAGGTTTTTTATTTGTGGAAGTGTGTTAATGGGCAAGAAGGTGCAAAAGTCCTGATGGCATATTATAAATAGATTTTTCTGATATAAAAATAATTTCTGGTTAGAGTGCTTGAGGAAACAGCTTTGCTGTTACTGCATGGTAGCAACATATTTGGTGCTATCAGCTGGAGCAGAAAGAGATTTTGGTGATAGAAATAGTAAGAATTCTAAATCATTTGCTGTAAATGTGTGTTGTCAGAGGCAGTACCAGTTGTACACTGCTCTGTGTTAGGAAGTGTAGAGGAGTGTGTCATGCAAGTGTGATGGGTGTCCTGGCCTCACACTGGGATGACTTTTGGATGGAGGGAGAAGGAAGCTGCAGGGGGTCTGGGGGAAACTTTCAGCAGGTAGAGATGACTTACCATCTACATCAGGGCATATATGCATGTACAAAAGGTCCTGGACATCCTGTGCAGACTTCTATGAAAACTTCTGCCCCACATGCTAGGTTAGCTTTTCTTCCCCCTCCCCAAAAAAACCAAAACATATTTCAGGAAGCCTAGAAGCCACATGGAGAATAAGATCTCTCTTTATCACTTGGTTGTACAAAGTAGGTAGAGGCCCACAGTGTAAGCTACCTTGTTAGAATGAAGACTTTTTTAGGAATGTGGACAAAAATCTTTGTATGAGAAAGAGATGTGAGGAGGTGAGGGGAGACAAGGGAAGAGGATTGTTTTGATGCACAAAATGATTCTTTTTTTTTTCATTTTGCTACATAAGAAATGGAAGATCCACAGTTAAACTGAAAAGTAGTGGAAGTGTTGCTGGAGGAACAGATCTTTCACTTGCTTCACATAGATTGTGACACAGTTGCCATGTAATTTGATGCCAGGAGCACAGAAGAGAGTGTTTGTGTCAGGGAATACTGTGGTGAGTCTGGAATTCAATATTACAGAAGCTGGAGGATTTATTGACAGTTATGCCTTCCAGCCATGGTCACGAAAACCACCATAAGGACGTGTTGTTCTTGCCTCTTGCTGAATAGACACCTCTCACTGCAGATTGCTTGCAGAACCACTTATAAAAGTATTAATTTTCAATTACTGAATTTCTGGTGTTTGTGGTGTGCATGTTGTATTGATCTGAGACAGGACTGCTTCAGCTACAAGACAACTGAAGAAACGAAGTGTTTGGTGTAGCTGAAATGTGCTAGGCTGGGAAAATGAGGCGGTTCTTTATTTCTTTTAGTTTGTTTTTTGTTTTAACATGGAAAGTCTGGTTGGTCTCATCTCTCTACTATTCCAGTTTATTAGGTGTTTTTTAAATTGTCTAATTAAATACTCTTTCAAAGCAGGCTGTTAATCTTAAATTAAAATCTGGGCATTCCAAATATAATTATTTTTCAGGATGCTTCTGTGTTGTCAGACAGTGTTGGTCCCCATCTCAAAATTAGGTGCTGTATTTAGGGCAAAAGGAGTAAAGTTCAGGGAAGGTATTACACAGCGAGTTAATTGAAATTCATGCCACAGAGGATGGTCTTAATTACCTGCTTGCTGATAAACCAAGTTCTGTAGAACCCTACCAGTGTTTGGTACATTTAAATTTCTCAGTGCTTTGTTTTTAGAGTAAACATTACTCATAATAACTTGTCACTCTTCAGTTTTTGTAGCAATTGTGTTTGAATTAGTAACTTCTCCATGTCTTGCTACAGTGACTGTGTAATATAAATGCCCTTCAAAAGTGACTGAAATAAAACTCTTACTGTTGACTTACTTTTCCTGTAAGTCACATTCTTTCAGATTGTTCTCCTTCCACCTCTGTTCCTTTTGTTACCACTTTAGAATGGAAGTCCTTCAGGTACTATTTGATGTCAGAGCTGTACCAACAAGTGGAACTGTTAGGACTTCATTATCCAGCCACTCACAGTACAGCAAGACTAAAGTCTTTTGTCCTGTGGGGTTTTTTTTTTCAATTCTGTGCTAAGATGCAAGAGCTGAAGGAGAAACCTTGAAATTAATGGAAACTAAATTGTAAAGCAACAGTAGAAAGTGAGTTTGATTAGCTTATGTGGCATTCCTGAATTGTGGTGTGTTGCATAAACATTATTTTATGACCATTAATGATTCTGGCAATTATGCAGGCCTAATGATAATTAAAGCTCACCTTTCCTGATATAAGCTGTTCTCTGAGAGGCTTAGTAGAAAAAGTTTCCCTGCCTTTGTAAGTGAACATTATGCTAATAAATTCTTGAAAAATCTGCTCATGAGTCCAGTGAAACTATTATCTCTGTTTGTGGTGTGTCACAGTTTAAAATTCCTATATCATTGTACGAAAATCAAGCCTGGGTTTTGTGCCAGAGATTGAAGTGGTTTGAGGAGATAGGAAACAGCAATGTGCTGTCCTGCTTTACAATCTATGTATGGAAGAAAGAGCAGGAATTGTGAAGCAAGTCTTGGCCTCCACTCCCTACAAATGAAAAATCTTCACAGCTATGTATGATGTTGCATATGTATTTTTGGAGCTCTGCTAGAGCAATTGTTTGTTTAACATATCATCTGGGAAGTTGTTTCTAGACGTGTCTGAGGGGCTTCATGCCAAATCACCATCCCCCTAATATAAACAGAACTAATAAATCACATTTGAAAGATCTTGATAAATAGCTGTTCATCATCATACAGAAATTGTCACTAGTCACCTGCATTGTTGTTAATTATTGTATGGGTAGACAAAATCCAGAAAGTTTTGGGAGCTGGAAAACGCCTTGGTCTTATTTATCAGCTCTGAAGGACAGTAATTCTTGGTCTTGCTTTGTAGGGGGGATGTGGATTTTAGATCAAAAATAGGTGAGAGCAGTACAAAGTCTCACAAATTACTTAAGCAATTGCAAAGGAAATACCACTCTCTGATGTACCTTTCCAGGCTTGAAATAACTTTAAGGCATCTATCTCTTTGCTTGCTAAAATGCTCTGTTTTCTTTGTTCTTCTTTTTTCCTGGATGCATGGTTCTCTTTATCTTCCCTGTTCTCTTTAATGGTATTCTCTATTTTTCTTCTAATTTTTTTTTTTTCCATTTAACTTTGTTCTGGTCTGAGCCACTCATCAATTCAGCCAGCTAATGCAGGTAGCAAAGATGGCTGATTGCCTCTTAGTTTCATTGCTTTATAGTTCAGAGTTGCAGGATAGATGGTTTGGATAATGGAGCAACCTGTGGTACTATTTATTCTTAGACTTTACTGAGGACTGTCAAAACATCAGTGCTTCCTCTGGAACCGATGGGAAGTTAGGGAGCACTGCGACCACTGTGCTGTGGATTTGAAAGGAGAGATGGAGAAAGATAAAAATAAGTTAGGCTAAACTGGCCTGATGAGATGGACTGGGCTAGTTAAACCAAAGGTAACGACTCAGGCTGTCCTTCCTGTTTTATGAGTCATTCTGCCATTTAATTGTGTGAGAAGGCCTCCTGTAGTATTAATTAAAAAGGAGGCCTTAGTGCTGCAAAAACCTATAGTCAATTTTAATTTTAGTCTTCGTTGTTTAAACTGGGCCTTATGGATAGAAGCCTTGACACTGTAACTACTTTGTAATCATAACAGTGGAAAGAAAATGTTATTCAGGAGAGTGAGAATTGCTTAAACTTTGGTTGCTTGGAGTAGACCAGATTATTTAAAATGTAACTGGTTTGTTGCCAGCGATTGTCAGATTCTGCTGAAGAGATGTGAGCCAGCAGGATTGTCTTTTGGACTGGCTAACCTGTATGTGGATTGTTAGTTTCCTGTACTTGTGTGCTGTATTAAATGCTAGCTGAATGTACCTTTTCCATGCTACCTTTTAATGCTGCTTATCCACTGTTTTGTGGTTTATACAAATACATTTATTGGTTTGGAGATATCTTGCTTTGATTCCATCGGGTTTTGTCTCCTGAACATTTTATTCCATTTTTAGGATGTACTTGTGTTAATAATCTTCATGGACATGAGTAATTTCGGTGCACAGAAAAGGTGCTCAGAGTAAGGGTTGGCTGTGCTTGGAAACCCTCTAAATCATCTCATCTCTGGTTTTTTTACAAGAAGTTCCCTGTTGATAACAGTATGAGAGTGGAAGTATGTGGAATAACCTGGTTCTAACTTGTGCCAAAATGAATTGGGAAACTGATCTTTTCAGTTTTCCCTTCGGTGATGCTGCTTAGCATTTTACTGGTAACCTGCCTGGAGGCATAAAGGTTCTGTTGGAGTGTAAGGTACTTCTTATTTTTATTAAAATAATCAAGTGAAAGGCTGTGAAAAGCTCTCAAACACCTTAACTGGGAAGCAAAAAGGCACAGTCCAGTTGGTTGCAAATCAAAATAAATTCCTTAAGTTATACTTGTACTAAATTTACCCCTTTTCTCTAATTATTACTAGACTTATCTTCTATCTGAGCAGTGTGATTTTTGCAGAATATATTCTTAGTGGAGGGAAACGTGGCAAAATTTTAATCTGTCCTTAATGTGTGATGTTCTTTCTCATTTCTGTAGCATTTACAAAAAGGAAAAAAAATAGGACTACTAAGATGGCATCAACACTGGCAAGTAGCTTTCAGGCTTTTTTTGTTTTTTCTTTTAGCATTCATTCCTTTACCAGGAGTATTGGAAATTAATCGGTTAAGGCAGAATAACCTAAGTGTCAACGTCGATGCTGTAGTTCATAGAAGTGTAATATTTCCCTCTTGATTTTCTGTAAATCTGAGCATTTACATGACCTCAGCAGAAGTCTGTAGTAAGCTTCTCTGGTCACTCCTCTCTCAGTGGAACTTTTCTGTCAAATACTTCTAACAAAACAGCACTCAAGAGCTGGGTGGGGATGTCTGTGGGTGTGTTTGTGAGGAGAATTGTATGCTCACTGCAGTTTTTAGATTCACTAGGCCGGTTGAGAATAGAACTTGAGCTCTGTCACATTGAAGCTTGGTCATGGTGTAGGTGATTTCAGGACACACCAGGAAGAAAGGCTTCCACAGAAATCTTTGGTATTGGTATTTAATGACATGATGATGTGGCTGTTGCATTGGGCAGTGCAGGAGAGGAAAGGGGTGTGGAGTCAGGGTTACTCACCAGGTATTCAAACAGTCACACGTATATTTTAGCTAAAATCTCGATTGAAAAAAAAACCAACCCAACATTCTACAGAGTCTTCCTATGAGTAATACAGGTATTCACCTGATAACGTGACTTGTCCTTCCCCAGGAGAGGGGGTGGGGGAAAAAGCCCTTGCTTATTTACTAGTTCATGTGACAGTGATTGGAAGCCTTCAGGAAGGGGAAGTTAATGACAGCAATTCTTTCCTTCAAGCATGTCTGATAATTCATTAATGTAATTTCAGAAACTTGGTGTAGCTTTTGAGAAGTGGGAATAGTCAGTGATGTTGATGTGACAAGCTGCTATGTGAGTTGTCAGTACCGAATAAAAATGGACAGTAAGCCTATGGAAATTCAGTGACTCAAGTATGCTAATAAATACATTTAAATACTTTGTTCTTGTAAGGTTTTGCATGCTGAATAATCCCCAGTGCAGTTATGAGGGTTTCACTAGTGTTATTACAGCTGCCTTTAGCTTACCCATTTTTAGAATTTTCTCTTTTGAATTGTGTGTCTTTGGGTTTTAGTGTACTGTCATTGTTTTTATTCCAAAAAAGCCAAGTGGCTGAATATAGGAATGTGTAAAGGGACTGCATGGGTGGTAAGAGAGTTTCAATGCCTAGTTTTCCTTTCCTGTACCTTGTCATATATTTGGATACCTGCTGTTTAACCAGACTCACATAACACTAGTCAGAGGAAATTTAAATTATCAAATCATGCAAATATTGGTTGTACATGGCTGGCTTGTCATTTGTTATGGCTTGATCTGCAGTAACAGTGTTGCAATGGGCAGCTCAGTTCTATTTTTAAGACTTTTTAAAGTAGGAAATTTGAAAAATGGAGAAATCTGAGTATTCCATGTGTGCCATAACTAAAACATCAATCAGATGTGGTCTCACGGTACTGGAAAAAGGAAAAGGTAGCACTGTGGTCAGGGTGTGTGGAGGCTCAAACACTTGTAATCTCGTAGCAATGTGGGACAATACCTATTAAAAGGTCGTGGTGAGCTGTTGCTACTTCAAGGAGATTGTTAATAGAAATTAAATCACCCAAATGAAATACAGAGTTGCTTGATTTTGCAGCTACTGTTACTTTCTTTCTGAAAGTATGTCAGTCTTATCTTAAGATACTAGACTAGATAAGCCTTATCTAGTCCAGTATCTTAGTTTTCCTTGAGTGAAGTCTAAATTTCTGTGAATAAAGTTCATTAGTGCAAGTTTTCCCTTTGCTTTTAAAAAGCTGGTTCACCATGCTGTGGGGATCTGTTTACTTTTTAGTAACACAACTCCAGCAGTAGTTTGTGAGATAGTTTGTGAGATTGCATCCCGTGTACTTTTTATTTTACATCTTTCTGGTTGCTGATAATGCAATAATATAGTGTAATATGGTTTTTGAGATTAATATATCTTGGAAGACTGGGAATGAGAAAAATTCTTTTTTGTGGACTGCTCCATTTAGATTAAGTCTCATGAAAAGTAAGCAGTAAGTAAGAGGACTTTCTTTTAAAAGACAACATTCCCTATTTCGAGGAGAATTGTTTTTACAAGTCATACATAGCAAAATACATCAAGTTGGCACTGGATTTTTAGTAGTTTACTCCCAGGATTATTGCATTTTGCCTTCTTGATTGAATGATTTTCAAGTTATGTAACTTTAAACTTCTATAACTAGGGTTATAATTCAACCTCTTTATAAGAGGATGTAGGATGTTCTTTTTCCCAGTTGAATCCAGGCTCCTGTGAAAAATAAATCTATATCTTCTCCATTACTGGTAGGAGGATCAGTTGGGGGTTGGATTTTCTCTCTTATACATGACTATCTTATGTTGCTCCATTAAAAAAAGAAATATAAGGCAACAGCTTTCATTTTTGTGGTTAAGCTTGAAATGTTTGTTACTGGTTTAAGAGTAGGTGTTTAATGGAAACCCTGAGACTTGAGCCTTTTGTTTCCATTCACTAAAACTATGGGTACTTTTGTCATGGGTTTGACACTGGCTGGAAGCCAGGTACCCACGAAAAAAAACCCAAAAAACTATTCACTTACTCTCTTCTGCAATGGTTGAGCAGAGGAGGGAGAAAGAGCAACTGAAAGGCTCACGGTATTGAGATAAGGATTAGGAGAAAACACTCTAAGGGCAAAACAGGCTCAGAAATTAACAGGTATAAAGAAAAATTATTAATGGAATTAAAAGAGGATTATGAGATACTAAAATAGACCTTTAGAATTCCTTCCTACCTCCCCCCAGCCCTTCTTTTCCCTTCATTGACAATGCAAGGAGACAAAACATGGGGTTTGTAGTCAGTTTATCACTTCTAAAAATCTTTTCCTCAGTTCGTTTAGGGAAAGGAGTCTCTTCTGTTATGCTGGGGGGGTCCTTCCCACGGGAGACATTTCTCTGTGAACTTTCCAAATGTAGTTCTAGTTTTCACGAGTGAGTCCCTCCCACAGGCAGAGCAGTCTTTCCACAACTGTTTTTTGTGGGCCATTTAGTTCGTGGGGTGTAGTTTGTAAGGATGAGCTGTTGTAGTGTAAAAGCCAAGGTCCTCTTCCTCTGTATGTGGAAGCGGAGGTTCTCTGTGTCTATTCAAGTTTATCACTGGATTACTTTTCAGCATCCACACGCTCCGGTTGAACACCTTTTTTTTTCACGGGCTGTGGGTGAATTCTTCATCTCCTCATGCACTTCATGAATTACAGGGAAACAGTTTGTTGTATTATAGTCCTCACCATGGCTTGCAGAAGAATCATCAGCTCCGATGCCTGGAGCATCTCCTCCTCCCTCTCCCTCCTTTTCACTGACCTTAGTGTCGCCATGTTGTTCTCCTCACATGCCTTCACCTTGTCTTTTTTTTCTGACTCGAGAGAGATGGTGTCCGTGTTCTCAAATTCTATCAACTGACGAGTTTTTATCGAGTTCGCAGCGCTGGAAGGTTGATTCCGTGCGGGGAGCGCATCGGGAATGACTCGCCGTGCCCCTGGCTGCTGGTCACGTGTTCCCCGCTGGCCCCGCCTGAGCCGCGCGGGCTGCCGGCTCCGCTCAGCGCCTCCCCTCATGCGGGGCGCCGAGCGACAAAAGCTGCGGCCTCCACCTCTGCCCTTCTGCTCGCAGCCTGGCTGCCTAAAGCGGCTAAGCAAGTAAAGTTCATTGCGAGCCATGCCGGAACGGCAGCGGCCGTTTTTGGCCATGTGGTGCCGGCCGTGCGGCTGCTCCCGGCGCCGGGATGGCGGCAGCCACTCCCGGTCTCGGCTGGGCGCCGCACCCCGCCGCTCGGCCGCCCCCGGCGCTAGGATGGTGCCCCTGGGTGCCCCCGGCGCAGGGATGGTGCCCCCGGGCGCAGGGATGGTGCCCCCGGGCGCAGGGATGGTGCCCCCGGCGCTGGGATGGTGCCCCCGGGCGCAGGGATGGTGCCCCCGGGCGCAGGGATGGTGCCCCCGGCGCAGGGATGGTGCCCCCGGGCGCTGGGATGGTGCCCCCGGGCGCAGGGATGGTGCCCCCGGGCGCAGGGATGGTGCCCCCGGGCGCTGGGATGGCGCCCCGGGCGCGCAGGTTCGGCCGTGTGGCTGCTCGTGGTCCGGGATGGCCCCAATGGCCGTGCCAGGAAGGGGCCCGGTTGTTCCCTCACCACACCTTGAAAAGGCAGAAGGAAGAGGAACTGAGTTCCTTTTTTTCTTTTGAAATATGTCGTCACAGGCGTAATGGGCCAGTCAATATGTCCGTCGTCAGAGCCTTTAGGGATTGACTCTGCTGGACATAGTAGAAATTTCGAGGAGCTTCTCTTTCAGAAGCAGGCTCTGTGGCTTCCTCCACCCCCACTAAAAGCCAGATTGTGTTAAACTAACACAGCTTTTCATGATGTTGTCAAGCTGTAAAGAAAAGATTCTATTTTTATAAATCTAGAAGGTGAGACTGACACCAAGGCTGCAAAATATTTAAGGATGGGATTTTTTTCATGTAATTGAAGGTTGCATGAAAAGTCTAATTCAAAAGGAGTACCTTGCCCCAGGCTATTTTTGGCCTCTGGAACTGCTTTTTTAAGCAGTGCTACCAATTGAATCACCGGCTGCCAGTATCATTTAGAGCAAGTGAGGCTCAATTACATTCTGAGTCAGATGTACCTGAATTAACCTGCTTTTCAGCAACAGTTGTGTGACCTCTCCTGCTGCTACTTAAAGACTTTAAGCCCTGTGTGAATGGTAATTTAACACTGTCTAAAAGTCTTGAGCAGGTTTGTCAGTGCTGAATAGTGTTTGGATTTTTTACATCAAATCTGTTGGAGGTGTGGAGAAAATCTTGTATAATGTGTTGACTAGCTAATTTTTTATTTATGCAATTGTTCACAAGAGGGCTGTAATTCTCTAGGCTCAGTGCCATTTCTGCCACAGCTGCCTCTTGACCTTGGATGACTCCAGAGCTGTAGTGTAGCTTAGGTTGTGTTATTAAAACACAATTACAGTCTCTGTCATGAAAACAGGTAGAATAAGATAAAGAACGTAAGTTGGACAGATGAGTAATATTCCTGCTATTATTGCAAGTGAAGCTATTACAGGACTCAGCAAAGAAGTTTATCTGGTTTGGGCCCTGTAAGCTATTCTTGTATCAGCTATTGGAGCATTTACAATTGCTTCCTTATTTGCATCTAGGTTCTAGGGGCAGGAAGGGGATGTGAGTTATGGACTGCTAGAGCATTCTCTGGACAGTACTTCCCTCAGTGCTGTAACTGCAGTGAGTTGAAATCAGGACTTTGACTGTATTTTGCATAACTTGCACCATTAAACATTGCTTAAATCTAGCATTGGTTTTGAAACTGGATAATTTTGGTGTTGATTTAGTATAAAGTAATAATTCCACAAATTATTGCTTATTCCATTTCACCTACTCTCATCATTCCAGCCTGTTAGTGTAGTCATCTTTATTGTTAGGATTGCTGAATAGCATTTAGGTAGCTAGTTAAAATTTAGTCAATACTTTCAAGATGGCTTCCATTAATGAAGAAATGCATTAAAAGTCTGTGTTGCCCTGCTTGTGCCCAAATAAGCTGCTTATGAAACTGCACCTAAAAACTTGACAAGTTTACTGATGCTAAAAGTGTCTGCCTTGAAGTTCCTTCTTCTGTGCTTCCCACAGTTTCTTCCATGTTTCCAGGACTTCTTAACCATTTAACAGGTCTGGAACATCATTTGGAACCTTTTAGAAGCGAATGTGAGAAGGAAGGGAATTTGACTTGGATAGGCTTAGGTCCTTAAGAGAGATGAAGCATGGGCATGGAGAGGACTTTCTGTGAAGTAGTTTAAACTTGCCCTGCTCTAAACCTATGCTTGAAAATGCACTGGAAATGCTAAATAGGTAAAGTTTCAGTATCTGTTTTCCTTGGTTGTAGAATGCAAGTACGAGTCAGGATGCTTGGGTCCTCACAAGACTAAGGTGGTTAACACATGTTAGTTTATTTGGAGAGATTACATTCTCTTGCTGCTGTGCTAAATCTCATTTGAAGTATCATGCTTATTATAGGTAGTGGCTGTGATTTGCTCTTTGTTTACAGCTTGAGTATTTTCAGAGAATCAGAGTAGATCAGGGTGGAAGGGACACCACAGTGGGTCATCAGGTCCCACTTCTCTGCTCAAGCAGGTTCATCCCAGAGCACACGGCACAGGATTGTGTCCTGACAGGTCTGGAATATCCCCAGTCAGAGAGACTCTCTGGTCTCTGTTCCAGTGCTCAGTCACTGCACAGGAAAGAAGTTCTTTGTCATGTTCAGGTGACACTTCCTGGGCATCCATTTCTGCCCGTGGTTTCTTGTCCCACTGCTGGGTCCCAGGGAGCAGAGCCTGGTCCTTGCTCTGAGCCTTCCCTGCAGACAGGGACAGAGAGGGACGAGGGCCCCTCTCAGCTGGGTTTCCTCTCGAGGCTGAACAGCTGCAGGTGCCTCAACCTTTCCTTGTGAGAGAGCTGCTCCATGCCCTTCCTCATCTCCTCAGCCTCTGCTGGACCTGCTGCAGGAGCTCCAGGTCTCTCCTGTCCTGAGGAGCCCAGACCTGGACACAGCGCTCCAGATGTGTCTCACTAGGACTGAGCAAAGGGGCAGGATCAGCCCTGGAAGAGCTGGAAATGCTCTTCCTAATGCATCCCAGAATATCATTGGCCTTCTTGACCACAAGGGCACTTGTTTGATTAGTGTTTAACTATTCTCTTAGCAGCTACAACTTGGCTGATCTGGGAGAGAAATGAGGAAAACCTAGATTATTTTCTCTTAGCAACTCCTCAGGCTGCCTGCCTCAACTTTTTGGTAAAACTGCAATGTTTGGTGAGCACAAAAGCATTTGTTGTGCACGTTGTTTGTAAATGTGCATATTTTCCCTGAAGATGATGATGCCATACCATTTCATTATAATGCAGAAATTATATCATATGCTTGACTGAACAGGTGCAGGAAGTAGAGGAGCTGATTTCATGAAGCTGATATAGTTCAATAATTCTGTACCAAAATCTTTGAGAGAATGGTGTAATGAGTAGAAATATAATAAGGCTCAGAGGGTGAAAAAATATTCTTTGTCATTGTGAGCTCCTGCTGTGATAAAATGTATGTGCCACAAAAACTAGGTGCTCCATTGGCTTTTGAGATAATATCGCAGTAGTCCAGAGGGGGCTTTGTATGTAACAAAGAAAAAAAATACCCTTCTTGTGATTACAATGTTTAAAATGTAGCTGTATATTAAACAGGCAGGCAAACAACTACATTGGTAGTTGTGTTAAAAAATTCATTAGTTTTCACTGCTCTTGACTTTCTGCTTTTAATAAAAGATTTTTTTGATTAAATGTTTAAATGCAGTCTTCTAAAATAAATTGCTTTGAAGGTAAATAGAATAACTAAAACTTTATTAGAGAGTACTGTTACGTAAACAGCATTTATTATATGTTTTTTATATATTTATTATATATTAACATGAAGCTATTTGACATCTATTTTTAAAATTAGGGCGGCATCTACTAAGTTACAAGAAAAGCCACCTCCCAATCAGAGAAAAGAGAAACGAGAAGAAAATACTATAAAGAAGTCCTGAGACTCAAGTTTTCAGGTGAACTCTGAAAATGTTTTCTGAATAACTGTGGAGTTCTTTGTAAAATGGGATTTTACATTTCCATTTTACACTTTCATTGACAATGAAACAGAAGCCTTTTATTGCCTATGCTGGGCAGTAGCATTTCTATTCACTTAACACTGATCTTACAGTATATTTCAGCATTTTATTACTATTGCACCTGGAATTTTTGACATATGTCATTTGATTTTTTTTAAGTCTGACAGTCAGTTTGAAAACAAATAAATTAGGAGAGTGACAAGTGTAATGCCAGGACATGGACCTAAGGGCAAGGAGATGGGTAGGAAGTTCAGACTATTGCTTGATTCTTGCCTTGTAAGTTTATCAAATAAAATTTTTTAGTAATATTTTCACAGTACACTACAAAAAAAAAGAAAAAATGCTGGATTATTTTTTCTTTTTGGAGAGAGTATTCTTACATAATAAGAATCCCCTCCTGGGGAGGAAGGGGTGCGGGATAATTATTAAATGTTGTATTATTATAGGTTAGAGGGCTTTTTTTGAACTGTTTTTGACCAGTATCTCCAGCCAGTCTGTAAGTCTGCCCTTCTATCTCACTGTTTGACATTGCAGTTGTAATGTTATTGTAGCTGTAGTGTCACTGACATCAAAGCAGAACTAGAGCTGCTGAATTAAGTGGGGAGAAAAGCTATTTCTGAAGAGTGGGTGGCAGGCAGTATATTATATCTTTTTGTTAGATTGTTTTTCTTAATGCTTTCTTTTTCATTGAATTGTGCTGGGTCTTCTTAATGATTCATGACTAAGGAAGGATAAAGGTGTTGCAGTGATATCAAGATCTTCCTCTCTCCTTTCCATAACTTACTTTTCATTTTCATCTGCCAGATGCCTGTAGTAGTAGTTTTCAGGTAGCTGTAGATTATTCTTGCATGGAAAAGAACTGTACTGGTCTTGGTGAACACTACTCCAGAGCAATACTCACTTCAATTGCTTTTTCCTCATAAAGTCTACTACTTGGAGTTATTCTAGATGAGCTGGGTGGCTGATTTGTTGCCTTGTTTTAGTTAAAATGAGGTACTGGTTGTGTAATTGCTGTCCACCCACATTTCTGCCTACCTGTATTTATTAATAAAGATCTATGTTTAAAACTCAGCTGGGACAACTATGTCACCAGTCCAGCTGGAGTATTTTAGGAAGGAATGAGAAAGAAAGAGTAGGGACTTCCCTAGCTGACACTGAGAGGTAATATCTGCCTGTACCCTTGAATCTGAAGACTTCTACCAGCTTGTCCTCTTTATCTTTGCCATGGCTGTTTTCAAACATGTCTTCTCTGGGAAAAGCCAATTATTAGCTTGCCTCCTTGTGACAGCAGGGTTGGGAGCTCCTGAGGGTTGGACCAGTTGGACCCAAGCCCCTGTCCTGAAAACTACTGTGGATTTTTGAAGTGCCTTCTGCCTTTCTTTTAATCTGTTTGGTTTTTCCTTGACTTTTAAAGTACTGGTTTAATCATTATGTTACTGTTACAGTTTTCATTGACAAATGCAAGAACTCGTAATTTGAAGTGAAAGCAATGTTGTAGAGCTGTTGGCTGCTATTAACTCCTTAGACTTTATTATCTGTTGGTAGAAAAAATTTTCTTGGTGGTAGATCATAAAACCATTTGCTATTTAAGAATTGTCACTTCCTCTTTTAAATAAGCTGTAAGGGATGTATAATGTCAACCAGAAAGTATGAAGCTGGAAGATACATGTGTATCTTCCTTGAAAATTTTATGATTTTATTTACATGCAGGTTTTGTATTTTGGAGGGCATGAGCAAGAACAATTAAATTTTGTGTACATGTGTTGTGTTTTAATGTTCGTGACCCTAATGGTGGTTGGGTGAGAATAGGGGTCAAGGAAATGATATATCACATGTCAAAAATGATGTATCAGGTTTCATTCCGTGTTTTTCCTGTTAAACACCATATAAATAACTTAATTCAACAGTTTTCTGTAGGAAGACATGAGGTCTTGCCTCACAGGATGTTGGGAAGCTTAAATCATTGTAAATTGCTTTCAGAGCGTCTGTTGGGGAGGTACTCTGGTGGAGTTGTGATGTTGATTGTTTGGTTTTCTTGTTTTTCTTGTGTTATTACTAGGCAGGGAGCTTCAAATAAAGAATAACATCTTACCCTTAACTGGCCCCATTTTCCTAAGGTACTTCACTGGCTCTACCAAGTAAGAGACTTTTGGCTGAAATTACATAAATTTCTCCCTTTGTTTTCACAGTCAAAAATTACTGAAGAGAAAAGAAAATAGATCTTGAATCTGATTTAACTGAGTTTCACTTACTTAGGGACATAGTTTTGATGATGTTCATGATTTTATCTTTGCTTCTTTTTTTAAGTGGCTTATTATACAGCTACTGAAGCCAGCTGAAGCTTTGAAGGAAGGGTGGGAATATGCATTGCGTACAGACTTGCAGGTTTTGGTGTTGGGAGGGGATTTCTTTGTTGGGGCTCTGTGCTGTGGGCAGTGTTCAGTGGTGTTGGGCGTGTGCTGGCAACACGCATGCGTGGAGCAGGAATGGGGAAGTCGGGCACTTGCTGCCAGCGGAGAGTGTACTGAGAAGTTTGAGAGAGCAAACAGGAAGGGGAAAAAAACCCTGAATCTGTCAGACATAGTCTTCTGGGCTTATGGTATGTGTTGTTCATGGAGCTTACCAGGCCGAGGTAAGAAACTTTTTTCTTCTACCTACTCTTCTCTGATCAGGTATGGCCTTTCCCTCTCGCTTTAAAAATTTTCAGAGGTTTTTCTGTGGAACTGGATATGGAAAACATTGCTAGAGTGATTTATCCTTTTCTGTGAACCATGAAGTTGGCAGTACCGGGTGCCTGTAAAACAACACATTACTTTTTGGTGGTTAGGGCTTCCCATAGGTTGTCAAGTCAGTTTTTCCCTAAAATGAAATTTAGGACTTTTTAGAGTATTTGTTCAGGGAAAAGAAGAAAGCTACTTAAGTGCCCTCAGAAATACTGTTTATTACAGTGAGCACACTGGAGTAGAAAACAGAAAAGTTCTGTGAAGCACCAGCAAAAATTTGTCTGTTTGGCACTAGACAAGAATGGAGGAGGTTCAGCTGCTGGCTAGAATTGTACTATGGATATCTAGTGATCCTTATGAGTTAGGAATTGCTTTACTGTTGTCTGTTAATTTAATTTAGGTTGTTGATTTATTTTTAATCTCGGTGTCAGAGAGGTTTTGAAGTAGTTAAATGTACCACAGAACCAGTCTCACAGAAGAGAGAAGTGTTCCTGGTTACTGTTTCTCTGAAAAAGTAACTTCTACTCGGAATAGTGTAAGTTATTATCAAGGAGTAAGAGTCTTTAAAAGAATTAATGAAATTGTGTTTTCTTTATTAGAATAAATAATGATTACTCAAGAGTTGTATCTGCGTGAGCAGTTCAGTTGGCAAGCCTGAGTTTGTTTTGGCTCTGAGGAGCTGCTGTAACTTTAAGCTTAGCATTAAATAGGCTTTACTTGTGTTCCCTGGTAACTGCAATGGGAAGCTCCGTTTGATTTAGCTAGGAGTAGGACTCAGCAAAAATGAAATGGCTTCAGCTTAACCAAATTTTGGTTAAGAGGGTGATGATACTGTTTGGGTAATGAAATGCTATGGGAATACATAAAACTCAGGAGTGAGTAATACTCTTAAGAGCTGTATCTACTGAATTGGCAGGAGCTGAGCCAAGGGTGCCTCTTAGGTATGCTGAGTCATCTGCCTAAACTGTGACATAACTTGGTATGGACTGCTGCTGGGAGAGAGCAGTGCCAACTCGGTAGTGATGAAACAGCATGTGATGTGTCCATGTGAGAGCATGCTGGGTCCAAATAAGGTGTTTGTGAGAGAATTTGGGGTGTGCTTGGAGCCTGCACCGAAGGATTCCCTCGGAGAATGCACTTAATTGAAACTGAAAGCAGAGGAATTTTCCTGCGTGTCATTCTGTGTGAAACTGGATGCCAGTGGATGTTGGTACAGACTGTTCTGCATTTTACAAACATCTTTTTGTCAGGAGTTGAATCTGCAAAGGACATGTGGAAGACTCTGGTTGCCACACACATAGCACAGCTTGGACACAAGGCTACGTCAGCCTCTGCATTGTAGTCCAGCAGAGCAAGGATTGAGTGGCTGTTCCAGTGGTTTATGGAATAATCATAAACTGAAGCACTGGCAGGGTCCCAGAGGAGACAGGTCACTGATCTGATTACAGCGTGACATTTCCAGTCTGGGTTGAAGGATGGAATTTCAAGGATTTTTTGGGGCTGGGAGACCAGAAAAGAGGAGAAATTTTTCCAGGTAGTTCTAGATGTGGGTAAAACAGCTTATGCAAGGCTAAACAGGAGGATGAGACTTGCAAACAGGTATTTAAACTCAGAAATAACAAAATCACTCTGTCTCTAGTTTCAGTGTAGGATTCAAGGTTTGTGTCTTGGGGTATCTTCATTCTTAATTACACCTTTTTGTCTTCCAGTTTATGTACTGTGGATGTGTCTTTTTAGTTTTTTGCTTTCTTGGGTTTTGATATATCTATTTTCTTCAATCATGTACAAAGCAGTGTGTATGGTTATACATTTTACAGTGTCAGAAGTTATTGAGTGTGAAATACTTAGTTGAGGGTGGGTTAAAATGTAACATTATGGGGAGGAGGGCTATTTAAGTAGTTACGTCTTTTATAAATTTTTGCATTCTTTATGTTTTGCTTACTTTGGTATAATGCTGAAGAGAAACATTTTTTTTAAAAAGCCTTGTACTATAAAAGGGAATATACTTTTCCTACTGTACATGTTCAAAAAGTGTTCTCTTGCTGTCGTGGGGATGGTTCCAGTAGCAGATAGTGATAATGAAACTGTCTTATTTCCACTGTTTTATTACTGTTTGTAATGTCTCCTGTTTAAAGTAGCTCTTTGAAGTCACAGACTGGTTTTGTTTTTTTTCCCCAGTTATTTCCAAGGTCATAGTGAGTCACAAACCTTGATACAAGACATAGGTATCTTCTGCAGCTTCACGTCTGTACCTCTGTAAGCTTTGTGCTTTAAGGGATTTACATTGTATCCCATCACAGGGCTCTGCTCCCTTGTTGGAAGTTTGAAGATCTGGTGGGAAAATAGGACCATGTATGTGGAAAGCTATGGCACCAGCAACAGTACTTGGTTTGGTGCATGTGCCTTGTGAATCCTCAGTCCCTGTGATGCCATTCCCATCTTGTGTGGGATCAGAGGAATTTCCAGTTTTGTGCTGATCTGCTCTGAAGATTCAATAGTAGCACAGGGTTATTGTTCCAACAGCTGTTCTCTTCTGTGGGGAGCAGGTTGGCTGCATCACACCAGTTACCCATCTGTTGCAGCAACTAGACTGTGCTGAAATAGATGACTTTCTGAGGTTTCTCACAACTATATGTTCTATTGTCAGTGGCCTTCTTGTGCCATTCAGGCACCAGGACACAATCTCGGACACTGTAGAGTCTCTGAGGGCTGTGCTTATGTATAAGCTTTGCTTCCCTTGTTCCCCAGCCTTTTGAAACCTATCTTGACATGGGATCATGGATGCCACTAATTAGTCCTTCCATCTCCAGACTCCCCAAACTTCTCTTTCAGCTGTTGAGTTTGTAAATAAATATGACCTATTTCATTATGCCACAGGTACAGGTAGCAACAACATGGCTCTGTTTACTGGAATTTTTTAAATTAGCTAACGTTAAAGTTGCATTAAACTCTTTTCTTCCAGTTCACAGCTTGGGCTAGTGGCATCTCCATGTTCACAGCTGCTTTCTAGACTTGATGGTACAGCTTCATGTTAGCTTCTGTTTTAAGTCTCCTCAGTTAATGAAAAACTTCTTTTCCTGAATGCTTGGCTAATAATTTGTTTTAAATTGACTGTTCAGTTTGTTTTTGGATTGCAGAGGAGCCTGAGGAATTCTTGCTAGATATTCTAATAGCAGTGTGGTCAAAAGGAAGAGCTATGATTCAGCTCTGAAGTTTTGATCCCCAAAGGATATTTCATAGCACAGCCATACATACAGTAGATTTATCAAGCTGTGTACTGCTCTTTGCAGAAGGATTTCTGTGGAGTTTCTGCAGATTTGGTTTACAAAGAATAATTCTAGCTTGAATGCTTGTTACCAAAGTTTATTCAGTGTATATAAGAGGGCAGTAGCCAGGGAAGTCTTGGAAATAAATTTGCTGCATGTTTTAGGATACCATCTCTCAGTGAAGTAACCTGAAAGTATAGAAGATTTAATTTGGGTTGTGGTGATACATTAGTAGTGGGAATGATTTGACTCTATGCAGACAAGATGGAAAAAATGAGCTGATTCGCCATTAAAGAGGCATTTTGGAAGGGGGAACCCTGAACAACCTTGACATCCTGTCATTGTGCAATGGTGGTGGTAGGGTTAACCACATGTGGTGCCTCTTCTTTGTGCCACCCTGCATTGGGGAATTCTGATTTTTTTATTGACTCCTTATTGGCTGGGAACCAGAGGCTGTGTGGCATTGTATATTATCTTCTGAAGAGAGAAATATTTTTTCTCTAGAGTCCTGAAGCATCCTGAGTTGGAAGTGACTCATAGGGACCATCACAGTACAACTACTTTTCATTAGTGTTAGAGATAAGGTTAGGTGTTTGATGAAACTCAGCTAAAAGCTTAACTAGTAACACTTATTGTTTACCTTGGCAAAATAATGTTAACTGTGAAAAACATTGCACTAAATTCTGAGAAAAAGAAGCCTTTTTTCCTTGAAAAAAGTAGCAGAGACTTTTCAGAGTCTTTATTTTAGTCTTTATTTATATTAGATTTTCTTTTCTGTTTTAAAATGCTTTGACTCTGAATTGCACAGGTCCTGATGTAAAGTTTCTCTCTTTGCCTATGGAATTTAGATTTTAATTGTAAACGTTTTTTAAGCTTAAGATTTGATAAAAAGTCGCTATTTTGCTTGTGGAAGAACTTCCTGTCAGAACAGATACTAGCAAACAAGTGTGCAGTCCTTGGTTTGAAACTGAAGCCAGTGGTGTGTAGCAAAGAGAAACTAGTATATATGGGTGGTTTGGGTGGGGTTTTTGTTGTCATTTTGCTGCTTGATTTAGAAAAATTGGTTATGAATCAGTGACTTGCACTTTTTTTTTGTTTCCAAACTCCACTGGTGAAAGTAAATTAGACATCAGAAATTATTTTATTACCAATTTTCTTTTATGATGATTTTTGCATATCATGTGATCCATCTACTCTTCTACATTTCTCCTCATATGAGTTCTGCTTTTTTCCTGTCCCTAAAGGGATATCTTATCTTCCATTCCCTTATAATGAGTAACATCTGATCTTCTTAATATTTTTATTTGAAAGTGTCATGTAATAAAGACCTCCAAGCTTTTCTTCTATTGTAGTTTCAGGGTGGCTCTCAATAGAGTAAAGATGTTGCTTTCTCTACCAATATAATGTCTAAGCAGGGAGTGAATGATATAAATTGAGGTTACAAAAGGAACAGTTCAGGAACAATTGTCAGTCATCCAGTCATAAATGACTACTAGAAGTGGTTCGTGTTTTGAAGGATGGAGGTGCTTGAATGGCAGACAGAGGGCAAGTGCTGAATTCCAGCAGGAGTGCGTGCAGATTGCCATGGTAACTGAGATTCGTGTGGATGGGTCCATGTGTTACCATACGGCTCAGTCCATCCCAGGCTGTGTGCAGGTGTGTAGTAGCAGCACATGGGATCACTGGTGCCGTGTGGGAGCTGTATTGCAGTGTCTGACTGACCCTGAGCCATTTCTCCTGTCCACCTTGAGCCTTGGGCAGCTCGCACGTTTTGCTGTCGTTGTGTGCCAACCCGGAGCCCACGGGACTCTGAAGAAACGTTTGCTTTTGATAGAGGCTTTGGATGAAGCCTTGTCTAAGCAAAATTATTTAAATATTGAATTATTTTGTACAGTAGATAGTGTACAAAAGTGGATTAGTGGAATTGTCTTCTTTATTAACACTTTATTGATGTCAATTTGCTCATTTATAAAGAGAGAACAAAAAACTAAAAGCTAATTAGTTTTATAACTTCAATGTGATAGTTATCTTCCTTGATGTATTTTAATCTGTACAACAGCAGAAATGGTTTACACTGGCTTTTCCAGAGCCAGAGACTAGCTGGAATTAAAGCGAGTCGTGACTCAGTCCTGCATTTAATGTCAGCACTCCTAGTTCAGCTACACCTCGACAAGTGGCACTTCCCTAGCACAAAGGAGCTCACATGCCTGTTCTAGTACAGAATGCTAACATTGTGTTTCTGTTTTCTTCTAGGTTATGTTTCACACTATGTGCAGACTGTCTGTACTTACAGAAGATATTTAAAACCAAACAGACTTTTTTGCAAAATTTTGATTCCAGTGGAATCTGTACTTTAGATTTTTGTCTCGTCAATTAACTCCTGAAGCAATGCCTGTACAAGCTCCACAATGGACGGATTTTCTCTCCTGCCCGATTTGCACACAGACTTTCGACGAAACGATCCGCAAGCCCATCAGCTTGGGCTGTGGCCACACTGTCTGCAAGATGTGCCTCAACAAGCTCCACCGTAAGGCATGTCCCTTTGACCAGACCACTATCAACACAGACATTGAACTCCTTCCTGTGAACTCAGCCTTGCTGCAGCTTGTGGGTGCTCAGGTATCTATACTTTTTTTTTTTAATCTGTTTTGGTATTGTCCTTCATTTAGGAGGACAAGTCAGGTATAATAAAGAATATGATATTGTCTTAATGATGTGAAGAGAAGGCATCTATCTTTCTGTAGATGTCTACAAGAAATAGTAAAGGTGCCTGGAACAATAGTTTAAATCTTTATTCTGCTGGTGACCATGACATCTAATTCCGTGGGCTGTCACCAGAAAGGGTTTGTTGTGTTTCCTTCCTTCTTCCTTTACTCTTACCTAGCCATGCTGGCCAAAAGGACAAGCTGGATCAGTGAGCTTCTTTTATGGGAAGACATTTTTCTGTGGTAGATGATGTGCTTTTCTGTATTCACCCTGTGAGACCTGTGATTAGTTGTCCCAAAAGCAGGAAGGGAGTGTAAAGGATGTGGGACACATTTCTCTGTTAGCAGCCTTTATACAGCCTTATTTGAAACTATGCAATGAAAATAAAACTCCCTGAGATGAGATGTTACTCTAAATCCATACTGAGGTGGGGGGAAGCCGGCTTGAGACTCTCTTTTTTGCTTGAATAGGTACTGGTGAGGTCAGCTGAAGTGGTGATATGATGGGGATGAGTGGCACTGGTCCTGACAGCAGCCCCAAGAAAGGGCAGGGATGTGTGGAAAGCAGGATCACCTTGCTCAGTTGCAGCACAGACCAACTGGTAAAAGCTTATCAATGCTAGGTGTCAGGTAGCTCCCTGTGCCCCACACCTTCCAGGGCTCGTGGACAGGATTGTGGTCTTAAGAGAGGAGGGATAATCGTGTCTAACTTGTAGGTGAAGAATAAAAAGGTAGATGGGATGCAGTTACCATAAAGAGGTTACTGTTTTATTTTGTACTGCTTCAGTGTCTGGGATGAGTGAAATTAAATGTAGCAGAAACTCCAGTGAGATCTGTAGTTTGGGGAAAAGGAAAGAATTGTGGAAGAGCTGTAAAAGGTGTGGAGGGAAGAGAAGATGCTCTTATGTTGCATTTTATTAGGTGCTGTGGCTTACAGGTCTAAGTGTACTTTTGCCACTTGTTAGGTTATCCAGTGATATGGCTAATTTGTTGTTTTTCTTTTGTGGTATATGGCATAGAGGTTATTCCAGAAGCTCAAAATCAAACGAGGTTTCTGGCTGTGCTGTGACTCATCCTGCTGTGCAGGAGGAAGCAGTGAGATTGTGCACTGCCATTCCTGTGATATGCTGCCATCTTTGAAGAGCTTCCAAGCACTATGAAATCTATGGGTGATGTCATTGAAAAAGCTGTAATTCTCTCCTGTATGTTCTTCCTTCCTGTCTACAGTTTGAGTATTTCCAGTTGCATCTGAATGTCCACATATGTGATAAATGTCTTCCCCTTGCATTTTTTTGTTATTTTGTGTGCATTTGTTAAGCTTTATGAGAAGCTGTGTGATAGCTTCAACTTGGCCTCTGCCAGAATTTAAATTTTTATAGAAACAAGATTCTCTGGAGTGAGATGGAAACCCACCCTGCCCTGTATAGGCAACTGAGAAATTTTTTCTGGTTTTACTAGTTAGCCAGCCAGAGTTTTCTTATCTATATGTGTGAGATATGAATAAAGGTTTTATAGTATAGTGTTTGTCTTGAGAGCACTCTGAACTTTAGGTTCTGACTTAGCATTAGTAACATTATTTTGTTCTCCTTTTTTGTCTGAAAATTTTGTGTGAATAAGATTCACAGGACCTTGTTTCATTGTGACCTTAAAGCTGCAAATGCCACCAGAAGATACATTATTCCCACCCCTGTTCTTTGCCACTCATTTCTGCTTGTTTGTTACTTCCAGCATTCTGTTACTTGTAACAATAACCGTGGCTCCTAGCTGGGCATTTATTACTGACAAACTTTCCCCTTAAGAGAAGTTTGGACCATCTTCCCTGCCAGCTCCTAAGTTCAAATGAACATGTGAATGGAATCAGTGTTCAGTATAACTCGCTCTCCTTTCTCTTCCCTTTCCCGTCCTTGCAGCTGTTGCAGTGTTTACCAGACACTGGACTACTAGAAAATAAATACAGCTACTTTCTGTGAAGGACAGGGAAACAATTGCTATTTTCCAATAGAATAAGGCTATTTTTCATTTTTTTTTTAAAAAAGCCTTGCTTTAGGAGAAATTTTTAAAAAAGATACTATAGACAAACTAGTGATTTTTGAACTGTCCCACTAAGAGAGTGCACTCTTCTGCTGTTTCAGCAAAAATCTGTGAGCAGCAATCCAGCTTTCAAAGCATGAGTAGTGTCAGCTTCAGTTGAAACCAATTCCATTTGTTTTTCCACTTCCAGGTTTAGTTGTAGGAGCATGTATGTGTCATTAGTGTCCCTTAATCTCCAGCAAACCTCTGTACACCTGAACCTGCGTCCACAGAGACCTGTAATACTTTATTTGTAAATGCTAAATTAAAAAAAACAAACAGGTTTCCTTTTGGAAGGAAACACAGTAAAGTGAACTAAAGCTTTTATTTCTGAGTGGGAAGAACAGTTTGTTTTTTTCCCTTTGGAGTGACTTCTGAGGAATTCACACATTTATACTTGTTAAGTGCTTTTTTGCTGGAGATGGAGGAGGAGACCAGGCAGTTTAAAGAAACAAATCTATTCTGCTGTGACTGGCAGCAGTGACAGGATTCCAGGGCAAGTCACTTTGGCTTTTCCACAAATACAGCCAGTGAAATAAGCAGGACTGTACTTCTGGGGAAAACACACTGAATTTATCACACAGTCACCCAGGAAAGCAGTAATGTATTTCTGATAGTAGCCTTCTCTCTCTGTATAGATATTGTCACTCTAACAGTGAAAAGAGTTGGTTTCTTACTTAAATTAGACTCTTTCTCATTTACCCTATCCCTTTTTGAAATGAAACCCATTCCCAGGTTATAGTCACCCTTGGTGTGTAAATGAACTGTTGCAGATTCAGATTTCTACCTGCTCCCCTGTAACATCCACGCTGTATAGGGGCTGTTCTGGAAGGCAGGGGTCATAGAATCACAGAATGGCTTGGGTTGGGTTTGACCTTAAGAGCCATCTCATTCCAGCCCAGTGCCCTGGGCAGGGATACCTTCCACTAGACCAGGTTGCTCCAAGCCCTATCCAGCCTGGCCTTGGACACTTGCAGGGATGGGATATCCACAACCTCTCTGGTTAGGTAGCTCAGACCATATCTGGATAAGTTTTGCTACATAAAATGAGGAAAGAGGTCATAAGGGGAAGATGAGATTTATTATTCTTGGGAAAGCTGGATATATCTGAGTACCTAAGCAGGAGCTGTGAGGGAAGGGGAGACACAATGGCCTTGGACACAAATCAGCAAGGCATTTATAGCATACCTTGCTTCTTAGACTTCCTGGGTAAAGGAATCACTTAAGTTTGTTTCTGTGGGAATAAAGTTTTGAATTTTAGCTATTCAAGCATCCACATGTTACTCACTATATGTAACTATTTTAAAAGTTCACCTGGCTAGTGTTTTAAAGGTACCTAATAATGGATCTGTCATCTAAGTTCTTCCCTCATGTTTTTCTAACCCATGAAACAGCAGCATGCACATTCCAAACAGGTGACATAGAGTGGCAGAAATGCCTGTGGTGCTTTAATTTTGGCATAGTCTCCTGCTGGACATGATAAATACGATTCTAGACATTAGAATTGTACATGGTGAGAGGCTAGGTGATCTTAACTCACAGCCCTTTCAAAAGGGGAAGATTGCAAGTGCAGAGCTATTACAGGCACATTTGATAACTTATTTTAACTTTTGATGAAATGAAGTGCCACAAAAGAGGAATTATCTGTGAAAAAGTTGTCTTTAAACTTTTGAGGAACTAAAGATGGTAGGCTTTGGGTTTTGTTTGTTTTGGAAGGAAGCAAATCATTTGCAGGGAAGGGGAGGGAAATATTGCTAGAAACAGTTTTCAAACCATACAAAAAGGGGTTTGGTGTGTTTAACATGTTCTAATTCTGTGCAATTAGATGCCTAATGGTAATTATTGACAACTCAAGCTGACTTTCTTCATCAAATTACACTTAAATCACCAATTCAAAATCACTGCCTGGTATGAGATGATGCTTTAGCATTCTTTTCCGGTCCCCTTCCTTATGCTGTCATAACCTGTCTCTTCCCACAGCCACAAACCATGCTGATGGGTAACATTCCACTGCCAGTCATTGCCAAAGCAGATAACATGCAAAACCATCCCAGACTTAAAGCAATTAAACATCTGAGATCATTTTTCCTGTCCTGCTCTCATCCCCTTTGGGAGGTGTTGATTACATATGTGAATATATTTGCAGTGGAAACTGTCATAAGGGTGTGATGTCTGAGAGAATGGAATATGGAATGAGGGTGAAAATAATGATCTCACTCTGTGGGGCATCTATTCTGAGGCTCTCGAGAGGCATTGTAAACAGCAGTGACCATAGGGTCATGCATGCTATTAAAAGGATATTTTGGGAAGGGGAAGTGAAAATGCTTTCAAGTTGAATTATTTCTCAATTGTCCCTCAGCAATTCCATGATGGAGCCAAAGTCAAAATTCAAATTTTGTGTCTCTTTTATGAATTATGTCTTTATGATTTTTCTCTTGGTAGATGCTATTCTTACAATCATTACAATACAATACAATACATTACAATCATTACAATTACAATACAACCCTAAAATATTAAAATAAGTCTTGGAAGTGCATATAATAAAGCCAGCAAAAGGAAAATTATTTGTAAATTCTATTGTGAGGTGCACTGCATAAGTGAAGTGCGTGTGCATGAGAAATAAATTCTCTTCTCCTGAACACTCCTGAAAACCACAGCAAAAACATGCTGTTTTACTCTTCAGTACTACACTTATTCCAGCTTCAGATAAAAGTTTAATCTCTTTTGGGCTCATTTTGCAAACAGTACAGTCGTACAAAGCATTTAAATTTTTACATTGAGGCTTCCCTTGGAAAGAGAAGGAATGGGAGCAATATACAGATAGTGTTTGAAGAGCTTGGTTAGCTTTCGGAAGTTTTTCTCTGCTAGCTTTTCTGTGGGGGAAGGGGAAGCTTTCTGTTCGTTGCTAGACAGTCCTTGTGTCTCACTGGTGGAGTTGTGCTGTGTCTGGCATTCCAAAGCACTGCTTTGAATGTGTGCTAAACCCACTTCAATTCAGGGTGGAAATCCAGGGCTGAACGTGGCTTCCTGTCCCGCGGCTGCTCCGAGCCCCCTTTGTCTGCCGGGGGTTGCGACGCTGCCATTGTATTTTGGGTGTTTCAGTGGTGTTAGATGGAATGCTTGCAGGAGCAAGTAGGAAACAAAATATTGTGCAAAATATATGACTGCAGTAAATTGGGCAGAGAGGGTGCAGTGTCTGGGCTCCTGTGCCTGAGATGTGTCATTTGCTCAGTGAGCCAGTTCTGCTATGTAACTTCCCTGGCAGAGGCAGGCTGCTAAAATGGCAGTGCCTTTGAAAAAGAGGTGTGGAATATTCTGTTAAGGTGTAGGCAAATATTGCAGGAGTTAATAATTGTTTCCCAAATCCCAAGAAACCACTCAAGGCTGCTGTGATAGTTTACAGCTTACCATTCTAGCACAGAATTGCAAAATCTCCTTTCGCTGAAAATGTTCTTGCTTACAGACACAAAAATCTTCAAACCCAAAAAACCAAAATACCCCAAATAAATGCTGGCCCAAAATTTAAACCAAAACCCCACAGAACATTGCAAGTTAACTTCCGTCAGTGATGAGTATTGAGGCTAACCTTGATTGAACTTGGGTTTTTCTCTTTAGTATGAATGAAAGCCTAGATCAGACCCAGCCTCTATCTTGTTTATGATAGTCTTGGGATGATACTATGTTAATTGCAGCTGATACCTTGCATTCTGAGACTTTTCTTTGTTACCTGCTGGAAAAGCAAGATAGTAACTTTTTATTTTCCTCTTTGTGTGAAATGAGAAACTTGGCATTGTGAGGCAGTTGTCTAAGGAGAAGTGTGATCACATGGCTGAAGCATTGCTTTCTATTAAAGCTGGTAGGAAAGCTGTTCACGTTGGTGATGGCAACCGTATACGTACGTGTGTAAATATATATATATGTTTCATATATATATATATTTTCTGCTTTTATTTGGTGCTGCCATCATAATGCTGCTCTTGCCATGGTTGGGTTACACATGAAGGTAAGCAGGTTTGTATCTGTATTTAACTGAAGCATTAAAGGCTTTTACTTTAAGATTGAAGGGCTGGGTTGGTCCCTGTAAGCAGCTATGTGGGATTAGCATGCTGTTGTTGCCACTGGGATGGGGATTGACTTGGAAATAGAAGTCTGAGATCTATTTGCACTTCGACAGCAAATACAAAAAGTGCTTGTGCTTAGTCTCCTGAGGAATTCCAATTCTCTGTACTGTCGTATTGGGTTGACTGCTGAACAGTGGTGTTGAGAAGTGTTAGTACAGTGCTATACTGCACCCTCAAATCTGATGAAAACTTTCAGAATTTACCAAGAGGAAAGTAGAAACAAAATTAAAACTTGGAGGAGTGGTAGTGCAAATCCCTTAGAAAAAATTCTGATTTCTGGTAAATGTCTGGAAGAAGAAATAAATGGCAGCTGACAAAAAACCAACACAAAACCCCAAGAATGCAATTGGCCTCTATCATCACATAAATACTCACAGGGTGTGTTCATATGCATTACATAGGAGAACTTGGTATGCTGCTTTATAACTGGGTCTAGTCAGACTGTGTTCCAAGGGTATCTTATTGTATTTGCTGCTAAGTCTTTCTTCCACTAATCTTAAGTAGCTGTAATCTCTTATCCCTGGATGATTTTAGAGCTGTGAGGCCGTAGATACTAATTGGTACTTACTGGCAGACCAAGGTTCTCCTCATTTTTTTTTCCCTTGAGTTTTTTGGCCAGTCAGCTTTGGAGATGTTTCAATGTGTTCTGTTTTAGTGTCTTCTGCTTCTAGTTCATATCAGCCACTAAATAAAAGAAGTCTATTAAACATAAATTCTGTCTTTTTGTTTTCATTTTCACTGGGTTTTTTTATGGTATTTGTTCAGTAAATAAGCTGAAAAAATGCTAAGTATTATAGAAAAGTCACAGGAGGAGAACAAAACAGGAAATGTGCTGTAGTAATAAGTGTTTATAAGCATGGTTACCACTTATTTATGCATATTCATAGTAGATGTACATGTCATCTCTCTTCAGGTTCCTGAGCAGCAGCCGATTACTTTATGCAGTGGAGCTGAAGACACCAAGCATTATGAGGAGGGCAAGAAATGTGTGGAAGAATTGGCATTGTACCTCAAACCACTCAGCAGTGCAAGAGGTAGTTCCTACATTGCTTCCTTGGAAAATGAAACCAAAAAAACCGAATAAGATGCAAAACAAACTACCCAAATTATTAATTAGTATGTTTGGAAAAAGGATATAATTCTCGTTTAGAAACAAATTAAAACAAATTTCTTAAACATTAAGGTTATGTTTTCATGGAGGGGAGGGGGATGCAGAACAGAGAAAAGGCTGAGGTGTTTGACCATGACATAGTGAGTTGAGACAAACTTTGATTTGATGTTTGCAGAGTAAGTAAAAATAGATAATTTTGCCTTTATTTTTTTTGCAGTTCTACTTTGTGATAACTGTAATGATGCAGCTGTTCTGTAGAGGATTAATAAACTATATGAGAAAGTTACTGCATATAAGATAAAGAAAATTATAAATAATACTTAGTTTGTACCAGATCATATACAAGAGCTGGGTCAATCTGGGTAATTCTAAGTTAGCAAACCTGCACTGTGTTGAAGAGTATGGATTTTATATATATTACATGTGCTGGATTTGGACAGTCTGTCAGCCCAAGTAGTGGAGTTGAGCATCATGGACATTAGGTTATCAATTTTTCTTTTTTTTTGGGAAGCTGTCTTGGTGTTTTGCAGTGCAGTGTGATCACTCTGGGAATTGGTGGCCCAGTGAACAAGCTCTGGCTGCAGAGCAAACTCAACATAGCAGCTGTATGTCTAGTGAGTCACTTGTTCCTTTAACCTGAATTAGGTGGCTCTTGGCACGTTTGTGATTCAGAGTTTTGGCACATAATTAAACATCACCCAAGCAGTTCAGGACTCATGTAAGCTCTAAACCAAAACAGTGAAGGTACCATATGTAGGCAAGAAACTATATGTGTTGTGAAAACGAACAAATATCCAAGGGATCCCTCAAGTCCATGAATAAGGGATGGACTGGAAATCTGTATGGGAGGGTGTGGGACAAATTACCAACATGGTGAAAGGATTCATTAGAGGTTCCATCTTCTTCAAAAGCCAGGTCAGTCAATGACAAGGTTAAGCCTGTGGGGAAGTTGACTACCAGAAAACTGCTTTTATTGCCAAGTAAAACAAGTGAAATGAACTTCTGATATGCCTTGACTAGTATTCCCTTTGACAAAATGGACACCAGGAG
This sequence comes from Acridotheres tristis, assembly GCA_037013685.1. Classification (NCBI taxonomy): domain Eukaryota; kingdom Metazoa; phylum Chordata; class Aves; order Passeriformes; family Sturnidae; genus Acridotheres; species Acridotheres tristis. The sequence goes on from CM072895.1 coordinate 24,416,856, forward strand.
AGCTATGTTTGCACTTGTCCAATACAGTCACTGAAGACTGGCACAAGGAGAGGAATATGAGACAGTTTATTATTCTGTTTCATTTTGTTTTGAAGGTGTGGGTCTTAACAGTACTACTCAGAGTGTGCTGAGTCGTCCCATGCAGAGGAAACTTGTGACATTAGTCCATTGCCAGCTGGTGGAGGAGGAAGGGCGGATCAGAGCCATGCGTGCAGCTCGGTCACTGGGTGAAAGAACAGTCACAGAGCTCATTCTCCAGCATCAGAACCCTCAGCAGCTCTCCTCCAACCTCTGGGCTGCAGTGAGAGCCAGAGGGTGCCAGTTCCTTGGGCCGGGTAGGTGACATTGCAGCATCATTTCTGTACTAGAAGCAATTTAGAATTGAGTTGTTGATAAATGACTGTCCAATTGCCCAAGTGATTTTATTAAGCAACAGCCTAATTTCTTAATAGTAGTCTTCAGAATTAATTATGTATCTGTTGGGCTGATGCTGTTGGGTTTTCTTGTATTTTTAATGCTTTTTCAAGTCTTGTGTAAAATTCAGAATAAGCATCCTCCTGTTCTTGTCTTAAGATAAATGACCAGTTGCTTCTCATTTGCTATTCCTTCAAGATCTTTCTAGGAAAAATAAGGTTACTGGAAGTGACTGGCATGGCTTCTTTTCCTTCTCTAGGGCAATAAACATACAAAACAGTTGTGAGGATTGATTTGTTACAGTTACGTGTACACATTTTTGACAAGTTCTGCATTTATAAGTTAAATTCCTTTGCTTAAAATACTAGAAAGAAATCCATGTTGCTTAAAAAAAAATGAAGTCTCATTATTGAAAATACAGACTTCACTTGTCGAGTCTTGAAATATAAATCCAATTTCTTGAAGAAGAAATAGTGAAGTTTTTCCTGGCTGAAACAGATGGAGACTAATCTTGAGATATTAACTTTCATAACTGTGTTCTCCCTTAGCCTGTCAGCTTTTTCTTCGGGGATAAATGTAGGATGTAGACAATACACTTTGAAAACTCCTATTAATGATTAAGAGGCGTGCAGACAGGAATCTTCTTATCAGATGATACCCAAAATAGATGTTGTGGTAGTAGTTGCAATAATAATAATATTAATACAATATATAATGAAAAATCATAATAATATTAAAAGTAAGAAGTCCTGTTTTCTCAAGTCACAGTCTGGGAATCTGGAAGAGTTCCTTCTCGCTTTGTCCTCCCTTCTTCCTTGACTCCCTTTTTTCTCTGTGGGTTTGTGTGTCTGTTGGTTTTTTAGCTGTTATCCCAATTGTAGATGAACAAAAACTGCAAAAATTTTACTTGGACTTCTCTTACCCTTTGTTTTTTTTTTTCTATTTCCCCTGGCTCTCAGCAATGCAAGAGGAGGCTTTAAAGCTGGTTCTGCTGGCTTTAGAAGATGGGTCTGCTCTGTCTCGAAAGGTCTTGGTTCTCTTTGTGGTGCAGAGACTGGAGCCACGATTTCCTCAGGCTTCCAAAACTAGCATTGGGCATGTTGTCCAGCTCCTTTACAGAGCCTCATGCTTCAAGGTATGAAGAAGATTCTGCCCAAACCATTGTTTTTCACTTTCAGTGTTCATTGTCCTGTAGCATTAAATGTGTTTAAATATATGTGATTAGTTATAGAAAGCATTGCTCATTAAGTCCCAGATGAATTTAGAGAAGTCTTTATCATTCAGCTGTGATGGCAGCATAGGCTGAAACAGCAACTTGAAGTTGTAAAGTTAGGTTTTGTCTCTGCCCAGTTTCATAGAGACACCGTTACAAAACCTGGATGTAAGGCAGCATGCTTACCTTCTTAGAAGTGGCTTAAAGCCAAAAAATCCCTAATTCTGTTAATTCAGTTGTGGTGTGGTTAGAATCAAAGAAATAGGAGACTTTTGGGTGTCAGCTGTATGAAGAAAAACTGCTTAATGTACTTTACAGTAGTTAATATCTGTTACTAGATGTTCAACTTAAATGTCATTCACTCTTGCTAAGTGAGTAGAAAAATGCTTTGGTTTTGCTAATTGTACCCGCAAACAAAATACCTTGATTGAAGGTGTGGATGCTGTAAAGTCTTTTAGGAAGTGTGACACTTTGACCAATATGTGAATCAGAGACCAAGTAAATGATGTTTTGTATCCATTTTACAGTGGTTCCACTCTATGAAGTGTGTGTTACTTTAGTAGGAACTGGTGTTCGTTGAGTAGTGTCATATTTGATTTTAGTTTGGGAGAAGGACTTAGTTGCTGACTGAAGATGCCACTTGCCTTGGACTTGACGTAATCTTGGGCTTATCCTACCTAATTTTATTTGGCTCATCTCTCCTTGCTAGGTGACCAAGCGAGATGAAGATTCCTCCCTGATGCAACTGAAGGAGGAATTTCGGACTTACGAAGCTCTGAGAAGGGAGCATGACTCCCAGATAGTTCAGATAGCCATGGAAGCAGGTTTGCGCATCGCACCAGACCAGTGGTCCTCGCTGTTGTATGGAGACCAGTCTCACAAATCCCACATGCAGAGTATCATTGACAAGGTAAAGCCACCTAAAATCAGCCCAGTCCATCTTGTTTGCAAGTGTAGTCGATTTAAATGTTTGTAACATTGAACTTAGAAACTTTGCCCATGCAGGCATACCCATTAATCATTTGTCCTGTTATGTCTAAATAATTAGAATATATATTTGTAAGCTAATGAATGTTGCTCCCTCTGCCATCTTAAACATTTTTGCTGCTTTTTTTCTTTCTGCAGATGGGAAACCCACAAAGTTTAGCTAAATAATGGAGGGGTGACCTTTATGAACAGCTGATAAGTGCCAATGTAGTGACAGAGGCTAATGGTCCGTGTTTCCAGGCAGGAAGTTAGTGCATAAGTTAGAGAAAAAAAATTAGTCCCCATGTCTGTGTCTGAAGTAAGACAGAGAGGTGAAAGCACATTTTGTAAATAAAATAACCTAAACTCTGGAAATGCCCAGATCTCTCTCTCAGAGAGATCTCTGAGCTCTCTCTCAGAAGCAACATAGTATAAATGGGCTATTAGATTAAGGGATGCTTTTGTAAGTGCCTGAATTAGGTGGGAAGAATTGAACCTTGTTGAATGGTTACTAAAGCTGTGAAACAACTGCTTTGGTTGCTGTGCAAGAGGATTAGTTTCAAGATAGCTTCTGCTGTATATTTATGCCTTTGTCTGCCTTCTGAAGTGTCCTGCCAAACATCTCCTGAAGAATCTAGGTGGATTTAAATACTTTGTGTATTGTGTGATGTTAAGAAATGGAGCGTTGCTAGCTATCTTTTCCTTCAAACATCTTGTTCCTTATTTTCTGCTTGCTGTACTCAGTTTAAAGCAGCGTGCAATCCTGTTGGTTTGGGGATTGGGTATATTAGACTCTTCAGAAATCTAAATTAAATGGTTTCTAATATGGCCCTTTTTTTTCTTTAAGTGGCAGCACAACAAAAAAGAAATGGGTTTTATTGCTAGGAATAGCAAAGGACTGTGCATTCTTAATAGAAAGGGTTCACTGGAATGAGCTTCTATGAAAGGTGTTTATTTCCTATTTTGGGAGACAGTACTTGTGAGCCTGTGGAGCAGCCTTCAGAAACCATGGGGATTGCTATGCCTGTAGAAAGTTAATTATGATAATTTTTTTAAGTTGCAGACCCCAGCCTCATTTGCACAGAGTGTTCAGGAATTAACTATTGCTCTTCAGAGGACTGGAGATCCAGCTAACTTGAATCGTCTTAGACCTCACCTAGAGCTCCTAGCAAATATTGATCCCAGTCCAGGTAAATCTGGATGTTTTTATGAAAACTTTAAGTTTAGCAAGATGAGCTTAACACTGTTCAAAGATTGAAAGCTGATCATCAAGTATAAGGAAATGTCCTCCTTATTCATCAACTTACGAGTTTTGGATTCCAAGATAAAATTTTGATAGATTGAGTAGAGAGAAGCTGGGCAAAAGTAGTGTAGACAAGAATGATTTGTTACCCTACAGAATTCAGAATTTTTTCTTGTTCATATGTAATTCTGCAAAACTAGGAAAGAGTCTGGGAAGATAGTTGGAAAGAATTTGACTGGGAAATAAACCCACCCAAGCTGTTGACAGAGGAGAGAAAGATAGAAATGGTTGAAAAAGTCAGTAGTGCTGTAAGGATGGACCACCTGAGAGAGAAGGGAAGGGACTGAACAAAGTACTATGGCTGAAGTTTCATTTTATACCTGCTAAAATGTGTAAAATCAGTATTATATATCAAAATAGTAATAGATATGAAGTAGAACTGGAGGAGATGAAAAATTGTACTTCGTATTTGATTAAATAAACAGAAGTTAAACTTCTTTTCCAATGAGGACCAGTTGTACTTCACAGCTAAAGGAGATGGAGTGCTTTCTTCCCAAATCTTTCATACTGGAACAAGCTGAGGACAAACCTGTGTACTGCAAATTTGTTTGCAAAAAACTGATATGGAAGGTGGCATCACTAATAGCCTTCCTTTTGGTAGCCAAGTCTGGTCTTCTTGGGGTTTTTTTCTGTACTGTTGAGTTATCTAAAGAACAGCAGGGAAGCATGTTGAAGTACTTCTGGAAGAATTTAGTCCCTGTGAGTGTAATATAATGTAATTAATTCTGCTAAAGACCTTGAAAGGCTCTTTGAGATACTTTTTTTTGCACCAGAGTGTGCAGGCACACAGTGGGAATGTCAGCTGCTGGAACAGATTCAAAAACTTAGAAAAGTAAATTGGCTAAAAAGAAAGCACTCCTATAGAATTGAGACCGTACAACTTACTCACTGTTTTAGATGGTGGTCTCATTCATAGATTGGCCTTGTGATGTTTTTTCCACATGAGAGGCATTAATTTCCGTTGCTATTCCACATCTGTGCCTGTATAATCAGGCCAGTGATGACTGTATTCGTATAGAATGATTTTCCCTCCAGGAGTCTGAATGCAAAGAAGGATTTTGAACCTGATGTTTTTCTTAATGAGAAGAGTTTGTACAGTGCCTTTACTCTGGAGTTTTTGTCAGATGTGAAACTTCTTGTAAAAGGAAATAATTTGACATGCTAACAATGATCTTACTGGCTCATTCGGTATTTTGTGCAGTTCAGTCCTAAGTTTATAGATACCTCTATTCTGTAAGAGCTAAATGTCCCAGAATTAAGGTGATGAAATGCTTTTTATCTACTGATGAAGCATTTTCTATAAACTTGGCTAGTTAAGTTTTGTATTACTGCTGCGGGATTTTGTACCTGGTTTTGGAAAATCCTTCTGATTTTTCTTTCTGTATTCGGTGTTTGCTGTCCATGCAACAGATGCTCCACCTCCAACATGGGAACAACTGGAGAATGGACTAGTTGCTGTGAGGACTGTGGTTCATGGCTTAGTTGATTATATCCAGAATCACAGCAAAAAAGGAACAGATCAACAACAGGTAAAAGCTAAATCATTTGGGGAATATTTACCTCTAAGTTTTATTTGCTGTATCCTATAGTAGAGGTTTACTAATGTCATCTGGAAAGATTTGGTTTGACAAAGAGCTAATTGAAAACGTCACTGCAAGTCATATTTATCAAAAAAGAAACAGGAAAAAACTTGAAACACCACTTCCAAAACCTGTTGAATTGATTTTCACAGTTCACTAGGATGGAAGGAGAACAGTCTGATCCAGCTGCAAGCTTAGGGAAATGAATAACAACTTTCCTGAGTAGAAGGTGGGGAAGGAATGCTGGGTGGTGCTGTGATTTGTGGGAATTTTCTTGGTTTTGTTTTAGTGTGACATATTTCAGCCAGCTGGCTCTCTGTTTATGAAATCATCTGTATACCTGTGCTTAATGGTCTGTCAAGCTTGAAGATTTAAGAATAGTGCATATGAAGGTGCAATCCAAATTCCTGAAACAAATTTTTTTGTTTCAGGAATGACAATGTAATTGTATATTAGCTTCTCATAGTTACCATATCATACATTCCTTTGATGTCATTTTATTGTGTAGCTCAGTTGATGTAAATGCTGGTGAAATTCAGAGCTGCCTGTCCCAGCCCTACTCCTCCGTTGCTTTGGCATTCATCCTCTTGGGGAGCTCAACTAGTAAAAAGATTCTCTGCCAAAAAAAGGGCAAAATTAAAGTGAATTATTTCTGCTGTTTCATCTTTTTGCATTACTTGGGATGGATAATAAGCACTGTCACCAGCAAAAGCAAAAACAGTAGAAATGCATAAGTGGGAATCTGGGAGGGCAAAACAGCAAGAGTTTTTGTTGTGGAGAGCCTGTGATATGTGCTGTGCTGCTTGGAAGGGAACCCAGAGCTTCCTGAGTAGGAAAGGGATGTCTGCTGAGCTCTGGTAAAGTTACCTGGCAGCAGTGGCCAGTAGAAGGCTGTGTGGCTTATGTTCACTCTGCCTGGATCTTTTCACTACAGCAGATGGCAAAAAACCCCCAAACCAAACAAAAACAAAACAAACAAAAAAGCTACAAAAAACCCCCAACAGTTTGCAAGTGACTTCTTACAGGTATACATTTTGGCTTCTTAGAAAGCGCATTGATTTTTACAGACCTTTCCCTTGGTGGGAACTATTGATAGGGTATATCTGATTATTGGTGACATCTTTATCCTCTATCAGTTTTGTCCATTTAACTGTGTCCTTAAATGTACAGCTGTGTTCCAGTCAAAATCTCAAGTAAGGAGTTTGAATAAAAATGTTGTAGAAAACTGAGAGTTGACTTAGCTGTCAAAACATGTACTCTTCATAAATGTATTGGTTCTGTTGAAGAATCAAACACAAGTACTGCAGTAGTTATATCAGGTATTTCAGAAATACTTAAATTTGAGGAATTATCAACAGTCAAACATCAGGCCTTTGATAAGATTCAGCTTGGTGAAGTGCACTTTGATGTTCAGGTATCTCACCTGCTTTCTTTAACCTTGTCAGCCCCCTCAGCACAGCAAGTACAAGACATACATGTGCCGTGACATGAAGCAGAGAGGAGGATGTCCCCGGGGGGCCAGCTGCACCTTCGCACACTCACAGGAGGAGCTGGAAAAGTAAGTGTCCCTCTGCTAGTAGAAAGCAGTCTAGTCTTTGTTTTGTCTATAAGAGTTATTTCTCTTATCTAGGAATGAGGGGGAAAGGAGGTCTAAGCTGCTGTTGAACTAGTAAGAAATAATGTGATAAACTTGGAACAGTCATCTCTTAGGTTTTGGAGCTACTTGTTCTTCCATACAGCAGGATCTTTGCTTTGTTTATCAGTAATGCAGCTCTGAAAGTTTGATGTTACACAAGTGTTATCTAAAGTTTTTGGAGGTGGATTGTTTTCCCTACTTTTTAAGTGTGACTAAACATGCTGTGTGATGGCATTCACAGTGGCTGTTATTTGAGGGTACTTCTTATCTTCCCTTTTTATTCAGGTAGGTTGGTGGCACTTTTCCAAATGTAAGGAATGTGTTGCTAGCTCTCCCAAGAGCTAAAACTAGCTTTCCAAGATTTTTCCCTGCAACAATTCTTTGTGCAATCTGTCAAAAAGTTTCATGCAGGTACCTTCAGTTGGTTACATCTGTTGTTGTAGAGTTAAAAAATGATGGTCATATAAAGTTTGTAGTCCTAAATCATTACACATTAAGGGGGGTTACCAGTTACACAAGAGCAAGATGCTGTTGTTCTGCAGGTTGTTTTAATTTTTTTTAAAGTAAAATGGACTATTTAGGAACTAAAATAAATAAATACAGTGTATTTTATGTAGCATATTAGCTTGCTACTTGCTCTTTGGGCTAAAATAATTCAAAGAAAAGATACTTTTTAATGAGAAGAATACTTCAAAGGCTCAGAATTGGCATGCACAGTTTCTTTTTCCTTTCTTAATCTGAAAGTCAAAGCATTAATGTCAGTTCATGAGTTGTATAGCCAGCATGCAGTGCACAGACAAAACAGGAAGAAAGAAGAGCGGAGTGCACAGTGTTAGAATGACAAAAACAGTTATTCCTATGAACAAGGAATGCCTGTATTTGTTCAGGCTTCAGTCAGAAGCAGTTAGATTTTTGGAATTGCTGCATGTTCATAGTTTTTATCTCTGCAATCACTTTATTAAACAACAGAAATAGTGTAAGATGCATATTGATACAGTAACATAAATCTTGAACTGTGTTTTAAAATACATTACATGGTAGTAAACACTTGGCTTTTTATTGGACAAACGGAGCAAAAGGGTATAACTTCATATTATTTCACTTAAATTTTCTGCTATTAGATTCTTCTCTGAATAAAACAGGCTTGAACAGTCTGTGATTCTTATTCTGAAACTTGTCTTACTGTATTTTATGTGATAATAGTACTTTATGTGATGCCTGGTTTTGGTTTTCTTCTCTTGAGATGAATATGTGTAAAGAAAGTAGGACTTGTAAATTTGCTGTGTGAAGTTTACCTGTGAATTCTTCATGTACTTGTTATTAAAAGTCCATCCTTCTTCTGACTGAAACTCCTATTAATAAATCAGCTATTAGGAAAGTTGTACTCTAAGAGGTATTCTCATAAGCCTCTTGGGGAACTTGAATAAAAAGAAGCTTTCAGTAGAATCCATGTTTGAAAAATCTTGAAAATACAGCTCCTTCTGCTTTCTTTTTTTTTTTTTTTTTGTTTGTTTCACTTTTTGATATGTGATTTTCTTTCTGAAGGTTCCGTAAAATGAACAAGCGTCTTGTTCCCAGAAGACCCCTTAGTGCCTCCCTGGGCCAGCTGAACGAGGTGGGCCTGCCTTCAGGAGCTATCCTCTCAGAGGAAGGGGGAGTGGACTTGCCCAATAGGAAAACTTCTGCTCTGCCAAATGGAATTGTGTCAACAGGCAGCACAGTGACGCAGCTCATTTCTCGAGGCACTGACTCCAGTTATGAAAGTGCCCTGAAGCCGGGGAAGATGGACCATCTGAGTAGCAGTGCCCCTGGATCCCCTCCTGACTTGTACGGCTCTTCCTACCTGTTGTTCCAATTGTTGTGTGTGTAAATGTAGAGTAGAAACAAAGTAAACTAGTTTTTTAAAAAAGAAACAGAACTGGGGTTGTGGTTGGGGTTTTTTTAATGATTATATAGTAGAGTAGAAAGGTAAAGCTAAAACTAAAATGTGTTAATTCCCTGTTTGCTTATATTTTAATTGGAGAAGGTGATAGAAGCCTTCAGAAGGTAGAGTGTAGACAAATTACAGTGTGTTAGAGTACAGTGTGATATACCAGGCCTTAATGAACAGTGACATCTTTCCACTTTTTTAGGCTGGAATCTGTTCCCAAGAGCTCTATTTCTGCCTTGCCAGTGAATCCTCATCCTGTGCCTGCTCGGGTGCCAGCAGATCTGCCCTCGGTGTCTGTCACCAAGCAGTTGCAGATGGTACCACGAGGGTCCCAGCTGTACAATGCACAACAAGCAGATATGTTTTATCAAGACCCCAGAGGGGCTGCCCCATCGTTTGAGCCAGCACCCTATCAACAAGGTAAGATTGACACCAAGCTCTTCATCCTCATGCTGATTTTAGTCTTTGTTCCCACTCTGGTTTTTCAGCCCTTTAATTGGAGTTTTCTTACAAATGACATGGACAAAAGACAGTAACATAGTGACTTCATAATAAAATAGGAATTGGCAGTATGTTATGTCTTGACTGAGGACTTGAGTGCAAGTGGAAACAATACTTGTATCTGCCCAAATGTTCCAAGTCCTTCTGTCTTCAATTCTTCCTAATTGGGCTGGATGAGGGATCCAGTATGGTAAACCTTAATTCAGTTTGACTCAGGGAAAATGTAAATAAAGTGTGTGTGATGGCCGGAGATAAATGAAATTAGAGAAGGGTGTTCACAAAAAAAGAAAACATCATAAAAAATGAATTAAGAGGAAAAACTAGCTATAAAAAGAGCATGTGGAGAAAGATAATATTGAAGGGGATTAAAAAGAGAAGATATGACTATATGAAAACAGAGAATGATTCTTAGGCAATGAGAGGTTGCAGAGAGAAATGAGATAAAGTGAAGTTAATATGAAAGAAAAATGAGCAATGAAAGACCAAAGGAAGTTAAAAGCAGAAGAAGCTCTAGAAAGGGAAGGTGCACTGGGGGAAGCCATTTCTGAGAAAGTTGCAGAACATTTTGAAGAAAAACAAATGATTTACATTTGTTCATTATGTGCCAGTGAACATCTGAGTTGTCAACAAAATTTGATGTTATGCACATATTCATGCTTGTTTTAAAATTATCCAGAGATCCCAGATAGAATAATAAAATTTTGAGGTAACGAGGCAATGCAATATTACAAGTCTTCGGTGATCTACAGTTCTGAAATGTCTTTCTCCTGTTCAAGATATAGAATAAATCTCTAGATAACTTTAAATCCTAATAATCCAATTTCCTTTACCCAGCCAGTGGCTCTGATATGCTGAGATAAATTGAATTTAATTGCATGGATGAAGATGTCCAGACCAATCTTCAGTTTACGTTTTAGGTCTTAGCCAGCTGAAAGCATTTGTAGCAATCTGCAGAGACATTCTGGTGATTTATTTCTATCCGGTGTGCTGGCAGGACTTGTGGGGCATCTGTGGTGGGCTCAGCTCTTCATCAGCTGTAACGTTGACACCGAGCTGGTATCTTAGGGAATTACTCTATGTCACTTGAGCTTTGGATCAGCTTCTGTGGTCAATTTTTGCGGACAATTCTGGTAATGCCTTTCTGTATCTTGTGTTTCTTCCCCCCTTTGCCTTGCTTCAGGAGTGTACTACCCCACTCAGTCCATGTCTCGCTTTGTCCGACCTCCTCCGTCAGCACCTGAGCCGGGTGCGCCGTACCTGGAGCACTACGGGCCGTACCTGCCGGAGCGCGTGGTGAGCCCGCAGTACCCACAGCCACAGGGCTACCCGACCCTGGCACAGCCCATGTACCCTCCACACTACGACAGCCGCCGCGTCTACCCCCCCGTGCAGCCCTACCAGCGCGACGACGTGGTGCGGGGCAGCCCGGTGCCCATCGACATCCCGCAGGCGGCCGTGCCCCTCTACGTACCTGAGAACAGAGACAGATACCAGCAAACAGAGGCTTATTGCCCAGTGGCTCCACATCTCGGTCAGATCAGACCTTCGTGCCACAGGGTATGGGTTCTACACTGTGTTTTTGTAGTTGTATTGAGAGAGAAACTATAAACTGTTGGAGGAATTGATTATTTTTGTACTGAGGTGGTGGTCTTCATGACAGTCTGAACTTTAGGAAGGGAATCAAAAACTGGAAGGTAATTCGGTTACTGGTCAATTCTGTGGGGTTTAATCTCCAAGCTTTACTTGCCAGGTTGTTTTCTTTAATGAGCTAAGCAGCTAATAGTTGCTAAAAAGTTGTTTATTGTAGAAGCACATTAGTTTTAAAAGCAAAAGTCACAGATGCTAAAGTCCATGCTAAGTTTTGGCATAAGGTTGTAGATAGAAGCAGAAGCTGCTCCTGGAGGTTCCTGCAAGGCCGATGAAGCTGTGCAGCTCCTATATAGTTTTTTTTTTTTTTTTTGGGCAATGATGGCGGTAAGAGAGCAGGAACAAAAGGAAAGGAAAGCAAATGGCAAAAGGCACCAGCTCTCCCTAATGCATGTACTTGTATAGAAATTATATAGAAATTTTTTAACAAGCTAAGACACAAACTCAGACTGCTACTTCTTAACTTGTTAGAATTTTAATTTCTTAGTACGCCAGGTTACTGGTCAACTCTGCAGTTGTAATGATGTTAATATGTAAAAGTAGGCTGCTTTGGGGCACAAAGTAAAAAAGCGTTGTAATTCACTTTGGAAATCTCATAAGTCTCTGACTTCTTCAGCAAAGATTAGGCTGGAGAGGCTTACTCAAGTGCAGAGTAAAAACAGTGTGTGGAAATGGTCACATGTGCATTCTTTTACTGCCCATCTGTGACTAATAATAAACATTAAACATACTTGCCTTGATAATAGAATTAAAAATTCTGCTCTTCTGAATTTTTTCTCGTTAGGTAGTTAACTGGAGGGTGTTTCTGTTGTAAGTTTACAAATTTGTTTTGATAACTCACCAGTTGGAATTGAGTTCTGTAGAACAGTTGGACTTAGGTCGTTCAGAATTAAAGGCTCTGAATCCTATTGCTGAGTACAGGAAGTGTTTTTAACACAACATATCATAACTGATAACATAATTTATCAGTTTGAGTGTGCTGTGTTTGTATTTAATTCTATTGCAAAGTTAATAATAAATATGACTAGTCACCTGTAGATTTCTGTCAATTTACCTATATGACTGTAATGGGAACTTGCCATGCTGAACCTGTCCCAGTGGTAACTTTGCCAAGTTGTAACACATTGCCTGTTTGTGGGATGTCTTGAACTAACACTGGCCAGTGTAGGAACATATATGTCCTCTATAAAAGTTAACAGGTAGAGTTTAACAAAGTGATCATTACTTGTTACTTTAATGATTCTGCCTATCTTCTGTATTTTGCTCTCCTTGAACTATATAGCTGCCTTACTTTCTTCAGGTAAACAACACTTAGAAAAATTATTCATTTTGTACATTAATGCTTCAGGAGCTCTGAAACCTTTTCCCGTTTTCATTTCAGCCTCATCCCAGCCTGGATGAACTTCACCGACGAAGGAAAGAGATCATGGCCCAGCTGGAAGAGAGGAAGGTGATTTCTCCACCTCCTTTTGCACCATCACCAACCTTGCCTCATCCTTTTCACTCAGAGGAGGTAAGCATATTTTGACAATAACATGACATGCTGACATGTTTAGAAAACGCTTGGGTGTTTATGTGCTGATAGATGTAGACAACAAGAAAATCAGAGCAGTGCAGCACTGGCAAGTGTTGAGGAAAGTAGGTTTTGTGCCCAGATGGGAAGTCCTTGTAGTACAGTCTCCAGCATTTCAGCTGGCTCTTGATCTACCACTGGTCTTAAGCTCTCTGCTTTCAGTACAACCAAGAAAATTAATTTTGAGCCATTGCTAATTGAAGTAATCATTCTTACTAGACTTTACTCCTGACATATTTAGAATGAAGTAACAGCTTGATAGAGATTTTTTTTTTTAACCAGTGTCAAAATATCACCTTCAAACTGGCCAAGTGAACAGTCAGCACTGGGAGCGTAACCAGGGGCTCAGAAATTCATGCACTTCATGTGTTCTCTGGCCCAGTTCCAGAGGGCGATGTATCTGATAAAAAATAATCCTGGTGATGTTTCTCAAGTTCACTACTGTTGAAGTGAACAGGGATGGCTGTGAAACTGCTTCTTCCCTTCACTTACAGAACCAGATTTTTGTTTTTGTACAGTACTTGGATGAAGACCTGAAGGTTGCTGGGAAATACAAAGGAAATGACTACAGCCAGTACTCTCCCTGGTCCTGTGACACCATCGGCTCCTACATTGGAACCAAAGATGCAAAACCCAAAGATGTTGTGGCAGCAAGGAGCGTGGAGATGGCGGTAGGCAGGGATAAGGGGAGAACAGAAGAGTGGATATTTCTGTGGGTTGGGAAGGATTTTCATTTGCTTTCTGTAATGATGGCAGTGCTTTTATTTAAGCTCAGAAGTGCATTGCTGTCACAGAAAGCATTTGCAGGTGTGTGAAGCACTTTGTTTTCAAGGTTATGAACAGTCCTACCCTTGTGTAGCTGGTACAAAATTCTGCCTATAGATGCAGGATAACCATTCTACTCTGAAACCATGGATAGCAAGAATATTTTGCAAGGATTTTCTTTGTACTTACTTGAAATGCAAAAATTATTCTGTCCTGGCAGCTTGTTAATTAAGCATGTCCATCTGTTGCTCCTTGTACTTCTTTCTGTCAGAGGAAGATGCTGTAACTTAACTTTAGACAATTAATTCCTTTTAAGGTGGCTATAATTTCTGTTAAGGGTGTTACTAGTTTTTCCTTGAAGGACTGTGATTTTTGGCCACAAGAGTACCCAAAACTTGCATGAAGTTTTTGAGACAAGCACAGACAAAACATTGTACTAGGCTGTTTCTTCTTGAAGGTAATTTCTACCTCTATACTGCACTTACTCAGCCCTTCACTGTACTTTGGGAGGTGGGCTGTGGTCTTGTTTTGTGCTGCTCCATTTTTGCTAGGTCAGTGTTGCAAAAGGAAGGAGCTTCTTGGGTGTTATTATTGGGAATCATGAATGGAGAAGAAAATATAGAGCAATCTTACATACCACCACTATTCAGTTTCTTCCTAACATTCAGGCATCACTCAACACGAGTAGGATGGTAGGTAGCCCATGCATGTAGGAAGTCATTCAAGCTCTTCAAGAGAAAAATCTGTTTAACCTGAGGAACTATTTCACAGAGATTTAACTGTTCTCCTTCACCCTCCCTCAACAAAAGTGATCTATTGACTTTTATTTTTGTATTGTCTGAGTCATGGTGATCTTTCTTTGGCCAATAGGAGGTGGGGGGGACATTTCTAATCAGAATTCATTCTTCTGTGGACAGATGCTCACCTGTTACAACCACTTAATTAAAACAGGATTTTTTTGGTTCAGCTTTCCCCTCTGCCCCATTGGAATTAAATTTCTCTTTTTCCTGTCTGCTGAATTGCTTTCCTCTTAAAACTTTGAAGCCACTGTTGGGAATGAACCCAAAAAGGAGGCTTTCTCCTGGAAAAAGCAGAGCAAAAAACCGCATTTCATCTCCAGCTTTGGCCTTTTTACCTGTCCTCTTGCTCTCAGTCCTACACAGTGTGGTTGCCTGGAGTTATCACGCTGCCACGTTTGACCTGGGGAAGTACTGAGATTACTTGGAATCAGCTTATTGCTGACCATGTGGCAGCATCCAGGAATGATAAGCAGCTCTTGGCTGTCCTCCCTGCTTCTAGAAACCTGCATAAAAAACCTGCAGCTCAGTAAAGAGAAGTAATAAGGTTCTGGAGAAATAACCTCCTTTTAAAGGCTAAACAAGGTATTCTTCTGCCCCAGAGCTAATTTTCAGATAAGCAAAATGAGATCTCTGCTGCTTTTCAGTTTTTGTGTCCTCACAGGAAAAAACTATCAGGAGACCTTTACTGAATTAATTCTTCAATAATTTATTTTTTTAAATAGTTCTTAAGATTCCCTTTTTGAAGGACGGGAGTAGTATCATCTGAGAGTGCATAATGCTGAATATTGTGTAGACCACATGCAGCTTTACTGAATAAATAGAAATATATTAAAATTGGTACTAGCATCCTATGGCCTTGAGTTAAAAATGTAATTTTCTTCCAGAATTCCAAAAGTAGATTTTCCCTAAGGTTTCAGTTTCCAAGTATTACATTTCTTGACTTTAGCTTCCAATTTAGTTGTTACCTTTGTTGCTGTTCACCCCTTTATTCCTGCCTCAGAGATGTTAATTGTTTCTAGCAATCCTTATCCCCACTGAAAGCTTGCAGAGTTTTATTTTAATACTGAACTATACCAAAGGTTGTAGCCTTTTGGTGTAGTGGCCCGACTTACCTTACCCTTTTTGTTTTACTGCATACGGTTTTACTTCTTTAACAAATCTTAACTTGATTTTGGCATTTCTTACCATGTTCCATTTTCTGGTAGCTAACAGATAGCTTTGCTAATTTACTCAGCTCTTTGAGGAGAGAACGAACACTTTCTCTCTTCATATGCTGACCCATTAAGGTGTTTGAGTCTGAAACTCAGTTAGAAACCAGGATGTTCCAAACAGTACTGCTGCTTAATGAAAAATGCCTGAAAATATGTACTAGACATGTCCAAGTAAGTGGTAACTGAAAAATTCCCATTCTAGGTCATTTGCAGGCTGTTAGGTGATACAATTCTTAACAGTGGGCTTCAGAGAAATTTCTTGTTTATTCTAGGAATATATATTCCTCAGAGATGCACACTGATGTCTTCTTTGAGTTTACATAAGGGGTGTTTTTTTCTCCTTTCTCTTCCCAGTAGACTTTCTCTCAGTTTCCATCTGCTGCTGCTCTCTTCTTCTGGATTTGATCACAATTAATTTTGCAGCTTTTTCCCTGGTGTAGGTTATGGTTATCTGAAGGTAGACCATTAAGGAGACGTCCCCTCTGACAGTGGAGTTAGAAAAACTGAAGAGTAGGAAAACTAGTTGAAAAGTGAAGGGAATAGAAAATACAAGAGAAACTTACTGCACTTACCAAATTGTTGTGAAAGGAATGTGGTGCTGTTAGTTTCTGAATGAATTTCTGAGTGCCTTTTCCATGTCTTGTCCAGAATGTGGACAGTAAAGCCATGCGTGAGCAGCGACTGGACATGCAGCGACGAGCGGCCGAGGCAGGGGACGATGACCTCATTCCATTTGGAGACCGACCGACTGTGTCAAGATTTGGGGCCATCTCTCGTACTTCCAAAGCCATGTACCAGAACTCTGGGCCCATGCAGGCCATGGCAGTTCAGGGAGCTGCCACCAAATCCATCATTTCAGGTATGATCTGTGCTCTTGGATTTTGCTGGCTGATGCTTTTTTTTTTACTGCTGCAGTGTTGTTCAGGTCAAAGACAAGCCCTGTAAACTTGTATCTTGTCTTAGAAATGCAGCTGTGGTGTGTGTGTTACTGCCACTTAAAATAACTTCGGGTAAGGTTACACTGAGAAGAGTGAATTCAGAACAAGGTTGCCACAGCTTCCTGAGATCACTTGGTCTGGACAAGAGGAGACTGAGGGCAGACCCCATAGCAGTCTACAGCTTCTTCCTGAGGAGATGCACAAGGGCAGGCCCTGATTTCTCTCTAGTGACCAGTGAAAGGACTGGAGCTGTGTCATGGGAGGATTAGGCTGGATATCAGGAAAAGGTTCTTCCCTCAGAGGGTGGTGGGGCACTGAACAGGAAATGGTCACAGTCCCAGGACTGTCAGAGCTCCAGAAGTACTGGACAATAGTCTCAGGCACAGGGTGGGATTGTTGGGGTGTCTGTGGAGGGCCAGGAGCTGGACTTTGTGGTCTTTATGTGTTCCTTCCAACACGACATACTCACTGATTCCATTACATGTTTGTGCATACACAGTTCATGATATGTTGTTGCTGTTTGGAAGAAGTTACTTTTTTCTGACAGTCCCCCTGATATGAAGCTTATTTTAAGTCTGTAGCAGCAGAATCCAGAAGCTTAGCACTTTGCCAAGTACTTAATGCAAAACCATCTTGATGAAGTACTCTACTGCTGCTGTCCTGCTTTATGGATAGCTGCTCCTGCAAGCTTAATGCAGCCATTGTCTTGTGTACTGTTAGGCAAAGCAAAAAATTTGGTATAGTTAATTTCCAATACGTTTATTTTCTAGTCACGTATATTATATGGCTTTCTGTCTTACTCCAAAAGATTGTCTCTTTCTTGAGGAACACTGAATAATCTTAAGAAAATATTTAATTATTATATCCCCCCAGACTTGCTTCTAGCTTTTTCCTGCACTAATTCTTTAGGCTTTATTACAGGTAGAGCTCTGACTTCCCTGAAAACTTAATCTTTAAACTGTAGTAACCTACATATGTCAGAACTATCAATGAACTTCTGAGTCTTTTAGGAACCTCAGTAGTAAAAGTAACTGCAGCCATCATGTGTGTAAGTTTTGTTCTGTGTTTGTTCATGTGCCTGAGTATCTGAAGTCCTTTGCAGTCTCAGACTGTGGAAGGCTGTCACAAAGAGTCGTGTTAGGTATGTGAGAGTGGGCACAGAGAGTATTTCTGTGTTCATTTAATCAGAAGAAGTGTTGAACTTCTCATAACTGGAGGGCTGGCCTTTCTTCTTCTCTGTCTAGTTCTGTGTTGGCTGAGCAACTGAAAGAGTGATTTTGTAGTAATGCAACGTGGTTTTCTTCTGTTCCCTGGTAGACTACAGTCCTTACGAAACCCACGGTGGCTGGGGAGGCTCTCCATATTCTCCTCATCAAAATATACCTTCTCAGGGACGTTTCAATGACAGGTAGGATTGCTTTATTTTTTCTTTGCCTTTTTCTAAATTTTCTTTTATCTATTTTTTTCTGTGTCAATTGAGTGAAGATTTTTTTTTTTTAAATTGCCTTATTTTCCAATCCCAAAGGGAGAGACTGTCCATGTCAGATGTGGCTGGTCATGGGAAGCAGTTGCCCTCAGCTGAACGAGAGCAGCAGCTGCGAATGGAACTGCAGCAAGTTGACCATCAGATCAGCCAGCAGACACAAATGCGGGGACTGGAGGTTGGTACTGGCACTTGGAGCAGCACTGGGGGGTGGTATGGAGAGAGATGATGCTGGTCAAGCTTTTCATGGGCTCACCTTTGTACTGGTATTCAGTAACAGTGATGCCACCCATCAGGGCTGTGGTGTCAGTGTCAGCCTTTCTGCTTAGCAGCAGAAACTTCCCTGCACTCCACGTGCACATCAACACCATATTTGAATCTGCAGTCTGTGGTCAGTCTTGTTTGCTGTCATTCTCTTTCTCAGTCCCCCTCTGTTCAGCTCTACTCAGAGACAAGCTTGTGCTGTAGGAGCCTGTTCTTCTTGACTTTAATGCTGTTGGAGATGTCTGATTTTATGTGCAGAAAGCCATGAGCTTCATCTGTTATGTGTTCAGCTTTTTTTGTACCTGTTTCTTCCTAAATAGCACAAACCACAAGAGTCAAGAAAATAAATATGTAATATATTTAGTTTGAAAAATTAAGGCTTAATATTTTATGGCTCCTTGCTTAGAAGAGATGTAGTTGTAGCATAAGGGAAGATGAGTGTGTGTTTGAATTAATGAGCTGAAATCTTTTGATTTTGTGAGACAGAAGGAGAAATGTCAAGCCATAATGAATGGTTTTAGAAAGCTTTAGTTACTTTTTTTCTTCTTAGGAAAAATCAGTAAATATTTACCCGACAACTGTTCTAGGTACCTCAACAAGTATTTGTGTTAACGTTTTCCCAGAAGAAATTGCCACAAGTGGTGGATAGCAGCTTCTGCTGAAGCTGTGGTTAGCTAAAGAACACATGTTACAGACAGGGTTATTGCAGATTAGTTTAAGAGCTCACAGTTAAATCACAGCAGTAGTTGCAGTAATATGCATTTGTTAGTTACTTGAAACATAGCTTGTGTTCTTATGCTCTTGTTTGGGAATGAGAGGAGAAAATGTTTTCAATCTTGCATGTCCACCTTTGCCATAATACAAGAGTATTGGAAAGTTGCAAAACCTGTAAGTGGCCTTCTCCTGCTCATCGTTGTTGTGATTATGTCAGTGTTAAATCCTACAGAGTTGAATTTGAGCCTTAATTTTGCCATAATATGAATTTTGCAGAATTAGTCAATTATTTTGAGTAAGAACAGCTTTCAGTTTATCTTTTGTGTTTAAAGTTGCATGTAGATACTGGGTATCAAGAAATCTTCACTGGTTTGCCTATTACGAGGTTGCAGCAATCAATTCAGCCAGAGCATGAAGAACTAGATCATTTTGCTTTTGCATTGCATGAGCATTTCTGCTTAAAGACCAGCCAGATGTTGGGTTGTGTGGAGTACAAGATGATGTATTTAAATGCAGAGCACACACTCGCAGAACTGATTCACAACTATTAGCAGATTTTTAGAATGGCTGACATGGCTACTGCTTTTAGTACCTTGCAACTTGTGAATGACCATAGTCACTTGCCCCTCTCTGTTCCTCTGTTTCCTAATAAGAATCAGTAGAGACCTACATATTGACAACTACATCTCTCAAGATGATGTAATAATAATTCTGGCTCTGCTGTAGAATTAGATACATTTTACTGCTGTAAAAAAACCAGCAGACTTGCTTATCTGCAGTTCTCTTTTGTTGAACATAGAGCTCAGAAGAGAGTAGTGCTTTTGTTCATGGGCTTAGTCTTGTTTTTGAGAAGGGAGTGGTATGTGAAGAAAACACATGCAAATATATGACAGCAAGAGGTATTTAACACTGCTTGTTTAAAAATGAAAATACTTGTCCATGTGTACAGAAACATGTTGAAATTTGCATTGGAAGTGATTTCAATTGGGACATTGAGAAGTGTGGTGAGAGGCGGCCTTAGTTTTGTAAATGAGCAATACTCTGGAATTATGGCCTTGGAGCTCTCTGTGCTTGGTGTGTTGTGTGCTCAGTTGTGTATGTGCTTGGCTTTATGCATTTAGGCTGTTAGTAACAGGCTGCTGTTGCAGAGAGAGGCGACTACCCTGGCAGGCCAACCACAGCCCCCACCCCCACCTCCCAAGTGGCCTGGGATGATCTCAAGTGAACAGCTGAGCTTGGAGCTACACCAGGTGGAAAGGGAAATTGGGAAGAGAACCCGTGAGCTGAGCATGGTGAGTGCTGGGGGGTGGGAGGCAGAGAGATGCAGTGGAGAGCAGTGTACCTGGCTGCAGCCCTTTCACCCTGGCAGAAGGGGTCTCTGCTGGATGCCCACAGCTGGAGTCATCCATCTTCCTCTTCACTTCTGTACCTCCTGAGGAGTTTCTTGAATCTTCTTCATGAAGAAGTTTAATGTAGCCACTTCAAAATGTTGTTGATTTGTCACCATTTGAAATAAGCGTGGTGTTGAATTTGATGGAAACCAAATTGTCTCCAAGGTCACTGTGCCATGAGTTCTATAAAGGGCTTTAACATAGGGAACATCGTCTGCAGGTACAGGCTAGTGTTCACAAGTCCGTGTGCTGTTACAGTCTGTGGCCTTTGCTTGTTGTTACAAGGATCATCCCTTCCTTTTGAGAACTACTGTGTCCTGAGAGGATGAGCATATCTAAAAGTCTGTTTTTGTCTCATGGCTTTTGCGGGTTAAACTGTGTGACTGCAGTTTAGAAGCCTTATTCATCGTCCCTAGGGCATGAAGTGTCTCAATCTTTCAACAGACTCTTAAAGAATTTTTCATCTGTCCTTTCTTTAAAGGAGAGCCAGTCTTCACTGGATATGAAAAACAAGCTGGGCACCACTAAACAGACAGAAAATGGGCAATTAGAACCACAAAACAAGGTTCCAGCTGAGGACCTTACACTGACATTCAGGTAACACGGGGCTTCAACCTGTCTTTGTGTAACAGGAGACTGACTTCTTCAGGGCCACTCTCCTGTTGAATAAATAGCCTTGCCTCATATCAGCTATGATGAGGAATCACCTACTAGGCAAAGAGAATAAAAATCAAGTTTTTAAAGTGGAGACATGAATTAGGGAGCTCTCTAGCTGTGTAGTAGGTGAGTGGAATAAGACTGTATATAAATCAACACAACAGAAGACGTGCAGTGTCTGTCAGAGAGGAATCCATCTAGCCAGTATTGGATGATTAGGAGGGAGAAGCAGGAGTTATGAAGCCACCACAAAAGAAATCTTTATCTGCTGTTTTAGTTTCAAATAAAAGAAATCTCTCAAATGTGAAAGTTACTCCATCCTCCTAAGGTATGTGATGTGGATGTTGTCTAGGAAGGCACACCCTTTGAAACTCAGTTCACTTTCTGTTGTCGGTGGTGGACTTTCATCTAGGTAGATGATGAGATTGATTTCAGTTCACATTTAATAGACACTTGGAATAAGATGCTGGCTGGGAATACTGGAAGTCTCTACAGCAAGTATTTTCAAATGGCCACAAGCATCTATGTGTATTCAGGCCAGCACTGAACAGAGAAGCTTGGATGTTTACAAAGCTTCATGTGAGCAGTTTGCAGTATTAATATTTATTCAGAATGAACATTTTCTGAATAAGTACACTATTGCTGATGAAGTCTGTGCCTTCTTTTTATAACCAGTTCTGGAGTTCTGTGCTGCACCATCAAATTGACACCTCCAGAGCAGGAACTAATTTTTCCATATGGTGCTGTGAAAGTAATGAAATCAAAACAACTGTTTATATTCTTAAAATTAGGGGGGGAAGAAAAGATAAGTTATTATTAGGTAAGTTAAATATTCCGGAATGTGTACACTGAAGTCTGCTTACTTAAAAATAAAGGAAAAAATCTCAGTAATTGCTTCTTTTCACCCACTTCCCCTTTCTCCTCAACTTCAGCAGTGATGTTCCAAATGGATCAGCTTTGACCCAAGACAACATTGGCCTCCTGTCAAACAATATGGCATCTCTCAGCCTGTCAGAGGACCCCGAGGGAGGAGGAGATGGCCATGACTCCCAGCGAGCGGGAGTGACACCCACATCTGCTCCATGAAGCGAGGCCAGCACACCCTGGAATTCCTTCTGCTGGGGTGTCAGCAGCTTCCATCTTGTGTTTTTTTCCAGGGATGATTGGAGAAACCCAGGAGCAGCAGCAGTAGCAGAGCAGCAGGTCCAGAGGCAATGTGCACAAACACAACTACTAGAAACAAATCCTGCACATAGTTCACATTAACGCATTTTTTAATTAAAAAAATGAAAATTAGCAGTATCTGCAAGCAATTCAAATTAAATTTGTTTTTGTTCTGTGAATGAACTTTATTTTAATCACTTTGGACGCCTTGAATCCCAGGGCTTAAAAAAAAAGATATTATATATATATACTCTGTTTGATTAATTGTATGATCTTAATGAAGTAGGTTTTTTTCTTTTATTTTGGTATTATTACATACCCAGTGCATAATTCCTTATTATCTTACTAAAGCAATTTGGCCACTTCCTTGTATGGTTTAAGGGTAAACAAGGAATGAGGGTTGGAGAGTAGCTGTGAATTGCAGTGTCCAAAGATGTGCAGCAAACTTCATGCTTAAAGCAATTCCTCCCACTACAAATGACCGAGTCTTTGCAAAGGTGTGGTTCTTTTTAAAGGCTGGCATTGTTTAAGATCTGTGTATGTTAGAACCTGACACCTGAGCGTTTGTCAGCCTGCAGTGAATCCACGCTGGATTCCTGTTTCATGGGGGAAGAATTGCACCAAAGTAACCACTGAAGGTGCAGCACAGATCTTGCCAGAAGTATTGAGAAGCAAATTTTGCCTGATAGATCAAATACTTCTCTAAGTGGATGCTTTGTAGGCATAAGTCAGAGAAGTCGTGTCTATTGATTATGTTTTTTAAATTAAAGATTTTGTTCTTGCTGCACATTTTTTTACTTTTTTGGCATATGCTGAGGTAAGATCCTGGATACGAAGACCTATTGAGAGTGATTTTTCAAGTGCTGCTCCCTCTCTACCTTCTTGGCCTGTCCTCATTTTTTTCTTTCTGGGTTCGACTACTAAGTGGGAAAGCACTGGTTATGTAATAAATTACTGCATTGCTTTGGTTGGGTAAAGCGAGAGTTAATAAAGTTTCTTGGGTTTTAGTTTTTTTTTTTTCCTTAACCTTAACTCCTGCTGAGGTTATAGCAACCTTGGGCTAAGCTTTGCATTCATCATACTGTTAAATGAAACAAAAGGGGGGTGGGAGGGGATACAGTCTCACTATTGCCTACCAGTAGGAGAGTCCAAACAAAAGACTCTTTTGAGTAGCAATTATTTAATTTGCCCAGTCAAGGCACCGCGTTTATATACTATTTCACATTGAATTTGATTATGCCCTACAGACCTGGCTGGTCAAGGATTTGATACACATATTGGCTTGGGATTCGAGCTTTCTTTTTTATTTAAATAAAAATTTATATATAAATATATATATACATATATACATAGTTATATCTGTATATATATTGGGTATGTTTTAAGAATTTTTTCGCATGAGCGCAGCTGTTGTGATCAAATGTCTGGGAGGTAGAAGCACTGAATGAAAATAAAAGCATTTTTCACCACATCCCCCCCACACTTTCCATGTGTCTTAACACGGGTTTATTTCGCTCTTCGTTGAACTTTGGCCTCTTAATTGCCTGGAGTAGTTTGAAGCTTGCTTTTTTCTAATGCCTCTTTTAACTTTTGGCAAAGAATCAACTTTGCACTGAAACAGCTTCATCTCCCCTTGCCCCTATCGATCTGTATCTCCTACTTGAAGCCAAGCATTCCAGCCACTCCCTTGGAGCTGAGCAGAACTGGGGTGATGCAGTTGGGGGAGCCCATCAGGTCTGTTCCTCCCTTCTTTGCTCTGGGCATGAGGAGGATGAAGGTCTTTTCCTGGCTGCCTGCTCCCAAGTCACCTGACAGGCCCTGGGGCCTCTCATCCTTCGGTGCAGAGCACCACCCTCAGGTCAGCCTCTTACTCAATTTTAATTAGTTTGCTCCTTCCTGCTGTGTCGTCATTAGCACAGGGAACTCATCTTAGTCAAGATAATTAGTGCAATATTCTAATCCAGGAGGACAAGCCCAGAATGTGCCTTTTTTTGACTGTAGTAATTGTGGATGTAAAATTAATTTTCAAAGATGGTTATGATAGGTTGGACACTGCAGATTCATTTGTAATACTAGAAAGAAAATCTAGAGGGACAAAAACCTCCTCATGTTTTATTTTCTAGTTCCCTCACCAATTAGGGATTATTCTTTTCTCCACTTTTTCTCCTGGAATTCTTCAGTAAGCACTATTTAAATTGCTGGCCTACATATGATGAACACTTCTAAAATCTGTGGATTAGAAGGAAGACCTTACTGGGGTATTTTTTTTCCTTCGTCCAGCCCTCTGTGCTGTACTTTGTGCATAGGATTTTTTTTTTTCCTTCATCCAGCTCTCTGTGCTGTACTTTGTGCATAATGTCCTTGTTGTGATCAATGTATCCAGGTGAATGCCCTGTTTGCCCAGAATTATAGTTTGGCTTGTTAAATAGTTTGTTTAATATCTACTAACAGTATTGATTTTCGACTTTGTTTCATCCCCTCCTCCTCTTACCCTTTTTCTGCTGTTTTTACAAAAGTTTAGTTGATTAAACAAATCAAACAGCAAAATGCAGTGCATGCTTTTAAGTTTTTTCTGGAAACTGCACCTAAAATGTTCCGGTTTTGTGGAAAAACTGGGAGACCACGGGGGACAGATAGCTCTGTATGTAGTGGCAGCATTGATGTTTACAGCTAACAAGTGTGAAAATGTCTGGAGTGACTCTATCTTGCTGCACTCATTCCTGTAGCCCATCATAGTCCCAGTCATACAGGAGTTCTGGCCACCTCAGTGAAATTGGTCTTGGCTACCAAGTGATTTAGTTCCTTCTATTGGGCAAGAGGAAGCAGTACTGCCATGGTGTCAGGCACTGCTGTGTCCTTTGGTAGGTAGGTTAAGTTTTCTGCTGCACCAGACATCTCTGAACCCTCATCGATATCTGAATTTCAGCCAGATGGACAGCATGGACAAACCTTCAGAATAGGAAGCTTCAAGTGGTAGGTTAAGCTTCAGTGTGTCAGTGATTCAGTCAGTATATAGATGATATCTGTTTATTCTGTGGTGTTATTTCCCTCCTTCTGTCAGCGTCTCATCTGTCTGTCCTGTGACCTAGTTATTTTTTCTTAATAGGAGAAGTTAAAAGTTTTTCTTCTGCCCTTCTTGCATGCTGTCCCATTTCAAAGTAGGACTTTTTTTTCTGTAGATCAGAGCACCTTTCAAGCTAGCAGCACTTTTATCCCTGTTCTTATCAAGTTCTGCTCTGTGTAGTTTTTTCTGAGCCGTCTTTCCCCTTTTTGTGTCTTTTTCTCCTGTGGCTTGCCCATCCACCCTCCCTGATTGTGTAACAGTGACAGCTTGCTGCCTCAAAACAGAGCATTCAAATGAATTCGCTTAGCCAATAACTTCTGTGAAGTTGCCTTTTCTAATGGTGTTATTACTCAGTGATGCACAAATGTGATATTGCCCCTACTGGTAGGCAAACGGGGGATCTGTATAAACATGGTAAACTGCTGTTTTTGTTTAAAGGAGAGCCAAAGACTTGTGCTTTACACTTTTTTTCCCCCTGGTGTAGCCATTTTGATTGTCAGACATTTGCGTAGGGTACTGTGAGTTGACTGTACTATCCTAATAACAATTTCCAGAAGTTAATGATTGTCAAGCCTTGCCCGTGCATTGAATTGTGGAAAATCATTCCATTAAGTCATACAATTTGCAATGTACTGAGATGTATCTGAGGTGTTGTGATGTGTTTTCAGTCTTCCATGCACTCTCAGCTGACTGAATGGCTCATTTAGAGAGGGAGAAGGAACATAGAAATGTTATAATCCCTGAAGCCTTGTTTTTAAGTGTTTCTAAATTAAATACTAATTGAAAATTTCTTCAGTTACAGTAAAAGATAAATCTGTGTTACAAATGTGACTGACTTTTAAATCCACTGGGACGGAAAAGAATTGTGAAACACTAGCATTGCATTAAATTAGATGTGGAAGAACCAAACTTGTGATGATATTGTCTCTTGGCAGCATGGACTGAGTAAGGTGGGGCAAATTTTTTATTAGAAAGGGCCACAAGTGAAGTTTTGATTGATAATACAAGAAAGCTGATGGCATTCCCCTTCCTTGAGCTACTCAAATTCTCACACACTTGTTTACTAAAGTTTTTAGGTTCAAAGAGAAATCTCTTAAAGTCTGAGTAGCATAAACCCTCATTTCCATTGCCATTTATAATTTTTGGACTATAACAAACCACACTGACAAGACAGTCATCTGAAAGACCTCCAGTATGAAGTTGTTTTTCTGGAGTGGCTCTTTCAGACCTGCTTTTATGGTCCAAGAAATGCCATGCCAGTATCCAGGAGGCTCAACAGCAGGAGTGCCACCCACCTTCTCCACTCAAAAATGGGAGAAAAGACTCAAACATATGCAGGTGCAAGCTTTTGTTCTTATCAGTGTGTGTATGGAGAAGTGGTTTTGGTCATAGGATAGATAGAAGAAACACAGAGCAGTGCTGCTGAGGCATGATAGTACATTCATATTCAAGTTTTGTCAGCATTCACTTTCCAAAACACAGCCTTCCATTCCTGCCTCCTAAGGTTGCTGGTTTAAAAACAACCCAAAAGAAGTTAGCGTGTCTGCAACTTAATTTCTTGTATCACAATAAATCAGTTCCCCCGAGGGGAAAAAAGAGAGCAACATGGTAATGGAGTTATGAA
Source organism: Acridotheres tristis (assembly GCA_037013685.1). Classification (NCBI taxonomy): domain Eukaryota; kingdom Metazoa; phylum Chordata; class Aves; order Passeriformes; family Sturnidae; genus Acridotheres; species Acridotheres tristis. The sequence continues at coordinate 24,443,694 of CM072895.1, forward strand.
CTGGAAAAACATTCACCTTGCTTGAGTATGTATAAACTGAATTTCTGAGGAAAATGAAGCAGCTCTTCTAAGCCACAGCTATGGTGCCAAGAGATGGGTGGTAAATCAGCATACAAATTATTCTGTAACACAAATTGATTTGCTCTCATTTCAAATTGACTCTTAATTCCCAATGAAGTTTTTGACATTTTTTCATTTCCATAGTCAGCTGTTACCAACTGCATTATTTTCTGTTGGAATGTCAGGGGATGACAGAGACTAGAGTTAAGTTAATTCTAGTTATACAACATAAGAAAGGGATCTGGGGAAATGTTATCCCAGCACAGTGTCCTTCTATAGTTAACATGTGGCCTTTATTCTTCTGTAGGAAGAAGAATGTAACTGCTTAGTGTTGTCACAGTCTTTGAAGCACTTCTTGTGATGCAAGTAGAGCCTTGGTTAGCAGAGAAAGGAGAACAAACTTAACATTTATTTTCTTTATAATTTTATTTCCTATTGGCAAGTGTAATGTTATGCCATGGGGAAGCAAAGAGGCTGCAGCTTTTTCTGAAATTTCCTAATATAAAGAGTGCATTGCAATGTGGGTTTGTCTGCATCAGGAACATCGCAGTCATTTAATGTTTAAAATATGTGGCCATAATAATCAAAATTGGATGCCTATAGCTTAGTAACATGAGTAATTAACTGATCTTTCCCAGGCAATCTTTGCAATTCCAGTGAGTTTGTGTATGATTTTTAGTGCTAATTGCAAGATGTTCAGCAGTTGGGAAGGTTTAGGTGCCTAACTTCATCCAGCAAGGCAGCTTTGCTTGGATATACTGGTTGGATGTTTTCATATGCCAGGAAAAAACTGTTTCGAAGATCTGCAAGTTTTAGGAAAACGCAATTGTCCGCTTCAATTTGAAAAATACAGCATTGGAAGAGACAGAAGCAACAGGTAGTGCAGTCTCTGGAAATAAAAAGCATTAGACATGATGGAATTACATGTGAAATGTATATGGGGTAAATGTATCTGTAAGTGGAAAAAAAATATTGTGGAGTACTTGATGCTCAAGAAATTATTTGCTTCTTTGAAATGTTAAAAATATTTTATTAATAGTTCTGTGGCAGACACTACTCACAAGTCTTTGGCATCCAAACCAGATTGTATATCAGATGGATCCCACAACTGGATGTGTGCACTGACCTCTTTATTTGTAGCTTTTAAAAATGAATCTGGCAGCAGCCTTTGATAAATGCATGAAGCAACCTGAGAGGAAGCAACCTCGTTCACATCAAGCTGCTGCACAGCTCCCAATTGGTGCTGTTCATCTGCAGCCTCTCCTAAGTGACGCTGATCAACATGGGCAAAACGAATCACTTTTGCAGTTTTTCCTAATTTTAAGGAGTTCCCATTCCCCCTTTAGCCTCAGTTTGCTGTGTAAGCAGCTTCCATGCTAAAAGGATCTTTCCTTGAAGTCAGCAAGTGTTCTGTAGCTTGGCTTTTTTTCTCTATTTTCTCTAACTGGTAGCGTCGTGTTAAGCTCTTCCCCCCCTTGTATTTGTTGCTGTGGGGAGGAAGAGGTGAAGCAAGACTTGTGTGAGAGGAGGGAGGAAGAATTGTGGGATCTGTATGACAGCTCCCACTTCTTCTTTGAAATCATCCACTTCCAGTTGTGGGATTTCTCGATACATTATTTTTTTTTGTGGTTATTGTAAGTCTAATTTTCTTTGATCTTGTTAGTTCCTTACAAGTCTCCCCGAGACATTCTGCAGTCATTATCACCTTTTTGGGTGGAGTTTATTTTATTTTTTGGGTTGTTTGTTTGTTTTGTTTTTTAAATAACTTTTTAACATTGGTGCATATATGCTTGGGATAGAGCTCATGTAATTATCCAATCGTATTGATTGTATGTGATTGTGCCCTGCAGAGGTATATTTAACAAAAAATAAAATAAAGGATAGTCTAGGTAATAAAGGAGACCATGAAATTTGTTGAGTCAGGTTATGAACTATTTCTTAAATTTATTTAGGATCCTAAATAAGTGAAATTCCACCTGTTGTTCTCATGAATCAGTGCTAAACAAAATATCATTCCTTCTCTCCTTGTGTTTTTCCTTGTTTTTCTTCTCCTTCTGCTGTTTTCTTCTATTCCTGTTTCTCTTTCCCATAAACAAAATTCTCAATCCTTCATGGGAGTGGCTGACTCTGGGTTGATACTGTGGATATTTATTGTTTGTATCTATCAAAACATTCTGAATAGGAGTAGAGATAAAGTAGAATGTATGAGAATTCCATAAATTGAATTCTTTGCAGGTTCAGGGGAATTATGAAGTCTTGTACATACAGACCTGGTCATGAAGGAGATGTTCAGAGGTACATGGGCAATTGCTATGTCTTTTCCAGGAAAGTTTAGATGCTTTGCTAGCTTTTGGGAAAACTGAGATAAGAAAAGGAGTAGAAGAAAGTTCTCTATATCCAACTCCCTGTGTCTTTACTCCTACAGTATACTTTGTAGACTTGAAAGAAAAATCTTCTAGATACTCTGCTGAAGTGGGACAGAATGCATTGAAGGAGGCAAAAGGCAAGAGGATCCAGAGAGTTTAAAATCAATATTGGTCTCCTTTATTTAATTCTCAGACCTATAGAGCCAATGGTGTCACTTTTGTGTGAAAGAACAAGGGAGTGGAGACCTATGGTACGTGGATGGCAGTTATATAGAAAAAGCCATATGTTGAAATGCTATTTCTTCTTCCCTCTTCACCTTGCTTTTCTCCCTCTTAAAGCTGACTCAACCTCACCTTTCTCTCACAGAATGTCTGAGGGTCCTTTGAATTGCAGATTGAACAAAAAAAGTGAAAAAATTATTCACTATTTGGTTTGTAAATAGATGGAAGTGTCTACAAGGTCTTACCTGCTTTTCTGTCAGCATTTACATTAAGTGATAAATTAATGAAGAACACTTTGAAATATCTCTTGTTTTCTGTCTGGGATGAAGGTACATTCTTCTAAATTTTGTGGGAGATGTGAGACTGTTGGACCATCTGAGTAAGATTTTCATCAGCTCAGGGTGTGTGTGTTCTCTGCCAGGCTGGAGCATAAGAGATGCCAAATAGCAGAGAAGCCGTGGCTCCTGGGTTTGGTCTGCTCTCTTCTGACTTCACCTATAAACAAAGTGGCTCCTTGTTCACCAGAGTTGAACAAGAAAAGATACTCAAAATAATCAGTTTTGTTAATTGCTCAGAGTGTACGTATTTGAAAAGCAAACCAGACCCTTCAGAGCAAGGACTGAGCAGGATTTGTCTCATGTTGAGCCTGGTTTGGAACTTGCCTTAAAGTGAGAATAAGTTTTGCACCACAGTCTGCTTTGTGGTTTTTAGTCTTCTCCTTTCACACCTTTTTGTGGTCTTTAATAAGTCATTGTCTGTAAATCTGAAACTGGACGAAGCTGCTGCTTCACTAACAAACTGTTCCTTCTCCTACTCCAGGGCAAGCACAGCCTTCTGCCCCTCATGTTTGTGCATAATGTTCACTATTGTCTTTATTGTTATTGAGCCTGGGCACCGTGGATCAAGGCAAGGTGTGTTTTGCTGGGCTGAAGCCCAGCACTGCTCATTATTAGGCCCCTCACACTTCCACACTTAATTGCTGGATGAATCGAAACACTGAGTTCCTATAAAGGAATTGTATTTAGTGGGAAATCCAGCAGAAAACTGGATTCAGTTTCAGTTGGTGATGATTTCTTTACCCTTTCTCCCACTAGTCTGAAGATTTAGGATCCTCATGTAGTGACTCACTTCAGAAGGGAAAAAAAAGAGCTGAATTCCTACAGTGGCTGGCTTTTAAAAGGAAGATCTGAAGCACTGTGGAGAGTCAGATCTCTCTGGAAGGATGTGGTAGGTGCATCAAGAGAGATTGGGGGAAACTTGCTAGGTTTCTTTATGTGGAAAAGAGGGGAGACCAGGCTCAAGTGGATGGTACCTGCTGGAATTTTTCCCCTTTGGATATGGATAGCGGGATAGGAAGAATCTTGAAAAGGCTAGCTCATGAGATTCCTTGATCCCATCTTGCTCTGTGAGTGCAAGAGTCATTTTCCCTGTGCACAGCCATGAAACTCAACAGTGAACACCCAAAGCACAAAACAAAATTAAAGCAATTTATGTTCCTCCTCACCAATCAGGTTTGTTTAAGAACTGTTTCTTTCCAGCTAAGATGTGTTCAGGTGTTTCTGTAACCTCCTTCCTCTCAACAGTGAACTCCAAATCCCTGTCTCCAGGACTAAACAAGTGGGAGAGACTAAAACCAAAGCTTGATGCTTCATCTGTCTTACCACAGGCTGCCAGGTTTGGTCCTTGATGGTTTTGAGCCTCTGATCTCTGGTTTGGGTCTGAGAGCAGCAGCTTTGGGAGAAAACCTGCCCCTGTATTAGAACCAACAAGGCATCTAACAGTTTGTATTAAGACACTGGCCATCTTGGGTGCTTCCACAGGCATAGCTCTGCTCAAATGCAAGTGCTGGGTGGTTGTTTAGAGCTAAACCAGCCATAAATGACCAATTACCTGCTGCATTCAAAAGATAGAGTTACTCAGCTACCCTAGAATAAATGCCTTGGGAGCTCTGTGGGATGTGCATAGTTGTTCACTTTTGGTTTTACTGCTTTAAACTACCTCTGAGCACTGGGTAAAATGGAAACCTGTGCTTGGATGTCTGCCTGGCTGTGAAGCATCCCTGATCACTTTGAAAACCCTGAGATCTGTGAGCATGTCAGCTCCATAAAAAAATTAAACCAGCAGCCACCTGAAGTAACAAGGTACAATATGTGAGTCCTTCCTTTCTCATGAAGGATGTTTTTTACATTACCCTTCAATTTATCTCCACAATCTCTGTCCCAATTAACCATGTCCCGTACTGATACAGTAAAGTCTTTTACTTAACCCAAAGCAGTTTGCAATTGCATTTTCCATTAAGGGAAAATGTTCCTCTTACTGGAGGCCAGGAACAGGATGGCTCCAGCACCTGCTGAGCCAGCCTGCTCCTGGGATTTGAAATTCAGGGGGCAATGCTGCAGAATTCAGGTGTTCAGTCCTGCTCACTACTCTGCCTTATGCATCTGGACAGGAGCTGGGGGAGCTGCTGTTAATCCTCAGCTTTCCAGCTGTGCAAGTGGAAGGTCACAGAATCACAGAATATCCTGGACTGGAAGGTACCCAGCAGGATCACAGAGTTTAATTCCTAGCCCTGCACAGACACTCCAACAATCCCACCCTGTGCCTGAAAGTGTTGTCCAAATGCTTCTGGAGCTCTGGCAGTCTTGAGGCTGTAACCATTCCTTGGGGAGCCTGTTGCAGGTGAGTGTGTTTAAGATGGGATGTATTTGAAGCGGCAGAATGTGAAGTGGGGCAATTTTTCCCAACTTATGTCTGTTCAGGAAATGGGGAACAGGTGAAAGGGCTTGGGACAGATGGGGGAAACATTTTGCTTAGCTACAAGATCCCAAAATTAGATCTAGAAATAGCTTATATAATTTTTATTCAAGCTCTTGAAGGTTTGAGGCTTTTCTTGTGGGATAAGCAGTTCAATTTCTGTCAGCAGAAAGTGAGGGCCTGTGGCACTTGCATGGGATAGGTGGTCAAACTCTCCTTTGTCAGATTGAACTTTAAAACCTCTTTCAAACTAAACATTGCCTCTTTTTTTACTACTCTTTGCTTAACCTTCGGCAGCTGGTCATCAGCCTTTGGCCTTAGCATCCTACTCCCCTCCCACCATCCCCTGCTGCCATCTCAGCTCTGTTTGAGCACAGAAATTCAGTGGGGAAACTGCTTTGAGCTCAAGGAAGACTGTTCTCTCAAAAATTTGCATTTACCTCCTGAAAGCAGAAGGCTGGAGGTACAGGGGCAGGTAAGAGAAACAGATGTCACTCATCTTTCATTGTTAATTAATTCCTCGAAACAGCTTATTTTCCCTTAGTAGGAGCCTATGAATTTTAGCTGCTGCCAGAGTGCTTTTTGCTGTATTAGAGAGGGTCCTCCCACCCTAGCTGTCATGACAGCTGGTTTTCTAAATTGTCAGGCTTGACTTATCTCCAGCCTGCTGCAACTGTGGTGTGGAGGGCAGTTAATGAAGTCAGGATGCCCTGAGTAATTGCTGGCTTTGAAAGAGCACTGCTGGTTTGCTTTGGACTCTGGATTTGGGGTGTGAGGCAGTGGGGAAATTTTCTAAAGAGCCTAAATTAATCTCAAAATAGCTTGAGCTATTTTACATGAGCTGGGCTGTGTAGCACAGTGCGTGGGTGCTGTGGGACTTTCCCACCACTACCAGTAGTCCCAGTAGGTTCAGTAGGGTGAGTGCTGGGGGTCTGCACGCCCAGTTAATCATCGTGTCCTGCAGCCATGGTACAGTGGGATGGAAATGGTGTGTGCTGGTGAGAGCCCAGCTGTGTTGCACAACAGCTGAGGGGTCAGGAGTTTCTCGATGCTTCCCCAGAGCCTTCTGATTTTGAGCTGAATCAGCAACTTGTTTCTTGGCTTTCTGCACTTTTTGTTGCTTCACCCTTGTAAGAACCTTTTCTAATTTCTACATTGCCCCTTGCCAGTAACCCCTTTCAGGCAGTGCTGTTGTGGGAATACTTTTGGTATCCTTCCAGGTTGACACATGTCGGTGCTGCAGAGGAAAAGGGAGCGTTGAAGAGCTGTGGGGGGAGGGGGAGTGGGTTTTGGCCAAATGCTACAACAAAGAGCTGGTCTAAGAAACAGCAGGGGCTCTTGCCTGTAAGAGACAAGACTGGATGTGTCAGAGGCTGGGTCAACCTTAATGGATGGTAAAGTAGATTTAAGGTACTAGCTTAAAGTCTTGTATCTTACCTGAATTAATGGAGTTGGGACTTCACTGCAGAGAGAAAACAGGGAGTCTTTCTTATTTAATGGGGACAGGGTGAGGATGGAGGTGCCCTCCCCACTCTTGTGCTTTGGCCTTTAAATATGAGATTAGATTAGCAGCACTTTGTGTGATGGAAACCACCACGAGCTGCTTCTGTCTTGACAGAAGGAGGTGTTTGTCCTTGTACAGATAGGGTCAGGACAGGCTTTCCCTGGAGGTGAGTGGACTGACAAGGCAGGGACCATGGTGAGGTGGTCCTTTCCATGGTGGGACTGCCTGCAAGTGCATTGGTGCTGCAGGACCAAGTGTGGGTGAGGGAGGGCTGCTGCTGGCCCCGGGATTGCAGAACTCTGGACTGTGTCTGGCTTGTTGCTGGCTGACTTTTCCTGTGGAATTGAAAGGCTCGGAAGACCAGCACTTCCTGGAGTATTTTCAATTGTCTTAATATTTTTCCTTTCTCTTGGCCTGGGTGTTTTGTTTTGGAGTTTTTTTTTTTTTGGTGTTGTAATTGTTTAACGTCCCTCCCTTTTCAGATTTTTCTTTTTACCCTTTGTGGTGTTGCATCTGTCCTGAACCTTTCACAAGATAATCTGTGTCACTACCTGTGAGAGCTGTGGCCATGGCCTGAGTGAGTTCCTCCTGTCTTGCTGTGCTCTCACACAGCCTTGGCACTCCAGACAGTTTTGGTGTCAGATGAGGTAATTGCTGCTTTTGCAGAGGACCTGGAGCACAGATGAAGTCATTGGCCAAGAGCCCAGGGAGGGGGTTGTGGAAGAACCCAGAGGTCTCCTTCATCCCAGGTCAGCCTTTGAGCTGCTCCTGCTTTCCCCCAGCAGGTGCTGGCCCACCAGCACTGGAAGATCACACACATGGAGGTCACCAGTGCTAAATGCAGATGACTTTCAATTTAGTTTCTCAGAAGGCAACTCTTGGTAGCCATGGCAGTGAGTATGTGGAGGCAGGCAGAGACTTACTCGACTTAGACACATGTTTGAAAAAGTGCCCTGTAGCAGGCGAGACCTGGGCAGGCTGCCAGCCCCTCCCAGTGGTTGTTTCCCAAACTGTTGTGGCTGTGGTGCTTGAGCTTCCTCCCAAGGGATGCATAAACAAAGCAGTCATGCAAGGGGCATCCTAGAACCACAGCATGCAGCGTGCTCCATCAGCCCTGGCATGGCTCATGAGGCCTTGCTGCCAGAGCTGGTGGGTGATGGGATTTAGGAGGAAATTATTCCCTGTGAGGGTGGTGAGGCCCTGGCACAGGGTGCCCAGAGAAGCTGTGGCTGCTCCTGGATCCCTGGAAGTGTCCAAGGTCAAGTTGGACGGGGCTTGGAACAACCTGGACTAGGGAAGGTGTCCCTTCCTGTAGCAGGGGGTGCAACCAGATGATATTTAAGGTTCCTTTTAACTGAAACCATTTCGAAGTTCAGTGTGCTTTAGCAAAGGGAAAAAATATAAATTATCTCTCTCTTGCTGGGAGATTTTCAGAGACCTGCTTTTGCTGGAACACAGTAATTACTATTAGCCTGCATTCTTTAGGTACCAAGGACAACCAGTGTGCATTGAGGTGGTATCAACTTTGGACAGGAGTTGGTGTGATGCACCAGCTACACCATACATGCTTATCAAGTACAGTTTTTGGGGATTAGAGATGCTCAGTCCATGGAGGGACCAACTTTGGAGACTTTTTCCTTATCACCTTTCTTCTCTGCCGTAGTGTCTCCTACATCAGTAACTGAAAAGTGCTGTAAAGCTGAGGTGAGCCTGGCAGGGTCCTTAACGCTGTAGCCACCTCACTGGCCAATGAGGAGGACTCAAAAGTTCAAATCATCCATTTTGGTACAAACTTGTCAGGGCTGAACCTGCTGCTTTAAAAAGGTCGCTGGGAAAACAGTGGTTTTAGTATATTGCTTCTAACAGCATTGTGTGCTCACAGGCAGGCTTGTCCTCCTGCTAGCTGTGCGTCCTCCTTTATCCTGCACGTCCAGGGCCAAAGGATGGTTGGGGAGGACTGTGGGGCTCCTGTCACTGTGATGGTGGCTGGAACGGGCTGTGGCAGCAGCGTGGGTTTCACAGACAAGCAGCACAGTCTAAGCTCTCTCTCTGGTTCCAGGACAATGCATCTCTTGGTGGTGTGCCTGCTCAGTGTCTGGGGGCTGGCTGCCCCTGAGCACTACTCTGTGGAAGACATCTGCACTGCAAAGCCGCGTGACATCCCGGTGAACCCCATCTGCATCTATCGCAACCCTGACAAGAAGCTCCAGGAGGGTGAGGGGCAGGAGCCAGCAAAGGACAAGCTCCCAGAGTCCACCAACCCCCGGGTCTGGGAGCTGTCAAAAGCCAATTCTCGGTTTGCTGTCGTCTTCTACAAGTACCTGGCTGACTCCAAGGACAGTGGGGAAAACATCTTCATGTCACCCCTCAGCATTTCCACAGCCTTCGCCATGACCAAGCTCGGAGCCTGTGGCAGCACCCTCCAGCAGCTCATGGAGGTTGGTGGAGATTCCTCAGCCTTTTCCTGTAGCAGGTCTGAAAGACAGGAAAGGTGATCATGGCTAATGGCTCCTCTCAGGGTCAGGATGGTTCCTTGCCTTGGGAAGGAAATCCCAAGTTGGAAGGACCTTAAAACTCATCTCGTTCCACCCTCTGCCCCTTCCACTAGACCAGGTCTCTGGATTTATTTAGATCCCAGCTCTTTCCCCTTACTCCCTATTTGGATCCAGCATTCCTGAGTTTGAGAGCTTAGTTGTCATCTGGAGGAAAGGAAGCCCATTTGGAAGGTGAGGGAAAGGAATGGCAACAGTTTGCTTCTTGCAGATTGAGCTAACCTTTTCCTTATGTAAAAAGCAGGAAAAGCCAGGATATGAAGTCCCATTGGCTTTTTCACATTCCTTCTCTCTCTTCCTTGGGACAAAAATCAGATCTATGGGAGACCTGGCAGTCCACCTGACTTCCAGGGCAGGGGAGCCTGTACGTGGGGAGCCTCTTCCTCCACCCATTGGCTCTATATTTAGGGGATAGTTCTGATCCCAGACTAAGAGGTTCTGGCTCTTCCATGTGACTAATTTAACTCCCTGCCTGTCCCAGCATTCTTGTCAATGTCAGACACACTCATCTGACAACTCACCTGCTATGTGGGGCTTGATGCTACCCATACCTTTTTCCCCAATTGGAGACCTCAGCCCAGAGGAGCCTTTCTCCCTGCTATGAGGTGGTGTGAATCAAACTGCTCTGCTTGTCTCCTCTGTTGATGTCCTTACAGATCCTACCTCTGGAATAAATAATGTTGGTCTCCTGTCATCCATACAGAGTGAGTGGAGCAGCAATAACCACATCTCCAAAATCTTCACTTGTGTATTCCTCTCTTGGCAGCCCTTCCCACTGGAAGGGAAACCTTTTTCCATTGAGCCACCTATACCTGCACTCCTAATCCCCCTTTTTCCTATGAAATGGCTGCTAACAAAAACTTTGCCTTACAGGAAATAGTGCCAAAGATCTTGGAGGTCCATAAAGAGCAATGTGCTGTGGGATTTTCTGTGCCTTAAAGCCCTGAGGTTGGATAGCAGTAGACAATTCATAATTGTCCTTCCAGAGAACAGATAGAAAATTCCCTGTGCTGCAAAAATCTACCCTCAAAATGATTGCTACACATTCCCATTCCCTGTAAAAATAGATATTATGTGCTATGAGGCTATGAGAATTCCTCCTGGGAAGGAGCAGCCTTTAGCACTGTCACAGGAGGGTTTAGCACATATGAGTCCACCCATGACCTGGTATGACCCAAGAGCTGCTTTAGGCCCTGTGGGTGCAATGCTCATCTCTGGAGTGTGGTAAGGGGTTATGAACACTGTTAATTTTAACAGCACTTAAAGGGGAAGCTGAGGCCAGTCAAAGGCAGGGTATAGAGAGCAAGAAAACTGGTGTTGGAAAGAGGAGCAACACGTCCACATCTGAGCAGAGTTTAATCCTCCATTTGGATTCTCCAAAGGGGGTCTTGGGCTGGTTATGTGTTGATTTTCCATAGATTTGGGTTCCTACATGGAGGGTGAAGCTCTGAGGGCTTGCACATTTGTTGCTGTTGAGGCAAAGGCTGCACCACCATTTCCTCTGGGGCCCAGGAGTGCAAGAGCCTCCTCATGGATTCCTTGTTGCTGTTTGGCTTGTCCAGGTCTTTCGATTTGACACCATTTCGGAGAAGACATCGGATCAGATCCATTTCTTCTTTGCCAAGCTGAACTGCCGCCTTTACAAGAAAGCAAACAAATCCTCAGAGCTGGTGTCAGCCAACCGTCTCTTTGGGGAGAAATCTTTGGTCTTTAATGAGACTTACCAGAACATCAGTGAAATTGTTTATGGAGCAAAACTCTGGCCCTTGAACTTCAAAGTAAGTTTGAACCACTCAGAGTTTTGCTTTTTTTGTTTGGTTCCACCCCACACCCCTAGTCTATCCCTGTCTTTTGCCCAGAAGAACTGCTCTGCTCTGGGTGTGTGGGACACAAGTGAAAGCAACAAGGGAATCTGGGATGCAGCTCCTCTTGCTTCAGCTCACCTTAACCACAGCCATGTCCCCACTCATCATACCTAAGCTTCATTGTCCTCCCCCAGCACATACCCTGTAAACCTGTCTTATGCAGAAGGGGTACAAAGAGGTGTTTTAAAACACTTGGCTTAACCATTTTTTGGTCTCTTCCTTTAGGAGAAGCCAGAACTTTCCAGGCAGATCATTAATGAGTGGGTGGCTAATAAGACAGAGAGGCGCATTACAGAAGTGATCCCAGAAAGTGGTATTGATGATCTCACTGTCTTGGTCCTGGTCAACACCATTTATTTTAAGGTACAGCTAACAAAACTGGGGAGCAGCACACTTCCCTGGAAGGAGACACGGTGCTCATATTTGTTTTCCCCCTCTCCTTTTTAGGGGCACTGGAAATCACAGTTCCCAGCTCCAAACACAAAACTGGATATATTTCATAAAGCCAGTGGTGAGACCTGCCAAGTCCCAACTATGTACCAGGAGTCCAAGTTCCACTACGCATTCATCCCCCAGGACAAAGTCCAGGTGCTGGAGCTGCCTTACAAAGGAGATGATATCACGATGGTGCTGGTCCTGCCCAGTGCTGGGACACGGCTGGAGGAGGTGGAACGAGACCTGACGTCAGAGAAACTGCAGGGCTGGATAGATTCCATGAAGGAGATGTCCCTCTTTGTGTACCTCCCTCGCTTCCGCGTTGAGGACAGCTTCAGTGTCAAGGAAAAGCTGAGGAAAATGGGGCTGGAGGATCTCTTCAGTCCAGAAAACGCCAGACTCCCAGGTGAGATGTGGAGATAGGGCAGTGCAGGGTAGGGGTAAGGGACAGCCATTTCTCCCTACATGGTAGGGCAGTAGGTGCAGCACATGAGGAATGAGAACATGAAAGCATTTGTAGGTTGCTGCAGTCAGTGATGGGCTCTCTGGCAAAGTCCCACCATGGACACTCAGCCCTGCTCTGCACTGAGGACGTGGCAGTTTAGCAGTCAGTTGCACATGGAGGAGGAGGTTTTTGTTTTAGGACAGCCATACCTTCTGCCTGATCCCAGGTGATAAAGGATGGCAATGTGTTCTGTCTTGAGCTGTGTCTAAACTCACACTTTGACCTTTGCATATTTTTGTATTTCAGGTATCGTTGCAGAGGGTCGCACAGACCTGTACGTGTCTGAGGCTTTCCACAAAGCCTTCCTGGAGGTGAGCCTTGTTTTGTGCCAGCGTGTCTTCCTCTTAAAGACTTAATTATTTTTTTAAAAAGTCTTTTAAGTATAGGAAAATTAAAACTTAATGTTGATATTTGTAACAAGTGCTTTTTAAAAACAAATATTAAAGTGAACCTACAGTTCACGTCTCAGCAGTCTGGGGCTTTGGAGGGAGGCTGGCCCCTGCTTTCTGTCGAGGAGGAGGGTGAGCCTCTCCATGCTGCACGATGCTGTATTTTAATCCCATCTTCTCCCTTGGTTGGCAGGTGAATGAAGAAGGCAGCGAGGCCTCAGCTGCTACAGCTGTCACCATCTCTGGCCGTTCCTTCCCTATGAACAGAAAAATCTTCAATGCCAACAGGCCCTTCCTGCTTTTCATCCGGGAAGCTGCCCTCAACACCATCATCTTCATGGGCAGGATAGCTGATCCTTGCTCCTAAAGGGGCTGGTAGGGCCTCACTTCTCCCTCCTCTGCCTTGGGAAAAGGGGAGGTGGGGTATTGCCACAAAGCATGGGCTGCTCCTAGGGTGGTTGGTCTTGCTGTTTGGTGCCAGCTGCAGGGAGGGACTGCACTCAGCTGGGCTGCCCCTGCTTTTCCCTACCATATCAGGTGAGGGGACTCATAGGTCACCTCACCTGTCCTGTCCTCTGTGGCAAGGAAAGCTGAATTTCATCTGGCTCCAGTATTTTTGTGGCACCCAAGTCCAGCATTGCTGTCCTTCCTGTGCCCAACCCTCTGTAACTCTGATGGCTTGGTTCATTAAAACCTATAGATCTGTATGTAACAGACTGCTCTCTGAATGCACAGTTTACACTAAGCCACTTACTAGACTTTTAAAAATTTTTCTTTTCCAAGAAATGGGTCCCCACACCAGAAAAGTGAGTGGAACAGCAGCAGCCATAGGGCTTGTGCTGGCTGGGCTAGGAACACCCTTCTGCAGCTCCATGCAGGTGGAAGAGCTGCCAAACCTCTGTGCCCTGCTTGCAAGCAGCTCTGGTGTGTCCTGTGTGCCCCAGCACTGAGAGGCACAGCGACAGTCTTCCATAGCCAAGGCTTTGAAACTCTTTTTTAAGATTGATTTCATATAACAGTTACTGTAGCAGCAGTGCCCATGAACCATGACAGTGCCCAGGTAAGGCAACCAGTACCTGTAGCTTTGTTAAAAATATATTATTTCACCTGCAAATTTACTCCAGGAGCTGAGGTGTCCTGGCCTGCTGCCAGGCCACATGTGATCAGACCTCTTGTCCTCTCAGGGTGGCTGTACTGCTGTAGGATCTTTGGCAGGGCTGTCCTGAAGATGCAGACGATTTCTCCATTTCAATAGCTGTTCAAAGCAAACAGACAGTGAAAGCACAGTTCTTGTCCTCAAGAAGTGATGGAAATGGTGTGTGCAGACAGTGGGTTGCACAAAATATCCACCTTAGTAAAGGCTTCTGTTGGCAGGAATTGCCAGAGCAGCCAAGCAGTGAGTAGCTTAACTTGTACAGAGCTGCTATGTCAGATCTTTGATCACTGTGTCTCTAGTTTTGGAAGCTATTAGAGGTTTGACTCTTTCCTTTTCCTAGTAGGACTGTTTGAGCATCTGTGCAAGTAGTGTGTGACTGGGACACGGAGAGCCACCTCCTCCATTGTCCCATGGGCTATGGCAAACCATACACCTCTCTGAGGTGTCCTTTAGGGGCTCCCTTAGGTACATGCTCCCCTGGAGCAGTACCTTGGAAAGAAGCTGTGACAGGCTGGGACCCTGGGAGAAAAGGGGAAGCATTTTGAAAATAAAAAGAGTTCAGAAAGCAGCTCTCCCTCTCCCTGTCCTCCTCTGGCAGTTACCACTGTGGCTTTTCTTGCTGGATCCTATCTTCTGCCTGTAAATGTCACTGAGAGACACACAACCTCCTGTAATCTCTGCCTTTTCCAGTTGTGCTCCAGGCTGTGGAGGTGGACACTGGTGAAAGAGGAGGGCTGAGGAAGTGCCTGGCTCTCCTTAGCATGGCACTGAAACAAAATGCTTCCCCTGCCATAGGCAGATGGGAAAACATCCAAAACCTGGCTTGCAGCAAGAGCTCAGGGCTTGTTCCTCCTGGGGAGATTGAAAAAGGTTGAGCCTCCTGAAGAGCTAAGACAAAACTCATCCAAAAAAGACAAAAGCCATCTGAGTTGCCAGGAACAGCAGCCTGGCACTGTGCAACCTCTCTCAAGCTGCTCAGCTTAGGACAGTGGAGCTGTCCACAGCTGGGACCAGGAAGAAAATCCATTTTGAGTAAGGACCAGTCAGCTATAAGACACAGACAGGGATCTGAGTATTAAACCATTTAATTCTCATACCACTCACATGCATAATGTTCTTTTACACAGTGCTAAAAGAAAGAAGAAAATGTTGGTTTTTTTAATACAAACAGAATTTCAAGTATACATTTATAGAATTTTCCAAGATTCTTACCCAAGTTGCTAAGTTTTCATTCACATTGTTCTTAAAGCTGTCCAACAAGAGCGCTTTTTGCTAAACTGCTTTCAATGCAATTGTACAGTCCCTTCTACCTTGGTTTTACTTCCCCCTTTCCCAACTCTGGTTCCCCTGCCACCCCTGCCCACCTCCCTCCAGCAGTGCTGGCTGTCCCTGGACACAATGGCCATGGAGCTTCTGTTTGCCAGTGCCTGCTGGAAAAGGGAAGCAGTTATGGAGGACCAGTTTGGAAACAGCTTGGAAAATCACTGAAGAACAATCTGATATCCACAAGTTACAGCAGGCTTACTCTTCAGCCTACTCCAGACTAGTCTGAACACTGACTTTTTTTTTTTCTTGAAATAAGGACTGCAATCAAAAATAAAATAAAATAATAAAAAAAGAATAATTAGTACAGCAGGAAATCTCTTAACTATGAAAGTAAGTCTTGAGTGTTAGGACACCTGTCCTAAAAAGGTTTGATTTATAGGTCACTAGTTGAAGGTGACAGCACAATTTCTGTTATGGTTACTCTGCAAACCAGCTCAGAGCAGAATCAATGTGGGACACATAAACTTGGATTAAAAAAGAAAAAAAAAACAACCAAACAAACAGAACTGACGAGGGCTCCACATTCATGTTATGGAAAAACCCCACAAACCCCAGTAACAGCTTTCTCCTGGCTTTGCTGCTCAGCTTAGCTCAGCCCTGGGCTGCCAGCTGGGTTGTAACTGGGTGCAACTTCTGACCTGTTAAAAAAACGGGGTTTAAATCTTCTTGACAGGCAAGGGTGGGTTTCTCTTGACAGATGAACAAGTCTCCTGCCAGCCACCAGCCCCATCAGCGCCCGGGCACGGCGGGGCTGCTCCGGGCAGCGTGGGGGCCGTGTCGGCCCGGGGGGCTGCTGGAGGTAGAGCTGCCGTGCCCAAAGCCCTGGCAGCATTGCTCCCCCCGAGCTGGGGCTGCCCAGGAGCTGCCTGCCCGTACAGCTGTGTCCCAACCAGCCACAGCTGTACTCGTCTGGAGAGTTAAAGTGCATTGCGGCAGAAAAGGGTTTGCTTTTTAATTCTTTTTTTTTTTTTTTTTAATTTTTTTTTTTTTTTTAAGAGGAACCTATTTAAAGTGCTGTTCTAGTTTGGAAAGGGACTCTGTTTAGGAAAAAAAAAATGGCACCTTTTCACATGAGAGATTCACTCTCTGTATGTGTGTAAATATATATATATATAAATTTGCAGAGTCAGATCTGCTGACTCATGAACAACATATAAAAGTGTTTGTATTTTATCTTATTGCTTTATTTTATTTTTTTTTACTGCTGCCTGCTACCTTGGAGGCAGGAGGGAGATG
This sequence comes from Acridotheres tristis, assembly GCA_037013685.1. Classification (NCBI taxonomy): domain Eukaryota; kingdom Metazoa; phylum Chordata; class Aves; order Passeriformes; family Sturnidae; genus Acridotheres; species Acridotheres tristis. Next base: position 24,460,064 of record CM072895.1, read on the forward strand.
GATTCTCCTTTTACCTTCCCCACCATTAACTGATTTCCCAGTGCAGGAATGTGGTCTCATAGCTCTGGCCCAGGAGACAGTTCACTGTCACACAGCACACAGGAGGTGACAAAGTCCCCCTGAACTGTCACAGCCCCATGGGAAACCTGCAAAGGATCACAGTAAGGAACTGGAGGCCGAGAAGGACTGTGGACCCCGAGGGACTCCCGTTGCTCCTGCCAGATGCCATTTTCATTAGAGTCACTTTACAGAGCAGACTTGCATTTCTGAAACACAGAGGTAAGAAAAACAAATATCTTTAAAGTGAAAGCTTTGCTGCTAGAGTGTGTAGTGTGGTAACCTCAGCACTCCAAGAGAGAGAGGTAGTTACTGTCCTGTGAATACACTGCTGCTTAATGTGACTCCATTTCTGGAGTGATTGCTAAAAAAAAAAGAAAAGAAAAAAAGAAAAAATAATCCTGTGCTCTTTTTTAAGTCATCCCAGTTAAATCTTTCTGGTGAAGATATACTTGACTATTTCCACTAAGAGGCTTTTGTATTTTAGAAATTGATTGTCAGTTTAGTTCGTTACAAGATGAAATTTGATTAGCAAATTGCTATACAAAGCTACTTCCCTTGTTAACTCTTAAAATTTTCTCTCCCACTACTCAGCTATCCCTGCCCTGTTTGGGGGTCACATCCCATCTGCTCCTGCAATAGGACAGCATTTCCTGCTCTGAGCAGTTTTAATGAAAAAGACCAAAGTTTTCAAAAGAGCTACAGATATCATATTCACAGTGTTGTGCAGGAAAGGTGGGGTGACACCAGGGAAACGAGGGGAGCTCTGGGGACAACGGGGCTACAGCTCATGGGAGCTTCAGTTAGTGTTTAACACACTAGAGGCTTGGCAAAACTGCATTAATTCCCTTCCCTTTTCAGACTAAAGCAGTGCTTTGAATACTTGCTTCCATTTCCATGAATTAACATCTCATCCAGTCTTCTCATCCTTTGCTAATTCTCCCTGCAAGTGTGGGGCACGAGGTGAGGAATATGTTACTGCAAGAACACACAGGTGCATGTTATTCTTCTCCTCATTCAGCTTCTAAAAGACCTTATTCAGAAAAGTCTGTTTTACCACCCAGGATTGCTCTTGCCTGTCCTAAATGTCAGCCATGTTACCCACCAACACAAAAGAACCATGTCTTATTTGAACAACACTCCTCTCTCCCCTCCCAGTATTTCTTAGCAGCACTTGCCCCGTGACACCTCAGCCCTGGAAGCTGTCTGGTGTCAGTTTTCTGTCCAGGCCAGTGCCTTAGGAGAGCCCAAGGAATTAGTCTTAGGCAAAGGGTATGACAAAATTCTATTCTCAATCCCACCTGGGATGCTTCCCCCAACAGCACAACCTTGGCTTAGGAAATCTTCTAAGACATCAGAAAAGTGCCTACAAGCCAACTACACCCTCCTTCCCTGCATCTCTGGTGGGGATCCAGGCAGCCCTGTAAACAGCCTCTGCAAACAACCATCACTGAAAGAACACCCTGGGGCTGGGGACAGCCAGAGGGGCTGGGGCTCCATGGCCCTTCCCGAAATCCAATCTGTCAGCCCGAGAATTGCACTGTCCACTTCTTGTTAGTGTCACCCACAGCTGCCACCCTCCTCTCACTGGCCTCTTGCAGGCAAGAGCTGTGTTCAGTTGCCAATGCACAGGCAAGGAAGGATTCAAGAAAAGCTTCACAGTAATTCAGAGAGTTTCTTTAGACATGTAAACTCTCAGAAAATACTCTCGGAGGCACAAACCCCCGTATCAAACCAATGCCCAAGACACATAGACAAACAAACAGAGCCAGGGAAACCTCAAGAAACACCTTTTAAAACTTGACCAAATGGGGAACCAATTAATTGGCATCATCAAGTTAAAATTTGTTTCTCTCAGACTAGTTTTGTGACTCCTCCCCCTGCCCCAGACTCAGTAATATCTATTGGAATTCTAGCAGAAGACATCCCTGCCCATGGCAGGGGGGGTTGGAATAAATGAGCTTAAAGGTCCCTTCCAACCCAAACCATTGTGTGATTCTGTGATTTGAGTAACTAATTTCAATTGTATTTTATCTTTTTATACTGCCATTTTCTGCATTTTACGACCAGCAATAAATTAGTCAATCCAACTTCATTTTTCATTTCTCATTAGTTTCACAGTTTCATAGCCAATGGTATTGGGTCTCACTGCAAAGGTAATGGGAAGGTTTAAATAAATAAACCTCACTGCAGGATAAAAACAATGCAGCCATTTCACCATAGATCTGAGGGGAAGGGTGTTAGGTACATTATCAAAAACTAAGCTGAAAGTCTGCAAAAAAAAATGAATGCACTGATTTTTTTAAGTACTGCCTTAGGTAACTGCAGTAAAATAATAAATCAGAATATGTCAGATTAAACAAGGAACTTACACAGCAGTATTTAAAAATACCTGAACATGTTTCAAAAGCTTAAGTGATATGAACTAGGAAGGCCAGTACAGCTGCCCATTTTACATAATAAAACAAAACAAAAAAAATACAACAAAAATACAGCTTGGCACAGTCTAATGGAAACAGGAACTTGGAGGCTGCACTCTCCCATGATGGAGATTTCCCAGCCTCCCTGGACAACCTGATCCAATGCTGTTTGACTGTACTCATGGTGAGGCAATATCTTATCATACCTAACCTGATTTTCCCTTGTATAAACTGCTGCCTACTGCTGCTCCTCCTTCCACCATGTGCCTCCAGGAAGGGTCTTCCTCCATCTTCTCTGCACCCTCCCCTGAGCTGTGGAGTTGAAATAGGAAAAATGATATAGGTAAAGGAGAAAGCACTGAAACAAAAACAAACTTCTGTCTTCAACACTTGCTAGAAAACTCGGAAAATGGCACTTTGAAGTCTGGTACTGCCCTTTCCACTCTCCACTTCCCACCCTTCAGTTCCTTCCAATGGAGTTTTTGAAATGCTCACAGCAAATCTGCCCCCACAGATTTGGGACTGAACTCTTTTCCTCCTTTACTATTCACAGCTCCAGCACGGGAAACACTGGTGCTGCTCAGCTGTCATGTGCCAGGATAGGCATCTTTGGACACCTGCCTCACGAGGCAGCAGCATTTCCTGCATGCTCCTGCCCTCCTGCAGGTTCTAAACCCAGCATTTCCCTGCCCACAGCATCCATGGCATGCCAGATACATGCACTACCCCTTCCCAATGATGCTTTGCTGCTGTTTCCACCTTTCTACACATCCCCCTGTGTGGCTCCAGTGCCACCAGTGCCAGCCAGAGCTGAAAACAGATAAGCTCTCTTCTTATTTCAGCTGTCTTCCTTCTCCCTAGAGGAAGCAGAGCCACTGCCAAGCCTGTGGGACATGTTAGAGGTGAATTTATTCTTAGAACTTGCTAATTCCTCAGAAAGGTAATTACTCCCTGGCACAGAAAAATCAGCAAGATCTTATCTCTGAACCCATTATTTCTTCCCATTGGTGACAGCAGAACATGCCTTCACAGAAGTTATTAACAAAACCCCAGCTACTTCTAGGCATCACTAAATAGCAATGGCTCGTTTCCTAAAACTTTAAATTAGACACTAAATACATCAGTGGCTGGTTTTGTGGCTTCCTCCCCAGCTCCCAGCTCTGCCAGATCACAATCTGATTTTCTGTTTTCTCCCCTTTTATTTCTAGCTTTGCCAGAACATGCTTGTTTTACAACAAAACTGTTAAGGACTGTGAAGAACACCTTCAGAAGGCCCCACCATCCAACAGGTTTCAAATCCTTTCAAGGCTGCAACTCCTCAGCAGCACAAGTCTTTAAGTCTTACTCATATCCATGTTTTTGTCACCGAAGACCTTTCAAAACTCCCACCTAAAAAAGGTTCCTCCTATTTCCGAGAGACATCACAAACTGTAATACTTTGGTTTACAACTAGATTAAAATATAAATTAAATAAGAAAATGCTAAATGAGTTTATATTGAAACACATTATATTTGTTTCTATATATGTATATACAGGTATGTGTGTGTGCACTCCCTAATGACAGCTAGAGGAAGCAAAAGTCATTCTCCAAAGGCTTCTACTCTTCCAACTAGCATGGTCAACTTATCCATTGCAACAATTCCCTGTGCATAAAAGCTAATGAAGCACTGGAAGGTGGTGCTGGCGACCAGCTGGATCACACAGACATTCAGGAACAGAAAGACAATAAATTATAAGAAGCAGTAGTAACTTGTTCACAGTTGGGATGAGGATAATGTTATGGGAAACCTGAATTGTCTACAGTTCCAGGAATAAAAAGCCAAAGGTCACTGAAAGTTACAGATATACTGCAGTTAATCCTAAAAGCAAAGATCAGTTCTGACACAAAGAAATGGCAGAAACCATGTGGAATTTCTCCCAGCAGCCTAAAATCTGGTACCATCAGATTCAGCAGGAAGCTTTCCAATACATCCATCAAAACCAGAATTCATCCCAGGGATGCTCTGATCATTGCCTTCATCTCAGCAATGATCATTTCCCAAGTAGGTAGATTCCTTGAAACCAATTCAATCCTACATCCAAAAGAACATGCTCCCAGTCTTTCCTTGATTCCATCAGTCCAAACATTACATTCAATCTCTCCTAATTCCCAGCCTCTGTGTTCTCCTATGCTTGCCAAGCCAAAGCCTTTCAGCAGATGGAAATATTTTAGAGATGGTAGGACTCTTCAGATAATTTTATAACCCACTTAAGTGGGTTATAAAGAAATAACCTAAATTTCTAGTAACTGCAACAAAACTTTGGTCTGCTGCATTTTACTGATTATAAAACAAAACAAAACAAAAACCCTACAGCAAGTCTACTCCAAATCTACTCAATTCCAAAATGTTCTGGTAGACTTCAGTTTAGTTTCAAAAAGCAGCCAGTATGGTTTGCATAGTTCTAACTTCTATTTGGTTACAAATATAGATATATATATACACAGGTATATATGTATTTTATATTAAAAAATCCTTTGAATGACAGCGATTAAAATAAGGATTCTGAGCTCTTTGGGCCTTTTAACTGCAGATATCAAAACTCTGTGTGTGGCTCTCACCTTGTGACAGAAGCAACACTCACAATTATTTTGCTATGGCAGTGGATCCCAGGCTTTCCAACTGCAGTCCTGGCCACAGGCTCAGCTCCCAGGGAAAACTCAGAGCCCAGACCTTGGCAAAAAGTCTCCTTGAATTACAGCTTCTTGACTTATAGAATAGTATGGGTTGGAAGGGACCTTTAGAGGTTATCTAGTCCAACTGTCCTGCCATGAGCAGGGACTTTTCCCATCCCCAAAATATTTCCAGCAGAGCCTGAACAGCATGTGATGTCGCTAATCTTCAGAAACATTTGGATGCTGGCACGGCCGTATTGGCAGGCATGTCACAGATCAAAGAGGAGAGGTTGGTAAAGTTTAAATAATTTTAAATGCTGTTTTTTGTTGGTTTTCAAGATGCACGATCCTATCTACCTCCCAGGCGCCTTCCACCCAAATCAATGGCACCTTTGCAGCTGTCTTCTCATTTATATGTTGGATTCTGCAGGAGAGATGAAGTCAGCAGCAAATAAAAGCTACAAGTCTGCTCTCATAAAGGCCTTGTTAAGGCTGAATCACCCAAAGTGCCAAGTACTCTACTACAAAACCAGGCTGCTTGGAATCACTTCCTGAAATGGGCATCTCACAGTTAAGTGACATTCCTATTGCAGAGGTGTGGGATGGAAACAGCCACAGAGCTGTCAGAAAATGAGAGCAGGACAAGCAGGGATAGCTGTCCTGTCCATGTATTTCAAACTTGAGCTCACAGAGGGCTGAAATCCTGGCTTCGTGCCCTCTCTGCTGAGCCAGCCCCACGATGCTTTTCAGCAGGGCCACAGCTAGTTCCCAATGCTATTCCAGCTCTGGATAGCTGTCACATGGGAACGGGGTCAGTTGCTGCCAACCTCTCTGGGTTTAAAACAGCAGCAGAGACACAACATGCTTTCTGTTCTTCCCAGCACCCAAACTAAAGTTACATTATACAAATCACAGCTTGAGAATATTGTAGAGAAGATGTAGGAAAGTCCAAGGACTGAACCTGATGGTGGATAATGCTGAGAGGACAAGGAGGGACTGCCCATTTGCACCAACTGCTCTGGCTCTCACCAGGCTATCCCTGGATCTTACTGAGTTAGCTCCAAGCATGTTCTCAGCCTCCTGTAACAAATTCACATTTCATAAAGCCTCTCATTCATCCCTCTCTAGCTCCTGGAAACACAAAGCACAATTTGTTTTCACATCCTCTCATTGCATTTTGGCCTTCTCGTTTTCCCAGCTTCACATCAGTCATCCTCCTGAGACAAAGAGGTTTAGCTTTTCTCCAAAGCAGCAACACAGTATTAACACAATTCTTGCTATTTTCACAGCTATTCACAGGGAACGTGGCAGCAGCAGGGAACAGCTGCAGCAACCATCATGTCACTTGGCTGACACTTGGCACCAGGGCTTGCTGCAGGCTTAAGGAGATAACCACAACTCTTCACATTTGGGAGGTGAGCTCTTTGATAGCAAAGAACTAAGAAATATGTCAACCTCCAAGAAAACAAACTGTAAAAACAGAGTGTGTTCTCCGTGTTGCCTGAGGCAAGAAAACAAATGGGTTAGTAAGCCCTAACTCTAAAGCAGACAAAAATGTTACGTACAGAGGTATTAAAACACGAGAGTTCTCTTCACATCCTCCTTAAATCACAGTTGAAATCACAGTTTTGGCAGAATAAGATGCAGCCAGACGTGGGAATGCAAAGCTGTGCCTCAAGCCATCACAGAAGCATTCACACTTGGAAAGTTGGCATCTGATTCTCCACAGCTTCGGTGCAACCGTGAAGAGCCACACCAACGCAGAGGCAACAGGACACAGTGTCATACTGTTAGGGAAAGCACCTCTAAGTAGCTACACCACTGCCAGAAAATTCACATGAGGTTTTTCCATATCGTGTAGGACCTCCAACCCCTTTTTTCTCAAACCTTGGTCTCATCTGCACCCAGGAAGTCAACCATTGAAAGAAATGTTTAATAACGGTTCCTTCAGAACTGGTTCCACTGTCTAGTGCAGATGGGCCTGAACTGGTTTCAGCACTGTTCAAGAAATATTAGACATCATGATTCCCACACATACATACACATCCATTAAATGTACAGAAATAATATCAAAATGATTCCCACTACCATACCTTATACTGACTCTAGCTACAAGCTATAAACTTCACCTCAGCGAGGCCTGGGCAAGAATATTGGCTCTTTTGCATGCAATCAGAAATGATCATTTATACAGTGGCAACCTCTGCACAAAAAAAAAAAACAAAACCAAAAGCAAATATAAAGGAGGAAAAAATAAAAACCTTTCACAAGCTTTGTTTTCAGCCTAGTAAGGTATGAAGGACTAATTTCATGGTTTTCACCAGGCCACTTGAAGTAGTGAATCAGCAAACAGGATGCACTGTTGGCATCCAGTACTGTTTGGATGCTCCTCCGTTCACAGTATTGATACAGTAAAATAAAACCTGCTCAAGAAACTCACAGCTATGCCATGGGAACAAAGGCATTCACCATTTTATGTCAGCCCTTCTTCACTACGGTTGCCATCTGTCTCAGAAAAATGTTGCCTGTGTAGCAGTTACTGCACCTTCACCCTTCTCTTCACAGCAAGCTTAGCAGGGAAACTTTCCCACTATATTTTTATATAATATATGTATATAAATAATTTTATGTTTTTATAGTTTGGTAGTATTCTTTTAAAATTTCTATTTTAAAACACTTAAAAATCTTTTAAGCAACTAAAAGTAACTTTTTATGCTCTCTAGTGTGAACAGGATAGGATTTCAAAGTTTTTAACTTTTTTTTTTTTTTTTCATTTTTGGTAACTTCAAAAGCTATGACTAAAGCAGCACATCTCCACCCCTCCCTGCACCTTGATTGCAACAAAACCTACCTTGGCCATCCTTTCACCTCATCCTCTGCCACTGCTCTCTGGCAACCTCACTGTTTTGGTACCGTGACGTTTGACCTTAGCCAGGAAACCTGACGGAGCTGGTTGTTTGGGTGGCCAAATCACTCCCTGTGTGATGGATGCCCTTGACAGGAGAGGAGGAAGAAGGCACAGAAGGAAAACGGAGGTGAAATACCAGTTTTCCTGTTTGAAATGGTCAATGAAATGGTACTTTGCAGATGCCCAGCTCAGAACACCTGCAAAGGTTCCTCTTGTAGGATCACATCCCTGTTACAAGCGATACTGGCACCGAGCCCTTTCCCACACACAAAAACACATTAGAGCCACATCACTTTTTGAGAGAGATAGGAGGAACAGTGAGACCCCTCACATATAAAAAATCTATAAAGCAAGGCAAGAATACATCACCCTTCTCCAAATTATTCCCTCCAAAGGGGCAGGAAAATGATCCCTAGTACCAATTTGCAGATGGGGAAAGCAAGGGCTGGAGATGTTTCCATGTGCCCAAAACTGCAGTCAGACAGCAGGTCAAGCTTTACTGTCACTTGGTCAGTCTCCTGCCAGCTAAGCCCCCACTCTAATCACTCATCCAGCTTTCTTGCTGAAGCAAGATGAAGTGTATTTCTTTTCTAATGTCTCTTTGTTCCTCCCATCACCTTAAGGTTCAGAACTTCACCCTTCCTTATCATATACACATTATATGTCCTCAAGAGAACTCCTTCACCAAACCTGATAAGCACAACCTGTCGTTCATTCCCCCCCTTCATCAGGAATAACTTGGCATCAGAACTAGAGAAAACTCTGAAAATATTGCATATTTTTTAAAAGAAAGATGTCAGGATATTTGCACTTTTCTGCCTGTCCCATGCTTTTCTGGTTATGAACCACATAAGCCCGTGCAAACACCTACAATACACACGCAGGCATGTCTCTCCAGGTTTGCTAAACTTGCTCTAAACATCAGAGCTACTCAGAATACAAAAATGTTAAGTCCATGCAAGGGGACAGAGTTGTGATTGCTCTAGGAACCATTCATTTGTAAATCTCCTGAACTGTTATAAGGAAATAGAGGAGGGTTCTCTTTTCATTTTGCATTTCATCGATAAAAAAGTTATCAAACTAGTTTGTAGAAACAGGTTTAAAAGCAACCACCTGCGATTGCTCGGCTGTGACAACAGCACTGCAGTATTTCCATATCCCATATTGCTGTTCTAAAAGATCAAGTGTGTGTCGAGGGGGGAGCAGGGGTGAAAGAGGACTTTGGTAGCCAGCCTCTAACTCCACAATTCAGCAACTCCAGAAAATCTCTTCCTAATCCTTGGCAACACCTGAAGCGTGGCAGCTCTCCAGCCAGGACCTCAGAGTGCTCTGAGCTCCCCAGATCAGCACCAGCAGAGGACAACCTCCTCTGGAAGACCCCTCCAGGCCTTCTCCCAATGCATCAGAGTCTCATGCAAACCTCACAGCTGCTAAATTCCATTCTCAGTCGCTGAAGTACTTCCTTCACACTTTGCTGACCTCTGGAATACCACTTTGTAGCTGTGCCCGCTTTAACAAGGGGCACCAGGGCTGCATGCCTGGAACGGGCAAGCCCAAAGCCCTAAAATAACAGTTTAAATAAAAAAGTAAAGAAACACACCAAAAATTAAGACGGGGATAAATACACTCGGGCAAGGCAGGCTCCACCAGGACAGTATTTTTGTTTCCTTTGCTGCGGCAACTACCTGGGGAAGGGAGAAAGGCAACGGCCCCTTGCCCCTGCTCTCCCCTCGAGCGGAGCAGTGGATATGGCTCTGTGGCTGGATCCGGCACTGCCGGCGGGACGCCCTGCTGGGCCACAGCGCTGTCCAGAAATACAAATGACTGCTTGTCCCAGATCACTACAGAACAGTAAAAAAATTTAAAATCCTGTCGATCCCTGAATAAGAAGTTGATTGACACAGTTGTTCTGTTTTTCTCCAAGAGGAGGAAGAGTAAGGGAGAAAAACATTTAACACTCTATGGGTGTGTGTGTGGGTGTGTGAGAGGAAGAGAGGGAAAGAGAGAAATTTTTCTATTTTGGCAACATCTTGGGAGCTTCTTTCTGTTCAGTGGTGGCATTGCACTAATTACAGTACCAGCCTGCCGGGTTGGTGCTGACTCTTTCGAGCCAGGAATGGGAAGACGGTCCTTTCTCCTGGGGCTCCACAGCCGCGTTTCAATCCGGCCCGGTTGTGGACACAGATCCCTGTGCCGTCTCCCCCACTGCCACAGCCTCTTCCTGCGGAGGAGATTCCTCCTCTGCCTGCCCCCGGGACGTGACAGTGGTCTCAGGGGAGATGCTGTGGGGCCCTTCCAGGGGCAAACAGCCGGGGTGGTTCTTGCGAAAGTGCTGGTTGAGGATGGCCTGGAAAGGGAAGCTTTTGCCGCAAACGTGGCAGTGGAAGGGCTTGTTGCCTGTGTGCTTGCGGATGTGATATTCCAGCTGATCCTTGCGGGTGTACTTCTTGCCACACATGCGGCACACAAAAGGTGTGATGCCCATGTGGAGCCGCATGTGCCGGTCCAGGCTGCCTTTCTGGTTGAAGGATTTGGCGCAGTAAATACACGTGAGCCGTGGGTTGTACCGGAACCAGCGCTCTGAAACCTCCTGCTCCCGCAGATACTCCACATAACCGCTCACTCCGAGCATGGCTGACTCCTCCCCCTGCCAAGGAAACGGCATAGATTTAAATAACAAGCAGCCTAAAACAAGTTGCAGAGAAGATCAGGCCCAGGTCCAGCCAGTAAAGCATGTGCCAAACCTCAAAATCAGCAGCGCTAATGTCTGCAACCTCAAGCACACATTTAAGTGCTTAAACGGGGCCTTGGGGCTGAAGACAAAAGGGCAATCAATTAGAAACCACTGCTGCAGAGGCCCCTTCTGCCAAGCCATTCCCTGGATCTGGTGAAGAAAAGACAGCCCTTGACACAAGGGCACTTGGCCACCAATTCAGTTGTGGACCACATGTCAATACTTGTTACTTTTTAAAAAATTTGTGCCAGTTTTATTAAAACACTTGGGAGTATCACCTGTTTTCCTCACTAAAAATAAAAAAAAAAATAAGCTCATTGATGAGCTTGCAGTAAAACAAAGGAGAAGCAAACCACAAATCATATCTGAAAGTCTTCAGGTGTCATTTTACACAGGTATTTATTCAGGTGTCACTTAGAGTTCATTTTATAATGAGTCACATTTGCCTGCCTGGCTGTGTAATCCAGCCCAGCCCCGTGGTATCGGAGGCAAGGATGTGCCTGACCCAGATGCACAGCAAGGACTCCTCTGTTTTCTGAAGTCACACACACAAACACCCAAGGACAACTTGAACCACAAGCCTGGTCTCAGGACAGACACTTCTGGCCATTGTGTTCAGCTTGAGCAGAAACACACTGACTCCAGAATGTTTCTGTGCTGGAGATGCACTGTTTACTCCCCCAGTGCTGCATCCCAGTGGTGCCAAATGTGGAGAAACAGCCAGTGTAACAGCAGGAGGGCATCTCCTCTGCAAGCCAGGGCTCTACAGGCATGAGCAGCAGTGTACCTGTGCCAGGTGCTGCTGAATCCAGCTGTACAGGCATAGGGAAACTGCTGGGCACTAAAGGAGATACACCAGGAGATACTCCTGGTTCTTCCTTTCCACTCTACCACTAGCAGTGGGCAGGGATCACGGGCAGGCTATTTCAGTATGGATATCGCAATGCCAGGAGAGTGGAAGGTGATGATACTTCCCCATGGTGTGTAAAGCCTAAGGTTTCATGTTTGAGGCTCTCACAATGGACAAGTAAGAGCAGCTTTTCTGTAGGCAGAGCTAAAATTGCTTAATATGTCACATTTCCCCTAGAAAGTTGGTTTGACCTGAAATTTTTGCAATGTCTTCTGAGGACACAAAACAAAGCTTTGCAAAACAGGAACAAAAAGGTATCTGTTGTTTTATGGAAGTGTTCTAACAAAGTCACAAGACAGAAATCACAATTTTTAAACCCTAGCTTCACCTGGTCTTACTCAAGAGCAAAGCAACCTAGTATCTCCTTACTCACCTCCAGCCAAGTCTTTTGCTTACACACTGACACATTCCTAACCTGTCAGGCTCACAAGGCACTGTGTTGGCTGACACGCTTGCACCACAGTGACACTGTGACACTAACTGAGCAACGAAATTAGACCAAAATGATAAGGCACAGGCATTACTGCTGTGTCCCACTTTGCTGCACTCTACAGCCCACTGCCCTCCCATTTCTGTGCATCTCTCCCTCCTACCCCAAAACTATGCCCAAGAAAGCAGAGAATTCAGAGCTCCCTTATGTTGCCAAGTCTGGTGTGCAACACAGCCACTTGGAGAAGAGACACAGACTTCTCTAAAATTCCACCATTCTTTGACAGTCCATCTGAAAAGGTATTTATTGCTGTAGTTCCTGGAGGGCTTTTGGGAATGGTCTTGGTACCGGCATAGAAAGGTTCAGCTGTTGTCACCCGTCTTCTACAGAAGCCAAGCCACACCTCCTCCCTCTGCTCAGGCATTTGCTGCCAGTGTTTGAGGGCAGATCCAGCTCTGCAGGCAAATGGGGTTTCTCCTCAGGAGTTGGTGGCTTGCCCAGAGTAAGGGTGGGTATTTATGCCCTCAAACAACAAGAGAAACTCCTTGTGTTTTCCAAGTATCTGGCCAAAATCCCAAACAACAGCCAGAATCAGTTTTTAAATCATACATGGCCAGCACATGTTCTCCTCTGAACAAGTAGATTCTTTGCCAAAGTAAAAGGTCCTTGTATTCCACACATTATTGCTTGCAAATATAAAATATGATACACTTCATCACAACAAAGTCCCCTTCACCTTCAAGCCAACATTTACTTGCAAAAGTCTTGATGTGCCTACCTGGGAACTGGGCTGCTTAGGCTCATCCATCCTCCCAGGAGACTCGCTTTTTGACCTGTACCGCTCAGTCACAGCAACCATGCTGCCAGAAGGGCTGAATCTGTGGGGTGGGGGAAGAGTGTCAATGGAATTTTTAATGGGCAGCACATCACTACAGTGTTTAGAACAACAGGTGAGCAATAGAGGCACCTGTATAGCATCTCTTCATCCTCATCAGCTAACACACTGGAGGTGGAACAGTGCAAGTATAAAGGAAAAACCAAATCATACCTGTCCATGGCTTCAGTCTAAACATCTAAAAAATAAAACGAAGTCATTTGGCTTCCAGTTCAGCAACAGAGAGGGGTTGCTATCATGAATAAACCAATATGGGCCAGGTGATTCAGGAACTGTACAGCAGGACAAAAACCATTTCTCAGAGGACACCTCTCCTTCAGAACCCTCCTCCTCCATTCTCAGCGTGAAACATACAGGATGTGATGGACTAGAGGTGGGAAACAGTGCATACAGACTGCAGTGCAAAAAGAGAAGCTAGAGACTAGCTGATCCAAGGAAAAGGGCTAAGGAAGTAGGAAAGCATCGTGCCCCAAAGGCCAGCTCAAGATTGTTCCCACTGATTGATTTACTAAGCAACAAGTAACAGAATATCTGCTGCTTCCAGGTAGCTGTTTCCCCATGGGATTGAGCTAGAAGAGAGGCAAATGTGAAGGGAAACCCTAGAATTACAACCTCCCCAAATAAAACAGACCTGCCCTTTATCAAATCCATTCTCTGGCCTGAGCCTAGGGCAAGAAAGCAAATGCTGGAGTGGAGAAGAAGCAGATAGATGGAGAATCCAAACACAGCAGATTTCACCACTCATTCAAAGGCTTTCTGCTCTCTCATATAAATCAAAACAACAGTGGAGGCCACTGGGTCCCTCATTTCAACTGCCTCAGAAGATGTAAACCCAGGGCCCACTGCTATCATGGGCCACTGGGAAGACCTTGACCTACATCTGGTGTCTGACTTGTTTCTCAGCCAGAACCATCCCTAGATCTTCGGGCCAGAAGGCACCAGTGCAATGGAAATATGTAACACATATTATATATGACCTCATTAATCCAAAATCTGAGTCCAGTATCTACTGAGGCTGAACTGAACATCTTAAAAAAAAATCCCACCTCAGCTGAAACACTGAGAGGTAGAGATCCCAACCTCTAAGAGCTAGTAAGTAATTTCCCAAGCTAGCCTGTACCTGGAGATCCTGGTCTGACCACTACACCCAGTCAAAATATTATTACCCAAACTGGATATACTCTTCCTAACACCAGGTAAAAACCCTTTCACTCTTATGCTTAAGAAGACCAAAGGAAATAGAAAGACGAAATGTTCCAAAGCAACTGACCCAGCCAAGTCACAATCTTGCATAACGTCCTCTTACAGCCAAGGTGAATAATTAAGTTTAAGAAAACCCACCTGTCGATCTCACTGCTGGTTGGCCTGACCACTTTGGCTCCAGAGGAGCCTAAGGCAAAAGCCTCCTGGCCCAGCGATCCGTGGCCCGTGGTGTCGATCACCATGGCCGTGACCTCCTCAGCGCTGCTCCCATCTTCTCCCGAGGGCTGGTGCTCTGCCCCCAGCCACTCCTCCAGGTTTTCCGTCTTAATGCGCACTCCTCCCAGCACCCGCACTTCCTCGTCGTTCTGTGCCCCGCGCTCTCCCATTCCCGTCTCCACGTACCACTGTCCTGCCCTGTTAATCCGCAGGATGGGCTCCCTGCCCTCCACATCGGAACTCTGCTCGATGATTTGGGGGCTGGTGGACTCCTCGGGCGGGCTGAGTTCCCGAATGTCCAGCACTGTGCTAACCTGGCCCAGGCGGCTCCCCTTGGCTGTGTTGTGACGCGGGCTCAGGGAACGGTTTAGATTTGGCGTTGCCCGGTGAGACTCGGGAGGTCTCTCCTGATGCTTCGTCCTGGTCTGGCTCAATTCCGCCTCCACCTCGGCCACGTTAATTTTGAAATGAATCCCCTCGAGTATCTGCGTGCATTTGTCTATGATGTGCTGCATCTGCAAGAAACTGGCAGCAGTCAGGTAACTGATGATGTCAGCCAGCTGCAGACATATCCTGCCAGTGTAGCAGAAGGAGAGGAGCTGCTCGAAGACAGAAGGGTTCTTGATGACAGAGATGGACACGGTGCTCATCTCGTTCAGGGACATGTGGTCACGGAAGTAGGGTGAGCTGGCAGCCAGCACCACCTTGTGCGCACGGAAAGCCTGGCCCTGCACGTTGACCACGATGTCACACAGCCGACCCTGCATGCGCAGCTGGTTCAGGTGGCTCAGGACAGAGTTACTGAAGTTGGGAATCTCCAGCTGAATGTTCCCACTCTTCTCCATGGCTGTCCCAGCTGCAGGTGCACGCCTCTACTGGAAAAGGGGGAAAAGATCCTGTCATTAGCAGAGCAAATCATTTGAAATTAGAACATTTTTCACCTGCTTCCACACAATTTGAAACACTGGAGTTTTTAGAGACCTTCCTCACCTGGCAGCAGCTCTGTCACAAATGAGTGTGTTTGAGATCACTTAGAAAAGCATGACAAAAGTTCTCTGACCCCTCCATGCTGTGCATCCCCCCGCACAAGAATTCTGCTAAGCCAGTCCCTGATAGACCCCCATTCCCTGCAGCTTTAACGTGCAAAACACTTTGTTCTGTCAGCCTCCATAAAAGCACATCTGCATGTAAGAAGAACTTTTAAAAATGGCACAGCTATTAAAAATAGGCACCTGATTGCATAATGGATTAAAATACTCACCACTTGTACCTTCTATGGATCTTGAGAAGAGAAAGTAATAGGGAAAGCCCCTTTGTAAAACAGGAACTGGGAAGGAGACACTGGGACCTAAATCCTCCAGAGACCTTTGAGAAGTTGGCCAGCATCTGACCTCAAGGCATCTTAAGTGCCTTGTTAACCTGAGATATCCATCATATGTGGCACTTCTGACACATGCCAGAAAATGCATAACAGGAGAATGAAAAAAGAAGCTGTGGTTCAGGAGAGCTCAGAGGGCCTCACTCATGATCACTTTTGCAGGGTCCCAAGAGACTTCACATTGGTCATCACTAAGTTCCCATCCTGGCCATACCCTAAGTCAGTAACTCCTGGACTCTTTCCCAGCTATGTAAGAATGGGGCTGTTCCATTCAGGCTACAATTCCCAATGGTGCTGCTCTGTTTGGGCTGCAATCCAGGCAAATGGTTTACCCAGGCTATGCATGGCTCATCCCTTGTCTCCCATCTTGGCTGGGATGTTCCTACTTGTTTCCACCTCTACCACACAAGAGCTCCTGGTATGCTCAGGGAGCACCTCACCACCCAGCTGCTGCAGTCGGGGAACCCTTCACCACTCAGCCCAGTCCACCGAGGCTTATCAGGAGATCTCAGAGCAGGGACAGGGAGGAGGGGTGAGGGATGCACCACCACATCATCACATTTAATTTCGGCAAAGTTTGAAAAGAAGCCCTGACCATATATGGTAAAAATTTGGAATGAATGAAAATGAGACGTAAACTCATCCAAAAAAGAAAAAAAAAAAAGCAAAGCAAATAAGCTTGTTAAAGTCCACTCATGGCATAAGCAGCTTCCAAGCTGGACAGCATCTGAAATGTGGATTGAGCAGAGTCCTGCAGATGTCCAAACCACTTCAAACAGGCTGGGAATACCAAGACTCACAGTGCCCACTCTGAGGAATCTCCAAATCGAAGGGATTGGCACATGTCTGCCTTTGGAGAACTTTTTATTTGGAATTTATGAACATTGCAGCATAGCACACGTCCATATGCCCGAGCAGGCTTTGTGCAAACTTGGCAAACCCAGTTACTAAACATGAAGCTGCAGGACAGCCTGTCATTCTTGTGGAGTTGTGCCAAGGGATTTCTGAGTGGCAGGATGGCTGTGTGTCCCTGGGGAAGTCAGATAGGAGTGTACAAAGCTTCACAAGGTGCAGCTGAACAGTGCCAAGTCTTAGGGCTTCTTCTCTCCTTCTCCTATCACAGAATCACAGAATGGTTTGTGTTAGAAGGGACCTTAAAGCTCATCCTGTTCCACTCCCTGCCACGGGCAGGGACACCTTCCACTATCCCAGGTTGCTCCAAGCACCATCCAACCTGGCCTTGGACACTTCCAGGCATCCAGGACCTCACTACCTTCACAGGTAACAATTGCTTCCCAATATCCAGTATAAACCTACTCTCTGGCAGTGGGAAGCCATTCCCCCTTGTCCTGTCACTCTATCCCTTGCAAACAGTCTCTCTCTGTCTTTCCTGTCAGCTCCTTCAGGCACTGCAAGGCCACAATTAGGTCACTCTGAAGCTTCTCTTCTCCAGGCTGAACCACCCCAATTCTCTCAGCCTTTCCTCACAGCAGAGCTTCTCCATCTCTCTGATCATGTTGGTACCTCCTGTGGACTCGCTCCAACAGCTCCCTGTCCTTCCTTATCTTTTGGAGAAAGCAACAAATCCCACAAAAATCAGGAAACCACAGTGTACAGGTCTGTGTCAACGCAGGATTGGGAGCAGACCATTAACTGCACAGAACAAAGGGAAATACAAAAATCCAACATCTTACCTGGCGTGCTGTGAGTTACATGCAGTGGGAAGGAAATGGGGGTGCTGCCTTCTTTCTTTTTCTTCTGATGTAATGAGAAGAAAACTTGCTGCCCCCTTCCCCTTTAGGAGGTAAAAAGAAAGAAAAACTGAAGTGCAAAGGAATTGGGTTCTCCCAAGTGCATTAATGAACATCAAGCTTTGTCATTCTTGGTTTTGCTGGAGGATCTTGCAGCACGATTACCTCACCATCTTCCCAAAACAGCTCTTCCTAAAACAATAAGCCTCAGAGTACACTCTCAAGGAAGGCAAGGGTGAAACACCCTTGCCAAGGCCATGAGCACCCAGGGAGGCAGAGGCTGAGCTTGGAATACACAGAAAGAGAAGGGGAAAAAAAACCCATCAGACCTTAACTGCTGAGCATGGCTGGGTATAGCTGTGGTCAGAAGGCAGCTGCTCTCCAGAGAGCCCAACAAATTATCTGTGAGCTCCTACTCCAAAGGCAGCAAAATCCATCTACTCTTTATAACCCACAGAGCTCTGCTCACCTCAGCATCAGGGAACCTGCATGTTATGATCCACTCAGAGGCTGGTGAGAGGGAATCTGTCTTTTGGTTCAAACTACCCTGTCAGAAACTGATTTCTGCCCCTCTGAGTAAGGGAACCTCTCGTCAGCTTCTGCACCTCAGCCACATGGCAATGACATCCTGATTTCTCTTTTCTCTGGGAAGTCCATCACCTCCACTCACCTTTACCTGCAGACTGAGCTGAGCCAGCACAGGGCACACACTGAGACACTGCCGTTTTTAATGGAATTTAAAGTGTCACCAGCTGAGACTTAGACTTTACTTATCTCAGCAAATGCCTTCCAGCCTGTGAGGCAACTACCAGGAGCGGGTGGAATTCTTGATCCATCAGGTAAGAAGCAGAGACAGACCACTCAGCAGATGATGTCACCCTGGAAGCTGCACTAAAAACTCTCCACTTTTGGCTAGAGATTTACTGTGACTGGGCAACTTCACAGAATCACAGAATATCCTGAGCTGGAAGAGATCCACAGGGACGACTGAGTCCAACTCCTGGTCCTCCACGGACACTCCAACAACCTCACCCTGTGTCTGAGACATTGTCCAAATGCTCCTGGAGCTCTGGCAGCCTTGGGACTGTGACCATTCCCTGGGGAGCCTGGGCAGTGCCCAGCACCCTCTGGGGGAAGAACCTTTTCCTGATAGCCAGACTAAACCTCCCCTGACACAACTGCAGCCGTTTCACGGGTCCTGTCCCTGATCCCAGAGAGAGCTACCTAGTATCCCAGAATGGTTTAGGTTAGAAGGGACCTTAAAGCTATGGGCAGGAACACCTTCCACTATTCCAGCTTGCTCCAAGCCCCGTCCAACCCGGTCTTGGACACTTCCAGGGATCCAGGGTCAGCCACAGCTTCTCTGTGCCAGGGCCCCACCATCCTCACAGGAAACAATTTCTTCCCAATAAACCTATCTGGCTACTTGCACATTCCAACGGGACTCCAAAACTATAAAACCAAACATAACTCTGAACTGAGACGAGCGGCGGTGACTTCTCGCCCGTCCCCACCCCGCCCGCAGGACCCGGTTCACAGAGCCTGCTGTCTCCCGGCCCCATCGCTCCCGGACCCTCCTCCAGCGGGGCCCGCAGCCCCTTCTCACCCGTGACAGCCGCGCCGCGGCCCCGGACCGGGGGTGCGCGGGGCGGGCGGGGCCAACCTCCCCCAGCCCCCGCCCTCCCGCCCTTGGCCCCGCGGGGCGGCGGCCGCGCCCCCGCCCCTCCGCGCCCCCGGGGCCCCGCGCGGCTTCGCCCGCCCCTCCCGGCCCAGCCTCACCTGCCGGGGGTGGGAAGGGCCCGCAGCGCCGGCCCGGAACCGAAACGCGCCAGCGCGGGCCGCGCCCCGGAAGGAAACGCCGTGCGGACCGTACGCCCCCGCCCCGCCCCTCCCTGGACAGCACACCCTGTGGGTGTGGCCACGTCTGTACCACGTGACCTGCGCTATATAAGGCACGGGCGCGAAGCCCTCTCTCTTTTCGGGCTCTGCGGCGCTGGCGGTACTGTGTCTCCAGTGCGGCCTCGCCGGTGAGTTGGGGGTGATTCCGCGCTCGGGCTGCGGTGGTACCGCTCCGGGGGGCGGCCTAGGAGCCTCGCGGGTGCGGGTCGGTCGCCGATGGGAGGCGGCGAGGGAGGATTGAAGTGGATTGCGCGGCCGGGCCTGGTCCGCGGCCTAGACCGCCGCTGGCTCTGCCTCATGGCGGCCCTGGGGATGTGTAAGGGCGGCCCTGTTGAACCTCGTGGGGGTTTGGGAGAGCTCAGGTAATACCTCAGGCGTTGAGTTACGGGGTCCTGCCTTACAAGCCGGTGGCGTGTTAGATATGGTCGTGGGCTGTGTCAAGGTCACATGCCCGCTGTAAATACAATAGGTCTCCGGTTTTTGTGGATTTGAATTTTTTTAACTGCATTGGGCTTTAAGGAGCTTGTTTTTGCAAATAAATGGGAAATGTTGGGCAAAAAGCAGTAATAGCGTTATGGCAGGATTAAGAATCCCCGCACAGCTGGGATGTGCAGGCAGTGTGGAAGGGTTCAGGACCGGCTTCACAGCCCCAAGGCCGCTAGGCCTCGAGAAACATTTGGCGCTCTCAGGAGCGTGTGGTGACTCTTGGCAGTAGTCTATATAAGTCTTAGTTGGACTCCGTGGTCCTTTTTAAGTCCTAACTCAGCACATTTAAAGAGAAATGGCTCACTTCATTTCCATATGCTCTGCACATGATGAAAGCTATGTTGGTAGGGACATCTGAGAGGTTGATGAATGCCAACATATCTGAGCTGGGCATGGAATACTTTTGAAGTAGTTCAGTGATCATATCCTGCTTAAAAACACATAATAACAATTATTTTTTGTGGTCTCGATTATACAAAGAGCTGAAATTTAGATTGCATCAGGGGAAATCTTAAGTGTGTTTGATGTTGCTTGGATTTTTCCAAGTAGTATTTGTCAATATTGCATTGTTTTTGGAAGAAAAAAGAACTAATATGTTTTCTTGTTTTTAGTTCAGCATGTATCAGCTACGCTCTTCCTTCTTGTGGCTTCAGTGCAGGTAAATGTTGCTTCTTAAATAGTTAAAATTAACAAATGTTGGATTTGTGTACACCAAGTAGACTGGAGTACTGTTGTATCAGGGAGTTACAGTATCAGCAGTTGTAATTCAGGCATTGCCTGTACTGTCTTGGGCAGGCCTTACTTCTGTACTGGGAAAAGTGACCTGTTTGTTTGTCCTGGAGAATGTTTATGAGGTTCTTTTTTATGAATTACTGCTCATACTGAACCAAACTGTGAGAGTACCCCCAGATCCCTTTTTTCCTTCCTTACTGCTGTTTCTTTGTTCACAGCAATAAATAAATGTTTTGGGAAAACTGCCTGGAGTATGTTGTAGAAAATGGGTGGTAACTGTGGGGATTGATATTGAGTAAATCTCAAAGCCTGTGATGGTTTCAGTATAAGAGTAGTGGTCAGAAGTGATTTCTGAAAACTCAATGCTGAGGCTTGCTAACGTGATTGCCAGAGAAGCTCCCCAATTCTGCAGACATCTCCAACGCTTTTATCTCTTCCAGATCTGCTGCCAAATGTGGAGACTTAAAGCTACTTTTTCCCAAGGTAAAAAAAAAAAAATCTTGATAATTAAATATAAAATAGTGCTTAGCGGTTGTGTAGACAGCATCTTCTGCTCTGATATCAGAAAACAGCTTAATTCCTTGAGCAAAGCTATCCCTCTGGTGCCACAGTGATGACACTTATTTGCTACTCTTGACCAAGAGAGTGATGAGCACTTTTACCACCATTACAGTTTTCTGAGGCACAGCAACTTAAAATTCCCCTTGATGCTTT
This sequence comes from Acridotheres tristis, assembly GCA_037013685.1. NCBI lineage: Eukaryota > Metazoa > Chordata > Aves > Passeriformes > Sturnidae > Acridotheres > Acridotheres tristis. The sequence goes on from CM072895.1 coordinate 24,481,451, forward strand.
GACTGCTGAATATACTGTTGACAAGGTTTCTTTTACTTCTAGGATTTGAATCCTGCACTTCAGATGTATGCAGAAGGAGCATCACCTAAGAGGGTAAGAAGTACATACTTGACATAAAATGCAATCAGTTGTAACAAGAATGGAATCTGTTAAAACACTGCAGTAAGGAGAATGAGCTGTGTTTTATTATTAATATCCACTAAGACCAGAAACAACTTATATTTGCTAGTATTCAAACTTTAAAATACTTTATTTTGGGGAGAATTTACTTGTCAAAGCAGTCACAAGAGGTGATTGCTTGGTACTGTGATTGCAAGGCAGATACAGTGATGATGGCATAGTTCAGCAGAATATCCTTTGATGAATACTTCTGTTCTTCGCCCCTATCTGATGTATCTGGCTCTTGGGGTCTCGCAGTAGGAGCTATGGGCTTGGGCTCAAAAGCTGAAGGGATCTGATTTTGTTTTCTGTTGTTGCAGGCGCTGGGAGATTAAACTATAAGCTGTTACAAGGTAAGTACTGCATTGCTGACATTTGTGAAAACTCAGTTCATCCCTGGTGTCTGGAAAGGCTGCTGTGATGACTGCATAGTTCAGCAGATGATCTGTGGTGATCAAAATTACTGTCTTTCGCCTCCTATCTGATGCAGCCTCTAGTAGCTTAGGCTATTTCAAATAAATCATGTGGGAAGCTGAAACACTTCTTTTTTCTTCATGAATGTGTTTTAAAATTTTTTCTCAGGAGACTAGTAAGTGGGTCAAACATAAAAAGATGTAGTAAGATGAATAGAAAGATTGAGTTGGATGTGGTTGTGAAGTTGAGCACAAAATGTAGCAGAATAAGATTAATCAGGTGTTAATGCTCCGGTTGTAAAAGTTTTGTTGCTTTGCAGGCTGCCCTGGACAGAAGGAGCCTCATGCCTCTCGTGTGAGAAACTATTTTACCTGTTACTGATGTCGGTGAAGACAAGGCTTTCCTAATTAAAGGTAATTAATTAGCTTTTATGTTTTAGGTGGATGCTACTTTTGTCTGTGCTACATGTGAGTTTGCTTTTTAGAGATGCTTGCAAATTAATTTCGTTCTTAAAAGCATGAGGTGAAGGTTAGTACCATAAGTGTGCCTTTAGCTTCCTGTATGTCACAGTAAGAGCATGAAATAACTATGGTGTTAGTGATCTCTAGAATTCTCCTGTTAAAACTAAGTGGTGAATGCCACATTAGTGTGAATTCAGTGTCCAGAGTGACTTTCCTTAATATGCACAACTTAGTTACACAAAACTCACGTCACTGAACTCTGCAGTTGGAAAGTTTGCTCCTTCGTGCAATTTCAGCACACCCTGGAGTTGAATAAACGTCTCGGTGTTGAAGAGTGCTGGGAAATGGCTTTACAGCCTGCCTTCAGAAGGGGATGGGAGTGTTGCAGCCTACTGTAAATGATGTTGAATCAGGTCTCTGATCCCCATGAGGATAAAACTTGACAAACTCTGATACAGTATTTTACTTAAACTGTTCTTAATGCTATTACTTCCTGCTGGACTCTGCCTAATAGCAAATTTTTTTTTTGCAGGCTTCCAGATGTTTCTCATTGTGAGGTAAGTGCTTGTTTGAATTTCCTAAGTGTTAAGATTTCAGCATAGGCCCAAGTTAAATACTTAACTGCTTGTCAGCTGGGGCAAAAGGGCAAGGGGCCCATTGGCTGTGGCTTGCATCTCAGCCAAAACAGGAGGGTAGCTTAAAGGGAAAACTGCTGGCTGGAGCCCAGTCTTTACAGGCTGGTGTGTGCTAAACTCGTCACTGTGAGCTCCAGAACTTGCTCTGATGGCGCTGTTTAGGTATTTGCCCTCTTGCCCATATCAGCCTGGCCCTATAGCAGGGCTGCACAGGGCTGACAGTGTGAGCTGCCTGTGTGATGAGATGTGACTGCCTTGACTTCAATCATGGAGGTCTGTAATTAGCTCTATCTGACTGCAGGCACCTGATTTGGATTTATTCTTTGTGTCTTTGTTTCTGCACTGTCCTAATGGTTTGCTTTGATCCAGGTGTGATGGAGCTGGGAAGTGATGCACCTGGTAGTGCTGCCAGCAAAAGTAAGTTGCTAACCTGAGTGTGACTGGTCAGAGCTGTGCGATACAGGAAACAAAGAAGTTACTAGATCCTGGCCTTTATATCATAGCTGCAGCATTAAGCAGGGGGTTTTGGTGATTTTACTACCTTTTCCAAGTAAAAAGCCCACAGATTTGCTAGCAGCCTCAGGATTCACTCACTTAAGGTGCTGCATATCTCAAGATTAACTGCTTTCTGTGACTAAAAAGAAATAGTAATGGCTATTTAAAATATATAACTGCTATGGACTACTTTAGTAGGAACTTGATATGAAAAGCTTTGTGCTACCAGGTTGCCACACATTTTGGGCTGAGCAAATGCAGTGTAATTACCTACTATCCAACTTCCTGCTATTTATATTTAGTCAACTCTTTCAGGCAGTAGCACTCATCTAGAATGCTCATGTGCTAAGTTGTTTATCTCAATTGCTAGATGAGAGCTTTTATGGGGATGTGAATGAAGATGTGGTTGGGAGTAAGGTCAGATGCCCCTTTAAAGGACAAACGAGATACAACATGAAGCTGCTCTTGGCATGTACTGTTCGTGATGAATTCTAAACAATGGGAATCTCTCTGAAAGAGGCTGAGGAGAGCTCTCTTTCTCTGAAACAGTACCCACATTCACACTCTCAAACCACTGCCAAAAGTGTGTTAGTACAATTTCACTTCTTTACAGGGTGAAGCATGCGTGGAGTTTAAAGAAAAAGATGGATGTGTCTGAGGTAAGTGTAGAATACATGGGGTTTATAAATTCCTGGCGTATTGTCCTTTTGCTGAATGCTTAAATATTGGTGCCTAAAATTAGTCCTATAAAATACCTGATTTGTCTTCTCTTTACTGTATGTGGCTATTCTGTTGGCACTACTGTAACACTCTGGAATTTAAAAAACCTTGTGTTGTGGCTGTCACTTCTCAGCAGTTGTTACTACTAATCTTTATATTGGGTCTGCAGAAATTTAGCTGAAGTTCTAGATGATTGCTGTAGAAACTTGTTTTCAAACAAACTGGAGCACTCCAAACACTTTCAAAGATAGAAGCCATCTTGAAAACCTATGGGACTTGTATTTTAGGTATTTAAAATCATGAAATACAACACTGTTGGTAGAGACCGTATCAAAAAGCAAAGTAGTAGCTTTTTACTTTCCCTGATATTTCCAATGTTAGTAATTTTGTATTTCCAGTTAAGTTAGGATTTGTAAGCTTTGTGTATCCTATTTAGGTGTTGTAAGTTGAACTCGTAAGATGCCAGCTAAAAGTCAGTTTCCTTTTAAGTAAAAGTTTGGTGAACAGAAAATCACAGATAAGCCTTGCATATAGTGCTGCTGTTATTCTGAAAGTACTTCTCTCTTTCTCAGGAAGGGACTGTGCTGTCTGCAGCTCACTGGGTAAGTCCCCACAACAGATGAATTGTATTAAAAACTTCTGGAAATACTTGTAGCCACTGATGCAATTGATTCTGCCAAATGAGTTACTGTGATATTACCCTTTCCGTTCCTTTTCTTTCTGAGGTTACAAAGCTCTTGTGGAGCTTTTTAGCAGTTGTGCTGCTGCATATACTAACTGTTCTCTTGATTTAGGTGAAGAGGCAACTCTGAAACGAGCATATGAAGAACTGAGAAGGTGAGTGTAACTGCTATAATAACATATTTGGTGGAACAAATGATGAAACCTTAGCTTGAACTCTCTCACTGAACAGAGATGAAATTCTAAGGTCTGAGATGTTCCCATCAAGTGTGTTGTGCTGGTTTGGTACCTTAAAACGGTTCTTATGTCTTGTTTTCATAGGTGGAAGATTGCTGATGAATGGGTTACATGCATGAACAGCATTAAAAAAGCTGATGTGTTTTTACTTCACTGGTAATGTTTGCCTGATGCTGATTGGAGACAATAAAAATCTGCAAACTCTACCTGGTGTTATGAGCTCCTTTCTGCTGGAACAACTTGATGTGAAACACCTCCAGGCTGCTATATTAAGAGTTAAAATGCTTGATTGAGAGCATGGACTAAAGCTAGTCCTGTAAGTGTCTTAAGTGAGGTGTCAAATACTGCTGGTGTGCAGGCTGCAGGTGACCCTATTTAGACAAAGCTGAATAAGGAATGTTTCAAGCTCTTAAGGTGAGAGCTAAACTTACTACTTGTAAATTAGCTGCTAAAATAGTAGTCCACCAGTAATGCTGGTATTGCTTGTTCAAGTGCAGATGTTCTCAGAACAAGTGCACGGCTTGGACTTGATGACTCTTTCCCCCGAGGGTTCTGGATTTAAACAACAAAACGTTTAGCCTTCACGAGGGAAAAAAGTAAAGTTGGAGAGGTGGGAGATTTTGATTATATTAATTAACAACAGTTGCTGTTGGTAAGTCACTAAGGCCTGCTAAGATGTTGCTGCTTCTTAATGCTCCTTAATGGAAACTTGCATCTCTGAAAAATTAATTTAAATTCCTCCCTGGTCTCCAGAGTGAGTCAATTCAAAAAGCTATGAAGGACTCTTTCCATAACACTTAAACTAGTGCTGTAGCACTTCCAGTGAGAAGTAAAGCTACATACATAAACTTCAGCAGGATTATTTTCAGATTATTAGTGTTGCTTAGAACTTTACAATAAGAGGACTCAGTTTGTTTCCTGCCCATTCCACCTGGTGTGATCTTAAATTACATTCTGAAGTGTTTTTATCCAGAATAATGCTTCATCCTAGAGAAAATAAATTTAGGCATTGTGTCCACATGCAAGTTAAATCTTTCCTGCACTAAAACAAAAGGCCTGCTTTCATCCAGAGCTGATTAGTAACCTCTTAGTATTCGCCCCCCTCATGTTACTTTTTAAAATACCACACTTCATTATGCCTGTTAAAGAGCTTGAAGGGACTGTCGTAGCCTGCAGTATAGAAGAAGTCTTCGTGGAATGGCTGGCCTCTGTGTCTTAAGGTTCTGGCCAAGGCATCAGCTTCCTCAGCATATTTCTCTGGAGAGGCAAATCCACCGAAGGACCTGGTAAATAATAGAAGGGAGGTTTTTTTGGTTCAGGCTCCTGGCTTTATTTTCAGACAGAAACTTTAGACTTGCAAAGCAAGTTTGAGCACTTGTGCTGCAGTTTGTAGATTGCCCATGCAGAACTAGCAGTCGAGCAGCATCGGTATTTATGCTGTTTTCAAAGGTAAGATTTAAAATAAGTACCCAAGTAACAACTGCCCTGAATCTGTTGTGGTAGTTCAGGACTACAAATAAAAAATGCTGGGAGAGTGGTTTACATATTCTGTAAAATAAAAGGTCTTCAGAAGACGATTTGGGAGGCTGCATCTATGAAACTCAATGCCATTTTCAAGTGTCTTCTAAATATAGTGTTTGGCAATTTGCTTATTAGATTTCCTAAGGGTTGGGTTTTAGCAATTAAAGCTGTGAACAGCAGGGTCTATCCACACTTTATCATCTCTTATGAAAGTATAGCCCACACCTAAATGAGGGCAGCTACTGACCTGGATTGATCTGGTGTCAGCTGTGCTGGTTTTGCTTACCTGACAAAGAGAGCTGCTGCCTTCCGTTCCTCAATGAACACATCTGAGTCAGTGGGCTGAGGGGGGCAGTCCTGGTGTTCAAATGGCACAAAGAAAGAGATCTTGAAGTCTGTGCAGCCTGATTTTACCAGGCAGGTCACTGGCACAGTCATATCAATCTTCACTTCTAAAGGAAAGGAAAACCAGATGTCTAAGCTGCATCTCCTAGCTCCTCTCTTGTTCATTATTTGTGTTTACAGGCTACTTGTAATTCTTTCCATTACAAGCCAGCATGTCGTACCTTTTTCATTCTTTCCCTGGATGTAGTGGAAGAGTTTCCAGAAGCCCTGGCGCATTGCTTCCTTCTGGGTTTCTCCCCTGATGACGGTGCTGACCCACTTTGCCGTCTCATACTGACGCAGTTCATAGTCCTTTGCCTGAAAGGTAGCGAAAGTCACAGTAACCATGAGCTGGGTGTTGACAGAAATTAGTAGCTACTTTTTCCGAATCAGCATGCAAATATTGTTGCAGTTACCATTGCCTCTACTGAGCTCCAGCGAGGAGACTGCAGGTCCAGGGACAGAAATGTTTGCTTGAAGGACTTGATCATCTTGCCGGAGCTGGAAGGCAGGCACAGTTCATTGGCATCTCTTAAATTAATATGACACTAGGGCATTTCAGTTGTTGCTGAACTGGTGGGAGGCCTGAAAAAAGGCTGAAAGCCATTTAGCCCTGCAGAAACAGAGTACCAGGACCAAGAAACTACCTGTACTGGAGGAAGTGTTCTTCCAGGATACACTGCCCTTGCTTTTCTGTGACAAAAAGGTATTTCCTGACAGCAAAGTGAGATTCTGCAAGTGGGAGTTTTGTGGAAATCCGTAAGTCAAAAGGACTTCAGTCTGTTTGTTCCTGGTTGAAAAAGCAGTAGTGGTGTGGTGGATGATCTGGTGTTGACTGAGCCCTTAGCTTTATTTGGTGTCTCATGATAGCTGATGACTTTCTTAAAGGCCTTTAGCCTGTGGAAAAATGAGATTTTTTGCATTTCCCAGTGAATTGCTATTTTCTCCATACCCTTCACATGGGAGGAAAAAAGGTGAAAACTTTAAAAAGCTGTCCCAAACAAAGCAAGTGAAAGTATTCAAAATCACTCTTGAAATAATCAGATCTGGTTAAATGCTGAGATTTTAGTGTCCTCTATATATGACTTGTGTTGTTAACTAGGCAGACTGTGGTCTATGACCTACATTCTGACAATCTTTGGCTTCTGTTACATTACAATGTCTTTTGCACTTCATGTTGCAAAGAGTACATAATTCAATGATTATCTGGATTCTTAGGTCATAGAATGTTGTCTTCTCAGACTACAACTTAATTAGCAGTTTTCTGAGTAACAACGTGAGTTTTGTAAAATCAATTACCTTGTACTACTTAACTACTGTCTTGGCTGTTCGATCTTCTTGCAATATTTGGACTGCTGTTGAATTCTGTTTATCTCTTTCTGTTCCCTGCTAGAGGTGGCTATAAAGAGTTCTTGGGATCTGAGGCCAAAAAGTTTTTAATAAAAACACACCAAAAAAAAGGCCACAAATGCAGGTGGTACTGGGTTCCTTTAGAGTCTGTAAAACACGTAGTATGTGGAGCCACTTAAGTGTTGAGCTTCTTCCAGCAGTTGTCACTGAAGGTCAGTATCAAACAGCTGGATACAGCTGCCAGTAGTAAAGGCAGGTGCCGTTCCCTTCCCTGTCCCAGCCTGAAGGTCCATCGTTTCCAGCAGACCTGACTGGAATGGTGCTCACCAGGGACTGCTGCACAGTTGTACTTTGTTAATAGACTTAATCCATAATGTTTACAAATCAACAAGGCATCATAAAGCAGCAATCCATATAATTAGAAGCAAATACGAGCAATTATGCTGAAATTTCCTACAACGGTTTATTGCCACTTCAGAGACAAAGAAGCTGCTTAACACCTGTATTAGCCACTGCACAAGCTGGTTTCTCTTTACTGGCTAATTCCAGCTGCTTCCCAACATACCTTTCCTTAACTACTGGGTAGACCTCACAGCTCTGGATTTTGTAACTTTATGGCCAGTATTGTCAGTGACTGCATGTTAGAAATATTTTTTTTTAATTATGTAAAACAATGCTTTAGGATGGGAGAGACATACAGAAGAATCCTCCAGATACAGTTAAATTTGCTTAAATGTACAGGAAGGCTGAACTTTGAAATGACCATCTATTCATATAAATATGTTTATAGGGTGTTTAGTTTTCTTCTGGCACATGGGCCAAAGGGACAGGCAGCACAAGTGTAGCCAGAACGTGCCACTCCACAAACTAGTGCTATTAAGGAAGTGGAGAAGGTAGACATACTTACAGTTTCAGCTGTCCTTGTCCTTCTAGCTGTTGTAGTGTGTCCTGTGGAGGCTGCACATCCTCAGAAGATGCTGCATGTCAGTGTTTATTTGAGTTTGGGCAAGCTCCTCCCATTCTTCAACCCTACTGGAGGGAGCTTCTGTTACGAAAACCAGAAGGCTAGAGTCTTGTCCTGCTCTGGGTCTCATTGGAGAGCCCCCACGCAAATGCCAAAAGCCCCACCTACTACCCACAAGGCAACACTGGGACTAGTGTGTGATCTGGCTCCATAAACAGTTTTGCACCCTTGTATAACTTCCCCTGTTTGCCATGGCTGTGTGCCCACTTATGACAGGGTCAGTGGCAGGTTTTGTGCTTTGGGAGAAAGGATTTCACATCAATAACGTCTCTCTTCCCCCCACCCCACTTGGATTATGGGAGAGTGGTGCTATACAGAATGCCAGCTTTTCCTTTTTACCACAGGGGTGAAAGGTAGGTAGAAATCTGGCTGCACACTCTGCTGAGACCATCCTCACGAGATTTTTGCTGGCATGTTATGAAAGACAGACAGTGTTCTCTGCCGGCTGGCTGTTGTGAGCGGCATTTGAGGTTAATCAGCCCTCTTAGCCCTTGGATATCTGCACAAAGGGGTTATACAAAGCTATTGTGAAATCCTGTCCTGCTTATAATACACACAGCGAAGCTGGGCTCTTCATTTAGCCAGCTGCAGCTCCAGACATAGTTTGGTACCAGCACAATAGAGCAGATTAAACTCCACAGTTTGTATTCTGAGAACACCTCTCAGTTTGTCATGGTTTGTGCAAATTCCTTGCAGCCAAATTCAGCTGAGCTCTCAGGGACATTTTACATCAATAGCTAGGAATGACTTTTAACAGGAAACCCACTTTGCTTGCTGGGAACTTCATCAGGATGCTATGTGATACGGTCCTGTTCTGAAATGGGAAGTAAAACCATGCCAAATAGCAATTGTGAATATATCTCTAAAGCCACAAATCTCTCCAGAGCCACAGAAGAGGGTGGTGTTGCAGTCTTTTGCTACTGGAGTTTATTCAAACAGGCTGAGACCTGAAATGTGTAACCAGTTCTCTACATGCTTTGTGCTTTTTATTTTATGGAGTAAAATATTTCTCCATTTTACTTGTGCTCTGCTTGGGTCAAACAGGAACATCAGGAGGGTGTTTGGAGGAGCAGAAGCTGCTTGGTCTTTGCTCGGGAGTACAGGCATGCAAAGGCATGGGCTGGTGTAAGGTGAGCTGTCACCTTACCCTGTCACCCCAGGGATGGAAGTGTTTTTGAGCACCTTCAGAGTAGAAAAGGCCATATGAAAAACCATCAGCAACAATAGCTTGGCAAATCTTCACAAATTTACCCCAATGGTGAGCACTGAGAAGTATTATCTTGGAAGGGAGGCAATAACTCTGTAGATAAAGACAAGCCCACAGTGGATTCTCATTTGGTTTCTGAAACAGAGAGGCCCAAAACAAACCCCCAGTGAGTTTGTATGTGTCCAGCTGATGTCCCTGACAAAGAGTTGACTGTTCCTGGTGGAGCACTCCCAGGCTGGAGAACAATCCTCAGTGTTTTCCCAAGAGGTTGTTTTCCAGCACTCTTGTTTTTACACATAAACATTGAGAGAACATGTCAACAGCTGCATGAGACAGTAGGGCAGGCATGGGGACATGTATTCTGTTTATATACATTCCAAAACTTAGAGAATGGGGATGGGATTATGGTGCAAGCTGACACATAGTCTCAATAGTACCTCCAAATAGAGGAAAATCCAAGTACACAGCAGCCATTAAGTCTCAAAGACTCTGTGACTTTTGACCTCTGTGTAATGTCATAAATATGCCTCTTGGATTTGGCTGGCATTTTCTAGAATGACTAACAAAGCAATATTTTTCTGTTCTCTTGCCTTAAGGAGCAGAGACGAGGACACAAGCAGATAAAAGCATGTGGTTTGTACCTTAATTTTACTGTCTTCATCTGTGCTGGAACACTGTAATGAACTGGTACTTCAATAATAACTTTGGATAAGGACAAGGACAAGCCTGTGATATGATCACTTGTGATTTCCTCTTTTCCTCTCTGTAACAAGACCTTAAGCAACATACTCCACAGCAAAACTGCTTCCATCTGCTCTGTGGCAGCATTACAACCGCTGCTGTCACATCGATGCAGTTGTGTTGTAAGTTACCTTTATCCCTAGAGGCAAGCACAGACTGTTTGCACAAGCAGGAATCTTTTCCACTGACCTAATTGTGTCAGGACTGTTGGAACCCAGGAAAAAAGTGCGTTGTTACAATGAGGTTAATAGTAACTCTGAGTCATGTTCTTGTAGCTAAATCTGTAGTGTAATATGAAGAATGGGGGTGTGAGGGACAGACAGGGACGTGTGGCCACTCACATGTTTTATCAAATGCTCTCAACCCAAAGTCTAGGCAGTTTTGTATTGCTGTCTGAGCCTGTCAGAGAATCTTTGACAGTGATTTTAATTTAAAAGAACTGAGTCTCTTCACACATACTTGCTTTTGTAAACATACCCTCATCTTACGGTACAGAAATCTCACTTCACAGCCAAGGAGTTGAGCATGTGGGGTTACTGTAGTTACTGTCCAGGGCAGCAGAAGTGTCCTTATATGTTGTTAAATGAACTGTGGTTTACTGCAAATTCATCTTCCAAAAGAAGCCTCTTAATCTCCTTGCTCTAAAGAAAGCCTCCATTTTATATTCTCACTCCCAGCATGGAAAATGAAGAAGCAGAAACACACCATCTTCTAAAGAAGCAGTTGAATGTACAGTAGTACTGTTCCAAGGAGGTTCCTTATTATCCTTAGAAATTGTGGAAAGGTAACCTGTGCCATAAATGCAGTGAGGTGGTATTTAGACCTTATGCTCTGACATTTTATATTAGCAGGGGAATTCATTACCGTTGGATTTACCTTCAGCCAAAAATCATCTGCTTTCTGGGAATGTGTATGTGGGTTTTGTCCATATTTTTGCCTGATTTCAGCTAGTTTTTTACAAGTGACGTGAAACTACTGCATCTTCCTGCTTACTCAGTGTTACCTAAATCTTGCTGAATGAGTGATTCTGTGCTCAGTTCATCAGAGAATGCATGAAACTGGCTTCTCTTGACCAAATAAAAATCTTCCTACACCTAACACCACTCCAGAGCACTCCTGACTTGGCATTTTCCAAGATTTCTCTGCTGAAGCTCAGATTTTGAAACCATTCCAGGTTTGGGGAATTAGTCCTAAATGAATGCTTGCTTCCAGCTGCTGGGGAAAACATTCCAAAACCTTCCTGTCTTCTGTGCGTGGAGCCCAGAGAGAAGCTGACCCAGTTTTATATATTGTTTTATTCACTGGTTTATTTCTACAATAAGGCTTATTTTCAATATGGATCTGTTCTGGGATCTAGGTAGAAACTGAAATTCCATGAACAGTTGTCTCAGCAAGCTTTAACCAGTGAAAGAAGTTACCTAGATCCACAGAAACTTCCAGTCCTCTCTGAGTGCTGAGAGGAAATGAATTCATCTTCCCCTACAAATTCTTCCACATTCTGTTATTGACAGATTCTTCTCAGAAACAAGAATATGAAAAAAGGTAAATTTTTATCTTTAAGATAGGAATGTTTCATTAAGGGAAAGAGGTAACAGTACTTGCTGAAAAAAAAGTCTTGACACAAATTTATTGCATTGCTGGTTTTGCTTTTTAAAATTGTTTATGAGAGACTTAAGCCTAAACTGTGACAGAATACACCTTATTTGCAAACATAGCTCTGAAGAGGCAACAGTTGTCTGGGCAGAAACACAGTGGGCTTTGCATTTTCTTTCTTTGATCCCCCTTCCCAGAGTTTTAAAGTGACCTTTTCCTTCTTTTTCTTTACCTGCTTTGGCCCCCTCATTCCCTTCCTCCCTCCCTCTCTCTCATTCTCAGCCTGCTCCAGTCTCTGTGCTGCATGGAGTGAGAGCCCCTAGCAGCTCCTCTGCCAAGGACCTGGGTGAAGCTCCTGACTCTGCTGAAGGGTTGTTCTGAACTGGTGGGAACAGCCCCACATGTCTGAAAAAGACCCTGATATGCACAAATTGCCCTAGAGAGCTCAGGATTTACCTGTGTAGTCTCAGGAATCTGAGAATGTGTCCAGAGATGATGGAAACAGGCCCAGAGAGTAGGGATTAATACGTTAAATGAAATATTTTCCATAAAATAATATTTTCCACTTCTAGAAAGGCATGAAGATGTAACTGGAACTGAGGGTTTATCTCCTAAACTTCCTCATCTTACTGGCATGAGTGTGGATCATATCAGAACTCTCCCATCTTCTAACCGTGGGAATATTGGTTGTGGGGTTTTGGTGGCCACTTCTGCTCTTTAGATGATGTGAGTAAGGCCTTCAGAGATAAGTTTTTCAAGAACCTGGTCTCTCTCCCTGTCTGTTCCCACAATAAGCCAATGCTGCAGTCTGCAGCAGATGGCACTGTTGGCTGTGTTCAGAGGTGAGCTTTACTTGAAGAGTAGCATCCCTGATACTCTGTTGGTTGCCAGTGGTCACTTTGGCTCCAGTGCACCATGATAGTTCTTTCTATTTCCAGAGACTTAAATTAGGTTATGCTCTAACGGGAAAGCATCTTAACATCTAAAAATTTAATAACTTGGCATGTTAAAGCAGCTTTTATGCAGCAGACACAGCAACCTGAATCACAGAATCACAGAATGGTTTGTGTTGGAAGGGATTTTAAAGAGTTTATAATTCCAACTCCCTGCAAGAGAATGTCTAAGACAGTTAAGAAAATGCTAAGTTAGGAAAGTCCTTCAGGTTATGCTTAACTATAGAACAGTTAAACTGGCAAGTTTTCAGGTAGAATCAACAGCAAACTTAATAGTTAGAAATGAAAATTCAATATCCAAGAGGCTAGCGTTTATTTTGATTTTTGCACGTTTAGATTTAGAGCAGAGGAAATGTAGGTATGTAGGTAGATACATAGATAGATACATAGATAATGACATCACATCAACTCCCCAGATGATGTACTTCTGAATATCAGCCAGCTATGATGGTATTTAACAGAATTTCATCACTTTCACAGGTACTGTCTTCCTGAATTTTCATTTAGGCTTCAGTACTTCATATTTCTCTGAAAATGGACTTGGGTCTGTCTTTAAAAGAAAATTACATCTGGATACATTTGTTTATTGCACAGAAAAAGTGGCAAGACTATAGTGTAATTATGTCAAACCACAAGTCCTCTGGAGAAATGTGAAAGCTTGGATGTCAAAACTGTATATATGTAGAGAGAGCTGTGATTTGGGGAAAGCAGAAGTAAAGGACAGGGGTAGTAAGTTGTGGTCAGTGTATTGGAAGTAATGGAAAAGTTAAAACAGCAACAGCAAAATGTCTGAAGGAAACTTGCAGGGCATTTGGCTTTAGTTATTAAGCTCCTTCAGCAAATCAGTTACTTGAATAATGGAGTTCTTATTAAATAATATGAGTCCACTTTGTTAGCATATGGCAACAAAAGTGTTTATAACTTCCCCATTTGAAATTACCTTAGAAAGTTAGTTGGATAAGCTTTTGACATTCACAGAAAAATTGCTTAAATCTATTAAAAACTGTATTTTTATTGCTATACTTATTTTGGAAAAAGAGCAGCCGATTTTTGTTGCTGCTTTCACTGGTGTCCTTATTATACTCTGAGTCTTAGCACCACTGACACTGTACTTCTTATTTCATGGCAAGTGGGAAGACACTTTTCCTGTTGCTGCACAAGATGCTGCAGGTGCAGACAGCCTGAACTCCTCTTCTGCCTTGCCTAGAATTTACAGTGCAAATTTTGGAACCTGAATGTCAGTTCAAGTTATCAGATTCTCCTGAATGCAAATTCCCACAGCCATTGAAACACTCCTTTTGGCTAAAGCACGGTTCTTTCTTTTCCTGGTAGTTCAGAGAGACTTGGAATTTTTACCATAATTTTCTTAACTGAATTCCTTCCACAGGTTGGCAATGAGTGTCTGGGAACAGGACACCCGAAGTGTGTGACAGTAGGAGAGAGGGACAGGGGCAGTGAGGGGAGTCAGAAACAGTGACCAGATGTGGGAAGACAGTCCTAACCCTGAACTGAGGAGCTGATTGGCTGGACCAACTCTAAAATTTCTCAAAACGTCTCTGAACTACTGTAAGATATTAAACATCTCTAGGCATCTCTAAACTACTGTGTACATCTTCTAAATTGCACTAGAATCCTTTAATCAGCACCAAAGAGCTGTAGGGAACTCTGTTTCTCAAACGAGGCAATTGCCTCAGATGTAATTTACATGACTCTAAGTCATCTCTAAACCACCCTAAAACTCTTCTAATCAGCTCTAGACTGCCATTGAATTGTATTAAACATCCCAAACCCTTTATGCCCACCTTTAAAATACCTTTGCATTTCCTGAAACAGCTCTAAAGATCTGAAAAATAGCTCTAAATTCCTCCAGAAGTCTTCAGAGGCACACTAAGTAGTTCTGAGGAGCTGTAATATCCCTTCCTAGAGTGCTTGAGTCCTCTGAATTTCTCTAGCACTTTTCTCTACCTCCACTAGGAAGTTTTTTTTCTGATTGCATCTAGAACTCCTCTACATTAATTTGAAGATCTGTGAATTTCCTCTGGGCCTCTTAAACTCCTTTAAAGATCTCCAAACCTCCTTGAATATGTTGTCCCTCTAAAATACTACTACACAGCTACAAAACATCTCTGATGAGCTCTGAAAGAGCTATTATTGCACACCCGAAGTTATACTTATTAAAATCTGATTCTATAACACTCCAGAGTGCTAAACCAGTGTGGACTTCTTTTAAGAGCTCCATGATACTCTAGAAAGCTTAAAGAGCTCTAAAATGCACCACACTACTCTACAACCCATCTCAACAGCTCTAAAACTATTCTAATTGTCTACAAACAACAGTGAGAAGTTACAAATGCCTCTAAAATTTCTACTCTGAAAATCCTCTGAAACCATGATGCTTAAAGTCGCAGTAGAATGCCTCAAAATAGATCTCAAGCCCTTCTCAGTTTCCTTGCTACTGCTCTAGAACTCTTTTCTGCAGTTCTGGAGTTCCTGAGTTAGAGACACTGCTAAAACTCTTCTGACACTCTCTAAAACCACTCTGAACTGCTCTAAGTTGATCTAAACATCCTATAAACTGTTCTAAGCAGTCCTGTGAAAAGTGCCAGAACTCTTGTAGAGTACTAAACTCCTTTAGCTATTCTAAACCTCTTCTCAACACCTCAGAGCTCCCCTGAACTGATCTAAAGCTGCTCTATGTTGCTGTAAGCAGCACTAATATGTCTTTAAATGCATCTAAAATGCCTCTAAATCTCTACTGTACAACTCTCAACTCCTCTAAGTAGCTTAAAATTCCTCTGAAGAGCTCAAAACAGCTCTAAAATCCTTTTATGCCAATCTATGACTCCTACAGAGTTCTAAGTAGCTCTAAACCTCTCCAGACTACTGTAAAACTTCTCTCCTGTGCTGTCAACACCATGCAGTAGCACTAAAATGGCATTAAAATACTCAGGAAATCTTGAGAACTTTCTCTAAATGGCTCTATAGAGCACTGAATTGTCTGTGATCTTCCAGAAATAAACTGGTGCTCTGGGGAGGTGAAAGAGGTTTCAAGAGCTGGAATTACTGAGCCTGGAGAAAGAGAAATTACCCATGGGAATGGAAGAGTGTAGATAAAGGAGATTTCTGGAAGAACAACACGACCCTCTAAAAAAAGGGAAATGTATGTGTTTTGTAAGGAGCTGCTAATAAGGCTGAAACCCAGAGAGTGATCTCTGCATGCACACAGCCCACGGTGAGCATATTTTGGAGTGGAGGAGGAATACCACAGCCCCAAACTCCTGAGGTTATTATGTGAATACAAGAAAAATGTGCTCCTGGATCACACAACAGGGGATTGTTCTCTGCAGGTACTGGGTGCTCTCAAAACACGCTCTAATGGAAGATCTGAAAGTGCACACTGAAGACAATTTTTTAAAAATACTTGTTGGAAGTTTATTGCTATGAATATGTTCAGGTCAGTACCTTGTCTTAGGGGATGCTAATAGTCCACTGGTCAGATCTGCTGGCTGCAGATTTGAATCCTGGCCCAGCTGCAGTTCTGGTGGGACAGAGAGGACTGTGCTGAGCATGACTGCCATGGAGCCCACACTTCACAAAGGACATGGTACACATCTGGTAAAACCACATGTTGGGCTGCATGCAAGGAGTAGCCTGCTCTTTGTCTTGTCACACAGGGACAGGGCTCTGTCCATGGGTGTGTCCCAGAGCAGGGACGCTGCACTGCTATTGGGAGTGCTTCCAGCACCTCAGCAGGGCCGGGAGGATAACATCAGGTGAGATAGTTGGAAGAGGCTTCTCCGTGTGAGGGTTGGGAAGCCCTGGCACAGGTTGTGTCCTAGAAGTGTCCAAGGCCAATTTGGACAGGCCTTGGTGCAAGCTGGGCTAGTGGAAGGTGTCCCTGCCCACGGCAGGGGGTGGCACTGGGTGACCTTTTAAGGTCCCTTCCAACCCAAATCGGTCCAAGATTCTGGTTGTCTCCATCCTGTTATTTATTAATATTTAAAGGTTCATTTATTTACTTTTATCCTGAAGTTTGCAGATAACGATGGATGACCCAAACCAGCTTTATCTCTTGCACAAAGCACGGGCAGAAGGAGCCGTGGGGGTCGCGGCTGTGCTGGGGGGGGCATGGGGGCTGCGGGGCAGGGAGGGGATGCGATGGGATGGGATGCGATGGGATGCGATGGGATGCGATGGGATGCGATGGGATGCGATGGGATGGGCAGGACAAGGACAGGCTGCGCGCAGATGGGCTGGACATGGGGATGGGGAGGGTGTGCTGGGCTGGGCGGGGGAAGGCCGGCTGCACAGGGCTGGCTGTGCCGTGGTCAGCTGCTGCCGCTGTCCCCGCCCCTGTCCCGGCTCCTGCCCGCCTGGCCGTGCCCACAGCGCCGCCGGAGCCGCGGGGATCGAGGTGAGGGGACACCGAGCCGAGCCCCCCTCGCTCCCCCGCCATCCTTCCCCTCGGGAATGGCTCTGCAGAGCCGCCCTCCCTGCCCGGCCGCCTCGGCTGCACAGCCCGCGGGGTTCTGACCCTTCCACAGCAGCGTCTGAACAGACATGGCAATCCCTTTTATGCCTTTTTCTTCCAAACAGCTCAATGACGCCCCGAAAGAAGTTAAAGGGTCTTGTAGCTGCTACCATCACTCCAATGACTCCGGATGGGTGAGCTGTCAAAGTTGCACTGATTACTGTTTCCTTCCACCCCTATTTTCCTTCTTTCTTATTTGGAACTGATCTGCATGCTTTTATGTTTTTTTTTCTTTTATTATATATTTTTTTTAAAATCAGATCTCTGATGGGATTGGGGAAACTATTAAATTGGTCCCACTATTAATAGGACCTGAGCGAGATTCCCCTGTCTCTGCTTCCTCCTGATGCCAGCAAGTACTGTGGCTCTGGGTTTGGAGAGTTTGGATCAGTCTCATATCGCCTCTTCTGTTGCTTTGTAGATGCAGATTAAATCATAGTACAGTTACATGTGTAGAGCATTGCACTGTTTTTACATTTGTTAAGGAAAATTGCAGTCCTAGTTACAAAGAGCTCTCAAGGGCTAGAAAATAATTGTCAGAATCTGAAGGCCTTTTAGACTTCTCTCTACCTTAGATAAGTCATGCATGCAGTCATGTGTGTATGAGTGCTCTGAATTAGTCTAAACTTGGAGGAAATACAAGGAAATGCAAGGACAGCACCGTTTTAAAAATAACATCAAATTGAAACTTGAAATTCAGCTTTCTTCAGAGCAGGGATGGCAAACAGAAGCCTTCTGACTGCATTTTGATGTTGCAAGACCAAGTTGTTTGGAGTCAGCAGAGAACCCCGAGCTCTTGTGGGGGATGTGTCAGGATGTGAATGTGCTTTTGAGACAGAGAGTGGAGATTTGTTAATACAGATCTCCAGAAGTGAACTTTAAGTGCTGAAAAACATGGCTCCATCCCAGTCAGGGAACTCATTCCATTGCAATCACTGCTTTGAATTTTGCTTTAAAGGAAACATATTTCTGATTGCTTTTTTATTATGACTCAAATTTATCACAACATGATATTTAGAGAGTGACCTGAGCCCTCTGCCTGGACTCCATGGTCCTTGTCAGATATGTTCTGAGAAGGCAACTATGGAATTTTGGGTGTTGTGTAAAACCTATCAAGGCATCAGAATTTACTTCAGACCATAGGTTTGGTCTGTATTTTTGACAAATGAAAACAACAGTGAAATATTATACACTAGTAAACAAAATAAGTTTGTCTTCCATAGAAGATAACCTAAGAATTCTCTTTCCCCTCTTTGGCAGGGAATTCTGTCACTCTCCTCATCCTTTAATGAGAGAGAGAGGTCAAAGTCACATCCAGCAGATGCCATTTCACTCTCTGTATCCAGCAGTTATAACCATGCATCAGTTTAACTATTTGCCAGCACTTGCACAAATAACTTTGTGCTCTCAAGAGGGCTCCTGTTTCCCTCAAAAGAGGAAAAGGTTTTAGTGTCTCCTGTTCTCTCGTATCTCTTTGCTGTGACAAGCCTGCAGGAATTCCCAGGAAAAGTTTGGAACAGCAAACTACTTGTCAGGAGGAAGAGAATCTGCAAGAGGGAATTCGAGGCTGAGCTGCTACCCTCGGATGTCAAACAGATGTCAAGGGTTTCTTACCTCTGGGTAATCTGTGTGTATACAAATGCAAGGCTTCAAAATGCATGAGTTTTTTTGGTTTCTTAATCACTAAGTTTAAAATAAATGTGGGTGGAGACTTAATGGTTGCTGTGGTTCCTTTTATTGCAGAAAAATTAACCTGCCGGTGATTGGCCAGTATGTGGATTATCTGGTAAATGAGCAGAATGTGAAGAATGTTTTTGGTAAGTGACAGAAACTGCATTACAGCCCCTTTACCTGGATGGGAATCCTGTGATATCTTACCTGATAGGAGCTGTAGTGGGAGGGAACATGGACATGGGATCATCCTGGCCATTTATATTCACCAGTGGAGAGAGTGCAAGAGGTATTTAAGGCTTCTAGTTTTGCCCACACCCCATTTCTGTGGGGGATAAAATAAGGTATCTTCATTAGGTGACATTCCCAGAGATGACTGGATAATGTTGTATTGACAGAGAAGACTCATCTGAATGATTCTTCCCAACTCAAAAATGTTAGTTCTTATCATCAGTGAAACTGATGTGTGTAGGTGAGGCCTCAGCCAGGTGTGTTGTGTTTTGTTGTGTTGAAACAGTGAATGGCACAACAGGAGAAGGTCTGTCCCTTAGCATCCAGGAGAGGAAGCAGTTGGCAGAAGAATGGATGTACCAAGGAAAAGATAAGTAAGTAACTCAGAGGGAATGGGGAATTCCAGATCTGATGTTATAATAATGCAAGATTGCAAAACTAAGTGAGCTGATGCCTTTTTTTTTTTTTTTTTAGTATTGTGAGGTGAGCTGGACTTTGTTCCTCAGCTCCTTTATCATAGAAGTGTTTTCTTGCTGCTTAGAGAGTTTGTGAGAATCCTTCTCTTTGGTACACTGAGAGGTGGGGGGATGAAAAAGGGCTTGGAAAAGAAAGGCTGTCCCCTTTGCTTAGTCTTGAGAAGAAATGCAAACAAAGAGCATTTCTGAACCTTTTAATGTATGACATTATTTGGTGAGATTGAAGCTGAGGTGTCAAGTGTTTGACTGCTTCCCTAAAGGT
The DNA here is from genome assembly GCA_037013685.1 of Acridotheres tristis. Taxonomy (NCBI): domain Eukaryota; kingdom Metazoa; phylum Chordata; class Aves; order Passeriformes; family Sturnidae; genus Acridotheres; species Acridotheres tristis. Next base: position 24,501,197 of record CM072895.1, read on the forward strand.
TCAAAATTAGTAACAGAAGAAAGAATTCAATCTGGATCTGCAGCTGTGTATCCAATTGCAGATTCATTCTCCCTTTCTTGTACCTGTCATAACCTTGTACCCTCACTGCTGCCTTTCTCTTGGGTGCTGGATCAGAGGATGTGCAGAGGAGGAGGTGTTTTAGGGGAGAAGGATAACGAGGAGAAATAAACTGGTGTGAAGGATCACGGCCTTCAGATCCATAGCCTTTATATCCATGTCTCCTGTGGATATAAAGGAAAAAAACGACAGTGAGGTTGATGCACTAGAACATGGAGGATTCCCTTCACAGGAGCAGACAAGCAGTCAAAGGTGCTGCTGTGAGGTTGAACTCTTCTGGTAGGTTTGCAAAGAAACAGGTTTAGAAAGTAAAGATATACTTTGATTTCCTTTACTCTTCTCAGCCTCCCCTTAAATCACTGATGTCTTAATTTCAATTTCCTAGTAAAATGCTAAGATTCATCCCTCCTGACAGCCTTGCCAGTACAAAAGCAAGTCACATGTGACTAATGTTTACAAATATGTTTTCTTTCTTCCACCACCACTTGTCACTGTCAGCATTTTCTCCCATGTTTCTGCTCATCAGGTCAGCACAGGCTCAACTCTTTTTTTAGGTTCTCTTTCTGTGGCTGCCTGGGCTGAAGCGAGTTGTTTTGTCAGCCTGGTAGTTCACCATCACTGAAACCTGCCCACAATCTTCTGAATTTATTTTTTTGTGCAGATTGGACCATGTGATCATTCATGTGGGTGCACTGAATCTGCCAGAGTGCCAAGAGCTGGTGTGTATATGATATTTTTCACTCTGTGTGTGATAAATAGAAGCAGATGTACCCTCAGATACTTTCCACTCTGTCTTTTATAGGCAAGACATGCAGCAGCCATAGGTGCTGGTGGCATTGCTGTCATAGCCCCCTTCTTCTTCAAACCCACAAAAAAAGGTGAGTAGATGTGATTGCTGAGGCTTTTTTATTGTTCTCCCAACCTTCATCACAGCTAAAGGATTAATGCCATATACTTTCTTAGGAAAATATTCTGATTATAATGTTTGCACAACTGTAATGGAAAAGCAAAACATGCAAGAAGCATTTTTTAAAGATGAGAGATAGCAAAATTGTCCTAGTAAGAAATGGGAAGGATGTCTTTTGGGATGTATGTTGTTAGCCTTTTGTAAAAAGAAGAATTGCTTTTGGAAAGAAAAGTCTAGTTAACTAGTCTGTGTTCTGAATGGATAGTTTGGTGTTCATGCTTGATCTGAGCCACACTAGGAAGCAGCTGGTTCCATGCTGACCCTTGCTGGGCACTGACCAAGCTGAGCAACTGCTGATTCACAGATGTGGCTCCTGTTTCTGAGGTGATCAGGTTTGGTTCTGTCTGTTATAAGGTTACCTCAAAACTTCCAAACTGAGTATTTTGTCTTTAAGATCCTGACAATAACATAAAAGAGCCATATGAAGTGGAGGTTTGTAAAAGAAATACTTGAAGTTGTCTGAATGAATTCTGAATGGAAATGTTCACATGAAAGCAACAGAAGAAACTAGAGTAACTTGCCAGAATGGCTGATAGTGACAGCCAGGACACAGTCAGTGGCAGTCAGCCTGGTACTCACAGAGGAACAGCACAAAAGTCAGCAGAAACCTCGCTGAGAGTAGGATGGCAGTGAGAGTTCAGCACTGGTTTTTTTGCCATTCTTCTTCCTTCTGTGTCAATGAGAAAATTGCCTAAGATCTATGAAGGATTCAGTGAGCAAGATTCTCAGGAAGAATGTCAACCATAGTAACTCTTTGATTCCTAAAACGATGGAAAAAAAAGTTGTCCAGGACCCTGCTCATTATCCTCATCAAGCAATACCCCAGGGAGGTGAACATGAACTTGATCCCTTGTCCTCTGTTGCACACAAATGATCCTGCTGAAACCACTTGGCACACAGGTCTGGCACATGTGAGAGCATGCCCGAGTTCGACCTGTAAGAGAATGAGTGGGAGCTACTGAAACTGGTTTGGTTGAGAAGAAATATTGTCTTTGCCTTTCTTAAGGTCTTCCCCTGATTTGTGTCACATTTAATGTTTTATGACATGTGAAGAGTTTTGTATGACTTGCTGTGTGTGGTGCACAAGCTGAGGCCTTTCCCCAGCCCCTGTGCTGTGAATCTGAACTGTGTCTCCCTATGAATGTCTCCTTCTCTTATGGGATACCTGCTGGTTTCCTTCTAGATGAGCTGGTTGCTTTCTTACAGAAGGTTGCATCTGAAGCCCCTGAGGTGCCATTTTATTACTATCACATTCCTCCTCTGACAGGTGTGAAGAGTAAGTACAGAATGCAGTTTCTTTGGTTATTTGCTCTGGAAAGAAGGGTTATATGGTGTTTCTGAAAGTGTGGGTTTATATTTAGTCTTAAATATGTTATTGCCAGTTCATTCCTAAAATTTTTCTGATCTGGTAAAAGTCTTACTCTTTGTTGTCTTACTCATTGTTTTAGAGCTGTATACTTTACTAGGCTTAGGCTGAAAGTGAGCAACTTGTAAAATATTAAGTCTTTCTCATGGGGACAGGGCAGGGAACTCTCCCAAAACAGGCCTGAGTTCCCTCATATGAGATTGCTATTCTGCACAGTTCGTGTGGAAGAGCTGCTGGATGGGATAAAAGCACAGATCCCCACCTTCCAGGGTGTGAAGTTCAGTGACACAGACCTCTTGGACCTGGCACAGTGCATAAACAAGAATGAAACAGGGGAGTTTGAATTTCTTTATGGGGTGGATGAGGTAAGAAGCTTTTCTTATAAGTAATTTCTTCTAAGGTCCTCTCTTGCTTCAGCCTTGGGGAAGAAGTAATCCTGGATATTCAGTGCAAGGCAGTTTTGCTGCTCCCTCCCACCACCCCTTTTTTTCCTTGATTTTATTACATGAAATAAATTTTTTTTACTTTTTTTTTTCTCTCTCCACCCCAAACTAGCAACTGTTGGGTGCACTGGCAGTAGGGGCAAATGGAGCAGTTGGAAGGTTAGTATGGCTTGGACTCCCTCCCCTCACACATACACTGTGCTGTTTTGTCTTCCACTATCTGCACAGTATTTTCCTGACTGTCTTCAGTCCTGGCAGTGGAGGACTTTGCAGGATGGGGATGTACAGAGGCAAACAGACACATAATCTAGCCCCAGTCCTAGTGATGGGACAGTGATACAACCCAGGATCTCAGATTATGTTCCCTTGGGTGATCACTGCTCGGGTTTCTAAGCTGAACCAAAGATTTCAATGTGCTTTTTATCCTCATGGCAACTTTTGAAGTAGGTAATCACTTCTGCCTGGATTGGGTAAGGAACAAATCCCAGAGAGGTTAAAACTGTTAGTTCACACGAGCAGTCTGTGAGGAAAAGGGCTGTGCTAGGTTTAATTTCTAATTTATCCTCTGCCCTTCATATCAGGCAGATTAGATGAATTACTGTGTGATACCTGTGTTCCCATCTAGGCAATCCATTAAATGAACAAGCAACTGGAAAGTTAAGTGATTGACTTTCCTTATTGCCTGATGATGTCTTTTTATTTTTAGTTTTGAAAAGCAGTTCCATTTGGAAAGAACTGGGAAGAGAAACTGGCTCTCTTAATTCTTCCATGGAGCTTGGCATACTTCAGATGCTTGACAGTAGATTGCACCACACATAAACTCCACTAATTTCTCTCACAATAATGAGAATGTCTACAGCAAAAGCCTGTGGTTACTTCTTTTGTTTCACTGGTTTTAAGATCCTTCTTTGCATTTACCAGTTCTATTTTTGGTTTGATTTCTGACAGTACATACAACTATTTGGGCCGACAAACCAATCTGATGTTGCAAGCCTTTGCAAAGCCAGACTTTGCCTTGGCACAGCAGTATCAGGTACAGCATCTTCCTGAGCCTCACTGGGAGCAACCTTTTTCTCTTTGAGCTTTACTGTGGCTGTTCTCCATGTGGTTCTGTCACCCATACTGAGGCAGATTTATTAAAGAAAAACTCCTTTGTTTCCACCCCTCCTTTTTGTTATTCACCTCCTCATCACTTTTTTGACCATTCTTCACTACGTTTTAACCAAGACCTTTTAACCACTTACCCTTCAACTCTAATCTCCTCCATGCAAGTGAACAATGATATAAGATATAAATATAGTAGCTTTAGATGCTTTTACACCTTCAAATCTGAGGGTGTTAATAAATTACTGTTGGTCTTTTCTAGTTTCTCACTGGGGAATTTCTCAATTTTGTCATCAAACTGGGTAAGTAAACTGGGTAAACGCTGCCTGTTTCCCTCATGTCTAAAAGAGCAAACATTCTGGTTCTCAAACTCTCATGTTGCTGTACTCTTGGAACTTCCTTCCTGAAAGATTTTGCAGAGAAAAACTGTTGCATCTGCTGTTTCCCAACTTAGTAGCAGTTGGGAGCTCAACAAAGGGAGCTGAGCAAGCATCCCTGACAGATTGCACTCTCCCTTCCTTCCTTCTGCTGTGAAATCTCACAGATTTAAAGCTGTGACTCTGATTTACCCTTGTTCTTATCCTTACTCTTACCGTGGGTTGGTTTTTTTTTTAGGTTTTTTTCCTTCCATCTCCAAAAACTAATTTTCAACTTTATTTCTATAGTAATTTTTCTGAAATGGTGGTGCCCAAGTAGAAGAACAGCTCTGATTCTTCTCTCTCCTGCCTTGCTCTAATTAAACAGGAATTTTGTTGAAGGCTGTACAAGGCCAAAACACTTTAAAATTGAATGATTTCTAGAAACAAAATCAAGTTTAAATATAAAAAGCAATTAAAACCAACAGAGTGGTTTAGGGAGACTGAAACAAGCAGGAAATGCTTATATTAAATTATATCAGACATTTAATGAAGAGAACTGTTTACTGTGGGTTTGCTGTACATGTGCAAGCCCTGATTAGTCTTGCCAAGCTTTAGAGCCTGGCTGTATTTTTTGGGTTCAAGGAATTGCATTATTTTTTAGCCTTGTAGATGAAGAGGCAAACACTAAATATCCAGAGGTACATAAGAAGTTGTGAGCTATGGACAGAGAGTAGAATGTCACTACTCCCAAGGCTTGGCTCTGTATGAGTCTGCATCAGGGGATGCTTACATATGAATAAATGTAGTAATTTTTAAACCTTTTACACCTTAAAAAGGTGTAATTTTTACTGCAGTGTTGTTCTTGTCTGCAAGCACAGTTACCTCTTTTCAATTTCCCTGTTCTCGCTTCCAAGAAATGCTTGAAGCGTGGTTGGTACTGAATTACACAGAAAATCTGTACTGCTGCTTTTTTAGACACCTGTATTGAGGCTGCTATAAGGAAAGTGGTCTGAAAATGTCCTGATTTTGCTTTTGTCTGCCCAGGTTTTGGTGTTGCACAGACCAAAGCTGTAATGACTTTTGTTTCTGGCATTCCCATGGGACCTCCACGGCTTCCGCTTGTTGATGCCTCCAGTGAGTTCATCGTCAAGGCCAAGGCCAAGCTGGACAGCATTGTGTGGCCTCATGGTGACTGATCACAGAGTCATGGAATCATTAAGGTTGAGAAAGACCTCTAAGATCATCAGATCCAACCATTAACCTGACACTGCTGGGTCCACCACTAAGCCACATGTCCAACGTCCACATGTATGATGTTGTTCACTTCCATGTCGATCTGGAGGTTTCTTTTCTGGGATTCTCTGCCAAATGGCACATCCCCTACATGATGGGCAGGATTTCTTTCAGGGAACTGGCAATGTGCCCAAGCCCCTTCCTGTTAGGGCTGGCTTTGCTGGGGCACATGTGGTCTGACATTTTACACTGCTCCCCTGGAACTCTGCATGTTCCAGGACTGACTGAGCTTGTTTAATAATAAATTTTTTTCCCAATTAGAGGAGAGGGCTGATGACTTTTGCCTAGAAAGGAGGAAGATCTATCTCTACCCCATCTCAGCTGAATGGTGTTTTGTCCTCTCCATGAGGACACTACATTGTGAGTTTAAACAACAGTATGACACCAGAAGGTTGCTCAGGCTGGTATCTGTTCATCAAAGTCACTGGGACATTGTCTGTGCATGTAAAATCCTGCTTCTGTCTGATCTCTGTGTTTATACACCTTAATGCAAAATTAAAAAAAGAAATCACATCTGTAACAGCAAGCTTTGGATCACCAGTAAGCAGGTATTTCTCAATTTTTTTTTCCTTAGGACAGAAATAAAGCCACGATTGAGCTGTACACCTCCATGTGGCAATGCAGAATGCTGTTATGGAGGTTAGGAAGGCATAGAATCATAGAAGCATAGAATGGTTTGGGATGGAAGGGACCTTAAAATCATCTCATTCCATCCCCTGCCGTGGGCAGGGACACCTTGCACTATCCCAGGTTGCTCCAAGCCCTGTCCAACCTGGCCTTGGACACTTCAAGAATGGGACAGCCACAGCTTCTCTGGGCAACCTGTGCCAGGGCCTCACCACCCTCACAAGGAAGAACTTCCTAATATCCCATCTGACTCTGCCCTCTGGCAGTGGGAAGCCGTTCCCTGTGTCCTGTCACTCCAAGTCCCTCTCCAGCTCTCTTAGGGCCCCTTTAGACACTGGAAGGGGCTCTAAGGTCTCAGCTGAGCCTTCTTTTCTCCAAACTGAACACCCCCAGCTCTCCCAGCCTTGTCTCCAGAGCAGAGGGGCTCCAGCCTTTAGAGCATCCTCAAGGCCTTCTCTGGACTCGCTCCTGAAAGGGTTAAAAGCATTGTGCCTAGGCAGGCTTGGGCAAGAATAAAACACATCATAACCAACATAGAAGCTAGCAAATATTAAGCCAGAAGCTAAAGACACGGGATGAAACTAGGCAAGAAATAGGGAACAAAACTTGCATAAAGTGAAGGACAAAGCTTGCTAAAACCAGTAAGGAAATCGCTGGAACAGCGAACAAGAGGCTGCGCCTGCCTAGAGGAGAAAGGTGAAAAGGGCAGGCCGAGGAAGAAGTCCAGCCTTCATCAAAGGAGCACCGAGGAAGATGCGGAGCCTTCCTCAGTGCCACCACCAGGGTGCACTGAGCCTGGGCTTCGCATATGTTAATGACAGTAATGCATTCTAAGAAACAGTTTGCACAACCACACCTTTTCTGAGGAAAACAATGAATACGCATGAGTACAACCATATATTGTAATTTGCTGTGTGCCTCGGTGTGCGCTGTTAGGAGCGATCCCCGCGCACCCGGCGCGCTGAATAAAGCAAATACCCACTTTTTGGACTTTGGGAAAAACGAGGTTCACTTTCCCGGTAAATTTAAAAAAGCTTAATAAAAAGACAGTAGGAGACAAAGACAATAAAGCAAAGGGTTAATACGGCCAGGTGCTTGGCATTTAGCCAAGAGCACGCCTGCTGTTTTGGAGCCACTCCTTAAATACATCAGTCCGTTGCATATTCATAGACTCTCATACATTATTCAGAAACATTCCTTGAGTTTCTCCCAACCTGCCCCCCCTTCCATCCTCTAAATCAACATTTTTTATTTCTCCTTGTGGCTCTGTCCTGGCACATACTCCCTGATAACAGATGATCAATAAATTTCTTCCTTGGGGTCCATCACCGCCATGCCATCTTCATCCAGATAGGATAATCCAAGAATGTGAAGAATTTCCTGATTATCTTTTACTATTCTGAGTTAGTTACATGAACAAAAGCTTATTACATTACTATGCTATAGGGGAAGAAAAATATATATTTATCACACTACTATTTCTAAGTTTTGTTAATAGCAGAACTAAAAGAAAATCTATTAATACAGCAAAGTTTTCCAACATTATACATATAGCATTCATTTTAATATTTGCAAAAAGCCAATAATATAATAAGTACTTATAACAGTCTCGGAAGTGTCTTGGCCCAGTTTGGGGGAATTCACTCCAGCAGCTCCATGTCCTGATGTTGGAGACCACAGATCTTTGCAGGTGGGGTCTCACCAGAGCAAGTAACCTGATGGCAGATTGAAAGGTGCACTTTTTGTGTCCTGGGCTGACCCTCCTGTTGGCTAATGGTCCCTGTGGCTAACACACAAGGGGTCTCATGCCCTGACTGCTCCTAAAGAAAAGAATCACTGCAGGGGGACTGGAAAGAGAGAAGAGAGATCCAGGATATACTGGGGCACTTGAGTGGTTTTGCCACAACCAGTGGCACCACGGATGACAACAACAGAATTGTGATGGACTGCATCCAGAATTTCACTTTCAAAATTCTTCAGAGGTAAGGCCTCTCTCTCTTCTTGGATCTGGAGAAAAAAGTCCAGAACATTTCCAAAAATCTCCAAAAATCAGCCTCTGCCGCTCCACATCTATACTTTGCCTCACTTTTTCTACTTTTCCCTTACCCAAAGGAAAAACTGCCAAAGAACAGGTCATAGTTTGTATTTTTTCCTGACACAGCACAACTCACCCCCACATCCACCCCAGTGGAACATCCAGCACTTCTGAAAACGTGGTGTGTATTTGTGCTGAAATCCAGCCTTGTACACTTTGTGTAACGTTCAACCCCTTCTGGAAAATAAAGAGCCCAGCACAAGGATGAAGGTCACAGGAAACACTCACCCTCTGTAATTCCTGATCCTGCTCCAGACGGTACATGAAATCACTTTTCAGATCCATGCTTATTTGCTCCGGAGTGAGCTGGAAGTGCAAGACATTATTTGGAGGCTTTTTGGCCCCTCTTCTTATCTACATCATAACTTCAGTGTCAGATCAGTCACACCAACATCGTGATGCCAAACATCCCTAAAGGATCATTTCCTGCATAACTCCCTGAAACCTGAGCTGTTTTATTTCATTCATTCCAGTGTATTAAACATTCATCTCCAAAGAAGTGTCTCAGGAAGACCGAGAGCACTGAAAAAGAACGATTGTTTAAATTTAAACACTTTGACTGAAACACGCTCTATTCAGCAGTAAGCCAAGAAGATGGTGATTCAGACGAGCGGGGTCGAGGGCCGCTGGAGGGAGGGCGGAGCGAACGCGCCCGGCACCTTTAGGGTCCCTCCCGGCCGCCGTCCGGCCGCGCGCAGGCGCTGCCGTGCGGTGCTGCCGTGGGTCCGGCGCCGGCTGGGGCGGGCGGCCGTGCCCCGATGCCCCGGACCGGCCATGGGGGACGTGAAGAACTATCTGTACGCCTGGTGCGGCAGGAGGAGGGTGATGCCGGCCTACGAGATCCGCGCTGCCGGCGGCCGCGGCCGGCAGACCTTCCTCTGCGAGGTGCGGGCCTGCCCTGCCGGGGGAGCAGGCTGGCCGCACCGGGGGGATTGGGAGCTGTGAGGGGGACTTAGGGCTGTGCCATGGCTTTGGGGATAACAGAGGGAGACTGCGGCCTTCCGGGGCTATGGACGGACCCTGCCGGTGTCTGGGCGTGTGGCCGGGGTTCTGTCGGGAGTCTGAGGGCCCTGCTGGGTGTCGTGCTGGGGGTTTGGAGGCTCTACCAGAGGGAACTTGGACCGTGCCGCGAGCCTGAGTCCGGGAGGTACCTGGAGCTCTGCCGGGGGTCTGAGGACTCTGTCGAAGGGAATGTGGGGCCCTGCCGGGGATCTGAGGTTCGTGACGGGGTCTGGGCTTTTCCAGGGGTCTGGGGGTGCTGCCGAGGGCCCTGCCGGGCCGGACCTGAGGCTCTGCCGGGGGATCTGGGAGCAGTTCTGGCGGCTCTGTCAGAGGAAACGTGGGGCCCTGCTGGGGGTACTGCTGGGGCTGGGCACTGCCAGAAGGACCCTGCGGTCAGCGCTGGGGGTCTGGGGTCCTGTCCGAGGTCTGGGCACTGCCAGAAGGACCCTGCGGTCAGCGCCGGGGGTCTGGGGTCCTGTCCGGGATCTGGGCTCTGCCCGGCCTGAGTGGGAGTCACTGGAAGCCGAGGGCTCAGGGAGGGCTGGAACGCTTTGAGCCAGAGTGTCCTGGCTGTGTGTGCACGGTGTGAAAGGAGGGAAGAATGATGGTCTCAGAGGGAAAACAGGATTGGTTTATTTTAGGGTGGTGTGTGTCTGCACTGTGTGCAACCCTTCTTGCAGTTAAAACAGTTGGTTAGGGATACTGTATGTCACTACTCTTTGCCAAGAGCTTTGGTCTGTTCTTGAACTTGAGATGAAACGTGTTAAAGAATTCTTATTGGAATGGTTGCTACGCTGCACTGTTCTAGTAGTACTTTACTCCTGCCTTTAGCTGTGAATTCAGGTTGGTTCTGGCAGGTAGCTGGCACTAAGTGTGGGGCCATGTGTAGAACAGATCAGTTCATGAGCGATGCCATGGATTTGCACTAAACACCTTGAATTTATAATTTTACCCTTCCCCCCCACTTTTCTTCCGTGTCAGTAAGAGAACTAAGAAACACAGTGGCATAAAAGCAATTTTCAAGGTATTATAACTGGTTAAGCAATAGTCAGATGGAATGGTTGTATTAATAGATATATTCACAGAATCATGGAATGATTTGAGTTGGACGAGACATTTAAGCTCATCCAGTCCCACCCCCTGCCACGGACAGATACCTTCCACTATCCCAGGTTGCTCCAAGCCCCATCCAACCTGGCCTTGAACACTTCCAGGGATGGGGCAGCCAGAGCTTCTCTGGGCAACCTGTGCTAGGGCCTCATCAAACTCACAGGGATCAATTTCTTCCTAATATCCCATCTAACCCTGCCTTCTGTTAGCGTGAAGCTGTTCGCCCTTGTTCTGTCACTCCATGCTTTTTGTAAAAAGTCTATACACTATACATTCATATTGTGCATTATACAATATATAAGTATTGTACTGAGTTTGATTTGTTGTTGCCCCGTGATTATCCATGGAAACTTAAATGCAGTCTCACTGAAACATCTCTCTCGCTGATTTTTGCAGCCTGGTAGGATGGCTGTGAATCCTGTATGATTACTATGTGGTTGGAGGTACCATTATCCAGGGTATGGAATTGCTGTTCTAAAGTAAAAAAAAAAAAGCCAAACAACCAAAAAAACCCCTCAAAAATAAATCACATCTCTGTAGTTGGAATAACGTGGAGCTATAGCTGACAGGACACAAGGTCATTCCTGTCCTTGTTGTCCAAAGATTTGGGATTTAGGTTTAGGAAAGTGATCTTCTGCAGAGTTTTCTGCTGTGTGTTGCCAGGTCCCTTCCTGCATTAATTTTTCTTCTTCCACAAGGTTTTGGGAAACCCTTGTGCTCTGAGAGGAGAAGTTCTCAGAAGGGTGTTTGCTTTTCAAAACCTACAGAAATATATAGCTATACATAATGATATATAACAATAGTTTGCAATATTGTTTCTGCTGTACCTATCAGCAGCCAGGATCTGGTGTTCCAGTCGGTGTTGCTGCCCTCCAAACCCCTTTCAGCTGCACAGAGCCATTGTTGTTCCTTGCAGGTCCGAGTGGAAGGCTTCAACTATGTCGGCATGGGCAACTCTACCAACAAGAAGGATGCGCAGAGCAATGCTGCCCGAGACTTCATCAACTACTTAGTGCGGGTGAATGAAATGAAGAAGGATGAAGTTCCTGCTTTTGGAGTAAGCTGCTCTTTCTCCTTACCAAAGACTACCCTGTCGTTTTGCTGCCATGCTCCTGGTTGTGTTTCATCCCTGGAGTTCAGTCTGGTGTCCCTGTGCAGTGGTGAATGTGAGTGGCTTCTTGCACTGCTGGAAGGCTGGGGCACATACAGAATATCATATATTTATATATGATAATATATTTAGGTTGGAAAAGACCTTTGAGATTATCAAGTCCAGCTGAATGCTGTAGGATGATCTGGTAAATACAGCTGCATGTTGGGCTGCAAAGCTGATGAGGCTGGAAAGAATTCAGAGTCCCTGTGAGATGTAGCCTGGCTTTAAAAGTGCTGAGTACTCACACCTGACACTGTGAAGTTCTAGAGCCTTGTTCTAATACATATATAATATATATAAACCTGTGTGCTTTAAAAAAAACCAAAACCAACCCCCAAAATAATAGTCACAGATATATCAAACCAGATATTGAAAATCAGGCATTTTTAAACTGTAATTGCTCAAGGTGTGTAGCAGGATCACTGCTGTTTATGATGTTTTGTGAACACTCAGCAGTGACTATTACTTAAAGGCTGAGGAAGAGGAGGGTAACTCTATCATTACAGCAAATTTAGAAAAATAAATAAAGCATGAAGTTATGTGTTACCTATTGAGAGGGAAGAATCTTCCAGTGCTCCATTGAGGGTATATGAGTTTTCTCAGTGGAAGCAGCTTCCCTGCCTCATCAGCCTAATGGGAACAGGACTGGTATCTTGGTTTTGCTGTGCCAATTAGTTTCTCAGCAGTTCAGTGTTAAAGTATTCACAGTTGTGTTACTATTGGGGTTGCTTCTGGGTAGTAACTATTGCATATTTACAGGGGATAACTGTTGCAAAATGTTGCCTGAGGTCTTTAAACTTCCTGAACAATTTCTAGCTAAACTGTAAAATTACTTGTTCTGTACTGATGTGCTGAGGTTTTCCTTCATTCCTTTCCCTAGCCAGCAGCAGGTGATATCACCACTGGAGGACAGGAAGCAGCTAGAGGTGTCACTGGTTCCAGTTCAGCTGTGGGGGGACCTCTTCCTCCACATTTGCTTATAAAAAGTGAAGTAGGTAAGACTGAAAAGTGTAATTTCTGTGTACTTGAATGTATTTTGGTGGTGATTTCTCCCCCAAATTGCATCACTCTGCAGACAGGACACTGAAGTCATAGTTTTGGGGCAGAGATGTGGATGACTGCATGAGATCTGAGGGACTGGTCATGGCCTGTCAAAATGGCCAGGCAGTGCCTCTCCATTGCTAAGAACATGTTTTGGGGAGTTATCTTATTTTTAATTTTTTTTTTTTTTTCTGTGTGGTAGGCAATGGACCAGGTGCAGCACCTGAAAACTGTGGCAGTCAGGGAGCTCAATGGGATCGGGGTGCAAACTTGCAAGATTATTATTCCAGGAAAGAGGAGCAAGAAGTGCAGGAAGTAAGTCATGCAGAGGAATTCTCCATTAGTTCTTAAATAGGTATCTTTCATCCCCTTTAATTTGTTATTTGTGTTTATAATCAAGCTTGAAGTTTTCTTTTTGATATTTTGCAGTTAGTTTAAGCTGCAGATTTATTTGTTGACTTTTAATAAAGGTAATTTGTTTAAGCTAGGAACAAATAAATCGCTCTGGATAGTCTGAATATCCAGGACTTTGTACAGACATTTTATTCAGAAAATAAAGAATTGTGGAGGACTTTTTAGCATTTTCTGTGATGTCTTAATTATTTTATAGCATACAGGTGAATTACCTAATCTTTAAACTGGTAAATGATACTTTTTTTTTTTCCATATTAGACTTCAGAGTCAGAAGTGGACTTAAATGCAGATCTTCACGGGGGTTGGACCTTAGAAAATGCCAAGGCACGTTTGAACCAGTTTTTCCAAAAGGAGAAGATCCAGGAAGAATATAAATATACTGAAATGGGGCCTGATCATAACAGGTTTGGTGGTTTTAGTCACTGTCTGTATATGAAGGGTTCAAAATATTTTTTACAGTAGTTCACACTTACTTGCCATGCTCCATAGAGCCATAGTGTTCTTTGCCAGCACCAACAACATCCCTAAATATTGATATGGGGATGAGGAGCCTCAGTGCAGAGATCTGAGGGATTTAAGAAATTTCTGAGAAATTCTGGATATGCAGCTTTTAAATTGATTTCTGTCCTCTAGTCAGCTGCTGGGGTGTCAGTTTCTGTGAAAAGAGAGCTCAATTGCTTGTGGTAGTTGTTCTGTGACTCTTGTTGCCTTTGTGCACTTTAGGCAAATTTTAAATTTGCTTATGTAGTAATGTGCTGTAAGGACATTTTATATTTATTTTATTACATATATGTATAATTATATAATACATATTTATTACAATTAACTTTTTTTGGCAATGGAATCTTCTTTTGAAAAAAGCAGTTTGGCAGAATCTTCCCAAAGGAGTTCTGAGACTCTTAAGTTTCAGTTAAGACCAGCTGGATATTATTCTTTTTTGACTTTTAGCCATTCCAACAGAGAATTTGCATATGCTTCTCCCAAATGAAAGTAGTTCATAACCGATTGTTCCTAATAGGGATAAAATAATAAAAACCATCAATTCTTTATGCACAGTCTTTACAAATCATCCAGACATTAGGATATTGTATTATTTCTGGTGAAATATGATGATGTTTTGTGGCCAGAAATAATGGCATGCTGCTGCTGCTGGATTCTCCTGATTGGGTTTGGGCTTTTTTGCATTATATAAACAACTTGTGTTCTATGAGAGTTAAATACAACATTTTTAGAGAGACAAGAGAATTTTCTTATTACACCCTTTCAAGAGAGTCTCACTTGCAGGACTTATGGTATTCTTTTGTTATTGAGTCTTTCAATCATTTGGAACATCTAAAAGATGTGTATGTGTGCAGAAAGTTGTAAGTTCTCATTTAAAACCTGTCTTCAAGTCACTTCATCTCAATTTATGCCTCTCAGGCAAGGCCATTTCCTTCACTTAAGTGAGTGCCATAAAAAGTTAGTTTGTACAGTACTAGGAATTTAAATTCTGCTTGTTGCAGGCATAGCTTCTGAACATTTCTTCTATCTTGTAGCTTAGGGATTATTTGTGTAGCCCATTTTTTGTTACACCTTCTGCAGCTTTAAACTCTGTGTATTTAAATTTATCTAGTCTTGAGCAGAATGAAATTATACCAATGACAGTATGTTTCTCAGCCTGGTTATTGTTCTTCTGGAGTGTATTTCAGAGTTTCCTATATACTCTTTGTTCAGGGAAGTATATGTGGGTTGCCCTGGATGGAATGGCAGAAGGGGCTATTCACGACCTACTGCAACAGATCAAATAAGCAATGAAACAATCCTAATGTGTTGTAGGGCTCCTTGAGAGACTGATGGGAGACTGTTGGATTTAATCTTTTTGGTGTGTGTAACAGGAGAGGGATTATTTTGGAATTTTGAGGATATAATATAGTTCAGGTTGTTGCATTTGTTTAAAGAATTACCAGTTATCATGCATCTTACTAATCTATTTTGGGGTATTTTTGAGGTAATGATCAGAGATATAGATTATAACAGGTATGTCAGCCATGCTGTCAGAGGTTTGTGGTCAACTAATCATACTCATGGTCTGAGAGCATAGTAATAGCTGGAAAATTTGAATTTGGAAACCTTAACTGTGACAGGAGGGTATAAGTTGTAAATATAAAGATGGTTCTCCTAAAACACAAAGCATGAGCTCATATTAAGGGATGGGATGTGGCTTTTCTGTGTTGGGATACCTGTGCCTCCTTCTGTTCCTGTTGAAGACTGACACCACAGACCTGGGCCTGCTCACACACAGGCTGCTGAAGCTGGACTAGGGAATCATGTGGGATTCTGCTGCAAACTGATTTCTGGTGTTGCTGTTCTCCCCTCAGGTGGAGGAGAATGAGATTGAATGCTGACTGTAGGCCTGGCTGAGAAACATACTGTCATCGGTGTCTTAGGTGGCTGTTGTGTCCCTGAGAGCCAGTGGCCTTCGACCCCTGAAGCCACTGTGCCTGAAGGTCAGTTCACTGATAGCACAGGAAGGAGGTCTAACCTGAAATTTAAATCACTCACTTAACCTTTTTTATTGTTTGTTTACAGCAAAAAATGAAGGACGCAGGTGCAAGGCACAACCTCCACCTGTGCAAATGCCAAGGCCTAGTTTCCAAAGAGGATCTCAGTCCAATAAATTCCAGTCATGTACCTTGAGTCACATTTGCCAGTTTAAATCTTGTCTTACGAGAATTCAGCTTTAATATTTTATGTGGCTTAGGTTTGGGATTCTTAAAAACATGGATCAGAATTTCTGTTCTCGTCTGCCGAGGATTTTTTTTTTTTAAGCCTGAATTCTTCTCTCTCAGGGTGGTGAGGCCCTGGCACAGGTTGCCCAGAGCACCTGTGGCTGCCCTGCCCCTGGAAGAGTGCAAGGCCAGGCTGGATGGGGCTTGGAGAAAGCTGGGATAGTGGAAAGTGTCCCTGCCCATGGCAGGGGATTGGAATGATATGGTCTTTAACCATCCTTCCAACCCAAACCATTCTATGATCCTATGATTCTGTGATGAATATGCCACTTAACCTTTAACTGAACTGGTTGCTTGTCTACTAAGCAAGCTGTTGAGTTTGCTACCAGAGTTACCCTTGAGTAACTCTGTTACTCTATTACTCAACTTTTGCTGTTTCCAGAATATGGCAATAAGTGAATGGAAATTCATGCAAATTCAAGTTTGCTGCCTCCTGTTCAGATAAGTTCCATGTTTTTGACTAAATGACCTGCTTTGATTTTATTTATGCTCTGAGCTGATCAAATGTGTGGCAAAAAGCAGAGTAACTGTATTAAATGTTGCATCTAGTCATTAAACACAGCTATTAGTGGGTTGCATTAGTGTTATACCAATACTTATGTGGGATACAGTTAATGGTACATTGAGATGCATGTTAAGGTTACACTAACATCCCACCTGCTTTGTAACTTGGACATCTCAGAGCATATTTTTTAATAACGTGGCTTTAAATTTCAGTGCTAAAAAGTGGCGTATTCAGAACTCTTATCAGATGTACTGGTTCTGATGATGATAGGTCTGTTACCTACTACTTTGGGGTTAAAGGGACTAAAAGCAGTAATACTTTACCTTGGTCATTGGTGAATTGAGAGTTTTTGACTGAGGACAGAGATCTTTGCCTAAAAATATTGGAAAGAGTAAATATTTTTACAGTGTCAGCTAATGGTAATTGTACCTTTGTGTTCTTTCTTTCTCTTGCAGGAGCTTTTATGCAGAAATGAACATTTACGTGAAGCAGCTGGGCAGAAGTAAGTGCTCCTGTTTATTTTTTAACTAAGCAAGAGATGGGTGTTGGTATAGAGGAACATTTGTGGGTACAGAGTTTATTATAGTTATGTGTTGGAGCCACTTCCAGAGGTAGAGGATCGTTTGTATGATGTTGCTGAATGGTATTGGATAATCATATTTCCTTAGGCACTGAATGCAGAAAAACTTCAAAGGACTTAGCAGTAAAGTAACATCACACAGCCAGTATGAGCTGGGCAATGGAGGGGCCTGGTTGGATTTTATGTTGGAATTCTGGCTTTATCAAGATTTGAGACTGATCTGAGTGTACAGTCAGAGAGCCCAGTTCAGCAAAGTGTCTTCTGTGTAAGCTGCTTGACTCCTCCACTGCAACAGCTCTGACCTTTGTGTGCTGCAGGGATTTTCAGTCGTGAGCACGGATCAAACAAAAAGCTGGCAGCACAGTCCTGTGCCCTTTCCCTGGTCAGACAGCTCTACCATCTTGGTGTCATTGAGCCTTACACTGGGCAGACAAAGAAGAAAGGAGAATCGGTGAGTTTGGCAGGAGGGACAGGAATTACTGCTTTCATTCAATTCAAATTATATATATATATGCACACATACCAAGGATTATGTATTATTTAGGTATTTGGTTGCAAGTTTGGGAACATGTTCCTCTGAAATTAAACACAGATATTTAAAAATAGCCTACAAATCCTTATTCAAGTGAAAAGTCAGCAAAACATTTCAAGAATGTGAATTCTAAACTGATGATACTCTTTGGCCTTGTTTCACAAGGAGGTGTTTGATGGTTCACCTCTTAATAGCCCACAGGTCTGGCTTGCAGTGCCTTTTTGTGTATAATGACGTGTAGTTTTTAAATATTTCCTAGTTGGAACCCTTTGAGGTGTCGCTGTCTTCTGACTTAGAAAATCATCTGCAAAAGACGATCCGGGAGCTGTCCCTGGAGATCGTGCCTTTGGTGAGTGTGTGGTTCAGTACCCCAGTAGGGAACATTACACCTGCTCGTTTCATCTTTTATCTGTCTTTGCCCACTCTGCTTTTGCATCTATAGCCTGAAGATCCCAGTAATCCAGTTATGATCAACGTTGGGAAGTTGGCCCATTTCGAACCATCGCAGAGACAAAGTCATATAGGAGTTGTTCCCTGGTCACCACCTCATTCCAACTGGAACCCTTGGACTGGCTGCAATATTGATGAGGGTCCGCTGGCAAATGTAAGCGTAAAAAATGGCTTGATTTCCCCATGTTTCCACAACTCTTAAATGCTTCTCCCCTGCCAGGATTTAAAGGATGAGCTATTTCAAAGGAGAAGACAGTCCACTGATAAAATTGCTTCCCTTGACCTGGAGGCAGAGGGTTCTTTGTGTTTACTTCATGTTTTATCAGGTCTTGAGCAGCAGTACATTGAGTGTCCCAATTCTCTGGTTTGTTTCACCTTTTACCTGCTATCGTGCAACCCATACAAAGTTTGTAATTGAAATGACAAGGTAAGTTCATGGGCATGTCATTTATAATTCTCTGGCTTCTCTTTCCCATACTTCCATGGTCAGACTCTTTTTCTGGGAGGAGAAACTTCTCCAAGCCAGTGCCACTACACAAGCAACCAACTTCCTTACTTTTTGTCATTTCTAGTCCAATTCAGCACAGAACAAATGAAAAGCAACAGTGTGGCATGGTAAAATGTAGGAGAAGGGAAAGAATTACTGGTTTGCCAGGTTCAGAGGGTAGTTTTGTCTGACTGGTATAACCTGGTCAAAAAAGACTCTTAGGGCGGGAACTTGATTTTCCTACAACACTTAGATTGCTTATGGCCAAAATAATTTAATTCTTTTTCTAGTGGAGTTTTTTCTATAAATTACATTAATTTAGTATTGATTGTTATATATTGATTTTTTAAATTAGAGGGAAGTAATGTGAGTTTAGCTGTTGCTGCATAAAATGCATAATCAGTATGGACATAGCAAATTGAGCCGGCTTCAAATCTCTTCAGGATTTACCTGTGCTAGTTCTGACTGGAACAGCAGACTTATTTGCAGTAAAAACAACTAGCCCTTTGGTAACAGATTTGCATTTCTTCAGATTTCTTTTGCAGTTGAGAGACAGGATTTGCCTGATGAATTCTCTTCAAAGTTTTCCCATTTTAGCTACTATTTTAAGGGTGGGTTTGTGTTTACATGAGATCATTACTTATATTTAAAGCTCTTGTTTAAATCACTATCTTCTTGGCTTACTGCTGAATAGAACATGTTTCAGTCAAAGTGTTTAAATTTAAACAATCGTTCTTTTTCGGTGCTCTCGGTCTTTCTGAGACACTTCTTTAGAGATGAATGTTTAATACACTGGAGTGAATGAAATAAAACAGCTCAGGTTTCAGGGAGTTATGCAGGAAATGATCCTTTAGGGATGTTTGGCATCACGATGTTGGTGTGACTGATCTGACACTGAAGTTATGATGTAGATAAGAAGAGGGGCCAAAAAGCCTCCAAATAATGTCTTGCACTTCCAGCTCACTCCGGAGCAAATAAGCATGGATCTGAAAAGTGATTTCATGTACCGTCTGGAGCAGGATCAGGAATTACAGAGGGTGAGTGTTTCCTGTGACCTTCATCCTTGTGCTGGGCTCTTTATTTTCCAGAAGGGGTTGAACGTTACACAAAGTGTACAAGGCTGGATTTCAGCACAAATACACACCACGTTTTCAGAAGTGCTGGATGTTCCACTGGGGTGGATGTGGGGGTGAGTTGTGCTGTGTCAGGAAAAAATACAAACTATGACCTGTTCTTTGGCAGCTTTTCCTTTGGGTAAGGGAAAAGTGTAGAAAAAGTGAGGCAAAGTACAGACGTGGAACAGAAGAGGCTGATTTTTGGAAATGTCCTGGACTTTTTCTCCAGATCCAAGAAGAGAGAGAGGCCTTACCTCTGAAGAATTTTGAAAGTGAAATTCTGGATGCAGTCCATCACAATTCTGTTGTTGTCATCCGTGGTGCCACTGGTTGTGGCAAAACCACTCAAGTGCCCCAGTATATCCTGGATGAATACATCCGAACCAACCGAGCTGCTGAGTGTAACATAGTGGTGACACAGGTGAGGAATGTGTGGCCAGTGTGGCCACTGCAGTTCTGTGGTGGATATGAGAAATCACCTGTTGGTTAGGATAAAATCACAGAACCATGGAATGGCTGGGATTGGAAGGGACCTTAAAGCTTGTCTCATTCCAACACCATTCCATGGTCAGCAATGCCACCCACTAGCCAAGGTTGCTCTAAGCCCCATCCAACCTGGCCCTGGAGGATTGAAGGATGTGCTGAAGAACCTTATTAACATTGCAGGTCATGGCTCATAAAGATACCTCCTCAGCAATATAAGTAGGAGAAACCTTGTTTGGAATGTTACTCTTGCATGGATTTGCAGTTTGGATAACCTGGCTTGAACCTTGCCCAGGTGAAAACTCTCAGCAGACTAAGGGGAAATGATTTGGGAAACAGCAGCTGGTAGTTGCCATATACCTGTATATCCATCCTTTGTGAAAAAACTCCTGTGCTGTTGCAATATTAATGTTTAATAATGTCTTGGGGTGACTTTATGACTTCTTTGCTTTGTAAAGAAATCTTAGGCCAGGACACTTGCAGCATTTATAACTTCCTTTATTACTTTCAGTTGTATTGTCATAAACTTCTAAAACCTCTTCATTAAGTTAGGGAAAACTTTTCCACCCCTCAGCCCCGGAGGATCAGCGCGGTTTCTGTAGCGGAGCGTGTGTCCTATGAGAGGGGGGAGGAGCCTGGCCAGAGCTGCGGGTACAGCGTGCGATTCGAGTCTGTGCTCCCTCGGCCACACGCCAGCATCCTGTTCTGCACTGTAGGTCTGTATCGCTACCTTATGTTTGGAGCTTGTTATGAGTCTGAACTCTGAGCTAGCAGCAAAAGCAGAAATACGGTTCAATTACAATTTTTATAAAGTCTGCTTGGAAGATTGAAAAGGTTTTTTTGTATAAAAGTTTGCTGACATGCCGCTGTGCAAAGAAAAATTAAGATTTTTGTTTAGAAGTCTGATAATACAGATCTGAGAGCACACAGAAATAGTCCCATGAAGAGATAAAATTGCCGTATATTGATTGTCCTTAAAAGACAGAAGGGGAAGCAGCATTGGGTGGGACAGACAGAAGAGTCTGTCTTGTGGTAATGCTTCGTGGCCTCACCGTCACTTGTACAAAGGAAAGTGTGGCAAATAGAGATGGGATTGAAAAAGGGGCTGCACAGCCTACACACCTCCTGGTTTTTAAACCAGGGACTGGGAGGGGGAAGGTTGAACTGTTGCATGAACATTTACTTGCTGTCTCTGGTTTAGGTGTTCTTCTGAGAAAGGTGGAGACTGGGATCCGTGGCATTAGTCATGTTATTGTTGATGAGATCCATGAGAGAGACATCAATGTGAGTTAGCTGGTGATGACAGTCCTACTCTCTGTGCTTTTGTTCTGTTTAACTTCTGTATGTGTTTGTGTGTAGTAGCCAGCTTGTGAGAGGAAACTGTATCTTAGCAAGTGTCAGATGTGTGGGTTTTCCTTCTTCGATAAGATTTTTAGAATTCTTAATTGTTCCTTATCTAAGTAGCAGAGCAAGGACCTGTGCTTCCTTGCTGCCCTCTGACTATTTTCCTGTTAGGATCCCCTGTGTTCTGGTCCTCTCTGGAAAATGGAACACCACAGTACAAACACATCTTGTCCAAGTGGGGGAGCATGCTGAATGACACTGTTATTTTGGAATGGTGTTTTTACTGGCACTGTTGTATTACTGGTGGTATTCACAGAACCTGCAGTCTTGATAGTGATACATTGAAATTCAGGGTGTACATGAAGTAAAATACAAGTTGATGATAGAATTAGGAAAGGTATTGTATGTAATTTGAAATGGCAAACATTTTCTGTTCCTCTGATTATTCTGTATAGTTTTCAGCTTTGTCATATCAAGAGTGAGAGAAACCAAGAAGTTCTGACATGTTGTTTAAGCTTGTTTGGACAGAATTTGGGAACTCATTTGAATAAAATTGCAACAGACGTTTTCTGATGCATCTCTTCATCTATTAAATGCATGTTAATGATGTAAAATACAAGTTTGGAAATTGTGAGTGAGATTGGAATTTTGTCTGTTGAGCTAAGTGTGTGCCTAACTGACTGCATGGCAGAACTAAATAAATGTCCTCTTTAAACAGAACTACAAACATCACACATACCTGCACTGAGTAATCCCTAACTATTTCATTAATTATGGCTACTTTATATGTAAGCCAAGTTTAAAAATACCTGGGATTGTAATGTATCATTAGGAAGGAGGCAAACTATTCTTGTAGAAAAGAAAAACCCTTATTTACACCGGAAATCCTAAAAACCACTTATCCCAGGCATGGCAGTAATTTCAAAATAAAGCACTGACAACTGTTTCTGGTTTTAGAACACTTTTGTTCTACTTGTTATTTCTCTTGCTCAGCAGATGTGTCATTCCTTCTGGTTTCTTGGGAAGATAGTGCTTTTTATAGATATGAAGTTAGCATTGCTCTTATTCTCTTTCTATGCAGACTGACTTCCTTTTGGTGGTGCTGAGGGATGTCGTTCAGGTGTATCCTGAAATCAGGGTTGTCCTCATGTCTGCCACCATTGATACCAGTATGTTTTGTGAATACTTCTTCAACTGTCCCATCATTGAGGTCTATGGGAGAACCTTTCCTGTCCAAGGTAAATCCTTGGTTGTGCTTTCAGAAACCGCTTGAGTTTTTATCAGTCTTGGATTCATACTCTGAAACATCCTGGTTTATTTCAGAAGACTTGAGAAGTGATGTAAAGAATTATGTTCCCTTGTATGGGCTTCCAGCAGTCAATCCTTATCATCTGTCTGTCCTTGCAGATTATTTTCTGGAAGATTGTATTCAAATGACTCAGTTTGTCCCTCCGCCAAAGGAAAAGAAGAAAAAAGAGAAGGATGAAGAAAACACTGAAGATGATGATGTATGTTTGCATTTTAATATGAGAAATTAAACAAGTGCCATTTTTAGTACTCCAGATTCAGTGTAATTCATTTAGCATTGTTGAAGTGAAACATTTCTAGCAGCTTTCCTATTTTTAATATCTGAGATTGCTGTTAACTTCAGCAGTGGAACTAAATTTTCTTCTTGCCATTGTAACCTGAAGAATTCTTTTCATTGAAGCAAGAGTTCCCATGTTTTGTCAACCTACATCTCTTTAAAGCTAAAACTGAAATGCTTTTGAAAGTAAAGATTGGTAACCTTGGAAGAAAAAATAGAGAAATAGGAGCTTGGTGGTACCTTTTTAGGGTGGAAAATTTAGATTCACCCTCTTCTTCTCTTGCAGTTGATATTGTCAACGTTTACATACACTCAAGAAAATATCAGTTTTATTCAACTTTTAATTTTTGTAGAGTTGGAACTTTTGTTTGGGCCGCTTAATTGAATTTTTTTGTACATGGTCATTTTTGCTTGAAAGGTATCTACCCACATATCTCATTTTCTTATTTGCCTGGCCAGCCAGAGTAAATTAATTTATATTATTTCCTTTATGGTATTTTTCTTTTGTAGGCCAACTGCAACCTTATTTGCAGCGATGAATATGGCCCAGAAACAAAGCACTCCATGGCTCAGCTGAACGAGAGAGAAACCTCTTTTGAACTCATTGAGGCTCTGCTGATTTATATCAGGACTCTGAATGTCCCAGGAGCTGTCCTTATTTTCTTACCCGGCTGGAACTTAATCTATACAATGCAGAAGCATCTAGAAATGAACCCACGCTTTGGTACAAGCAGCTGTTCTGTTATATTTCATCTTTTCCCGAGGAAACTACTGACTGTGTGAAGATGGGAGTTGGATGAGTGGCTTAAGAAGCTAATTTGTTGTGAGAGTGAATGGCCACAAATTTTTATGTTGTGGAAAGAAGAAATGAGATTCACGTAATAGTGACCAACCTTCTTGTATTCCTTTGTAGGAAGCCACCAGTACAGGATTTTACCTCTGCATTCTCAGATTCCTCTGGAGGAGCAGCGTCGAGTGTTTGATCCTGTGCCTCCTGCGGTGACCAAAGTACGGAGCCTTCTCTGTGCACAGTTCTCTTGGGCTTTTGGGGAACGTACTGCTGACTTTTTAAGTAAATTCTGTAGTTTATCCTGCTGGGCATTATCAGCTTTTTCAGACCAGATAACATCACTTTACATTTCTTGGGTTTTTTAGGTTATTTTATCTACCAGTATTGCCGAGACCAGCATTACCATCAATGATGTGGTCTTTGTTATCGACTCTTGCAAGTGAGTTCATAAAGCAGCTTTTTGTTTCATAGATCCTACCCTTGGGAATGCAAAAGAGGTTTTAGGAGCACACAGAAGTGCCTTGTGTTCCCATGCTCCCTGAGCTAAGTTTGAGAACTCTAACTCCCTCAGGACAAATTAGCATTGTCTTTAGCTGGTCAGTACAGTGACACACCATGCTGGCATCTCAGGGGACTGGGTTGGTCATGCTGGCACTATTCATGTGAGGTGTCACGGGGTCTCCACACCAATTTGATAGACGTAATCTGCCAAAGGAGTTTTACAAACTCTCAGTGTTTGGGTGATGATAAAGAGGAAGATTTTTGTAGTCTGTTAGAGTTCCTGCCTTGCTGTGCATGCTCTCTGAGAAAACTACACACAGAGAGCTCATGAATTCATGAGAATTTTATGCTTTATGGACAGTTGTGAGAACATTAATCTGTGCAATAGTCTAGGGCACTGCTTTAAAAAGAGTGTGATGGTTTAGTTTCCAGACTGATGCCTGACTAACCAAAGCTTGGGGGTGGTTGGCTTCTTAAAAGCAGTGTGACTGCAAGCCATAAAATAGGAACTGATTCAGCAGGGCTTAAGATGAAGCACGTTTGATCATTAGTGGTGTTTTTCCTGTAACAGGCAAAAAGTGAAGCTGTTCACTGCTCACAACAACATGACAAACTATGCCACGGTGTGGGCATCAAAAACCAATTTGGAGCAGCGGAAAGGCAGAGCTGGGCGCGTGCGAGCCGGCTTCTGTTTCCATTTGTGCAGCAGGGCTCGCTTTGAGAGGTGAGGCTGTGGTCTCCAGAAATAAATCCCTCAGGGAATTCTTCCAGAACCGTTGGTGCTGCTTCGGGTCAAACTGGGGAAATCGTTGTAAAAAGTACAGAGAGAACAGGGATGATGTTGGCTTATGCTGAAATATCAGTTATTTGGTTTAAAAGAAATGTAGATATGTTGTACTTTTACCCATAGTATGAGGTGGATACATAGTTCATAATTTTTCACTGCAACCTACTGAACCTCTCAAGAGGAGAGAAATACTGCTTGGGAATTGAGGCAAGGAAAAGAGCTTTTTAATGGGGACGGGGCTCTAGTCTGCCTTAAAAAGCCAGGGTTACCTGGCATTGCCATGTAATGGGCCATTTTGTAATGAAAGTAGTAAAAAGCTGGGATGGCAGATGTTACTTTTCTCTCCATCTCATTCCATGGCCAGGAGGCCCCTTCATGGTGCTCTAGCACATTCCCTGTTGCTAAAACTTTTGACCTCTGTGCCAGACTGTTTTTCCATTACTAAAGCCATGGAAATCTCTTTGCTGGTTGGAGAAAGTAACACAGTGTTAGTTACACTCTGATCTCTGTCCTAGAAGTTTCAGTGCCCCTTTCTCTGGTTACAGAATAGCTGTGTTTTGATGTTCAACTTTTTGTAAACTCTTGAAAGCCTCAGTTAATAAAAAATCTCCTTGAATTTCTCAAATTTATTTAGCTCTGTTGTTAAGTACAGTGCAGTGATTTTAATTAACAGTTTTTGACAGTGAACTGATTTTAGGCTACTGAAGTAATCATGGTTTTAAGGTTACCTTCCTTCAGAAAATATAAACCCAAAATATACAAGTTCCTTGGTGCTTAGGAAGAATGTTTGTAGACTTGTACAGATAGTTTTTTGAGGAGAGAAATCATCTAAATCTTGTGCCAGCTGAATCAGGGTATCTGTTCAAGGTGTTTTGAAACCTTTTCTAGCTGCACTAGAAAAGTGCTTTTACGTGGAGCAGGCTGAAAGCAGGTTGTCTCTCAGGAATATAAGAGCTTCCTTATTAGAGTAGAACAGGATTGTAAAGGACAAATGTGAGGCTAGACACAGCCATGCTGGTAATTGTGCTTCAGCCCTGCAGGCTCTCTGTGATCAGCTCATGCTGGAACCCACAGCTGGCAGTGGAGATGTGAGGACTCTGCATTCCCAGCATAAATTTACCCCAAAAGAGAAGGGAGAGGTACAGAATTTTGTGATAGAAGAGCCTCAGTTCCCAGAGCACAGAGAGAGCTGATGGGTGGGCTTTGAGACAGAGTTTACTTTGGAAGGTGGTGGTTTCTGCTGGTGGAATGACCCCTCATGGTGATCAAAGCCTGTGTTCAGAGAAATGGGACTTTGTTCTCATTCCAGACTTCAGACTCACATGACGCCTGAAATGTTTCGAACGCCACTTCACGAAATTGCTTTGAGCATCAAACTGCTGCGGCTGGGCGGGATCGGGCAGTTCTTGGCCAAGGCCATCGAGCCGCCCCCTCTGGACGCCGTGATCGAGGCCGAGCGCACGCTGAGAGGTATCCGTGTGCCCGCGGGGCCCCGCAGTAATCCTGGCCTAGGGCAACTGCCTCCAGGTGGTTTTCCATGCATGTGATCTCTGACAAACTGCTCTACCACCTCTGGCTGGATTGGTGGAGCAGCATATTCTGGCTGACACAGCAACCTGGAGGCATCATGTGGGTGGCAGTGGCTTGTGCAGCTGAAGAAATACTTGAATTCCCAGTGGAGTGTTATTCCTTTAAGAAACTTGAGCCTTCAAACTTGAGGCTTGTTTTGTTGTTTTACCAGTAATTTGTTAGCTTCCAACTTCCTGTTTTCCAGCTGTGGCACTGCTGTGTTTGATATAGACTCAGTCCAGTGCTTGAGGCATTCACAAAGCTTCTATAAAAGCACTGAAAAACAGAGCTTGATAGTTTATTAAATAATTACCACTTTGTACAGTTTGCTGACCCAATATCTCCGATTTTATTAAGAAATTAAAACTCCAGTTTATTAATCTGCATGAAAAACAGAAGAAACTGACATGGAGTTAAGTTGTCTCCCCACTCTTTTCAAGGAACTAACTAGAATATGAATAAAATAGAGCAGGGAAGAACTCTAAACTTGTGCTTTAGATGTAAAGCATAAAAGTGACCTCAAACCTGAGCACACTTTGTAAATGTCACTAAATAAGCACTTCCTACAATTTTTAATAACAGAAATATCTATTTGATTGTTGATTTTATGGAAGAATTGTGTGCTGAGCCTACTTTGCTTGTATATACAGGAGGGAGACCAGAATGAAAAAATATAGCTGGGGATATGTAGTCAGGTTTAATGACTTTTCATACTGTGCTGCTGAGAATTGTAGAGCCAGGGGGAAAAGGCAAACATTTTTGGTTTTAACACCAAATAGCTGTTTCTGCAGGTGCCTCTCTTTCCTGGATGACCTGTGATTTTTCAGTGTAGGTACACTGCTAGTATGTTCTTAGGAAGGTGAAATATGTTATTCTTCCAAGTATTCTTTAGGCTTTTGGGTTCAATAGATACCAGGAAAAGTTGATTTGATGGTGGTCAAGGAATCCTTTGTGTTTTCTTTGCCATTTAATTGCTGAGGCTACAAAGCTTTTTGTTTTTTATTTTTTCTTTTTTTTAATTGTGAAAAAACCTTTGATAGCTTTGAGGATGAATACAGGTGATAATTTTTAGCTGATGGGAGGAGGGAAAGGCAGATAAAGTCTCAAGGAAGAGCGAGTTTGTGGTGGGTCTCTTTTTGATGAAGAGGATGCTGTGATTTGGCAATGTCAATGAAGTCTCCACAGCTGGTTGTGACAGGCAGAAATTCTGAGGCAGAAATTAGTTAAGTTAGATTCATTAGATAATAGATTATTTAATAGTGTAATAGGGGCTTGTACAGAAGCAAACTAAAAAGGAATGGAAAATTATGTATGTGAATTACATTGTGATTATTCTGTTTGCAGAGGAGGTAGTAAAAATTCTGTAAATCTGAAGTAAAACTTGTCTGACCTCTACTCAGTTTTGAAAATCAGGTTAGCAATGGTGTAACCAACATTAAACTTAAATATGAGTGGGGTTCAGTTTAAACACAACTGTTAAAAGTCTGAATTTCTTATCTAAAGATTTCTGGGGTTAGCTAACTTGATAACAAGAGATCTTGTTTCAGAGCTTGATGCCCTGGATTCCAATGATGAGTTGACACCTCTTGGAAGAATCCTGGCCAAACTTCCCATTGAACCTCGACTGGGCAAGATGATGATCATGGGCTGTATTTTTTAGTAAGTTGAGTGGTCTCAGTGGTTTCTCTGAGTTCCTGAGCTTCTTGACATGTGCAAGAGCGAAAAACCAATATATGTAGATGAGCAATAAATGCTGCAGCTGGGGAGTGGTGACTGAATCTTCATGGGAGCAGAGAAGAAATCACTTCCAGTGTAGGCAATACAGTGGTTGTGAAATCCAGTTAATGGCAAGACACCAGTGGAGGGTGAATATTTCTGAATTAGGAGTGGGACTTGAACCACCTAGGTATACCAGTGAACTAGAGGTGGGGAGATATGGAATTTAACAATGAGATAAGGAGAAAAATCAATCTCCACATTTTGCTTTAGTAGAAGATCTGTTCTTTGTCCCTGTGATGGCTATAGGGTCCTGAGGGACCTTTTCACCAGAAGAAGGTAGTGTATGGAGGGAGGGGAGGGCAGAAGGACCTAATTTAACATCTGCTTCCAGGGAAGTGCTTCAGTGAAGAATTCTAGCAGATAAAGGCTAAATTCCTAAGGTCTTTAGCAAAGAAGTTTTCCCTGGTGCCTGCAGCAGGTGCTGGCAGCACTAACTTAATGATTCTGATGCCTTCTGTGGTTCCTTTCAGTGTGGGAGATGCTGTTTGTACCATCTCTGCAGCTACTTGTTTCCCTGAACCTTTCATCAATGAAGGCAAACGCCTGGGATATGTCCATAGGAATTTTGCTGGGACCAGGTATTCAGATCATGTAGCTTTGCTCTCTGTCTTCCAAGCCTGGGATGATGCAAGGTAAGTTGTCTGGCATGGCAGGTGATGGGCAGTTACAATAACACAGGGTGAGCTTTTCCTTTCCTTGGTCAGGCTTCTAATTCCCTCTGTTTGTTTTTCAGAATGGGTGGTGAAGAAGCAGAGAAAAGATTCTGTGAACACAAAAGACTCAGCATGGCCACTCTTAGAATGACTTGGGAAGCAAAAGTCCAGCTAAAAGACATACTTATTAGTTCTGGCTTTCCTGAAGGTGATTCTGATTACATTCAGTAATTTAATGATTGCATTTTTTATTCGGAGATGATAAATAAATAACCAGGATAATCTGTGTTGAGCACCCAAGCACAGGGGGAATACAGTTATGATAGTTATGGATTTGCCCTAATACTACTCCACTTTTACAGCTGCATTCAGGTGGAATTTCACTGTTATCTCCTAAAGTTGTGATGGCTGTAGTGCAACACAGAGATTTTGGAGGCTGAGGTTAGAGCTGCAGGATTACAAATCTATTAAACAGGTGTCCTTAGAGTGTTACCTCCCTGACTTTCTTTCTCCTTCACTTGTTTGCTCTCCAAAATGTGCTGTGCTGTGCTTTCCTCCTTCCTTCCATAGACCTTAGTGGAGAGTCTGTGTGATCTGAACAGTGTGCTGTTCTGTGACTTCCTGGGTTTGTGCTGCAGGAGGGATGTGCAGCAGTGTGTCAAATTATTCCATTTTCTAGAGAAAAAATTCTTAAACTTGACCAGGTTCTGAATTTGCCTAATGCTGCTGAGGAGTTCAGTGAAATGGCACGGCTGCCTGGACTAAGCAAATGTTTATTTCCCCTCCTTTTTTTTTTTTTTTCCCTCTTTAAATTCCATTAATTTTTTTCTCCTCATGCTGTTAGGATCACTGCTGCATTTATCTGTAATTTTCTTTCTGGGCAAGATGACTTGAAAACAAGCCACTAGAGACTCTGGGGGAGATTTGTAACAAATGAACTAATAAAAACATCCATTTTAACCTCCCCCGAAAGATCTGTCTCCAAAACAAATGCAGTAAACACACTGTGGTACAGCACATTCTGGACAAACCTATCTTTCCTTGTTTTTGAAGAGTTTGGGAGAGAAAAATACCTCTTTGTAGTAGTATTTTTCAGCTTTTCATTCTCCATTTAAAAATTAAAAATTGAATGTAGGACTTAAATGCTATGAGTGCAGGGGTCATTGGAGATCACATCTAGGAGTTGATTCAATCACAAAAGGCATTGATCCAGGATCCTAAACAGCTCTGCATTGATCCAGGATCCTAAATAGCTGTGTTGTGCTCTCCTACATGTCCCATGGGTTTAAACCACTCTTCTGTTCTCTGCCAACAGAATGTTTGATGACTCAACCGTTTAACAACACTGGCCCTGATAACAACCTGGATGTTGTCATCTCCCTGTTGGCTTTTGGGGTCTACCCCAACGTCTGCTACCACAAGGAGAAGAGGAAGATTCTTACCACTGAGGGGCACAATGCTCTCATCCACAAATCATCTGTCAACTGCCCTTTCAGCAGCCAGGACATCAAGTATCCATCACCCTTCTTTGTTTTTGGAGAGAAGGTAGAGACTTTGGGTTTATTCTTGATCATGTGCGGCCAAATGGTTCAAGAGACTCTTTTTGGTAAAGAAGTCATAAGAAAAAAAACTTGACTGCAATATTTAGCTAGTTTTAGTGGGGAAGTGGATGGAAGGTATTGTTTGATGGTTGGTTTTCTTTCCAGAAAGTAAATGTTATATGGTCCTGGTATCACTCAGCCTCCAAGTAACTTCCAGTCAACTACTTTCAGTAGAAGTAGAGGTGCACAGAAAGTTCCTGTGAGTTTTCTTATGACAGCCAGGTTGTAGAGAAGGATCTAAATCATTATCTTCTTTAAGAGTTTGTTTTAGGAGCTCTTGCATACTAATTATGCATTAGAGAATTTTTATCCTTATCACTTCTGCTGCTTCTGAATCCAAGGAGAAAATGGGAACGTGGAATATGGCAGTGAGGTGCTCCTGTTCTGGCCTGTAGGTAGTGTGTCATCTCCTGAGGATAATTCACATTTCCCAAGTGTCACCCAAAAGGTCTCCACGACTTTTTCCTCCATCCTGTGAATTTGATGTACATTCTGTGTATGTCCATTGCAACCCCCATGAGCTCTCCTGTGCTCCAGTGACAGCCATCGTGAACTCAGCTGCTGCTCAAGGAGCAAGGGAAGGCAATGCTTTTGTGTTTGGTAATAACCAGAATTTTAAATCCTTTGGGTACAAGGATTTTGTCTGGACAGTCTGGATTCCCAATCCATAGTTCAGAGCTGGGGTGAGGCTTTGCTGCTTCTTCACCCTTTGTATCAGGATTCCAGGAGGGTCACACCTTTGATCCACCTTGACCATCTCTCTCAAGTGAAATTCCCCTAAACCCAGCAAAAGACTTGTGAGTTCAAAAAGTTTTGCTTTATTAAACCAAAGTACACACAGCAAATGGAGAGTGACTTAGATGGTGGCTTAAGAGTATCCTAGACAGCACGTGGGTGAGGCTGGAATGTGGGATTTGTGTGCAGCTCTCTCCCTGCCCATTAGATACCTCTTCTGTTCTTCTTTAAACTGAGGGGCAGGAGCCATGTAGCATGTAGTTATCTCTGGCTTGATGTTGTCCAAATTCTCAGTTCAGGTTCAAGCTCAAGGTCACTGTAACATGACACAGCAGTGACTGCATGGACATCTGGCAACTTCCACACTTGCATGAGTTTTTGCAAGCTTTTCATCACAGCCTCAGTAACTGAAGGGTGGGAAGAAAATTCAGATGTGCCCTGGTCATTTTAAGGCTGGCAAAGCAGGAGGTGGCTCTTGCAAAACTACATAACTGCAGACACAGAAAATTAATATTTTAAAATGGAAGATAATTTTTGCTGAGGTTTTACAGCAGCCAGTACTGAATCCTGAAAACCTTGCTTGGCATTCAATTTTGTACGTGCAAATGCTCTTGTAATTTCCTAACGTTGTACCTAGCTTTTTTGTGTGTTGTTTGGAGTTTTTTTACAGAATTCTCTGGTTTCAATGTCCAGAGGAAGGTATAGAGCTCTGTTTTCCATTTCAAGAGTCATTTTCCTTTTTCACTTGCAGATTCGAACACGAGCTATCTCTGCCAAAACCATGACCTTGGTGAGCCCGCTGCAGCTGCTCCTCTTTGCTTCCAAGAAAGTCCTGTCAGACGGGGAGCTCATTCTGGTGGATGACTGGTATGGATCTCCTTGGTGCTCAGAATCATGGAATCAAGGAGTGGTCATGGAAGCTCATCCAGTTCAGAGCTGACTGAGGGGAAGTGCAGCTAACACAGACCAAGTGTCTATAGAACAGGGATCCCAGAGCAAGCCATGGGCCACAGGTGTCTTGGGAAGGCATCACCTTTGTTTCCTGTGAGGAAGGGACAGGTTAATTTGAGCCCTGCTTCTTGCAGAATATCTGCTTAAACATAAAAACAGGACGAGGCAGTTTCCATAAAAACTGCTGGTTTTTTCCTCTTTAATTGAAAGGTAAAAGATGCTATGTGTTTTAGACCTCCTCCTCAGGCAAAGGCTGAGGAAAACTTGTTTTCAAGGCACAGAAACACAGCTTGAAGAGAGAAATGCCTCTGGAAGTGTAAACTTTATGGCCATCACCAAATACTATCTGGATGTTTGTTTCGGTTTTTTTCTTATCTTCTCTCCCCTAGTTAGTAAAACAGGCAAAGAATTCCTTAAGCTTAATTTGCTAACGATTTGAGGGTTGGACCTCTCAAAATCTTGGAGCCTCATGTTTTCAGTTTACTGTATATTTTTGTATCTTGCTGTTTTGATGCAAGAGGTTATATGTTGAATTTATCCGAGTATAGAATCATAAAATCACAGAATGGTTTGGATTGAGAAGAACTTTAAAGCTCATCTCAGGTGGACACCTTCCAGTAGACCAGCTTGTTCCCAGCCCTGTTCAGCCTGGCCTTGGACACTTTCAGGGATGGGGCAGCCACAGCTTCTCTGTGCCAGGGCTTCACCACCCTTACAGGGAAGAATTTCTTCCCAATATCCCATCTAACCCTGCCCTTCATCTGCTTAAAACAATTCTCCCCTATCCTATCACTATCTGCCTGTATCTCATTTTGGAAGCCCTCTTTAGGCACTGGAAGGAGCTCTCCTCCCTAGAGGCCTTCTCCAGGCTGAACACCTCCAGCTCTCCCAGCCTGTCTCCAGAGCAGAGGAGTTTCAGCCCCCAAAGCATCTTCACGGCCCCTTGTTAAATTTCAAGAGCAAATTTTGCCAGAAGAATGGTTATATTTTAACAACACCAAATTTTAGGGATCTTTCAAATTTGCCTCCTGAATTTCTCACCCCTTCAGTGACAAATTAGAATTTCAGAGATGAGAATGTAGGTTTCTGGCTGAATGAAAAGCCACCCTGCAGCACCTCTTCCTTCCCAGGTGCTGCCGTGGCAGCTCTAACTGCTCTTTGTGCTGCAGGATCAAGCTGAAGATGCCGCACGCGGCGGCCGCCTGCATCACCGCTCTGCGCGCTGCCATGGAGGCCCTGGTGGTGGAAGTGACCAAGGATCCTGGGATCATCCGGCAGCTGGACCCGGCGCACGAGCGGATGCTGAACGTGATCCGGCAGCTGTCCCGGCCAGCGGCGGCGGGGATGGCACTCACGGCTGCCAGCACCAGGTGAGAGCTGCAGCTCGGAGGTGAGCATGGGGCCTGCAGCCTTGTGCTCTGAGCACGTGTGAAATACCGGCACTCAAAGCCTGATGCAGAGACGTCACTGCCTGTTTCCACAAGGACACGCAGCTCTCAGGAATAAAAGCTGTCATCCCCTCTTCCAAAACACAAATTATCTTTTAAAGAAAAGATAAATCCATATTTATTTTGGGCAAACCTTTTCCTGGAAAGAAAACACATATTTGGCTGGGCTTGCACCCCTCTGTTGCCACTTGTTTCCATCCCTTGCTTCTGAAGGAAAGGAAACTTTTCTGAAGTGGGAAAAGTTACAAAAGTGCAACTGTAGTTCAACCATCATATTGTGTTCGCTGAAAATGGAGGTGCCTTAGCTGAGGGTTGTGCTATTTCGTGTCTTTAAGAGATGCAGTTTGTAAGATTGCCTCAAGTGCATGGTGCTGTTGTTTGCCAGGTTCGGGGATGGCCCCCGCCCGCCCAAGATGGCTCGCTATGACAACGGGGGTGGCCTTCGAGGCCGGGGAGGTTACGGGCACGGCTCCAGCCACAGGGGCAGAGGCTACAGTGGCTACTCCAGCTGGCACTCGGCAGGAAGAGGATTCCCTGGTAATCCTGGGGGAGGCTATGGAGGGGGGGCTGCCTGCCGAGGAGGAGGATACCGAGGAGCGGGCAGGGGCTACCGAGGAGGCTACTGGGATGTGGGCAGGGGTGGGTGGTAATGATAGCAGTTCAGTGGCGTGTTTCCACTTCAACAAAAGTGCATTTCCTTCCCAAATTCCTTTCTTCCTCTTCCCAGTTTGTATGGGTTTTTTTTGGTTCCTTAGTACAAGTACAGCTCTGTAATATATCATGCCCTTAGGGAATTTCCTGCAAGTTGTATTATTTTGTTCTTAATAAAGAGTTTGTTTCTAAAGACTTGCATACTATACCTTTGATTTTGTGTTTGGATTTGAATTTTGAAGGCTTCTGTTGCTAATTGTCATTGTTAGAGATACAAGGCATTCTGAGGAAACCTTTTCAGTGTCTCAAACCATTTCCTGCCAATTAGATTCCAGACCACATCTTAGGCTCAGTGGGGATTTCACTTCACTGTCTAACAAGCTGTGCAAACAGTCTTTGCTGCAGTGGTTTTCTATCCATGCCAGGCAGCACTAGGTTCCTTTGCAGCCAGCCTCCTGCCCTCTGTGGTGAGTTGTTTGGGTGATCCAGATCATGCAGGAACATGGAATACTTTTTCCAAGACTGATGTGATACTGCTGGTCTGTGCAGAGCCTGAAGTAATCTCAGAAGCATTAATTGTTCCCTTCATGCAAGAACAATATTCATTACTATTCCAAATCAGTCAGGTTTCATTCCTCCAGATCCATGTCTAAGAGGACAGTTCTTTAATGGGAACCCATTGGATTCCAGATACTGGAAACTCAGTTGGCTGCCTGGTGCTCACAGAGGTGTATTGATACAGAGGGGATAAGAAGCCTTCCAGCCCTGTTGCATTACCAAGTCTGACAAAATTAACCTCCCCACCTCCCCACTAATGCCACTGCAGAAACAGTAATTATTTGTGTTTACTGGGGTGTAGAAAATGGTGGTGGTTGCAAAGCAAGTCCAATATTTTTTGTGTTCTCATGAAGAGTTCTTAAAAACTAGGTAAGGGTGAAGCACTGCTTCTTTAATCCAGCTCTGAATTACAGAGGATCAGTATGAATCTCCAAATTTAATTTACTGTGGGGCATGTATTATCTCCTGCATGCTCTGCTGCAGTAAACCCCACCCTCCTTCTGCTGATGCAGACTTTTCTGTAGGTTGAAGAATGAACAAACAAACGAAGAATTGTCACTCTATGCCACCGTTGTAAAAAACCATGATTTTCTTTTCCAGTTTGGGCCCAGGAACAACCTCTGGGGGAGTCAGCAGGGATGGACATGGGAGGATGTGCTATAGGATTAGCCACCTTCCCTTTGCACATCTGTAGTCACTGCATCTATATAAAAACTGTTTTCCTCAGCTTGCCCCTCACACATGGTGTTCTCAGTCATGAGCTAGTCATACTAGCACCAAACTGGAAGCAATAAGCAGAAGTCCAGTGATTTTAAAGATAACTCTACTTAATTTTAGTCTCAAGCTCACAAGTCTGGACTATGATCTACTATCTGTTAAAGCTTTCTAATTTCCTCTGGCTGTTAGTGGTCAACATTTAAACAAGAGGCAAGAGATTGGTGCAAGGGAAGGAAGCAGAATAGGATTCCAAGGATTATCAACTATATGTACAATATCCTATGATACTAGCAAAGAATGGTTTTACTGGGGTATTTGATGTTATGTCATAATTAAAGAAATACCCTTTTTAGAGTGAAGTTGATATTTCTCTGGTCTATTTACAGAATTGTTTCTAATTTGTAACTGGAAAGCTATTATTCACTATTACTGGGAAGAAAAAGTGAAAAAATGTTACCATTAATACCCTACTGGTCGTCCTGGGAGGTCTCATTCATCCTGGTACTGATGTAGTGATGAATTTTGTAGCTCCCCAAGACATCTGTGTGTCATGGGTACAGCTCACCACCATAGCCCCGTTCATTCACAAAAGATCTCATTTGTGTGATCCTTGGGGTGTCCTGTGCAAGGCCTGGAATTTGGTTCTGTGATCCTTGTGGGTTCCTTCCAGCTCAGGGTACTCTATGATTCTAATTCCACGCTGCTTTCAAGAACTGGTAAAAAAGTTAATGAGCTCTTAAGGGAACAGCCAGGTGTTGAAAGAAATGAAAGTGTGTCTGGGAGCTCAGCTGCAGGTTGTGAAGGAAGAAGGAGCCATGAACTTTTTAGCATCTACAAATAACAAAGTTTTATTTATGTGCTTAGTGCTTTACATATTAAGGAGTGTCTAACATGAAAGCACTGCTTAACAATATTCAGTCTGGTTTTTAATATCTAATCCATCATGGCCAGTTAAGTGGGGAAGCAATAATCCCTGCCTGCACTTGATGAATGGCACAGTCTAAACAAGGATTGACATGCTAATGAGGAGCTTAAGCAGCCGGGATACAGAAAAGCGAAAATTAACCTGAAATGACATGTATGTTTTCTCAGTAAAGACAGAGCCAGCAGTGAGCTTACTGTGCAGTGCATGGATCTGTGCTTTGCTTCAAAAAGCCAGAGTCCCAGAGCACTCATGGGTCTTGTGCAGCATATTGAATTATTGAAATTCAAGAACTACCTGAGCCATAGTGCCATCAACTGCTCTCTGCTGCACCCACCCAAGGCACCTTGGGTTTGTATATCACATATATAAAATATTTTTGGCTTTTGATATCACAGAGTTCTCATAAGGGGATTTGGAAACAGTAATGATTTCTGGTTTTCCAGTTCCAAGTGGAAAAGGAGAAAAGTAATATTAACAATAGCCTCAAAACTGTAATATGAAAGATAACACTTAACAGTTACTTGAATTTTTATCTTAAAAATTAGGATTGAAGTTCACATCTATTTTTTCTGCCTCCAAGTCAAAAGAGTGAGGAGTGCCAGCCAGAGGAAAGCTAATGTGACAGGTACAACTTGACCAAGGTGAGTGGCTTAGCAGGAAAGATCACGAGGCCTTATGTATGTCTGAAAGCCTTATGTTTGAGATGACCCCTCTAAATCTGGAACTGCTCTGCTCACCTGCAGCTTTGATGGGAAAAGCTCTGGAAATGGCTGCCTGGAAGCAGTTTGTCAGTTCAAACATTGTCATAAATGTGTTGAGACAGATTTGTCGCTGAATTCCTGTTTTCTGTTTTTCAGCAGTGCTATTTTTTGCTGAGGCAGTAGCTAACAAACTCTCCTCTGCTGTTTATTTTCTCACTGAAAGTTTTTAATCCCATTAAAAGCCCTGGGGAACTTAATAGCTCTCTATCATTTACTGAGAACCATTAATCAGGACTATGTCAAGCTATGGTTCATAAAGGTAAATTAGAAGAGAACATAATACTAAGGCCCAATAATTATGTGTTTAGTTAAGAGGGTAAGTTTACAGTCTCATATTCCCCTGGGAAAATGACCTCATGGTCTCCACTGTACCACTTACTAAAGCCACATTCAAATTATGTTGCTGAAATGGAGAATCTGTGAGAAAATCTTTCACCTCACAGAGCTGAGCACCACTTCCTACATTTGAGCAATTTTTTTTAAAAAAAAAGAAGAAGAAGCAAAGTTTTCAATTTAAGAGCAATCTATAAATCTGCCCCATCCTGTTTCCTGCAGCCAGTTCCTTTTGCAGATAGGTTTTAGATACCAGGACTAGAAATCTAAATTTTCATCCTGCCAACTGCAAAAAGATGTTCAGAAAGACTATACTGGAAAATACATGGAGAACTGTTTTTTTCCCATAACTATTGGTTTCATGCACATCTCAACTCCTAAC
The DNA here is from genome assembly GCA_037013685.1 of Acridotheres tristis. NCBI lineage: Eukaryota > Metazoa > Chordata > Aves > Passeriformes > Sturnidae > Acridotheres > Acridotheres tristis. The sequence continues at coordinate 24,539,239 of CM072895.1, forward strand.
CTATAGTCAGTGCCTGATGTTTTTCCTCTTACTTTCTGCTAAAGGAATTAATAGCTATTGGATGTTTTGGGCAAGTGCAGAAAAAGAAAATCTCCATTATGGTGAGCAGAAAGAATAATAATATCAATATATAAAGTCATATGGCTCTATTACTATAATGATGGCCCAAAATTCCTTCCTATGGATGGAGAACAGAAAGTCAAAAGTCCAGTCATAAATCATAGAATCATGGAGTGGTTTGGGTTGGAAGGGACCTTAAAGATCATTCCATTCCATCCCTCTGCCATGGGCACTGACACCTTCCATGCCCAGGTTGCTTAAAGTCCAACCTGGCCTTGAGAAGTCCTACCTACCCTTACCAGTCTTGAAAAAAAAACGTGGTAGGTGGTACCCAGGAGTTTAGGAAGGGTTCCAAGGAGGAAGAAAAGATACCTCCAGTGCTGGTTGTTTGGTTTTGGGTGTTTTGTTTGTTTTGATTATGTTGCTTGTAGTAAAGCATCTTAGGAGGTCATTTCTCTTCCAGTGTATCATTCCAGCAGAACAGCCACTTCAGTTGCTATTCATTTTGTCCTCAGCTGCTCAGTTGTTTGGCAAATAGATAGGACAAAAATTCTTTGATGGAGTTTGAGTATCGTATAACCCAGACCACTATTTCATGGTGGGTTTACTGGGGAGTTGATTCTATGCTTTCCCACATAGGTACTCTGCCTCACTCCATGCACTGATAAGTGACCTTCCTGAAGAATTTTTCTGCTTGTTTTTTTGTTTCTTCCAAGGTTGGAAGAGACCTCTAAGATCATCGAGTCCAACCCAGCCCAACACCTCAATTAAACCATGGCACTGAGTGCCACATCCAGTCTTTTTTAAAACACATCCAGGGATGGTGACTCCACCACCTCCCCAGGCAAACAATTCCAATACTTTCTCACCCTTTCTGTAAAAACTTTTTCCTAATATCCTAATAACCTATATTTCCCCACAGCTCAAGACTGTGTCCTCTCATTCTGTCAGTGGTTACCTGGAGAAGAGACCGACCCCCACCTGACTGCAGCCACCTTTCAGGAAGTTGTACAGAGTGGTAAGGTCACCCCTGAGTCTCCTTTTCTCCAGGCTGAACACCCCCAGCTCCCTCAGTCATTCCTCACAGGGTTTTGTTCCAAGCCCCCCACCAGCCTCGTTGCCTCCTCTGGACACGCTCAAGTGCCTCAATGTCCTCCCTAAACTGAGGGGACAGAACTGGACACAGCACTCAAGGTGTGACCCCACCACTGCCAAGTACAGGGGAAGAATGACCTCCCTGTTCCTGCTGGTGCTCTACTTTTCACCCCTTTGCTCTGCAGGCCTGGGCAGTTCTGGGATTTGGTGGCAAGAAAGTATTTTGAGAAGTTCAGATGATCCAAAATCTGCATGGTGGGAACTGTACAGACATGTACATGGCCTGCTGGATGGTCTCAGAGCAGAAAACTTATGTGAGAAACTCCCAGTGATGTCGTGTTTTCCAAATGTTTCAGTTTAGGAGACAAATACTAAAGAGAGAGGGTTTCAATAATTCCCTTTTTTTTTCTGCCAATGAGAGAAATGGAATACCAGTGTGTGAAGGTAAAAGAAAAAAAATCCAAAAACTGTTTATTAATGAAAAATAAGAGTGCCTGCAAGGCACAGAAAAAGAAAGAAAGAAAAAAGCATAAACGCTAGATATTGAAATTGTTGAACCTTCCCTGCCCTCGCCCCACAAACCCGGTGACCCTTCCCAGCCCCAGGCTTTCCCCTGAGTGCAGTTCCGCTCGCAGCCAGCAGGGGCGCTGCTGGCTCCCGGCCGGGCAGGGCAGGTGCTGTGATTCCCCCGCGCCTGCAGGGGGCGCTGTGGCGCGAGTCCGGCCGTGCCTCCCTCACGGCAATGGCGGGCGCAGGCGGCAGAGAGGGATGGAGAAGGCGCTGCCTTTGCCAGCTCTCGGGGCAGCCGGTCCCGGGGCCCCCTCTGCACAGCAAGAGGAGCTGTAGCAGGAAACCTCGGAAGCAGCACGCCAGAACGGCAGGGCGGGCAGCAAGTAAGGGGCAGCGGAAACTGCAGCTGTACCCAGAGCGCGGGACCTCCTGGCAGGCAGAGGGTGAAACAGCTCCCGTGTAGCAAAAAAACACCCCGGAACAGGAGCGGGGGCACGGCGGGGGCTGGGCAGCAGCAGCCCGGCTCCCAAACACCGTACAGAGGGGAAGACACTGACAGACTTCCCGGGACTTGTCAGGGGCGCTGGCTGCTCCTTGGTCTGGGCTGCGCGGGGAAGGGCAGCCCCGGCGGGGAGCGAGGCTGGGGCCGGGTCCTGGCGCTTCCCCAACAACACAGCAGCAGAGGAAAATAAAATAAAATAAAAAGAACAAAAAGAAGCAGACAAAACCCACAGAAACAGCAGGATCCCCGGCCAGAGATAGCGGCCACGTGTGTCCAGTGGGACAGCCCGTGCCCAAAGGGAAGAGCTGCCTCTTGCCCTGCCCCCAGCTCCCTCTGGAAAGCCTGGCTTGGCTCCCATTCACCGCGACAGTCGGAGCCAAGGAAGGATGGGGATGGGACTGGGACAGCAGCAACCCGGGGCACAAAAAACCAAAACAGATCAGAATCCTCCAAAATGGTATGGGATAATAAACCATCCCCAAGACACCAAGGCATCACTGTAAACTTCAATTTTTTTTTAGTCTTGGAATGACGCAGATATCTGGCACTGTCTGAAGCACAAGCTGGGCTGGTATGGGATGAGCATCTGCAGTGGCAGGGAGGGCAGGCTTTGATATTAGGAGTTCTCCTAGTCCAGCTGAAGATGAATTTAAGGCACTAAGATGAAACAGAGGATCCATAAATACCAGGTGCTGGATCAGAGCTCAAAAGTCTCAGGACAACTAAAGGTCAGGGGTATTATAAAAGTCATGACTAAAACACAGTATGTTATTTCATACAAGGACACATTATGGTAAAAAGCAAAAAAATCCTTATTACACTGTGCCAGCCACAAATAGAATATTTCCCCCAATATATTTCCGCCTCACAACCCCTCTTAAAATATAAAGTATTTTTGGTACATATTCAAGTCATAATTAAGGAATTTATATGCTCATTTACATGAGAGAAGAGACTTTTCTCCTTGACACTGTCACATTTCCTATGTAATTCCAAACAGATTTAAATCAATTTCCCAATAATTGTACATCCTTGATATTCTGTATGCAGTGTGCAAGTCACCTGCATGTTATCCCATGGGCATGCAGACAAGGAAAAATTGCAGTTTCAGAGTACTTACAAGTGCTAGATAACCTGGAAAACAAGCCTCAAACTACTCAACCTGAGCAATCTGCTTTCCCCATGGCACAATTTTTACCTTAATCCTTACCTCTAAAGTCATGGCAAAATACCCTGCTCACTGTAAGTGATGGAATGATGCATTTCACTTTCCTCTGAAAACTACCCAGAGATGATGCTGAAATGTTAATGATATGTAGTATTAGATTGAATGTAAGATTTATTTATGGAATATAAGTGAGGATGGTTGAAAATCAGTGGAGCATTCAGTTGGTACTATGCAGGCTTTGTGTTAAACAAAGCAGACGTCTGATTTAAAAAATGCAATTTTTTAATAGATCTGAGCACTTGTAAGCAAAAAGTCAGTTTTTAAGGATAACAAGTGTCAAATACACCTTGGAATTTTATTTTCTTCCTATTTCCTCCCTAAATTTTCAGGTAGCTGATGACAGGTAGCAGCATTTCAGGTAGCAGGATTACCAGAGACATAGTTCCTCCACATCTTCAGCAGTTCAGAGAACCTGACTAGGTCACTTTTTCCTGTATGTATCAGCTTCTCCAGCTGCCAGTTCTTCTTTAACATTACTTTGATAATCAATCAACTCCAAAGAAAAGATCTTATATGTTTCCAGGTATTTTTTAACATGGGGCCTGCTGCAGCATGAGGAGTTCCTCAAACTGAGCTGGCTATTTCAAATTCCATTGCCATCTCAGCCTCTCCAAATCATGTTACTGAAGAATGCAAATGGTATCATGGGCATCATTACATCGTGGTAAGGGGATACAATAGCCACAGAGAGCAGGAAGAAGTTGTATTTTTTTTTAAACTGACATGTAAAAGCTTGCAAATAATTTTCCTAGTATAGAAAGACTGCAAAAAAATATACTCAAATGAGATAAAATCCTGGCGTAACTATCATTCATGGGGGAAAGTGAAAAGCAAGAAGCATTCCAGGACAATAAAACTTATCTGTTCTACTGCAGAACACAGTCAGTTGCACACAAAATAAACAAAACTCTCCTAAAGAGAAGAATTTGAGATCCAGTCACATTATTAGCTGTTCCAAGGCATCTCTTGAACACATCTCTGCAGAGATAAAGCTGAAGGAAGTGAGAACCTGTAAACTCTCTGCAAAGACCACTGTGGAAGCAGAAGGAAAGGGCTACTAAACTCATAATACAAAAATTAAGCACAGCAATGGAAACTGCCTTTGCTGGTTTTGCTCTTAAGCCAAATGAAAAGTTTTCTAGTACATCCCTGAATGTGAGACAACTTTAGACTTTTAGATAGTTATAATCTCCTAGAATGCCCCCATGCTTATAAAGAAGCCCAAAAGCCCTTGGGGGGGCTAAATCCTGCATGGATTTATGCAGGAAAGGCAGAATGTCCAGACAAAAGGTTTTGAGTGTTACAGGTCTTGAGACCCACCTCAAATAGAATAACCAGTCTCCCACTGGACAGAACAACCCCAAACTAATGAACTGAGTTTTGATAATTGTCTAGTTTGTAATGTAACCTCACAAAGCCAGGAGAGAACTTTGAATCTCTGGCTCTCATGCAAACCACTCACTGCTTGGATCACTGGGAGAGCAGATGAGCAGCAGTGCTGATGTTTACTCCCTGACCTTTTACAGCTGCCATAAAATGGTTCATCCCCCTCCCTTACGGCTAGTGCAGACATTTGCTTTGGCTAGTAGAGCTGGCAGCCTGTTCACAGGAAGCTCAGCAATGCTTCAGGAATGGAATTTGGCTTTGGTCATCCTTTGGGCGTGGCAGCAGTCTGCCACAAGAGGAGAGAGAAAGAAGAGGGGGTAAAAAATACCACATCTGCCAGTTCTGTGCAGTCATATGGGAGAGATGCTCTTGTATGAGCCCAGCAGAAGCACAGTGGCCCTGCTGTGCTGGTAAAGATGAGCAAGGGCAATGAAGCAAAGATGGGCTAAGCCATGCTGACCAAAATGAACAGACCAAAACCAGACAGCAGTGAGTCAGCATCTTCATCCTGCACCAATCCTGCCCACAACAGAGACATGCAGTGCCTTTCCAAGGGCTTGCTAAGGAACTTGAAACTTTCCTATCCCAGGAGAGGCACTGGAGAGTCTGTCAGCCTCAGGAACATCTCTAGTGCATCAGTTATGGAAGATACCTTTGTTATATAAACAAAGATAACTTTGCTTCCAAAGACTTTTCCATGTTTGCACAATCATACTGGAAATGGTTCACAAAGCATCTACACTGGGACATGGATATTAGGTAAAAGTTGAACGTGCAACACACATTGATCTTGGTTTGATGTAAATTAGGATAAATGGTGCAGAAAGATATTTCTCTGCACATGCTACTGACTGCTAAGAATTATTGTCATCACCAGACAATGGAAGAATCAGAGCAAGTCTCTATATCAGTTTGTCTCCAAAACAGCAACACCTCGCTATTAAACAGATGAGTAGAGGATTCTGTAGGTCCCTTACCTGCTCTGCTGTGAGATTTTGCAATTTTTAAAACTGGCTGTAACACATAACAAAGAGAGAAAAACAAAGCCCAACCCTGAGCAGAAACAGCTTACAAGTTGCAGGCTGCTGATTGATAATCTTTATTCAAAGGGTGCAGCACCAATAAGCAAAACAAACCAACAGCTGAATGTGAAAGCATTTTCAGGTTTGTAGACTCTCAAGACCTTCAGATTAAGATATCTTCTCTTCCCTCACTCAGGACAAAGTCCAAGAATAACTTTTTCAAAACTCAGAAATTTTGTGTTTGAGTGTTCCCAGTCACACGCACTCAACAAAGTTTTAAATCAATATTTTTCCCTCCAAAGAAACATCTCTGGGATTCAGACTGATTGTGTCACCTTAAATGACTGTAAAGTCACTTTAAAGTGTCACTTTAAATTTATCACTGGGACAAAGCCAATGTTACAACAACCTTTATCTCCCTGAATGGCTCTCAATCATGACAGTCATCAGGATCCATGCCAATGTTGCTTACTTGATATTTTTGAACCAAAAAGATGTTTTAAAATGTCCTGTCAGCTCTCGAGATAAACTGCTATAGCCTTTAAAATGCCATCCACGGAGAATAGTAAAGCAACATGGAATAATGGCTCTGGAATAACAAGGTGGGAAGAAGACACACAGCTGGAGTGAAGAGGCTAAGGTCAGAGATTTCTGTACAGCCAAGGATGGAGTAGCTACAAGCTGATAGACGTTTCTGCATCAGGTCAACTGAGCCAGAGAAGTTTCTGAGCAATGTGACATTAACATTGGCAGGCATACGAAGAACCAGAGAGATGGACATAGCTGTACAATCTTTTGATTCAGCCCACAAAGCTACTTAAATAAATGGTCTGTAATGCAAACCAAAAATCAGCATTTTTGGGAACAGCATGTTATCCTTCTGCAATTTTTTCCAGGCAGAATACTTGCCCAGACTCAAAAATATTAAAAAATATACATTAAAAAGAATGGCTACATCAGGTAGCCATAGTAATCAACATCTAGAAGTGGGCAACAAAGAGCATTGAAGCTATCCCAAATGCTGGTTTCTGCATTTACTTTTTAAAGGATGGCTCCTTTCCTCATTGCCTGAGACTTAATATATCCAAAGTTGTCTAAACAATACAAGTAACTTACTTGGCTTTTCCCCACATTATACTTTGTTTCCAGCTTCCGTGGAGCCTTCGCTTTTGGACTGAAGATTTCCAGTTTCAGCCTCAGTAAAGGTGACCTTTAAACTGAGTAGAGACTCTCCAGACAGAGACCCATGGAGGAAGAGTTACTTAATTATGGATTCTGGTTTGTAAATGTCAATGATCTTTGTCAGGAAAGCAGGTTAAGTAAAACCACATCTGCAGAAAGCATTCTCTGAAGAAGGATTAAAAATCATTGTAAATAAATAAGGGAAGAAAAAGACCTGAACACATAGTGGCTGCAAAGACATTTGTCTAAAAGCATTTATATTATTTCTGTGTATCCTAATGAAAAGATTATTTCTAAATTGTACTCAGACCTCACATCCAGCATTTTTACACTGTTAAAAACTTGGAGAGAGTTCAAAGTGGTCACAAAGTATCTAAATTGGCAATTCCCCACTACAGGATGCAAAGAGAGTAACACGCTGGGAGAACATCTGCCATCCCAACTGTGACCTGGAAGGGAATGGGAGTGAGAGTACTTGGATTAAATATAAGAAAAATGCCAAATGTCTGCTATATACTTCAAGGGATTAACAAAGTCATGTGCTACCTGTTTGTGCTGCACTGTTCATTCTGTTTCCTCTGTTTGGAAAGCCAGATGTTGGTAAACTGGGACCTGGCCAGGTAGCCTCTAGTGAGGGAATGGTTGTTGTTGCCTTTATCCTGAGAAACTGAATTTGTTAAAACTGGGGATACCTGTGCTTGTCCACAGGTGAGCTGGAGATGAGGTGAAAATGAGTAAAAGCTTTCCAGCCTGAGTTTTACAGGTTAACAAACCAGCAGAGTCTCCAAATGCTTAGCTCCCTTGGGACTTGGGGCCTTACATCCAGGAAGAGCAAAGAATGACTGGAAGACATAAACACAAGGTGGGGCAAAAAAAAGAAGAAAACTTTAAATATTTTAATAGAATCATAGAATCTCAGAATGGTATGGGTTGGAAAATTTCTTAAAGCTCATCTTGTTCCACCCCCTGCCATGGGCAGGCACACCTTCTAGTACAGCAGGTTGCTCCAAGCCCCTCTAGCCTGGCCTTGGACACTTCCTAAATTTAGGTGAGCTGAAAATAATTCTTGGTGATTACCTGGAAGTTTTTGATGCATTCAAGTACTGTGTGGGGAACCACATTTATATTTGCCTAAATTAATTGGAAGGGAGCAACCTTCCAATTAAGGGTGGTGCTGGCAAAACTCATTAAATCAAATTTACCTTTTGTGCAACCAACTTCATTGTAAGAAGAAACATGGGAAGTTCAACAAAATGAAGGAGAAGCTGAATATTTCTGTGGATTTGTAAAGCCCTCAAACAAGGGTATAAATTAATACAATTGTTATCTGGTGGTGTCAGCTAAAATCAGTAACATTCAATAAGGCAGCCTTTCCTGCTCATGGGCACACCCTGGGAAATTTTTTAAATTTGACTATGGGAAAATGCAGGACAAACACATAGAAAGTTTCCAATACGATTCTGCAGCTTTGGGAGTTGCACTGAAGTATTGGTGGCAATGGTATGGTATGTATTACTGCACAATGTTTATGTTCTGGAGCATTTTTGTTTTCTTAACCTTTGAAGTCAAACAGTTCAGGTGGCAAAAACTTGGTTGCCACAAACCAATGGATGATGGGGAGGTGTGAAATGTGTTTTGAGAATGACTCAACTCAAAAAGTAGTCCAAGAAAAACTACATTCTAGGTTAAAAAAACACTGGGCAGTCACAGTGAGATGCTATTTTAAATAGCATTCAGTGATTTTAAATAGTATCTAAATCTCCAATATTGATTCAATGCTACTTAAAATACCTTTTGCTGACAGGAATCTGAATATTTGTGAGAAAACAGGAGCAGAAGAGACTGACACTGTCATTCTATAAAGATATAAGTTCTTCTCTGCAACCTCTCCTGGTGTTTATTGTAAGTTAACTCAATCACAGATAATTACTGTCCATTTTTAAGTAAATCAACAGGCTAAATCTTGATTTTGCTTCTTCATGTGATTTAAAAATAATGGGCTTATAGCTGGAAGTAATTTACTGTATCAAAGATGAATGTTGCAGATTAAATGCTTTTAATACAATAAATATACTGCTTTTAATATAATTAAACACATTATGTTAAAATTTTCCTGAGCTCCAAAATGGAAGAAATTAATAATACTTGCAGAAGCTACAGATTTCCTATTCTTTAAAGATCTGATAAGTAAAAGAACAGGATACAGGGTGTATAATTTCCCATCCCTTCACAATCACCCCATTTTGCTGAACACTTGACTTTATTCCTCTGATATTTCCATGAACTGAGTGTCAAGGATGAAAATGGGGGTAGTATGCTGAGGTTACCAGAAAGCAAAATGTAGCCTACAGCTATAAAACCTGTGTTTTTTCTTGCCTACTGAGTTCTTATTTTAATAAGAACAATAATTTTTAAATCTCCTCCTTAGGTAGTTTGCTAGTGGAACTTGAAAAAGAAAAAAATGAGACTTTAGTGGGAAACAGTCTATTTATAAAGTATTTTATACATTTCCCCATTGTTTATGGTATACAGTGATGAGTTTAAAAATATCATTTCCTTTCCAACAATCTCGATTTTCCTCTTTGCTTTGATGATGTGTAAGTATCTGTGTGAGTGTTTACACAGCATTTTGCATGCCTCAAACCAGCAGGAAAAATTGAAAAAAATTATGGGTACAGAAGGAAACAGGAATTCAGTTCCTCCCAATGAATGAATGAGGTTCCAACATGCTGCCTTATGGATCAGGATTAATTGTAAATTAAGTGCTTTCTTTTATTTTGCACATGCAATTTATATCAAAGCCATTGTATGTATTTCACAGTGACTCTGATCTGAACAGCAATTTGACATGGGGATGGTAGTGATGTTAAAAATAAGCTTTCAGTGTTCTTGCAAGCATCTACCTAAGGATGGCTAAGTTAGAAACCTTTCAAAATTGCAATTCATGTATGTCCTGTAACTTTGCAGAGACTGTAGAACTAATAGCTATATTTTCAGAAGATTCTGTTCATTCCAAGTAAATTTTTTTTTCATGTTGTTTCCTGGCTACAGAGACCAAACAGATTTTCTCTCAATGGCTTCTTTTGTCCATTTAGTCTTTGGTGGCAGGGGGGCTTTGAGTTCAGAGAATGTCTCACAACTGGTAATTGTCTGACCATCAGCAGAGCGATGCAGAGGCAGACAGAGTGAGCTGGGGGTACCAAGATGAGAACTGGGAAATGGTGACAGACAGCCAAGGACATGGGTATGTGTCCCAAAAGCAGCCCTGTAAGTCAGATTCCTTGAAGCTGCTTACCCTTCACTGGGTTCTTCCTGTCATGTCAGGGAAGCAGCTCTGCCTTAAGTCCATGTGGGAGCAGAGACAAATTGTTGAGATATGTGGGGAGGGACAAGCAGCTGGTGCAGATCAGTGATCTCCAGATCCCAAAATTACATCTGGTGTTCCCAGCCTCCAGGTGGTCATCCACGTTTAACTCTTTTGGGAGAACAACAAACCAAACTGCAGCCTGCTTGTCAAGACAAACTATTTATTTAGCAGGAGAAACAGGAGCTCTGCTCATTCAAAGTCTGTCATTGAAAAGACTGGCTTTCTCAATCGACTGTCAGAGAAGCACAGGGTGGTTTGAGTTGGAAAAGAACTTTAAGGTCATCTAGTCCAACCCCCTGCAGTGAGCAGGGCCACTGTCCAGTAGATCATGTAGTTCAGAGCCCTGTCCAGACTGACCTTGAACAGCTCCTCTATTAGAAGGATGAGTCTAACGGCTAAGAGAGACCTTAGGCTAAGAGCATAAAGTGTACAGGCATTACAGGTTTTTTACAGGAAAAAGAAAGATTAAAAGAAGATGGAAGAAGTTTCTCAGAGACTGCTTTTTTCTTTTGTTCTTGAAAAGCAAAGGAACATTCATGAAAACTAGGCTTAAAGAACATCAGACTGCAAAGGTGAGCTCTTGTAATGAGGGAGACCCTTGAACCAAGGTTGCTCTCAAGAGCTATTGTGTATGAAGAAACAAAGGGTTTTACAAATGATAGAACATCACAATTCACTGGTAATGAAATATATTCATGGCAAGACTGATTGGTAGATGATGCCATGAAAAGACAGGCTGTGACCATAAATTATAAAGAACTGGCTGGGATGAAAATTTCATCCCTGTTGTTACTCAGCAAAAGAAGTTAGTCAGCTTTCTGTTGAAACTATCTTGGGAATTCTGCTGGAAAGCCAGGAAGTTGTTAAACAACTTCATTGTGGTCATGCACCCTACATGAGATTCCCATGACCATCTCCAATACACATACTACTTTCTGAGATTTTATCAGGCTTGGAAGATAGCTTCACTGAGAATGTTTTGGTGTAGTGTAAACAGGCTGAGCTCATGCATTTGAAGGATTTGCATAGCCAAGCAAGTTGGTGAAGAACAGGACTCAGGCATTATCCAAATGGATTAGGGTAAATGAGTCCTAAACCTAAATATTGCTGGAATTTTTTTGTGGTAGAGAATCCATCAGTGGACCCTGTAGTGCAAGGATGATGGTGGCTAAATTCTCAGAGAATTTAGTGTCTCTATACTATAAATTTAGTACCATACAGAAATAAATCTAATCAGTTCCCCTGGTGCACTTTCATCCATGCAGTGCTCATGCACTGTCCGAGAATGGGAGTGAGAAGGGAAGGGAAAAGAAATGCTGAGGAGATCCATTGGATGTTTCAAGGCTGAATGCACCTATCCAGGCACGTCTCTTTCTCCATGGGAAAGGTATGGGACAGGCGAGGGGAGAGCTTGGAGAGGAGATGGGAGTGTAGTTTGGGTTGGCTTGGGTCCTGATGTTACTGCCACAGTCTAATGTAGAATGCAAGATGTGTTTGATTAAATTCCACACAATGGTACATTGCAGAATAAAAGCAGGGAGTAAAGATAAAATATACAAATCTTATCTGCTAGGAATAAAAGATTACAAATTCAGTTTATATACATGAAAAAAGTTAAAAGGATGAGCTGTGTTTGAATCCACAATAGGAAGATAGAAAGCTACATAGGCCTTTCATGTTTTGTTGTTTCAGTACATTTTTCCCAACATTACCAGTATTAAGAAGAGAAAATGAGGCTAAATCCCAGACCCACTTAAGAAAAGAGATAAAATTATCTACTTACATCTTTCATTTATCCAGGGTTTGCAGCAACCTGTAAAGAAGCAGCTTACTTCACATGACCAGATTCAGAGATATATTTTTATTCACCTTTACAGCAACTGCCCACATTTGCTGTACAAGATTATTTAGGGCATTCTGCAAAAAAAGTGATAAGAAAGTCAAAACTAAATAAACAAACCGTTTTATGAAACACCTCCTGCCTTCATGGCTAATAGCTCTGTTTTTCAGTTCTATCAATAAGATTACAGTAACTTTCTGCTTCCATAAAATCACGATGAGATATGACTATTTAGTAACTGGTATGGTTGTCTGACTTATTTTGTATTTGTACTGACTGTGGATACCTCAGGCCATTTACCAAGCAATTTCACATTCCTTTCACACCTGTCCTTGATTGTGGAAGAATTTCTCCTAAGCAGGATGGCTTTAAGCCCTATTTTAATACAAAATTGTGTGTCTCATACATTGTGACATCAATTCTGTGCTGTGTTAGTTCCCAGTGCACTACTGGAGACTGCAGAGGGGTTTCTTTTTTCATCCACCTGTAAAAGCAACTGAATTTTGTCACCCAGCCTTTCTGAATTTTGACTCATCCTCACCAACTCTTTGGTGGATCTGCTGACTCGCTTTCTTTTAAGACTTTTTGGCTGTTTGGTGGCCAGGAGGTGGATGTCTGCTGTGATTACCATTGTTTTTATTGTGTCTGCTGAGAAAAGTGGTGGGGCCAGCAGGAAGCCCTCTGCATGACAGAGAGCAGGGCAGGAAGCTGCTGGAAACTTCTTACATTGCCCAAACCAGCCAGATGATGACAAATGACATTTCCTAAGCTTGCTTGGGTGGCTCCTCCACTGGCTGATAACTCTACGAGGCTGATGGCAAGCACGGGGCTCTTCTGTCCTTCAGATTTCAGTGTAAACTGACATCTGTGAACTGGTAATGAAATGCTGGGGTGTACAACAGTTTTAATTTGGAGACCTTAAAACTATCTATTTACTTTTATTAGGAAAAGCAGTGGTTTTTTTTCTGTGGGCGTTACTTTTACCTGTTTTAATAACTGACACACATGGAGCAACCAAGGTCTGCTATCACAGTCTGAAATTTCTGAGTTTTTCCTTAGCATTTTCCTTTCCTATACACACACGTTGTCCTTGAATGAATGATGCTAAATCAGTATGGGAAGACTGAAAATTAAAATAAGTGCTGCCTCATGACTCTTGTGAAAAACATTCTGGACCACCTGAGCCCCAAATGGGTTAAATATCTTGGTGCATAGATGTGCTAGTGTGTGTTTTGATCTGTTGTAGAAGGACAGTGGCCAGCAGTGCTCCTAATTAATTATTTCAACTTGCTTGTGGGCACAGCATTGTTGCAATTTTTTTTTTTAATGGAAAGGAAACATAGCTTTTTTTTTTTCCCCTAAAAGGTATTTATTCTAAGAGGAGACTCCCAGCCTTGGGAGTTTTGGCCTTCTGAGAGTTGACAGAATTTCCTGTAAGAGTTGCCTTTATAAAAGCTATTTCCTACCAGGTTCTCATGTTGCTTTTCCTTTTTTGCAATTCTTCTCTTTGTTCTTAGGCTCTCCCCACTTGTTCTCAACCATTTAAGCTGATTTGTGTATGTCAAAAAAGAGCTGAAGCAAGAACATACCCATTTTGACAGCTAACTTACAGTAACTGAGCCCAGCACAGTCATGAACCTCATACACAAATACTCTTATTTTACAGCTGGTTAGCTGTAGGTGTCCATCTTATCTAATAGGATGGCACTTCTTTCCAGGCCACTCCTGCCACACAGGATGACTCACTCTGCATCAGGGGTGTTGCCAGAAACAATTTATTTACCAATGTATTTTTATTATTATTCACCCTATAAACATTGCAGAATTCTCTAGGTTCTGTGCTTTTAAAGCACAGTTATTTTACACAAGGATGCTTTTTTTCTGTGTTGGGAAGAAAATGGGTTTAAGGGGAATATGTCACAATGCTTTGATAGATTATTTTAGTAGGTAAAAAAGGGAAATGAAAGTACAAATAATTTCTTCACAGGGATATGAGACCTAATTCTGGTTTCAGTTAAATGAGTGTAGGTTTACTGAATAAAATATAACTGCATCACTCAATCTGTCAGTGTGTTTTAAATATGTATGTTTGGTGAAATTGCATTAAGAGCATGAACTGGATTTTGATGGCAAATAGTAAATATCAGCAAATATCTTTTTGTCAAGATTTATTAGAATCAGTACCATGAAATTGTCAGGGAGGACGTTAAATAAACTGTGGAGCATGGTCCTATATAGGTACTTTAAAATGTTGGAAACCAAACAGTTAAAAAACTCAAGCAAATTATTTGGTTTAGGTCCTAAGACTGACTATCTTTAAACCCAAGAATGTTGTGTGAAGCTGAATTTTTTCTGTTATCTATGAGAACCTTCCGCATATGGACAGATGATCTCATTGTGCCACTGATAGGGATTTGTGGCAACACCCTTTGATCCTGCTTGGAGTCCCTGCCCCTTTCTCACCTCTATCCCAATCCTTCCCTTCTTCACATCGAGGTGTTCCTTGTTGCCTGTCCTGCTGTGTCAACTCTCAGCTGCAGGCACTAACCAGGCAGTTGCTGAACCTGAGGAGCTCCATCAGCACGTTGTTTTCAGAGCTTCTGCCTGATGGCATCAGCTCAGCCCGGCTTTCACAACAGACGGCTTGTTTTCAGAAAAGGAGGAAAAGTGGGGGAAGCAGCGGAAATCCAACTTTCCACTGGAGATGTGTCATCCCAGGCTGAACAATAGCGAGGCAGCGGTGACTCTGTACTGCACTGCCTCCCTTCTGCTGGTGCTGGGGCCAGGGGAGCCCTCAGTGCAGAGATTCTCACCATGGCCAGCTTAACGCTCTGTGGGGAGGCAAAAAGAGGAATCACCACACTGATGGGTAATAACAACCACACATGTAAAACAACATCTCCCAGGAGCAGGATGATTTTTAGGCTTGCTGACCAGTATGTGCTGTGCAGACCTTGTGAACAGTCTGGCTCAAGCTCTTAATGCAAGAATTTCTGTAGGATACATGTGTTTACTTTAAAACAACAATGTGCATTTTTTTCCCAGAACAGACTGGTGTTTTTTTTTCATTTTATTCAGCCACAGACTGCATTCAGGCTTTCTTAGAGTATAACCAAGCTTACAAAGCCTTTCTTTGACTCCCCTATCAATTTTTTCTCAAGGAGTAGTTTCCTGTTTACTGAGAAGGCTTCTGGAGGCACTTTCTCCTATAAAAGCAGTTTTATAGATTCATCGAATGCCTTGGGTTGGAAGAGACCTTTAAAGGATCATCAAGTCCAACTGCCTGCCATGGGCAGAGACATTTTGGCTTTACAGGATTTCTGGAATTTACACAACCTGAAAAGTTGCAGGGAGATCTTAGGATAACTAAAAACTGTAATGCAGTCTATGGCCAGGTCTGACAGAGCCAACGTCTCTAAGCAACAGAGAGATGTGGGTTATGGTAGGGAAATAACCAAAAGTTCATTAAAAATTACAGTAGCTGAGATGGTGCCCTCAGATCTGCTTAGGATCGTGTCCTTGGATGGCACAAACCATCCAGGTTTGGCATAGCTTAGTTGGGAACCCACAACCAATTTTCTCGCATTTGCCAAGAAACTTTTTTTTTTGCCCTATGAAAAACATTTAAACGAATAAAGGACCTGGTGGTGGTGGTGGACATGAGACAGTGTGTGCCTAGGTGGGAAAGAAGGCCAGTGGCACCTGGAATCAGAAATAGTGTGACCAGCAGAACCAGGGAAGTGATTCCTCCCCTATACCCGGCACTGTTGAGGTACCTTGAGTGCTGTGTCCATTTCTGGGCTCCTCAATTGAGGAAGGCCATTGAGGGGCTGGAACGCGTCCAAAGAAGGGAACAGAGCTGGGAAAGGGTCTGGAAGCACCAAGAGCAGCTGAGGGAGCTGTGAAAGGGGCTCAGCCTGGAGAAAAGGAGGCTCAAGGGGGCCCTTCTGGCACTGCACAATTCCCTGACAGGAGGGGGCACCCGGGGGGGTCGGCGCCTTATCCCAGTAAACAAGTGACAGGATGAGAGGACACAGTCCTAAGCTGAGCAGGGGAAGTTCATGTTGAACATTAGAAGGACTTTTTTCATGGAAAGGGTGATTAGACCGTGGAGGGGTCTGCCCAGGGATGTGTTGGAGTCCCCATCCCTTGAGGTGTTCAAGGAATGACTGGACGTGGCATTCAGGGCTCTGGTCGGGTTGACAAGGGAGGGATCGGTGAAAGGTTGCATCCTGGAGGTGTGTTCCAGCCTGGATGATTCTGTGATTATGCAGAAGGCGCAGCTTTGCGGGCTGTGCCGGTGCGGAGGCGCTGACAAGCCCAGCGCTCTGCCGTGCTCGCTCCCGCGGTGATTCCCGCGCTGCCGTAAGGGCGACGGCAAGAAACCTCCCCATGCCCTAGGAGCGGGCCCACAGCCGCCATCGCCGCTTTAAGCCGGCACATTCCGCGAGGCGGGGGCAGCTCCAGCCCTGCTACGCTGCGGGACTCCGCTCCCGGCCTGCTCCGCGCCCGCCCCGCCTCGCCTCGCCTCGCCCCGCCGGGCCTCGCCCGTCTCAGCCCGCGGCCGGCGCGGAGCGGTGGCACCCGGCGAGCGAGCGACCCCTCTGCGTGTCCCCGCTGGCTCCCGCAGCCCCGCCATGGGGGGCGGCGGCGAGCGCTGGGCGCTGTGGCTGTGGGTGCTGTGGCTGTGGGTGCCCGCGCGCTGCGGCGCTGCCATGGACGAGTGTGCGGACGAGCGGAGCGGGCGGGCGCAGCGCTGCATGCCCGAGTTCGTGAACGCAGCGTTCAACGCTACGGTGCTGGCCACGCACACGTGCGGGACGCCGGCCGAGGAATACTGCGTGCAGACCGGGGTCACCGGCGTCACCCAGTCCTGCCACCTCTGCGACGCCGCCCAGCCGCACCTGAGCCATGGCGCCGCCTTCCTCACCGACTACAACAGTCCGGCCGACGCGACCTGGTGGCAGAGCCGCACCATGCTGGCCGGCGTGCAGCACCCCACCGCCGTCAACCTCACCCTGCACCTGGGTAAGCGCGGGCAGCGGGGAGGGGGCGAGGGCTCCGGGGCAGGACTGAGCCTGGGCACCGGCGCACACTGGGGATCGCTGCTGGAGAGCAGCTCTGCGGAGAAGCGCGGGGCGTCCTGGTGGACAACGAGCTGTCCCCGGGGCAGGAGCATGCCCTGTGCGCAGCGGTGTCCTCGGGTGCATTAGGACCAACGCGGTCAGCTCTTCCGGGGCTTATCCTGCCCCTGTCTTCAAGCCTGGTGAGGCATATCTGGAGTGCTGTGTCCAGGTCTGGGCTCCTCAGGACACGAGAGGCGTGGAGCTCCTGCAGCAGGTCCAGCAGAGGCTGTGGAGATGATGACTCGAGCATCTCTCTCACAAGGTGGGAGTGTTCAGCTTAGAGAGGAGAAGGCTGAGAGGAGCCCGGTCTGTCCCTGTCTGCAGGGAAGGCTCAGAGGCTGGACACAGCACACTGCTCCCTGGGACCCAGCAATGGGACACAAGACCACGGGCAGAAATGGATGCCCAGGAAGTGCCACCTGAATATGACAAAGAACTTCTTTCCTGTGCAGTGTCTGAGCACTGGAACAGAGACCAGAGAGGGTGTGGAGTCTCTCTGACTGGGAATATTCCAGACCTGTCAGGACACAATCCTGTGCCGTGTACTCTGGGATGACCGTGCCTGAGCAGAGAGGTGGAATCTGATGACCCACTGTGGTCCCTTCCAACCTGCCCCATTCTGTGATTCTGGGTTGACAGGTCACCTGCACACCGGGCATTGCTGGGGCCCTGCCTCGGCGAGTGCCAGTAACCAGGCCCCAAGTGGTCCAGTGTTCAGGGGGTGTCACTGAATCCCCTCTCTGCAGGTCCCCAACCATGTTCACCAGGTCTAAAGCAATGCTGGCTGCACCCCACGATTGTGTTGGGATGTCCTCAGACAGGGGTCTGGCCCTGGGCTGGTTCTTCGTCCCTCAGCTGATAGTTAACTCACATCTGCTCAACAGTGCTTGGTGAACTTGATTTTCAGCATTCTCCAGTGAATATTGCAGGGGTTGTCTATTGCAGTCTTCATTGGATGTTCTGTTGGTTTGTGAGAGGAGGGGCTGCGCTGCCAGAGGCAGCTGGAAGTGGAGCAGGTTGCAGTGATCATGTCCCACCCCATGCACCAGGGATCATAAAGCCATTTAGGTTGGAAAAACAGTAGAAAGGAATTCTTCCCTGTGAGGGTGGTAAGGCATTGGCACAGGTTTTCCCGGAGAAGCTGTAGATGCTCCATCCCAGGAAGTGTCCAAGGCCAGGTTGGACGGGTCTCGGAGCAACGCGGTGCAAGGTGTCCCTGCCCATGGCAGGGCGTGGAATGGGATGAGCCTAAAGTCCCTTCCAACTCAAGCCATTCTGTGATTCTGTGAAAAGCCCTTTAAGATCAAGTCCCAACTAGTAACCCAACACAGCCAAGCTCAGGATTGGATCATAGAGTTTTCCAGACAGCAAGCTTTGGATCCAGGTAGGAGATGTTGATTTGAAAAGTGGCATGTACTGTGGGAAATCACCCGTTCAGGGGCACATCTGCTGTGTGTCCTCTTAGCCCCGGGACAGCAGTGTCCTTTAATTGCTGTGTGGGTTAAGTGTGTCAACAGCCAGCATTGCTGCTGAACTGTAACAGTCAAAAAAAGAAGATGAATTTTCTGATTGGTTGTCGATGCCAGAGGTTCCTTTGGGATAAAGTGTTTTAGCCTTCATGGTGGTTTGTGGACAAGCTTTTCTGTTCATTGAGTTTTTCAATCTATCATGACATGGAGGAAGGGTAATCATTTAGAACTGGAAGACAAACCACCCGAGAGAAAGTTGAAACCACAACTTATATCTTCATGTCATTAAATCAAGTAAATATCAAAGAAAGTCCCACTGCAGCCATTTACAGCTTCTAATCAAGAGCAGCTGTTGAGCATTAAATTTAGTATCAATAACCGTGTAATTCAGGGGAAAAAAAAAGGTGTTAGGGCTTGGAGAGCTGGATCTTGTGAGAGCTCACACCTGCATTGGTGAGATGTAGCTGATGGCACTGAGTCCTGTACCAGGGGTCACCTAATGAGCACATCCATGTGCCCCAGAAGCCTGGAGTGCCTCTCTGCCCTGAAGTGTTTCCTTATGTTTGGAGCTTCAATATAAATACGCCCCATAAGCGTATCTAATCGTACCTCTTTATCTTCCTTCGTACATTAGGAATTTTTCTCCAGACTCCTGGAAAGCAAAGATTTGATCTAAACTACTTTTTTTTTTTAATAACAATCATTGTAATTCTCATTATCAAGGCAAAACTTGTAGACCCATCTGTATTACTGCTGTCCTTGGCTTTGTGCATCCATATGTATATTGTATATATATGTACTGTTCTTTGAAAAACAGTACTGGGAGCAGTGTGCTGTGTCCTGGGCTTTGAAGCAATGCACACATTTCTTTGCTGAAAACAACTACATCTTTGAAATACTGTAGCATTGCAACACTTCCGCTTGTGTTCCAGGTCTGTCTGCAGGCTCCTGGGGCTTTGGGAATTTGCTTTGCCATGTTTTTTGAGTAGAGCACAACTTTAAAGCAGAAGCTGCCTGACCGACTTTGATATGTTTGAGGAGGTTTTTTTGGTCCGATTTTTCCTAATTAGGCTTTTGGGTGGGGTATTTTTAATACAAAGCCTTTTAAGAATCAGAAGCTCGTTGTGGGCATGGTGGAGGTGAAGTTGGTTTTAAGATGACAACAACAAAGCATTTAGCTCTCTGCACAGGTGCTGTGCAACTCTGCGAGTCTCTGAGTTCATGGCAGGTTGAAGAGCTGTGAGTACTGACAGTGCCTTTTTATTTAGCCTGAAATGCCCCAAACTGCTCTGCAGCATTGCTCTTCCCTGCTTTTGTGAGGTCTTAAAACTATTTTTGTTTGAGTGAGCTGCTGGGTGCTGCTTTTGGGTTCTGTGTGCCTGCAGGCACTATGGTCTGTGGGACATTTAATTGTTGACATCACTAAGAGAAAGAGGCAAGGAGCTTGACAAGTATTTATGTACTCGATAGGACATAAAGGCATTCTGGGGCACAAAGCCCTTTCATGCAGTTAGTTCTGCCTGCTCTTTGAGGATTAAGCTCTGTGCTCAGACCCGTATCCTTATTTGATGCTGCAGTTGCCTTCATTTCTGAAAGCCTTGGTGTCCTGAATGGTTAATGCTGTTTTGCACCTGGTCAGGACCAGCTGCATTGACTCTAGGTTTCATGTACACGCTGCCCTGTGCTGAGTTTTTTGGCAGTTTGAGATGTCTTGATTAACATCCAGCGATGTTCAGTGCATGTAGAATAGCATTAACATTTCAGAGGGGCCTGCAAAAGGTCAGTAAGAGCTGCATGTCTGTTGCCAACATGTGAATGTGGATTTCCTTGAATCTCTTTACAATTTGCAGATCCAAACCAGGTTTAAGAACTTCTTGTTTTGGGGCTACGTGCCAGCACAAAGCCTGATACAGAAAAATACAGTGGAGATCGCTACTACTGAGTGAAAGGCTCAGATCTCAGGAGTGTTTGGAGATGAGATCTGTGTCCAGAAGTTAGGGTGCTCCCTGGGGAGAGGGGAATTGAGGTAATCACCACTCCCTGCACCAGGAACATCTGGAGTTATAAAGGTTATTTCTCTTTTTGTGAAAGGGTATTAAGACCCTCTAAGTAAGTAAGAGGCCTGGAGACATCAATTTGCAGCTGTAAATCAGGAGAAGCTGAACCTGTTCACAGGGTGATGTCTGGATAATTAGGTTAGTGAATGAGAGGAGGGGAAAGCATTGCTGTGTCCTTTCTTCTGCTTTTCTTAAAGTATCCCTTGGCTTCCTCATTTTCTATTTCCTCTGAATTTATTACTTATTTAGACTTGACCTAGCCAGTCTTTTTTTTTTTTTTTTTTTTTTTTCTTACTGTTCTCCCACTATGTCCCCATATATTCCCAAAAATAGGAACTTTGAGGCAGTGGTGCCAGCTTTCAAATAGAAGATGGAAGCCAGGACCTTAAACTGCATTGTCTGCTTTTGTTTGAAGCCAGGGTGTCACGTTATTTTTACTGTCTGTGCTGTTTGCTTGTCCTGGGAGCATTGGGATAGTTCTGGCATCTCCCCAGTGCTTTGTGTGCATATGCTTGAGCACAGCATTGCTGTTTAGACTTCTGACACACAGAAACAAAGCCATGTGTTGAAGATGCTCCCTTGAACACTGGAAGAAGGGGAAAAGAGACAGCATGGAGGTACTGGGTACCTCCTTTTTGGTGCTGGGTGCACTTGCTGGGGCAAAGGTTTGTATTTTTTCAAATGCTGTATCATTTTTCAGAGCAGATTCTCACTCTTTCCTTCTGCAGCCCTAATTTCTGTGTGCTTACTGTTGTTTCTACACTTTTTTTTAATCCACTTCTACATGTGCCTTTGTGTTCCTTTCCCAACCAGTTGTACTAGAGCCACCTCTCATTTTTCTCAACCACTTTTACTTTCTGGCCACATCTGCTTGGTTTCAGCTGTTATGGTCCCGGTGTTTAGTTCCTCAGACAGAGAGGCAGCCTCCTCAGCATGCTGGTGGCTGTTCCATGGTGGGGTGACTCCACCTCCACTGAGAGCAGCCATGCTTTTAGCAGCAGCCTGTGAGCTTGGAGCAGTCCAGTCTGGTGTTCCTGGGGCAGGTGACTGTCCACTGCATCTCAGCAGGGATGGTGTCCAGATGTGCTTGGCCAATGATGCTGGTGACCTCAGCTATGAATTCAGGACTATCTGGAAGGCAGAAAAGATCAATTCCTGCCTCTGTCATTGTCTCAGAAAGGGAGGCAATGTTTGGTGCTGGAAGCAGCCCTCTGGTAGGCTGCCTTTGAAGAAGGAAGGTGAAATTGCTGGTTGCCTTGGTTAAAATCATGTCAGCTCCTGAAGTCCTCACTGTAGCCCAGCCTGTGGAAACTCATGTCACCGGGCTGGAAGGTGTCTTGTATATGAAATAAAGAAAAACTTGTGAAAGCTGTTGGTTGCTAAAGAAATGAGGTGCCTGTGTCCTTCACCTCCCCCTTTCCTGCTCGCTCAGTCCTTTATTTGGCTCTGAGGAGAGCGATGATGCTCAGTTATATATACTGTGCCGTGGTTTGGGGCATGACTGCCATTTGAAGGCATTTACAAGGAAACCCAGGCAAGTTGCCAGTTCTTGTGCTCAGCCCTGGCTTGATTTGCCCGTTGTTTTTAGCAGGCAAGAGTTTTTTTTGAGTTACTGTAGAAAACCAGTGGGGCTTTTTTCAGAAGGGAGAGCTATGAAATGTGACTTAAATGAAGTAGGTAGTTTATACCACCGGGATGCAGTTGCTCTGCTTTATTCAGTGCAGCGATGCCTTCAGTCTGCCAGTTATCCCATTAAAACTTTATGAGGCTGTGGTTTGCTCTTTCCTTAGGGAACCACCGTGGTAAAACCAAGTGCAAGCAAGCAGGGTGTGTGCACGTGAAGCTTTGCCCCAGTGTAGCTGCAATTTAAAAACGCGGTGGTAATTAAGGCATTGGGAGGGCATTTCCAGCTCCAAGGCTGGTGTTCAGGGTGTGTCAGGAGCCTGGGCTTTGCCGTGGTATTTGTGGAGCCCTCGGGGAGACGCTATTTTAGTTGGTCTCGCAAAGGCTTGATTTACATTGTGCAGGTTTCAACATGAGTACTGAAGAGATCAGGGCTTTTAATGACCAGCAGTTATTCAGTACAGTTATATAAAGATATCGCTTCCTGCCTGCACTTCAAATTCCCAAGTTTTTCTTCTAGTCTGTCTCGGGATGCTGCTGCTGCTGTGTGACGCCTTTGGGAATACTATACATGGCAGAACACTTATTTTAGGGGGTGGAGAGAGCTGGAATTCTGTGGTATTTTGCTGCAAAACCAGCTGCTATTTGTGGTGCTTGCCCTGAGTTGGTAGAAGAAATAGTCGCAGGTTTTCCCGACATACTCAGTTCCTTTTGTAGGTTTAAACCTTTGAAACTGTTTGCTGCTCAGAGTTGTTAGCATGCTGAAAAGCTTCTGGCTTATTAGGTACCGTTTCTCTTGTAGCCTGAGGCTTTGGGAGGTTCTTGTGGCCTCTCAGTCTGCAAGTGAAAAATCCCAGGCTGCCGCTTCCCACGGAAATGAAAAACGAGATTGCTCTGCAAACAATACTTAGAGGAAAGAATTTCCAATGTAGATGGATGGGATGGGAAGTTTGGGTCTTGTGTTCACCATAAGAAGAAGGGCTGTGAGCATTATGCTTACCACCTTTGTCCAGCTGAGACTCTCGCTTGTGTTCTGGGGCCCTAACTCAATTCTCACTGCCACTGGTGAGGCTGTGTGGAGTGATTTTACTGTCTAGCTCCATGCTCTTCCCGTGGGTTAACTGGGATATGGGTTCTGGCATGTTAAATGTCACATCTAAAGTCTCCATTCCTGGTCTGTAATACCCTTTGGAAGCTCAGTCTGGGCTGCTACCCCCGTGTAAGCTCTGGCATGTGAAGAACCATTCTAACCTGCTATTACAGATCTCTTAACCTTGCTTATTGGTGGCTACCACGGTGTGTTTTGATCAGGAAATAACATGAGTTTCATAGTTTTCCAATAAATTGCACAAATCTTGCTGCACCTTTGTCTCATCACGCACAAAGGAATATGTTTTTCCCCTTCTAAATACAGCATGGCCCTGTGTGTCTCAAATCAAGCTTTACAGCCTTTAAGTCAGGGATGAATGTGGCTGCTTGTGTTGAGGACATCACTAGCTGTGTTTGAAACTCTTTGTAATATTAGAATAATCTCTTAGCCATTTCCAGAGGGTGTACTGGAGATTGCTCATTGTCCACAGCATTCCATGAGTAACACTGGGTTTTTAGCAGTGTGCTGGTGATGTTGGTTGTCACATCAGCATTGAGGAGAGCTTCACAAACTGCTAACAAACCAGCTGTGCTCTGAGATTAGAGAGCTGCTGCTATAGACATGTACAGTTGTCAGACAGGACCAGGAATACTGAGAGGAGAAGCTGCCTTTTGTAGTTTGCCAAACCAAAGGTGCAAACTGTTGGTAGCCTTGGTGGGGTTTCAGGTATTTTGAGGTAAAACGTAATAATTTCTAGGAATTATTCTCATGCAGAAGCTTGGAAAATGTTGAAAACTCATCAGCTGTAAAAGGATCTGAAGTAACAAGGTAATTTTATTTAAATTTAAAGTAAGTCTCAGTCTTTTTTTCTACCAGCCCAGCTCTGTTTGAGAGATCTTCCACCAAAAAACCCCCAAATCCCCACCAACCCCCTCATATATTATTCAGTGGTCTTCAGCATTCTGTTTGAAACTGGGTGGCAAAGCACTTTTTGTTTCCATGCTTCTACTTGTTTTAGATATTCCAGTGTGATAGTCATCAAAGAGCTGTTTCCAGTGGTAATCATGCCTGCAGTTCTGACACAACACAGCTGTGTTCAGCAATGGAGAATTTCAAGATTTCTTCATTTAGAAATATTAACCAAAAACTATCCAGAAACTATTATTGGACTTTTTTTTTTTTTTTTTTTGTTGGTAGGTAAGCTAGTACCATCTTGTACATGGGAGGTACTTTTCCAGGGAGCTTGAGGCCTTATTTGTACAGTTCTTTGGGAGGTTGGTGTTTTTGTGGGGGAAGGGGAAGACTTTTAAAGTGTTATAGAGATCACATATTGAAAACTTGAGAAGACCCAGGGTTTGTGGGCTCTTGGCTCAACTTTCTGCAACGTTCTCATTTCTGCTAAGACTTTGTTATGCTTTGAGAACTGTTTATCTGACTTGGCTTTGTAGTGTGTCCCATGTTTTACAGGAGAACAAGGTAAATGGCTATTTCATCCTCGGGGGCCTGAGATGCTCCTGTGGGAAGGCCAGGGTGCAGAACTGTTAAATGGCTTCAGGAGTGGCAGCTGGCCTGAAGTGGAAAGCAGGCACACCTGACCCTTTCATTGCTCTCAACCCTCTGTAATCACCTCTTTAAAAAACACCCCAAGCCCCTTTAAACCTACTAAATATCAAAACCTGCTTGACAACAGATTGTTCAGCATGTGTGTGTTCAAATAGGCAGTGGCTGGCTGAACATGCTAGCCCTTGGCTTTCCAATGAGTTCCCTGAAATGCTCATTCCTTTGGGTGCTCCAAGGCTGAGGGAGCACTGTGGAGTTTGGGCTTGGCACCAGCCCAGCTCTAAGCACTCTGCTTTCTTCTTACAAGTTTTTTTTCAAAGTCTCTTTTATAGCTCAACCTGCTTGGCATCAGCAGAGACCTTGTTCCTACCACAGTGAGCACCTTCTTGTGCAGCATGTTGTACTTGTGCCAGTTTGATTTATTTTGGTGGGGGGAAAGTATCAGGGTTGCTCAACACGTTGTTTTTTAACTTTTTAAAAATATATTCTTTCCTTTCCCTGTGTACTTTGTTTCAGGAAGGTGAATCTTTCTTATCTTTGAATTAAAAGATAATGTTCCTTGGAGTCTTTTTAAGGAAATGGTTGCGTTGAACCTCTTCAAGAGGGATAAAGGGACTGTTTTCATGGTGCTTTCTTATACTCCACAGCCTTCTAAATACATTATAAGTCAAGTGCTTTGAAACTCTCAGTTTGTGTTGGATGTTATCTCTTATTGAGATTAGTGGAATGAAAATTCAGTCCCTTCTGGAAAAAGTACCATCAAATGCTTCTTGATGTCAGTTTATGTGGGACTGTTTGACTGAAAGAATAGAAGATATTCTTATCCTGGGACCTGCGTGGTCAGCTCCAATAATGATTATTTTTAGTTCTTTCATCTGCAGTCCTTTGCATGCTCCCATCCGGTGGGATATTGCAATGGGATTTTTTTCCCAGCAGCTTGCAGGGCTGGTCCCTGGGGAGTAGCCCTGCTCAGGCTGCCCTGCCTGCTGCCCCTGCCTCTCGGCTTCTGAAAAAACGTGGCCTATTTGTGAGGATTCAGCGTGTCTCCCTCTGTCCTGCTCCTGGCTGTGGCTGTCAAGGTGCTGGACTTGGCCCAGCAGCCTCCTTTTATTTTTGACAGCAGCTGCTGCTTCCTTTGCTTTCGCTGCTGCCTTCCTGGGGCTCGTGGCTCCTGCTGTCCTCGCTGGAGTTACATGGGACAGGGATTTCTCAATCTAGTTGATGAGCTTGTTAAGAAACTGTTGCTGAAGTCCGTGATTGCTCAAACCTTGCAGATCTCCTGTTTGCTTGTGTTTTCTGTCTCCTTTCTCCCTTTCTTCTCCTTCCTGAACCTCCTTGCAGTCTTGCTGGATTTCATCTCCTTCCCACTCCTGGTTTCCTGGTGCTGAGATGTCCCTGGGCTGTGCAGTTTGGGAAGGTAACCTCCTTCCTGGGGTGAGGTTTTTTAGCCAAGATCTCTGACAATTCTAGTCCTGGCAGCAACCTTGGCCTGCCTGGGTAGCATTGCTGCTGCCCTTGTACACTCACTGCTTTATACACCTGTACAAGGTGCTGGTGGTTTCATTTTGGTTAGACTGAGAAATACAACGCAAGTTTGAAGTCTTTAAATGCTCAGTATTCTGTAGTTTCTCACCTTGCATGTGTTAGAGTTCTGGGGGGAGGTGGGAGCCCCGGATCCAACGGCAGTTACAAGTTTTTCTCAATTGAGGCAATATTTTTTGCCATAAAAACAAATGTTTGTCTCTGTTGATGCTCAGCAGGGTTATGAAGGAGAAATTAAAAGCTTGGAGTAAAGAGATTTGGGGCTGCAGGGATGGGGCAGCTGCTGCAGAGCCAGTGCCACTGCCAGAGCAAAATGTGAACTCTAATTAAAGCAATGACCCACTATCATTGTGTAATGTCTACTTAATGAAATCTAGTTCTTGCCCTACTTGCCCTCCCTGTCCCTGCCTTGCCCTTCTGGGCTTGCAGGTGGAGCTGGGAGGGTTGCTGGGCACTAGGATGGCTCTTCCATGCCCTCCATCCATGCTCTGCAGGCATGATTTTACCAGTCAAATTATGGGCTTTACACGAGTCACTGCCCTTCTGCTTTCTAAGCAGAGTGACTCTGCACACATCCGTGTGTGCTGCCCCTTTCTCACACCCTCCCTCCCCATGGCCAGCCCACACTGCAGGGGGGTGAGCAGGGCTGCTCCTGGGCCAGCTAAACCCTGCTTCTTTATGGAACAAAGTACAGATTATTTCAGAAGTGATGATACACAGATGAGCCTTTTACAAAAGCTTTGTAGCACTTTTAGGAAGTAAGGGCCTTTTTTACTGCTAGCAACTTAAGATTTATTTTGTCTGCCACGTTTTTCCTTGTAGCCTTATTTTCCTATGCTTCTGTTCCTTGTAAGATGCAGGAGCTGTGTCAGGAGAAGCCCACAACTGTTTTGGGAGATGCTGAAAAGGCTGTGGGGCACTCCTTTGCACCCCACATTGGTTCTCTCAATTCCCTGTCAGACTGGCACCAGTTTTTGAGTATGGAGCATGCAATTTCATTAAAAAAATAATCCAAGAGGCACTCTTAGAAAAATCTTTATTTCATATCCAGTGATACATTTAGAGCTCTAGGAAAATGCATTTGTCTGTGGCTCCGGAAGTACAAGGGTACCCCTGGGAAAAACTATATAACAAGATTCCCAAAGCCAGGTTTGTTTCCTTGTGCTTTGATTTTCTGCAAGTTCAACCAAAAACATGGTAGTAGCATGTTTTTTTTGATGGTAGGTCATGTTTTGCTCATAATTCATAGCCCTATCATGTTGAAAATTGCTTGGTGCAGCTGTGGCACTGGCAGCTCATGAGCACCACAGTCACCAGCAGAGACTGAGAACTTGTAATAACTCTTATGTCAGGGAAAGCACTGGGCTAGTTTTCTGGTGCACTTGAAGCAGTTGGCTCTGGTTTTGTTGTAGTTACTCAGCAAATTAATGGTTAATTCATCAAGGATTTGGATATGCAGTTAGAACAGTGCTGTGGTCTGACACTGATCTCTGCCTGGACAGTGACACTAACTGTTATCTGGAAAAAGTTAAAAATGTTCATAGGAATCTCAGTTCTTCCTGTTGTGAAACCTTGAACTGAATGTCTCCTCGTTAATTTGTCTATGAATTTATCACCTTTTTCATATCAGCCATTCAGTCTGTCTTGTAACTTCAAGGCTGTGGAATGTTCTTTTGGGAACTGTGTGTTAGAACATTAACATGCTGCTCTGGTGGGTGGGAGGGACCCTGTCTTCCAGCCTTTCTGTCCTACAAATCCTGATTTTCTTTATTGCTATTACCCAGAAAAAGTCAAAGTTGACTTGAAAGCAGTGGGAGGGAATGAAGTGTTTTGAAAGGATGATCCCATCGATGGGAGTGATGTTGAATGCTGGGGTACAGAGATTGGTTGTGGGAAGAGAGGTGGTTCAGCCAGAGGGACAGAATTTGGAATTGTTAATCTGCTTCATTAGAGCTGTGTACCAGAAAGTTTGAACTGTGCCTGGCTAAATCGCATGAGGCTTTGAAATTCACAGCAGTGCTGGCAGCCCGCTGGCGTTTGTCCTTCCTGCAGACAAACACACGGCTGCATCCCCGGTGCTCAGCACCCCACTGTTCCCTCCGGCCCCTGCAGAAAGCTGCTCTTGGCGACGGGCAAAGTGCAAGAGAGCAGGGGGAATGAACCTCCAGGAAATGAGTTGGTGTTGCCATTGGACCCATGGAGGACGTGAAAGCATGAAGAGTTTGATTCACTTCTGCGCTCTGTGTGTGTGATTGATGTAACAGGGTAAAATGTTCTCTGTCACACCCCTCTGAGGAGTGACACGGGTGCTGCCTTGCTTAAAAAAATTTGCTGGTAGGAGTCTGAGCTGTTGTTGTGGTTTGACACTGGCCAAAAACCAGGCACTTACGAAAATCATTCATTTCTTTTCCTCTGCTATAGCTGAGCAGAGGAGAGGAAAAAAATCCCAAAGGACTCAATGATAGGAGAAAAACACTTTAAGAGCGAAACAGGTTCAAACTTAAACAATATGAAGAAAATGTATTATTATCAGAATTAAAAATGGGTAATGAGAACTAAAATAAACCTTTAGAACACCTTTTTCCCCCTTCCAGCCCCTCCTTCCTTCTCACTGACAGCGCAGGGAAACAGAACATGGGGTCTTTATTCAGTTTGTCACTTCTAAAAATCTTTCTTCAGTTTGCTTAGGGAGAGCAGTCTCTTTTGCTGTGCCCTGGGGTGCCTCCCATGGGAGAGGAGTTTTCTGTGAACTTCTCCAATGTGGTTCTAATTTTCATGGGTAGCAGTCCTGCCTGACCAGCCATGAATCCCCTCCATGGGCAAAACAGTCTTCCCAAACTGCATGGCATGGATCCTTTTAGTTCATGGGGTGTAGTCTGTTAAAGATGAGCTGTTCTAATTGGGAGCAGGGGTCTTCTGTCTCTGGAAGCAAGGGCCTTTCTCTCTCTGTTTTGGTGTCTAGAGCTTTTTAGCATCCACTTGTTCCAGTGTGAGCACCTTTTCTTACAGGCTCCAAGTGGATCTCTGCATCTCCCTATGCAGTTCATGAATTACAGGGAAACAGTTTGTTATGTTATAGTCCTCACCATGGCTTGCAGAAGAATCTCATCTCCAATGCCTGGAGCACGTCCTCCCATTCTTTCCTTTCACCAACCTTAGTGTTGCCATGTTGTTTTCTTCACATGTCTTCACCTTGTCCTTTTTTTCTGACTTGGGAAAAAGTTGTCATTCGTAGGTTTGTTTGTTATCAAGCTCTGTCAGTTGAAAAGTTCTTACAGGGTTTTGCAGTGCTGAAAGGTTGATCTCATCTGTGCTCCTTATCAGGGAATTGCTCACTGTGGTCCCTGCCGTGGCAGTTGCTTCAGTGGTACTACAGGGTGTCTTGTCAGGTGTAAAATAAGAATAGCCTTAAAAACAAATAAGAAAAAAATCCATGGTGGCTTTCTGCATGTCCTGCTTCATGAGGTAGATGCTGAAACCACTTCCTTATTTTTGCATCTGCTTGCAGAGAAATAAGAGCCTTTAGGCCAAGTGACCGTGGTTTGCAGAGTGGAACATTATATGCTTTTTATCATAGAGGTAATGGTTAATTAGTAAAGTTCTAGTAGCAGAGGTTTGCTTTTAAGTGCAAACAAGCATTAGTAGTTAAAAGAATGTATTATTCCTAGATCTGTGTGCTTCCTTTGCATCCTTTAGAAAGATATGTTTAAAGATTCCAAAGGGGAAGATTCATATCCTTATTGGAAAAGATTACTGGTCATGCTGAATCAGTAATTTAAAAAGGATTAATAAATAATTGGTAAGGAAATCCTGAAATACCTTCATTTTACTGTGTATAAAGAACACACGCCACTGTTTATCTGAAGTACGCTACCAAGGTAAAGCAATCAAATGTCATTAAACTTCTTCCTTTCAGTACATAATGAGAACTAATAAGAAAGGTGGGGACAGACCTTTTAAGAGGGCCTGTAGTGATAGGACAAGTGGTGATGTTTTTAAACTAAAACAGCGTTGATTCAGACTAGGTATCAGGAAGAAATGAGGGTGGTAAAACAGTGGAACAGGTTACCCGAGAGGTGGTGGATGGAAACATTCAAGGCTGGGTTGGATGGAACTCTGAGCCACCTGCTCTGGTTGCAGATGTCCCTGCTCGTTGCAGGGGATTTAAAAATCTCTTCCAACCCAAAGCATTCTATAATTCTCCAGAATGAAGTGTAAGCCGTAAGGATGAGCTGGTGGGGGCTTGGGTTTTCTGTCAGGAGCTGTTCCAAGACTTGCCATGTAACTCTGTACTGTATGTCCAGACCCTTTTTTTGTCCTGCACATCTGCTGCTTCCCCTCTCTCTTCTTCCACCACCCAAGGCTTTCGTGCTGACAGTCATGCTTTGTGTTCAGTTGCTGTGACAACATAGTGCAAGGCAGAAGCATTTTGTGTGTGTGAATCGTGCAGTGCCCTTGCAGAATAGCTGTCCTGGGGCTCAGTGGAATGCCTGAAATCTGGGCAGCAAGGAATGAAGGTGTGACTTCACAGCCTCTCAAAGGTACACTGGTGTCTCTCAGCCCTGCCCACTTATTGCAGCTGGAGGCAAGGAACCATGCAGCCCTCGGCTGGTTGGATCAGTTTGCTTGCTTAAGTGCCAGCAGTTAATTCGATGGAAAGATAACCTTTTGGTGGCCTTGGTGATACTGAGGTGTGCCTGGGGCCATGTAAGTGCTGGCTGGTGGGAAAGAACACCAGGATGCACAGCCCAGGGACAAGGGACATACTTATCCTAGTCGCAGACAATTTTGAAAACATCCCAAAACTTTTTTAGAAGAACTTGTGTGATGAGAATTGAGGAAGAAATTGCTCCCTGTGATGATGGTGAGGTCCTGGCACAGGCTGCCCAGAGAAACTGTGGCTGCCGTATCCCTGCGAGTGTCCAAGGCCAGGTTGGACCAGGCTTGGAGCAGTGTGGTCTAATGGAAAGTGTTCTTTCCCATGGCAGGCTTTAAGGTCCCTTCCAACTCAAACAATTCTGATATTCTCTGATGCTAAGACAAACTCAAAAGAGTGAACTTTGAATTATGAGAAGCTACTGTGAGCTTTCAAAACTCAGACTTCTATCAAAGGAAGGAACAAGCAATTTGAAATTTCCGCTTTTATATCTTCCACATGGGAGCAGCTCATTAGGTGAAGCAAGAAATGAGAAAAAGGTAGAGAGAGATCAGAGAACATTTCTGAGGAAGGGCTTTCTTAGAAAAGGCATTCATGTCTATGTTTAAGTTAAAAACCGGAATTCTTCTAGAGTTTTACTTTATGCAAAACCTCTTTAGAGATTGAGCTGTCCTAGCTTGTTTTAGCTGACTTTGAATAGCAAGTAATAATGAGATATGCATTTTAAAAATAATAACCCACTAGGTGGACCAAGTGATATTTATGTATTTGCTTGACTAGCCTAGAAGCAGATTCAAGGGCAACAGATGGATCTAGACTAAAAATCTACTTGATAGACACTTGTTAGTCTTTTTAAAGCTTTTCATCACAAAGAGCTATTAAAAAAATAACGTGAAAGTAAAAATTTCCCATAAATGATGCTGAAGATGGAGATAGTGCATTCCAGTGCAATTGAAATTACAGGTTTACTCATTTTAGAATTAATAACATCATAATAATTTACTTTTTGGTTTGTGAGTTCAAAGTTCTCATGGTGATGGATGAGATAAAGCCTGTGAAGGAGTTTTGCTCCTCTTGATATTCATTGCATATCTAAGAGTTAAACATAAGGAGAGAGGGTGGCTGAAGTGATTTGGGTTAATTACTGAAACAGCTCTTGCTGTTGCGTCAGCATTTCTTTCTTTTCATCTCTTAGGAAGCTTTTTAACAAAAGTTGGCATATGTGTCTCCTAGGTGGAGGTTTTCTTGCAAGTCACCTGCCACCTGTACAGAGCTGCTCTTCAAACAGAGACAACCAATGAATGGTGATAAATCTTTGCAGTTTATAGTTATAAAAATGGTAATGCCTTCTGGTTTTGGGGACAAAAAAAAAGCATTCTTTGATCCTGCAAGTGAACTGTATTTATTGGTCCTAGAGAGAGGATTGAGGTTTTTTATGCAACTTTCACCTACTTGCTTAATCTTCTGCGTGCCTGGAGGAGTGGAAAACAAGTTTAGCATACCTGAGAGCTTTTCTTAGTGAGGTCTCCCTTTAGTTCCTGTCGTGCCCACACAGAGCTAAAGATGAGCAAGAAGACCCCCAGAGCAACGCATTTTTGCATGGGTATGCAGCAGTTCCTGCCCCGTCAACTCTTATTGGAAAGGTGCAGCCAATTGCTGACCTGGAGCTGCCTCTGATGTGCTGGGAAGAGGTTTTGAGATCACCAATGGAGTGTTCAGGTTGTGGGAGTGCTCGTGTAGAGTGTGCACCAAGGTCGTTTCTGGTTTAATCCTGGTTGGAATCAGAGCATGTGGACAGATGCACTTCCATCAGATCAGGGAAAGCTGCTTTGCAAGGCCAGGCACAGCATTGTAGTGCAACTTCATCATTCCCTCTCGCTCACATTTTGGGGAAGGGTGGGGAAGAGTCAGCTCCCTCCTCCCCAGATAATGCTTGAAAGCTGTCCAGAGTGGGCTTGGTTTCAGAAGCAGTGTGAAGTCACTGGAAGATGTAAGCTGCAGGGTCTTGCTGGGGCTTTTGGGGTGCTGAGCCCGCCCTTGCTGCTGAGAGAGTCTGAAAAACCTCTGGATCTTTTTATTTTTGATGCTGAATGCATCCTTAGCTCCCAAGGCAGTGAGTTTGTGATTGCTCTGGAGCAGGGTGTCTCCAGCTCCAGCACAAGCTGAATCCTGCCAGCAAGGCAAGCAAGGGCTTGTTGGCTAAAGATAGCGTGCACACATGTACCCGGGCCAGGGGGGTTACAGAGCTCTGCAAGCACAATGATTTACAGTCATCCTAGACATCCTCAGGAAAATTAAAGGAATGCATCCAATAAGTAACAAACCATTTAAGGCCAGCTTTATCCTTTATAGCACCTATTCTCAGTGGCAGCCATCCCAGATGACACTGCATCACATAAGCACATAGGGCACTGACCTTTGCATCAGATTCAACCTCGCCCTGTGCCCCCAGGCGACCAGGCATGGTTTTTGGCATCTCTCCTGTCTTTGAGGCCAGTATATGTTTGTAATTCAGTAATCTGCTGCAAATCATCTGGGCTGCCTACGGTTGTGGCTTGTGCTTATGTTATTTGGGCTGGTCCTGAAGAAAGTTCTGCTCAACTCTCATTTAGTTATACTTCCTTTAGATTTATTAAATAGTTGTCTTCTGCGTGGATGGAAAAATGTTAAAAATAGAGCACTCAAGGTGGGGCTATTGTGTTGGTGTTGACAGGTTCACTGAAAGCTGAAGCAGGTCTTGTATTTTAAGAAGCACCAGGTTTTGGAAGGAGTTGTGCTCGCTGATGTCCTCTTGACCTCATATGAAGGAGCTGCTTTTCTGTCTCTTGGATAAATTGGGGTTTAGTGTGCTACTATTCACCAGCATGTGTGATTATTTTAAGTAATTGACTGAGCTTGGGATTTCTGAAGAATTGGGTTTTTTTCTTGTTGATTGCTGTGCAGTCATATATAAGGAAACAAGGCACAAGTAATGATACAGAGGAAAAAATGCCAGTGTAGTGATCTGTACCATACAGAAAATAAGGTTTTGCAGTTTTCCTTTCCCCAGTAGTTGTAACTGCTGTAAAAAAAAATTCTTTGTTTTCAGGACCCCTAACTTAGTCGAGCTTGCCTCAAACCAATGCTGTGCCTTTCAGATGTGAAGGTAAAGGCAGGCAGGACCTTTATTTGGTGGGATTCTTTAACTGTGAAGTGATGTCCCCAAACGTAAACCTGAACCACAAGTCTCTCTGGCCATCGTGGTTGCAGAGACAAGATTCCAGATGTAAACAGTGCATGGAATGATGAGGAGCAATTTCCTGATTCTCCCATCTCGAGCTGTTTTCTTTACAACAGCTGTCAGCTGTTAATATCTGCATTTTGTCATTCTGGAAATCTTAGCAGTGACCACACAGCTTTTATTGCAGTGTGTCTGATGGCGTGAGCAGATACACAGGCTTATGTCAGGCCTGCGTGGGCACTTGCCAGGTATTGTCCTGTATCCATCTGTCTGTCTCTTGTGCAGCTGTGAAAGTCACCTGTAACTTGTGTGGAATTGCAGTTCTGTGGGAAACTGGGACATGGAATAAATATAAAGGAAAGGTAACAAGCTGTGGGGTTGTGGTTTTTGCTTTTTTGTTAGCCTTCCTAAAATGGTAGGAATAAGGGAGGTTTTCTGAAGTTCAGGTTTTGGCAACATAGTAATTGCTCCTTTCTGCCTTCCATTGTGCTGCACAGATGTCTTTTTAGCCTCTTCCTGTTGTGAGGATTCCCTCCTATTTAGTAGGATCATCTCATCTTCCAGCTCCTGGCTCAGCAGGGAAGTGTTATTTTGGTAAGGAGCAGTTAATGGTGCTTCCTCAGACTTCCCCAGACTCAGAACGATCATCAGATAATAAATACATCATCAGGAGGATTCTCCTTTCTGTGCAGCTTTGTGACTTGAGTATCAGATGGTCTTAAAAATATAAAGAGATCTTAAAAAGTGTATATGGAAAAAACATGGTAAAAAGAACTGGGTTACTTCCTATTGCTTACTGGTGCCTTTGTTGCAGAAGTGCTAAAGTTTGTTGCTTTGTTGGCCGTGGTTGGTGTGTGGCAGTGCTGAGGCTGGAGCTGGTGGGAAGCAATGCTCCCTGACTTCATATGGAACTCATGTGGATGTAAATGTGTTCAGAGTGAGTGCACACATGTACTTCCCATCTTCAGAAGTTAATTGTAAAACGATTTTAATATCTCTGGAGATATTTAGTTGGCAAGTATTCAACTTAAAAAAAATAGTGGGGACTATAGGTTTTTTTAATGAGAAAATACTGTTATGCTGAGGCTTTTTTGGAGTTCAAATGAGTACCATGCTTCTTTAAGCCTTTTTTAAAAACTTTTATTTATCCTTGTGGTTGTAAGTTACGAAATAGTCACTGCCATAGGTCACAATATTTCTGTACTAAATTTGGGAGGTTGCATTTTCCCTGGGAACTTTGTTGTCAGGTTGGTACAGCAAGCTTTAACTCCTTGGCTGTTGGGAGAAAGAGGTTCTTCATTCCATTCCTTTTTAATATTTTTGGTTTTTGCTTCCAGTGCATTTCTATTCACTACCTTTTTCACAGTTGTGGAAGACACTGAGACTCGAAGTGGTAGAGCTGTTGCAGCCACTTGGTTTCAGTGTTTGTCTTGCCTCCTGTCCAAGACTTTCTTTCTTCTTTGTGGTTTCTCATTATGTTTTGCCAAACCCCTGTATTTCAGGGCTACTTCCTGCTTGTGGCTTTGTACCAGCTTGGGAATCTCCACATAATTGTACTTTGCTTTTAATGTGTGATAGAAGCAAAACTGCAGGAGGTGAAAGTGTAGAAAGCAATGAAAATGTGTGAAAGAGATCCAGGGGTTTTCCGTGTTTCTTTCCAGCTCTTTGCATATGATTATTTTGCATTTAAAAACTAATAAATGACACTACTTTATTTTTTCCCCTATGGTATTATAGCTAGTCAAATTTTTATTAAAAGAAATAAAACTAAGAAAGGCAGACCTAGAGATCAGTGGTCTTCACCTGGCTGTAAGTGCCTGGACTTCAACAGCCATGGCAAATGATGCAAAAGTGCAGTAAAAAGCCAAGCTGCTCTTCATGCCTTCCTCTTTTGTTTACTAGTAATTTTCCCAAAATTAAATGCTGCTGACAAAAGGGATTGCTCAACACATTGGAGTATGTGTCCCAATGGATCTGTAGATTATCTGCCCTTCTGGCAGAGGCCCTGCAGGACATTCAGTGACCAGTGGTTGGCCAGGCTACAGCTTCCAGCTGGGGCATGGTGGAGGTGACACATGGTCCAAGCACAAGCAGCCAGGGCACTGCCATGCTGAAGACAGTAGAAATGGTACTGGACCAGCTTGAAACCTCAAGGCCAGGTCTGTGCTATGAGTAGATGATGGGTGGAAAACCATCTCTGGCTTGGTAGTCAAAGTGCACTGTGTTAGAAATTCAAGTGTGCTGCTAAAAGTCCTTTATACGTTTTACGTATTACTTTCTGAAGGGCTTTCTGAAGGTGTCATCGTTTGGCTGCTGTGGCTGTCAGGCCCAGAAAAACCTCTTGTGAGGATTTTTCCAGCCCAGCTTTCTCAGGCTCAGCTAGGATTCTTTCCCAAGCTAACTGCTTTTCTCTAAACATAAGAGAGGAATTAAAAACAAAGATAAACACCTGCTGGATACGTGAGAATGCCTGGCAAAGAGGTGTTACTTTCTCTGGACCAATAAGCTAGTGCTTTGTCTCTGTCCCATGAAGTCTATTATAAAAAGTAGGACCAGATTTGAAATAAAGGGCTTTTCTTCCTTCTCCTCTCCTGCATGGAGGAGGTATGTTACTGTGTTCTTTTCACCACTCCTAAGCCCCACACGGTAACAGGCTGCTGCCAGCCCCGGGTTGGAGACCTGAACAAAAAAGCACTCAACCCCCCCAGGTTCACTTTATCCATAGTGACACATAGGTGCTGTTGCTGTTAGCTGGGATACCCCTTCCCAGGCCCACCATGGCCCTCAGGGGCTTGCAGGGTATGTTCCAAGGGTCTGCTCTCCAGCCCAACTGCCCTGGGATACTCCAGCACACTGTTGGAAGCTAATAGGCTTTTCCTGAGGATTTCTTAAGCACATAGGCATTAAAATTCTCTCCAAAAACACAGGGAAACAATTAAGGGTAAAACCCTAGGAAAGGAACCCGGTTGATCCTATTGTTTCTGGGATCTGCAGCTTTCCTGTTTACTCAGCCGGGCTTTCAAATTTTTGTCCTGCTGCTTAGAAGTAAAGT
This sequence comes from Acridotheres tristis, assembly GCA_037013685.1. NCBI lineage: Eukaryota > Metazoa > Chordata > Aves > Passeriformes > Sturnidae > Acridotheres > Acridotheres tristis. Next base: position 24,576,827 of record CM072895.1, read on the forward strand.
GCAACCCAAACCAGTATTTAGTTCCTTCTATTTTTCTTTGTATTCTAGGGACAGCATAGCCCCTTGAAAGGAGGCTTTGCAGAGGTAGAAATTGCCAGGTGCTGATTTTTACTGTGCTTTTCTGCTAGAGACTTGCTGCCTTTGAGGTGAATTAAAATGTTTCAAAAATTTAATTACAAAATTATGAAGTCTTCTATATGTATGTATTGGGAATTGGCATACAGCTTCATTGCCTCACTCTGCTCTAAAAAAGTTCAATGAGTGACGGAGAAGTATAAGATTAAACAGACAAGATTGAAAATCCTTTAGGGCTGTCTAGTAACTGACCATCAAAGTGGCTTTTGCCCCTCTGATCCACTTGGTCTGTGTGGGTGAGGAGAAGGTCTGTGCGATTTCTTGGGATCTGGGAGTGGCAGGCAGCTCTGAAGTTGAGGGTTTTGTCAGCAAGCTGAGATAGCTGGGAGCTCTCAGCTAGGTGCTTCCTTCCTAACCTCTTCAGCGGAGCACTCTCAGCTAAATGAAGTTTTGCCAAAATAAGCAATAGCAGTATATCACCAGGAATGACTGACTTTAAAGCCTTGTGAAGAGAAGTTGTCTGGACACTGTAGCAGGATAACGTTTTTATATTCCTATTTTTTAAAGCACAAGGCGGGATTGCAGAGGCAGAGTTTCATGTTCTTGATCTGAAGTGAACCAGTAGGGAAAATGCCACATTATTTTTCTGGAGTGAGAAATGTTTTGTACCTCTACCCAGCCTACTCATGGGGTGATGCTCCTGGAAGGAGCAAGGTGCTGATCTACAACTGTGATAACTCATTACAGTTTTGTTCCTGAAAAATGTCAGGGACATTCTGTTTCTGTTCCAGAAAAAGAACAGAAACAAACTTCAAAACCTTGGAGGTTGCTATGAAACAGAAGTGTCTTCCCCTTGGCTCTATTAATAAAGCCTTTAAATACACCCAATGCTGAATTCCCTTGCCATTGCTGGTGGGGTACATTGTCATGTATGGCTGGTAGGTATCTTCTCTTGTCACCAAACGTGTGTTTGGTTGTGGATTCACTGAACTACTTCAGGCAGATTTAGGGTCCTGTGTGTTGCCTGTCTTGTGGTACTGGTACAGAGGAGTGTGGTTTTCTGCTCCTATTTTGTGCAGGTGGAGGAAAATAATTTTGATCTTTTAATACTTCAAAATTAAAAAAAAATATTTTAGAAAATACAGCTGTCTTGCACATAACACTTCTGGTTATTATTTTTTTCTCTCTGGCTTTTACGGTTTCCTTAAAAGGATTTCTGATTTCTTAGTGACTTACCTATGGAAAGCTTGATGCAGTTTGCAGAAAGGACCCCGTTACCCCACTGTTACCATGTTACATTGCCCTGTGTGTTCCCTGCAAGACCCAAGGCATTGCCTTTGCATCTGCTACATGCAGACTTCCTGCAGGGGCAGCTTTGGGTCTGTAGAGCAGAGATGAGCTGAGGGTCTTGGAGCCAGCTCAGAGGATTCAGCATCTGTTTCTATCTGCAGTGCTCAGCAGCAGTCCTGTTCATTATGGATAATTAGTGTAGAACTCAGACCTGGACAATCTATTTTATGGAGGACAACAGCCCTAATGGGGAAACCTCTCTGTGTGCTGCCAAGGCGTTTTGGAGCCCTGTGTGTATCCAAAGGTTTGTCCTGTGCACGGAGGGCTGTGGCACTGAAGTACATGGGGCTGCAGCTGCAGTGTGCTCTGGCTGTTATTTGGGCTGGATCCCCTCGCAGGGGTGGGTGTCCATGTGGAGTTTAGGTGCAGCTTTTGGTCAGTGAACCCCGGGACCCCTTCAGCTGACTTAGTGTGGTTGCTCTCCAAAATCTCCTGGCTGCTTTAACCTGGGTGCCACTGATTCCCACTGGAGATCAGTCGTGTATATTCTTAGTTTATCTGTCTCAGACTGGACGTTAATCTCTTTCTGCTTCTGTTTGTAGAAGAGGTGAGTTTAGAAGGGGCCACAGACCCTTCTGGACTTCTAATCCAGACTTCTGTTTGGAGCAGGATCAATGTTGAATTCAGGCTAGGTTACCCAGGGATTTGTCCAGTCTCATTCTGGAAACTTCCAAGTCCTCTTCCTGACTTTTTTTCATGAAGTGATACAGTAACTCACCTTGGTGTTAATGTCAAGGGCGTCTCCCTGAGTAGTTGTGCCTCTTCGGATTTGTACAATTTCTTGTTTATGACAATCATGATTTTCCAGGTAGCAATCACAAAGCAGGCTGCTGAGACCCTGCTTGTTAAGCATCAATTATAAGATGACTTTTCAGATTAGGTTGGTTTGGGTGCTTACATATGTTTAATATGGAGATACTGCCTTAAGAAAAAACACTTAAGTGACTGGAAAGAAGAAAAAAGAGAAGTTGAGTTGGTGACCTCTCTGCTGGGTCACTTATTTCTGTAGCTGACTGCTTGAGATCATGTCATTCAGTGGTTGTGCAAAGCATGTGCTGGGTAGAGTTAAGGGATGGCTTTTTGCTCCTGCTGGTCCTCTTGGTGGGATGTGCTTTCTTTGAAGGTCTCTGGCCTTGATGCTTTCTTACTTGAAGACTTGTCAGTTTGTATTTTCTGCAGAGCTTTGTGCATTCTTTCAAGGAGCAAACACTGAATCGATGAGTTTACAAAGCCACATTAAGAAATGAGAAATAGTCTTTTCTTCAGGTGTTCTTTGAACCTGAACCTCAGTTGCAGTAATTGGAGCAATAAATAAAAGGTGTGAATTGTCCTGTTTTCCACAAAGGGTTATTAAACATCTGAAACATCTGAAAGACAGCAGCGGTGTTTGGGCCCTGGAGCAAGGGACTGCTTCTGACATGGCAGAGACTAACATGCAAGGTGAGTGTTCCACAACTGAGTGTTAAGGAGGAGTAGATGGAGTTGACCCTTTTCATATGTGAGTGTGGTGGAGCAGCTGTTGCATCCTGTAATCTTAGAAAGGCCCTGAGCTGTTCTGAGGTGCCTAAAAAGTCTTAATTCTGAGTCTTTCTTTAGAGCTTTGAAGTTTTAAAATGTTTGAAAGTAAAAAGATGTGGGTAGAAGAAGCCTGGAATGAGATTTCCCCTTCAGGCAATTTAGAAGCCCTCTCCACATCACATCTCCCTGGGCTGATTTCTACTGCTGTTAGTAGCAAGCTGATCTCTGAATTTGAGTTTTTCTACTGTTCTGGAAAGCAGAAACTGAAGTAGAAGTAACATCTCAAGAAAAGTAGGAGGTGTGTATGGAGTGTTGGCTGAACAAGCCTGTCCTTTGTGTGTGTGTGTGGAGGTGAGGGTGATGCAGAAGGCATCTCTCCACTCATTTCACTGGAGTCTGCTTCAAAGAGCTCACCCAACCTGGAAGAGTGGGCCCAGCAGCCCAGAGGAACAGATGTTGCTCATTTCTGAATTTACAGTGTTTCCTCTTTGTCTCCACACCCTCTGAACATATGAAATCACTTACCTTATTAATTCCAGAGACTTTTGTAAACAGAATATGTAAATATATATAAACATCTACTTGATCTGCTCTGGTTTGCATGTCTAGGAGCAGTGTTCTACAAAACTTTGCTCCCAGCCTTGGGGCAGAGGAGGAGGAGTGGGAGAAAAGAGCTCAGGCATGCACCTCTTACCTTTGCTCAAGTGCACGTCTAATGCTGCCCCCTGAGCTGGTCTGGTATGGCAGCCCTTGCTACCCAGGGCAGGGTGACTCCAGCTGTTTCAGCTGGGCTGGGAGGCTTAAAGCCCACCTGCCCTTTTGAAGCTTGGAACAAAAATGGTCTGTTGTGATGGAGTGGGAATGAACCTTGGTCATGGTTTCATCTGCCTTCTTAGCATCCTCAGAAAGTATCACTGTGTGCTAGTCTCCCTTTCCAGGTCACCATCCTTGTTTTTGCTTGATGTTTTGATTATAGCTGGTGATGTTGAGCTCCTGAAGAGTGGATGTCATCAGTGAAATGGGTTTGTGCCACACAGCACTGCAGGTGTTGGGAGGAGCCCAGTGGGGCAGACATTGTGTCACTTTGATTACCACCTAGTTGGAGGCTTGACTTGGTGCAGAGCAAGTGATGCAAAAGCTGTTTCCTGCTCTTTGTTGCTGAGACTCAGGTGGTTAATTCTGCCAGTGTCACCAAGGGAGGGCAGTCACTGCCCTAATGAGTTTAACTGGTTTTGGGTGCAGTTTTCCACCCTGGGACAGCAGTAGTATCAAAGTTGTTGTTCCAGTGATCTTAAGGATTTTTAAAATGAAAGAAAACAAGCTCAGTTCCTTTCTAATCGTTATCTGCAGCCAGGAGGGTATTTTGGTGAGCAGCAGGTTTTCTAGGAGAGAGAGGGAAGAGGCTCATGGCCAAGCTGCTCTGGGAGTATGGTATAGGGCAGGTCAGTGCAGTGATGCTTCTAAACGTAACTTACCCCTTTTCAGTGAAATTAAAAAAACAAGAAGTTGTCTAAAGTGTGTTCTGGGATTAAAAAAAAAAAAAGAGATCACTTGCTAGAATATGGGGTAGGCTTGGAAAGCTTTTGAACTCCAGGTTTTGCTTGTGGTGAGGAGGGATAAACTGGTGCAGTTGCTTTTTCATTAGAGGTTAGAAATAGGTTTCTCAAGAACCTCTGTTGGCATCTGTGGTTTTTAATCTCTTTAGAAAGTGAGGAGGTAATATTTTCAGATAGTATAGCTACTGAAGTTACTGCTAATGAAGTTGGTTACTTGGTTTCTGAGGAACACAAAAGGCTGGAGCAAGATCAGATTGTTTGGTAGCACCTCAACAGATAAAAATACCCCATGGATGTGTTTTGTATGGCATGCTGGAAAGGAAACATTGGAGTTATTCACTTCTGTTGATGAGATCTGAATTAAGTCTGGGAGAAACACTCAGCCATGCATTATTTGGTGTAGCTCCAGGGGCAAGTGGGATTAATAGTATCTCAGCTCTAATTTTAGTAATTTCCAAGTGAGACTGGGTATGTCCAGTGGCTCCTAACACCAGTACCACTGTGACTGCTCCACAACTTTTGTGTGGAATCTGTAACTCTCAAGAGCTCTCTGCTGGTTGGATGTGGTGATTGAGTTTAAGAAAGTTTTTGGGGAAGTGAGGGAGTTGAAGGCATGGATTCAACTTAAAGAAGTTGATGAAAGAGGGGAAAAATTAGAGCGGTGGGAAGACCTGAGATGGAAAAGTTGGTGTAGGAAATGGCATCTTGGATGTTTCAGGGAATACCACGGTGATGTTGGATATCACTGGAGTCTCACACACAGGTTATGGGGCTCTGGCTGCATTTGGCAGAGTACCTTATTCCCCATGGAGCACTGCTGTAGATCATTTTAATTCTGCTGGCTTTATGTGGAATATAATTTAAAGGTCTTTGGACTGATTTCTTTTGAGAGACTGTATGTGCCTATACAGTCTCAAAACTCCTTCCTGTCTTTTTCTGAAATTGGGATGAAGTGAATGGTAGCTCACTGGAAGGAGCAAAACATCTTAAAACACTGAAGTGCTCCAACTGTTAAGCCAGCAGCGTGATGGTCTGATTTACTGGATAATGCCCTAATGTTAGACATAAAGTGCTTGAATGAATACAAAGTCTTCTGCTGATGTTTTTTGGGAGTAAAAAAGTGACCACCACTACCTGTTAAAAATACTTCTCCTCAAAGGAGATGGCCATGAGGTCAAGGACAGAAATTTCTCTTAGCTGTCCTGCCACTCCTTGTGGCGAATGTGCAAGTCTGGAGCACACTCTGACTACAGCACTGGCTGTTCTCTTGTCTCTGATCCATAGCTGGAATTGGCTTCAGCTCCCTGTGTGTTTGGTAAGGGCCTGCAGGCTGAAGCAAGAGGAAAGGGGAAGAAGCAAGTGCTTCTCATGTGCAGAAGAGGGATGATGTCCATCTCTTTCATTTAATCTCCAGATTTGAAGCACAAGTGATTTATCTGTTGCTCGTGGCACTTGGCAGTTGCCCTGTGAAATGGGGTCCCGCTGTCAGGATGGGTTCTGGACCCTTGGCTGGGAAGCTTTGGATCTTGTGCTCAGTGGGGTGGGGTGAGCTGTGGCTTTGGAGCTGACACGTGGGAGTGGAGATGCTGGATTTACTCTACGTGCTGTTCTGTGACTTGTGGCCCGGAGGGGCTGCTGTGAGGAGGAGGAGAGACTTCCCACTGCAGCTGCAAGTTTAAGGGGTAAACAGGAGGAAAACCAAAAATGTTAGTACAGTTTGTGCTGGATTGGGCTGTCCAGACTGTGAGTGATCAAAAGGGAGCAGATGTGGTGTGTCTGAGCGGATTTGGAAGCCTTATTCATGGAGCACAGCCCTTCTTGGACTTGCACACTCAGCTGGATGCAGGACGTTAAGCTTCTGCCTTTGAATCACATTGCAAACCTGAATTATATTAATTTCTTCTTAATTTTTTAATATTTTCCCTTTGGGAGAATAGTGACTGTCTTGAGAAGTGGTAGTGATTTGTCTGAGCAGACCAAAGATTAAACCAGCTTTTTGCCTGCAAGTTCTTTATAAAGCTTTGGCTATTTTATAATTTCCTTTTACATAGGTTTGAAGGTACTTTTTTTTCCCCCTCCTGAATGATGTTTTATTTGAGAACACTTTTAAGATCCGTGGCTAGTGGTGGGTATTAGGCTTGAGAGATTATCCAAAGAGCTATTGGAGCACCTCATTGTTAGACTCAGAAGTGGGAACCGGGTGAATTAGTTGCTTATAAAAGGATTTATTAGCAGTGTGAGAAAAGGGGGAGCTGTGAGTTTCCTCTCTGTGCTGGCACTCAGCATCCACCCAGTCCTGGAGAGCAAGCTCAGAGATCTCAAAACCAGGACTTACTGATTTTTCTTTTTTTTTAGTTTAATGCTAATTTAAGCAATATGTGGAGACTGTCCTGTGCAAATAGAACTGGCACAGCTCCGTATTTGTTTGTTTGCTATAGATATATTTAGGAAAACTTTGCTTAGCAAATCCACCTTTTCAGTTATAAAAGTGTCTGTCAGAGGGATCTTGAAAGTTCGGTATGTTTTAGAGGGAAGGAGTTGAATCTTGAGAAGAGCTGGTTACAAAAACCCAATTATTTTCTGAATTGCAGCTAGACAGCACAATGATCTTCCTCTGCATCTTCATGCTCACAGATTTACTGTTGAAGTTCATCTTATTTCCAGAGTTTATTGGTATGGCTGAGAACAGACTGGCTGTGTTTTCTCAGGAGCTGTGGGAGACTGAGCTGGGGACATAGATTACTCTTCAACCAGCAAATCTGGAGGAGGACACGCTCATGTTGGGCAATGTGGTTTAAATTTGCAAGCTGTTACTATCTAGTCACTTGGTTAATGAAGCAGTGAATAATTTGTGTTCTTAATGTTCCTGGGAGATTGAAATGACCTTAAAAAGCCAATCTGTCCAACTGCCTTGTCTTTTCTGCAACAGAATTTAGCATAAAAAGTTACCAGACCTGGTTTAGGTGACCAGCCCAGTAATACCAGAGGAAATAAAGCAGTGTGTGATCAGCATAGTGACTTATTTATCAGTGACCTTGACATGGATGAAAAATACTTTGTGTACAAATTTTTAGCTGCACACTCTCCGACTTTAATATTTTGTGGGTTTTTTATGGTCCTTCCCCCTCCCCCCCATATTTACTTACCTTCAGTACTTAGGGGTCTAGATAAAAGATGACGAGAGGGGGAAGGAAATTCCACTCTTGGAGCTGAAGTGAGAGGTAGGAGGCTAAACATGAATGCATCCTAAAACTCCCTGCAGGTCTCTTCCCACGTTATTCAGAGTAAGCTCTGCTTAGCCTAGCAGTATTTTACCAGAGTGATACTGCACTGTGAAGTGTATGGAAAGCTGTTCCCTTATCGTCAGCAAAATCAGGTATTCCAGGGAAATGCCCCTTGTTAAATCGTCAACACTGTCAGCTTCTTGTCCCTCGTCTCCACCATCATCACTGTCCTTCAGAAATCAGCAGTACAGATCTGAATTTCTTTATATACTTGTTAAAAGAAATGTTAATTGCTAGGTTTTAATGGGCTGAAAGTTAACTTTTTACTGTTATCCTTAGATTGGCAAAAAATAATTGTGATAAAAGTTCAAATAGCTTATTGTAAAAGTATGCCAGTGTGGTCTGGAAGTGATTAAATCATTGCTGGTATTGACACAAGGCTTTCTTCTTGTCATTTGTGTGAAATCCAGTGTATCTAATCATGGAACCATAGTGTCTTTCTTTTTTTTAATAGCAGTGCTTTTCTTTGCATTAGCTGGTAGTGGAAATGCTGAATGAGGTTAAAAATTACTTTTTTTTCTGACTTCTAAAAGAAAACAGAGTATTTATTTCATTAAAAAAGGCTTTTTTTGATGTAAAATATTACTGTCTTTTTGTAGTAATGCAAGTTACTTACAGCAAATATGGGGTCATCACACCTTGGTGGAGGGAAATCTGAGCATGCAAGTTGTCCATGCATTTGAAGTACTTGAAGTGTTCTTTTTTGGAAATCGGTAACAAATCCATTCACTAAAGCTGCTCTCTAGGTCTTTGGAGGAGTGAGACATCCAAGAAGGTTATCACTGTCCATTTACTCATCCAGTGGGAGGCTGTTCTATCTGATATTGCTGCATGACTTTGTATGTTAAAGCGTTTTTCCCGACAGTGGCCCTGAAAGGCTTAAGGAGTTATTTGCAGTGACTCGGGCAGGCATGGCTGTTAGCTGACTCTTTGCAAACACAAGGCAGTTGTGTTCCTCTTGCTGGAATGCATTGCCCTGTGGAAGTAACATGCACCTAAGAATTTGGTCTGTGCCCTGTCATGTCTTACATAGTTTCTGAGCCCTTTGCTCTTCTGCTTGAATGGATAGAAGGAAGAAGCTCTCCACAATAATGACAGTTATTTTTAGTGTTAGGGAAAAAGTCAGCCAAAGAGGGAACTGGGATTCAAATATTCATCTTCATCTCTCACAGCTTTTGGCTTCTGCAGTCTGATGTGACTCTGAAGCTGTCTTTGTTGTGGAGTTGAGAAGATGCAAGACTTCCCTCCTAAAACTCAACCAAGAAGCTGACACATGGGAAACCCTATGTTATTAATTCCTCTGCTCTGAGGGCTCCTTCTCACTCACCCCTCCTGTTTTACAAAACCAGGAATTGAATGTTATTTTGGGTGAGCGGCTGCAAATGTCTCACTTTACCCACTTGGAGCTTGGCAGGGATTAGTATTTCTTCTTCTTGTCTTGTGTCCATCTGCTGTCATGCATTTAAGGAGTCCATAAGATTTTAATGTCTAGTGAGTCTTCTTTTCAAACTGAAGTAGAGCAAGGCTTTTTACTTTTAATTTTGTATGAAGTTCTATAAGGAAGAGTTTGAGGGTAGAAGGCAGTGTCAGTGTTGCATGTGTTTGTGGCATACTGGTCCACTGCATTTGCAACATTGCCTTAACATGGACGGACTGGGTTTAACTCATTTTCTCCTTTCAGAGATTCTTGCAACTAATGAATCTCCTGTTTTGGCTCTAAATTTTATGTCATTGAAGTAGAGACCCAACATGAAATGCATGAGTGCCAAAAGAAGACAGTTATCTACTATGTGGCTGATATATGCTGCTCTTAAGGGTTTAAAATTAGGTTTTAGGGGTTTTTGCCTATGAGTGCAAATTTTGCCCTATTAATTGCTTTAAGGATAAGGACTGATATTCAGTTAAAATCAGAAGTTTACTGGGACGTGGTAAACTTTAAAAAATAATTATTTGATCAGACCATCAAGGAAGCAAAACACTAGAATTTGTACCATTTGGTATGTTTTGGGTTTTCCTCCATTTTTATTGCACTGTTGTACAAATCCTTTTGAAGTGATACTGTGAAGATTAGCATTTGGGGTTGTGTGGTAATGGCTTAGTGTGATTCCTGAGTGAGGTACCTGTCTAGGCAGATGTAGAGGAACAGAGACATGGAATGCTGTGGAGCCTTGGAAGTCTGAGCTTTTGGAGATACCAAACCAAACCTTAATTGCTGAGCCTCAGAAGTAGATTGAAGAGTGTGATGCTCTTCATCTTTCTTGGGGTGTCTGTAGATTAAAGGACCACAGCTAGGCTGGTTTGGGTTTCACTTACCACTAAATTTAAGAATTTAGTGTAAACAAAGCCTTGAGAGTACTGTGTTGTTTGGGACTTCACAAAGGCAGAGGCTTTACAGATGGGCCTAAGTGGCTCTTTCTTTCCCTTTCCCTTAAAAAATACTATCAAAAGTGTCAGCATGCAAACTAAGGACCCTGAAAGGAGAGGGAAATAGAATTCTCTTGACCCCTATTTTGTGGGCTTCTACAGGTGGGCAACAAATTACTTGAAGTTTTAATGCATGATATTTTATATTACTAACTGAGTAATGAGACTTGTCCTCTAACTTCAAAAAAAGCTTTTTCATTATCTAGGGATTCAGCATTTAGAAATAAGTGTTCTTAGCACTACTAATAAGAAAATGAATTTTAAAGTTTCTCTCCTGAGAAAAATATTTTCTTTCTGGTAGCGTTCCTTTAGGCTTCACAGCGGTGTAGTGTGCCTGAAGAAAATCTCATCACTTGGCATTTGGTCCAGATGGTTAAACTAATTTTCTGTGCATTGACCCTCTTTTGGGCAATTCTGTTACCTGAGGAAATCCTTGCTTGATGTTCTGCTTGTGTAGGACTGGGGAGGGTGTGGCTTGGTCAAACAAGCTGTGGCATGTGCCTCTCAACACAGCGCTTGGGGATGCAAAGTTTGTCCTCCTGTGTGCACAGTGGTCCTTGGTGTTTGTTGGGAGGCTCTGAACCATCTGGGAATGAAATGTGTTTCTCTGCATAGCTCCCACCAGGCTGCTCAGCCTGTTCTTCACAGCACAGCTGCCTCACTGCTCTGCTGCTGGCAAGGTGAATTAATGGCACATCTGGAACACTAACATTTAGCTTCCTACCACACTGTGTGGCCCAAGTTCCAACACCACCACATAAGTTCAGAAAATTAGAAGTTCCCACGGAAGGTGTTAAATGCATTAATGTTTAATTTCCTTGTATCTGCTGGGGCTGATGTAGGAAAGCACTTTTTTCAGGAAACTCTTTTGATGTTACACGGTCTCAGCAGTATCCCAGATGGTGTTTGGTCCCACTTCAGCAACTCTGTTGGTACCTTCTCAATCCTTACAAAGCAGCAAAGTAATATCTCAGTCTGGAAACCTCCCTAATACAAAACTGTTCATGTACCCATTCTTTTTCACAGTTTTCTCTGTTCCTGGATGGGCAGCCTTTAGCCTGTAGAAGGAATTTTGATCTATAGGTAGCTTTCCAAATCGAGGTCTGGTGTGGATACATTGAGGTGTTTTGGAGCTTGATGTGAAGCAGATTTGGCTCTCTTCTAAACAATTAAATCAAGAGGTGCAGATTTTTTATGTATTTTTTTATTTAGCTGGACATATCAAGAAGCCTGGACTTAGCATTACCTTTGAAGGATCAGCAGGAAGCATCCAATTTTATTTTCTTTGTTCATGGTGTTCCAAAATAATCTTACAGAATTGCTTCTGTCCCTTCATGTTAAACCATGCTACCTTCTCGAGTACTTGTGTTTTCTGGCTAAACTCTTTTCTCAGGAATAGTCACTGCATTAAGTAGTACTTTGTCCTTCATGTGTCTCCAGATGGGATGTGTGGGTGAACATGAACTCACACCCATGTGTATTCAACGCACCGTTGTGACTTCCACAAGTGCTGGCAGTGTGCACAGATTGTTCTCCAGAGGCAAAGTTGAAGGCATTTGCTGGCTGCTGTTACGTGTGAATCGGGAACTGGAGTGCAGTTCCTTCTCTGCTTCAGTAAAAATTTGGAAGAGCTTTGCTTCTGACTTTCCAAAACATATTTGAAACATAACTCAGTGGCAAGCCTTGTTTTGGAAGTTGCCTCACTCCAGCAATGGTTTTGTCGAGTCTGTTTATCTCAATTTCTTCCCCAGCTTAAAAGGCTGAGAAAGTAAAACCATTGTGTGTGTGGGTGGTTGAAAATGGGCTCTATGGATATTGCTGCAGTTTGTGTTTCATAAATAATGGTAGCTTGTGCATAAGCCCGTAATTGACTGAAAATGCATTAAAAGCTAGCATGAAGGCAGGTCAGCTGCTGCTTAAAATCCATTGGTGGAGTCTCTTGGGAGGAGGGGAAGATGGAGAGGCAGGAGATATGCAGACTGTGCAGCATTAAACAGCATGATTCAAATGTGCTCAAAGTTAGTTTTCTTAAGTGTTTATTGAAGAGGGCAAAACTTAAATACTTGAGAAAAGAAAGCTGTTCAGTCTGCATCAGGCCAGGTGATGGATGCTCACAGCAACAGTATTATTCCTAAATAACAGTGCTGTTAATTATGGCCTGTGTCTGAAAAAAATCTGGGGCTGCTGAGTGGGAGTTGGAAAGGCTGAAGGGAGAGTAAAACATCAAAATTCCAAAGAATTCAGCGTTCTGTGCAAGGAACATTTCTGGCCTCTCTGTGGCTGTACAGCCAGCAGTGTGTGTGAGTCAGTCTGGAGGGTCGTGTTACTCCCAGAGCTGCTGAACTTGCTGCTGCTTAGAGCACTCGTTGTATGTAGACATATCACTTAATTTGTTCTTAATTAAGCTCAACAATACGAACTGTGTGTTTTTGATATCTAATTCAGATAGGAGCAAAGCCAGGTGCTGGAGCTGTTGCATGCTGTGAGCACATGTGGATCAGGGGTGAGTGGGGAAAGTGCTGCCTTTTGACAGGGGAAAAGGCTTCAAAATCTTATTTAATAGAAATCAGTGGCTGATTATCATAAGTGATGGAACCATTGAACTGGGTGGAGCAGCAGTGCTCCAGTGGGAGCTGGTGTGCCCACCTTCAGGAGTGCTGGGCTTGGAGCAGGAGGCATCTCACCCACACACACTGGCACCATCCAGAACAAATCTCATGCTGCCTTTGGTCAGGACACCTTTGGCTCTGATCATCTGGGTTTGTTGAACTTCTGGAACTGAAGCATCACGCCTGCTTTGACTTGAGGTGTGCTGTTTGAAAGAGCAGGGGGAGTACATTGAGCTGCTGGAGGGTGGGGCTCCTGGGAGGGCATGCAGAAGGAAAATAGGCCTCAGGAAAACCTGACCTTCCTGTGCTGACAACATTCACAAAATGCTTTTTATTTGATATTTTATTTTTTCCCCTCAGAAGTCAGTAAAATCTAGTTATCCTTTAAAGAAATGGTATCATAATCCTCACCAGATTATCTGATACACATTTCTTACAAGGTACTGCACTACAGTCCAATAGATTATTTTCTTTTTACAGAAAATCATGCCAATTGGCCAAATACCATATTTAAAGAAGCTGTAACCTCAGTTTTCTTTAGCTATTTAAACTTTTGGAGTTTGAAAGTAGTTTTTAATCTCTTCTCAGTCATTCTTCCATCCCCACATCTTCACTTCTGAAAAGGTACAGTTGGAGCTGAACATCAGGAATACTCCTTCCAGCACCTCCTACTCTCAAATTAAAATTTCTGAGGGGAAATTATCGAAGTGGGATTTGCTCTTTAAGTTGAAGACTGTGAGAATGACTTGAAAGTGGGTAAGACTTGTTGCTTTGTTGTGATTGCTGTGGGGATGTGGTCTTACACAAGAAACATTCATGAGACATGCTTTTCTGTGTTGCCAAGGATCAAGGATGGAAAGTGTCCAATTTAATGGAAAGCTTTTTGGTGCATCTTCTCTGGCCTGCTGCTGCCACCAGCTCTGATCTTCATGGGCTTGTGGTGGTGGTGGTTGCTTCAGATTGTACTGGATGGTAATTGTATCTCCAACATGAGAAAAACTCATAGGAAAATGTAATCTTGCTTGGACACCAAGGTCCTGCAGTGATTTGGAATAGGTGGGAATTGTCAGTTTTAAAGAGTTGTTATTACTACATGCACTCTTGCTGTTGTCATTGGATTGTCAGTAATGAAAGGAAGGTAATAATTGCATTCTTCTGCCAAGAATAAAAGGCAAAAGACAAGTTTTGCCTTTTCTGCATACATAAATTTTTTCTGATTTTTTTTTTTTCTTTGCTTCTTGGGTAAAACTCCTGTTTTGTGAGAATAAACTCCAACTTTCCTGTGTTCCTTCAGTTGTGGGAGTGACCTGTTTTCACCCATACCTGTCCTGTATGGGTTGTGAAGGAGCTTCTGGATCTTCGATACAAGCAAGTGAACTTTCCAAGGATCCCAACCCACAGTAACACCAATGCAGCTTGTTTTGGTGTTGATGCTGGTGGCAGGAGGTGGTTTTGCAGTCCAGATATGTGAATGAGATGGAGCCCTCCCAAAAATGGCCCATGGCATCCTTGATCATCTGTGATCTGCTGTGCTTGCCAAGCATAAAGAGCCTTTTAAAAATGAGCTTTTATCGTTTGTGCTGAAAAAGGACTTTGAGGCTTCCTGTGCAGCTAGGACTTTTGTGTTGGACATGGGATCTTCCCAGTCCCCAGTGAATAAACACAGCTGGCTGTTTTGGGAAATGGACTTAACATCTTTGCATCAAAGCTGTACAAATAAGGCATTAAGCTGTACTGAATTAATGGATAAGGTTTTCTGACTTTTACACTGACTTAAAAGTGATCAAATGAAAAAAGGCATTTTTTTGCAAGGCTGCCTTCAGCCCAGAGCAGGGGGAAATAAGCCTCCCCCCTTTGGAAACATGAGTGAAACAAGCAGCCTCCATGACCTATCAATGTTGGATTATCTGCAATAATTTACTGGGCAGCCTTTTGCTGTCCGGAGCCGCCCACGCGCAGGAGTCAATGGTGCCTTTGTTTGGGAGTGCTGGAAGAATGCATGATCTAATGGGGTGGTGGGAGTTCGCCTTCGTTCCAGCATGCTCCAGGCTGTGCTCATTCCTCCAGTGTCCCAAACGCATTTCCTTCCTCTGTCCCTGTCTTAGAACGGGCTCCCAGAAAAAACAATCCATGTTTGTGTCTCTGTCAGGCTTTTTTAAAACCCTAGCACCTGTCTGTGGTGGAGCTCCACATGCCAGAATCTTTGGTTTGGTTGGGCATGATTTAAGAAAAGACTGTTAAAATCCTTCAGGCCTTTCTTGTTCATGAGATATGCACATAAATCTTGAGGCTCTTCAGGTGAGGACAAGAAAATAAACCTAAGATTTATTATTACTAGTTTGTGTTCCTATAAAGGCCACAGCTCGGCATGTGAGAACTGTCATCTGTGCTTCTGCGTGGAGTTATTTCCCTAGTGGAATTCCTCAGAAATTCCTCATACTTTCCTTTTTCAGATGCTGGATATTCCATTTGCTTGGGTGATACCAGTGCTCTCATCTTCCTCCTCCTCTACAAATTTTCTCAGAAAGCTAGGATGTAGTTGTAAAGGACATTTGCTCTAGAACTACAGAAATTTCTTGGTTTTGGTCATAAGTGTGGCTTTTTCATGCACATGTGATACAAGTGATATTACTTAACACTTATGTGTCTTGCAGGTGTTGGGCTGTTGTTGTCTAATGAAAGTACTTTATTCCAAAAGAAAAGTGTCTCAGAGTGTTTCTCACTCTCCTCCCCTCCTTATAAATTCTGTCCTGCTCTTGTTGCCCATCTGCATGCTGAAAAAATCCCATCCCATTCCATTAGATGAGATAACTTATTCTCCTTAAATATTGCCCTCTCATTTGCTGCCCCTGTGATCCAGGAGGGAAGGCTCTGGCAGAGTTTCAAGCATGAGAGGCTGAACAAAATAAAACCACTTGGAGTGGTTGGTTGGCTCAAGATGCAGTGATTGGTCTTGAAGAAGACCTTGTGAACTTGCTGGCCTGTCTGCTGACATCCAGGTTTCTGGATTTTTTTCAAGGAACACACTGCCTGTGTGAGGTTCTGGGATCTGTGTGTCTGGAAGAATAGCAGCCAGTCTGGTCCAGCATTTTGCTGGGTGCTGTGAGAGCTGATGGTTCAAGAAGGGCAGAGTTGAGACAGGAATAAGGGTGAGTGGTATGGAGCACATTTCAGTCTAGTTACTGAGAAAGCTGGCATATCTTGCTGGGAATGATGGGGAAACAAGTCAGAAGAAAAAAGCAAAATTACATACCAATTGTATTTGATTGCTCTCTGCCCTTCACTGCAAAATGGAGATTAAATCCAGTCAAAAAGTGCTAAATAGGCTCTATTTGTTACTGGGTTTGTTTTCAATTCTTTTAACCTTTACTAAGACATAGGTTGTCAGCAAGTACTTGTCTGAGAAAAGCTGCCTTGAAACAGGAGCCAGGCAAAAGAAAAACAGTAAAGTTTAACCATTTCATAACTGCCCAGTGGATTTCATGGAAAACAAATCTGCAGAAGTTTGGTTCTTTGCCCAATGCAGTCTTCTCAGGTGGATTATTTTTTCCCTCAGCAAAATTCAGTAGCTGTATGCATGAGAGGTTTCAATTGCATTGATTCTTCCCATGTGGAGGGGATTCGAGTGGAATCACCAATAATGAAGGAGGCTGAGTATCCTCTGGGCTTATCTCACCCAGGCATTTGCTCACAATTCAACACTTGTAGTCATCGTGCCAGCTGGCGGGACAGTTTTCCTGACATAAATTATCCATCCGTTCTGAGGGGCCTGAATACAAGGAGGTCTTTTGTGTGTAGAATGAATTCTTAACTTCAGGGAAAAGGGAGGAGTTTCTGAAGATCTAAATGGCATTTGCTTATATGGGTTTTAGCATGGCACGTTTCCTAGTGGACCTTGGGAGACTGAATTTGATGATGATTCCAGCTGGCCAAGCCCAACAATGTGAGCAGGTTGTTTAGGGCAGTATACCCTGAATCAAACAATGCTGAACATTTTCACAGCACTTCTGCTGCCTCTCCAGGCACCCAGGACTTGCTCACTCCTTTGAATCTGTAATTGCAGTACTGTCTTGGAGGCTTGTATGTGTGTTTGTTTACAGCAGAGAAAGGGATTAAAAGATTAATCATCCTGAAAAGTCAGAGAGGGCTGATTATCGTGTCACCTTGTCACTTGCTGGTGAGTAGCTCCATGCCTCAGAAAAGATGCAGTTTTATAATGAGTGGCTCATGATTTTGAGCTCTGGATGCTTTAAACACATGTCAGGTTGCACTCGTGAAGTGCTAAACTCATGGTCACTGGTTCCAGCATGTGGAGTTCCTTCTGCAAAACCGATATGCCACTTATCAATACACACAGGGAAATCCTGTCTGCCACTTGACACTATCAGACAGTTCTAAGCCAAACCGAGCTCCAGGTCAGTACTGGCTTCTAGGAAAGGAAAACAATGTCATTTTGTCTTCCAAATGTGATGTTTAAAACTGCCTTTCACCTGGTTATTGCTGTCACCATTTCTTAGTGTAATAGCTGTATATGTTTATTCAGCCCGGCAAGACATGAAAGCAACCTGGGCTGCTTATCTTTGCTAGAAAAAGGCTCTGCAACCTCAAAGAACTGCCAGGCTGTTAAGCACAGTATCTATGTTCAGTGTGAACAGTGGGGAGACACATTTCCACACTGTGTCAGCTGGTCTTGGGTAAACTCCATTGTTCCAGCAGTATTTACCCGGCAAGGCAGTGCACAGCCACTCTCTGTGCATTAACTGCATTCCTCCTTAATGCCATTAACTGCACTGCTAGAGGAGTTACGCTGCCAGCTGCCATAAATGTCTTTTTCAAGTTGCTTGCTCAGTTGGGAGGGGTTTGAATGCATTTTCTTGGCCTGCCATGTAAAAGTGGAGATGAAAAAGGGAGGGTCCTTGCCATTTAGCAGGAGTTCCCAGGGAAAAGGTTTTCCTGCTGCCCAGAGTGCAGTTGGCATGTGCTGTGCATTTAGCTGAGCTGGAGTTTTCACAAGGATCTGTGGGAGACCTTGTCAGGAAACAGGGATCATAATTCAGTTATAGTGGAGAGCAAAAAAAGTAGTTCTTTTCTGGGGCAAGCAGCCTGTGACCTGGCCTTTCATCTAGAGCAGAAAGTTGTGTGTGTGAGTGAAAGCACATGCTCAGCCCCCTCATCATTCCCAGGATTCTTTTGAAACATTTCCTCCCCATCTTGATGAAGCCTGAACACAGGGGTTTTACTTCACACCAGAGGAATGCAGTAGAAAACTAGCCACCCCAATTCAAAAGAGCAGGGTATTCCTGATGATTCAGCTGACACAGTTTAATGAGGTGACCTTCATTGTGGTCTCTTATCTCAATTTTTATCCTCTCTTGACTTAGGGAAGGGCTGCTCTTGCCTGATGCTTTCCTATTTTCACTTATCGTGAAAGTCACCCAAAGAAATCCCACCAGGGCTGACTTTCAGTGTTAGATTTCGCTTTATCTTACCGTGTGAGCTTAAAGAAAGCTTTCTCATTAAGCTTATGACACTTTTGCTAGTGATACAGCTATGATAGTAATTGTGTTTTTTAGTTGCTCTTCGTCCAAGATGTTGGTGAAGTTCTGGAATAGGCTGCCAAGTTGCAGATCAACACA
This sequence comes from Acridotheres tristis, assembly GCA_037013685.1. Lineage (NCBI taxonomy): Eukaryota > Metazoa > Chordata > Aves > Passeriformes > Sturnidae > Acridotheres > Acridotheres tristis. The sequence goes on from CM072895.1 coordinate 24,595,279, forward strand.
CTGGGGTATTCCTGCAGAAGGAGGAGGAAGTATTTGCTTCCTGGGCCCCTTGCTTTTTACCTGGAAAAGATGTGAAGTGTATCCTGGGTTTATTTACCATGGTCCTGAAAAAGATGTTTGTGTGACTCCAGCCTATTGTCTTGCCTGTCTTGAGTTCCTGTGTGTGCACTTTGCTCCTACCTCAAGCATATTTTGCCTTCAGTGAGGAGTTCTCTTTGAGAAGAGCCCATGTAGTAGAGAAACAGGAAAGCTGTGAGGGTCTGATTTGTACACAGGTTGCCTGCTTCTTACCTTCATTGCAATTCATGAGAAAAACACTCCAAATATACAGGAATGCTCCAAATACACATATTTCTTTTACTGGGCAGGAAGGGGAGGGAATGCCTAAGCTAAGTTAGTGCTGAATGTTGATCCTTTGGAAGAAAGTAGTTTGGCATTAATGGTGGTTGGTGCTTGCTTCTCACTTGTCTTCTGTGTGTAAGAAAATCTCATTAAATAGTCAACCCCTCACCAACAGTGAGCTGGTGCTGAGCAAGAGCCACGATTGTGAATGTCTGGCTTCCAGTCTTATGCTTAGGTGATCCATAACTGCACACATGATATAAATAGAAAAGGGTATTTTGTAGAAAGTGTTGGGGGCTTGTATCTGTATAATGTCCCAGCTGTCCTGCATGTCACACACAGACAGTATTATTTGGTGGGTAGTTTAAACACCAGATTGGTCTTTTTCTGTTCTTGGGTGTTGTGATTTGACACTGGCCAAATGCCAGGTATCCACGAAAGTCATTTGTTCAGCAGAGGAGAGGGGTGAAAAAAATTAACAAAGGGCTCATGAGTTGAGATAAGGACTGGGAGAAAAAACTTTAAGAGCAATTCAGGTTTTAAAGTTAAATTTTAAAGTTATAAAGTAAATTTATTATTAACAGAGTCAAAGGAGGATAATGAGAAATAAAATAAGCCTTTAAAACACCTGTTTCCCCCCAGTCTCTCCCTCTTTCCCACTGTCAGTTCAGGAAGACAGGGCATGGGGGTTTTAGTTTTAGTCAGTTCATCATTTGAGATCTTTTTCTGTTTGCTCAGGGAGAGGAGTCTTTCCTCTGCTCTGCCGTGGGCAAACAGTCACCCCAAAACTGTTGGGACGGCTCCCGGCGGCTTCGCCAGCCCTGGAAAAACACCTGTGTGCCTGCTCTTTGGATTTTCTTCTTAAATATGGCATTCCAGAGGAGTTACCAACCTCTCTAATTGGGCCTGCAGCGTGTCCATCTCCAGAGTCATCGGAGATTGGCTCTCTGTTGAAGGCTTCTAGCAGCTTCTCACAGAAGCTACCCCTGTGGGCCCCCACTAACAAAAAACAGGCTGTGCCAAACCAACACACCTGGGGCACATAATTTTTCAGGTACTGTGTATCTTGATTTTTACTTTAGTTTTTTTATAGGTATATTGGTTTCTGTTCCCTTTGTGCTTCTTCTGCTACTTTGGTTCCTCCATCATGCCAGCCAGGCTTTGGGTGTGACATGCCTAATGCAGGCTGGCCCCTGGCCTGATCACTGAGGGGCCTGCAGGGCAGAACTGCTTCGTGACCTGATTCATGGCTGTTGGGTTGTACGTGTGTCCTTTGAGGACATTCTGTTCTTGGTGCGTGCTGCCTCTGGTCTGCTCTCGCTTGTGAAGGAGATGAACACTTCAGCAAGTGCCAGGCCTCATGTTAAAATTTAACATGGTACAGTTCATAAATTTTACAAGTTGAGGTTAAATCTGTGTGACTTCTACAGGATGAAAAATCCTGTTTCTCAATCAGCTGAAACTCTTCTAGTAGCTTTTTTTTTTTCATCAATAAAAGCTCTGGTGGTGACTGCAAGTTCTGCTTAGAGCACTATTTTTCTTGGAAGTGGTGGGAGCATAAAAGAGTGTGGCAGGGACTAAACACCCGAGGTTTTATTCCAAACAAACTCAACATTTTAACGTTGTTTTAGCAAGCTCCCTACATGCTCCGGGGTATCCTGATCATACACAGTCTGCTTGTTGAAGTGGAGCAAGGAACAGCTGGTACCCAGCTGTGTGCCTCCTCCTGGGAACCCTCAGCCAGCCCCTTGGCCAGCGTGGATGGCACACTAAGGTGGCTGAAGAGTGTTGTGGTCCTTTTCTCCTGATGGGTTCTCTCAAGGATGTGAGTTCCCTGGACAGTTGGTTTATGTGCTGGTTTATGGGGGTAGATGCTCAAGTCGCTGGAGAAGAGTCATGAAGGGAGGATGATGTGCTGACTGCCACAGACTGGTTACAGGAGGAACAGAGGGCAAGGAGGTGGATTTTCTTTCATCTTTCTAGGTGATGGAGAGCATGGGTAGCTTGTAAATCATTGCACTCCGATCTGAAAAATGCCTTGGTGACTTTAGTCAAATGATGCAAGAAATTTAAGCCTCATTTTGTTTTTCCCAGGGAATGAGTAGAAGAGGGCTGTAGATGGTAGGTTCGGTGCTGGAGGAAAAGCTTTGTGAGCTGTAAAAAGAGATTGAGGTATTGTCTATTGAGGGAGGAAGCAGAGGTACAAACCAGGCTTTATAGTGTGACTTGTTCCTCCCTGGTTAATACTTGTTTCTCCCATGCATGTATTTGGAGAAGTATCAAGTGTCATGATTAACTTGGGCCTGGCCTTAAATACACATGAACTACTCATGGGTCTGAGATAGCCTGTCGTCTGCTAGGGATGTATGTGGGAGAGAATTGCAGCTTCTGAAACGTGTTTGGTTGCACAGAAGCTTGTAGGTCTCTTTATTTATCTATTCAGCCTGCCCTCAACTTCTACTCTCAGTTCGTTCACCTTGTCTTTGCTCGGAGATACAGTACTGGACTGGAAGAGACACTTCTGGTGTTGCTGGACATGCTTATCCTTCTGGATAATGCTGGGAGAGCATTCTCTCCAGAGAGAGAAATGCAGTGAAGCTGTTTCCATTCTTTCTCAGCTTTGAGTCTTTCTCACACGTCTCCTCTCCCCCACAGGAAAAGCCTTTGACATCACATACGTGCGCCTCAAGTTCCACACCAGCCGGCCCGAGAGCTTTGCCATCTACAAGCGCACACAGGAGGACGGCCCTTGGGTGCCCTACCAGTACTACAGTGGGTCCTGTGAGAGCACCTACCACAAAATCAACCGTGGCTTCATCCGCACTGGGGAGGACGAGCAGCAGGCGCTCTGCACCGATGAGTTCAGCGACATCTCCCCTCTCACTGGAGGCAATGTGGCCTTCTCAACTCTGGAGGGGCGTCCCAGTGCCTACAACTTTGACAACAGCCCTGTGCTGCAGGTATGTGAGCAGGACTGTGTCACTCAGGTGGTCTGAGTTGAGTCTTCCTGTTGAGTCCCTGTGGATGGTGACTTTGTGCTGACTGGGCTGCACTACAGCCCTCACTCATAGTGGAAGGCCCTTGCACAGCTAAGCTGGGATGGACAATCCACAGAGATGCTTTTGAAGGAAGAGTTGAACTCTTGAGTCTATTGATGGTAAATTTGTAATACAAAAAAGCAAACCTGGTGGTGTTAAGGGTGATTTGTCAGTAGGCGTCATGGAAGTCTTCAGAGGATTAATGTAAATCTCTGCTAGCCTAGAAAGCAGCTGTGGACATTCTGCTGTTGTTTCAGATACAAGGATAGAGGAAGGTAAAATCTCAGTCCAGTTAATATTTGAGAATCTGCATGTATATTTCAAGCAGTAAAAGTAAGAAATAGAAGGTTTTTCTAAATACATAAAGCATTACAGGAATCCTTACCCTGTTCTCTTACATGTGTGTTGAAGCAGAGAAATTTTATTTTATCCTTGGTATTTTTCTCTTACAAGTGGCTTGGCAAGGGAGTTTTGGCAAGGGGTCTTTGTTGTTGAACATCTTCGAATTTTTTTTTTTTTTTTTGCATTCACAGGAGTGGTTGGGCAGTGGTCAGGAGCATATTAGGAGCACCAGTTTATCTGATTTACTTGCCATTTTTTGTGTTTTGCTTGTCAGCTTCTCCAGTTTATAGTGCAACAAGGAGCTAAAGCTGTGGGGTTTGCCTCACTGGGGCTCCTTGTCTTCCTTTCAGAGCTGTAATTACCATCACTTCCCTTTGCTCTTAGGGTAGCTCTTGGAGGCATAGTCTCTCTTAGACTGAGATGAGCACACAGCAGGCTCAGGGCTCGCCTGTCTCCAATTCCCAGGCAGGAGAGCAGAATCTAGTGGGATTGCTTCTGCAAACTAAAGTGAAATGAAAAAATGAGATTAATGGGAAAGGACAAAGAACTTCTGAAGTGGAAAAGAACCTGTTTGGCCACCTCACTGGTGTAGCCAACCCTTGCAGAAAACCATGTCTTATCATTAAGGTGAACAAGGAGATTTCAAGTTAGCAATGTCTATAATTTTCTGAGAAACTTCTCTATGTAAGCAATAGAGAGCTTAGCACCATTTTCCTAAAATATGTATCAACCCCTGATGTTGCTTTTCAGAACTGAAGTAAATGTGTGTATTGTGACTGGTATTTCCATGTGGTTACATCAGTATTTGTAATTCAGTAAATAAACACTATGTTACTGGCTGAGCAGTAACACAGGTGCTGTGCAGTTGTGCATACAGGGATATTTCTTTATGTTCTTTTTTATGGTGTTTGAAGGAAAATAGCTTTGTAAAGGTTATAATAAAACCAAGGAGGTGCCAACATCAGTGGCTGGCAGAAGGTGATATGAAATTTGGCAACAGGCTGTGTGCGCTGGCTGCTGCTGCACAAGGGCAGAGCAGTGTTTTACAGACACTGTGTAAATATTACGAAAAACTCTTGTGTTGCAAGTCAGATCTGTCTGTCTGTCTTCCTCAACCTCCCCCATCCTCACTCATTTGTCTGTCTGTATCTTTTAGGCTGGTGCAATATGTCTGCAGACAAATGTACCCTAAAGCTTTTCCCATTGGTGTTGCATAGCTTTGCAGGAAGACTGCAGCCAGACAGATATGCACAATTAGCAAGCTGACATAATTGCCTGCCCTGCAGTTTTTGCTGGAGAGGTTACTCAGTGCTTCCCAGTTGAAAGCAGTCAGGATGCAAAGAGGCATTGGAAAGGGTCTCCAGAGAGGAGAAAGGATCAGGAAAGCTCATTTGAACCAAGAGGATGTGGCATAAGGCTTCTGGAGCCAGGAGCATGTGAACTCCTGAGGTGCAGAGGGGAAAACAATGAGGAAGGAACCAGCTGCTGGTGAATTACTTCGTTAATAGAACTGCTAATGACTGGTATTCTCTCAAAGGAGAGGGTGTTTCATCTGATGGGATTTCTGTCTGCTCCAGGAATGGGTGACGGCTACAGATATTAGAGTGACCCTCAACCGTCTGAACACATTTGGAGATGAAGTTTTCAATGACCCAAAAGTTCTCAAGTCTTACTACTATGCAATTTCTGATTTTGCTGTGGGTGGTAGGTGAGTAGACAATAAAACTCTGTGCTTGCTAAAGTTTTTGGTTAGTTTTACTAGACTGCTTTAAAGATACTGATTGTATTCACATCATACCAGTAGGCTTTGGTCTTTACTGACTGTCCTAAATCAAGAATGCATTAGAATGAATTTTCTGTAATTTGCAAATAATTGTGTATAAGCTTTTGTAGCTATAACTTCAGGGCTGGCAGAGATATTTTTTTCCTTGATTAGATGAAATATTAAGTGATTTGAGAGGGTAAATGGTAAAAAGAGTAACTGAAATGAAAACAAAAGAAGAAATTTTTTTCTGCTCTGTGATTTGTGTCGTTTTTAATGTGCTTTTAAATTGTTCTCTGCCTGTATCTGTACTCTAGAATAACAGTAAGTAGAAAATCTCAGTGTCTACTTCACATATATTGAAGAAGCTATCTCCTTTGGAGGTCTGGAACAGAGTGCAACATGGTTGTGGTTGTCCATTGCTTTTGCCAAAGTCTGTTGTAGAATGTTTAAACCTTAAGTAGTTGATGATAAAATGTTTTAATAAACAGAGATGAGACCACTGCAGGGTTTTGAACTGTTTGCATATGGTGGTCCTGAGACTGGGATTTGGCCACATGGGGATTTGTATTGTCTGCACCACCAGTCTGGAGGTCCCTGCATTAGTCACCTTTGTATTATTTAATTTCCTACTGATACTACAATAGCCCACACCCAGTGAACATACGGTGTTCTGGGCTCTCACAAGAGAGAAGTTGTGGAAAATTTGTCAACATAAAGCCAGCTAAATCTTTGCTTCTCCTCCTCAGGTTAGTCTGAAGGCTGCAAAGGAGTTAGTTAACTTTCTTCCCTTTCTAAATACCTGCCTAGAGCAGGCTGCACCTCTTTGTTTCATAGAATGGTTTGGTTTGGAAGGGACCTTCAGAGATCATTCAACCTCCATCGTGGGCAGGGACACCTTCCACTATCCCAGGTTGCTTCAAGCCCTGTCCAGCTTGGCCTTGGACACTTCTGGGAATGGGGCAGCCACAGCTTCTCTGGGCAACCTGTGCCAGTGTCCCACTACCTTAATTGAAGAACATTGATTCCTTATGTCCAATCTAAATTAAAGTTTGAGAGATGTTTAAAATTAGTGCCCCTTGTCCCATCACTACAGGCCCTGATAAAAAGCTTCTCTGTATCTTGTAAACCTCTTTTAGATATTCGAAAGCCTCCATAAGATATCCATGGAGCTCCCTCTTCTCCAGCCTGAATGACAGCAGTTTTGTTCTCAATTTTGTTGTAATCATCTACCTTGAAATTTCTGTCATCTCAGATTTTGAGATCCGGGCCCTGTTTTTGGTGTTGCTTTGTGAGTGACCTGGAGTTTTAATACCCGTTCTTACCTCTCCTGAACCAGGTGCAAATGCAACGGGCACGCAAGTGAGTGTGTGAAGAATGAGCTTGGGAAGCTGGTCTGCAACTGCAAGCACAACACCATGGGGGTGGACTGTGAGAAGTGCCTTCCTTTCTTCAACGACCGTCCCTGGAGGAGAGCGACCGCGGAGAGCGCCAATGAGTGCCTGCGTACGTGCGGCTGCAGCGGGACAGCCTGTGTGCGACAGGGCCCTGCCCCTGCTGCCAGCCACCACCTGGTCCTGCCTGCTTCAACTTGTCTCACTCACAGTTAGCCAGCACTAAGCACACTTCATGGCACTGTTGGTCATTCCACTCCTGTCCTGTGAGAGCTTTCTGATAGATCCCTAGGAATGGGCATGTCCTTTCTGGAGAAGGATGGGGACCACCTTTAGGAAAGAGGTTTCCTGCAAAAATGTACAGGCTTGTACTTTATGAGACCCGTGGGAAAAAAACCCCATCTGTTTACTATGCTGGAGTATAATTGCCCTTTCAAAAGCTCCTCATTTAGCATCAGCTGATTTTTGTGTTTGGATTATTGGTTTTTACATTTACTTGTTGATTATTTAATCTAATTTCTGGACCACAAATGCAGGTCTCTGTCACGGAACACCAATTTGCTTGGTGTTTTGTCCCAGACCACAGCTCCTGGTAGTTTACTTTATGGGGAAGCTTTTTCAGACAGAGAAGTTTTCTTCCTGTCTGACCTCTGTGTGTCTAGATAGATCCCAGCTGTCTATGGCTTCCCTCAGTGGGCTGATGAAATTGGGATGTCCTGCTTTCTAGGGATTTGCCATCCAGGAGTGAAGCTCTCATTACAGCATGGAGTAGCCTCATGTTACCTTTTCATGCTTGTTTGGGTGACAGAGATCGGTGGTGTGCTGTATGTACAACATTTTGGCTGCAATTGGCAGCCTGATGTCGATAGAAGCGGGGTAGAAAGCGCTGGTTTTCTTTTGGGCATTGATGAGACTGATGTCAGGTTTGTTTCAGGTCTTGGAGTGGTTTAAAGCTCCCGCCCCTACCCCTGTACAGCAGCACTGTGCTGGGTGGGTTTTGTGCTGTGGGGACGGGCTGGTCACTGACAGTTCCCTGTCTTTGCAGCGTGCGACTGCAACGGGCGCTCCCAGGAGTGCTACTTCGACCCCGAGCTGTACCGCGCCACGGGCCACGGCGGCCACTGCAGCGCCTGTGCCGGCAACACGGCCGGGCCCCGCTGCGAGCGCTGCCGCGACAGCTTCTACCGCCTGGCCAGCCACGAGGCCTGCCTGCCCTGCAGCTGCAACCCCGTCGGTGAGCACTGCTGCAAACGTGCCTGCTGCCAGCTTCCAACAAAACCCACCGCTTCTTTCAGTCGTGCAGCTCGCTGCAAGCTCTGGGTTAAAAAGAGGGAGGGGTTGTTTGGATTTCTTTTTTCCCCATCCCCCCCCCTACATGTAAGAAATGTTTATTGGGTTGTATTTTGGTTTAAGTTATCCTTGGATCTAAATGCGGTTAGGGTGGCAGGGGCAGATGGGTCACTTCTGCAGCACTTACTCCTTCAAATGTATTCTGAAATAGATTATTTTTTTTTCCGCTGTGTATGTGTTACCCTGGATGCTCCCAGTACTAAAAAACTCATTTAAATTCTTAATAACCAAGATGATGTGAGCGGGTATTTCTGGAAGTTGTTCATGCTGAGAAATTGTAGTGAACTTTAGCTGCTGCATCAGTTTCTCCTACCAAGTATCCAAGCACTATAAATACAAACCAGTGAAACATTAAACACAAAAGGGAGTGGGGTGAGATAAAACAAAGTAAACTCAAAATATGTAGTTAAACTTCTTTAAAAAAAACGGGAGTGGGGGTTATTCTGGCAGGAGAATACCTCTTTTGTTGTGAAGGGAACCACTTAGCCTGTAAGGAGTGATCCCATAACTCCACCAGCCCACAGCAAGTAAGGTGGAAGGAGGGGAAAGGGCAACACATAGTAAGATATGATGTGAGGTTTCAAAAGAGTAGCCTGGTATAAGTCATTGCTTGCAGCATGCCCTAAAAGCAGCCAGGGAGAGGTCTGCCAGGGTGCATCTCCTATTTAATTTCATCAAGGAGTCATTCAGTTGTGAAATTTTTGACCAATAAAGGCCGTTTCTTCTTCTGACTGCTTTTCTGGGTCCTTGTGTTAGACCTTATTTTAAGAGGGGTGAGGGTTGGTGTCAGCTGAGACGGTGGAAAAGCTGCAGGGAGGTGACTTCCCAGGTCTTTAAGGACAGCTTTCAAAGGCCTTTATAACTTAGCCATTAGCTTGTGTTCCGTGACGCACTGACACTCAGGATCCTGGATGTGTTTGGATTGGTATTTTTTGTCAAGTACTCTTTTTTTCGTAAATAATCCTAAGTGAGACTGCAAAGGGGATTTGAACTTCGACTGTATATGGTAAAGGTTTTGTGAGCTCTTCTGTCCCGTCCAGCCTAATCATCTTATAACTCTTCACTTTGCTATAATCTTCTGGTGTGGATTGAAGTGGAAACAAGGAGCTATTTCTGTATATTAAGATATTTTTCTCCTGGTAATTAACTCTTACAGTGCTGACAGCTCCGAGGCCAGCAGCTATATGGATGCTTGGGAGAAAGCTTTTTGTCCCGATATGGATTAAAGAAACCTGCTACTGCTTTTTGTGCAAGACCACCTGAATAGAGCAGTACTGAAGAAGGTGTCCTTCCAAAAATGAGGGAGTTTAGGATTCATAGTGGCACATTCAGCCTTGCTCCAAAGGGGCAGTTTAGTCTTTAAATGCAACTTAGGAATCAAGGAAGGAAATTGGAGTGTGAAAGGGAGAGGTCAGGGAAAGGGGAGGTGCTGACAATGGGGAACACAAAGGATTCAGGGAGTAAAACGCTGGAAATTACATATTGCAGAGTAAAACAGATGTGGAATTGGGGCATACAAATGTAGCACTGAGGATGAAGCAGGAGAAGGTAATTAGAAGTTTAAATTATATTTTGTATATAAAAAGGTTGGTTGGTAGGAATGAAAGGCTGAATATAGTTTGGGAAGACTAGATAACAGTTCATCTGTCTAGAGCTGCCAGGGGAAAAATCTCTGTGAACTAGAGGCACACTAGAGCTTTAGGTAAGCTGTCACTCATCAGCTTGAGACTGTGCTTCCCGCTTTCTTCTTCTTTCTTGGTCATTTTGTAAAGTTTGAATAGCTGATGGAGCCATATGTGTGTGCTGAGGTGCCTGTCCCTGCTGTCCCCACAGGCTCCCTCAGCACACAGTGTGACAGCTACGGCCAGTGCAGCTGCAAACCCGGTGTGATGGGGGACAAGTGTGACCGGTGCCAGCCAGGCTTCCACTCCCTCTCTGAAGCTGGGTGCAGGTAAGAAGGATTGCTCTACAGAAGGAAAACTAGGGTTTTTTAAAAGTTTTCTCTGTGTGGCTCTTACTGAACTAACCTCTCTCCTAAATCTCCCAGGCCCTGTTCTTGCAATGCTGCTGGCAGCACAGGGGAATGCAATGTCGAGACAGGGCGATGTGCATGCAAGGACAATGTGGAAGGATTCCACTGTGAGAGGTGAGGTTTTTCTTCCCATGGCTTTGTTTCAAGAATGAAAAAAATTTGAGTGAGGACCTGGGGTTAAGCATCAGGGAAATTAATTCTCTTTCTTTCGCATCTTCAGATGCAAACCTGGATTTTTCCATCTGGATTCCTCCAATCCACGAGGCTGTACCCCGTGCTTCTGTTTTGGACACTCTTCAGTCTGCACCAGTGCTGTGGGCTACAGTGTCTATAGCATCACCTCCAACTTCGAGTTTGGTAAAATTGAGCTTTCCTTTGTGTCTCAGGTTGGGCTGTAGACTTGAGTTACAAGCTATTAAAAAACCCAACTCCTTCCTTTCTATGCAAGACCACAAACCTTGGGCAGGCAGGTCTGGGATCTCTCTTTCGGAAGTGCTGAAGCTGCCTGGAGCTTCCATGTCTGCAGCTTGTTTGTTCAGATGGGGAGGCATGAATTGACAGCTCTGGCCTTGGGCACACAGTTACTGTACACAGTACAGGTGCAAGTGGGAATTGCAAATAGAAACTATTCTAGCCTGAGAGGTGTGCTGACAAAGCAGAGTTTCCTCAGTTCTAGAACCAAATCAGGACTTTCTGATTGAGAGGATCAAAATCACTTTAGATTTGGGATTTACATGGCTCTGAGTAAAACACAGTTGTGTTTCCAGTGAGTCTGTAAGCCCAGGAAAAATCTGGTTTTTTTAATGCAGTCAGTTTCGTGTGTATGCATGTTTTCATGCTGCGTAGTCTGAAAAGAACATCTTTTTAATTAAAATTCCACTGGAGAACAGTTCATACAAAGGTTACAACTCTCAACAAGTCGTAGGGGACTGCAGGTTTTTCTATCTCTGTTTAAGCTCTTTAGAAAAGAAGATTTTGGACAAGTAGTCGTCACAGGGTTCAAAGTTCAGATGTTTCAAGTCAGCACTTGAGTTAGGGGCTTAAATTGGAAAGATAGTGTTTATTATCTAAATTCTTCTGCACAGCTACTTTTTTCAGCCTGTCACTGCCCATGCGCATTAGATTAAGTAAAACACGTACAATGTGATGCAAGAAGTGTGTGCAAATCTCCGTCTTCCAAGGATGTTAATTCTTGCCCGTCTGATCCTTCAGGAGAGGATGAGTGGCGTGCTGAGCAGCGCGATGGCTCAGAAGTCTTGCTGCAGTGGAGTGCCGAGACCCAGGATATCTCCGTTGTCTCAGACACCTACTTCCCCATGTACTTTGTTGCACCACGTAGGTCATTCTAAAAGCATGGCTTTCTGTGCTGATTGTGCCCTTTGTTTTCTGTCCCCTGACTGTAAGGATTTCTTCCCCTTTCAGGCAAGTTCTTGGGCAACCAGGTTTTGAGTTATGGGCAAAACCTGACCTTCTCCTTCCGTGTGGACAGACGGGACACACGCCTCTCTGCAGAGGACCTGGTCCTGGAAGGGGCTGGGCTGAGAGTGTCTGTGCCTCTCATTGCCCAGGGCAACTCCTACCCCAGTGAGAATGTGCAGACCTACACCTTCAGGTACAGTGGGAGCAGCTGTCGCCTGGCCTGCCCTGCCTTTGGCCTCTGAGCTCCTGAGGAAACAGAGACCATTAGGTTTAAACTTATTTGGGTGATGTTGCAATAGCACAGTGCTGTTGCAAAGGGAGCTTTTGAGAGGGTGCAGCTGTTAGCAGCTGAAAGCTGTGCTGATGATGCTTGGCTCTTCTCCCCAGGCTCCATGAGGCTGCAGATTACCCGTGGAGGCCTGCTCTTACAGCATTTGAATTCCAAAAGCTTCTCCACAACTTGACTTCCATCAAGATCCGTGGGACATACAGTGAGAGAAGTAAGTCGCTGAGCAGAACATTGCAGAAGAGGGAACAAACTCATTTGTTCAGTGCTTGGGTTGCTTCATTGTAGGGCTCAGCCATAAACAGCTGTGGCAGCTTATTTGGCAAACCTTGTGCTAGTGGCTTTTCACCTGGCTTTCCTGTGTAGCATCTCCCAGGCCTCCCAAAAAGGATATGGGAAAGAAGAGTGTTGTATTTGAATGTCTGAAAGCTGAACACTTAACACTGCTGATTCCTTGCTCTAAACATGGGAATTTTTAATAACACTATCCTCCAGTTGGTAAAAATAGTACAGAGTACTGAAGGACACAGTAGGGTGTAGGAAGTTTACAGCACTTGGCTTTAAGATTTGCTACACTGGAAATGGTTACATCCCTCCTCTTTTTGGGTCTTGCTTTGACATGACAAATGGGAAGGACAAGGTCTAAAGTGCTGCCTGTGCAGAAGCTGAGTGAAAATTCCTCATAACAAAGATTTATAAAAATGGGCACTAATTAGAAGCAAAAACATGTCTGTAGTTATTGCTGTGTGATGAAAAATTTTTGCAGAAAGAGGCCAAGGATGAATTTGCATTTGGGAAAGGTGGGAAAACTGCAAATGTTTTCAGAGGGATGGCCCATAATGAGGAATGTGGGGTTGTAAAATGGAGGGGAAGAAAGGTGTGGAGCAAACCATCTCTGAGTGCTGTAGCCACTGCTAATATGTAGGAGCTGAGGCTCTGCTCAGTGCACTGGAGCTGCTGCAGTGGTATAAACATAGTGGTGTAAGTTAAAAGCCGTCTATGTTGTGTCTGAGTTCTGTTTTGCTCCAGCGAAGGGGTTGGGAGTAGAGGAGGGGAGTTCTGAAATGCCAGAGGAAGGAATGGCTTGAGAGGAATAGCTGGAGTTTGTCCTGAGGCATGGTTTGCAGACGGTGTATTAAAATTGCTAGAGACATGGTCTGTTCTGTCTTGAAAGCCAGGAATTGGTTTTGATATTTGATTTGGAAATGGAAACCATACACATGTAAAATATAATTTAATTTTAATTGACTGTACTTGCTCACCCGGTGTTCTCAGATTCTCCTCTATATTGTCATCCTCAGCTTTCCTACCCTGCATGTTCCCTGGCTGAGCTCTAGTGCATCTTTGCTCATCTCTCTAAACCCTCCTGGAGGGTTTTGCATCTTGATTCACCTCAGCATCTGCAAGCACCCACCTGTGTTTGGGGAAGCGCTGATGATGGCCTTTGTGGTTACTAAGAGTTTGCCCCTTGGCGCTTTCTAGGTGCTGGTCACCTGGATGATGTCACCATCACAAGTGCTCGCCCCGGACCTGGTGTGCCTGTGGCCTGGGTGGAGAGCTGCTCATGTCCAGTGGGATATGAGGGGCAGTTCTGTGAGCGCTGCACATCTGGGTACCGGCGAGAGACCCCGAGCCTCGGGCCCTACAGCCCCTGTGTGCCTTGTGCCTGCAACGGGCACAGCGACACGTGTGACCCCGAGACAGGTAAGGGGGCTGAGCGAACGGGGAGCAGCAAGGGGGTGGTTCTTCTTTTCTGGATTGGACAGTGAGGCAAAGCTCACATCCCTCTCTATTCCAGGCATGTGCAATTGCAGGGATAACACGGCGGGGACTCACTGTGAGAAGTGCAGCGATGGCTATTATGGCGATGCCACGGCCGGCACAGCCTCGGACTGCCAGCCCTGCCCGTGCCCAGGCGCCTCGAGCTGTGCCATTGTGCCCCGCACCAAGGAGGTTGTGTGCACCAGCTGTCAGGCTGGCACTACAGGTGTGTTCCTGCACAAAACATCTTTTTCTACATACACGTGCTTGTGGAAATGTGTCTCCTGCTAGTTCTTGTTCTCTGATCTAAAATGAGAAGTTCTGAAAGCTGCTGTATCTTCTGGTTCAAATCCTTCTCCCTTCCTCAGCCCTATTTTCTGTCCCGTTTGAGGCTTCACATGTTTTTCATGCCTGTTTCTTGACACCAAAAGGCTTGATCTGCAAAGTCTGACCATTTCTGTGCTGTATAGGAGAGCCATGCTGCCTTCCAGTAGAGCTGTGATGATAGCATGGTGTTGGGCAGAAAATAGATTTAAAAGAGCCAGGAAGGCAGGTCAGAGTGAAATAAAATTAGAAGGTGCAGTTTGCCAGCAAATGAGGCACTACAGGATGCTTCCTAGGAAGAGCAAGAAGGCTGCATTGACTCACAAACACTGCCCAAAAAAATACGAGATCAAACTAGTGCTCAGCAATTTTAAGGAGAAATATGTGAACACATACAGATCATTTTTTCTTAGCAATAAGCTGTGAAGTCCAAGCATGTAGCTGAGCTGTTAAGCAGAAGCTTTTGTTCTGCCTGCAAACAGCAAGGAAGCCATAGGATCGTAGGCAGCCTTCATACCTCTCTGCTGATTTTATGCTTGGCATGGCAGAGTCCAAAGTACAGAATACCTGTAAATTCCTGAGTGCTTAGGAAAGCCTCTGACCAAGCACGTAGGCAGGTCATGGGGGTTCCTGTGGGTGCCACTGCGTTGTGAACCAAGCAGAGTCCAGGCCCCAGGTTCCCTTCAGCTCAGGTGTCTGGAGCAGCTGATCCTTCTTGTAGTTACGTGATTGCAGAAGAGTTCCTCTTGTCTCAAACCACCTTTTTGGGATGTGAGGAAAAAGGGAGTTTGTGCAAGCACTGCCTAAGAAATGGAGCTCATAACTGGCTGGGGAGGTCAGATCTGCAGTAAGTGTAGGAAGCTGCTGAGTTGGATGCTTCGGTGGCTGCCTGTGGAGGTTTGGCAGGTCTCATTGGCAGAGGAGCTTCCTGGAGCAGTGATGCCCCACGGAACTCTGCCTATTGGCATTCTTAAATTAACAACAAATTGCAGCAAATAGGTTTGGCTTAAAGGGATAGGAAGGGAAGGAAGCATGGAGAGAATTCATAATGCAAAATTCCAGTGAAAAATCAGCTTGGATTTAGAGATGAGGAGAGATTTGTGTCTGGTTCCAACGGAAGGATGAAAGGGAAGAAGCTGAGGAGTTTACTTTTCAGAAGGGACTGCAAAGGGGATCCATGTGAGATGGCAGCAAAGGGCTTTCTGCTACAGCAGCCGTGTCTGTGTTGTGTCCCAGGCAAGAGGTGTGAGCTGTGTGATGACGCCTATTTCGGAGACCCGCTGGGCAGAAATGGTGCCGTGAGGCCCTGCCGCCTGTGCCAGTGCAACAACAACATCGACCCCAACGCCGTGGGCAACTGTGACCGCCAGACCGGCGAGTGCCTCAAGTGCATCTACAACACCGCTGGCTTCTACTGCGACCGCTGCAAGGATGGCTTCTTTGGGAACCCCCTGGCCCCCGACCCCTCTGACAAGTGCAGAGGTCAGACTTCCTGCATTTAAAAATCGTTTTGTCCCCAAGAGCTGCTGTCAGGCTGTCACTTGTGCCCGTCAGCAGCAAAGTGTGGCTTTACCCTGCTTTGGTGGTTTGAGCTTGCTAAAATCCTTGTGTTTGTAGGCACTTAGTGCTATCAAAGCAAAAGCACTGTGCGATGCAAGGGGTGGGTGGCCATATGGTTTGGGTCCAGGCCCATTAGGGTAAGTACCAACACCACGAGGGATTTCTAACTTCGTGATGTTTCTCCATACCTTTTCATTTTTGCAGCTTGTCACTGCAATCCCTACGGCACAGTGAATCAGCAGACAATCTGCAATCAAGTGACTGGGCAGTGTGAGTGCTTGTCTCATGTCACTGGGAGGGACTGCAGTGCCTGTGAGCCTGGATTCTTCAACCTCCAGAGTGGACGTGGCTGTGAGAGGTGAGATTTGTCTTAGCTTGGGGCAGAGACGCTGATTTTGGAGAGTCTGTGCTTACACTGCTCAGGAATGTGATGTTTATCACAAGTAACAGCTGTGCCTCTGCTGCTGTGGGTGGGGAGGAGCAGTGGTCAAGGAGCAGCTACTAAGGCTGTACAAAAAGCCTGACTTATAAATAGCTTTATAAAGAGCTCTGAATCAGGGTTTTAAATAGAAAACTGCCGCATGACTTTGTGATTGTAGCTGGGGCTCTTGGGTTCCTTTTTTAGTGCAGGCAGCGAGTGACCTTGCATGGTTGAAAAGCTCAGTGCCTCGCCTGCTGCATCTTCACAGCAAGAAAAGCAGCTTTTGGCAAATGCAAATGTTAAGCTGTGCTCTTCAGAGAGGCACTTTGCCCCACATGTCCCTTCCGTGTCACATGTGACATGTTCCTGCCTCCCCCAGGTGCAACTGCCACGCGCTGGGCTCCACCAGCGGGCAGTGTGACATACGAACGGGACAGTGCGAGTGCCAGCCAGGCGTCACCGGCCAGCGCTGCGACAGATGTGAGAGCAACCACTTCGGCTTTGGCTCTGAAGGCTGTAAACGTAAGTCTGAGGGGCCAGAGCGAGGCAGATGGGAAGGATGTTGCACACCCAGCCTTGCCTTTGCTTTCCTTCTTTCTCTGGGAAGGTATTTTGTCACCTCAGTCCTCATCGTAGCAGAAGCTGGCACTTTTATGTCCACACTGTGTGATGAAATTTGATTTCTGTACTATGGCTTATCCTCTTCTTCTTTTGTTAATCTTTTTCTTGTCTAACTTACTAGATATCCAACTTAGTAGATACCTATTTCTCCTTGGTATGAATATATTCTCTGCATCTTGGCCTCCAACAGCCTTGTTTCCTGATGTGATCCTGCACAGTTGCTCTGCAGGTGGCCTCAGTATACAGGCTCTGTCTTGAGGAGCAGCTGATCTTGTAAACATGACTGCAAAGCAGGTTGATCCAAACTTTCTTCATTGATAGCCCTGCTTGTAAAGAGCAGGAAAACTAACTGCAGTTGGTTGCAATGGAGTAGAATGATGCTTTGTGGGAGAGGTAATAGCAGCACTGAACACACAGTGAATGTTGGATCCTGCTTGTGAGTAGGAGCACTGTGATTAGCAGTGGGATCCAGTTGTGTGTTTGTGCCCTCTTGCAGATGTTTTAGGGTATTAAGCATATCCTCTCATCCTGTGAGTTTTTAGGGTATTTCTGTCTGTTCTTCAGTCTGACTGAGGTTTAACTTCCCTGCAGCCTGCGACTGTGATCCTGAGGGCTCGCGGTCCCTGCAGTGCCGGGAGAACGGTCACTGTGAGTGCAAGGAGGGCTTCGTGGGGAGCCGCTGCAACCAGTGTGAGGAGAACTATTTCTACAACCGCTCGTGGCCAGGCTGCCAGGAGTGTCCAGCCTGTTACAGATTAGTGAAAGATAAGGTAAGGCTACAGACACTGCTTTTGGTACCACTGGAGATGGTGACACGTGTCCACTTGTGCAGCATTCTGGCCCATGGCTGTTGGTGGTTGCTGAAAGCAGAGAGGCTCAAGGTGCTTTGCTGTGTCATAGCTGTGCTCTGTCCCTCACGTGTAGGTGGCGGAGCAACGTCAAAGGCTGCAGGAGTTGGAAAACCTTATAGCAAATCTGGGTAGCAGAGAAGAAACTGTAACTGATGAAGCATTCGAAGAACGGTTGAAGCAGGCAGAAAGAGAAGTTACGGAGTTGCTCCATGAAGCACAAAGGAGCAAAGGTGAGTTGACCTGATCAGACATGGACCAACTAAATTAGTTCTTAGCCTGATGTTCCTGTTCCCTTTGGAAACAGCATGTTTTGTTTCAAGCCAGTGCTGTGCTCCAGGATTGACAGCAATTTCAGGCAGCACTAAGTCACTGAACGTTATTATCAAAACAGCAGTGGCTATGCTTTTATCCATGCTGTTCTACCAGCAGTTTTTGTTGTACATGGAAGTAAGATCTGCCTCTAGCTCTGTATGGATGGAAGTGTTTTAGGTATTACCCTCTTCTCTCGATGCAAAGGAGGGTTTTATTTGTTAAACAAGCAGAAAACTTTCCAGTACGCTTACTATGCTTTAAATTTGCTCAGACATCTTGGGATCAAGTAGTTCTTGTTGGGATATCATCAGTGACCAGAATGAAGGCTTCAAATCCTGATGGCAAACTTAATTATCCCACCATAAAGTGTAGAATATTCTGAAGAGTGCTGTTCTTCCTGTTAAGCTCTGTTTCAAATTGGTTGTTGTCACCGTTACCATGGGATGTCTGTGAGCAGGATGTTTGTCATGTCTGTGACAGTGGTTTGTCCTCAGGGTCTCTTTAATGTATAAGATGATGTGTGTTTTGGAAAAGAGAACTCTGAAGAAGACTATTGACTTTGCAGTAAAAGATGTTCCCTTGGGAGCTGGTTCAGTGATTTCAGACCACTTTGGGAAAATTTGTCCCCTTTGTGTGAAGCTGGGGAAAAGCTACCACGCATCTAATGCTGGCATTTGTGTGGGAAGATTCCTGCCAGTGAGAATGGTCGTTTAAGCTTTTCTCAGCTTTAGCTGAGGTAGATTTATGCTGCCTGCTTGGCATCCATGCCTAGATAATAGTCCCACTTAAGGGGGGAGCAGGGTGGGGATTGGAGAAAGATGAGGGAATGGATTTGGTTTTGTGGTGGAATTTTTGATCTCTTTCTCTGTCTTGGAATCATAGAATCATTTAATTTGGAAAGACCCTTAAGATAAGTCCAACTGTTCCCTGCCCCCCAGCACTGCCAAGGCCACCAGTAACCCATGTTCTCAAGTGCCACATCCGCCCAGCTTTTAAATCCCTCCAGGGATGGTGATTCCACCATTTCCCTGAGCAGCTGTACCAGGGCTGGACAGCCCTTTAAGTGGAGACATTTTTCCTGCTATACAACCAATATCTCCCCAGGCTCAGCTTGAAGCTGTTTCCTCTCATCCTGTTTCTGTTCCTTGGGAGCAGAGCCCAAACCCCCCTGGGTGCATCCTCCTGTTAGGAAGTTGTGAATAGCCAGAAGGTTCCCCCCTGAGCCTCCTTTTTTCCAGGCTCAACCCCTCCCAGCTCCTTCAGCTGCTCCTCATGAGACTTGTGCTCCAGACCCTTCCCCAGCTCCAGGTTCTTCTCTTACTAAGAGGGCAAGGTAAATGCAGCAAAAACTACCCTTGCAAAAATCTGTGCACATCTTTAGAAGTTATTTCTGTTTTTCTGTGGTAGTATGTTTTTGAAATATGTCCAATGTTCATGTTCAATACTTAAGATGTGCTGCAAGGTCAAGGTATTTGACCAATATTAATTTTGGAGTTCTCTGGGCTTCTGCTTGTGCTTTAATTCTTGGTAACACTCTCAGCTTTTCAAAAGTAACTTCCAGGCACGTGCCTGTGCTGTGATGTTTCCATTATTAAGATGCTGTTGTGGGGAGTTACCTGATGGTCCAAAAATTTGGTGAAGTTTGGGTGCCTTATAAGCTCTACATATGTGAGAACCAAGGCTCTATCCTGCCAGCTTTTGTCAGCCCTTTGGTGTGGGGAGAGTTTGGAGTGGCTTTGCTATTCCACACAGCTCCTAGCTGCTCCACATGGAGCTCCCTATGTCTTTCTTCAGAGTAGCCATTGTTGCCCTGAGTGTGGAAAAATGTACATCTGCACTATTCCTCTGTCTCTGCTTAATTTCTAGGAGATAAACTAAAGAGAATTCACAAAACAGACATTTCGTGCCTATTGAGGAGCTGCTCTGTTGTCATTTTAAGCCAATGAGAGAAGTAAAACATGATTCTGAACACAAACTCTCCCATCAGAGTCAGTTCCAACACTCAGCGGGGATTGTCTTATAAGCAATTAATGGCTTTTTATTTCTCCTGTTTGGTGCACATTCTGATTATGACTTTGATCTCAAGCTAAGTGACTTGTGAAATGGCTTTGCCTGGTTGCCTCTCAGTAGGGGATTAACCTATGAGCACAGTACCTGCAATGGTAAGCTGCTGCTCCAGCTTCTCTTCCTGCTCTAATTAATTTTGCTTCCTCTCTTTTCTGTTGTGTGTTTCAGACGTAGATCAGGGCCTCATGGATCGTCTCAAAGACATCAACAGCACCTTAGTGAGTCAGCTGAACAGGCTGAGGAACATCCAGGGCACGGTGCAGGACACGGAGAACCTGGCGGAGCTGGCCCGGGTGCGGGTGGAGGACACTCAGGATCTGATCAGCTTGGCTTCTAATATGCTGGAGAAGGCCAAGATGGCAGCTGACAACGTGGTGAGTGTGCTGCTGACATCCCACCCAGCTGGGAGAGGGTGAAGGCCTTTCCTTCTGTGCCTCTGGTGTGTTTCTCCACTTGCTCTTTCCCTCATACAGCAAATTTGCATCAAGATCGTGGGAAATCAATGAAAAACGTTCATCACTGTCAGTCACAGGTTGTATCTTAGCCCAAACCAACATAAAAGTCCTAAATAAATATTAGCACCATTGTTTTTCAAGGGGATAACCAGTGGTGGAAAGCGTAATGGGCTTAATAAAAACATATAGAGAAGTGACGAGTAGGTTAGACACATCCCTAAGCATTTAGATTATGACAATAAATATTTGAAGCAAAGACAAATAAAAGCTGAAAAAAGATCTTTAAGAGGTTTTTTCCTTTCTTTTTCTTTTCCAGTCGATTACACCTCCAGAGCAAAGTGGGGACCCCAACAACATGACAGTGTTGGCAGAAGAGGCCCGTAAGCTGGCAGAAAGGTAGGCTGTGGCAAGACACACTCATCGTGGCCTATGTCAGGGCCCTGCTCTTCTCTACAAGGGGGAAGCAGAATTTCATTTGCTGGGTGGGAAACACACTCCCTTTGCTGCTTAAGAGTCTGGTGCTGTGGGATGATGGCTGTGTAGCACTGAGGGCAAACATCACTCATGTGAACGACTAGCAGGGCAACCATTCTTCCATTGCAAATGTATCAGCATCTCCCATATGTAAATCTGGGGGAAGGAAAGAAGGAAAAGTATAATCAAGAACTGAGGATAAAAAACTATTGGCTGACATATCTAATGGCATTATTTTTCTTTTGTCATCTTGTCCAGGCACAAAAAGGAAGCTGATGAGATTGTTAACACAGCCAAGGCTGCCAATGATACTTCTACGGAAGCGTATCAACTGCTGCTGAAGACCCTGGCTGGAGAGAACCAAACTGCAATTGATATTGATGAGCTCAACCAGAAGTGAGTCAGTAACAGAAAATTGTTTTTATTTCCTGCCTTTAGAGCAGTTCTTAAAACTGAGACAAACCTCTGTATGCTTTGGATTTTGTGGGAGATGATTTTCAACTTTTTTGCCTCTCCACTCTCAGTAATTACTAAGTTCAGTTCTACAAAAAGTACTGTTACATAACTGGATCCTTGGGGATTTTTTAGGTACAATCAAGCAAGGAATATTTCTCGAGACCTAGAGAAACAGGCCAACAAGGTGCTTGCGGAGGCAGAGGAAGCTGGAAACAGGGCCCTGCAGATATATGCTAATCTCACCAGCCTGCCTACTGTGGATTCCACGGGGCTAGAGGTACATGGCACCATCATGTGCACTATTTCCTGAAGGTTGCTAGGTTGCTGGCATACCTTACATGTGCTCTGCTAATGTTCTCTGCATAAGAACGCTCTGTGGCTTTTTTGTCCATCTGGGCATAATGCAACTTTCATGCAATTCCAGCATTTATGCATTTAAATGCAGAAAACCACCTACATTAACCCACCTCCCCCAGTTTCTGAAGGACAAAAATCTGAGTGAAATGTTTGCCGAACATCTTGGCTTGAATGTAGAAGTGGAAAAATTTACAACCTGTTCGGGATTTCGTTAACATTAAGGAATCTGTGTGATTTCCACCTGCAGAATAGAGCAAATAACATCAAGAAGGAAGCAGAGGAACTGGATCAACTAATTGCCAAGAAGCTAAAAGATTATGAGGACTTGAGAGAAGATATGAAAGGAAAGGAACTGGAAGTAAAGAACCTCTTGGAGAAAGGCAAGACAGAGCAGCAGGTCAGTTCTGTTTTGTGCAGGCTTTTGTTCCCTGGGAAAAAGAAACAAGGAAGACAAGTAACTGGCCAGATGCAAATGATTTCGTCTTACTCAGGCTTAGTATTAATTATTGATTATAAGCATGCTGAAGAATGGTCCCAGAAAGGAGATGCAGAAAGCTGTTAAAAGCAATGGCTTTGAGGCTGTATGGTAAAACAGGAGATATTTGCCAGATGTGATGTCAAGTGTGTGTTCAGAACAGTATTCCCAAAGTACATACACTCATCTGGTCTCAGAGGAAGCACTGCTCTTCTGGATGGCGTTGTTGTTTGAGGCTTTTTCATACACCTACCCGATTGTCCTGCAGAAAGTGGGAATACACTGATACATGTCATGTCTCCTCAGACTGCAGACCAGCTCTTGGCTCGAGCAGATGCAGCAAAAGCCCTGGCTGAAGAAGCTGCTCGCAAGAGCAGTGGCACACTACAGGAGGCCAATACCATTCTCAGCAACCTGAAAGGTAAAGAGGAAGCACTTGAAGTGAATTCTTCAGTTTCAGTGTGACAAGTCACTTGGTAGTAAGATATTCTGGTTAAAGAGGCCGTGCTATTGCCCTTTCCTGAGTTTTGGGTGTGTTCTTCTGGCTTGTTTCTCTTTAAAGAAAAAGTAGTAAGTGTTTTCAGGGACTGGAAATTTCCTTTTAACTTCCTTAGTTAGCATCAGAAGGTGTGCAACAGGGAGAGCTGACCCCAATTTGCTCTTCATCCCTCCATTGTCAGGGCAGCAAAGCCTTGGGTAGCTTGGTCAAAGGAGCATCCCAAGGCTCTTCTGGAGCACGTGGTGAGGATCGGCTTTTCCCCCCCTTAGACTTTGACAGGCGGGTGAACGACAACAAGACAGCAGCCGAGGAGGCACTGAAGAAGATCCCTGCCATCAGCCAGACCATTGCAGAGGCCAACAACAAGACACAGCAGGCAGAGCTGGCCCTGGGCAACGCTGCTGCCGACGCCCGTGAGGCCAAGGCCAGGGCAGATGATGCTGAGAAAATTGCCAGCTCTGTTCAGAAGGTGAGTGTGCTGCAGCTCACCCACTGAGATCCTGCTGTGGGATTGCATGAGCTCCTGGTGAGCCCCGTGTGCTCTCACACATTTGCTGTATTCCCCAATGCAAATGCAAAATATGGCAAGATAGGAAATCAGTGCATTTTGATGAGAAGGACTGAAGGAAGTTCTGCACCTTCACCACCTTCTCCTGTCCTCTCCCACCTGTTGGCTGCAGAGTGCTAATGCTACCAGAGCCGAAGCCGACAGTACCTTTGCTGACGTGACAGGACTGGCCAAGGAAGTGGACGACATGATGAAGCAGCTGCAGAATGCAGAAAAAGAGCTGAAGCAGAAGCAGGCTGATGCTGAGCAGGATATGAAGATGGCAAATGAGGTAAGTACTGCTGGCAGGTGACAGCAGTGGCTAGGAGCGTCCTTCTCCCTGCTGTCCTGGCGATGAAGGCTTTCCTCCTGCTCTCTTCTTGCAAAGACAGAGCTGGGTCTAGCCAGTATTTTGACTCTTCCAAGTTTTAAGTGGTACTGAAAAGGAGACAAGTTCTGGTGCATTAAGCATAGACTCTCTGCTGGAATTTGAGAGCTACTTTTCCTTCTATTTTACCTAAAACCTGACTGTACAGTTCTCTTGATTCCATCCTGGCTTTTACTGCAAAATCCTGCTCGGTTTTCAGGAATCCCCATCCTGAAATATTCAGAAAAGCAATTACTTGAAGATTGCCAGACTTTTCCCCAGCCCTGTGATAAAGATCTTTGTGCAGGATTGTTATCCTGGAGTGAGGAGGCAGTGATGTGGTGACTAAGTGCAGAGTAGAGACAATAGTTTTGTAATCCCCACACCTTTTTTGTGCTCTCACTTATTTTTTTTATATCCTGCAGGCCTCACAGGCTGCCCAGGAGGCAGAAGACAATGCAAGAAAAGCTAAGAACTCTGTGAACAGCCTACTCACTGTCATTAATGACCTGTTGGAGCAACTAGGTAGGACTGTCTTTAATGTGCTCTATGCCTTTGAGTGTTTTCGTGATGTGTGCTGACTTTCCTGCCAATATTTTTTGAGGAACCAGATGGATCTGTTATCTCTTGAAATGGGGTTTGTGTGGTTTTGGCAAAGGTTTTGAGTTTTTTTCTTTCCCGAGTAGCCTCAGAGCTTGTTCAGTGATGTTCTGTGTTGGTTTTCAGCAAACTGAAGATGGAGATGTCACCCATGTGGTTGATCCTGTTTCAGATGCTGTCTCTAATGCAGAGATGGCCCAATGGACGTCTGCTGTGGGCTCTGCTATGTGAGCACCCAGGGTGTCAAAGGGGTTTTAATGCACTTCACTGTTTGCTTCTGGCTTTTCAGGGCAACTGGAGACGGTGGACTTGAACAAACTGAATGAAATTGAAGGTACCCTGAACAGTGCCAAAGACCAGATGAAAGAAAATGACCTGGACCAGAAAGTGTCTTTCCTTGAGAGAGAAGCCAAGAAGCAAGATGATGCAATACAGGCCTACAACAGGGACATTGAAGAGATCCTGAAGGACATTAGCAACCTGGAAGACATCAGGAAGACCTTGCCATCTGGCTGTTTCAACACCCCGTCCATTGAGAAACCCTAAGGGTGTGCTGGGGGTGGGGGAATCACCCTGGTGAGGGGTGGTTCGGCCATGGAGTGCCTTAACACACATTACCTTCTCCAAATCCCCAACTCTTCGCTGCTCGCAGCCACTGTTTTCTTTTCAAATCAGGATAAGTGGAAAGTTTTTTTTTTTTTTGTTGGTTTGGTTTTTTTTTTTTCCTTGTTTTTTGTTTTGTTTCAGTTTGGTTTTGTTTTGTTTGTTTTTTAGTGGTTTTTTTGTTTGTTTTTTTGGGTTTTTTTTTTTTTTTTTGGAAGCAAATTAAATATCCGTCTTTGGGCATCAAAGGGGTTTTTTTAAATAGATTGTTTTCCTGAGCACTCCACCTTTGCCCCTTCCTCAGACACGGTTTCCCTTTGATTAGTGCAAGGATGAGAGATGCTCTGGACTCTTTATACTGTGGTTCAGAAATAACCATGTGAGCTGTATACAGCAAGGCAAAACTAACACAACTTCCTCTCCTGTCTTCTCCCTTTGACTGTAAAATCCTCAGTCCTGGAGCTCTTTGTCCCTGTGAAGGAAGGGGATGGCTACCAAAGTATTACTGTAATGGCCAGTATAGCTGCACTCAATTCAGATCCTTCTTCCCAGTTTCTAACCCTGTGAATTTATTTTTTTCATCATTACCTAGTGGCCAATCCAACAGTGTTGGTAGCCTTTGACAAAATAGCTGAAGCCTCTTTCTGAAATGGTTTCTGTGATGATGCATTGCTATGAGAAAAAGGCAGCCTCTGATTGGAGCTCTTTGAGAAGATGGGATACTGGTGGAGTGGTGGGTTTTGCCAGCCCCACTTCTGTTCTGTGGAGAAGTTTTGGGTCTGGCCTGAAAGCTGCTACCTGCTGGGTAGTCCAGACTGCCAGAGTGTGGAAGCCACAAGCTGCATTCCTATTTGTTGCTACTGAATTTCCAGAGGGTCTGCTTTTCTGGGCTTGGAATATCTGACAGATGAGTTTTTTGAAGCAGGACAAGTCTTATTGAAGAGGAGAGCTGCCATCCAGAGAGCTCTGACAGCTGCACTGGCCTCCATGCTGAATGTCTTTGGGTGGGGAAGGAAGGGGGCACATGAGTGGAAATGGAAAGGTCTTTTTTTTCCTCCCCATCCTTCTCCTGAAGGAGGACAGTCGTATTTTTACCTCTCCTGCCATTGCTCTGGCCTTTTGCCTGTTTTAAAGCTGGGAGGAAGAGCTGGAATTTCCTGATGCCCTCCTTTCTTTTTGCCTCCGGATCTCGCAGTCACCGTGACGCTACCGCAGCGCAGGGACCTCAGGCCAGGCTCAGGTGGCAGCTCTGCCTTTTACAGCACACCCACCGCTTCCCGCAGGCTCCTCCCCGCTCCTGGGGCTGGGGGCGAGTGCCGGGGAGCCCCTCGCTCCCAGACTAGAGCATCCTCTGCAGCTTCCTCCTTGCCTCCAGCCTGGCATCCCTCCCCCCTTTCCCTGAGATCCAGTATATATCTATCCTTAAACACTATGCAACTTTGTACGTTTGCGTAGCGGGGAAGAAATTATTATCTGACACACACTGGTGCTATTAATTATTTCAGATTTATGTTTTTTGTGTGAATGTGATTTTTTTTTTATGTTTTTTTTTATCATGATTATAGTGTGAGGAAGTCTCTCGTGTGTGTATGTGTGTGTAAATATACTCAGCCATATTTCCAGAGTGGCACAGCCTGGCCTCCTCTATGTGCTTTCCCCTGTAGCCATTGGGGCATGTGCACCGTGTATTGCTTCTCTCTGTATCATTCCCTTAAAACTTGGGATTTCTCCTAGCTGGGCTCCTGCTTGCTTCCCTCTATCATATCCCCAGCACCCATCCATAACCACTTTGCCTGTTGGGTGGATGCTTTCCAGCCCTGTCTCCAAAGCCAGCCCTGCCCCTCATGGTGCCTGCAGCACACGGTTCTGTGTCCCTTGTCCCTTGGGATGCTGTGCCAGGAGTGGAACAGGGGCTGTGGCTTTGCAGCTGAGCTGTGAGGAGCTGTAGCACTGTTAGGAGACCGGACCAGTGCTGAGGTGGTCAGAGAGCTGCATTTGGGGACATCTTGATACCACTGTGCAAGGCAGGAGGCTTGGTGCAGGCAGTGCTGTTGAGCAGGGGTGTTCCAGCAAACTCTGCATGGCTCTTGTATCCCTTCCCTTAATGATTGTGGGATTTCCCTCCTGCCCGGAAAGACCTCTGGAGGAGAGCTCCCTGTGCCTGCAGGCACAGGGACATCGGGTGGCTCTGGGAAGATAGCTGTGACCACATCACCTCTGCCAAGGCTGTGAGAAGAGCAGATGTGAAGATGTGTGCATGCCCTGGCTGACCTCAGGCCTAAGGTTTCCTGCTTTCTTGTGGGTTTGTTGTTTTTTTTTCTTAAGCCGTTTTTAACAGAATTCTATTTTTAAATAAAAAAAAAAATCTTTATAAGCGATCTGTTAATCAGTACTGCATTACAGCCATTATTCATTGTATAAGTCCAGTTATTTCTTTACATAATGTGATGATGTGACAGCTGCTGGTGGAGTGCTGGGTGTCATGGATGACACGTGACATCCATTCATCACCTTATTCCTGACTGTGGCCCCCTCAGTATGTGCCTTCACTCCATCTTTTTTTGCCTTAATCTGTGGTCTTGCTGTCTGGGGCGGTGAACAAAATGCAACACTTGCAGTTTTTATGTATAAAACAGTATTTCTTATTTATAATAAAGTCTGAATATTTGTAACCCCTTATACCTGGGCATTCTCTTGAGTATTACTTTATTTTTGGTGGTAGGCTACTGATGGTGATGTGTCTCAGCTGCAAGATTCACCTCTTGCTCTTTAGACAACCTGGTTTGGTATGGGAAAAAGAGAGGAGAAACTCAGAAATGCATGTGGTGGGATACAGATGACAAGGATGATGGTTTTTCCTTGTGTCCACTGCTCCTCTGCCATGGCTGTGATGGATTTTAAGCTGCTGGTTTTCCAGGACTTAAAAACATACTATGTTGGTGCTGATGTTATTGGAGTGGCATTGCCTTCCTGGAGGGCCCTGAGGAACTGGGGGGAGTTTATTTACACTGTAAGGGAAAAGTTCTTTTTATTAAACAGGTGGAAAAGGATGGTGCTCCTGGGGAAAAAACCAAAAAAAAAAACAACAAAAAAACCCCCCAAAACAGCAGCAACAACAACACAACAAAACCACCACCACCAACAAAAAAAAAAAAAAAAACAAAAAAACAACAAAACAAAAAACAAACAAACACCCCCACAACCTGAATAACAAAGCTGAAATTACTGGGATGTGCCACAAATCTGGGTGCTCTGTGTGTTGTTCCTGGGTCCTGTCTCCCAGAGCCTGGCCTGAATTAAGCAAATTTTTAAGGACAGATTGCAGTGATAAGAGACTAGGCTGTTCTGCATTCACACTTGTCTTACAGATGGATTTCTATTATTTTTCTCAGCAGAAGAAAATGCACAGGTCTCATTAACTTGAATCAGAGCTAATCCCATCTCAGCTGGTAAATTCTTTTTTTTTTTTTGCATGTCAGTTTAATTCTTCAGTTGTCACTAATGAATTTGTTTTCTAAAATATGTCTTTTTTTCTTGCCAATGTTTTTGTGAAGCAAATCCCAGCTGGTAAGAATCTGGCTGAGGTTTCAGCTGGATTGTGGGGAGCAGTCAGGGAGCAGGCAGTTGGGTGGTGGGGCAGTTGTGACCTTGCATGGGCTGTAGGTTGTCATGGAACCTCTTACCATTTTGAGGCGAAAATGCTTAGATTAGGAAGCAAGTCTGTGTCCTTTAATTTATCTTCAGGATTTTTATCTCCAGAAGTTTTTTGTGGGCATTGTACAAATGTGTCTTGGAGGAGGATGAGCCTGGCATTCATGTGTTTTTCAGAGGTAATGCTCAGAGGATAGTGGGGATGAGGAGGTGAGTAACCTAAGGAGATACTCAGAAATCTGTTACAGGGGGGAGCAGACCCAGCTCCCAGGGACCATGATAATGGCTTACAGGTTGCCAAACTGTTCTACCAATATTTTGAAGCCCAAGTAGAGATGCCCTCCTCTGATACTCTGCTCAGTGTAGGCAGTACGTGACTTTATGGGGGGTGAATCGGCACCTTGCTCAGCAGTGACCGAGCCATGCTCTGGTAGCTTTTATTCTGCTTCAGTTTGCTGTGTTTCTTCTCCCTGCCCACGTTCAAGCTCCATCATCTCTCATGTGCTCTCTGGAGAAGCAGGAGGCTGGCAGGGCTCAAGGGGCCTGGTGGGTAGGTGGCAGTGGGGAGAGCTTGGACAGACCTGAGCTGGGTTCCCTCTCATTTCTGGGGAGGACAAGGTACTGTTACAAGTTAAAAAATGCTGGGATCAGCTGCCTGGAGGAGACCTCTCTAGTCTGTTTGCGTGGATCTGAGGAAGTGGAGGAGGTTGTACAGCTGTCACATCCAGTTGGCAGTGTCCTGTGCTCCCCATCTACAGCCATGACACGTTGGACCACATTCTGGTTAGTTATTTTTTCTAGTTGGCTGCTGGCCTCACACTTCAGTGTGCCCCCATTGCAGAAACATCAGAATGCCATGTAGAAGTTATCCCACAGATGCTGGGCATGGGGCCAGAGATGGGAATGCAGTTGGATGGCAATGCCTTTGTCCTTCATCCCTGTTTGTCTCACCCCTCGCTGTTCCGGGCAGGGTACAGGCAGGGCCAGACATGAGAGCACTTCCTTGCTGTGCCACTGCTGCTGCCCTGCCCCATTGCTCACTGCCAGCATGATCCCTGCCTGCCTCTGCCCATCCTGGGGAAGCTGCTGCCTCAATGATCCCTGCTCCAGGTGGCTCTGGCTGCCATTGAGGACTTGTTCCCAGGGCACCCAACTGTCAGAGGAGAGACTGAAGTCCAGGCTCCATCACTGCACTGGTGTTTGCTGATACCAGCACATCATGGTCACTGATTTTCCACACGGTGAGGAAATCCCAGAGGCCCTTGCAGAAGGAGGCTTGGGGATGTGAGGGTTGACCTGGGATGCAAGGATTCACAGCATCATGGTGTTCATCTGGCATAAGTTGCCAAAATGGTTTTTCTCCCTTGCTTATATTTATAAACCATAACTTCAGAGTTCCATCACTTTTCATCAGCAAAATTTAGATTATTATGTTGTTTCAGACTGGTTTAGGAGCAGTTAATTCTGCCACGGCCACATCCTCAAAAACTGATGAACTTGTGAGCCACAGTGGCCTGCCTGCAGGAACAGCTTGTTTGTGAATGAACATAAAACATCTTCAGAAGGACTTTTCTTGTGTTGCAGATTAAAAGAAAGGTTTTCCAGTGAAACAGAACTGTTCTGTTGCAGTGTCTGATGAGCACAGCTGTTCTTAATGCCTCCCTTTGCTTACACTTTTGCTTACTCTAAAAGGTAAAATATCTCTGTTAATCCTTTTGGTGTGAGACCCTTTCTAAAGGGTGCTGCCACAGTACCAGGTTGCAGTGGGATATTTGCTCCGTGGAGAGTGGTGGGCAGCTGCTCATTCCAGATTGCATGTGTTTAGAAAATCAGGGCCCCAGGAAATACATTTTTGGTAATCTCATGGCATGTGGTTTTCAGAGGTCATCTTAAAGCCTAGGGGCACATGACAAGGTGAGAGTAATCTGAGTCAATAAGCAGAGATGACTGAGGAGCGAGCTGTCACAGCCTTGTTTGCACAAGCGGAGTAAGAGGTGAGGTGGCAACGGTGAGATAAAAGGGATAGCATGGAGGAGACGATAAGGAAAAGCTTCCTGGTGTGGAGGGCTGGTTTTCCAAGAGAGAAGTCAGCACGGATGTGGTCTGGGTGAGGTCTAAGGGAACTGCTGTTATGGACCACGCTGCTGGAGATGACCTTCCTGAGCAGAGGGGTGTCAGCAGGTGGGAAGGACACAGCAAAGGTGTTGTGAACAAGTGATGTACTTCAGAGCAGAAGGATTGTGTCTCCTTACAGGTGTGAGTGGATCCTAAGAACTGCTGAATTGGTGTGAACACCATAAATAATTTTATCTCGCTTAAAAAACTAGTAATGAAAACTAGATAAAACAACCTCAGATGCCAAAACCTACCACGCCACTATCACATTTGGGAAGTTGTGTTCCTTGTTGTGAGCTGTATTAAGACCCAGCAAGTGAAATGAAAAGGAAACCTGTTTATGAAAATGAGTTGACTCAGTCAGCAGAGGCAGGTACAGTTGGCAAAGGGAGGTGCAGAGATGTGGTGAGTTTGGGCTGGCTGCACCCATGAGATCACCAGGAGCCACAGAGGAAAGCCCTGTGAGTCAGCTCCAGGTGTCTGGAGCGTCTGGAGGCTGCTGGGAAGTGCGAGAGGCTCAGACAAGGAGCTCCGTGTTAATCACCCTGGTCTGTCAGGCCTGAAGTGAGCAGCATGTCACGCCTTGGATTGGATTTGAATCCCTCATGCAGCAGGGGACCTAAAAGGCAACTTGTGTCTCTGGGGATGAACTTGTTAGGTGTTTTCATTCTATCTAAAGGTGCTCCTGGACCACTCACAGTCACTTGTGACATTGGGAGTCTCATGACATTAGGCAGGGGAGCTGTTGTGGTGCAGTACAAGGGCCCATCCCTCACTGTCCTCTGATGGGCTGCTTTCACAGGGCAGGTGGGTATGCTGGAGTCCTCCTTGTCTCAAGGTGTGCAGAATGTGGAGAAACACTGCCTCCAGATTTCTCTATTCTCTTGTAGAAGTGGTCATGTCCTGCAAAGGCAAGGAGTGAGGTGGAACTGGCCTTCATGCCTTGTGTGGTTTGTCAGCTAATCCTGAGAACAAAGTGCTAATGGACCTGAGGCTGTGGAGCCTGGAATCTTCCAGGCTCTGCCAGCAGTCTCAGACAAGCACTTTTCCCCTCTGTCTCCACTCCTCATTCTTCTGGCAAAAAAGTGATGTAGCAGGTGAGGCCAAGGACCCATCTAAGCTCATTTTCCATCTCAGGAGCAAAAGCAGACAAATATGAGTGATGTTTTCCACCTCCACCTCATTTCTAGGTCTGGGGATTTCCTGAACTTGATGATTATCTCGTAAATCCCAACTGATCTGCTTTCTGAGCATTTGTTCAAGTTGACCTTGGGTCTCTTTGCATCCCCAGTCCTGCTAGCCACATGGAATGAGCCCTGCTCTTGCAGGTTGGTTGGCTTGCCAGCAGGCAGCCCCTATCCACCCTGGCCAGGCTTCCTGTGAGCTCATCCTGTTTCATTTTGTTCCCTGCAAGCCTCTGGCGTGCCCGGACAGCCCGGCTCTCCCCAGCCAGCCCCGCTGTGGAGGCAGCGGCGCCCGGGGAGATGGAGCTGTGCGAGCGGGACGGGCAGCGGGGTGTCTCCAGCAGCTGCAGCTCTGTTTTATTTCCCTGAGAGGGTGCAGGCAGGAGGTCCTGGGGGTGCTGTGCCCCGCCAGTGCCTCTCTCTCGGTGGGGCAGGCGCCTGTCTGCGCTCCCTGGGCTGGGCTCTTGCTGTGAGTCAGCCCACGGCACACGCGCTCTTCCTGTTGGGAGTGACTCAGGTGGAGCAGCCGATAAAACACGCACCAAAAAAAAAGGCAGCAGGCAGCTGGTGCGGGGCCCCGCCGGGACGGGCACAAGAAATGGCCGAGCGCTGGTTCCTGCGCCTCGCCTGCCTCGCCGCGTCCCTGCTGCCCGCAGCGCTGGGCGCACGCAGCGCACAAGGTGAGGCTCCGGGCACTGCTCCTGCCCCGCGGCTCTCTAGGTGCTGCTTGGTTTTCCTCCGGGGTTAAATATCCCATGAGCAGTTGGTCTTTGTTTTGTCACTGGCGTCTCCTTTCAATAACTAATTTATATGCGATTACCTTATTGTTGTGGGTGTAGAGCTGTGCTGCCAGGGTGGGATGTGGGTGTGAGCACGAGCATCGCCCAGGCAGTGGCTGATGTGCCCATCACTGCTGGAACCAAAACCTTCCCTGAGCCTGAAGAAGAGCTGGAAGCATCCAAGATCCATTTTGCTGTAATAACATGGCAGCATTTGGATTTTGTGTGAGTCTGTGGGGCTCACGATGTGCCACAAGAGTCTCCTGTGGTCCACAGCTTCAAAAATCCAGCAGATCTTCTTGCACATGCAAATCTCGTGTAATGGAGAGTGTCATGGAGAGAGATTTAAACATGTTCAGCCCAGTGGTAGCTCAGCTATCTGAATTTCAATTTCCTTGGCCTATAGTCTGAAGATGGCTATGTTTGGCCAAAATCAGGTTTTGGCAAGTATTTTGTAAATACTGAGTGATTTAAATTTTTTTTGGTCTTCAGTACTGATGTTCTGAAAAAAGCTTGCTGGGCTTGAAGTTGAATTTTATCACTTTTAAGTTTAGTGCAGTGGGAAATAAGTGCTGTTTAAGTGTTTTTGTTTGGGTTTTTTTCAAAGGAAAGAAAAGATCTGCTTTGCTTTATATGCTTCTTGGGTTAATTATGATATCAGCCTCGATTACGTGCAAGTTTTAAAATACTGATAGAGATTCTTCTTCTGCTCCTTCCTGGCAATGTGTGGGAAGCTGCTGCTTTCCCAGGGACTCTTGAACCTGTTTCTGTATGTATGTAAAGCTGATAGTCAATAACAGCTGTGTTTTTATGCTGCAGCAGAGTGGGTAATTTTGGTGGTGTAACTTAGAACGCTGATGGAACCCTGGAAGCCTCAGGCAGGCCTTCCTGCAATGAGAAACTGCAAAGCTGGGCAATGGGGACATCCAGCCTTGGAGCAGCAGATGGGGCAGCCTTGTGGGTCACTGTCCCCCGAGCACAGAGCAGGGAATGGCTGGTATTGACATGGAGCCTTCATTGCATGCAAAGCTCTGTTGTTCTCCTGATGGAAGGAGGGATCTTTGCAAGTTGGCTCATGTGTACAGGGCTGTTGGATCCTCACAAACCCAGGGCCACCCTCATTGTCTGGTTTTGTGAATTTATGGGGCCAGTTTAAGAAGCCTGAAGTTGCTGTCTTCTTCTCCAAGCCTTTCTGATATGAAAATTTATCTCAGCACAGCCATCAAACATTTTTCATGCTTTATTCTGTGGGTGGGAGCTGGGGGAATGACATCCTGCTGGATATGTGCCATGGATCTCCTGCATCCTGATGTAGTGCTGAAGAA
The DNA here is from genome assembly GCA_037013685.1 of Acridotheres tristis. NCBI lineage: Eukaryota > Metazoa > Chordata > Aves > Passeriformes > Sturnidae > Acridotheres > Acridotheres tristis. The sequence goes on from CM072895.1 coordinate 24,629,048, forward strand.
ACCCAGCTGGCAAAGCTTCTCATCAATGGAACCTGCTCTTTTCCATGGATGATCCATGAGCAGAGCCTCAGGGCAGCTGGGTACAGAAGAGATTCTGTTCTTGGCTGGTCCTCATCCTCCAGCAGCTCCTTCTTGCTCCACCTCATTATTAATTCCAGTGCCTTGCTCTTGGTAAGGATTAGCCTGGCCAGAGCTCCTGGGTTTCTGGGAGGTGACCAGGAGCAGACACACCAGTGGCACTAACCTGCTACAGCATCTTCAATGGCTTTGAATCAGCGAGGCAGGAATTTGTTCCAGGGCTGGAGAACTGGTTCCTAACATGCTGCAGCAGTAGAGCAGCACTCAAAGGTTTTCATCCCCTGGGGTAATGGTGCTCATGCCTGTAATTTAGCAACCCAGTAAATCCTCTGGATTGTGTAGACGTAGGACGATGGGTGGAGTTCAACTCAAAGATCCTTATGGGTTCCTTCTAACTTGAGTTCTACCTGGAGTGTAGAGGGATGGGGAGTGGGATCAACCCAAGTGGGATCTTTCGACTATGAAGGTGAGCACAAATACTTTAAAAAGTGTCACACTGCTGCTCTCCATTAGTCCTTTGTTTGTCCATGCCCCTTGGTCACTGGTGATGCCCTCTGAGGCTGGAGTTGCTTTCCCAGACCCTAGAGGCAGGAATTCTGTGCCCACGGGTCCCCTCCCAGCAGGTTAGGGTGGCAGAAGATCTCCTGAGCTCGATCTCGGTCTCCTGGCAGCCAGATTGCGAGGGAAGAGCTGTGCTTGCCCAAGTTGGAAAAATCTCTCTCCCTGTTTGCTGGTGCATGAGGTCATCCCTGCTCTTGGCAGAGGCTGCACTGAGTGCCTCCCTCTGGAATGTGGGTGCCGATGGGCGTGTGGGAGGGCGGCGCCCAGGTGTGAGCACTGAGAGCAGGAGGCTTTGCCTGGCCCCAGGAATCACAGATGCGGAGGACAGGGACGTTGTACCCTGGGGCTGAGCGTGCCAGAAGAGAGCCGAGGAGGAGGAGGCTCAGTGTGCATGAGTACAAGGCGCTGTCTGCATCCATGCAGCAGGTTTCTGCCCGTTTTTGGACTCCCTCCACCTCCTGCGCTCTCAGAGGTGACCTGGGCGGGGGTTGGACGGCTGGGGATGGCCTTTCCTGTCCCAAGGAGCCAGCAGTGAGCAGAGCTCCTGAGAGGGAGGTCGAGGCTCCCATGGCAGCATCAGGGTGGTTTGGAGCAGTTCCTCAGCAGGCTCTGTGAGCCCAGAGGACCTGGCTTTTTCCCTTTGGATGTTTCTTTCTCCTGCCAGTCTTTGACAAACATTCTCTCAGCTCTTCCTGCTCTCCTCAGTGATCCTGAGGAGCATGTCTGGAGTAAAGGTCCTCAGGATTAAATGCTCCAGTACTGGCCACTGAGGGATTGCCAAGTAGGTGAGAGGTGGCTCCAAGAGAGCAGCTGGACAGGGCAGTGGAGAGCTGGAGCAGAAACATCTGGTGAGATTCCCGAGTCTGATGTCCAGAGGGATCATGTCTCTTGGCTATAGAAGAATGCCTGTTCTCATGCCTGTTCTTCCTGGTGTCCTCATGCAGCAGTGTGGGCAGCTGCAGCTTTTCTTCACAGTGAGGGAGGGTGGGGTGACCTGTCCAATCCCACCCAAACCTTTTTTGTTAATCTCCCTCTTGGCTGGCACACTTTCACCATACTCCTTGGATCACAGACCACTCCTCATCACCCTGCACTGCAGACCTGAGTGGAGGGACCTGGTGGAAGTTGGTTGAGCTTTTCCTACTCAACTCACTCCTGGCCAGGTGAAACAAAAGATAACCTCAGGAAACTTTCCCTTTTCCCCAGAGTCTCCAGTAAGGTTACCCATGCTTTTCTCAGAATAAGACTGTTTTTTTTTTTTTTTTTTTAAACCATCTCTGCTTTTTCAATGCCCTGGTTGTGTTGCAAGACCTGTGAAAGAATAGAGAACAGCCCTGGCAATGCTATTGTGTGGATTATGGCTGCTTGGCTTGGGTTTGTCCATCCTCAGCAGTGAAATGGGGCATTCCTCCCCAGTGTGGGGATGCAGAGCACGGTGTGGGTGCCAGTGACACTGGGGTGGCCGATGGACAAAACTGGGGACAAAGGCAGAGATGCGGGGAAGCAGCTCACTGTTGGCAGAGCAGGAAGGAGAGGTTTGCACCACCTGCAGCCTGTTCCTTGCCCCTCAGGGTGGGATTGCTGCTGCTGCCTTCATCTCTAGGCATGATCTGAGACGTCTCTCTGCTCTCTTCTCCCCAGTGTGTGACTGCAACGGGATGTCCAGGCAGTGCATCTTCGACTGGCAGCTCCTGAGGGAGACGGGAAACGGGTTCCGCTGCCTGGGCTGCCAGGGCAACACGGAGGGTCCGCGCTGCGAGCGCTGCAGGGACGGCTTCTTCCGACGGCGGGGGGAGCGCTGCTGCCTGCCCTGCCTCTGCCACGCCTGGGGTACGAGCCCTGCTGCTGCCCGGGCTAGCGGGGGAGCAGGGATGCTTGCCCTGCCTCTGCCACGCCTGGGGTACGAGCCCTGCTGCTGCCCGGGCTAAGGGCACCTGGGCAGCTCAGGCTCTGAGCCCCTACATACCAGACCACAGGTTTCAAAACCTGTCCTCTGAAATAATCACAAACTCACAGAATTATTTGGGTTGGAAGGTGCCCATCCCAACCTCTCCCTCCTGTCTCTCTGCAGGCTCCCTCAGCACACAGTGTGACAGTGATGGCCGGTGCAGCTGCAAACCTGGGGTGATGGGGGACAAGTGTGACCAGTGCCAGCCAGGCTTCGAGTCCCTGTCCGAGGCAGGGTGCTGCAGGAGTGAGCAGTGAGTGCTGGCCACCACTGGTGGCATGAGGCCAGCAGGAGGGCCAGCTCCAAAGCTCTCCTGGGGCCTATCTGGCTGAAAACACCCCCTGCAAAGGCAGGGTTGGTTTCATGGCAGCTCATGGACAACCTTAAGCCAACTATGGTAGGAGAGAGTGGGCTTGAGTGAGGCTGGACCTTGGTGTCCTGCAACACCATCAAAATCAGAACTTAGCCACTCTCTGAGGTGATGGTTTCATTATCCAGATAACACCCAACAAGCGACAGCCATGTAAAACAAAAACAGCCCATTGTGGGGCTGCCTCATGTTACTGCCACTCACAAGGAGATGTGCATGCAAAAATCGATCCTTTCCTTTTCATGAAGCCCTGCTTAATCACTTTTAAAAATGTTTCTGATCTGACTTCCTCAGCTGTGTCCTCTTCTTCCTCACCTCACCTGGCCATTGCTCCTTTGGGGCTGCTGGCAGGCAAAGGGTGTTAGCAAGAGATGGCTGCCTGCAGTCCTGCTGCTGGGCCTGGCCTCCTGCCCAAGCCTCCCTGGGTGCTGCTGCTTGGTGGAGCTCAGCCAAGGTCTATTAAACTCAGGGTTTATTAAGCTCAGTGGAGCTTCACTTTTTGCTTGTAGGCAGGTCTGATACTCTGGGATGCCCTGGAGGGGTAGCAATGGACACTGGCTCTACCTGGCACCCACAGTGCTGCAGATTCCAAAAGGAGGTGGCTGTGCAGCTTATTTCCCCACTTCTTGCATGGGAATAGTAGCTGGGAGGGTTCTCCACTGTCTTGTGTAGTAGCAGGAAGAACTGAGCTCCCAGGCCAAGCTGAAAATCCAGGTAGAAGTTCCTGTTGCACCTTTGCAGGAGCCTGCAGTGTGAGTGTGACCCAGCGGGCAGCATGGGGGACTGTCACTCTGGCCACTGTGTCTGCAAGGAGAGCACCACTGGAGAGCGGTGCCAGAGGTGAGTGTAGGAGGATGTGCTGGACACTGCTTGGCACAACCTCCTTCCTTCTGCAGTTGCTTCCCTGGCAGTTCGCCACATCTTGGACTGGTTTGGGTTGGAAAGGATGTTAGTGCTCATCTCATTCCACCCTCTGCTATGGGCAGGGACACCTCCCACTACCCCGGGTTGCTCCAAGCCCCATCTAGCCTGGCTTTGGACATTTCCAGGTATGGGATAGCTACACCTTTTCTGGGCAACCTGGGCCAGTCCTCCACCGCCCTCACAGGACAGTTTCTTCCCAGTATCCAATTCTAGCCCTGCCCTCTGTCAGGTTGAAGCCATTGCACACGCCCATCTCACCATCCCAGCCCAGTGATGACCTTGAACCCTGCTGATGGCTGTATTGCACCAGAGGGATGGCTCTGTGGGCCAGTAAAAGGAGAAAACTACTTGAACATTGTCCCCTTCTTGCATTTTCCCAGGTGCAAGCGACACTTCTATAACCTGGATGCCAGAAACCCTGCAGGATGCTCCCCCTGCTTCTGCTACGGGCACTCGGACACGTGTACCAGTGCAGACAACCACAGTGTCCACAACATCACCTCTACCTTCCAGCAAGGTGCAGCCCAAGCAGGACATCCCCATGGCTCCTGGGCGTGTTTGCCATCCCTTCTCTTCAAAGGGCTGGAGGAACCACGTGGTTCACAGCCCTGCTGGAAGTCAGTCTTGGGCTGTGCTGACTCCTTGAATGCTCATCCAACCTGCCTGTGGCTGCAGCAGCCTTGCTTTGATGGGATGGCTCAGTCATAGGCAGAACTAGGGTCCAGGGCTTGAGGGGAGCATAGGATTTCTTCGTTATGTCTTTTATGCCACTTGGAAGGAGGCCTCTGTGCCCAGCCATGCTGATTTACAGATATGTGGGCACAGGGATAACTGTGCTGCCCCTCTACAGCAGGAAGCTGTAGAGTTTTGATAAGACACAGCTCGAGAAAGTTGCTGGAATCCTAGGAACACCTTCCCTGTCCACACTGACTGCTCCTTGTTTGTGCTCCAGGTACTGAGGGCTGGCGAGGTGTCCATGAAAGTGGCTCCCCAGCCCAGCTCCAGTGGTCCCCACGCCACCAGGATGCCTTCATAGCAGCAAGGAGATCGGAGCCAATATACTTCGTAGCACCTGGTAGGTGTGGGATCAGTGGTGGGCAGAGTGAACCCTTTGCTTGTTCTGATCCCATGAACTGAGCCTTTAGGAGGAAGGAATGGTTTTAAGCCTTTGATTTTCCCTTTGCAGCAAAATTCCTTGGGAACCAGCAGCTGAGCTATGGCCAGGTGCTCTCCTTTGATTACCGCCTGGACCGAGGGGGACGCCAGCCTTCTCTGCATGATGTGATCCTGGAAGGACATGGCCTGAGAGTCACTGCCCCCTTCTTGCCCCAGGGAGAGGTCCTGCCCTGCGGCATCAGCCAGACGTACACGTTCAGGTAAAGTGGGAAGCTGGAGCGTTTGGGGCAGGGGGAACAAGAACAGTTGAAGCTTCAAGGAGGTCCTGGGTTCAGCTGTGGTTCCTTGGAGGTGGCAAATGGCTGCCTGGTTTGGACTGGATGCATCTCAGGTGCTTCTGTCCTGGGTAAGCAGGTTACTTTGTGAGAGGGGCAGCAGAAAATGTGGTTTGAGGTTGAGTTGGGTTCTCGGCTCTGGATCAGTGGCATGCATGGAGGTTTTTGCCCAAAGCCTTGAACTCCCAGGAGGGAGATGGGCAAGGGCTGTTGTGTTTTTTGGAGGAGGCATCTCAGTTTTTTTGAAACCAGTTCCACTTCCCTCCTCTCCCACGGCAGGCTGGACGAGCACCCAAGCAACAAGTGGAGCCCAAGGCTGAATCACTTTGAATTTCGCAGGCTGCTGGGAAACCTGACAGCCCTCTGGATCCGGGCCACCTTTGGGGAATACAGTAAGTGCAGAGAGAGTTTGCAAGGTTGGCTTCTCCCAGCTGTTGGAGACAGCTAGTCTCTGAATGGATACACCTTTGCTAAAATTTATTAAAAGATAAAAATAATAAGTGCTCCAAGGGGGAAAAATTAAATAGCGAAGAGATGGAGCAGGATAGCAACTGATTTGGCTGCTCCTTTTGCCCAGGAGCATTGCAATAGAATGTGTGACCTGTGCAGGTGCTGGCTGCGGGGGTCGTGCAGGTGGAGCTGCCGTCCCCCGGGGTGACTGGCTGTGCTTCCCTGCAGGCACTGGCTACATCGACAACGTCACCCTGGTGTCAGCCCTGCCCGTGCCCGGTGTCCCTGCCCCGTGGGTGGAGCACTGCCAGTGCCCGGCGGCTTTCCGGGGCCAGTTCTGCGAGAGTTGTGCCCCTGGCTACCGCAGAGACGCCCCCGGCCAGGGGCCCTTCAGCACCTGCGTGCCCTGCAATTGCCAGGGGGGAGGAATTTGTGATCCTGACACCGGTAAGAGAAGGCACCACCACGCTGTGCTTGTGGGCTGTATGGGAATGCAGGGAAGTGCCTGTGTCCTGAGTACAGAACAGTGGAGAGTTGAGACCATCGACTTCACAGAAATTACTTCATGGAAGGGGTCATTAGATATTGGAAGGGGCTGCCTAGGGAGGTGGTGGAGTCATCATCTCTGGAGGTGGCCAGGGAAGGACTGGACATGTCATTCAGTACTCTGGGCTGGTTGACAAGGTGGGGATCTGCCACAGGTTGGACTCAATGGTCTTGGAGGGCTTTTCCAACCTTAATGATTCTGTGATTCTGTGACTCGTCTGTGATTCTGAGATTCTGTCTGTGATCATGATTCTGTGACTTGAGTCTGAAATGTGAGGACCATCCAAGACAAAACTCCCCAGAGCCTAGAAGCACTGCAGTCAGATGCATTTGGAACAAATTGGATGTATGTTGGAGAGAGAAAAAAACATCTCCTGCTGCCCATATAGCAATATTTCTTCACTTCTGACTTCTTATTTGAAAGTTAAGTATGGCAATAGTTGGGCAGAGCCTGAGCAACCTGATTTAGTTGAAGAAGTCCTTGCCTGTTGCAGGGGAGCTGGACTGGATGACCTTTAAATGTTCCTTCCATGATTTAATGTGGGGCATGGTGTGGGCATGGTGGGGATCTGAAGAGATCTCATGGAAGTTGCTGGACTATGGGTGCTTGTGTTGCTGGAGTGGTGGAGGAATGTGAGTAAACTGCCCTAAGCCCTTTCCTTACTCCTCCAGGTGAATGCTACTCAGGAGATGAGAACGTGGGCAATGGTGCCAGCTGCCCCTTCGGCTCCTACCGAGACCCCCGGCAGCTGAACGGCTGCAGGACCTGTCCCTGCGGGCTGGGCCAGGGCTGCTCCCTGGGGCCGGGCGGCCAGGATGTCATCTGTGGCCACTGCCCTCCTGGAGCTTCTGGTAATGCCCTTCTTGCTTCTGCTCTGCCTTTTTCTACAGGCACGCTTGGGACTGAGCAGATCCACGCTGTCCCAGCCCAGCTTGCCTGTGACACTGCCATTCCTGCCTGCAGTAGGGTGCTTGAGCCCCAAGGGTTGGGTAAACACACTTTGTCCTGCTCCAGGAAAAGTTCTTCTCTAAATGTAGCATGGATGGAGAAAGGATGGGTAGGAGATGGAGGGGGAACAAAAAATAAGGAAAAAAGCAAATAGGAAACAACTTGTAGAAGGTCAGTTGTGGCACCCAGCTTTCGAGGGCGAGTGTGGGGCATTGTGTGTTGGCCGTGGTGATGATGACAGCAGAGCAGCTGTTGTGCCAACCCTGATGGGGCTGAACACCCTCATTTTTTTGGGGCACAAGCAGCAAGTCAGCCTCTGCCTCCCAGGCACAAGCTCATCCTCCTGCTCATCTCTCCTTTCCCAAAAGGGGCCAATTGTGAGTACTGTGCCGATGGCTATTTTGGAAATCCAGCGGCTTCCCAGCCTTGCCAGCCGTGCCGGTGCAATGGCAACGTGGAGCCCAACGCCGTGGGCAACTGTGACCGCCAGACTGGCGAGTGCCTCAAGTGTATCTACAACACCGCTGGCTTCTACTGCGACCGCTGCAAGGATGGCTTCTTTGGGAACCCCCTGGCCCCCGACCCCTCTGACAAGTGCAGAGGTGAGACCCACGTGCTGTCTGAGCTAGGGATGAGTAAGAAAACCCATGGCTGACTATGGAGTGGTTTGATGGGAAGGAGGATGCTGGAAAGTGGGAATGATGAGCAGGTATCAAAGCACGAGGCTAAATGAGGGAGGAAAGCAGGGAGAGATGTGCTGTGGCTTGAGGTGGGGCCAGGCCCCCTGAACCTGTGTCACTCTGACCTGCAGCCTGTACCTGCGACTCAGTTGGTGCTGAGCCCCTGAAGTGCAGGAGTGACGGGAGCTGCATCTGCAAACCAGGCTTTGAGGGTCCCCGCTGTGAAGAGAGCGAGTGCCCAGCTTGCTATGACCAGGTGAAAGTCCAGGTGAGCATCTGTGCCAGCCCCAGGGCCACTGAGCAGCAAGGAGTGCAGTGATTTGCTCACCCTCAGTGTCTCCTCCTGTCCTCAAGCATCTACTCCTGGTGCAAGTGAAATGTGAATTCAAACCTTGCCTTTGTCCCCGATTCAACTGATCTTTTGTGCCCCATCCTAAAATGAGCCTTCATTTTGGTCCCTGTCCTTGGACCTGACTGTGGCCCTGGTTCCCACTCTGGTCTTTCCCCTGTGGGTTTGGTGTCCTGCTGGCTGATGGCCTGGCCTGTGGTTGCAGCTGGAGCGGTACCTGCAGCAGCTGGGGGAGCTGGAGCTGCTCCTGTCAGAGGTGCAAGCTGGCGGTGGGACCGAGAGTCGGGAGCTGGAGGGGAGGATGCTGGTGGCTGAGGAGATGCTGCGGACCATCCTCAGGGAAGCCCTGAGCCTTCAAGGTACCACCTGCCCACGGCTCGTGGATGGGGCCGCTGGGCTGTATCAGGGAGGGTTTTGCTGCCTGGGCTTTTTTTGCACAGCGACGAGTTTCTCTTCAGCCTTTCCTTCTCACCAGCCTCTGACAGGTCTCTGGAAGCCCGTGTGGCCATGATGAAAGGGCAAGGGTCCAGCTCCCAGAGTCGCTTGGACGAGATCAAGGCAACAGAGGAGAGACTGAGGTCTCTGGGGAGCCAGTATGAGAGGCAGGTGCAGGACACTCGTCAGCTGCTGGAGAGAGCCAGGCTGGACCTGGATCGCAGCAGTGCCGCTCTCCTTCGGGTGGTAAGAGCATCCCGTGTGACATACTCCTAGTTCAGCTCGGGGCTGGGGAAAAATCAAGAGAGAAAGCAAGGATTTAAAGAATTACAGGAGTTGTTTTGTGAATGTAGGTGTTCTGGTGGTCCTTGCTTTGGAGTCAGGACCTTGAGAGGAGCTGGCAGGGGTCTTTGGGGGCAATGGAGGTTTAACGTGCTGTAGTTGCCTCTTTCACTGCCAAATTGGATGGAGAGGAGAGAAGAGCACTCACACCTGTCTTCCTTCCTCCCTCAGAACATTCCTGTTTCAAGCTTTCCCGGGGGTTCGAATCAATTCTTGCTGCTGGCCCAGGAGGCCCTGAGGCTGGCCAACAGGTGAGTTGTTCCCACTGTTAGTAAAGAGAGAGGGGAGGAGGACTGAGGTCCTGCTAGGTGCCCAGAAGGTTGTTTTTGGAGGGTTCTGGTTGACATCTGGCAGCCCTGGAGCAAGGGAAGATGCAGCTGCTGGGCTGTCTTTGCTGCCCTGTAGAGTTGTCCTGAGCTTTGTCTGTGAAGATGTAATTTGATGTGATTTAGAAGCATCTTTGGGATCAGTTTTGCCCTTGGATGTCCAGTTGGAACAGAGAGTTTCTGCCCTCCCCAATGCTCCTCTATCCTTGGGAAAAGCAGGAGAAACAAGCAAAATACAGGTCCCCTTTGCAGACATGTTGTGTTTTCCAAAGGGGTGTGATCCAGCATCAGTGAATGCAACAGTAAAGGAAGTTGGTGGAGAAAACCTGGGTGGGAACCCTTTTTGACAAGCTCCCTCTGTGCTCTGCAGCCACACACAAGCAGCCAATGCCATTGACCAAGCTGCAAAGGTGGCACGGGAGGATGCACGGCAGGCACTGGAGCTGCTGCGAGCGGCCGCAGGTGGAGAGGCTGCCCTGGGCTCCCTGCCCAGCAGGTGAGTGCAGCTGCCTTGGCCTGAGTGTCGTGTGTGGAGCTGGGAGGGAGAAGGGGATGGCCAAGAATCCAGGCCCTCTTCCTTGCCTCCCCATTTGAGCTGCAGAAGTGTGCAGTTGGGGTCAGGGCATTTGCTGGCATGTCTGAGGGGTGGAGATGGAGGGTCGGCAGTTCTGTGGAGCGTTTGCTTCCCTCCTCACAGCCCTCAGTGCTCCTGGGGTCCTGCCTGCAGCTGGGCAGAGGTTCACACCACACGTGTGAACAGGCTTCTGGGGATGATTTCCACATGTGGCTGAAAATCTGGGCTGGGTTTAGCCCAAGGGTGAATTTAAGCCCATCGTGGCTCCTTTGGTCAGACTTGGCCTCTCCAGAGCCCACTACGGTGGTGTTGGGATCCACCATCCACACCATGGGTGGGATGTGAGCAGCAGCCTTGAAGGAAGTTAAGAAGTTGAACAGGGATATGCAGGAGAAAACATACAGTGGTAGGGTAGGGATTAGCAGAGCTACCATGAGGCCTGTGAAGGTTCAGCTGTGTTAAACCTCTGATTTTGGAGTGGGAGTAAGGAGCCAGCAGATGCCCTGCTCATTGGAGGGACTGTGATGCAGGGAATCTTTGCAATTGACATTTTATGTGTGATAAATCTGCATGGGGCCTTGGAGAATGTGAAGAAGTCAATGCAGATGGTATTATTGCTGGGGTGGGAGGCTGGCAGCTTGGCTGGTACCAAACTGTCCAACCTCACATCTGTACAGGTATGAGGAGCTCAAGTCACTGGCTGGAGGCCTGAAGGCTGATGCTGATGGAATGGCCTTCAAGGCAGACATGGCTTATCAGGGCAGCCTGGTGCTCCTCAGCTCCCTGTCCCGCCTGACAGAGATGGATGTTGGGTCTTTTAAGGTGAGGGCTGTTTGCCTGTCAGACCAGGAGATCCCATTTTGCTCCTCCTGATGCCCTCCTCGCTTATCCCACCACAAGCTCAGCCCTTCCCAGGGCTTCATCCGTGTTGGAGAGCCACTAGATAGGCATCTTCCTACCCTTTTTCCCCTTTTGTCTCTGGTTTCTGGTGGGCACTGGGGACATGCTGGGGACCCCACTATGTCTCGGTTTCAGGAAGAGGCCTCGAGGCTGAAGAAGGATGCAAGTGCCCTGCAGAGCCTGGTGGACACGTCCCTGGCCCAGTACCGGCGCCTGCAGAGCCGCGTGGGGCACTGGGAGGAGGAAGCCAAGCAGCTGCTACAAGGGCAAGAGGGCGAGAGAGCGGTAAGAGGTTGGCTGGAGGGGAGTCACCCCCAGCAGGAGCTGCAGCCTTGGGGGGATGCCTGTGGCCCTACCACTGTCCTTGCCCAGCTGCCAAAGGCAGCTCTGCCTGCCTGGTGCAGGATTGGACCCTTCCTTGGGGCTGGTCTTCAGACCTCAGTGTGTGCAGGGAGCTGCTGGTGCAGGGTCTCACCTGCACGTCTCCCCCATGTAAGGCAGGCTGAAGACCTGCTCCTGCAAAGATTAGAGCTGAGATGACTCAGGATAGAGCTGGAGCTGCCTGAGGAACACTGGCACAAGCTTCTGATGGCAGATCAGCCTGTGGTAGTCTTGATTTAGGGGCAAGAGCAAGCATTTGGAAACAGACTAATAGGCCTCTTCCAGCCCAGGTCCTCCCAGACTGCTCTGGGACCATGTGATGCTCCCACACCGTGTCCTTCACCTACCCTTTGTGTCCCTTGATACATTGCAGAAGCTGACTCAGCTGCTGTCCCGAGCCACCCTTGCCAGGAGCACAGCCCTGCAAGCCGTGAGTGCTGGCAATGCCACCTTCTACGAGGTGGAACAGATCCTCAAGAGCCTCAAGGGTAGCGTCCTAGAAGCCCTTCATTTTCCTTTCCATATGGGATCTCACAAAAGTAGTGTGGCTTCATTTCCACGTGTGTTTCTTCCAGAGTTCAACCTGCAAGCAGAGGACAAGAGGAGGGAAGCCAAAGATGCCATGAGGAGGCTGCCCATTATCAGCAGCATGGTCACTGCTGCCAGGGAGAAGACAGACCGAGCCAAAGGGATCGTGGACAGTGCTGCTTCTGAATCAAAGGCAGGCAGCAGCGTGGTGGAGGTGGTGAAGAAAACCACCACAGGGATCCAAGAGGTGAGGACAGACTCTGGTGCTGTTGCTGTCAGAAAAAGATTTGGAAGCAGAAAAACATAGAAGAGGAGATGGTTAGCAACCTCATGGTGGGCCTGAGGGGTTGATTTTTGAGCTGAAGTTTTTCTACAGTTTGGCTGTAGATAATCTCTGCAGGCACATTTCTTCCATGAGGATCTCGATGGCATCTCACTGTAGCTGCCTTTCAGTGACCAAGGGGATTTTTTCACTTCTGCAGCCAGAGTCACTGGCAGGCCTATGAGGTCCCAAAAACTGATGTTTGTGGGTTCACCTCCCAGATGTGTGTTGCAATTCCCCAGGGATTTGCTGATGTGTGAGGGAGGGATTGAGCCATGGACATAGAAACAACTCTCTGGAGCAATTGGTGGGAGAACATGAGGACAGCTTGTGATACTTTTGGGTTCCTTGTAGAAGGAACCAAGTTCTACCAGTTCCCTATTCCAGGATGATTTTGGCTGTGCTCTGTTCCTCTGAGACTGCCTTTTCCTGTATGCAACACCTAGGAGATTGCCCGGCTCAAAGAGGAAGCCAACAAGACGGCTGATGGTGTCCTTGCCCTGGAGAAGGCAGTGGCCACCCTGCAACAGGAGGCCAAGGAAGTGGAGGACTCATTTGAGAGGAAACTCTTGGAGGTTGAGGCAGATGCTTCTGTGATAGAGAAGGTGGGTCCCCATCTCCCTTGCCTTGTCTCCTTCCCTGTTGATTTGTGGGCTTGATTTCACCCTACAGCTGCTGCCTTTTCTCCTTCAGACAGCTCAGGAAGCTCAGAGGGTCCATGACAAGGCTGGCCGGGCAGGGGCAGCTGTGCAGAAGACGCTGACTGCCTTGGAAGAACTGCTCCGTCTCATGAGTAGGTTTTGCCATGCTGCTGTGGGGTGTGGGTGGAAACCAGTCCCCACTGGGGTCTAGGCAGGGCTTCTGGGAGTTTAGTGGGAAGCTAAATTGCCTGATGCCTGTGAACAGGCTGGGCAGCTGGAGATGAAGGATCTAGAAAGATCTAGAAAGTGCTCAGCCTCCATGCATGCTTTGCTATTCCTTGTTTTCCTTCTGTGCAAAAGACCAGCCTGGTGCTGTGGATGAGGATGGCCTGAGGCAGCTAGAGGCGAACTTCAGCAAAGCCAAAAGCAGAAGCAAGCAGCTGAAGGCGGAGATGTCGGAGCTGGAGCAGACAGCAGCGCTGCAGAAGGCCCGGGTGGCAATGCTGGAGAGCAGCATCAATGACATCCTGGCTGATATTAAGAACCTGGAGGATATCCAGAAGAGTTTTCCTCCAGGCTGCTACAACACAAAAGCCATTGAATTGCCATGAGCCAGCTCTGGAAAGGGTGCAGCACCTGCCAGGCTGAAGGCAGGAGGGCCTCCCCAAATCTGGCAGGACTGGCTGTGTTTGATTGTGTTAAGCTGATCCTTACCCTCAAGATCAGTGTGGCAGGTGAAGTTCACAATCTCCCACTGGCCCTGGGAAGTCCCTAATTTTTCAGAGTGCTCCGTCCCTTGCTCATGGGAGGAAGGAGACTCCTGGTTTGTGAAGGTGCTACTGTCTAAAAAACAGCCCATTACTACAATATATCTCTGAGGTGCAGCATTAGATGTCAGCTTTGTGAGTTTGCACAGTTTGGACCCTGGAGCTCATAACCAAGAGGTTCTCCATCACCTGTGGATGCCCTGTCCTGGTCTGGCACACACAGAAGGACTAGGGTCTCTGTCCATACTTTTGACACTGCCACCACCAGCTCCTCCTGTTCTCCATGGGGTTTTCCTCACCTTTGGCAGCTCAGGAGCAAGGGAGCAAGCAGCATGAGAGGCTGCTGGGGGAGATGAGTTCTGAGTTGTGGCACTGGTGATGTTTCACGTGGTGTCTCCTCCTGGACTGGCAGTCCTCCCCTTGCTGGCATGCTGTGGCTCTTGTACCTGAGAACCTCGTCCCATTCTACTGCAGTCTCTGTTACCTGATTTCATTAGTTTAAAACTACTGAAGATGCCTTGAATGTGTCTCCACCTCTGTTTTGGTGCTGCCTGTCTTCCCTCTCTCCCTCATGGTGCTGTATGTTTCTCAGAGGCCACCATCACCACTAAGGTAGCTCTCCACAGGGGTTTCCTGCTGTTCATGTCAAGAGAGCTTGGATGAGCCAAAGACCACAGTGCTCCCTTCACCCTTCACTGCAGCTTTCATGTGGGTCCAGCTGCATTCTGACACTGCTCCCACCTTCCTTCAGATGCCATGCAGGGGAAGTTTCAGGGGAAGTAAGTGCCACCAGATGCTGGAAGCTGAAGCTCTGCTGAAGCCCCTGCCCTGCGTGGTGGTGAAAGAGGAGGTCCCAGATGGAGAAGGACACTGGGGACTCACTCACCTCTCCTTCTCTCTTGAGTCTCCGATAAAGCAGAATTTGATAAAGCAGCATTTATGCTTTTGCTTCATGATATACAGAGTATTATGTCTGCTTTACACTTTTATTTAAGTGAGATGTATTTTAGCCCCTGGCATGTGTCCCTTCTCCTGTTATAGACACAGGGACAGCTATTAGGGACCTGTTTCTCCAAGAGCTGGATTTTTTGAAAGATAGGATGTCAATAAATGATGAATACTCTTGGCTAGATCTTGCCTAGCACTTTATTTTTTCAGGCTTCATTTGGGGAGATTTGGCCATGGGTTATCCCAGCAGTGCAGGCATTTCCTCTCTTGTTCTGACTCGGTCTTGGGGCTGTTTTAAAATCACACCAGTAACATCTCTGTTTTATTTTGTTTATTACATAATTTAAACATTTTGCTGATAAAGTATTTTTTTGTCAATGACTGTTTTTTCATATAGCAACAGAAAAAAAGAAGAAAAAGGCTCCAAAACTTTTGACAAAGGTGAAATTGGTGGCATGGCAACTTGAACCCCTTTCCCTCCCCCCTTTATTTTCTTTCCCAAAAAGACGTTTGAAGTTCATTTCACTTGCAGCAAATTGACTGTTAAAAAGTGGCGGTTCAAAGACCAAAACCCACAAGCTTCTTCCCACACCTCCCCTGCACCCTGGAAACCCCATCCCTCAGCTCCCCAGCGGTCACATGGATCATCACAGATGATTATTTTCTTCCCATGCCCACCCAAAGACATTTCTCTAAACCAGTCCCAGAGCTGAAGGCCCCATTAAAAACCCCCATCCCTCCCCCATCCTGTGAGTTTTACTGAGTGGATACACGAAGGTAAGAGCAAAAGTAGGACAGAACAAACTCATCATCCCCACTACAGCTAAGTTTCACTGTCCCAACCACGTGGATCAGGAGGCCATGGCACTCCCACTCCCTTCTGTGTACCAGAGGGAGGGAGGGAGGATCAGAGATGGCTCTTGGACATGACACTTGCTTCCTTTCTCCATCTCCATTGTTTAATTTTCTCTGTCTTTCCTTAGGGAAAACCCACTGTCTTTGCTCCCACTTCAGAGGTTCAGTCCCTCTGTGTGTTTTGGAGGCTGGTTGCCACCATTGCTGTTTTTCTGGCTCAGAGCTAAGAAACACGGGACATCTGGCAAGGGAGGGAGGGAGGGAGGGAGAGAGGGAGGCTACTGTCTGGGATAACTTGTGTGTTGGGGTGGAGAGGGAAGGGAGGCTGACAAACAGAACATGTGAGAACAGCAGGTGGAGAGGAGTTCAGTAAGTGGCTGACGTACACTGGCTGTCTCAGGATGAGGTGTCACCATTAGGGGAGCTCAAATGGGGTGGTGGTGACCAGCTCAGACTGGCTGAAGGCCTCCCTGGAGCAGAGTCTCCACACACTCTCCACCTTCTCTGCTTTGGTATCTCCATATCTCCACATCCTATGAGATTCGTACTCAACCACCTAGAGATACCAGAGCTGGCACTGAGGGACTCAGTTGCCAAATTTAGAACAGTTCCCCCAAAAAATCTTTCCATGCAGAGGAAAATCCCTGACAAGGAAAGACCTCTTTTGGCCTTTGGGTGAGTCACATCACTTGCCTTTCTGGGAAGGGCTGTGCCCTTCTGAGAAGTTGTCAGCTATTGCTCCTAAGATCCTGTCTGCTTCAAGGACCCTGTGTCTGTGGGTTTCCTTGTTTGTCCAAAGCAGCTTGCTGTCCCCAAGGATGCCAGCAGCACCCAGCAGGTCACCAAATTTAGCATGAAGTTCCACCTTTGGAGCTTGCCTGAGAGCTACTTGTGACCCTTTATGGACTTTTAAGGGACAAAATAAAAGGAATTTCAGATCTTTCCTTGAAAGACCCTGGAGGACTCTCAGCCACAGGCAGGACTCTACCCAAAATGATACAGGTTACAGCAAGCAAAGGGAGAGGAGAAGGTGAGGGCTAAACTCCTCAGGGCTGTGAGGTTCCCGAGGAGCTGCTCGGGGTCCTTGTGCCGTAAGGATGATCAGCAGGACAAGGTGCTGCTCCAGCAACTCTCCTCTCCACAAGATTTCAGTAACTGCTCCACATTACCTGTCCTGCTTTTACTGTGAGCATCTCCACTAGGGTCCATCCCTGGCATCAGGGGGCATATCACAGGCAGGAGCAGGAGCCTGGCTTGTCTCAAGGAATGTGCAAAGTAGCCATGGATGGTTTGGGAGGAGGAGGAGGTTATCATGCATTTAATGAACTCTTCAAAGAGAGGAAGAGAGTAGGAGTGGCAGGAGAAGATGGATGGAGCAGAAATGGAGATCTGGAGGGTAGAGGATGGGGATGGACACAGCCAGGTTTGCAGAAAATTCTCATCAGTGGCTTTGGCTCACCACCTGCTTCTTTCTACCCAATTTCTTGGCCCCATAAATGGCAGATCCCTTTTTAAGTGCTGTGGGATGCCCCCTCTGACACTGGGTAAGAGTAGAACATCACCTCAACTTCACTTGCCTAGGGAGTGGCTTCAGTTCTTGCAGCTAAGGGAAGGTGAGACATGACATTCTCCCCATAATGCTTCAGCAGCAATGCTCACCAAGGCCTCTGCTCCCCTTTAGAAATGCCCTCTCCATGACTTTTCAGGGGCAGGAGGAGGACTGTGTTAGCTGGGTTGTCTCATGGCTGGCCTGAGGAGGTTCCCCTGCTGTGGGGCACCGAGCTGGTTGTGTTACAACTGCCCGCTGCCAACCAGGGTTTGGTTGGTCACTGTGTTGAGAGGCCCAAAAGGCTCACACTAAAGCTACTTAATAAAAAGAAAATCCACACAGATTTATTGAGCTTAATTTGTGTAAGATGATGCAGAATAGGCAGCCCCTGCTCTAAGCATGCTGGGAAGATGGACTGAGGGGACCATTTCCCAGGGACATGCTGGGAGCACACAGAGCATGTCGCTCCCTGACCAGCTCCTCCTCCCTCCCCATGCATGCAGGGCAGGGCAGTACCCCAGAAAAAGAGATCAAACCATTCCCTGGATATGGCTGCACAACAGAGTGTTGGTGCTGGGGGTGAGAGGCAGACATGGGCAGGAGGCCATGGGATGGGGAGAAAGATGGAGACACGGACTGAGAGAGAGAAAAGAGTGATGCAGAGCTGTAGGCAGGCGGGACATGAGGGCTGTCTCACTGCAAGATCTCGGGCACTTAGCCAGAGGCATTGATGTAGAGCTGGCTCTTGAGGATGTAGTCAATGACAGGCTGGCAGAGGTAATCCACGACATGTCCATCCCCGTGCTGCAGGGCCAGTCTGGGGGCATGGGGAGAGAGAAAGGTGTCAGGACCCACTTGGGTGGGTCAGGTGGCCCTGCAAATGGAGAGGCTGGCTGGGGACACCCGGCTCCCCACTCTGTAGTGGGAGTAGCCCTGCTTTACTCACCTGCTTTTGGTGGAACTGACAACTGACATGGGGTGGTTTGAGTCGTCCTTCACCACTAGGATGTTGTTCTGCAGGGCAAAGAGGAAAACAGAAGTGAAGGGATGGTTTGAAAGCAGATATCTGCCCCTCCAGCCTCCCCACCCTGCTGTGTAATGACCCATTGCTCATCCTATCCATCAGCTGAGAGCACTTGAGCCTGAGATACTTTGTGTCCCATGGCAAAAGTGTCCCCCTGGGTGCAGAGAGACTGCAAGTCCTCTTACAGCCGTCCCTGGCCACACATGCACCCATTCACTCACTTTGTACTTGCGGAGTATGGAGGAGTGGTTCATGATCCGCTCAGGGTCTGCTCCATCCCGGGGCACCACCACGATCCCAAACTCCCCAACGATCACCTCCATCTGGCAGCAACACAGAGGGTGGAGAGGTTTAGAGCCACCCCATGCAAAACCTGCCACTGTCTGCCAACCCCACCCTGCCCTGTGAGAGCTGGATTATGGTCTGGAGGGAGATGGTGAGTGATTTTGAGGCTATGTCAACAGCCTTTGGCAGAAACATGGAATTATGCAGGCACGTGGTCGGAAGTAGATAGAATAAAAGGCACAGGGTTAAATCCTATTAGTAGATGTTGAGGTCTGGCTTTGAGGAGGACTTGGGCAGAAGGAGGTGATAGCAGTAGAGGTTGCCCAAGGTGAATTGTGACCTCTGCCTCACTGGAAGGGTTCATGAGCAGGACGGATGTATTGGTCCCAACAGAGATCTGAGGGGATTGTTCTTCCAAGGTTGTTTGGTCAAATTTGCTACTGCATGGGGACTGCTCATGGTGCTCACACCTATCTCAGGTGAGACAAATCAGGCTCATCTAAAAGAGCTTTGGGTCAGCAAATTCAGGCAGCAGGAGCCTATGAGGAGGTGCTGCTGCAGAATGCATCTTCTGCCTGTGCTTTGATGTAGTTTCTGCATCCTTTGTGCTGGGCTACTGGGCTTGGCTCATTTCAATTTTTCTAACCCTTCAAAGGAGATGACTGCTGCTTAAATGCTTTAAAAAGTTAAGGACTGAAGTTGTGGTAACTGATTTTTGAAGGCTGAGAAGTTCAAGGAGAGAAGTTTGTGTTGACTGACTGATTTCAGCGAGGAGCTAGGGGAGCCCTCATAGCCAGCATGGCTCCAACTGCCACGAGCAGCTGGTGGGTCAGTAGCCCAGTCCCTCTCCAGGGCTGGTATTCTACCATGAAAATACAGCTTCTTCCAGCAAAGACCAACAGTGAAATACATTCATCTGGCTCTAATTATGTTCCTAACATCTGGACCACTCATGTGACTACCTTATTTCCTACCTGTATAACTCACTCTGCTGGGATTGGCATCTACTTGTTACTGGCTCCTTCCGAGGGACAGGGAATGGGAGCACAGCCTTTGGAAATGCCTTGGCATGGGCTTACCCTGCCACCCCAGGTGACATCCTCTGCATGAACAGTTAACAGGGTACAGGGCTTGGGACCATGGAAGCCCTGTGGAAATGTGTAGGGGAGATGACAGGGTTGGGATGGAGGAGGCAGTAGAGATAGTGGGCACAGCTCCTGTCATCCCAAGGGACCTAGTGGTTCCCAGGAGCACTGGCTGTGGGAAGCAGAGGAGAAGGAGCATGGAGGGGTGCCTGGCGCTGGTGACTCACGTCTGCCTCATTCCAGAGGCCAGGGATGCAGAAGGATTCCAGCAGGTCACTGCCACAGAGCAGCAAGATGCGAAGCTCTGCAAAAGAGGAGAGAAGCTCAAAGGTGGGAGCACAGGGGGCTGAACAGACATCCCCCACCCCCCAACTTTGAGCTCAGCAAGAAAATTGTGCTGTGGGAAGGAGTCTTCTGCTCTGACAGGCTCATAAAGATTAATCAATTTGCACAACTGCCAGACAAAAGCCATAAAACGCCCCCAGAGGGGTGAGAAGAGGTGGCTACATAGGAAAATGCCTCCCTGTTTGGCATTCCCAGGTGGCCAAAGCCTTTAGACTCTGCATGGTTCTAGTGCTAGGATGGCTGTAGGGCCAGGCAATGCGTGAAAAGGGTCTCAAAACCACCAGCAAGCTTCCCATGCAGAGCTCTGGGTGATGTCCGGCAGGGCTAAAACCCCAAAAGTCTTTAGAGCAAGGGGCACCATGGCTGGTCAGGCAGCCAAAATCTCTCCTGCTGCTTTGTGAGGCTCTGCAGGGCTGCAGGCAATGCAGGGATGGGGTGGCACCACCATGGGAGGCCAAGTTTGATGGCACTTGCCAGGACTCTGAGGACAGAATGCCATGGCAGGTCTGTGCCAATGCTGGGAGCTGTGTCCCCGTTGCACATTCCCTTATTTCAGGCTGTTGTCTGTCAAGGGGACTAGGCTCAGCCCACTTAGATCTGTTTCTGTTGCATTCCTGAGCCCCAATAGCTGGCACCAAGGTGAGATGGTTCTACATCTGCCAGAGCTGTCATGCAGGTGCTCTCAAGCCATGCAGCACTGGCCCAGAGGAATGGGAGCAATGTGGAGAGGGGCTGTGTACTCACCAATCTCTTCATATCTCATCACTGTCCCCAGGTTGGCATTTTCATCTGAGAAAGGGCAGCAAAAGAGAGGTGCTGGTGCCCAGCCTCAAAGAGGGGTTGGGAGGAAGGGTGGGGAGTGGATCTCTAGAGGTGATGCTGGACCTTTCCTCTACATACCCACAAAGGTGAAGCGCTCCATGGGCGGGCGAACACAGCAAATCCGGCTCAGGCTTTCTCCTACCTTCCCCAAGATCTTTGCTAAAGGGGAAGAAGGAAAATTAATGGGAGAGGCTGTGCAATTTAGCTGTCTGAGCACTTCAGCCACTCTGGTTCTGCAAAATGCTCCTGTGCCTGGGTGTGCAACTATTCCCAGCATCTCCCAGCACCTCCTCTCGTGGTCTTAACTCTCAAGAGTGCTCCACTGTGCCTTGAAGGGACCAGCTAGACAGCTAAAATCATGAAGAAAATCATAAGATGTCCATTTTAATGGGATTTAAGTAATGTTCCCTCTTCTCAACTAATACCTTTATGGTCCACATCCCTCTGTCTTGTAGGCAATTCCACTACATTATCTCTCCTGCCAGTTCATCCCGTGGTACCACATAGCCTTTTCTTTTGCTGGTCTCACTGCCTAAGCATCCTCCAGCTGAAGTCCAAGGAAATTTCACAGCCATTTTAAGCTGTTCTTGGCTTCTGTGCTTGCTGTGTTGGATGCTGATTTCTGCATCACACCTCTGCCCCACCCTGGACTTGGTGATGAGACACCTGTCTCCAAAATAAGGTGATGGAGCAGTGTTCTAATATTTGGCAGCCCTGGCTGGGAGGTGGGGGTAAATTGTCATCCCTCTTTTCCCTGCACTGCTGCCACCTACCTGCGGTGGGCTTGCTAGAGACGTTGTTGTTGTTCTGGTAGAAGTTCTGCGAGGACTCATTCTGGGGCTGGCCGATCACAGGGGTGATGGAGGGTGTGTTGACATTGGAGAGGATGCAGCCAGTCACTCTCTGCAGTCAGGGAAGGATGTAGTCGGAACAGTGTCTTTACCCCAGCACCCTCACTAAACCTTTCTGACCCTGTAACAAGCCTCTGCACCCCTGGTTCAAGGTCATCTTTCTTGACAGCTACACCCCAGCTCACTTTAGGGTTCCCTGTCCCATCTGACCTCGCCAAATGGGCCTGGGGTTATCAGGACCCTGTGGCTAATGACTCATTTTTAAGGTGGTATCAATTTTTTTGTGTGGGCTAGCAAGGAGCAAACATGTCCTCCTCCACCCATCCCTGCAGGAGAAGGAAGGTATCACCAGCAACTCCCTGGCTTCAACACCACAGTCCCTGCATGCACCGGATATCCTGCTGGGCTGGCTAATGCTACTCCCGTGCCTCTTGTCTGTGCTGTCCGTGAGTTTATACAATACTCTTTCATCCATTTCCTATCTTTGGTTTTCTTCCTATATCTGAGTGTATCAGCAGCTCTGCTACCCCTGTCCCCTTGGTCATCCCAGGGCAGTCACCTTTCTCCTTGGCTTTGAGGCCTGGAACTTATCCACCTGGGGCTGTGCTCCCTGGGGACTTCCCAGCTGCTGAATTTTCCTGTCAAATCTCTCTGTCAGTTCATACAGTAGTTCTGGCTCAGCTGGTGAGTGGGGAGGCCCATCCACCCCTCCCTCCCTCAGGGAGGAGGAAGCAGGGTGTCACTGATGTGATTTATGCCCACCCCTGCTTTGATTCTGCCTTAAGCCCTGCTGCCCTCCTGATGTTCCTGGGTCCAGGATGGCTGCTGGCTCCAGCTGGAGGGCTCCATTTCCTTCCACCATCAGGGCCCAGACTTCAAAGCAGCTGCGACAAGGTCTCACCCCTTCCAGGTCAGGATCTTGTGTTCCTGCAAGTCTTCTCGTTGTCAATCTCTGAGGTACTTTGATTGTTGATGGCCATGAGCTGGTGGAAGAGCACCCCCACCCTGCACTCTCCCCATGCCCTCATCGTGGTACACCCATGGCGTAGGGGCTGCCTCACCTTCATCAGGTCACGGTGGTGCTCCAGCACACTGCAGGTGGTCTGCCAGGTGTCCTGGTAGCACTCCCAGGGGTCCACCCTGGGGGAAGCACAGCAAGGCAACAGTGTCACTCATGGCCACTGCCTGGACCTTCTGCCCATACCACCTCCTCCCCGCTGGGCCAGCAGTGCCATGAGCAGCCATCATCGATCCCTCAGCCCTGGCATGGACATCCTTCCTCCAAACCTTCTACACAGTGATCCTTAACAGCTCTGGAGACCTCAATGTGTGCTTGGGCATCTTTCCATGCTTAGTACCCAACTAATCAGCTTTTGTTTGGCTTGGATGTGACTATGTGTGGTCATAACCCTCTTTCTGAAGGCAGTCCAAGATGCTTCTGGTGTCACTTCAACCACCAGATGCCACATGGCAGTGCTGGGAAGGTGAAAGTCTGAAGGCTGGTGCTACATGTGTGGACAGGGAAGGTGCCACAGCACAACAAGGCTGGAGTGTTCCAAGTGACTTTGAGTATCACCCATACACCAGAGGGGCTCAGTGAGGGGCTTGAATGACTCCCGAATCCTGAGGGCCCCCTTGAAGGGAAGTGTAACCCTCCTCATCAGTTCTCTGCTGGACTGGGAGGGGAAGGTCTCTGATTTTTAGTCTTGGGCTGGGAGAAAATTCATCCTGGAGGTCTACCAGCTGGCAGCATCTCCACTTTGCATACAGGACTTTACCCCCACGGTGCAGGGAAGGGGCAGGGGCTGCTGGCCATGGCAGTGCCAGCTCTGCCACCCACCTGATCCAGTCGGAGGACTGCACGGCCAGCTGGCACATGGTCAAGCGGTGCCGGCTGGAGACTAGCCCCTGCACAAGAAGGTGAAGGAAGAACAGTTATGAAGCCTTGTGCTCAGGCCAGCCTAGGCTTGCAAACTTTTCTGGGGCAGAATATCAAGCTCAGTCATGTGAGACATGAAGGATTCCTTCCTGCCCACAGAAGTTTATTTAAGCTCCTGTTTGCTGGAGGGGAGGAGTCTCTGTTGGGCTCAACCCTGGCTATGTGCTTGGTTGGTGAGATTAGCTCAACAGTACCACTCCCAGACCTGTGCTCCAACAGGGCAACCTGAGGGGGTGGTTTCTTGATGAAATTCCTCCAGCTTTCAGGACACAAGTGAG
This sequence comes from Acridotheres tristis, assembly GCA_037013685.1. Lineage (NCBI taxonomy): Eukaryota > Metazoa > Chordata > Aves > Passeriformes > Sturnidae > Acridotheres > Acridotheres tristis. The sequence continues at coordinate 24,652,551 of CM072895.1, forward strand.
CTCACCATTCCTAATTTGACAAGTTCTTCTAAAGGCCACCTATTTGCATAATTTCTATTCCCCCCCCTAAAAAAACTAATTGGCTTTGAAACAATTCAAACTAAAAAACCCCCACCAACCCCCACTTAAGGCATCACCACCACTACTGTTTTGGGTGGGAATATTTCTCTTTGCTGTCTAGTACTTTGGCTTGTTTTAGGGTCCCACTGCAGTTTTTATCTAAACAGCGAGAGGATTCATCCTTTCCCTTCTCTCTGAGACTTTCTCAAGGTCAGGAGCTGCCCCAGGCAGAAGAGGTCCATGAAGGGAGCACAGGTCAGGCAGAGCTGCCCAGTGCTCAGCCCTAATTTCAGAGATACCATCTCACACAGGAGGCAGAAAGAGGAAATAAGACAACCCACCGTTTTCCCATAGGAGTCGTGCACGGGCGAGACGATGCCGCCAATGACAATGAAGCGTCCGGTCTTGTGCAGGTAATCCCGGGCTCGCTCTGGAGGGGCAGACAAGGAAAAGGGTGAAGGGGGATTTAGCAGGACCCACTGAGCCCTGCAACACCATGGCAGCCACCAGCCATGGCCCAGCCAGTCCCTCCACAGCTACACAGCTCTTACACCCCTCCCTGGCCTGTGTCAACACCAGGTGCTGCCCATGTCTCAACTATGCTAAGAGATGTTTGGTTTCAGGCTGGTGTTTCCTAAGGGTGGCATGTGAGGATAAGAATGCTGGTGACAAATTGCCAGACTCACCTGATCTCCTACATATCTACCCAACAGCAGCAAGGGAAAAGAAGATAGGGAAGGTAAAAGCAAAAAGGCAGATAAGATTGATGAGCCCTTAGAAAGATAATTTTTTCTTCAAGTGGAAGATCTATAAAATATTTCAGATTTGAAAATAAAAGGAGCATTTCTGAAACCGAGGTGGTGATTTTGGGATCCAACAGCCATCCCAAGTGTCACTGTGCATCACATCCTTCAGACACTGAACTCAGCACCCTGCACTGCCCTGGGGGATGGCAAGAGGTCCTTCCTGAAGGATGGATGTTCCCAATGGGGCAGTGGCTGCCACATCCCTGGAAGTGTGCAAGGACAGGTTGGATGGGGCTTGAAACTTGATGGGTTAGTGGAACATGTTCTTTCCCATGGCAGGGGCTGGAATGGGATGAGCTTTAAGGTCCCCTTCAACCCAAACCATTCTAGGATTCTAAGTCACTTGGGCAAATTTTTTTTCCTCCAAACTTTGAAACTTCTGCTAGGGAATATTATTCAGTTACTGTCAGTTAAAAGTAAATTAAGGAAATATAATTGCCATGGACCTTTTTTCCCCCTTGAGGGCATTGAGCAGCCTCAGGGCCTCTGTGACAGCCTGTGGGAAATTTGCCAGCCTCAATACAGCCTCTTCCTCAGACTCACCTGAAATCCTCACTCTGGCTGCCTTCCCAGCTCTTATGCCTTGGACACACCAGCCCCAAGAGAGGGAAAAGTGGGCTGAAATCATTTGATTGGTGCAGGGAGCAAAATTTGATTGCTTGAATTGGATGCACCAAAATTATCCTTCCTGCCCTCAAAATCCCATGAGAGTACATGCAGCAAAACACAGTATGCTTGGGTTTGGTTTTTTTGCACAGGCAGGGAGAAGTAAAGATTGATGGATCAGCATTTACCTTTATATCATAATGCAATTTAAAATGCAAATTAAAATAAAAAGGAAATTCCCTAACAAAAAAGATGCCATTGAGTTTTAAATGAACACATCCTTTCATTATTTCCTGATTTGCCCTGACTTGATTTTCCTTGCCAAAAGAAAATTTTAAATGCTGATCTGTCCATCTTCACATATGACCCCTTTATAAAGTTTATCTTTCAGAGGAACTGAACTTTTTGCATGTAAAGTCTGCTTCAAGCTCTCTGGGGTGGCTGATGGTATTAATTTGCCTTGAGTTCTTGGTGGCAAAAGCTAAAGGTTTTTCCTGGCTACCAATATCTCAAGGTCTGTATTTAAACCGCCTGGCACCATCTTCACATCTTCAGGCAATGTTACCCATGCTGCTGGCATGCCATCTCAGCTCCAGCTTCTAGGAGTTCACACCAAATATCCACCACCACCTTCTGCCTTAATAAAACATTTCTTCTGCAGAAAACAGCACTGGCACAGGAAGCCCAGAGAAGTTTTGGATACCTCATCCTTGGAAGTGTCTAATGCTGGGTAGGCTGGGGCTTGGAGCAACCTGCTCTAGTGGAAGGTGTCACTGCCCATGGCATGGATCTGAGGGGTTGCTGATGGCCTTGCAGCACTCAGGGAGGGCTCTTCTGCTGGCAGGAGCAGCTGCTGCTGCTGCTGCTCTGTATTGCAATCAAAACTGCTCATTTGGGTTTTAACCTGCACGATCTTCAGAGAAATCTGTAAAAATGAGGCTGCTTTCTACGCTGGGATCTGTATTTCCAAGAGCTTGTTGTCTACCTCAGAAACACCACATATAATTTAAATATGCATGGACACAGGAACACAGTTATTGACAATTAGATCCCTGCAAGGGACGTATTTGGGCAAATGTGGGCTAAGAAGCAGCAGTACGGTGTAGGGAATGGGAAGACCTGCCTTCTGGTTCTGTCTTGCCCACAACTTGCAGAGCACCCTTTCACATCCCAAACTGGTCTGCACTCACTTGGTTTCAGGGCAGAGCACATTGTTTGCTTGCAGGGCTGTGTCCATCAGGAAACTCTGCAGTCTCTCTTGTTCATACAACCATCAGATAAGCCAGTCCTTCACAGCTATCCACTTCAAAACAAAAGCCTTTAAAAAAGACTTCATTTTCTTAAATAACACACCAAATCTTGTTTGGAGAGGAGCTGTGTCACTGGTAGGGCTGGCATGGTGATAGCAGCAGCTGCCCTTACTGCCAGGATGGTGGCAAAGGATTTGGGGCAGGGGGCACTGTGGCTTCAGTGCAGCACAAGAAAGACACTGAGATGCTGTAGCATGTCCAGAGAAGGTAAGGGGGAGCTGGGGAAGGGTCTGGAGCACCAGGAGTGGCTGAGAGAGCTGGGTGGGGATTCAACCCGGAGAAAAGAACGCTCAAGGGGGACCTTCTGGCTCTCCACAGTCCCCTGGGGGGCGGAGCCAGGTGGAAGTCAGGCTCTGCTCCCAGGGAAAAAGGGACAGGACAAGAGGAAATGGGTTTAGATTGGCTATTGGGAAAAATTTCTTCATGTAAACGGTTGTCAAGCCCTGGCACAGCTGCCCAGGGCAGTGGTGGAGTCCCCACCCCTGGACAGATTTAAAAGCCGTGTGGAGGTGGCACTTGGGGATATGGGTTAGTGGTGGCCTTGTCAGTGCTGGGTTAAGAGCTGTATTCAAAGGGTATTTTCCAATCTAGATGATCCGTGATTTTGTGATTCTAAAATTGCAGTGTTAGTTTGCAGCATCTACATATGTCCTCACTGCAATCGTGCTGCTGTGTTTAAAGCTTACGTTTATTTTTTGACAGTTTTAATCTCCTTAGACTGACACACTCTTCAGTGGCCAAACGGAGAGGGCAATAGGCCATCATAGCTAAGCCTGTCCTGATGCGTTAGCTCATCAGGCCTCGAGTCCTCCCCTCTGCACAAGGCCAGATAAAACTGCTTTAGCTCTTGTAAGAGACCTCAAGGATGTTGGTGGCTCATGGCCCATCCTGGGCTGAGGGTGCAGTGCCATGGTGTGTGCCCCTGGCACAAGCTGGAGGTGTGGATCCCAGCAGCAGTCATTCTTCTGGGTTTCTGGAAACAGGACGCTGGATTTCATGGGTCATTGCTTCAAACGCTGTGGCTGCTTTGATCTTGCAGTGCTTGCTCCAAGCCCTCAGATCCACGTTCTCAGAAAAGACCTTTTTCTTTCACAAAACTTGTTGTGCCTTTCATGCAAAATATGCTGCTCGTGGAGATCAGGTTCGTGGTCTCCTTGCAGACATGGCTAATGCCAAAGACACTGCAGTAGCTTTGTATTCCTCTTCTCAGCCGTATTGCTTATGGTCAGCTGTCTGCAATTCCCAACCTTCCTTCCCTGCTTGTGCAAAGATTTTTGCCCTTTGGCCTGAAAAGTCCTAAGTCTTTGGCATCTTAGTTCCACTTCTCTGACAATTAGTCGCGTAACTGGCCCATTTATTGTCCTCGAGCTCAGCCCTCTGTCACAGCTTCCCATTCCTTTCCCAGCCCATTTCTTGCCTGTTGAATACCTGTGATGGCCAGAGATTACGCCAGACCACAGAAAACCCCCTCCAGTATCTTCATTTTCTATGAGCACTTTATATCCTGCCACACCAATGCCAAGGATGTCAGCTTGTAAGTGAAGAGCTCATTCCCTTTCTGGCGTAAATTGTCCGTAATGCTCCAGGCAGCCTCAATGGCTTTTAAACATTGGTGACATAAATAAACACAGGCCTAAGGCTCTGCCAAGATGTGCATTAGCCCCCTGGCAGCCTATTTGTGGGATGGGAAGCTTTCAGCCCTGGCTCCATGTCTGGCAGCTGCTGGATGGCCACAGCCTTGCTGTGTTGTGGAGGGAAGGGACAGGGGTGACACTTGGATCCATCCCAAGCACTGGTGACACTTTCCTGCTTTCCCAGCCCGGTCTTGCTCGCCTGCCCTGCAAATGTGCTTCAAGTATTTTCATCTCTGCTGCTTTTCTGAGATGATGGTAGGGAAAGACCAATCAGAGGATATGCTCCAGGGCTACAAAACTGAAAAGTGATGGTTTTGTCGAGTTTGAATGAAAAAATAGCATCCCACTTCCCCAGTAAGAAATCAGTCTTTGTTTAAGAGATGTTTCTTTTTGGAGGTTCTCACTGAGTATATTTAATCACAATGTTTGGGTTCCTCTGGCACTGCTCCATCACATAAATTGACATTAATGAAACCAAATATTCCTCATGTTCAATTTTTCAAGGTGTAATTTTAAATTATATTTGCTTTGCCTTTGTACCTGGTTCATCTGCACTCCTAAGACTTCCTTTTTTCTATTTTTTTTTCCTTACAGAGTAAAGCCACAGGCCAGCTCTGATTTATGTCCTTCTCCCCACAGGGGATTGAAGCTGCAGCTCGCTCACAGTGTGCCAGCTCTCTCAAAACACACAAGAGGGAGGCAAGAAAGCTTTGCACAGCCTTCATTGCACGGCCCTGAGAGTTGGGACAGAAAAGTTGTACAGCCACAGGTGATGGAGAAGACAAAACGATTTCCCAAGTTTCTCATTTTTATTTTGAGCAATTTGGCCTCTAACATCCTTGGACAGGAGGTGGGACATGGCCATGAGATGCCAAGGGCAAGAGAGGCACTTTGCCACTGTCTAAAATCCCTTCTTCTGCAGGAGAGAGCGACCCAGATATGCCAGCACACTTCGTTTTATTCTCAAACTAGGAGCACTTTCAGGACCTAAATGGTGCTTCCAGAGCTCAGTGTGGGCAAGGAGCCAGCAGTTACTCCCAATCTAACTGAATGATGTGTATGGATATAGATATAGATATATATAGATTTTTTTTTTTTAAAGCCCTCTGAATGCCAGATCAGGGATATATTCATCAGAGGTGTCCTTCTCCCAAAGCCCAGCTCTCCTGCCTACCCCAGAGCCTTGCTCTGGGCCCCAACCAGTGTCTTCACCCACAGTCAGATCTTGGTTAGACCTGGGGAAACTATTGGCATCTCCCTTCCCTGGGATCCCAGAAGAGACATTTCTACTAGAGCAAGCCCTGGCTGTACTTCAAGAGAGGTCCCTCCTTTGGAAAGAAGCAGGAGACTGGTTCTTCACCATGGGGTTGACCCTTCCCAAGGCAAGCCTGGGGAGATCCTACTGTCCCACTGACCCAAATAGCCTGTCCTACCTCATGCTCAGTGCCTCTTAGACAATTTCAGTCAGATTCTCAGGAGATTTCTAGTTGGTAGAAAAATCCCATTAAGCCCCCTAATGCTTAATGGTTTTAATCGCTGAGCTAATTGCTCTGTTACACTTTCCCCCACCCCATTAATCCATAGCTGTACCCAGGCACTGTGGAAATAACAAATATGGGAAAGGCTGGTGCAGGTGTTGCTGCACATTAGTTTTATCAGCTTTTCATAAGCACAAAAAAAGCACTGGCCACCAAATGCCTCAAGACTTGTGGTGGAAGCAGAGGCTGTAAAAGGCCCTGAGAAGTGATGCTGCAGGACCTGACCCTGCCAGCCCACCCAGGTCCCCACCAGTGTCCAACTCAGAGCCACAAGTGATGACTGATGAGACTCATGCTATCACCATCTGTCATCCACTCCTGGCTTCAAGCAGAAAGGTGAAACTAGATGTTTGAAACAAACTAACTAGCTAATTAAATATAATAAAAGTAGGAGACTGAGTCACAGTAAGCTGACCTAGAAACAGCAGAGCATTTCCTGGAGCCCCAGCTAGATGGGGCCTGGGTAGGAGACCTGGCTGGTCCCAGGGAATCTGAGTTTCCTCCATGAAGCTGTAGAGGGACAACCTATTTGATATAATTGAAATAGATAGTGAAGACATCCTATTTCCCTCACTTTTATTAGAAGTGAAATATTGCAAGGACCAGTGTGTCTGAGAAGTTACAGAAGAGTCCAGGAAGAAGAGCTCTCAGGTCCTGGAGCTTGAGAAGGAGCATCTGAGGAAAAGCATGGCAAAACAACCCAGACCAAGATGCTTTTCCTTGCTGTAACTGCTAATTCTACTGCAATGGAGTGGGAGGGAGCAGGCAATGCCCATCAGGTGAGCAACATGAGGAGAAGTACAGGGAGCTGCCTCATGAGTTGAAGTGCCACCAGCTCCTCCAGACAGGGACTGGACCTACTTTTGTGCCAGATGGGTGATCAGCATTGTGCTGCCACTCTCTCCACTTCCACAGAAGTAATATAACTTACTGCTTGGAGATCCCCACTCTGCTATCGCAGGGAGAGCAGGAATGTTCTCAACAGCATGCTGGATCTCACCTGAAGTGTGGGCAGCTGAGTGGGTGGACATGTTAAATACCTCCACAAGGTGTTCAACACCCGGGGCTACTACCTGGGTATCTTAAAGGTCTTGGGGCTAAAGAGGTAAGGGAAAGCATCTAATGAGGTAAAAGCAACTCTTACCTGATAGCTGGATGGGGCTTGGAGCAACCTGGTCTAGGGAATGGTGTCCCTGCCCATGGCAGGGTGTTGTAACAAGATGATCTTTAAGGTCTCTTCCAAACCATTCTGTGATTCTAAAAATGGATGAAGAAGAGGCCTTCACCTAAAGAAGGCTTTTTGAGCTGTCTTCTGCAGGACAGCACTGAAACAACTTGCTTAGAAGTCCTTGGAGAAGGATTAAGTATCTCTAGGTAAAACGATTTTCTATGGATGTGATATTGAAATGGAAAGTGAAAGGTCATATACCTTTCCCTGTCTGGTGCATTATCCATCTCCCCACAAATCAGCAAGAGCTGTTCATGGTGTATTGTGATTGAGAGGAGAGAATTTTCCTCTTCCAATGTAGCATTTTCCTTTTTTTAGGAAGAAATGTGCCAAAGTGTGGATTTGCCAGTGCTCAGTGTAAAATGCACCTCTGAATGCTGGGATCTATTTAAGTACAAACTAGGGGAGTTAACATCACTGTGGCTGGGCTGGGAGAAAACAGTCAGAATTACTTTGGCTGAAATCTGTCTCTCCTCTTTTGGGATTTTTGAGGCTAACAGCTCTCCAGCTGGTGTAAGATGATGTAACATGCCACCCACAGTAAAGCAACATCAATTTATGGTGTGAATATGGCACAGAGCTGGCATTTTGTGGTTGTATATCAACTTCGATGAGAGTCTAAATATCAAGAGCAAAAATAAACTGTTTGGCAAGCAAATGGGAGGGTATTCCAGACAGTCTCAACTGCTCTGAAGTGATATTTGTTATCCTGGGCCCATGGACAGAGTCACACAGCAAAAGGGTAGCAGCAAAAGGCAAGGTTTTCACTATTCTGCCATGGTTTTATATGTCACTTGCGTCAAAATGTGGATAGAACATCCAAAATAGGACAGGCACCTTAATGCACATCCCTGGAGAAGTCCTGATCCTCATCTCAGTCAGTGAAATTGGTGTCACACACTGCCTTTAGAAAAAAATGAAGGGGAAATAAAACCCCAACAGATTTCCACACTTGTTTTCCAGTGCCCTAATTTCCCTGTGGAAGCACTCTGTTTGTTTTCATTTCCGAGCTGTTGTAGCACATCAAAGGCAGTGTTTTTTATGTCCTGGCATGCGTTGTGCTGCTCCTTCGAGCTGACACGTGGCACGATCACAACTGTACTGGGAGCAGAGGATTTATGGTTCCCAATTCCCCATGTAGCAGAGATGAGGAGCCTTTGCCCAGCAGCTCTTTGCTGGTCTTGGGCTGCCTCCACATGGAGCCGACCCCCGTGTGTCTGCCCCATGGCTTGCCTTGGCTGGCAGAGTATCTGAAGGTGCTGACCTTGTCTGGGATCTGTGTTGTTTGAACCAGGACTGTGCAGGCAGAAAACATCCCACCTACAGAGGCAGAAAGGCTGGGAGGATGCTGGGGAGGGCATGGGGTGACAGCCATGGCAGTATTTCAGGCTCAAGGAGAGACAATGTGACATCACCAGAGGATGTCACATTCCCTTACTGCAGCTGTGAATCAGCCAAACCTGTCTCTTTGCAGACCCATTCTGAAGACCCAATTTTCCTCAAAAGAAACATCAGCCATGTCTTTGCACAAAGCAAAGGTGCCAGAAGCATAGTTACGTGTTTAACCATCCCCAACGCAGCTCGCCCTGGGAAAAGTGGATTTTCTGCTTTTCCTTGCCACTGAACTACAGAGAAACGTCATCTCCTTAGGGAAGGCTTAAACTCAATTAGGGGCTGTTGGATTTTCAGTGAAAATAAAAACCTTTGCGTAGCAAGGGCTGTGAAAGTTCTTCCTTGCCTTGTAGGCTATGGGGTTATAATTGTTAAAGTGGCTCAGCTGTATGCCCACCAGAAGGCCCCGCGGGAACGGCACAGCCGCAGGCCCCGCACGTGGAAGCGGAGTGAGGGGAGAGTCCGGCGAGTGACAGCTGGGAGCGAGACTGTGATTGGCTGGAGGAACGCGTGGATAGCGTATGCGCAGGGAGCTGATTGGTTGAGTGGACGCGTGGACAGCAGCACGGCAGCTGAGGCAGCCAATGGGTGCCCTCCTTGTGCTAGGCTCTGTGCTAAGCTCTGTTAGGCCTCAGTTTGGTTTCAGCCATGGCCGGTGGAGGTCAGAGGTGCAAGCAAGGGGGTGGATTCTGCAATGGAGCCATCGCCTTCGCACGTAATACGGGATACGTGTCGCTTTGTTCCCCGCTGCTACATTGCCTGGCTCGGGGTTGGCATCTCCACCCATTCCATGGGACCTCCTCTGCCTGTGCTTCCTATTCCAGCCCTGAAACAGACTTATCTCAGTTAATATCTCCTGGGGCAAGCCCTGGGTGGCTTTTGAGAATGTATATTTCTGAAGAATCTGGGCTTTTCTGTTACCAAGTATTGATTTAGCAAATTTCTGATGTTATGACCGAGATACATCCAGTGGCTCAGGCTTACTGAAGGAAACTAGTTGATGCTGAAAAGGGGGAGGAAAAAACCGTGTTTCTGAGCCAGGTTGCCTTTTCCAGCACAACGGTGTTTCAGTGGAATGAGAGCTTGTGCCTTGGCCCTGGTTTATTTTCAGGGTTGTGATGGGCAATACTGACTTTCTCCACGCAGGGCATCCTGAAAATCTGTCCCTGCTTGACTGGGCACTGGTGGTATCATGGAAGTGCTTGGATTGAGGGGTTATAAATACCATGCTCATGTCAAAATCCTGAGGTGCCTTGGCTTTCTCTCCATCTTACACTGATTTTTCAGTCTTTAGAGGTTGTTGGGTCTTCCCAGAGCTGCTTTGGGCTCCCTGGTCCCGGGTGGAGATTGAGATTACGGTTAGGGTTAAGTTTGGAGGTACTTGTGCTGCACTTCAACACAGATGGACTTCCTTGGCTCAGATGACCTCTTGCATCCCCCTGGCCCTGCTGCCAGAAGGGATTTTGAAAGCCAGAGTGTGCAGAGCTGAGGATGCCCATTTTGGGCTGGTTGCCACTTAGATGCATGAAGATCAGCACAGTCATGACCCTCTCCTACCTCTGGCCCCCATCACTGTGGTACCACAGCAGCCTGGCAGCAAAAGGATGTGGCTCTCCCCACTGCACCACTCAAGCAGTTAAATGAGCTGCCCAAGGTTAGATGAGAGATGTGGGCTGCCAGTGTTTAGCATGCAGCTAATTGATACCCTTGGCACTGCACAGGCTGATGTTAAAAAGCATCAGAGAAGACAGTGCAGGAGGTGAGAGCATCACAGTGAGTGCAAATGGTTTTTAAATAGAAGCAGAGCCCCTGTTTCCCTGTTTCCTTCTTGAATGAGGTTGTACGACTGGATTTCTCACGGTTTGTTTATAGTCGGTGGAAGAAAAAGAAGGTATGTGGCACATTTTGGGAGGTGGCAGTACCATAGCACCAATGTGATGTCTCAGAGAATGCAATAAATACTGCTAAATATTTAAGAGCTTATAAATGTTTTAAGAGAATCCCTGAATAGTTATTGATGGAGTTTAGTCTCGTGCTCAGGAAAACTCCTCACTCTGGGTCATGAAGAGGAGATGCTTGAGATGCAGGAAGCTGATGACAAAGGCTGTGAAAAACGAGTCTGTATGGGCTGCAGTGATGGGAATGTGACATATAACCCAGAAGAGCCATGGGTGCTGCAGTCCTGCCGGTGCTGCTTTGTCCTCTCAGCACAGCACCCAAGTATCTGCAGTTCGTGTGTTTGGGGCAGATGTGTTGGTGACTCAGCCACCGCGGCACCAGGGCTGGGATGGCGGGTATCGCTGCCACACTGAGCCAGGGGCACTTGGCACTAGGCACAGCTTACTTTCCTAGACCCCTTGTTTACTGTGATTCCAGCGTCCTGGATGTCAGTGGAAGCTCCCCCGCTGTGTTACAGGGGGATGAGCAGGGATGCCGCAGCTTCCCATAATGATACATCATTACCCCGGGTGTTTTAAGTGAAATCTGTCCTGGCTCTGCCCCGGTCAAGTCATTCCCACGGTGCAGTAGGGGGTCCTGAGCTCAAATGCCGTGCGGAGCCAGGGCGGAGCTCAGCCAGTGTCTCCCTGTCCGTCACATCCTCCCAAAGCCCCGTTACACCTCCCGCTCCATCGATCCATCCCTCCAGCTAGTTACGCATTCAGATTTCAGCCGAGGATGAAATGGAACCGGGAGGCAGCCTCACAGGGACCCGCACTTCTTGCTCATGTTGCAGATAGCAGAGCAAAGTATCTCTCAAGCTCCTGACAAGCTTTTGTTAGATGTAGGGGGAAGGAATTTTGCTTCTAGACATTTGCCGATGTTTAAGCAAAGGGGAAAGGGTGAAGCTGTCACTCCGCTCAGGCATTTCTACCGGCTCTGTCCCAGGCAGCAACGTGCTCATTAAACTGCTCTGCAGTTCAGTCATCTCAATCAAATAAGAAAAAGTGATTCCTGAAATTCAGGATGTTAAAACAATACATCATTAACAAAAGCCTCAGCTCCTGCCTCTTCATCCCTCTTTACTTAGAGAACTCCACCCTTTCATCTCAAATCCCTTGCTATGGGATGCAGTAGCCCTCAGTGCTGCTCCTCTACAAGGATTGCAGTGGATAATCAAAGAGCAGCCTGCTGAGATTTTTAATTGCTCAGTTTTCTTAAGAACCAGGCAAGAGGGTTTAATGTTTGATAGCAGAGTCCTCTTTCATTGTTTTCCACCAGAAATGGTTTTTACCCAGCTGCTCATTGGGATATTAACTCTCTTCAATAACATGTGCATGTAGGACCTAAGGACAATTTAATTGGACAAAAAGGGAAGAATAGTGGGGATTTGCTGACTTTCAGGATTCAGGCTATTTACAGTATGTAAATAGCAGTATGTATTTATGCAAGTTCGGGTCCTGGGCACTGTTTGAAATAAGGTAGATGGGGAAGGCCCGTGGTCAAACAAGTTTAAAATATCTGAGGTACCAAAAACGCTCTATTCAAAGGGCCACATCTGAATGGTGTCTCACAAATCTCTTCCTCCCAAAGAGGCTGACCTGGAGCAACCCATCACCCCATAAATCCACATGCAGGAGATGAGGCAGTTTGGATACCAGCAGATGATACAGATTTGATTAGAATAATCTATTTGGCATCAAGTGCTTCATAGTACCCAAAACCTAGCTGTAAAAAAAGCCAAGTACCTGTGACTGAGTCAGATAATGACCCATTTTTTTGTGGGGGTTACTCAATGTGCTGTCTCTGAGACCAGCTCTGAACATCTCCATGGACCCCAGACTCCACATTGCTGGACCCTGTGGGCACTGTGCATCCAGAAGGGAGGAAGGAAGGCTGAAATCTTCCTCTGCAAGAGCAGGGAGGCCCCAGTGAAGCCCTGCTACTCGCAGGCTGATATGCAGAGGTGGAAAGGGGAATCGAGGGGTCATCCAATCCCAGGAGATGAAGCTGTTCTTAGAGCTGGGCAAAAATAAAACTGATTGAGCAAGGCTTTGTGAATGAAGCTAGAAGTTTGCACATGAAAAGAATGGATTGTGAAGAATTTCAGAACCTTTAAAAGGCAAGAAAAAATGTTTAAAATGCCAAAATAGAGGATGTGGGCAATTCCAGAGGGACCTTTTCTTCTACAATTGAAGAAAAATGAATAAAAGTAAGTAGAAAAAAAAATCAGGATCAAAACACAGAACACTGATCAACTGGATACCATTTCACCCTTCCAAATCCCTCATTTCAGTTTGAAGAAATCATCAGAACAATCCTCCAGTTCTCATGTGTCCACAGGACACTTCAAGCCCTTTCCTCTGCATAACCTACAAAGAAACTACTCTTAGCACCTTCCTTCCAAATCCAGCTATTTGTTAGCTCTGTCTCCAACTCTGAGACATCCTGATAGAGAACCTGGAGCCTCTGACCTTGTTTGGTGATCCCTTTAATCCCAGTATTTTACCCAAGACCGTGTTCAAAACAAACTATATTTTTTTATTGAAAAAATTTGCTTTCTGCCTTGCTCTACAGAGTTGCCTTTTGGTTTTCAAGATCTGGACACAGTTGCGTTAGGGCTCCCTGAGCTGGAGCCACATGGGGAAGTGATTTAATTGTCAAAGTCAGCACAAGCTCGTTGTCTGGCAGAGCGCCAGCATGGCGTGTTAGCAGAGCTGCATGGATTAGGTTTTGCTTCTCAGGTTGGTGCCTTGGCTTTTGTCCTTTGAGTGGCATTGTTTGCATGGGAAGGAAGGAGGAGGCAAAGATGGAGAAGATGCACTTTAGGCAGCAGATCCCAGTGGCAGTGTCCGTGCCACTCAGCGTGTCCCAGTGCTTTGTGCTGAGATCCAAAGCCAGTGCAGGGATGTCTCAAGGTTCCCCTCCTGAGTGGCTGCAGGGCAGGAGGGTTAAGCACAGCTCATGCTCAGTGCTCCTCTGATTTCTTGCTCTTGCATTTCTTGGCAGCAAGAAATGAAAGTGACCTGCTTGGGGTTTGGTGTGTGTTGGCTGAGGTGAGCAGGTGGGCTCCCTGCATGGAACAGTGGTGGTGATTTTTATGTGGCTTTAACGGAGTACTTTGTTCTGAATCTGCTTTTTCTTCAATTTTTCATGAATTACTAAGACTTTTTGCTTGGGCTTTGCTTTTTATTCTCCATGCATCCTTAGGCTATAAATGGAGTTTCATTTTGGGTTAAAGGCCACCAATGTTTGTATCAAGCTTTGGAAACAGCCTTTGCCCTCTCTGTCCTTCCATCTTTCCTCATCACCACAGTAACATCCCAAACTTTTTCTCATAGCCACATAAAGCTAGAAAATACAAAATTTGTGATTCAGAACAACTCTCAAAGTGCAGCTGATACCACAAATAACTCGGAGTGTTTTCAGGACTATGTGGGTGTTTGTCTCAACCACTTGATAGGGATGGCTGTACATGACTGTGTCTCACCTACTTTTTTGTTATATGTTGTGTATCTTAGGCAAAGTATTAATTTATATGTATGATATTCATTTTGTATACACAGACATGATTCAGCCTCGTTTGGGGAGCCCCAGTGATCCAGAATTTTAACTGGCAGATGAAGTGGGGAGCTGTGTTGCACTAAGTTCAGCTCCTCACAAGGTTCAGCAGTGGGATGCAGTTGCAGATTTGGTGTTGTAAGAAGAATCCCAGCTTTCTGGAATCCCAGTGATAATGAGTCTTGAATTCATATGACTGATGGAAAGAATAACTCAATGGGAATCTTTCCCCCACTAGAAGAGACTTCCACATAATTAACTAATCTCCTATTCAGGCAAAAATCCTATGGGAAAAGGTTGGGTTTTGGTCTGAATAAAACATGGGAAAATCCACACTGAGAAAAATGATGGTTGGCATGCAATGGTGTGTTTACAGTGACATACCTGAGCAAATATTGTGCTTCCTTTTGGCTTAATTAGTGCCATATGTTAAAGAGATAAATTGTCTCTCTATGTTAAGCAAAAAATCCTCCTATTAGGTTCTCAAAGCCCAAATATTTGTCTGAAGGATGAAGACAATATTTTTGCCCAAATTCGGCTGTTTGAAATGCATCATTTACAGGATAAAGCACTGTTTTGGTTGGGCTCTATATTGCAGAGCTAGAAGAGTAACATAGATTTTGGTTGAGATTCCTACGGCTTCACTTTTAGACTTGGGGAGAAGTGTTCCTCAAACAAAAGTGATGAGGGATTTAGAAGCTAAATTCTGTGTCCTTTCCTCATGAAAGTCTCATTTGTCCCTATCAGGTATCTCAAGTATTGTATTCCAGGAGCTCTACAGGATGCATGCATAGTAAATTTCCACATCAAGCCACCCTATTTGAGCTAAAACCTGTCTTCCTGAAAGATGTCTGAGTATTCATGTACAGCCTTCATGTGACAGAGAATCCATCAGGTACCCAGGTACTTTCTCATATTACTTGATTACCTTGTCTCAAACCCACAGGACAGATTTGTAGTTTGAAGTAGTGCGTGATCCACTCTTGGCATCTCAGAAGTGCTTATTCTGCTGAACAAAGTTGCCCACTTTCATCATATATCACATATCACATATCCCTTCCCCAAGCAGGTGAAGATGCCCCTTAACATATTTAATGATGGATCTAGACTGAGCCTCCCTAGTCTCTTGCCACAAAGTGTGGCTTCCAAAACTAATGTAATTCTTGTCACTGTTCCTCAGAGAAGGATTTTGCTAATGCTGTGCATGAAAATAATACAACCTTTCTTCTGCTTGATATTCCCCTGCTCATATCCACAAGGATCACATTTGCTGCTTTATTTACAGCACCACACAGAGTTTGCATTCAGTGGGTTGTGCACAATCCCCCCTCAGTCCTTGACACCACTGCTGTTTGGCAGAAGACATTTGCCTTTTGTTTATATTTGATGTGCGTTCTTCCTTGCTGGACATATGACTTTGCCTTTGACTTTGCTGTTCAACAAGCCCTTTTTATCAAAAAAACAGAGTCAGGCAGCACAACTGACTCATTACCAGGCAGGAATTGCTATTCTGCCCACTTTGTGGTTATGGCCACTTTTTACCATCAGGGATTATATTTTTTCCTTCACTGAATATACTGAAGATACTGAAGAGTACTGGGCAAAAAGAAAATCTTACTGCGAGTCTATAAGAACATGCACTGCATACTAATATCTCACTGATCCTTATTTTCTAAAACACATTTTGTTACTTCTTGTTAGTCCACTGAATAAGGGCTACATGGATATCTTTAGTGTTACTTAATCAAAATAAGACTAAATATGAATTACAGAAATCCTTTTTCATCTTGACTGCTTTCATCAACCAAGTCCCTGTAATTTAATTTAATAATTGTTTTTATTTTTAAATAGTTCCTCTTGATCCTTGCTGGCAATTTCTTTTTGCTTAGGGAGTAGGATTTTTTTTTGCAAAGTATATTGGTGGCCAGGCCTACATTTTGCTGGCATTTATGAAATGGAATAACAATGTGATCCTTTGCATCTAGAAAACCATCATTTTCTAACCTGAAGTGCTACTCATTATGTTCTACAAAAACAAGGTCTGATGCAGAAACGCCCCAAGCTGATTTAAATTATTTTTATATAGTTTATATATTTAGAAACTTATATACAGCTTTTAGAAACCCCAGGGATGCTTCTCCACTGGTAGCACAAGACCTTCAGTATCTGCTTGCCAGCCTTAAATCTCCTATCAGACATAAAAGATGAATCCTGTCTCTGCACTCCAAGGTGGTCTGCAGTGGGCACTTCACCCTCAAGACTCCTCCCCAGCCAAGTGAGCCACAGTTTGCATAGGGATTTCCAGGCATTCTGAGCTTTGCCCAAACAGTATTTATGGCATGTCAGACTGCCTTTGATGGAGACTGCCCTCTCTCTCCCTCCTTCTCTCTCTCTTGTCTTGCCTAAAGAGGCTGTGGCAGTGATTCTAGCATCCCCATCATCTGTATCATCACAGGGACGCTCGGTTATATCCAAATATCCGTCATCTCACACGAACATTTCCCGTTCCTTCAACCTAGTATCAATCTAATGGTTGAGTACTCCAACATTTCCATTAAGTGCCTATATTTTTGTTGGCTTTTGTACCTGTCTGTGGCTGCTTGGTTCTATCTCCTCCCTGGTCAGAGGAAATGGAAGTGCTGCAGCGGCTGCAGTCTCGCAGACCCGAGGACGAATAGCAGCGGACAAACAGCGCCAGGACCGACCCCGGGGGCTGCGGGGGCGGGAGCGTGAGAACGTGAGTGCAGAGCGGGGAACTCGGACATCCGAGGGGGACAGCCCCAAAGGACTGGGGACAGCTGCCGGGGATGGGGAACAGGTTCAGCGAGTCCCCGGTGATCCCCGCCCGCGGCGCCTTCAGCACCACCTGCCGCGGACAGCGCCCGGCCCCGCCGCGCTCCCCGGGAGCGGAGCTGCGCCCTCCAACGCGCCCCGAGCCCCGCAACGCCCCCATCCGCACCCCGGGGTGCAGCCCCAGGCCCTCCCAGGCCTCCCCCCACCCTCCCCCGGCCCGCCCCGCCGCGGACACTGACCGAACATCTGGATGTGCCCCTTGGTGATGGGGTTGAAGCTGCCGCAGGCCAGCAGGATAACGTGGGTCTTGGTGGTCTCAGTCATGGTGCGGCCCTGCCCGGCCCCGCCGCGGTCTGTGGCTCGGTGCGGCTGCGGGAGGGAGGAGGGCGGAGGGATGGAGCGGGGCCGGGCGGGAGCGGGGGCGGCGCCGCGGCTGCGGGAGCCGAGCCGGGGCCGCCCCTCGGCAGCACGGCCCGGGGCGCGCCCCGCGGGGTCCTGCACACGCGTGAGTGCGTGTACACTCTTGTACACACCACTGGCACACACCCATCCCCGCGGCGTGGAGAGGGGCACACGCCCCGGCACAGATGCGCCCATGCACACACACACAGATGGGCACACATCCGCATCTGCTCCATGGACGCTCGCAGAGGTGCAGCAGGGACACACTGGCGTCTCCAGGACCGAGGAGGTGTAATAGGAGGTTTAGCCTGCAGATGAGGAGACTGAAGGGTGACCTTATCACCCCCTACAATTCCATGCTGAAAGGAGGGTGTAACCAACTGGGAGGTCAGTATTTTCTCCCAGGCAACCAGGGACAGGACAAGGAGACATAGGCCGACAGACATCAGGAGGAATTTTTTCACGGAAGGGGTGATTAGACATTGGAATGGGCTGCCCAGAGAGGCGATGGAGTCACAGTCCCTGGAGGTGTTTAAGGAAAGATTGGATGTGGTACTTAATGCCATGACATAGTTGACAAGGTGGTAATCAGTCATAGATTGGACTTGATGACCTCAGAGGTCTTTTCCAGCCTAACTGATTCTGTGATCTGCACACCTCAGTGCTCATGTGTGTTCGCCCTGCTGCTCAGGTGGTCCCAACCTGGGACCTGCGCAGGTCTCCCAGCTGCTCCAGCCCCAGCACAACATTTCTGCAGCGCCCTTTTCTGGGGTTCTATGGGGAAAATAACTTGTGGGGCTTCAGCTTCACCCAACACATCCATTTCATTGCCTGAAAGAGACCAACATCAAATAGATGCAATGCATTCACCATAAAAAAACAGTCTTTACTGAGAGGTAAACTAGTACCAGACTACCCAACTGTCTAATTCTTTAAATTTCTCATTTTTAGGACTGCAGCACTGTTGTTCTCCACTAAAAAAACTCCTTGCCCTGAGCAAGGGCCAGCAGAGCCCTCTCTGCTTCCAGCCACTGAAGAAGAGCTGCATGCAGTTGCCTTCAGCCCCTTCCCGAAGGCTGTCCTGGCCTTATATCTGGCTCCTACACACACATTTTCCTCTCAGCAGGGAGTTATTTGCCACCAACAGGTCTCCCTTGCTACATTCATCTGTCTTCCTCCTCTGTCCTTAAGAAGACACTCCCCAGACACACATTTTGCCTTCTCATGGCAGAGTCTGTTAGCCCTATGCCTAGCAGTGTGCTGTGTTTCTCCTTGTCCTGCTAAGATTAATTATTCACAGTCCTTTGCCTGAAAACTTTTTCCCTCCCAGCTCAGCCAAGTGTTGGGATACTCATCAGCCTGAGTGATCTGAAGGAGCAAGACTACTAGGGCATGGACCCAAGATGATGCTGAATCTATTTGTTCATGGAACCCTTAAAATCCTTCTTGTGGAGGCCCTGGCTGCACTCACACTCTCAGGAGCACGCACTTATGGCAAGGGTTGGTCTGTCTCATTGCATAGGGATGTGGTAACACCTCTGGGGTTATATTTCTATCCTGATTTTTAATTCAGACTAAGCTGCTGTTGAGGAAGAGAGATGCTGAGACGGGTGGTGTTTTCTGCCCCTTGCCCTCTGCTCTGTCTTCTTACTGGCTCTGTATGGACATATGATGATTCAATGGGATTAGATGTTGGGGTTGTGTTGGGCTTTTTCTTGTGCTGCTCCTTCAAGCTTACTCTAAAAAGGAGAGACTCATGACCTTAGGAAGAGTCTCTGCAGTTTACCACTGGTGCTGTGCACAGCATAACTCTGCCTTTAAAACCACAGGTCTTGTCAGCAGGGAAATGGATGCTCCTCTCCTGCATGTTCCCACCAAGGATGGTGTCCTACCCCCTTCCCTTGAGGATGGTACAACTGCCCTGATAGGAAATATGGGGGTGTGCCCTTTACAAGAAGATTCTTCACTGATTCCATTTATACAGAAGAGGCTGAAGTTGAGGTGAGACAGCTGAATTTTTTGTTACTCCTAACCCCATTCCCTGCTAATTTTGCAGAAGAGATTTTACAGGGGAGCATGTTTTCCTTTCTGTAGCTTATACAATCTGCAGCTGTAGGAGCATTAAGTGCTGCTGTTGTTGAGGGCACAAATGGACAAAACTACCTGTGGCCAAGTTCTTCCACTGCCTGGTGATGACAAACGCATCCTGCTGTTCCTGGCAGCTCCTGCCATGCAGGAATCTCTCTGCTTGCTTTGTTTCACACCAGAGTTTGACCTTGGACACCAGAGAAAGATCAAGGTCACCTGTCCAGACATAGGTTACACACTGCCTGGCCATGGTGGAGACAGGGTGTGGCCAGCCCTGCCAGGCTGTGGTGAGGATGAGGTCTGGGCAGCCCTGTCTGTAGCTCTTCCCTGTCTTTCCTGCTGCCTGCTGGATGGTGAATGATGTGGTAAATCAGCTGTCACTTAGCAACGCTGCCGGCTGGGGAGCAGCAGCAGGTTTTGGTGCAGGAGTGACGCCTGCAAGGCTGTGCAGTGGTTCTTTCACCTTTTTTCCCCTCACTGTTTTCCAGCCCAGCATGTATTTTCTTCTACTCGCTGCTTTCCCTGAACATATGAGTGCAGGTTTCCCATGGCTGAAGACAACAGCCCCAGCTACAGGAGCCAGATGTTCCCTGCCAGCCCTCCCTCTGATGGTTATGCAGCGCTGGAGCACCCTGAGACCCCAGCAATTTGAGCTCCAACCCAGCCCGTGGTGGTAAGCATCCATCTGCCACCTGCAGAGCTGGTACTGCAGGACACAGAGAGGGCAGAAGGATGATTAGCTGGGGTTTATTCTCTGAGGAAGAAGACAGCATGGAGAAACACAGGGATCTGCCTATATAGGGAGCTCAGATCAGCACTGCAAAATCATTGCCTGTGGGACTTGAAACCTGTTAAGCACACCTGAAACACGGCCTGTGGCTCACACCAAGGGTATTTCTGCACATGGATTTGTCTAACTCTTCACCATCTGCACAGCCAGGCCCCAAGAGCAGGGGGCCGTGCAGCAGAAGGCAGGAAGATCATGGCTGTGTTCCCTGGGGTGAGGGATGGGGAGCCCTCAGTTCTCCCAGCACTGCCTCTCACCTTGTCTCTCCTCTTGGGCTCAGGAGCAGGAAGAGAAACCTTCCAGCTTAAGGCTTTTAAACTGACAGTCTGCCAACTTTTCAAAAGAACTCAAATTTATCAGAGAAAAGGACAATTAGAGGGGCTTAAACCATTTGTGAACCCATCCTGGGACATTTTGGAGCCTTTTCTGACAAGGGCTAAGAAGAAGATTCAGTTCTGCTCGCCATGACTCCCAGCCCTATGACTCTAAGAAATTTTCGTCATGCAACAATGCACTTTAAAAGAAAAAAAAAATAGGAAGAGGCCTTTCCTTGAGAATTAATGAGCAAAAGATCTTGAATAAGGGAGTTGATCACTTGGTGGCCCAGTTGGAATAAAACTCCTGGTTCCCACAAAACAGTTTTTCATTTACACCCATTTTTGAGATATAATCCTAATGTATCTAGCCAAAACTCAGGTTTGCCAACAGAGCCCATGTGAGGGAAAGGATTTGCAAGTGTAAGGAAGCCAGACTGAACTGGCAGATTGGGCCAGGCTAGACAGGCCAAGCTGAACCAGTTGCTCATGGAACAATGGCATAGGACAATAAATGGAAGCATTCAGGGGTAGCTGCTATGGTGAGGTGCTATGGAGCCTAGCTGAGATGGAGGGAGCTGCCAAACCCTTGGCAACCAGGTCTGAGGCCACATGGGGTGGGACAGCCTGGTCCAAAGGGAGGAATTTCCATTTTGGATGACCTGTTGTAGGAACAGACATTCAAACAAGGAAGGAGTAAGCAAGGCTGAAAAGCAGCCAGTGAAAGACATGACTTTAGACATGACATAAGGTTTGAAAATTTATGAGTAGCCTGGGGAGCTCTTCTCAGGGCTTGGTTCATCATACACTGGAAGAAGATGCCAAAGGGTGTCATGAGATAAAGCTGGAGACCTACTGAGTTTGAGGACTCAACACCTTGGTTGTAGCCTCTGTGAACTGACCCCCAGTGCTGTGCACTGGGACACTGGATTGACATTTGAGGCAATCTCCTGAGGAAGGTCAGCCTGGGAACCAATTTTTCTCTTTCCCACATTCATCAAGACCAGCTGAACACTGGCCACTGATGCAATTAGCTTGGCAGCCCTTTTAATGTCTCTGTTTCTGAGGTTACAGCTCAGATCAATCCGTGCAGGCAGGATTGTAATGGGGTTCCTGGGATGGGGAGTGAGGCTGAGACACTCAGCATGGATCCCTGGGAATGGCTGCTTGCTCTCTCCAATTCAAAAGTGAGTTAGTTTTTATTTAGTGTGAAAGGGTACTTCTGCCAGAATGCGCAGCACCTGTTCTCAAAAAATTGAAAGGAAATCTGTTACTTTATGAATTATAAGGATTTGAAGGAATTTCTCTAAGAAATGAAGCCTATTTTATAATTTTTTCTTTCTTCTGGGTGATATTTGCAAGAGAATAATGAAGGCTTAATAAAAACCTCTACACAGTTGAAATTTCTGAAGTTTTGCATACAGGCTATATTTGAGGAAAAGAGGTTATTATTAGGGCAAAATGAAGCTTTTGTCACTAACAAGTCAAAATCTAAGTAGGATAATCTGGGATGACAACAAATACACTTTAATCATGGTAACATAATTACCGATCAGGAAGAATAGAGGACAAAGTTAGGATTGTTTAGGTATCTTTATGCTTTATTTCTGCTTTCAAATGCTGCTGAGTGCTAATTTCCCACATCACAACATTTAGATTGAAATAATCACCAAACATGCAGAGAATTTGATGTTGATTCCGGGTTTTCATGGTGAGCAGCAGGAGAATGTGATGTCTCAAAGACATAAAAGCCAATTTTTGGCACAGAGACAGAGGACTGTCCAGTGCCACATCTCTGCGTGAAAATAGGGGCAGAATATCCACACACAAAGGGGATACCTTGGACTCAGTGAGCCTCACAAGACAATTAAAGATGTTAGTGTTAATTAAGAAAGATGGAAGCAGGCTCCACATGGTCCACCTCTCCACAGTTGTCTTAAATTACCTTGATGAAATCTGTTCTCCTGACTGTCTATTAAGTGGGGATGGTCCTTGCTTACCTCTTAGAGCATGTTTTGAGGATAAACACATCCAAAGTCTGTGAAGTGCTGAGCTGGTATGATGACAGAGGCAGTTGAAGGATGTAAAGTGGATTCACATTTGGGATTACAAGACTTTCCATCTGAAGAGCACAGAAGCTTCACCCTTGGGCATTTTGGCTGCACTGTGGCTGAGGGCTGGGGTCATTCAATGGGTTCACAGTGTCTCTGGTCCATCCTCCTTCCCTGGGGACCAAATCCTTTCCCATGCTGTGATATTAATAAAATGATAGGTTACAGTTATTGATCGATAACTAACAAAGAAGATAATGTAAGTTGAGAAACCTGCTTCTTTTATCACAAATCTCTTGGAACAAAACTAAGGGGAGATTGACTTGGGGGTCCCCATTTAATAGAAGGAAATTACCCCCTTGCTGTATGCAACAAAAGGTTTGAATTAGAATTTTATAGGAAATAGAGCAGAGCAATCTGCAGCAATGTCAAGCCCTCAAAGTGTTATGTGGGACAATCTGACAACGAATCTGGAGTTGTAAAAGAGCCTTCTGAGAGTCAAGAAGATAAGGTGTGGGAGAGAAACTTATTATACGCTGTCCTAATGGCCACATCTATTTCAACATTGCAGAAACTCAGAGGGAAGCAAAAGACCCCAGAATTCAGAGAAAAAGCCCTGAAAAACAAGGAAAAGACTGCAAGGATTGTGACATCCTTTGCTAATTTGTCTGTAAGCTATTGAAGAGGAGTGAGAA
Source organism: Acridotheres tristis (assembly GCA_037013685.1). NCBI lineage: Eukaryota > Metazoa > Chordata > Aves > Passeriformes > Sturnidae > Acridotheres > Acridotheres tristis. Next base: position 24,675,754 of record CM072895.1, read on the forward strand.
AAGGTGAAGGGAGACTTTGTGACTGGGTAGGTTGTCCTGATGGACCACAGGTTTCCTCGTGCAGCTGCCCTTAGATGTGGCTCTGCTTGGTGATTTATATTGGCATTAAACAAGTTAAATAACACTGGCAATGACACCCAACAGATTCTCTTGAAAATATCCAGGGCTGCCTGTTCCCTACTGCCCAAGACTCAGAAGTCGGTTCTGCCCCATGGGAACCTCTCTGGTTTTTTGGGGTGGCTCTGAATGAAAGTGGTTGGACTCAGACAAGACTAAACAAGACAGCCGTTGAGTTGATGCTGCTGCTCTTTGTTAGTGCCTGATGCAGCATGAGTGTGATGCCTCCAGGGAGCACTTTGTGGTCTCCTGGATGAGAACTGAGCTCATCAAGAAAGGATGCAGGAATTGGGATTGTTGACCTGGAGAAGAGAAGGTTTTTGGGACCTAATTGTGACCTCCTAGTTGCTAAAGGGAAAGATGGAGAGGGACCTTGGACAGGGGCATGGAGCAACAAGACAAAGGGAAATGCCTTTATTCATACTGACAGAGGACAGGGTTAGATGGGATATCGGGAAGAAATTCTTTCCTATGAGGGTACTGTGACACGGCACAGGTTGCCCAGAGAGATTGTGGCTGACCCATCTCTGGAAGTGTTCCAGGCCACGCTGGATGGGGCTTGGAGCAAACTGAGACAGTGGAAGGTGCCCCTGCCCATGTCAGGGAGGTTGGAATGAGGTGAGCTCTAGCAGTTTGAAGCCATTTCCCCTTGTTCTGTCACTCCAGGTCCTTGTCCTGAGCCTCTCTCCATCTTTCTTGTTGGCCCATTCAGGTACTGGAAGGCCACAATCAGGTAGGTGCAAGATGCCCTGAGCATGCTGGATCAGGAGTAGAAGGATAAGGCTCCCAATCACACAGACAGTGTGAAGAGGCTGGGGTGAGTCCTGGACAATACGCCCTGAGAGATGCAGCTTCTAAGAGCTGCATTTGTGCATTGATCCAGGACATGCAATCTGAGAGTACAAACTCAGCCTGGTTTAGCACAGGACAGGACAGGCAGGCAGGAGCAGCCCCAGTTTGCCCAGTGCTGAACCAGTTTGCTCCTGCTCTGCAGCTGAGAGGCTGGAGGGATGGAGCTGAGCCTCGGTCCCTGTTGCAGCGCCTGCCTGAGGAGCTGCACAGGATTCTATGGGAGGTTTGCCTATGGCTTACTGCCCAGCCCTGCTTGTCCTGAAACCAGGAAAACCATTCTGCAGCCTTGCAAGGTTCCCGTTTGAGCATGTGGGGCCCTGAAAATAATTTCCTTAAACATGTTCCTTTTTTCAACCTGAAAAAATGTGAGAGATTTCTTTTCAAAACGTGATCTTTCATTTTGTCATCAGGTCACTTACAGACTCAAATGACACAACTTGTATAAGCCAGCTACCTTGTGCTCATCTGATCCCAAATTTTCCTCTGCCTCATTTCTTCAGGCTGGCTCACGCGCTCGAATGGACACTGAACTCAGTGGGATTTTTCCTGCCATAAAAAGACAAGCTGGAGCACAAAACAAGTCACTAAGTTGGCATGGGAGGTGGGACCACATGGTATAAATAGTGGAAGAGCTGTAAATATTGAGCTGTGAATGTCGTACCCAGGTGCAAGGTTACTGCCTGGTGTGCCCATGTCCTGGCTCCATGCTGAGGTGACCCTACCTGGAGCATTTTGTCCAGCTACAGAGTCCCCAGCACAGGAAGGACATGGAGGTGTTGGAGCGAGTCCAGACAAGGCTACCAAGATGATCAGAGGGATGGAGCAGCTTTGTTACGAGGAAAGGCTGGGATAATTGGGGTTGTTCAGCCTGGAAAAAATAAGCTTCAGTGTGACCTAATTGTGGCCTTGCAGTACCTGAGGGGAGCCTATGGCAAAGATGGAGAGAGAATATTTAAAAGGGATGGAGTGACAGACAAGGGAGAATGGCTTCCCACTGCCAGAGGGCAGGGTTGGGTGGGGTATTAAACAGAAATTCCTCCCTGTGAGGGTGGTAAGGCACAGGTTGCCAAGAGCATCCCTGTGGCTGCCCCATCCCTGGAAGTATTCCAGGCCAGGTTGCACAGGGCTCAGAGCAATGTGGTCTAGTGGAAAGTGTCTAGTGGCAGGAGGGTTAGAAAGAGATGATGATCATCTCCAACCCAAACCATACCAAGATTCTATGTGCCAACTTGGGCCATAGGCCACATCCCTGGTGTGGAACCCATCCCGTGCCTGACCTTGCTGCCTCCCAGGCAGTGGGACTTGTAGCATCAGGGGCTTTGGGTAATGGAGGGACTCTTAGATGAGGTGCATTTGGGACATTTGGAGTGATCCTTGGGGCTGGACACCCAAGCTGGCAAAGTCTGGGAATCCCCAGTATGGCAAGCAGGCAGACAACAGGAGGTCTGGTTTGTGACTCCCTCTTACCTTCCTCTCTTGCCCAAGGAGGTGATTGAGACACCATCTCTGGAGGCTTTGAAGAGATGTCTGGATGTGGCACTGGGTGAAGTGTTTAGTGGTTTAGGGGTTACTGTGGCAGTACTGAGTTGACAGTTGGACTTGATGATCCTAAAGGTCTCTTCCAACCTTCATGCTTTTATTTTATAATTTCAAAATGGATGTGATTCCTATTAATGCCTTTATTCCTTACTGATGTGTTTTTGCTCCCACTGTCTTTGCAATGTTAACTTGTAAATTATGAAGAATAAGAGTCGGTGAGTGATAATGGCCTTAATAAAAACAAGTTTTCCTTCTTTCCTTTTTTCCCGCTCATTTGATGTGTGCTTCAGCAACACTGTTGATGTCTGGACTTGATGACCTTAAAGGTCTCTTCTGAGATTGATAGTTCTACGATTCTGTATGGGAAGTCCAAGCCTACGTGTGCTGTTCCTGCTGAAATTTTTCATGTCACTAAAGTGTAAGGCCACTACTAGGCTTACACTGAGGGCCTGAGCCAGCAGTGTGCCCTTGCAGCCAAGAAGGCCAACACAATCCTGAAGTGCATCAGGAGGAGCATTCCCAGTGGTCAGGGAGGTGATCCTGCCCCTTTGCTCAGTCCTAGTGAGACACATCTGGAGTGCTGTGTCCAGGTCTGGGCTCCTCAGGACAGGAGAGACCTGGAGTTCCTGCAGCAGGTCCAGCAGAAGCTGAGGAGATGAGGAAGGGCATGGAGCAGCTCTCTCACAAGGAAAGGCTGAGGCACCTGCAGCTGTTCAGCCTCGAGAGGAAACCCAGCTGAGAGGGGCCCTCATCCCTCTCTGTCCCTGTCTGCAGGGAAGGCTCAGAGCAAGGACCAGGCTCTGCTCCCTGGGACCCAGCAGTGGGACAAGAGACCACGGGCAGAAATGGATGCCCAGGAAGTGTCACCTGAACATGACAAAGAACTTCTTTCCTGTGCAGTGTCTGAGCACTGGAACAGAGACCAGAGAGGGTGTGGATTCTCTCTGACTGGGGATATTCCAGACCTGTCAGGACACAATCCTGTGCTATGTACTCTGGGATGACCCTGCCTGAGCAGAGAGGTGGGATCTGATGACCCACTGTGGTCCTTTCCAACCTGCCCTGTTTCGTGTTTTTTTAATTCTGGGACTGGGGCTCCCGCCAGTGCCATGGGCCTCTCAGCAAGCCGCCGCTCCGAGAGCCGAGAGGGGAGATGTGACAAAGCCGGCTGTCACTGCGCGGGTCGGGCCGCCAATGCAGGCCCCGGATGCGCCGCGGTTGCCATGGCGACGCCCCACCGTCCCCTCGGTTGCCATGGCAGTGGGCGGGGGAAGGGTTTGCCGGTGGCGCCGGCGGAAGTGCCGACGGGGGCGGGGTCCGGCCCGGAAGCGCGGCCGGCGCGGCAGGAGGGCCGCGGAGCCTCAGCGGGACGGGAGAGCGGCGAGCGGACGGTGCCGGTGCCGGAGCGGCGAAGCCGGGGCTGCCCGGGCCGCCGAGGGACCGGAGCGGCGGGGCGCGGACGGTCCTGCCCGACCGGAGCGCAGAGCGGGGACACCCCGCCTCTTCCTCCCCGCGGGCCCTGCACGGGAAGATGGCGGCGGCGGGAGGCGGTGGCGGCGGTGGCGCGGGGGCGGCAGGCCGGCCCGGGCTGTGAGAGCCGCGGCGGGACGGGCGGCGAGCGGCGGAGGATGAGCCTGCTGTGCGCGCAGTATCTCCGGTGAGTACCGCCGGAGCGTGGCGGGCAGGCGAGGCCGCGGCCGGGCGGCCCAGGGACGGCGGGGAGCGGGAGGACTTGGAGCCCTCAGGCCTCGCAGCGGCAGTGAGGGGCGCTGGGCGGTGAGCGGGCCGTGCCCGGGGCCGTGTGCGGGACCGGCCGCCGCGCTCCCGAGCCCCTCGGGCGGGCGGGCGGGCTTGGCTGCCGCATGGCCCAGGGCTCCCCAGCAAGGTCACGCCGGTGCCTTGGAGCCACGGGGAGGGTAGGAGAGTCCACCGGCTTCCCTGCCGGAATTCTCCATCGCTTCCCAAGGAGGTGGCAGGATAACCCGCCGCTGTGGAGCGACCGCGAAGTTTGACCCCGGCTGTGGAGCGGGACCAGTGCTCGCAGCCCCGGGAGGTGCGCTGGGAGAACGGGAGTAGCAGGAGTCGTGTCTCAGCCCTCGCCATCAGCTGGAAGTCCTCAGTCACGGCAGACACAGCCGGTCGGTGCTGGGGACGGTCGGCTGAGGGGTTGGGAGAGGAGTGAGGCTGCTAGGGCTGTGCTTTGAAACAGCACCGTCCCCTAGTCCCTCAATTCCAGAGCACGAGATACATCACGTTGGTACGAGCAGAACTTTGGTAGGCTTTGGGGTGAACTTACCTTTTGGGTGAACTTATACCCAGATGCTCGTTCTCTAGTGGTTTTGGAAAGCAGTGTCGTGAGCTATGAATGGCTTTTCAGTAGCTGTAAAGTACTAAACGTCCAGGTTGATCGTGTTGTGCCACCCTTGACGCTTCCAGAACACCTCATGAAAAAAGAGTAGGTATGCCAAAAGGACATGCACATTCCTTCTGAGGAGTTCAGGGCTTGGGAAGGATTTAGGAGGAGTGAATTCAATAAGGATTTTACATTTCAAAAGCACTTTTTATACAAAGTTCTGAAACACTTCAGTGGTCTCTCATTGCTGGTTCTCCAAATTCCTCCCTTCCTCCTCATCTTGTCTTTTATTTCTGCTTCCTTTTGTTATCCCAGATCCTACCTCAAGTTTATTTCTTCAAAAAAGAAAAAATGTAATCTTTTTTATCTAATATGGAGTTTATGACCTTTTTCTCTTCCAGGTGAATACACCTATGCTGTCGTAAAACTTCGTCATTCTTTCTTTCCTCTTACATTATGACAGAGTTCTTAAATGCTTTATTATTCACGATCTTCTACCAGTAGAAGACTTGGTTTTTTATTGTAAGATGTGTCTTAATAATATTGTAACCTCTGGCTCCCTGTTCCTTCTTGTGACTGCATGTGTCCTGTGGCAGCTTTGGGTTGTGGGAGGTTGTACCATTGAAGTCACACAAGTCCCTGCCTCTGTCACCTTCCTGCACCACCAAGCTCTTCCTTAGCATTTTGCTGTGCCAAGCTGGAAATTCTTCCTGCAAGCTGTGGGCAGGAATCACCTGTTTCTCCTCTCTTTGTTCCTCCCACACTTCAGCTCATCCTGGGTTGTTCTTGCTTTTTCCTGGCTGCTTTGTTTATATTGTGCCAAAGCAACAGGACTGAAGCATGTGTGCACTAATGTGTCACCAGGAATCTTATCCCTTCCTAAAACAAGAGGACAGTCCCCTTTCCAGGCTTTTCAAGCACTCTGTAGTCCTTCATCTTCCTTCTGTCTTTAAAGACCATTTGGGTTTGTTCTCTGTGTTGAAAGTATGCTTAGGGAAGGCTTCCTTGAAAAGCTGTGAAATGCTTTTTACATCCACAGAGTGTACATTTAAATTGTTTGATTTGCATAGGGCAGAAATGCAGCTGCAGATTATGGCAGCCCAGGCTCATAAAGGGAACTGGGAATTAAGCCTCAGACTCTCGGAGCCAGTTCTGTTAGTCGTCTGTTTTAAGGGGGAAGGCATCCTCCTTTTTACTGTGGCAGGACAAGCTCAGTCTGACTACAGTGAAGAAGGAATAGACCAAAGTGTAACAATGTGAGAGGGCAGCTTCACAAAACGTTGTGCCAAATGAAGACATGAGGCAATTAGTCTCTGTCTTCATTGTCTTATCACTAAGGAGGAACAGAAAAGTTTGTGTGAGAAATCATTTTTCTGTGTATTTGAATTTTAGACAGAAGTGAGACAGATTTCAAAGGTGAACATGTAATGGTTGAATATCTAGTGAAATAATGACTCTGCAAGAATCGAGCTGCTGAAAAGATGAACAGGGAAGAAGGGACTTTTAGCTGGACTGCCTTAACTCTTCAACTTCTAGGTTCTTGCTTTCTGTATGTGTGTGAATCAGCTATTTTAAAATGCTGTCCTTGAAGGACTGTGCCCCTTCAATCAACCTGTGAGAACTGAGGAACACACGAGCATCCTTCAGAAGTCTTCCAGGAAGAGTGGATAAGGTCAGACTTCATGTACTGAGTCTTTGAAAAGTTACAGGAGAGTCTGTTTTTAAGTCATCTTCCTATGTTGCAGTAGATTTTTGGGATTTCTACTTTCCCAATCTTATCCTCTTCAAAGTCACCTGTCAAGAGTATTGGAGTGTATTCTCTCCCATCTAGTTTCCTGCATATTCTCTGGAGTCATTGTTTGAGTCACTTCTCACAGATTTGCAGTGCATCTGGTAAGGTGGGTAGATCTTTCAGAAGGTTCTTTTAGAAGATAAGAACCTAAAAGATGTTTTAGGAAACAGGGACACTGTTCAAATCTCCCTGTTCAGGTGAATCTGTTCATTGCATCTGGCTGAAAATTTGTATCCATGCTATTTGTGCTGCTTGAGGAATCTACAAGTACTCCCCATAAAATAAATTAATCTCATGGAGCTCGTCTTAAAGTAGACATTTCATGTATCCTGCTAGATATAAAAGAAGTCACTTTTAAGCAAAACATCACTGATAGGATTTCTGACACAATAGCACAGAAACTTCCAAGCACATCCATTTTATAAGCCAGTGTTGAGCTTTAGTCCATGTTTGTTCACTTTAGAGAAATGATCTTCAATGCCAATTTTATATGTTAATGTTCAAAATGGAGTTAACTAGGATTCAGAAGCTTAGCAGTTTGATATATGACTGTCTCAATTGTATCTCAAAAAGATATCAGCTCAGATACCAGTAAAGTGTGGCTTTGCCCTGGTAAGCTGTGGCTTTTAGCACAAGCACAAATGTAGAATAAAAAGTGCTTGAATTACAGGGCTTGAAACACTGCTTAGAAATTCCAGTGCTGGTGAACCAGTAGGTAGTTTCCTGTAGCCTTATGATGGGGCTGTAACCAACTTCATTAAAGGTTTGACTGCTTTAATAATTCAAATTGTGGGTCTCTTTTCGAAGACTCATCAGTAGCTCCATTAGCTTCTGCATCTGCTGTCTCTTCCTGGTTGCTCCTTTGCTGTCTGCTGGCCCATGACGCACCTCTTGCAGGGTTTCTTCACTATTAAAGGAGGAGGGTAGAGCAGAGGTAATTGCAGTCTGTGTGTGAGCATGTTCTGGTACTGATTCCTGGTCAGGATGATGTAGAAGTGATGCTTGTCTGTGCTGGAAAGGCACCAACCAGAATACTGTTTGATTGAGCCTCAGCACAACTAAGTTAATTAATTATCTTGAGAGTATATGAAGGAAAAGGTTAGTAAATGTAACTCTTAATAGAGACCCTTGAGACCCTGCGGTGGGCTTCCTGGAGTTGGCAGGAGGAGAGGCCTCAGGAGGCTCCTGTCCAGCCTCCTGCTCACAGCAGGGACAGCTGTGGGGTCAGAGCAAGTGCCCAGGGCTTGAAAACCTCAAGGGCTGGAGACATTCAGCCTTTTGGGACAGCTTGCATGTCCTCGTGGTGGAAAAGATTTTCTGTACATCCAGTCCTCTCCTGTTTTAACTTATGCCCATTGTCTCTTGTCCTCTCACCACACGGAGAGCCTGGATCCATCTTCTCAATCCCCTCCCTGCAGGCATGTGAGAGTTGTGGATGCCCTGGAGTCTTCCCTGGCTCCCACAGCCTCTTCTCCAAATGCCAGTGCTCCAGCCCTGACTGCTCTGGAGGCCTTGCTTCAGTTGTTTCACAGCTTTCTTGATTTGTCTTGGTATCTGAACAAGACCAAGTCAGTCTTGGAAAGTCTTTCCTCCAGCTTTTTGTTTTCTGAAATGATTAATGCTGCTTTCATACAGTGTTTACTCTTGAATTTTAACTAGGGAAGATGTAGTGGGCCCTGCTTTGGCCTTCCAGGAGGCACCTCATATAGCATGATGTTTTCTTTGAGGGAGCATAAAGTCTCCCTTCTTATTTTGTCTCTTCTTATTTTTTCTCTATACAAGATGTCTCCACCATTTGATAACTAGAATTTCTGCCAGTATTTAATATGAGCAATACTTCGTATCCTTCTTTGAGAGTGAGAGTAATGATTTTAAAAGGCAAAGATAGATGATGGCTGTTATTTACTTAGGATCAACAAGCTTTTTGTGGTGACCTATGAAGTAAAAAGAATCACAATCAAAAAACTGTCAAGCAATTCCCCACTGAGCTTTCTGCTGAAGGAAATACATCTTGCTGAGAGCCCCAAGACACACACCATACCCGTCAGGTGTCTGGGCAGCAATTACTTGTTCCCTTTTTCCTGTCATGGGCATCTGAATTATTGAGCATCCTCCTGTAACCCAGGGACAACTTGTGCTAAAGTCACTATCAGACCTATGATAATTTTTTGTTTTTCAAACCTAGATTCCTAAGGAAACAAGGCTTGTTCAAGTGTGCTGAACTTGGTTGCTGCTATTATAACTTTGTGAAAGCTGGTTAGGTGATCATGTTTGGGTGATCCAAATGAGTGTGCCTGGTGAGAGCGAAGCAGTCAGAGTCCAACTGGGGAAAAGCAGCACGTCCAGAACTTCCCCTCAGCTGTGGGGTGCTCGTTTCTGTGCTGGGGTTTGAGCATACTGCTCCCTAGGGGGGGTAACAGCAGGGATGGAAGTGCCTGTGCAGGTTGGCATGTGCTGGGCGTATTTTCCTGCTGGAGGGACTGGCAGGAAGGTGAATATGTGCCAGAGACAAGAGGGCTGCAGTAACCGGGTAATGTGACTTGCTTAGCACTTGGCAAAAGCTTGGCCATACAGACCAAGGGTGGGTTTTAAACTTGAACAGCTCTTGAAAGAAGTTTCTTACTCTCCCTCACCCTCAGCCCTGATGTGATGGCATAAGTTTATGGCCAAGTCTAAAGTAAGCTGAACTGGGGAACCACACTAGGTTAAAACTGCTTTAGTTTTGTTTTTTACCCATGGGGTTTGGTCTGAGTTGATTCCCTCATCCCATTCATTGTGTTACTGCAGATGTGCTGATGGAAAGGGTGAAGTTGTGTGCAACAGGATAGAAGCACTAATGGTTAAGAGCAGGGTAGGACTGCTACTTGGGGTGATAGTGCTCTTTACCATTCAAGTGCTCACTGACCCAGAACCCTATTGAATAGTGTCCTGTTTCCTAAAATATGGCTGTAGCTTTATATAGAATATCATCCTTATAGAATGTACCTGGTATCACTGTCAACAAACTGTACCCCTCCTTCCAGTCAGAACTGAGAGTCTCCCCTTGCTGCAGAACACAGTGTATGCTGTTGCTGTACTTTCTGTGCTCTGCTAGGAGGTTACTTGCACAGCAGCGTTCTAGTGACCTAGAAGTGCAGGTTAGTGTAAGTAAAGTTACAGCTGTATTTATTTATTTATTTTTGATGGCAAGGATGATTCCTGTAACAATTAGTTCTTGTTCTAACCTGCATATTCCTATGCAGTTTGGTCTTTATTGGAAAAGAGGAAGTTCTGTTGTGGCAGTAAAACCAGGTGATGCTTGTCTGAAGTGGTAATGAGGGAGTGCACCAAAGCATTTTGAGAAGGCTGCCCCTGTCCCTGAGTTTGGGGGTTGGAGGGTTTTTTTTCCTCAGTTTCTTCATTTCAGTGCATGGTGAGAAGGTACATTTTCTTGGTGAATTAGCTGTTTTATTTAAGTATTCAGTGTAAAGTGTACTACGATATTCTGTCTACTTGTAAAATCTGTTTTTTCTATCCTAAGAAGTCATAACAAGTAACCATAGCTTGGTCCAGTGAGATGATTTTGGCCTCTAAATAAGCTGATCTGGGCACTGAATTGTATCACAAACTTTCATGTTAAGCAACTTAAAGCTCTGTTTAAATCGACATATCTGGAAACTGAAGCTGCCCTGCTTTTTTTTTTAGTTTGCCACGTGGGCTGTTGTGGGCATTTTCAGATGTCTTAATGCTTCCTGTTGGAGAGAGAAAGGTTGGGTTGATGGGAGAAGACAGTGACTTGATGGATAAATGCCTTGGCATCTTCCCTGCCCTGCTCAGCCAGCAAAAACGAGTATAGAAGAGGAGTAATTGCAGTTCAAGTGCATAGTGGCTGGAGATAAGAGAGAATAATTTGCTATAGGATCTGATTTTGTTGGATGAGGAGCTACTGGGGATTGTAGAGGTTTAAGGGTTCTTCATCACTGCTGTTAGATCTTCACAGCAGTAGCAGAGATTCACTCATAGCAGCGGGCTGGTAGAAGAGCAGTTAAAGAATGCAGCTATAATTTGTAAGGAATATATGTGGGAGGACACTAGTTGTTGATTTCATTACTTTGAACTTGGGGATTGTCCTCATCTTACTGGGAAACAGCTGCTGTCAGACAGGAGGGGAATAAACCCACAGATTTTTTTCCTTAAAATCATTAGCAGAGATGCTTACTTTGATTCTGTACTTCTTAATGTATTATGAGGGAGGTCATAGATTTCATGGGTATTTGGGAAAACATAGGTTTTCCTCTGCTCGGGGAGGGATGTGATAGCTTATTTCTCCATTTTACTGCTGTAAGAATAGAGGAATTACAGATTGTTTGTTGTGAAGTGACATGAGGACTCTGGATCATCGTTTCTTATGATTCCATATAGGGTGGGGGGTGGTGGCTTTGTTTGTGTGTGTCTGCTGAGCACTCGAGTTGTTGCACTGGACAAGGTATTGCTGGAAGCATTAGAGCTGTACTGGAGTCATCACCAGCTGCCACTTGCCCTGCTCCAAGTCCTGCCTTTGGGCCATGTTTCTAGACTTGTCTGCCCACTGCTGCTCTTCCCGTTTGAATTTAAGACAAATTTTTCATTGTAAAGTTGGGGACTTCCCAGATGACCAAATGAGGGGGAAATGGCTTAAACAGTCTTCTGAAGCTGAGTAGTTAAATTCCTCTGAGTTAAATCAGCAGGTACTTGTTTAGATCAGTGTAATCCTGTGAGCTGAGATGGAATAAACTTTTTTGAGTTACATTAGGTCTGCTTTCTCTTCGTTCTGTATTCCAGTCTCTTGGATTATTCACACTGGCTTCTACACTCAAGGGATTATCATAAGGAGCCAGAAGGCTGAGGAGTCTCTGAATCTCTTGGGATTGTTACAGATCTGTGGGTGACAGACTGAATTTCACTGATGGGACTCAAATCAGAGATACCCTTGAGGTACTTAGGAGTCCTGCTAGAATTAATATTCTCTTCCATCTTCAGGGAAAAGAAAGATAATATTTCTGAAAGTACTTACAATGTCCTGAATACATCAGCAGTCTATTTCTCATCATTTCATGGTTTTTCGTGCTGAAAGTATCCTCTAGTGCTCAGCCTGATTGAATAGTTTTCTGCTTTGTCTAAATGGTGGTATGGATAAAGCTGATTTTTATTTTATTTCTGCCTCTCCTCTCCTCTGCAGCATTGTCTGTTTTGAGTCTGTGGGTCCTGGTTATCATACAGCTTAGTTATCTGAGAGCTACTCTCTAGCTGTTAGAAAATGAGAAATTAATTCTGAGTACGGTACCTTTAAGACTGATTATGCCAAAATAGTGTGGAGATCATTTCTTGAACTACTTAAAGGGAACCACTTTTTTGTTTGGAAAACAGAAAACCAGACCTTTTGGGCATTAAGCATCTTTATTTCGGACTTTGGTGTTTCATGGTGCCTTGATTTAATGAGGCCTTGGGAGTTGTTCCTGTTTGGTCAGGCTGCTGCAAAGGGCAGTTTGTTTGGAGCCTGCCTGTTTTGGGCCCCCTGGACTCCCCCCTCCAATAGTCTGTGCTGTTACTTACCACATCTTAACTTACCTACATGTGAAGAGTAAATGAATTCTTGATAAATCTATTGGGCAGACCATTTTCTCCCTTTGTTTATGATAGTCCTGTAAATTGTGCTACTGATTGTTGCAGTGAAATTCTCCTGGTATTTGATTTGCCATGTCCTGTGTTGGTCTCGCCATGATGTGAAGAAAGCATGTGGGTATTGCTGTGTGTCAAACAGCTGTGACTGTGTGATAATCTTTTTTTAACCCAAACAACCTTTGACAGCTTTGGTTCCTTCTGCAGATAGTACTAGTTTTGGGCCTTTGGGCATTCCTGCTCTTAATTCAAGGTACACTTGAGCTGCTATGAGGGATCTTTAAGGCAGATTTTCCAAACTAGCCTAATAATAACTGAAAATGAAAATCCTCTATTAAAAAAAAAGTTGCTAACAAGTGCTAATCCTCTATACCTATGAAGAAGGAGGAATGGGACAAGACTTCTGGCTGTTGAAGTTGTCTGTCTTGAAGTAGTGTAAATACTTGTCGATGACAATGCCTTGGCCAAACTTCTGAGCAGAGAAACTTGATCCATCCAGATATTCCCCGGAAAAAGCCAGTCTGTTGGTGAGAATAGTGTTCAAAGGATTTAAACCACATTTATAAGTATTAAAGAAAGACCCGGACCCGCCAAAAGTGTATAAAAATATGGAAACTGTAGCAGCTCTTAAGACCTCAAGCATGCTGCTTCAGTTACTAGTAAAGGAAATATTTCGATTTTAAGAAACAGGTGAGATTTCTGTATTGGTTAATGATTGTAAATTATTAAAATATACAGAGTAAACTTGTAGTAAAAATCTAGAAGGTGTTTCAATTTGTTCTAATACCATTGATAGGTGTAATGTTGAACATATACATGAAATCTTTAACTAGAAAAGTGGCAAAATCCTTAATATGCATTGGCAACATGCATTTGGATTATTACAGCAGATCTTAATTTGTGAGCGTGTCACATAGATTATGCCAGGGCATGAACATCTGGCAGGTTTTCCACCCAACTTGAACATACCATGGCTATTTAATTTAGAGATTTATTTTGTTTTGAGGTAAATGGCAGGAGATATGGAGCTTGGGGCAAAGACATCTCTAGGGGATTGTGGCTTGCTCTGACTGCAGCTGAAGTACTTGTTTTCTGGTTTTGCTATCAAAGACTAAAATAATCTCTAACGCTTGAAAGTACCCAGAAAAATATTTCCAGTGTGTTTCTAATGAAGATGTCAAGTGCTTGCTGATGCTGCTTGTGCAACTACAGACTATTTTGGTTGCTTCCATCATAGGTGGCCAGTCAGAAGTCAGCACTAAAAGAAGTGCTATGTCTGCCTGTAACATTACGTTATGTGGTAAGAATTTGGGGATACTCATTCAAGATCAGTTAAAATTCTGTACTCTTTGATTAAAGATGGTTACAAAAATGTATCTTCTGTCCTGCATAACTGATTCTATTAATTCCTGAAATAGTTCTTTGAGAACTGCTGTGCTGGGGCATTAGGTGATGTGGGTGAAGAGTGTTTTGTCTTCTGGAAGGACAGATCCAAAAGACATGAAGACCTTTGGGCCTTTAAGGACTCAGGTGCAGGAAGTTTTTTGTGTATAGTGGGAAATGCTGTTGAACATACAGATTTCAGATTTTGGTATTAAAGCAGCATGATTCACCTGCTTTCCCTGCTTTATTGTCAAATGCTGACGCACAGTGCCAAAATTATTCTATTTTCAGAATTATTTTGGACATGCTGGTATACTGTACAAAACAAGTGAGTATGAAATCAAATCTATAGTTGACTGCAAAGTGGAATGCAGGGGCAGCCTGAGTAACACACAAATACTGAGTTAATAATTAGTGACTGTGCAGTCACATGTCAAATCTTTTGATGCCATTGTCTCTTCTTGCTTAATATGCTTCAAAGATTCAAAAAATGTCTTCTCTGAGTGAGGACAGTCACTACCCTTCCCCACGTTCCAAAAGCAGTAGTGGATTGAGCAAGGCTGGTGATTTTTGCTGTGGGATTTGGTGGGAGGCAGGAGCTGGATTGGATGAACCCAAGGCACACAGCAGTTCCTGAAGGCAAGAGGTAATGCCATGTGGGAATGGTTTGGCAGTGTCCAGGATGTTGCTTTGGGCTATGGAGGTGACTTGATAGGACTTCAAAAACAAGCAACTAAATATTTGTCAGAAATGACATCAGGGTGATGGAATGGGCTGTATAACCCTTTGAGGGCCTTTCTAGGCCTACAATTTGATCTTCAGGTGGGGTTTGTTAATCCATTGCTATGGAGCCTTCCCTTCAGCCTTTGCAGAAGATAGTGAGGTCTGGTCTGACTGCTGAAAGGGAGACTGCAGTCTGGAAAACTGCATTCACGTTATTCTTTTTTACAGTTTATGTTTAGTAAAGGTCTGCCATGTTTTTCCATATATGATTCATAAAGCAAATACTGATTTGCAGTCAGCTGAACATCATGTGAACTTTTCTGACATAGAACTAGAAAGGACTCTGTCTTTAGGTCTTGAGATTTAAATTTGAATTTTTTCTTTTTAATTTATTTTGTTTTAATAAAAATATTTAGTCCTCACAAGTAGATTTAACCTTGGCAGTTACAAATTTGCTCAGATGCTTTCTCCGAACTAATCCATTAGTTTTCAAAACAGGAAAGGAAGTTACTGGTTAACTGGGAGTGCCTGAGAGTGCTCAGTGGGGCAATGGTGGCTGCAGATCTGTTCAGAGGCAGTTTGGGCCTGCTGGAGCAGAGCTACACAGGTCAGCTGGACTTGGGCCAGGGAGCTGCATCTCTTCAACCAGGCTGGATTTCCTCTGGACCTGTTGATATTTGATGGGCCTCAAAAACTTCAAGCTGCACCTTTCTTGGGGAGGACAGTTCTTGTAGCAGGGTATCCATCTGCTTCCCTTCTTCTGTGCTAATAACGTTTGCTAATCTGAGCTGGTTGGATTGGCCATAGGTTTCTCCTTCAGCTGAACACAGAACAGAGTAATTTCCCATATTCCAGGAGTACATGTGTTTTGGTGATGGACTTGGGTATTGTAGCTGAAAGCCTTTCTGGATGAGCCACTCCTGTACTTAGGAGAACCAACAGCAGAGTACTGCAGGTGAGTTGTGTGTTTCTAAGCCAGAAATTATTTGAATATTCTCTAGTTGGAAAGTAAGTTTTTCTCAGAACAGCATTGCCTGTGTGTTTCTGATAGAGAATGGGGAGCAGCTAATGAGATCTGTAAATGACTGGCAGTGATGTACTGAGTACCCATTTAATTATCATAAATGGAGGATATAATTCTCCCTGACTAGTGTTCAGCCTTCTCCCGTTACTGTGCTTTCAGAGTATGGTTTGCATGTTTTTTCAAGATGGAGAATTGAAAATAATTTCTAAGCTGCAGCTTGCAATTAGGATCATACCCAGATGTAATCTGAGTGTTTTTGTCAAGGCTTGTTTGTACCATGTGGTGTCCTTTCAAACCTCTTAGTAATGAAAAGCTGTTTAAAACTTTTTAGTATGTCATGTTTGGCATAGATGTGTGTTTTGTGTGATGTTGATGTGCTTGGGTGTTTATACAGTGAATGGGATTGGCAAAAACCAGTTTACAGTTACTGAATGACCACAATACTTAAATATCAATAGTTTTGCTTTAAGGCTTATGTTTTGCAAGGCCTTGACTATCTAGGCATAGTTCTTAATATTAGGACTTGGAGAGCACATATTCAACTCCACTTTATCTGTCATAGCTAACTTGCTACAAACACAGTATGAGGGATTACTTGTGCTTTATTTCTGCCACCTCTGATGGTACCGTCTAATGGATTTGCTCTTTACCCATCTGCTGCTTAGCAATGAAGACAGTATCTCAAGTTCCCAGTAACTGACTCCTCTTAAATGATCATTTCCTCTGTGTTGGAGTCATTCTACTCTTACTGAGCAGAAAGGTCAGCATTTGCCACCGTGCAAGGGGTAATTTGAGGCAGGGATTTAGAGGGAGGGGTTCTGTAGGGAACACCCAAAATGAGTAAGAGATCTGAGTTTTATATCCCAAGCTGTTAGTGAAGGTTGGAGGCAGCAGGAAACCTGTAGAGCTGAAAGTCAGCATTTAGATGCTGTAGTTGTTGCCCTCTTGATGCAAAATGGAGTGGCCTTTGCAGAGGGAAATGTGTGTCACTGTTCTCCAGCTCTGTGGGCAGGTGAGAAGGCACATTTTGTCTGCATTGCAGGTGTGGCACTGAACTGACTGGAATTTCCTTCCTTTGAATTGGATTCTCTGTGCTTGTCTGGGAGATCCCATGCAGTGTCCAGGGAGGGCTGGTATCTGCTGCCTGACCTGATCAGGCTTCTGCAGGGCTGACTTGAAGAGCAGAATTTTCTGAAACTGATTTGATGATACCCATCTGAAACTGATCTCAGTGCTCAGATATCTGCACTTTCTGTAATTCTGGAAATGGTTTTCCTAGTGCAGAAGCTGTTAAAAGAAGTAATGTTCACTTGTCCTAACATCTGTTGTCTGCAGTTTCCAGCCCCTTAAAACAAGTGGTTTTACCAAGTCAGGAATTGTAATATAGCAAATTACTGCTGGTGTTACTATACATTTATCTCTACTGCCACTGAGACCTGATAGGGTATGTTCTCCTCAGGGTTTGAAAGAAAAAAGAAATGGTGTGAGAAATGACACCTCACTTCTTAAAATTTTAAAAGGTTTTTTGAACCACAACAAGGGATTGAATAAGGAAAGGGGGGATGGGTGCTTAGCTGCAGCCAGAGGCACACTACCCACACTTGTAGTAATCCTTACACGTCCTACTGACAAGCCAGCCCTCCCCACACTCGAGCATATGTCACTCTTCCCACCCATTTATATTATTTATTATAACATACATTGAACATTTGCAAGAGCCAAAATCACACTATCCATTTATTCCAATCCCTCCTTTTCCATTTTTATAAGTTATTTGGCTTGAGTGACAATTTCGATTCCTTTGGGGATCCACTCATGCTTTTCACAGATCAGTTTGACTTCTTTGAAGGAGTCTTCTAGTTTGTTCTGCTTCTTCAGCACCGTTATACTCTGTGTGTTCTGGGTATAGCAGATTTTGGGTCGTTAGGCGTTGTCACTGTCAGCATACTCTGAATTACACTCAGGACTAGTCGAATGAAACAGGGAATTTTACCAGGAAGAAATAATAATCCTGCTGCTGCACACCTGAGGAGGAAGCCTAGCTTTTTCCACCACTCCATACCCTGTAAGTTGTCCCACCAGCTGGCTTTTAGTGTTGATTTCCATTTTTGGACTGGGACATGGGATATTTTCCTGATATCTTTGGTGAGATCCAGGACAGCCTTCCAGTTGTCATCTATTTTCAAACAACAATCAGATGTATTAAACTTCCCATAGGCACCCTCTTCCTCTGCTAATAGGCAGTCCAAGGACAACCTGTTCTGATACACAGTGGATTGTTTGTCTTTGTTGGTTAGGTATTAATTCCAATGGTAAACCAGTTTTTTTAGTTATTATTTCTACAACTGCTAGGAGTCTTATGATTTGATTTAGCATATAGATCGGAGTTCCATGTCCCCTACTTTCCATCTTGTGCCCCTGTAGCTGGCCTATATGTTTCCAGTATTCATTCAGGAGGCCATTCCTCATTTTTGAGATCCTCCAATTAGTTTCCTTTTATCTCTTTTTAAAGCCTCATAAACCAGTACCCCTAAGTCATTCCCATCCTTCCCAGAGAAGAGGAAAAATCCAGACTGTATAATTCCTGGGGAGGGAGTTCTCTTCCCACATATCCAGAATAGGCCATCTGGTGCTCTCTAGTAGTAGTTACTTTGTTGGTTCATATTTTCCCTAAATTTGGATATCTCATGGATTTCAGCATAGGGACTCTTACTGGATCATCACACAGGAAGAATCTGGTTTCATTATTATATTCACAATCCTTTTCATCAGTTTTTCTCTGGGCCCAATACTCTACTGATTCCCAAAGAGGGGATCCATCATTACTGACTACCTCTTGCAAGGGGTACTTCCTACCTTGTTAAGCAAGTGCTTCCTGATGCACCAGAGACACTGTTCCCCTGTTAGTGTTGAACTTTAGATCCACCCTTCTGGTCAACTCTCTCCTTTTATGTTTGTTCGATTCCATTTAAGAATTTCAACAAGGCCCAAGCTACTGCCCTTCCATGGCCATTCTTCTGTCATTATGCCCCCCAAACCCAGCAGTTGGTTACATTTAGTTCTCTGCTTATCCTTTCCTCTAAGTCCATAAACAGGTTTTTCCCTAATCTAGGGATTTCTATTTGATTTTCCAGCTGTTGTTTTAGTTCTGTATACAGATCTTCATGTTGGATTGGCCCAGGGGTTAGATGACTGTACATGCTTTGTTGTCTTACTGCTTGTTCTTTCACCAAATCCTGGGCCTCACCGTGGAGGGCAATTGTAAAACAAGCCCATCTTTCCCCTTCTGGACATTGACTTTCCAGCTGTTGACAACCTTGTCGTAGGCTTTCTGCCACCCGGTATTTCTGTCCCTTAAGTGTACAAGTTTCTGGTTTGGGTGAGTCATAACAGTATCTGTTGATGTAGGTATGGACTGTGAGAAAAGAACTTCGAATTTTTCTTAGGTAGAGTGATTGGTAACATTTGTAGCAAGAATTTGTTTGGATTCTGGAGGGAAAAGACAATTAAGGAGTAACAGACAAAAAGGAAATAACAGAGGACAGGCATGGCTTTTACCCCCACTACCATGCTTATGGGGTTGCTACTCATAGCAGGTTTATATAATCTTCTCAGTGGCAAGTACAGGGGCCAAGCCAGTCTTGCTCTCTGTTTCCCATCACACTCCTTTTGTTAATTCCCAAGCTAATCACTTTTAGCACTTCCCCCTGTTTCTCGAGTACTTCCCCTTAATAGACTAAATGGGATAATTACATTACTGACCAATACAATCCAGGTCTTTTGCTTGAAGCATTATCTAAACAGTCCTTGAGATGGCTGGTGGAAGCTTGACCTTATTTCTCAGATGTCCTGGGACCTTTTCTGGTTACCTCTCAGTCTCTGCTTAAGAGTCAATCTCATCTCACCCGGTCTGGATGCTATGGTCCATTCCTTTGGTTCTTCCACAGGGCCCTTAATTCTGTGGGCATGAGTCCATCTGATTCAGTGGTGAGCAGCACCTGAAAGGGACTTTCCCATTGTGGGGTTAGAAGCTAATTTGATAATTACCCGGTCCCCAGGATTTAACATTGTGAATTTTGAATCCAGAGTAGCAATTTGAGGGATCATTCCCTTCTGCCTTAATTCTTCTAAGGTCTGTGCTATGCACATAACATACTTTCTGGCAATGCTTCCCCCTTCTCGAAGGTGGCAATTCTCTGTGGTGAGAACTTCTTTTAACCTTATAACATACATTGAACATTTGCAAGAGCCAACATCACACTATCCATTTACTGCAAGGGCATAGTTCAGGGGCGTTTTGTTGTTTTTCAGAAAATAATTCTCTTGCTTCTCCTTGTTCAGTCTTAAAACCTTATAAGAATTATCATGGCAAATTCAGTTGTAAACCTCTCCCATCCCTCTTAGGGCCGTAGTCCTAAGAACAGGGAACCCTTCTGTGTGCTTCCTCAGAGTTCCTTATTTAGTGAGGATAGTTAGGATAGTGAGGGAGCAGAGCTTTATGTTTTGGTGTCTGTCTTCCTTTAAGGGAGGGGTCTGTCAATGGCTGAGAGGATTGGAGAGAAATCTTGAAGTTTTTGTGCACTTGTGCCTTTAAGATTGCCTTAGTTTTGAAAAATCTGTTTGTCCAAAGGATGGTGAAAAGATTGGAGGAGATATACAGATGGATTTATATATTTGATCTTAAATATTTTGCCTTTCACTTGTTCTCAGGTCAGCTGCAAAGCTGACATATTGTCAGCCAGTGCAGTAAATGCAGAACTGTGTCAATGTGCCAGGGTATTCCATAAAACTGTTACTTTTTTACTGTTTACTATTAGACATTTCCTTTTGAAGGTATTCCTTAACATATGAAAATATATCAGTCTTGAATCACCACACATATTAAGTGTCCGTTTATAATTTCCTGAGCATGCCTTCTATATAGCTAATAAATTCTTATTACAGTTACTAAACCAGAACTTTTTCTATACTGAAAATAGTGTGAGGGTTACCTGTGGAGCTACACTATCAGGTCCTAGAAGGTAAAGGTGACTGGAGTTTTTGTGCTCTTGTTGGGCAGCATCCATTTAGAAGTTATTTTTTTCCCTGCTGTCTTTAGTAAAATTCCACATTTTACTAAAATGTAGTAGGTCAAGATGATGGGTTAAATAACAGCATTGTATTTTAAAAAAATTACTATGAAAACGCAGCTGAGCTTTCTTGAGCTAGTCCTAACACTATATTTATTGCCAGCAATTTTTGCTTGAATTGGAAACTACATACAGGTTGTTGGATATATAGTTTTCAGGTTAGTCTCCTGGTTCAAATTTTGGAGTTCTGTGGAATAGATCCAGGCATATTGCTGATCCTGAATGGCAGGACCCCATTTCTGAGGTGTTTAGCTCCTGTTCTGACTCCGGGTTGTAAGGAGAGGGAGAGCAGAGATTCCGGTGGAGGCAGTGGAATGCCAGGAGCCTGAGCAGTGTAGATTTGTATTTCCCTCTCTGTAGATTAAATCAGAGATTAAAAACACATTAATTTTCCCTTAGGAGTGCTTTTACCTTTGGGGCACATCATTTTAAAATCTTGGGACAAAGGAACTGACTTCCATGAAACTGGAGGAAGAAAATGAGTTTGAATGAAGCTGACTGCAAAGGTACTTCTACCCTTATCCAAGGAGGAGGACTGTCATCTCTGATCAAATTTGGAAAGAGCTGCTTTTAGTGGTTGTGTTTTGAGGATGATTATTATGACTTGATTCTACTAGAGGAGAAGGAGGGAAGACAGGATTAAGAAAAATCGTGGGAAAATCGTGTTCTGTGTCCCCATTTCTCAACATCCTTCTCAGCTAAGGTGAGAACACAAAAGGAATAGAGCAGGATTCCCTGTGGAGGGGGTTTGTATTCAGGTGGTGATTGCTTTGCTTTAATACCTGCTTGCAGAAGTGTAGGGTTTTGGTGTTTTGTTTTGTTTTATTTTTACTGGTGATGAATTACTTGTTTCTGTGGCTTTGATCTACAGCTATAATCTGATTAAACTGCAGGTCAGGGAAATTACCTGTACCGTGGCTTCAGCTGCCTGTAAGAGGAATAATAAGGTTTAAACTACTTAGCACATAAAATTGACAATAAGATTGTTCTGTTAAAGGTTTTTTTCATTGGTGTGTGTTAACAGTATCCTTCCACAGCACATGGAACATTTAATTCCATGACCCATGCCCTGAAGATCTCTTGCTACCTCATTAAGAGCTGACATCACCTAAACCTGCCAGCTCCCAAAGCAAGCAATTCCAGAACTTTATGCAAACTAAGGTCATTTAAATTAGGTGGCAACACCTGAAAGTTTGGGACACTAAGAACTCTTCTATAGTGGTAAAACTGTTAAAGTTGTTTAACAGTGCATGTCTGATGCACGAGTAGATAGAGTCTGTACAAAAATTAATAAGTAAAATCTTTGTTGGATGCTATATACCCCTGCAAAATCTTGATTCCATCCATTTATCCTTTCAGGAAATGGTGTGTGAGGCTGTTAGCTGTTGTCTGAAGCCTGTTGTGTTCAGGTGATGTTGAATTAATGGGTGGAGGAAAAATCAAAGATGACGTTCACCCACAAGTTTGCTACTACTGTTCTTCAGGCATAACCATATGTGTTTATTAACAATCCTAAGATTGCTGCAAAAGTATTTCCTTCTGACAGGTCATAGTTAGAGATACAGTTACTGTCTACAGATCAGTTAGGGAAGTCAGTTAATTTTCAGAACCCAAACTTTAGCAAAGTGTACCAGCTGTAAAGGATTAGTAGCTAGATAGTCTCTAAAAACGGTAAAGAAAGCTTTCAGTTGTAGCAAGTGTTAGTGGTAACTCTTAGGAATTGAAGGAAAAATACTTATTTTCCATAAAACTGTCAACCACTTGTATCAGCAAACTTTCCTCACATGTCACTCCAGATGTGAATGATGTCTTGGATGCAGTGCTCTGGGGCTTCTGAACATGTAATCTCCCCTAAATATGCTGTGGAATGGTCAGTGTCCATGCTGTCAGTGTTTCCTACTGCTTCCACCTGCCCTGAATCAGCATGGGTATGCTTAAATTCAGACAAAGAAGAAAAAAACGCACTGAGTATTAAAACCATTATAAATTTTTGTCGAAGATAACTGTTATTTTGAGGAAAATCTAAAATGGTAGTTGCAGGCTGTGCTTTGAGGTTCCTTCTGGTGTGAGCCTTGCCAAATATTGAAATTATGAAATTAAAATACTAATTTAAGTGTGTTGGACTCTTAGTATGCTAGTATAGAAAATTTACCTTTTCTACCCAAAATGAAAGATTTCCCACATTTATTCTATATTTTTCTGTATTTCTGGCTGTGCCCTTGATGAGCCTTGGGATCAGTCACCTCCAGCTAAGACACATTAGGCTGCAGCTGCTTTTCATTGTGGCACAGTTTTTGCACACACCTCCAGGAAAGAGAACTGCAGGAGTATGAATTTCTGCTTGGAGTGAAACTCCTGCCCATTTCATGTTTTTTAGTTTTTAGAATCACAAAACGTGATTGGATTCTGATGGCTTTTATAAATTTACATTTTAGTAATGTAAATCCTCAATTCCTTGTGAGGGGGGTTGTGTTACTGAGATTTGATGAGGGAACTGATACAGCTGCTGATGCTTAGGGCTGTCAGGGGAAAACCAGGTGGAGTTTCCCTTCAGGAATGGTGAAAGCAGTGTTGTGTTCT
Organism: Acridotheres tristis; assembly: GCA_037013685.1. Classification (NCBI taxonomy): domain Eukaryota; kingdom Metazoa; phylum Chordata; class Aves; order Passeriformes; family Sturnidae; genus Acridotheres; species Acridotheres tristis. The sequence goes on from CM072895.1 coordinate 24,698,883, forward strand.
GTGTTGGCTTTGTGAGGTCTGGGGTTTTCCACGTTTTTTGTAGAACTTGTCATGCAGAAGCAGATCATGCCTGGCACATCCTCACTGTGAAAATGAAAGAGGTGTGGTGTAAGTGAAGCTTGACTTCCAGAAATAGAGGATGTGAGCTGGGTAACACAAAACTGCTGCTTTGAGAAGTTGTGCTTAATGTTATTGGCTTATCTGTGCTTGATTATGAAACTTGTTAGCAAACCTCTGCTTCTGTAGAATGAATATGGCCCTATTAGAGATGCAGGATGGTGTATGCAAAAATGAAAATTTGTGACTGACTGCTTTGAATTAAAGCAAAACTGAAGACAGATATTGGAACAGAAATGAATTCTTTTGGGGACAGTGGTAAAATAGATCCATTTGTTCAGTGATATGTAAATAGAGTTGGAAGTCAGATGGCAACAAGAGGAAAACTTGAATAGAATAGGTAACCAAAGAGGCTGTATGATCTTCTCTTATATGATTTTAACATCAAATTAAGCAAACTTGCTCTAGTGTTAAAGAATAGATGTGACTGCATGATCTTCTGATGCATCTTTTGGTGTTATGAGGTAAAGACTTAAAAATATGTATACAGGAGAGATATCCCAATATTTGCGGGATTTTCTTTCTGTACTTCTTACCAGCTTAAGGGAAACAACTTGTTTTCTTGTTCTGCTGTGGGAAAACTTAATTGATCAAGAATGGTAGAAACTTGGAAGAGGGAAAAGGAAATGTGTCTTTCTTGTCCTTGACAAGTCCAGTGGTTCATTCCAGATTAAATGTAACCTCTGAGTTCCAGCAAAACAGAACTTTTTATACTCTCAGGTTCTAAAGAGAGGAAAAGTTTTTTGTCTCCTGTGGGGGCTTAAATTTTTATTTATCTTACACCTTTAGAACCTGGAGAGACAGTCCTGACTACTGTGTTTTAAAGTTTTAAAGCTCTTCAATTTTAGGAATAAAATGAAAATTCCTTTAGCTATCACATGTTTTTATTGAATTGGATGAGAGGCTGTTGTATTTCAGTTTAAAGTTTGACTAAAGCACAGAGCTGAATCTACATATTTGGTTGGGAAATGATAAAGAGTAGCTATTATGATGTTTCAAGGTAGTATATGGAAATACTTGAAATATAAATTTGTTGAACTATGGTTTGTCTTTATTTCATTTTGGACCAAAAAAACTTAGGGAAGCTTGACTGAACTGCTGATCCAGCTGGCCAAGTAGGTACTTGAGAATATTATCGAAATAATACAATGTGTAAACAAGCCCTATTATGTTTTCTAGCAGGCAACCTATTTTGCCCCAGAATGAGTCATTCTAATGTAAATTCAGTATGAGGTGGTGTAATATGGCCAGAAAAGCTTGTTAAAAATGCTGGGTGATAGAAGGGAGCCATTGTCACTGTGAGAAACTCTTATCAGTTGTTACCAGTGAGCTCCAGTCCGTGCCCACTAGGAGTCCCTCAGCACCAGCAAAGGCCCATTGTGAAGTGTGTTTAAGGAACGGGCAGTGCATCTTTCTCTCTCTCTTTTGCTGCTAATATTTTGCCAGTGATGCACAAGTTTTGTACCCAGGCTACCCCATCTTATCCTGGCTAGAATGCAGCTATTTGAAATAAATTGTTTCTAGTTGGAAATGAGAAGCAGCATACTGATGTTAGATCGACTCTCCTAATTCCTTTGGCCTCTAGGAAGTATTGAAATAATTTCTCTACATTTTATTAAAAATTACAATGACAATCCCTTCAGTATTGCTTGTTGCAATTGTATAAATTATACAAGGCAATCGGTGTTATGGCCGGTGAAGCAACTGGTGCTAAAGTCCCTTGTTCTGTGAGCCCATGAGTCTTCTCTTCCAAAAAAAAAGTGGTTTTAAATAAGCCTTTTTGGTAGAAGCTCGGGTCTAGCTGTATGATTAGGTCTGTGCATTTATGAAGAGTCTGTCAGTACTGATGTAGAGACTGAGGCTCTCTTCGTCTGAATTCTCTAGGCAACAGTGAGGGCAAACTTCTGAGGGAAAAAGTGCTTTTGTATTTCCCCTTTCAGAAGTATACTTAGTGGAAGGTAGTTCCTTACAACTAATTTCCAGAGGAGCTTTGGAAATTGGCTTTTAAAGGGCAGAGCCTTTGTGCCTGGAAGAGAATTCTGGGCTCGTATCTGTGGGCGCAGTCCTGGGTGTCCGACTGGGGCTGAGCTTCTCTGCATTCATGGCTTTGGCAGCACAGATTGTGTTCTCGGCTCAGAGGAGACCTTCGCAGCACTGGAAGATGTTTGAAGCATGAGCCAGACTGTAGGAACTCTGGCTGTTCAGAAAAGTGAGATTCCAGCACCTGAGCAAGTCATCTTTTCCTTGGGAGCAGTGGCATTGCTGCTGCCAAGTCCCAGCACCGCAGATCTGGCTCAGCTCTGTGCCTGGCTGGGTTTGTGGGTCAGCAGTGCAGGGGCTGCCAAGGCACAGTGATGCCTGGAAAGGCTGACCTGGAACAGAGACTAGGCAGAGCAAAAGGAATAAAATGGGTATTTATTGAAAGGATACACCTTGGGCAGTGCAAGGTACACTGGCCGGGGCTACACCCAAATCAAATCCAAGATGAGTCCTGGTCACAAGTTTTTACACCTTTATAAGTTTTGATTCATCTGCATATTGGGGTCAATTGTCCAATTATAGCCCCAGGCCATGAAGTCTCAGCCACCTGGCTTGTCCCTTTCCCTTAGCCCTTGTTTGTGCTTTTTGGGTACAGGTTATCCTTTGTTCTCAAGCTGGGAAGGGATTGTTTTGTCTAACTACCCTGTGAAGAGAACTTACTTAATATGAAGTTTCAGAGTTACACACCAAGCAGCAGAGAATCTAAAAAATATAAAAGCTAAAAGCCAAAACATCACAGCATGCAGAGGAGATTCCTGTCCTTCCTTATCTCTTCTTGGCTCTGTGGGGGCAGGATCTGCTCATTCTCATCCTGCTGGCTGCAGCCACAGGGTGCCTTCACTTAGGTGCCTTCACTTAGGTGCCTTCAGTTACCTCTGTGTGGATGAGGAAGAAATGTTTCTTGGGCTTTCAGCTTTCTCCTGATACAGTAGCTAAAATTTGAAGTGCTTGTCTCTGTTATCTCTTCTTCCAGTGTTCTCTGCTTTTAGGAGTTCAAAAAACAATAATATTAACACCTTCTTGAAATAAATAAACTGAAAGAAGTTGTCTTAAAGGCATTAAATTTGGATTAGGTGAGGAATGCACAGATTCACTTCTGATATCAGTTAAGATGTTCTTGACTTTTGTCTTTGACTTTTGTTCTAGACAATTAAAGCTCATCTCGTTCCTTCTTGGATGGAGGTGGCTGTGGTGAGCTGTTACAGATAATGCTTGTATTTAATAAACAGAAATTTTGTGAAGGGACTTATACATTACTAGGAACATGTAAATTGTATCCTATTCTGATACCTTTTAATTCTCATGTAGACCTCCAAACTTCTCTATAATTTGTGGTCAGTAGGTAGATCCCAGAAAGAACTGAAAAACTTTACAATCACCACAACTTCACGTTGGCAAGAGAAAGTATATGCTGGTTTCTGCAGGCCCTTTAGGGTTAAGGTGGTGCTTTCTCCTGGCTCTCCATTCTTTTCCAAGCTGGCATATGACATTCATGTTGGGCACAGTGTGTCTTCCATCTGTGTTTTTTTCTTTTTTTCCTGAGGCAGGTGAAGGGAGCATTTCATATGCTGGGAGGATTCCATGTCCGGTGTGGAAAGCTTGCACTCTCCAAATCTGTATCACCACTTGAGTGCATCAAGAGCAGAGGGACATGTCCCATCTAAACCCAGCCAAACCAGGCAGCCTCGTGTCCCCTCTGCCAGCCCTGGGGTTAATTGTGTCCATCAGACAGGCCAGCAGTGCTGCTCTTTGAAGCTTTATGTACTGCTGACACAGTGCTTAACTGTAGCACCTCCATTGCCTGCTCCAGCCAGGCAATGATCATTCAGAAATATTTCTTTATTGAGGACTTCTCCAGTGCTCCTCTTTTTGAGAAGCTATTTGCCAACCTCCACCAGCAGTGGGGATTTGCAGAGGATGCTCAGTGCAGGAGCTGTAGATAACTCACCTGTAGTTGCCATTCTTTCTGTGTGTACTGTGTGTTATTTTCCCTTGGAAGCCTGATCAAAGCATTACTTTAGGGATGCAGTTCAAGGAAGAGAGGTAATTGGGGAAGCCATAGTCTTATCCCTTCTCCCTACAAAAAATTTGTGCAGCACGGGGGGCAGGAGGGCTGTACTAAGATGCTGACAGACACTGATGGGAGTTTGTGTTGCTCTGATTTTGTTGGCTCCTGCCTTTCACGTGTGACAATTTAGGGTTGATATCAGGTTCCCAGGTAATTGTCACTAATGTTGGCAGGACACTGCTGCCGCATAAAGCTTAAAATATAAACCATAATGTAAGCATTTTTAGTTTGTGTTTGTTCAGAAAGAGGCATAAGCAGGGAAAAGTGAACAGTTAACTATGTTATGGGGTGAACTAAAAGCAGTCACGCTGTTGAGCAACAGTAGCTCAAATCTTGCATGGGGTGAGTTGTAAGCAGATTCACCATTGCATGAATGTGCTTTGACATAATTCAGTTATTTTGATCTGTTTCTCATTTATTGTCTTATTGTTTTCTTACAGGCAGGCAGAAGTCCTGAAGGCTGACATGACAGGTAACTGCCTTTTTTATATAGTTGATCTAGCTTATTAATAATATTTGATTCCTGGTTTTGTTTTCCTTTTGTGTTCCTTTTTGCTTATCATTCTTAAGAATTTTCTGGAAAGTGTTTGACCTTAAGTTAAAGGCTTTTCATCTGTATATAAATAAATAGTATTTTAACAACTGTGCCCCTTTTGCCTGCACCTAATACATATTTTTAAAGTTGGCTTTGGACGTTCTAAACATTTGGAGATGACGGTCATGTCTACTTCTCTCTGAGACTCCTGCCCAGACTAGCACAGGAACTGCTGTACTAGGGATTAGCCAGGATTTGGGTGGTTTTAAGGAGCATGTATGAGGAAATGCTGATGTGAGCACTACCACATGTTGTGAAAGTGCAGCCCTAGATGCAGTGAAATGCTATGAGTTGTGATTTAAGCTATATCTATTAATGGGAAATGGAAATGGTTTCTATTAATGAATCAGCCCTGCAGTAAAAGTAGCTTCCCTCATGAACCTTTGCTCAGCTGTGCTTGCCAGCTTGGTATAGTGAAAGTAGCAGGCTGGTGCAGTCCCCATAGGAATATTAACACCAGCTGGACCCACCCAACCCAATGGGAGTGGCTCCACCATCAGCATCAAGGTGGTTTCCCTGGGGTGAGGCCTATCCTTTGTGCTCCTCCAGCCCCAGCCCAGGTGGTTGTAGAAGCCATGGGAAATTGGACTCTAACTCAATAGCAGGGAGCAATGTTTGCACTCACCCTCTGGGATGGAGAACAGATGACTACTGAGTAGTTCGAGCATGGCAAGCACGCAGCAGTACTTGCCCACAGTGTTCTCTAAATACCAATAGCATGTGTCCATGCACTGTCCTATTTAGCATTCCTCCATGATGCAGATTTATTGTCTGCTAATTATTTTCAGGCTACACTAGAAATTTTTCTAAATTCATCCAGTGGGAAGAAATTCTGCAGTTTAATATCTTACAGAGAACCACATCCTCCTGTTTTGTTTTTGAACTTGCCAGCTGCTAACTTTGTTCACTTCTAGTTCTGGTGTTGTAAGAGACTCATCGGTTAATCAGTGAGCACTCAACCCTCAACCCCTCTGTAGTTCTTGTATTTCACTTTTCTGAGGAAACTGATAAAAGCAGGTGCTTGGTGGTATGTATCTTACACCAAGCTCTATTCTTTCATTTGGTAAATGAGTGAAAAATCAGATTAACTCCATAAATTTGTGTGTCTTTGGTTTTTTTTTTTCTTTCTTGTTGCTCAGATTCAAAGCTGGGTCCAGCAGAAGTCTGGACATCCAGACAGGCTCTACAGGACTTGTATCAAAAAATGCTAGTGACTGATTTGGAATACGCTTTAGACAAAAAAGTGGAGCAGGACCTGTAAGTACCTCATTGAATTTGTGTGTATGTATGTAATCTGGGCTGGGGGGCAAGAAACCTTGAGAGCTGCAGAAAAGCAGTTGTGTCCTATGGAATGGTTGTCTTATTTCCTTTAAAATGAGAGCTGTGCTGTGAGTGAAACATGAGAATGCACTGCAGAACTGATAAAGAACATTCAGTAGGTTAGTGTTTTACCTCTGGCAATTCAGAAGCAGCCATGTCATGCAGGAGTGGGTTTTGGAGAGCCAGATGGAGGTGGAGAAGCTAAGGAACACAGTCTGCTCTGCTGTCAGGGAAGGGCTGAAGTCTGCATTTCCCAGAAAAGAGGACATTGCCTGCTGCAATCACCTGGAGCTTTGGGCAAGGTCTAAGAGGAGCTGAGTAGATGCTGAAGAGTGCATTTTGAACCCTGTGAGGTAGAGCTGGGCAGAGGGAGGAATAATCACGGGAGAACTTAATGGATTGCTCATGACACCTTACAAATCAGGGGAAGATCCAGCTGGGTTTTCTCCATGCCGTGAATCCATTCTCTGTTATTTAAGGTGCAGACATGGATTGTAATAAGTTCAGTCAATAGAAGCATGTGGTTCTTTCAGCATTGAGGGAAGCCAGATGAGTAGGCTGGCTGAGTTCTCCTCTCTATGCTTCCAGTTACTGAATGATTTTTAATGCTCATTTCTGTACCCCACGTCTTGTTTCAGAGAGGGACTTCTATGCAGCCTAAAATAGAACAATTGCAAGCAAATATTAATGATGTTAGTGTTAGCCATATATATATATGTATACACACACACACATATATGTTAGCTATATATATCTGTCAGGATCTGTTTCCCTAGATATGAGAGGTGAGGAAAGGTGGTTTTTCCATATTTAACATTTGTTCTCATCTGAATGTTGCCTGAATTTGAATATTCTTCATGTCTGATGCTATGTAATTAAACAGTTCTTTCCTGTTGCTTATGCCATCTGCATAAGACACTTCCAAAGTAAAAAGATAAATGCCTCTTTTATTTTCAGTTGGAATCATGCCTTTAAAAATCAGATAACAACACTCCAGGGTCAGGCGAAAAACAGAGCAAATCCGAATCGGAGCGAAGTTCAGGCGAACCTTTCTCTGTTTTTAGAGGCAGCTAGTGGCTTCTACACACAGGTGAGTTACACAAAGTAGAGGATGGGTGGAGGATCAGTTTTAGGTGGGTCAAATCTGTTCTTTGCCCTTATCTTAGGAAACTGCTGCTGTAATGGATTGAGCAGTGCACCTTGCTAACTGTGGTGCTCTCAGCAGGAGATGTGTGCAGAGCTGGTGATGGGCTTTCTTTTGATCAGTCTTGAGCTGATACTTTTGTGCATCTGGTAGTAGTTTTGGTGCAACTTAGGTTTCTTTCTAATAGAATCTCTTTAAAGCCTAAACCCCACTGTTTTGTGTAAGGTCAAAGGTCTATTTCTTACTGTGCTCTGCTGTGACTGCTCAGAGCAATCGTAAAGCATTAGGAAAGGGTAGAATGATACTTCTTTGCACTGTCTCTTTCCTTCTCACTGTGCATCTGTTGCCTTCTTGACTTACTGTCTGTCTGAATCCTCTATTAGAAGGCCTAGCCTTCACTGGCTCTCCAGTCCCTCTTAAAGCCATTTGCTCTGTCTCTGCAGTGACCTGTGGTGAGGAATTTTGTCTTTTAATTGTAACGTCTTACAGAAATGACGACACAAAAAACCTCAAGCCTAGTAGATGAGTTAGTTGATGATTTCTTTGTACTCTTAGTTCTTTTTTTCTGCCGTTTCTCTAAAAATTCCCATTTGGCTTCTCATTCCTGTGTATGTCTTTGTGGGCCACTGCCTTCATTCCTTTTCATTTGCTGTATAGTGAACGATAAACAAGGATAATCAGTTTGTTCTTGGTTTAAGTTAATCAGGAACAGAAATATGTGCAGAAAACGCAGATGCACAGGATGTGTGTGATGGCCTAATGATTTTGTCCCTTCCTTGTGACGCCTAACACCGATTATGAGCATTGAGGTGAAAGTCTTTATTTTCTACAACAATTGGAACAATTACTTCACTTCTAGGAACTTGTCTTCCTCTAAAGCAAAACTGTATTGTTCAGTGCTCTTGGACTAAGAATCTTTTGCAAGGTTTTCACTTAATTGCCAAAGGAGTGAGATTCCTATTCATATATTTCTTACTGACATATTTTTGCCTACACTATGTTAGATTTCATTAGGTTTCAACTTTAAATTATGGAGAATAAGAGCCAGTGTATGATAATGGCCTTAGTAAAGATAACTTGCCTTTCTTTCCTTTTTTCCCCTCATTTGGTGTCTCCTTCAACAACATTACAGTTGCTGAATCCTCTCTGTGTTCAGAGTAAACTTTGTCTTCAGCTTACAGCACTCAACAGTAGGTCATTTGTACTGTATCATTTCCTAGTTGGATTTCAGACATCTGCAATGCCAACTCCAGGGTACCCTTGTGGCTGCCCCTTTTTTCCCCTTCAGCACTGTTTTTTTTTAAAGCTACTTGTTGGAAGCAGCCAGTTTGACAGGCTGTCATGATTGTCAAGGGCATTCTACCATCTACACTATTTGTCTTGCAAAAGCCTTGTTCTTTCCTGAAGTGGATCAGGGAATTTTACTCTTTCTGAATTTGATAGTACAGACTGGGTTATCCTCCTCAGTTTGCTGTGATGTTAATCGCATTTTCATCGTTAAGCCTTGGCTCAGCCAACGTACCTGTTCTCTGGGTGTGAGGCTTCTGCAAGTGACATCTTTGAACAAGAGCATGAATTTTCTTAATTTGGCGTCTTTGAAGATGTCAAGTTGCTCTCTTTTATCCAGGTTTCATCTGTGAGATCTCTCTTGTTTAGGGATTCTTGTTTACTGTATAAAGACAGACCCAAAGGGGAGTGAGGTGTAACACAAACCTCTTTCTGCAGCAAGCAAAAGCATCGTGTCACATCTTGCTTATAGTGTGTGTGTCTCTGTCAGCCATGGGCTTTCTCTGTGCTTTTATCTGGAAGTGCAGCCCTCCTGCAGGTCTGTTTTATTTGGAGACTGAGCATATTCCCAGCTGGGAGAAAGTCTGTCACTTCTTACCTGCATTTTTTACCCTAGAACTCAGTCCAATGAACACTCACCACTCTCTGCTTGCCATTACTTTGCAGACTATTTGCTGGAGTCCGTTAGGAAAACTTCAAAAGCACTAATTAGAATGGCAGAGTTGAGGTTTTCTTTCAATCAGCTTTTGAAATATTTGATCAAGTAGCTGATGCCTTGTTCCTTGAAAGAGTTTCATTGTTGGCTTACCACAAATATTTACTGATACTTCAGTCACTGAACTGTTAGTATTGCCTTGCATTGCTTACAAACTTGGTTATGTTCCAGCTTCTTTCCAAAGTTTAAGTTGGAATAGTGCGGTTTCTTACGTTGGAACAAGCTGCTTTGGAGGGTGAGGGATGTTACTTTCTATTCTTTTCAGAGAACAGTGTCACTTCATCAAGGTATAAAACTCACTGTGTTCCTCTTGAGTGTCCTACTGAAAAAACAAGCTAAACAAAGAGACAAAGCAAAAGCATAAAACCCAGCAATATCTGTAGACCTCCCATAGTCAATCTCCACTGATAAATCCTTGGTGATTTAAATATCATGAGGATTGAGTTGCTTACTGGTTTGGGATACAGAGCTTTTTGTTACTGGCAGATGAACAGAGTGGACACAATGGAACTCAATGAACTCCCAATGGAGAATGTATTTTAAAGTCTCACTTTCAGTAACTTGAGCTTGTTCACCTCAAATATGTTTGGCTCATCTGTGGTGAGCACACCTCCAAGTGGTCCTCTTTTAGTTTCGTGACTTGTTTTGATGCCTTTCCAATGCCTGTCTCGAGCTGCTACTGACCCAGCCCTGTTTTTTGCAGTTACTACAGGAATTGTGCACAGTTTTTAACGTAGACCTGCCGTGCCGTGTGAAGTCTTCCCAGCTGGGGATCCTTAGCAATAAACAGACGCACACCAGCGCCATTGTGAAGCCACAGTCCAGCTCCTGCTCCTACATCTGCCAGCACTGCCTTGTCCACCTGGGAGATATTGGTGAGTTTCAGAAGGAAGAGGCTGGGACGTGGAGTTGTGTCTGTGTTCAGCTTCTAGAGAGGGATCTGCATGTATCATGGCAACTGCTGGAGCAAGAGTGCTCCACTTTAGTAGCTAGTTGCTGATTGTGCTCATGGTGATTCCAGGTCTTTCCCCCTGCAGCAAAGAAATTCTGTTCAGACTTACGTAGTGTGTGTTACACATTAACACACGGATACAGTTAATCACTGGTTTTCTAGTGATCTGCTAGAGTCTGTCTCCTGGCACTCTAACCATGTTCTAGCTGGCAGGCACAGGGAAGTGCTGAAACTGGTAACTATTACAAAAGCTTGTTGCAGCAGGCTAGCACACTTCTCCATTCCGGAGCACTAAGATCTTAAGTACAAGGGTACCAGTTAGAAATCCAGTCTTTCATAAATGGGGTTTCTTTTTACATTAAGTTCAACAGGTTTATTTCTTTCTTCATTTCAGTGAAACTTTGTATTGTAGAAAGTTCTCTTTTCACATGAATCTGCCACTCCTTTTTGAACAACTTAAAAGTAGATCTAGTTGATGATTGTGCAAAGATCATAAAATATTATGAAAAATATTTCTAGCTCTAAGTATGTGGTGTTCTTGGCACTGTTGTCCATAAGATAGTCTTGGGTCTGAGGCAAAACACCCACTTCAGAATTGAATGTGTCAAATCTTGGTGCTGTTAGGTGTAATTGCACGTTCTTCTGGTTCTTATTTCTGAAACAGTAGGCACATGCTCATCAGGTAAGTTGCATTTTGTGAAAGTAACTGCAAGGGAGTGGAATTTTGGGCCTCAACTTGTTTTTTTTTCTCTTTTCTTAGCTCGCTACAGGAATCAGACCAGCCAGGCAGAGTCTTACTATAGACATGCAGCTCAGCTTGTCCCTTCTAATGGTGAGTACCTTTTCAGTTCATAAGTCCAAAGGAAGATTTGGGGTATTGTTTTCTTCTGTGGCAGTTGAAAACCTGGGCTTTTATATAAGTATCCCTTTCCAAATTCTCTGCACAACCATACAATAAAGCCTCACAGGTTAGTCGGTCATTTAGATAATGGTTATTTGCACGCTGTGTCACTTCCTTTTTGTGCAGATTTTGTAGCAAGGAAGGCAATACACAGCTTTACTCCAAGGCTTCACTACTATATATATAACTATATATGTATACAATTATACTCTGTTACATTCATATGTTATAAAGTACAGTTAATGAAAACTTGCTTTACACCAGCATTGGTTTTTTTTCTTTTATTGTTTATTCCCATAGCAATTTATGAAGTTTAGTAGCTAAAATTGGATTTTTCAAGTTGCTGATGGGAGTTAATGAATTTTTAAATTCAGGGATCTAGCTTTTTAGCTATTGTGTTCTGGTGGCCCAAAATGTAGGGATGGTGACAGAAGGATAAGTCACTTTTGAGCTGGGCTGCTGAAACCAGTAATTCAACTTTTTAACCAGTTGCATTCTAACTGAACAAAACAAAAATTCAATGCCCTGAAACAAACAAGCAAACAGAATCAAACAGAGACCTCCATACCCAATCCTTCTCCATCCAAAGTAAAAAAAAAAAAGTAACAAAACAGAGAAACAAACAAAAAGCCACAACCAAACAAAAACAAACAAAAAAGACCAAAACAGAACAAAAAGCGAAACAAAACAAAAAACAAACAACAAAACACCCACAAGCAAACAAAAAAAAGCCCCAAACCACAAAAAAACCCCCAAACAGCTGATGCACCACAAATGTAGAAGCTTAGAAGCTTTTTCACTGAAGTGGTACCCCGATCCCAGGCTGGTGTGAAAGGGTCAGCAGATGGATCTGAGCCTTGTCTGTTGAAGAACTGAGGACTGTATGCTCCCTTTCCAGGTGACCACATGGACTCTGAAATCTAGCATGTTTCTCCCCAGGACAACTTGTCTTTTTCTCCCTTAGGTCAGCCTTATAATCAGTTGGCTATCCTAGCTTCCTCCAAAGGAGACCACTTGACCACAATTTTCTACTACTGCAGAAGCATTGCTGTGAAGTTTCCTTTCCCAGCTGCCTCCACTAACCTACAAAAAGCACTTTCTAAAGCACTGGAAAGGTGAGACTAAGGGTAAATTATTGCCATTCAGATAAGTTGGAAGATATTTCTTCTAAAAGTAACTGCCTTGCTAAAAGTTACTTGTATTAGGCAGTGGAAACAGAAACCCCTCAATTCTTGTCTAGTCAGAGCATCCTTACAGGTGTATGGAGCAAAGAATAGTTTGTCATGCTCCTGACTGTGATTAGTCAATGCAGGAAATAAGCATATTGTGCCAACATGAAAAGTAGCTTTGTGTGGACATTCCTCCCTCATTTTGGAGTAATTCTGTAGTGTTATGTGCAGCTGTGTGTAATTCCAAAGACTGAATCAGGTATTTCTATTCTAAATGCAGTCGTGATGAGGTGAAGACTCGATGGAGCGTGTCTGATTTCATCAAGGCATTTATTAAATTTCATGGCCATGTGTACCTGAGCAAGAGCTTGGAGAAGCTGAACCCTCTTCGAGAAAAGCTGGAAGAACAGTTCAAGGTTAGTTCTAACAACATATTAATTATATATTGAGGAGAATATTTTTAGTAGCTGAGTTCTGAAATTGCAGTCCAGTAATCATTCTTTCACATGATAAAACACAGGAAGCTCAAGTAGCCAGTTAGGGAAGGTTTGCATTGCAGTTCAATACTGGATAGTTCTGATAACTTCTGCCAAGATTAGGGATTTTTTTCCCATTTGACACCTGATCCATTGTTGGTGGAGATATAGGAGAAATCAGTGACCACTGTTGATTCTCTGCTCTGTAACTTGGATGATTCTTGGATACCTGTGAAAAGGACTTGGTTCATCTGTGAAGTCTTGGCTTGGTGGCCTGAGGAATTTTGAGAGCTTCATTTTTTGGATGGCTTTCATTCACTCCCAGTGGTTATTAAGACTGCCTTTAATCTGCCTCAGAAAATTTGCCTCTCCTGTCAACAGTTTGCCCTTGAAAAGTGTCCCATACAACTTTACTTTGTGCAGCCTAGAACTATGCAGAGCACATTTTCTTTGGAAAATCCAGGGCTCCCATTGGTTACATACCCAGCTCATTATGTTGGACAATACAGCGAAGATCAAAACAAAAGAATTTTGTAAGGTATTTATGCAAAGTAGTAGTTTCAGAGAGGACATAGTGTTAAATGGTAAATGCCTTTTGGAAACTGCTCTGCTTCAGCTTCTTAATTTGTGGAAAAGAAACAGGGAGGATGGATATGTTCAGTGGAGCAGTGGATGCTTTTCAAAAGTAGGAAAGGGGAATATGGTCTGAGCAATATAAAAAATCACAAATGTTCTTTACAGTGTCCTTTTACACTTTTTTGTCTTGAATTGTGCTACTACAGTTAGGTTCACTCTGTCTTTAAAATAAATCTTAAAAACCACAGAACTTGCTATGAATTAACTTTTAATGTGGGCTGCTCCAATGCAGGCAGTTTATGTTGTTTCAAAAGGAAATAATTATATCTCTCTTTCCATGTGTTGTGCTGGCTGTTGAACAAATACTGTTTTTTTCACAGTGCTTATAATCAATAATTATGAGTGTTGCTCAGGCATGTGAAGCAGTCTTAATTTTCTGGACTGATCCAGAGTGTTGAAACAGCTAATTGAGCCCTGCTTTGTTGCTTATATTGCCTTTTTTTGTTTATATTATGTAACATAAGGCCTAATTTATCAGAGAGCATCTCTTCTGGCTTCAACAAGTCGAATGTGGATGTGAAGTTGGCTGTATGGTAGTGAATATGGTTTAACTTTGTGGCTCATTTTAACTGTGAGGAGAGCAGTTGCAGGGTTGGGAGCATTCAGTCAGGGCCTGGGTGCTGCTGCTGGCAGCTCTGTCAGTCTCAGTTGTCAGCTGTACAATGCTTCATGCCCTAAATGAGAGAGTCAAGGGTGAACATGTAGGTTAAACCTTTTCCTGATGCTTACACTAGTTAATCCACCTGATTCCCTGGTTGTTATGTCTGAAGATATGTTTGCTCCCTTTTTTTTTCCCCCACAAAAAGCCCTGAAGTCTCTTTTCCTGTCCTGAGAAAGGTGTCTTTTCTTGCACAGTTACTGAAAGACATTTGTAAATAGCTCTCAATATTTTAGTCTGCCGAGGCATACTGTGACCCATGAAGTCAGGTGTGGAATTAGTCTTTAATGCATAACTATGCAGTAGTTAAATTTTCCTAGGGTGTTTTTTTAAAATATCACATTCTCCATGCTGGTTCCTTGAAAGACAGACAAACCCAATGGATCTACAGCCCTTTGCAGGGCTGTCAGTGCACATTTGAAGTTGGACTTGCTCTGGAAAAGAACCATATGCAAAGGGGATGTTGATTTGTTGTGTGTCTGAGATGATGTACAAGCAAAAACCTTGTGCTTGACAGTGGAGTCTTCCTGGGAAGCCCAGTGCTGTGCTAGAAGGGATGACCTGAAAATAAATCCAGATCAAATGTTGCCTAAGGGCAGAAGCATCAGTCAAGCAGTGAAGGAGCAGCTACCAATCCTTTCAAGCATGTGTTTTGCCATCTGAAAATACATACACCCTGTGTCTTTGTTGCAGAGGTTGTTGTTCCAGAAGGCCTTCAACTCTCAGCAGTTAGTCCATATTACTGTGATCAACCTGTTCCAGCTGCACCACTTGCGAGACTTCAGCAACGAAACAGAGCAGCACAGCTACAGCCAGGATGAGCAGCTCTGCTGGACACAGCTCCTGGCTCTCTTCAGTAAGTGTGGGAGCTAATTGATTTTTGTAGTTCTCTTGATTTTAATGTGGAATCCATTAGTAATTTCCTGTCAGGATTTAGCTTAATGGCTCTGTGAGGTAAGTGCTGAGAATAGACATTAGGGAGAAAGTTGTGAGAGATGATGGCCACACAGGATCATTTATGTCAGCTGACTAACACTGGATTTCTGTGTCCAGACTTACTCTGTTTGAAGCTTTACAGTATTCTGCATCATTTTCCTGGTTCTGAAAGAACATTTTAACTTGAGTGCAAAACTGGATCCAGCTTGGCAGTGAGCAGTACTCCTCTTTGGGGCCTGCTCCCCAGTTGGCTGCATACAGTTGGAGTTGCTTTGAATGGAACTGGTTCTGATTCAACAGGACTGAAGTTGAAATTGAGTCAACCAGGACCTCAGCTACTTCTTTGCCTTTGGTAATATCAAACAGGTGATAAGTGAGAGTGCAGAGCATTTTAAACTCTAGCCACATAACACTGATTTGCTTAACCTGATTGAGCCTGTTGTCATCTTGGCCTTGTTTGTCAACACCTAAATTCCTGAATTCTGAATAGCTGGATTTCTCCAAGTTCCAGCCTGGAGTTGATTCTGAAGGCACCATGGTCACATTGGTGTGGTTACTCTTTCTCAGCTTCTGTGCTCTAAGGGGTCTGGGCTGAGTGCCTGCCTGCAGAGCTCCAGTGCATTTGTGTGCCTGCTGGTTGAAGTGAATAAAGTGCAGGTAGGTAGTTGAGTTGATAATTTCTAATAAATAGGTGAGTGACTGTTTTTGTACTGGGCTTGGCTCACACAATTTTTTAAACTTTATGAAAATGACTTGCCATGACAGTTGAAGAGATACAAACATAAAGATTTAGTTGCATAGTAGAAAACTATTAAAAAACCCTGTGTTGTGATCTGTTGGTGGATAGTTTAAGATGAGATAACTGGGCTGCCTTGTTCTAAAGAACTAGCTCTTAGAATAGGGGATCATGGGGTGGATATGTTTGATTAGTTTATTTGGTCAACTTTGAAGTGTCATTCCCACATCATGGAGCTTTTTCTTCTGCTTTTTCCTCTTACTCTGTTTCTAGTGTCGTTTCTTGGAGTTCTGTGCAAGTGTCCTTTGCAAAACGACTACCAGGAGGACTCTGGGGCTGCATATCCTCTTCCAGCTGTGAAGGTTTCGATGGACTGGCTGAAACTTCGGCCCAGTGTTTTCCAGGAGGCCGTGGTTGATGAAAGACGGTAGTGAGTGTTAATCTTTCTCTTGTTACATTTTGTGGCATGAAGGTCCTGATTACTGTTGATGCACAAATAAGCCATGGGAAAAGTGATCATACAACTTACCATTACAGACAGCAAAATGATAGAAAGTGTATGTGCTAAAAACATGAGACTTGTTGCTTACATGAGCACATTGACTCTTTTAATTGTCTTTGGGTTTGCTGTAAGTTTTTTACAATCAGAGGGATCTATTTTATAATGTCCAGTTTGAGCATAACCACTGAGTGTTCTTGTAGTCTTATCTAGTATAGTGATTTCTCAGATTACTGGAGGAAGTGGCTGGAGAATACTTGCCTTAATTTCATGCACTAAACCATCACTTGAGCAGTGCTGGAATGTAGTCATCTGGGAATTAAATTCAATTTGGTAGAGGGACTCTTTAAATGTCAATGCAGGCATAACTGGTCTGGACTATTGCTCTGATTTTTCACTTTTGCCACTAATCTCATAAATTAAGGCTTAAATTGCTCAAAACTCACAATTTTTTTTTACATAGTCTGTTTTCATGAATTACTGTGATTCAGTAAAGTGTTTCTGTAAGGTGATTCTTAGGATCAGACTGACTATTACTGGTGCAGCTGGATGTCTATTAGTCCTAAGATGGGCACTCCAAGGAAAGCAGTGTGATGCATGGGGAACAGGGGTGCCTGTAACTTTGGTTTGTTAAATAAGAAATAAAAATCCCCATGGAGTCTTGGGAATTTAAACCACAGAATTCCTAAAGGCAAGATTAAGGAAAAGAGTTCAGATATGGTTTTGAAATTACGATTACTATTGCCATTTGCACATTCTGAAGGAAGACTTATGCTTGTATTTTAATAGGCAGGATACCTACTTGATATCAAGTAGTCCCTGCAGAAAGGACATGCAGGTAGTAATTCATGGAGTAAATGGCTTTAAGCTGAAAGAGGGTAGATTTAGATTGGTTAGAAATAAATCCTTCCCTGTGAGGGCAGTGAGGCCCTGGCCCAGCTTACCTAGTGAAGCTGTGGCTGCCCCATCCCTGGAAGTGTCCAAAGCCAGGTTGGACAGGGCTTGGAGGAGCCTTGGGGTAGTGGAAGCTGTCCCTGCCCATGGCACAGGGTGGGAGATCCCTTCCAGCCCAAATCATTCTGGGATTTTCTGAAGGAACCCATTTTCTGGACAAGATATTATTGACTTGACTTGCCTCATTGAAGACCTCTGAGGTGTTTTTTCCTTCTTTTGTTCCTTGTCAGTCATGGGAAGGAGCTGTTGCTGAGTGTAGTGTAGACAATAATGAAGATCATGCTGTCTGTTCCTGCAGCCATGTGGGAAAGCAGCTGAGGGTGCACAGTGCTGTTGGGGGCATGGTGCATTCTCCAGGCCATGTGCTGGATGATGGCTGAAAGCCTTGCTGAGGAGGACACGTTCATTTCTCCTACACTGAGCACAGTGGGCATCTTGAAATAGTTTTCTGTTGTTTCCATGGTGCCCGTCAGTAAAGCAGAAAGATTTTTGGACTTACTGGGTGGGAGCTTTTAGCAAACAGGAGCAAGCAGCCTGGTGGTAACAGTTAAATGTTAACCACCTATGCAGTGATCAGTGTGATTTTAAAATTGTTTGCTCCAGGGCCTTTGGGAAGAATTTCCAGTCATTGCTTGTTACTGGTATTATGAGGGCAAGGCAGGGTACTGCAAGTTCACCTCTAGTTTAATGGTCTTTCTTGGTGCAACCCTTATCTAGAGTCTCTTCCCTTGGTGGTAAATGCTCCAGCACTACAGTACCGTGTTGTTCAGGGAGCAGAAGTACTCCTGCACAGCTGTGTCTTGATAAATTCTATTGCTGCCTAAACTGATTCACTGACTGTGCCTTGAGGGCCATCACCTTTGGACTGCAAAGCATGAATTGCAGACAGGTGCTCGCAGCACTTGCTCATGCTCTAGGTCTGTTAAATTCACAACAGACTCTCTGACCTGCTGGATAATGAACACTGTGCTGTGAGAGCCTGGCTTCCTTGGGAACTTTAGGTTGACTTTTTAGCAACAGTAATTTTTTCAAGAAAGTGGTCTTTTCACTGACACTTTGTGAGAAACTTTTCTTGGGAATCAGAGGATTAGTGTAAACTGTGATGGTAACAGCATTCAGTGGTTTTTTTGGTAAAGCAAACACATCCCATGTTTTGCAGTTTTCACTTAGGGTTTGCCTTTTTTCTAATTTATAGCATATGGCCCTGGCTGATCTCTCTTCTAAATAGTTTCCAGCCTCACGAAGAAGATCTATCCAGTAATAATGGTAAGGACATTTGTAGTCTGTGCTGTAAAAAACTGGGAAAAAATGTTTCTCCTGCTCATGTGGGGAATTACAGTTGAAGAGCAAATAAGGAAGCAAGTTGTCTTCATGTATTAGTTCATGTGAATACTTTGCAGATGCCTTTTCTTGTTCTGAGCAGACTGCTCTGCTTTATCCTTCCTGAATTCCTCAGATTGTGGGGTGGACCAGTTAATAGAAGGCTTTACTATATATAGAGACCATGCTGGGGTATCTGCTGTGATACTGTGCTCAGTGCTTTCCTTATGCTGTTTACTGTCTGTTTGTCAGCAACCCCCCTTCCAGAAGAATTTGAGTTGCAAGGATTCCTGGCTCTGAGACCCTCGTTCAGGTGGGTGACAGCTGAAGGATCTTGCACCCTTGCTGATGTCACGACTTCTACAGACATTGGCCTGTTCCCTGCAGTATTTTATTTATGTATGTTTACCGCTATATAGATTGATGATGGTCTCTTCAAAACAATTGCAGTGGATGGTGTAGCCCTAAGAAATTCTTGGGGTTATAATACTGCTCATGACTCCACTGAACCTCTTTAATGTAGATGAGAATTACATGTGTAAATCAGGCATCTCTTAACAGCCATGTTTTGAATAATACCTGGTGAAAATTCACTGCTTTTAATAGAGCAATGCTGACACATTGTATTTCTAGAAAAATAGGATATTGCAGAGGGTGATTGTGTAATTAATATTCCCTCTTCTGTGTCAATACTAGGAACTTGGATTTTTCCAAAGGCCACCAGGCAATTACAGGGGATAAAGAAGGGCAGCAACGTCGGATACGGCAACAGCGCCTGATCTTCACAGGCAAATGGATTGCTGATAACCAGCCAAGGTAATTGCAAGTACTTTGTGTTTCCCACGCTACTGGAAGCTGAGGTGACACAAGTGCCAGTGTGGAACGTTATTTTTCTCTCTGTCCAACACATCAGTTAACTGTAATGTGGGCACAAGATGCTGACAGCACTAATAATATGTTCTGTGGGTCAGCATGCTGTTTCTTCACAGACTGATTATGATAAGTAATGTAGTTTATGTACTTGCTTTTTAATTCCTTCCTGTCTTTTTCAGGTTGATTCAATGTGAAAATGAGGTAGGAAAGCTCTTGTTTGTGACAGAAATCCCGGAGCTCTTACTGGAAGACCCTAGTGAAGCCAAAGAGAGTCTCGCCTTGCAGGAGACATCCATGGCAGAGCCACTGTGTGCTGATGGGAGCCCTGGACTCAAATCAGTGCTGTCCTCTGGCAGAAGCCTGAGCAACAGCTGCGATGCAGGAGAAAAGCCAATGGTCACCTTCAAAGAGAATATCAAGCCCCGGGAGATGAACAGAGAACAAGGGCGCATCTACCCCCCAAAGGACATAGCGAGGGAGAGACGGGACTTTAGCAAAGGAATAGTAGCAAATAAGAATGATGGGAAGAAGGATAATAATAAAAGAAAGAACGAGACCAAGAAATGTGGCTTGGATAAGATGCAGGAAGCAGGAAAGCAGAATGTGGCAGTTCAGGTAAGCCTTTAGCTCAGAGGGATACTGTGCCTGAGCAGTGCCGTGTTGTGTCAGTCACTGCTTGTGTATAATATGGTAGAACTGAGGTCTTGCTGTGGGCCCTGCAGCTGCAGCTAATGCTCAATAATTTAAAATATTTCTACCTCAAAGACCAGGTGAGGATGATTTTAGCATCTCTTTGCTTTTCCTTGATGCTATCTCAAAAAGAGAGAGAGAGGAGAAAAAAGAGTGCGATGAGAGGTGCTATAACTATCCAAAAAACAGATTTCTACCCATTCCACAAATTATTTAGGCCACCAAGGCAGTTCATGTGGCCAGGTCATAGTCATGCTCTTGCCATTCTGGAGTCTGTTGTGGAGGAACTGGGTACTCTGCATTTTAACTTCAGTTGACTGGTGCACATTCAACAAACTGAACATGTCACAGAAGCACGAAATTGTATATATGGGGAGTAAGATCCTCTCTAGTGTAGGTGCAATCAGGTGTCTTCTGTCAAAATAAGGAAGGCCACTATGCTCTTAAACCGTCAGTCTGTGCTCAGGCACTTGCTCAAAATGGTTTGTTTTCACATCAGCTGCTCTTTTACCAGTTACATTTTTTTGGGGGCATGCCTTTTTATCTATTTCTTTGAGCATTACGTATGAAATATATCAAGTAAACAGTGAATTTGATGGTCTGCATTCCACTATGTCATAGTAAATAAGAGGGTAGAGAGTGTCAGGGCTGATCTGATCTGTATCTGGACAATTTGGCTGTATCTCAGTCATTCCCTGGTAATGACTGGAACCATGCAATGATAGTGATGGAGATTTCTGTTATTCCCCTAGAGAAACCGTGTTAGTTCTTCACCGTTCTTGCAAGTGGAAATTATTTCCTGATGCACTTTGTGTCCCTTGCCAGCCCATTACTGCTGCCCAGGACACGTGTGCAGAATAACTGTTCCTCTGTGCAGCAGCTCCAAACGCCTGTGCAATTGAGGTCTTTTCCCCAGACTAGACAAACCATCTCTTTCAGTTTTTCCAGCTTGTGTTGATTAGGAGCCTTGGATTATTCTCCTTGTGTTTTCCTCCTGATGATTTGCTGTTAAACATCATGGTTATGAAATGGAATGTCTGAACTGGCAGTATTATTCAGTTGGTTTTGCAGGAGAGCTATATCTTGGGGTATAAAGGATTTCTGTAAAGGCTACAGAAACCAGGGGACAATCATCTGTGAGTTGTGGAACACGATTCTGGTGTCTGAAAACCAGCATAGGTGAATTAGAATAGCAAGTTTCTTAGTTATTTGTCAAATGCACCTGGATGTCATTGCAGGTCTGAGCATTAACTCCCAGTTTTGATCTTTGTGTCCCTGTCATGCAAAATAAGGACTTCAGGTGGATAAAAACCTACCAGATCTGAGGACTATGTTAGCTTTCTGGATAGGGACGATAGTTTATTTATCAGAAATTTGCTTGATTTAGTTTTAAGATACACCAAACCCAGCTGTAGCGCAATCTGCTCTGATGTTGTTTGTTACTGTTTGTCTCTTCTTTAATAGAAATTAATTTTGGATTTTTAACTCCATCAGCTGTATTTATGGCAACAAGTCCAGTGAAATGCCTTTTGTTTTGTATAATTTGGTGGATTTGATTACCTAGACCTGCTCCAGAAGAGAGGGAGGGCTTGCTTGCTTCCGCCCACACTGAGAAACCAGTGTAGGTTTCATATCAGTTGGTGAACTGTTTGTGTTCTGCTTTGGCACTCCTGGCAATTTCATGCTTTATTTCCTACATAGCTCATTGCCTTCAAAAGCTTAAATGCTGCAGTTCCTACTTGGCAAAAATGTGAAGAATGTGGTACAGAAGTGATCAGTCTTGCTTTGCAAATACACGGGAGACTTGCATGCTCAGGCAGGATGTGTGATCTGGGTTGAATCTCTGCTCTCTAGGGAAGGTAGTTTTAGGAGCCAAGGAAGTTCAGTGCATACTAACTCCAAGTGTAGCATACTCTTAAGAGGTCCCTGTGATAAAATGGTGCTTCTCCCAAGCACTGTGTAGGAACACTTAGGGCTGTTGAGGAGGTAAATATTTGGTAGCATTGACACTTCTAAGGTGATATAAAATAGAAGCAAGGAAGGAACTGAAATTTGTCTTGATTAATCAATTTTACTGATTTAGGTTTTTATAAAGTTAACTGTTAATCATGCAGGGGACCTTTTGGAAGCCATCCTCTGGAAATGAGTTACAGCATACTTGAGTTTTTGATGGCTAGAGCTCCAGTTTTAAAAGGCTATAGCAGGAAGAATGTCTTTGAGTTCTCCAGCATTTCTATAAAAGAATGCATAGTGCTTGATATGGGTTATGAAAATATTTGGCTTATTGTGGAGGGAAAAGGGACAGCACAATATAAGTTAAATATGCTGAATGTACTGGAGGGTGAAGAGATGTGGCATGAGCAAGGGCCTGCATTGTTCATGGTGTTTAGCATCAGCCAGAACCTTGAGGTGGAGTTCCCTCCAGACTTTTTCTAGTGGGAAATGAAAAATTCACCCAAACCTTTCAATTTTACAAATGCAGAAAGAACCCTACACTCCCATTATTTCTAAATGGGGAAATTCAATTTGAAAAAGAACTTAAGAAAGGATTTGAATGCATCTATCCCTTTACTACTGTAATTTGGCAGAAAACAACTGTCCTGTAACTCCTTTCAACTCAGCAGCACTAAATGTCTAAATAAACCCCACACAGTTATGATGTGGGGGTTATTGTTATAGTTTGGTTTGGATTTTTTTAATTTGATCCCTGGTATACAACCCTTTCTTTCACTCACCTTTGAGGCTTGGTGTCAGGTCTGCTCCTGGGCCCTTTCTGTATTTCCCGGGTTCCTTGCTTGCTGTCTTTTTCCTGCCTGCTCCATCTTGCATTCCAGGCAGTTCTGCCGAGCTGAACAGAAAGGGAAAGTAGTCTTCCCCTCTGTCTTCCTCCCCAGGAAGACCCAGACCACAGGAGACTCAGAATAAGGTAAACATTACATTACATTCTTCTCTCTGCCTTTAACTGGTGCAGCTCTTTTAACAGAACACCCCGCAGTTACACAGTAAAATGAGGTGAAGCACTTCTGCTGTTTGTCTTGTATGCTCTGGGTCCAGAGAATTCCATAGTGTGGAGGAGTTTGTGCATATACATCACTGTATGGATTAGGCTGAGAGAGCTCCCCAGAAAGAATGTGTCAGTGTTTGTTTTTAAGGTTCTGCAGGTAAGTAGCATGACTTAGGTTGAAGAAGTGCCCTAGGAGAAGCATAGTAGCATCTGCACTTTCTGTTTTTAAACATTGTAGGTGAGCAGCGTGGTAAGTTCCTTGGATGGTGTGAGATACTATGTCTACTTCTCACTATTATGCTAGGGAAGGAGCCTCTTGCATCTTCTGAGTAAATATCCTTGAGTGCTTTTGTGAGATGAGAA
Organism: Acridotheres tristis; assembly: GCA_037013685.1. Classification (NCBI taxonomy): domain Eukaryota; kingdom Metazoa; phylum Chordata; class Aves; order Passeriformes; family Sturnidae; genus Acridotheres; species Acridotheres tristis. The sequence goes on from CM072895.1 coordinate 24,722,336, forward strand.
GTGCCTGAGGACATGCAGGGTAATCTCCTTGAGGTCAGTGAGGAGGGCTCTGTGTTCCAGACTTCTCTCAGTTACTTAGGGAAAAGAAAATAATCACTCAGACAATCTGAGAATTTAATTTTTGGCTTGAGACATGATGTGGTTCATGTGAAAGTTTAGGAAAAGTGATATCATTTCTTCATACTTTCTTTTGCATCAGGTGAAATCCCAGACAGAGATGAGGAAGACTCCGGTGTCTGAAGCCAGGAAAACACCTGTAACTCAGACTCCAAGTCAGGCCAGCAGTTCCCAGTTCATCCCTATTCATCACCCAGGAGCCTTCCCTCCCCTTCCTAGCCGGCCAGGTAATTTGCATTATTCTTTTGAAGTGTCATTTATTATTGACTGAAGAAAATCCTGTAATGGTGGTTGGTACAGCCTCTGGAAGGTAGGGACTCTGTTAATGAACATGGATTTTCCTGCTGAACATCTTATCAAGTAATAAAAAGGGGCATAGCAGAACTGAAACAAGATAAATACAATTCCTTATGCTTTAGAATTGAGGTTTGTCATGAAATCTGCCACTTACTTTCTGGTTTAATGGGTGTGAGATCAAGGAACTTTATGGTAGGCTCTTCCTGTAGTTAGTCGGAACATGACAAAACTTTCTGCTAGCACCGCTTCTGAAGCATTCCCTGTACTTCAGACTTCATTGCTGAAAAGGATCAATCACACTGCTTGCTTTAAAACTCACTCTCTTTTGTGCTGGTGCTCGTGTTTGAAGCTGTAATTTGTATGGTCTTACTTGCTGCTGTTGCTGCCTGTCATACCTTGCTATCCATGTTTGCTCATGGAATAACTGGAAGCTGTATCTTCTCTGCACCTGTTACATGGAGCTTCTCAATATAAGACAGATGGGCATCTTCCCTGTCCCAAAGTCAGCATAAATCTGACCTGTGAGACACAGAATTAAAGCTTGCCTTCCAAACCTGGCTTTTCAATGTGAACTACAGGGAAGGAATTGATCCTACGGATATGAGGATTTGTTTGGTTACCGTCTGTCTCTCTCTCGAAATTGATCCAGAGACTGGTGATTCTCTGAGAGGAGACAGTACACTTAGTGTATTGATTGCTTTCTGTTTGTTCCTGCAGAAGTTTAGTCCCTGAAAATGTGTTTGAAGGGGAGGAAACTTTGGGGGTAAAGCATCAAAAACCCAAGAGCAATGAAGGGAAAAGGTAGTGGGGGTCAAAAAAAGCCAGGAGATTGGGGGGCAGGCAACACAGGAATGTGGAAATATATGACCCTCAGATACTGCTATCAGTGCCTGGAATATTGCAAGAAAACTCCAAAACAAACTCAGAATCCTTGTGTGATCACATGCCAAAGTGAGGAAGGACATTGTAGTGCATGTGTGCAGACTGGTGCCTCCTTTCCTAAATGAGCAGCATAGAAAAAGGAGCCCCCACTAGAAGTTTTCTGGAGGGAATTCTATGCTCTGCCAAATTGTGATTAAAGGTGCATTTTTTTATCTTTTCCAGGATTTCCTCCTCCAACCTATGTTGTGCCCCCTCCTGTGGCTTTCTCCATGAGCACAGGGTACACCTTCCCAGGTGGTGTTTCTGTCCCAGGAACCTTCCTCCAGCCCACAGCTCACTCACCTGCAGGAAACCAGGTGCAAGGTGGGAAACAGTCCCACATTCCTTACAGCCAGCAACGGCCCTCTGGACCAGGGCCAATGACCCAGGGACCTCAGCAAACACAACCTCCTTCCCAGCAACCCCTCTCATCTTTACCAGCTCAGGCAACAGCACAGTCCGCAAGCCAGTTACAGGTCCAAGCTCTGGCCCAGCAGCAGCAGCAACAGTCCCCCACGAAAGCTGTGCAGGGCCTGGGGAAGAGCCCGCCACACCACTCCGGATTCCAGCAGGTAAACTTGGCCTGTGCTAAGGCTGGGCTTTATTTAAAAAATAAGTGGCAACATTCAAGACTTGTCTTCCTGGATTACCCTTCAAAATTGTCGTTAAAGAATTTTTTGATTGTGAACTTCTGGGCAAATTTGAAAATGAGCTGAAGTTTGGTGGGTGTGAACATATGATGCTGTAAGTGAGAGGAAGGTATGTACTGGATTGGAGTGTCTTTTCTGTCATCTATTTGCTATGTGTTTCTGATATAGACAAGGTATGGAGGTGGTATGTCTGTCTCAGGCCTTTCTAGTTTTCTTGTGTGAATGATGAGGACTGTGTGAACCTCCAACTGCACTCTCCTAGCTAACTGGTTGCAGTGTCAGTTCCCTTACAGCTCTTAGTTCCTTTGCTCACCTTGTGCTGGAGAAAATCTCCCTTCTGGCAAATCTGGACCCAATGGTGAGACCCTTCTTGTGCTCTGGGCAGCAAAATGCTGGCTCAGTACTTTACTAAAGGTTTAGTTGGCAGGCTTTTGGGTTAAAAGGTACTGGATAGAGTAAGGGTTATACTTGGGTTTTGGTTTAAAGCTTGACTAGAGAGCATTAGATGCCTATCGAAATTGCTTTTGATGAATAACGGACATTCCACATTTGAAATGAAGCATTCTGATTTGCTGTCACGCATGAGCCAGGCTGACAGCTTGGATGGAGTTAGGCATTCAGGTAATGTGAATTGTTCCTCCCTGCTAGTGAAATCCTGTGTCTCTTCCTCAGTATCCACAGACAGATTCATCGAAGCAGCTCTGGAACCCCCCTCAAGTCCAAGGCTCCCTGGGGAAGATCATGTCTGTAAAGCAGCCCTATTACCTGCCGGCCCAGGACCCTCTCAAGCTCTTTGAACAGTCATTACAGCCTCCTGTGATGCAACAGCAACCTTTGGAGAAAAAAATGAAGCCTTTCCCAATGGAGCCATATAACCAGAACCCCTCAGATGTCAAGGTGCCAGAATATTACTGGGACTCTTCCTATGGCATGACGGACAACAGGGTGATGACCCAGCAGTCGAACCTGGACCGCAGGGGGAAGCGGCAGGGAGTGTTCCGCTCCGAGCAGGATGCTGTCTCCAGGATGACCTTTGAGGTAAAATCCATGCTACAACTGGGCAAAACTAAGGCTCTGGTATTCCTGGCGTTTCCCTGTTTCAGAAATGTCCTGTGGTCCTAAGTAGGTCAATGTGTACCTATTTAGAAGAGACCTGAGCATCATTAACTGGGGTTCCAGCAAAAAGTAATGAATTCCCCATTTAATAGGCTGTGTGTAGGATCAGCCTCTTGAAGATTTGGTTTCAAGTAAACGTAAGCCTTGTTCAGTGTGGATGTGACATCCATCTCTGCACTGTGTCTGCCAGGTTGTGAAACATGGCAGCTGGTAGTTTTGGGGAAGATTCTTGTCCGGCAACTGATGAAAACCATAAAAGCCACTCAAATCATTGCAGTTGAATTATTACGCTTTAGGTGGACTCCTAACAGCGCTATAGTGAATTGAATGGCTGAGGCTGCACCACACTGAGAGAGCTAAATGGCTTCCTTAGCTCCCGGTTGCAGTAATGGAATACTTCTGTTAATGTCATCGTGCTTCATGTTGCTGTTTATAAACCTACTAATCTCTGTTATTTATTAACAGCCCTGGAGTCATATGTGAGTGCTTTTGATGATGTTTATAAGGAGGCTTAAACAGAGGCCTTTTAAACCTTTGGTTGGGTGTGCCTCTTGTGCCTCTGTATATGTATGCACTCAGGACATGGAGAAGGTCAGCTGATACCACTTGGCTCATCCTTCTGAGAGAAAAGCCAGACAATGTACAGGAGTCTGCCCCTACCCTGATGTCAGGTTGTGGTTTTTAGATGGAGACAGAGTCAAAGTTTTGTCCTCATTCCTAAAAGGGAAACCTTGCCAAGGTGCCAACACATTGTGCTACAGAGAGAAGTTATGCCTGTGATGCTTATGCTTTAAGCATCCCTCACAAAAGCAAAGATGTCCAGTCTGACCAGCAGTGAGCAGATTTTACTGGCCCAGGGGCTGGTCAGCTATTCATTGTCATAGCAGCTATTACCAGTGGAAGTAAGTCTCAAGGGATTTAAACTCCTCAGGCAGAGAAAAGAAGATAAAACATAATTCTGCTTGAAACCTAAATTACTCCCAGGTCAGCTATAGCAGAATGATTATAAGACGTTGTTAGTTGACCTTGCACTTGGAAGCAGGTTCAGTATGTGGCATGGGTGCACGGGGAATCACACACCTGGCTAATTAAAGCTCCCTGCTGTCACTTTTATGTGTTTTCCTCTCCCTGTGAGCATTTGGCCACGTGGCTGGTGGTTGTTTCTGCTCAGAGTTCTCTCAGTGTGTGCCTCAGCACTTTCTCACCTCGCCCTCTGCATGCTGCCTTCTGCCTGCCTCTTGCTGTTCTCTCTCCTGCTCTGGCTGTTCTTTCTGCCTTCTCTTGTCTCACTGTGCTCATTTCTGTCACTAGGACCCCAAGAGCTCCCCTCTGCTTCCTCCGGACCTGTTAAAGAGTCTGGCTGCCTTGGAGGAGGAGGAAGAGCTGATTTTCTCTAATCCTCCTGATCTTTACCCAGCTCTGCTGGGGCCTCTCGCCTCTCTTCCTGGACGAAGCCTCTTTGTATGTATTTGATGTAATACTGCTGCTTCTCACTCTTAATTGGCATCTCTTTCTTCTGTGAAATTATAAGAAATGTGAAATTCCTTTCTCTCCCCCATCCCTCCTGTCCACTTCCCTGCCTCACCTTTGAGCTGGTTTTGGGCTGAAAACTACAGCTTTTGGGCTGAATCTGGGCCCGCTAATTTGTTCAGAAATCAGAATAACTGTGGTGGTTTTTTAAGTACAGTCCACAGGAGAGGTGTTGATGCATCATGATGCATCACTTAATGCACTTGCTCTTCTGCAGTTGTATGGGTTTAGTAATAAAGGGCAGGGAAGGCACTGATGGGGCTGTGGAGACTCATCAGAACAAGGGTGTAGTGACAGGCAAGGGGAGATAGCTTCAAAGTGACAGAGAAGAGGTTTAGATGAGATACTAGGAAGAAATTCTCCCTGTGAGGTTGGGGAGAGGCTGTGGCTGCCCCATCCCTGGAAGTGTCCAAGGTCAGGTTGGACAGGGCTTGGAGCAGCCTGGGATAATGGAGGTGTCCCTGGGCAGTGGGGTGGAATGAGATGAGTTTGAAGGTCCCTTCCAACCTAAGCCATTCTGCAATTCTGTGATATGATTCTGTGATTATAATCTGCATATAAAAATTCCATAGAGGCGGAGGGATGTTGCCCTATTCAATGCAGAAGAGATTGAAAAAAGAGAAAGAGGGCTTTGGAAGAAAATAGCAATTAACTGGATAAATACACAGTAACTCTTACAGAAATACAGTCATTTTTGACAGAGTTTTTTCTCCTACAGTTTTGTATTAAAACTTTCCTAGTTCACTAGGGGGGTCTCAGAGCTGTTTAATTTTTTAATTGTCTCTGAAAGGGCAGCATGCCTTTCTACTATGGCTATAAGCATGTTTATTAAATCATGCTCATTCAGATCAGTAGCTGTAACAAAGAATTATTTGTGACAACTCAAAATCTCTAAGTCTCTTGCTCAGTTATTTTACCTGCCATTCCAAGGAGCCAGTCACAAAACAGGCACTCATTTCTGTCTCATTAGATAACTTTGCTAAGAAACTAATAGCTGCTGCTTTAACAGCTGCCTTTGAAACTCTTACTGTTCTGTGTGCTGACAAATGGAAGGAAATCCTTCGTGCAAGCCTTGTGGACATGCAGAGTGGGAATTTTGTCTGTCTTTTAAAACGTGCTTTCAAAGTAATGAGCTGTCACTTTGAAAATCTAACAAGCTAGGGGCTGCTTGCCAAGAAAATGAGGCTGTTTGTCTTAAGTTACAGGATGAAAGCAAATATATTCCAGGTACTGTGACTGTGTTAAAAACAGAGGGATGCTAGTTCTGGATTTTGTGGTTTGAATAATAAATTTAAAAACATCTGACATGCTGAGCTGGTGAGAGTGCAAGAGGGGGTTTATTTATAACAAGACTACAGCTTTTATTTTGGTTCACACACATTTTTATTTATGGTTTTACTAATTCTGTGTCTTGGTGATCCAGATCCTAGATTTGGTGATGTTCATTGTCTACCAGCCAAACTTAGTAATTTTTCTTTGGTTTCTGTCAATGATAACTATTTCTTCTCTGAATAGGCTCATTTCAAAGACACTGCTTTTCACTCCTTAATCACAGTAAGAACCAAATAGAAAGACAAGAAATATTATGCTGGAAATAAGTATATGCGAGGGAGGTGGCATTAGATGATGGAAAAAAGGTTATAATCCGTAAGATCTTTACATGGAAGTAAAAAAAGGAAGCTTTGGAAACTTTCTTTTAAATATTTGGGTTGGGTTTTTTTTCCTTCCTCTCTACCAGTAATTTATTATGGAAATGAGAGAGTGCTAAATGACCCTTGGACTACTAAACCTAATTTTAAAAGAAATTAGCTGCTCTTGCTGTCTAAGGAGGTCTCTATAGCAAGCATACTCTCAGAACTGAAAAGATATTCTGTCAACAGCCACACACAAGAGTCTGATCTTGTGTGAAGGAGTCCTTGTGTCAGTGGGACAGATCCTGTCTCACTTGTACAAGGTTTTACACAACCATAAGGGGTTTTTGGCAGGAGTCTCCCCTTTAGACATATCAGAGTATTAGACTTTGCATTTGAAAACCTGTTCTGGCAGTGGGGTTTGTCTGAGACTCTCAGCTGTCATGGTTGATTTGTAGATTATTAATTACAGGTGGTAGGAAAACTACTGATTTTTTGCACTTGTTAGCTTGCTTCCCCTGTCCTCCAAGGTGCTGGAGCTAAAATGCAAAACAAGTTGTAAATGTGGCCAAAAGCACTTTGGCTGTTTCTGGTTACACGCTTTCTTCCTGGTCCCTACACTGAGCACTAACTGTGCTTTTCCCCTTTTTGGTTTCTGAAGAAGTCTCTGCTGGAAAAACCATCAGAATTGATGTCTCAGTCATCATCTTTCCTGTCCCTCAGTGGCTTTTCTCTAAATCAGGTAAGTGAGAACCAGAGCAACATCTTTTGCTGTTTCAGCTTGTGGTTAAGCCAGTGGAAAACCTGAAAGAAATCCACATGGATGTGTAATTTCACTCTATGTCAATTTAATCTTGGCCTTTATCAGTTTTCTTCCCAAATTCATCTTAGCTATATCTCTGCAGATGTACTGTTGAATCTTGCTGAGTTCATGAGCCCTTTGCTCTCAGTGAAGTCATGAAATTAACTGAAAAGGTGCCATCTCAGGATGCTGTGGTGTGTAGGTTTTTATTTCCAGAGCAATGTTCTCTGCCAGAGAATTGAGCAGGATGTTGATACAACTTTTCTGAGTACTGGGAATCTGAAGATTTTGTGAAGACCTTGCAGTCCAGCCAGGAGAAATCTGTCCTGATTCAGAATGTGATGGACTTAAATTAAATGGTCAGAGAAGATGGGGCTGGGAAGTGAAAAAGGAATTAGGAAATATTTTGAGCTATAATTGTTTCCTTTGTACAGTCTCAGTGTTTGAAATAAGTCTGACACATAAGCTCTTATATTGTTTGTTGTTTTTCAGGAAAGATATCCAAACAACAGCATGTTCAATGAGGTATATGGAAAAAACATGAATACCAGCACAAAAACAGAAGTCACCCCTTCAGTTGCCCATCAGGAGACTTCACTCTATTCTCTCTTTGAAGGGACTCCGTGGTCTCCATCCCTTCCAGCCAGCTCAGGTAATCCTGGTATGGCATTTCTTGTGTCTAGTGATTTAAGAGGATTTGAGTTAATTCTAAACCAACTGCAAGTTATATGTAACCTGTAACTAAAAAAAAAAAACAAACCCAAACTTGCTTGACAAGGTCTCTGAAGGTTTCTGTTTTACTTCATATATCTTCAGAAATAAGAAGGGATTCTGTAATTAATACAGTGTAAGAACCTGGATTTTAATTTAAGTAGTTGAACAGGATAAATGTAGGAGGTGATAAATCTCTTTAACTTGGTTTCCTGACAGCCATTTGGGAGTAGTGCTTTAACTCAGACATCCATATACTTTGTGTTGCTTTTTTTGGGAAAAGCAGGAGGAACTGGATTTCATAATGCAGATATTTGAAAAAGAAACTGTATGAGGGAAGAGTGGAGGAAAATACAACAGTAGTGAGTTTTGTTGTGCTTGGTTTTTTACTGTTAAACAGCCCATAAAGCAAACCAGCTTCTTTGTTAGTAATTATCTTAAAGGCATAAAACATAACTATTATGTAATAATTTTATTCTCACTAAAAATCCAGAAGGGTGTGAGATAGTAATTAGTTGAATCTACGAATTAAGTGGATTTTAAATAACATCTGCACTGGATGAGATGTTTGATGGGACTTTTGCAACCAACCAAGAAAAGCCGTTGTGGGTGAAATGGAGGGAGTTGCAAAGTGCTTTCATGCTAGCAAGATTTTTGGCTCACAGGGCTTCAACTCCCTCTCCCTTCACCTCTTCATTTGTTCTGTTTGGCCTGTGGACAGCTTGCTTCATGCTCCCTCTCCTCTTTTGCTCACTATTAGGTTCTGGTCTGAATTGTTTGAAGACTCATAAGTGTATCAGACTGGGGAGTTGAAGTTGTAAACTTGCAAACTCCTCAAGGTCTAATCTAATTTTTCTATTGGTTTGTCAAGCTTGGAGACAATTACTCTCTTACTTTGAGACAAGTTCTTCAGGAGACATGGGGAAAATTGGCTTTGCCTAGCCAGCCCTCATGAGGTTTCCTGGGCTTTGTTTTTCAGTAAGCATTAAACACATTCTGTTCTTGTAAATTTTTCACTCAGAATTTAGGAATTTGCATTACACTCATGTAATGGAGGGAATTGTAGCAAACGGGATGATGGCAGAATTTGCAGCAGCATTAAGAAATTTAAATCTGGGAGGCTCCCGCTGTCTCTGCTGACCTTTTTTCCTCTTCCCTTGTAACCCCTAGATCATTCAACACCAGCCAGCCAGTCTCCTCACTCCTCCAACCCCAGCAGCTTGCCAAGCTCCCCTCCAACCCATAACCACAATTCTGTTCCTTTCTCCAACTTTGGACCCATTGGGACTCCAGACAACAGAGACCGGAGAGTCGCAGACCGCTGGAAAACAGATAAGCCAGGTAAGTGCTGGGTTCCAGGTTAGCATGGAGCTGTCAGACACCCTCATCTGATGATGTTTGTTTTGCACTGGTTTTGCCATGTCACTTTGAACTTGTCTTTCTGCCGTTTTAGCAATGGGAGGGTTTGGTCTGGACTATCTCCCAACAACGTCATCCTCTTCGGAGAGCAGCTGGCACCAGTCCAGTACTCCCAGTGGGACCTGGGCAGTCCAAGGCCCTCCTGCCATGGAGGACTCCTCAGCTGTGCTTATGGAGAGCCTGAAGGTGGGTTTGGCTGAGGCTGTGCTCCAGGATGGGTCTGCAGGCTGGATGATGGGCATTAGCCTGTTGGAAGCATTGGAGTTCAGTGCCAGAAGCCCAGAGTTTTTCCTGCAATGTGGGAGGTGTCACCAATGCAGGAAGATGTCACAAATATCCAGTTCTTGCTGGTTTTGAGATTTTGTGGAGCAAGCCCAGGCTCGCAGAACTGGAAGAAATTATAACATTTGCTTTGACTAGTCTAAAATTAGTAATAGTTAATGTGGGATGAGTTTTTATGGTAACAAGGGTTCTGGAGGAGGATAAAATTCTTCCAGGGGGCCTCTTTTTAGAAGGTCTTCTTTGAAGTCTGGTTAACTTTCCTGATAAGCCAGGTATGAGTGATAAAGAGGGAGAATATAGAACACGGTGTCTGTTTTCCCATCTGGCAGAGGGGCTATGTAATGCAAAGAGGTGCTAGTGTTGGCTGTTTGTTTTTAGTCCATCTGGTCCAGTTCCATGATGCACCCCGGCCCCTCAGCCCTGGAGCAGCTGTTGATGCAGCAGAAGCAGAAGCAGCAGCGTGGACAAGGCGCCATGAATCCGCCGCATTGAGACAGAGGAGGCAACCCTTACAATGATGGCTCCATAAACCATGGCATGTTGGGTCTGTGGGACTGGCACACACAGTCCTGTGCAGGTGGCAGCCCTCTCTTCTGTTCCTTGCTGTCAGGAGGGCGTAAGTGCTCCACCAACCCACTGAGTGTGCACAAAACGTCTGCAGTGCAAGCAAACAACATCAGGAACTCTCCCATCCCCCAGGCCCTTCGGAGGGAGAGAGGAACTGCTGTTTGGCTCACTCAGTAACCCAATATCACCGCCTCTCACCTTCTCCATTGTGCATGTCCCCAGCCACATGGGAAGTAAAAGCTGAGAGCAAAGGGCAGATGGGAGAAGCCAATGAGAACTTCTCAATCCTTTTCCTCTCTTTGGGGAGATACAATAGGAATCCATTAATGATTGCTTCGCTGACTGAGAATGTAGTTGAAATTACTCCTAAACATCTTTATTACTATCTCAGTAGTAAGATCACACTGAATTCTGTACACAGACGTGCTTCATAGTCAGTGTGTAGCAATGAAAGCCCCAGTTGCTGCTCCGGTCACAGTGGGTGGTGATGAGGTGGGGCTCTGTATCCTGGACTAGCAAAGGAGTTTCATGAAAGAGAGTCTTGCACTTGGCACACTTCACCCAGAGGCTTTGGGTGGGTTAGAGACTCCAGCATGAAATGCCCTTCTCTCAGTAGGTGTTTGAGCTATAAGGGGTGACATGGGGCATTGCAGCACTATGTTGAAAAGCAAGTTAACTGCTACGGGGTTTTAAATTAATGTGTGATTCCTGTACATTTTACTGTAGCATAGTGGCTAGCCCCACAAAGGGCAGGCTAGTCTGTGCATTCACAGCCTGACTCATTTTAATAGGTAGGTAGAAAGCTTTCACTGGGTTTTTTTTTTGTTTGTTTCTTTTTTTTGTTTGTTTTGTTTTGTTTGATTTGGTTTTGTTTTTTCTCTTTCCATCCTCCCATCTTCGCTAAACGCTCGTAGTTTCATTACCATGGCAGAAAATAATCAGGGGTCCAGGAGGGCTGGTTGAATCCAACAGCCAGCCCAGACAGCATGGGGCATCCGCACGCCCGGTGAGGAACAGGTCAGCTCTGCAGAAACCTGTCCCAGCTGCAGCCCCAGGCTTTCAGTGCCAGAAACAAATTCAAGGCACCCATGGACACACGGAAACAGCACAGTGCTGTTCACAGATGAAAAGGTGCAGAAGGGAAAAGGAAAAAAAAATGTTTTATTTGCTATTTATTAGGGGGAAGGAAGACTGGAAGTTTTGTTAAAGAAAAGGACAGCGTTTTTGTTAGATTTCCCAGGGAAGTTACAGAAACAGACTCAATGTCCATTTGCTGTTTTTAGCAGTAGGGGTTTGTGTGATGATTCAGGATCTCTGGACTAGAATTCAGCTGCAGAACAAAGCACATGCAGGAGCCGAAGTGACGCTGGAGTCTGGGCAGTCCCAGAGAATACAAAAAGGGAAGGCGGAGGAGACCCAATACCCTCGGGGGTACGAGAAGCTCACTACGAGCTCCACCTTAGCAACATCACTGTTCTGTGTTGCATTTCAAAGCTGTATTTCCTTTAACAAGTCCAAAAAGTGAAGTTCCCACCTGGTGGTAATCCAGCCCACCCTGTGTATCCCCTCCAGCCCTCCCGCTGTGTGTCCAAGCTGTGCGCCCAGGCAGCTGCGACATTCCTGTGTTTGCACCGTCACTGACTCTTGCACCCCAGACGAGCTAACCAGGAACACCATCTCACTCCCGGCCGTGCCAGGTCCCAGCTGCACCGTTCCACTTGTGCATGAGCACCCGGCCTCGGGAATGCGTCTGACCCCGCCTGCCCTCCAGCACCTGGAGGAGCCAGGGAAGGGGCCCCCAACAGAAACTGGTTTGTGTTGTAAGCTTTTTTTGTGTTTTCTGTCTGTCTGTGCAAGAACTGCAGCTGCCGAAATCAGCTTTGCCTTTAATTAAACCATGTTCTCTCCATCCACGTCTCTGTGTGTCGCATTTATTTCCTGTGTGACTTGGCTTCAGGCCTTTAAAAATGCATTACGTTTCTGGAGAAGCCAGAAAAATGTTTGAAGTTGATTTCTTATTTGAAAGAGCCCTAAATAAATCACAGTGATTCTGGGTTGGGCTTGGTACAGATAATTTGGTTGTGGTTTTGTGCTGGCTGTGTAGTATGTTTTACATACTAAACTAAATATGTAGGATGGGAGCAGCTTGCAAAGCTCCTCCCTACTTGCAGACTCATCCTGGTACAGCATGTGCAGTGTGCAGATGGAGGGCACAGATCCTGCTGCCAATGACTTGCCTGCTGACTAGGGTGTTCACTGTTTCCATGCTTCCAGTTGTGTATGTCACAGTAAACTCCAGAGCTGATGTTCTGGTTTTGAAATTACGGGTGTTTATTGTCTCCAGAATAAGTTCCTTTAAAAAGAAATGTGACATTTAGGTTAATGGGGCAGTGGGGTTTTCTGGACTTGTGTGATAGAATCCAGAGTGGAGAAGCCCCTGCCCCCTTAGCACCCTTGGAGTAAAGTTCTGGGATTCCAAGCTGTGTCTTCTAAGTTACTGTATCTTCTGACTGATCAGGAAAAACTTTGAAGCACAGGTCCCAGTGCTGAAGAAAATGTGCCTGCTTTTACTGGTGGGAGTTTTTAAAGTCCCTGTAAATTTGAATTATGAGTTGGGGCAGGGTGAGGCTATGTGGTGTCTTCTAAGATCTTGGGGTTGGGACTAATGTTTTAAGGAAGCAAGTGCTTTCCTGGTCTATAGCTTCCTGAACTCACTCACCCTTTGGGATCTGCTGGCAGGGCTGTAAATGCAGGTTGCACCACCCTCTTGTGGGTGTTCCCAGCTTCTGGCATCTCTGTATAAAAGCTTTTTTAAGGATGGGGGAACATAGCAAACCTCTTTGCAAGCACAGGATTTAGGAATGAATGTATTCCTAACATGAATTAGCAACTTCTTAACAAGTTCCTGTTTAAGAGAACAATGCAAAAGGTAAGAGAAAATATAAAGCTTTTAATACAAGTAGTAATAACATTTAAAGTTCATTTTCAGATGCAGAGATTAATATGCAGACTACGTAATGGCAACAGTTGAATTCTTAATTTCTCTCCACAACTTCAAGCTCTTCTGAAATCACTTCTCTGGGTGTTCAGTGTTGGGCTGTTGAACAAATGCAGATGGGAAGATGCCAGTCCTCCCTTTGCACTTGCCTTCGAACCAGTCTTCATTCACTGGAAGGGAAAATTGACACAGTTCTTATGACCCTAGGAATGTACAGGAGCATAATGTGCTGCAGACAGGCCTGCAATCACCATTTTATGGTGTTCCTGCTGATAAGACTTGGAGCTGTGCTAGACCCAGCAGGGAGTGGAATGTGGAGGAAAGGGAGGAATGAGGAAGGGAGTAAAGTGGTAACGTAAGAAGGAATATCAGATGGGGGTGGGAAATTGGATCAAAATAGAGAGTGGGGGCTTGGAAACTGTCTTGAGTGGAAACCAAGTGAATGTGGAGAGTGAGGAAATTATCTGAGACCTTGGTCTGTCCTCTTCAGGATACATCTGAACTGTTTTGTCAACTGTTTCTCACGTTCACATAAAACCCCTAAAACAACCTCCCCCACCAAACCTCTGCTACCCTAGGTTAAATAAAGCCTATGAGCTCTGGCAATTTTGCTGTGGAGGAACCAAATGAGGTAAGAACCAACTTTGTACTGGGAAACATTTAGCTCAGCAATGAAGGGTGGGGAAGGTAGGATTTTGGGGTGGAGGGGAGGGGTCATCAGTATTGCATGGTGGAAAATCTAACCTGTCAGAGGTTAGATGGGGGACTGATTGTGTACTGCTGCCAAAGCCTGCCAGCCACCACAAATTAGTGACATTACTACAGATAGCAAAATAGAAGGGGTTTTTGCCTTTAAAACTTATTCCTGATCTCTTGATTTCACTCAGAGGCTCAAATGAGATGGGGAACATGCCCTGTGTATCTAATTCTTCATTGATCTTCCTGAGATTCAATGCGGTATTTAAGCCTAAATTCCCATAGAAACACTAAGGACTAATATTGAATGACTAATGGAAAATTGTATCCTTAAAAATAAAAATAGATGAAAAAAGCTTCCAGGTGGAAGGAATGGGATTGAGAGCCTGCTCCCATTGTGCAGATAGCAGCTCAAATGAGCCATCTCCTTAAAAGAATCCACTGTGATCAAGAAGTTTAAACATAGCACAGGTATAACTCCTGTCTTAGATGTTTGGGAGGGGCGCGGTGGAAACGGGAGTGGTGAAAATGTGTTGGAAGAAGTGTGTGTAACAGGGACGTGTGGATGGGAATCCCAAGGCAGAGCTGGAGGGGCTCTGCTGCTGCCACACCACCCTCCCTCTCACCAGAGCTGGGGGTTCCCTCCCCTCTCCTGTCCCAGGAGGAGCACAATTACCTTTGGATAAAATGAGGATCTTGTCTCCTGCCTGAAACTCCAGGTCTTCAGGTTGGGTGGCTTCATAACTGTACTGAGCTACAACATGGGTTGGTTCCACCTCCCCCGGCGTTGCCTCCTGCAGTGACTCCTCTGGTTTGCTGTCTGGCACAAACCCCTCTCCCTAGGCAGAAAACAAGCTGGTGAGGACACAACCAATTGGGGTTTTTTCTCTGTACCAGGGCAAGAGAGATGAGCTCTGCTGCTGCTCTCCACTCACTCTTTGCTACTCTGCCTTTCATGAGGTCACTGGGTTCTGTTGAAAGCCACAAACCCGTGTTTGTGGCAAGGAAGACAAAGGCAGGAGGGAAGAGGAGGTGGCTGCCCCCTGTAGCTGTCACTGACCTCTGTGCCATTGCACCAGACTGTCAGGCAGTTGTCCTTGCTCTGGGTCCAGGCCGCCTCCACATTCTCTGCACTCAGAGTCACCAGCTCCTGGCCCTCCACAGGCTTGTACCTGGTGTGCAGGGGATGCAGGTGAGGAGCCCTGGAACCACAACCCTGGCTCCTTGGGGCTGCCAGTGCCTCACCTCAGCTCCGTGTGCTCAGGCTGCAGCTCCAGCTTCTTGCAAACCAGCTCCAGGAGCTCCCTGTAGGAGAGGCCTCGATCGACTCTCAGGGCAACTGTGAACTTGTAATGCACCTTGAGGACATGGGGGCTGGAAACAGTTGGTTCAGCCTCCTGCAGGCAGGAAATGGGATGTCACCCTGTGTGGCTTGGCAAGCACAGGGATGTGCAAATTGGTTGCTTGAGTTAGATTTTGCCTTGAGCTGTTTGGATGTTGGCTGGTTGGCAGCCCTAGGCTTTTCCCAGGAGAGAGCTCAGTAATAGGTTAGGGACTTGGAAGCAAATTGGGGCTTTGGGGTGATCAAATTGGAGATGTGTCCACCCTCCAAACCCCTCCTTTTGTTTTTTGGTTTTTTTTTTTGAGTTGGAATTGCTCTATTTTCCCATTTCTCTTCCCAGCATGACCTTCTATGCATTCCAGCCAAGCTCTCTCGTTTCTCCCTTCTCAAGTGCCTCAGGTTGACTAAGATGAGAGTCATCCAGTGGCCCCTCACCTGGGGCCTGGAAGAGAATTCCCAAAAAGCAGCCCTACATCTCCTGGTAAATGCAGATTTGTATGAGCAGCAGGACCTCGGGGTCTGTGCTCACAGGACATTACCTTTGCTGTGTCTCTTGGCTGTGCCACAGTAGCAGGAACATAGTCTGGGGAGGAGGAAAAAGGTAGCTCAGGAGGTGGGATGGGATAAAAATGCTGTCTAAACACACAGCCAGACCTCCTGCAGCCCATCATGATCTCCAGCAACACCAACCAACCCTGGACCAGCAGTGGTCCCTCGCATGGATACAGCATCTGCCACAGGGGTTCTTCTGTAAGATCTAGACACAACCACCGAGGAGAGGTTTTGGGTCTGTGCCTTCCCTCTTGGAGGGGTGGGATGTCTTTCATGGGTGGATTCACAAAAGATAAACATGTAGCTGCCAGTTTTAATGTCTTTGCTCTTCTGATCTAGGTGCACCCTGAAAACCAAAGGTACTCCCTGTCCTTCAGTAGGGCTGTAAAGCTAAACTCGGGCTCCAGGCAGGGTGATTCCGTGCAGCTTTCTGAAGCCTCTTCATGAGGATCTGATTTACATTTTGGCAGCGTTTTGGCACAGCTATGCTCATTCCAGGAAGAGCCTGAGCTACACTGTTGAACATGGTTCCACTAATAGATCTGAGATGGCTTTTGGTGCCATTTTGGTGATCATTGGGGCTGTTGTGTCCATGAGGTGTTTGTCCTTAATTCCACGAGCCGCAGCTTTCTTCTGTGTCATCTCTACCCATGGACTGCTACAAGGCTGCTCTGTTGGGGACATGAGGTTGGGGACGTGGGACACTGGCTAGCATCAGCCAGGAATCCCCTTCATACAACTCCTTAAAGCCTAGCTCAGCTCACAGCAGCACTGAAACTATCATGGATGCCCTGCTTGAAGGAGAAGCCTACAAGCAATCTTTTACTCCAAGCTGGTTCTTGCCCCATTCCTATCTCCAGGCCCTTTTTCTCCTTAGTCACTGTGCTAATTAAGAGCACAGAGGGACTTGCTTTCCTCAGGGACCCCACGGACACTTTTACTCCATCCTCAGCACTGCAGTACTCTCTCTGCCTCCTGTTCTAATGTCTCCCAGTCCTTGACTGCAAATGGGGCCAGGAATGAGATGGAGATGAACCCTAGTCCTGGTCTCAAAGGGTGAGGACACCCTGTGCTCCCCATGCCTTCAGCTCCCCACACTGACCTGGTGCCAGCCGCCGCGGCTTCTCCGGCACAGTGGAGGTGGGTGAGTCAGGGATCTCAGCTTCCACAGGGCTTTCTTCCTGTGCCATGGGAAGAGACAGTGCTGTCAATCCACCCTTACTGAGGGGCTGGGGTGCTGCTGCCTTGTGCAGCCCCTCTCCAACCTGATGTTTTCCTGGAGTCTGTTTGGGGTCTTGAACTCGGGATGGGTGCCTTTGCTATATCCATTATCTCCCCAGCATTGCCCACCACCGCTAGGGTACCACCAACATGGATTTTGCAGATCTCTGAGCTTATGATAAGGTGGCCATGAGCCAGAACCAACCCACAGGATCATGAGGGGGAGGGAGTCACATATAAGTCCTACTGGGAGGCAGGTGTTGGTTGAATATGTGGAGATCTGCCCTCCCCAGGACACCATTTCCTCCTGGGTCTCCTCACCTGGATATGCAGCTTATTCTGGAGCTCCACAGGCTCGAGGAAGTTGCAGGGGACGATCCCTTTCTGCAGAGGGAGGAAAGAGGAGTAGTAATTGCTTGGCAAGAAGGCAACCCACTGCTGGAGGACACAACTGGATGTGTCCTCACCCTCCCCTGCATCCAGGAGGGTTCCTGAGGCTTGAATTTTAGTTTCTGCAGGTTGGGTGGATTTCACTGAACCCTTTGGCCTAAGCCAGAGTGGACATAAGAGACTTCAGTCAGAAATTTAATTACTGTTGGTAAGCTTCTACCTCTGCAGAACTCCAACCATGATCTGCTTTCTGCCCCTCCTGTCCAGCACACTCCTGGTATACCTTTCCATTGAACATCACTGTAGCCCAATTGTCCTTCTCTTTCTTCAGGACAAAGACAATGTTTCCTGGCAGGACCTGCAGCTCCTCAGCAGTCTCAGGAATGAACTCGAACATGACACGGTGTGGCTGCCCTCTGAAGGCCCTGGGTGTGGGAGCAGTGGACAGGTTAGGAATGTTGGCAATAATGTTGTTTTACATTGTGGGGAGAATCCAGACCTCTGCCTCCATGTTTCTGCATTCCCCATTCCCTGAGTTGTGGATGCTAGCTGGATGCTTGGCTGTGAGAGTGCAGGATGGGGCTGTGCCTGGCTGTGTGAGTTATCCATCCTTCATCCAACTTACCTGAGGACTTCGGGGGTCTTGGGCCTGGGTGGAGGACCAGAGGCCTGCCAACAGGAAGACAAAAAGGAAAATACCAGTAACCCAGAGGATTTTGTTTGCCTTGCAGAAATGTCCTGCAGCCTTCTACTATGCCTGCCCTCACCCCAACACTGCTCCTTCCTCCACATGCAGGTGCCTTAGGTGCCATGAGGAATATCCCTGGCTGTGTTCCTTCTATAGAACGGTTTTCGGAAGCACAATCCTCTTTTCACTCCTGATTTTAGTTTCAGTTCACAGAGGATTTAGATTGTTAACACCTGTCTGCATTGAGAAGGTTGTAATTTATCTTGTGCAACGGTGCTGTGCTGTGCTTCCCCATATCCTCCCAAAAACCTCCTGGAAAAGCTCTTGCCACGTTTAGGAATGGGAAGGTGCCACTACATCATCTGGAAAATGGCACGGGAGATGCAAAGGAGTTCTGGAATGGGCAGGAGGGCAGCGAGAGCAGAACTGCCATTGTTTCTCCACTCAGGCTTAGGCAGACGATCCCTAATGAATTCTTTGGGAGGGTCAGAGACAGCTCCCTGCAGAGTGCCATCACCCCGCTCACTACTTCCCCATGCAGGGAACCAGTTTCACCTCAGCCACCGCTGTGGGTGGGTTTGGGATGAGCTTCCCGATGCTGCAGGGAGCAGCTGATCCGTGGAAGCAGTGCCCAGCTCCTCCCCAGGCAGTGGCACAGAGCTCAGGGTGCTGTTTGCTCCCTACTGTGGATGTCAGCCACCCCATGTCATCCTGCACTGAGCATGCTGTTCACTGACAGAGTCTTACTTGTGGCTGCAGGGGAGCGAATCCTGAAAAATCGTCCTTGTCCACCACAGATGCCACCACCTAGAGCCAAAGACAAATAGTGACTTGGTGCCTGTAAACCTCTCTCAGACCTCTGATGTCCACCCTCCTCCTTCTTTGCTGTTGGCCAAGCCGAGCCCCTCAGGATGCTTTAAGCTCAGGAGGGGGCTATGATTTTAGGCTAAGTATCTTGAACTACAGGCTGAGTGCCTATGGCACCAAAGCTTCCCTCTCAGCTGTGGAAGTTTTCTGCTCTTAGCCTGACTGTTTCTGTGGTTTGAGGCGTTACAACCTAAAAGCTTCCCTTTCTGTTTTAATCACAAATGTTGAAGGGAGCCAAAGTGTCCAGCTCAAGCCAATACCTCCTACAGGTGACATCAAATGTAATTCAGAAAGCTGATACATGGTTTTGGGTGTGTTTCTGGCACTCAAGGAGCTGCCTGGCTCTTGGCTGTCTGATTCCTCAGTGCCTGGTTCCTTTTCTGGACGAGTGCTGCTTCCCAGGACCTGAGACCAGGGGTGGTATCCCAGTGACTGGATTTTGCACACTCACAGGAGAAAAGCTTGCTTGCTTATCTGAGCTGAAAAGCCCTTTCCAAACTGAGCAGTGAAAGAACTGGAGGTTGGTTGTGGGTGTCAAATGTTAAATAGCTTCTTTCCCTCACCCCTGAAAGTGTCTTGGCTTGAGTTGAAGCTCCAGTGGGATCTTTCCAGCTCATTGCTGACTATCCCTCATGTCTTATTAAGAAGGCAAACTAGAAATAGGCCATGCTCAGCAGGATCATGCTTTCAGCTCTTGTATTCTTGCAGACTCCGTTTCCAACGAGATCCCTGTGTGCCATCCCTCTCTCCACGTCTGAGGGATCCCTGAGGCAGAGACCAGCTCCCTTTCTCCAGGCAGCAGACAGCAGCTCAGAGGGGTGATGAGAAGGCAGTCAACAGTTCTATTCAGCCCACAGGCTGAATAGATCTTTCTTACCATTGCCTTTCCTAGGTAGTCCTTCTTCTCCAGCTGAGCCACTTGCTTCTCATTTGGCCTGAACAGCTTCCCTGCAGGAATGGCCACCAGCTCACAGAGCTTCTGCTTCTGTAGCACAGAGAAGTCATGGAGACTTTGGAGGTAAGAGCAGGGACTGATTAATGTCCCTTCTGCTCTGGGCTTGGGGGCTGCTCCATAAAGCCAGACCACTACCATGACAGCCCAATCCCAGCCCTGGTATGGTCCATTGAATCCCATCTTCCCATCCCTGCCTCCCCAGTGACCCAAAGCTCTTCCCACAGGCTTGTGTTCCTCTACAATATCCATTGCCATGGCATTTTAATCCTGCTAGAAGGTGGATGTGCTGTCAGTGGGATTTCCCTCCCTCTCCCTGTGGGGCTGTGAGACCTGCTCCTCCATACCAGGATGGCTTCCATTGCCCTGTCTATCTTGTTGTGCTGGGGCTCGCTCTTCATGCTTATGGCCAGGCTCAGGTGCTCTTCAGCCTTCTCCCAGTTCTCTGTTGTGGCATACACCAGTGCAATATTGTAGAGAATCTGCTGGAGGGAAGGGAACAAGGGAAAGAGCTCTTGGAGCAGCCAGACTTCTGCAGGGAGGGCAGGAAAGGAAAGGACAGTGGGGTAGTGGCACTGCACCCACTTGCTTGTTTTTTTCAAGGTACAAAGAGGCTGGCTGTCTCCTCTTTGGACTTCTCATGCTGGAGATCAGACCTTTGGGATCAAAACTGGTGGCCAGGTGTGTCTCACCTCGCAGGCAAAGAGCCGGTAGCGCAGCCCCAGGATCTTGTAGTCGATGAGTTGGTTGCCTCGCAGCTGGGCCAGCGCCTCTTTGAAATCCTCAATGGCCTTTCCATGGCTGTGGAGCAGAGGACGAAGGTGTCACCAGCTCGTGGTGGCAACCTGCCTGCCTCTAAGCCTGTACTCAGACTTGGTGAGTTCAGTTGGGTCTCCCCTCTATCCTTGCCGTGTTTCAGACACTCCAAGGAAGGAGAGAGGTTCTGAGACTCATGTTAATCCCAGGACTGCATTGCTGAAGACCAGGAGCCTGTTTGACCTCGAGGGGTTTCAGTCTGGGCTCTGGGGCACCAACCTGCCTGGGGTCATCCTCACATGAAGGCTGGCATCTCTGTAAGCGGCAAAAATGAAACTTGAAACCCTTCCACTCACTTCTGCCTCCGGTAAAACACGGTCCCCCGCTGGAAATAAGCCACTGCCAGGTGCTTGTCACAGCCAATGCTCCGGGTGAACGCCTGCACAGGAAGGAGTGGGGAAAAAGGGGGGTAAAAAGGGGACATCATAAAAAAACTGAGGGCATAGAGCAATTGCACCTGTCCTGCCTTAGCCAAGCTCAGCTCTGTGGGCTGTCTCCCTGCAGCACTGGGCATTGGGTGAGGGAGAGCCTGTACCAGGCTCCAGGGATTTTTTGAGCTGGAGCCATCTGCCAGCATGGTCACCTCCGGGAGAGAGGGAGTGAACAGTGACCCGTGTATCACTGCTGCTGCCTCCCCTCTGATTCACTGGCAGAATAGATTTGGCAGCCTAGGGCTGTCCCCCTTCCTCACCGCTTTAAAAGGCCCCGAATCCATCCTTTAGACCGTGATCCTTTTAATTCCTTCCTTCCTTCCCCACCATGTCCATATATCTGGGCAAGTCGCGGAGGTGAGAGGATGAGCGGCCCTAGCGGCTGTCCCTTACCTCCTCCGCCTCTGCCAGCTTCCCCAGGACCAGCTGGATGCAGCCGATGTTAAAGCAGATTTTGGCAGGGGGGTTCTGCACGGCCGTGAAGGCATCCAGGGCAGCACTCCACTCCTTCCTGTCCGCTGCACACACTCCTTCCTGCCACAGCCGGATCGTCTCCACCAGGGACATGGCGCGCTGGGGCTGGGATGTGGGATCCCGGTGCCGCGGGTCTCGCCCCTCTCGCTGTCCTTCCTTGTGGCGCAGCTCGGCCTCTCTGGCTCCCTTCTGCCGCTACTTCTGCCTGTCCCCCGCCGCTGTCACAGACCTGGCAGGAAGTGGCCTCACCCGCATCATCAGCCCCGGGATGGGGAAGTGGGGCTGAGGCTGCTCTGACACTGCGGGTGTCCATGGGGTGCATCCCTGCTCCTCTCGGGCAGCTGCTCCTCGCCTATTTCGGGATGTGATCTTCCGGTTTTTACATTAAAACCCACGGATTTTGTCAGCTGGGTGATTCATTAGGTCGAATTTCAGGTTGCAAAACCCCAGGACAAGCGCTGGGCCGAGTCCTTGGTGCCCTGCAAAGCGCAGTCTCAGCGCTAAGCGATTCCTGCAGCCAATTCCTGGCGGGCACAGCTGGGCTGGGGCTCCCCTGTCTGCCTAAGTGAGGAGGTGAAGTAGAGCCCGAGGACCCGCCTGGGAAACCCTTGGTCCTTCCCGACCCGACTGTGTTGTCCCAGTGTGGAGTTCTGCTGCTAAGGGCACATGGAGCTGCCCATGGATGAGATTCCTGGGGCAGTGCCCATGCTGCCCCATATCCCCAGGGCTCAGCCCAATATCATTCTGTCCTGGTGCTTTAGGGCTAGTGAAGCACAACTGGCTCTGGAGAACAGGGCCAAGATGAGCACGGGGTGACAGCAGGATTCTGACCTGCTGCTGACTCACAGTTTGGAGCTGGCTGCTCCACACATGATTTTTAAGCATTTTTGGAAGTACTTTGCCCCATCTACCAGCAATGTGATGTGTATTTTGTAAGAGCTTAAAATTTGTCAGCAAGACTCAGCCCTTGTGCCTTTACCAAAACTTCCCTAGCAAATTACATAACTCCAGTAGTGGGAGGGAGGCTGGGGAGGTGACTTCTGAGTACTGTTGATGGAGAAACCCGAGCCCCTGAGCAGCAAAGACTGGGGTTTTAATCCAAAGGACCAAACAGAACTCTGAGCTGTGTGTGTGCCCTCAGCTGGCTCTTACAGACTTCCACGGGAGCATGGAAGACTCTCTGTTCTCCAGGAAAGCAGAAGGACATGCAACCAGCTGAAGTGATGCTCAGGTAAAAGGGTAGGAATAACAACGTGATGAGTGTAAAAACACCCCTCTAGGTGCCTTTTCTGATTCCTGTGAGGGATGGGAGACCCTATGGAGCAGTAAAGGGTTTACCTTTATTGGAGGAATTATTTTCTGCTCATTTAATTATCTGAATTGGTGCACTGCTGGCCAGGTTTATCCCAAAACCAGTACAAGGGGAGCTGGAGAAGGATGAGAGATCATCCCTGCTGGAAAGCTCACAACAGCTGTCCTTCTGCCTGGGTACTTGTCATTTATCAGTGAGGAGATTTCAGAGCTGTGATAAACAGCCCTCTGTGATAAACAGCTCTTTTAGCAAGAGCAAGTCTCTTGTTCCCCTTTCTCTGCCCAAAGCTGACTCAGTATAGGTGAACTTGTTTCTTCTATGCTAATGTCCAACAGGAAGTGAGTAAAAGAGATGGTGACATTTCATGTGGAAGACTTCCTGGAGTCCAGCAAACCCAAATTGCCAATAGGTGGATCAGAAACAGAGAAATGTCCCAAATCCAGCTGGGGTGCAGTGCAACAATATGTACAAGTTTATAATTTCTGAAGAGTCAAAAAAAGACTGATTCAGGCACAAAGAACCCCCTATTATGCACAGGGGAAGACCTTTTTGTGAGTTTTATTGGGCAGGGGGAGCACATCCAGCTCATTCCCAGGAAGGCAGGTTGGAGCTCTCTCTCTCTCTCCCCCAAAACCTGGGGGGTTTGGCTCTTTTCCCAAACAGTGGCAGATACTGAGGTGGATGTGAGGACAGCAGTGGCTCTTGGCTAGCAGAAAAGCAGAATGTCTCTGAGAAGGTGCCATTGCCACGTGCTCCAGCTAAAGCTGAAGGCAGCAGAGGTCTGCAAACCCTGTCAGTCTTCCCAGTCTGACCTGCACGAGGTTTTCCTTTGAAGGCTTCCCTCTCCCAACAGGAATCTGAACCCCTGTCATGGTGTCCGTACAATCTATCAATACAAGCAAGGCAGGACTTGGAGGAAAGACACTGTTTTTAAAGACTAGATTGACTTTTTCCCTTCCTGCCACTCATTGCCAGCAGAGCTGCTCCTGCAAATCCTGCCCTGTCCCCACATCAGCGTGTGTTTTAGCACATCCCTGAACAGAAACACAGATGTACGTGTTCTGTAAATGTTCCTAAATCCATCACAGCCTTACCCAAGGGGATCTGCAGAACCTTAAGACCACTCTCTTTATTCACTTCATTTATCTAATGCCATCTAGAGGCAGCTGATCTGCTTTGGCATCAACTGCTTTGGAAAATACTTTCCACTTCTTTGGGATTACAGCTTATTTTTTTTAAATTAGGTTCACTGATGTCTTAACCCAAATCTGGGCAAGTGGAAAGAACCAGAGAAGCCAATCACAGTCCCTGGCAGAGCTGCAAGGACAGAACCCTCACTGCACGACCAGGACAACTTCTGTACACATCTATGGGTGAAACCTGGATGCTTTCTGTAGCAAGGCTGGGTCTCCCACTTGGTGATCTCAGTGCCTCCTGTGCCTGTGTTCTTCTGGAGGTGAGCAAGGAGAAGCATCCTAGGAGGATTAGGGAGGCACTGAATGGTTTAGGGGTAACCATGCTGGTTCCTGTCTCCATTGAAGGCATGTCAGACACTGAGTAAATATTCAGTGACGATTTATTGTCTGGTCTTTATTATTATTACAAAAACAAAGCAGATATCAAAAAACAGCAAAAATTTCACAAGGTCCCCAACAGTTTTACACAACTGTAGTAAAATAGTGAAATTAAAACATGTATTTCAGTCCTGGCCCTAAACCTTCTACGGTGATCTGTGGTCTGGGATGCCCTGGGCTTTCCTAATTCCTTAAAATGTTCCTCTTTATTTCAGAACCTGACTGGCCCACTAGCTAACATGATGAGGCACAATGCAACAGGAATGTGAGAGCTGTCTGGTATCCTTATAGACCCTACACAACCAGAAAACAAAACAGAGGAGGCTCTGCAAGGATGGTGTCGATACCAGGGTCTGTTTCTCAGACTATCCCAAGCAGCCATTTAGTTGTGCTTGACAAAACCAAATCACTTTCCAGTTGCTGAAAGGTGATTTGCTGTGTAAAAGCTGCTTTTTCTTCTTTTCCTCTGGATTTTTGCTCCCCAAAATAAGAAGAGTTCACTGGGCTGGGCTCCAGTGTAAATGGACCATTAACCTTTTAAATTCCACTTTCCAAACTGCATGATGGCCAACTCCTTCCCACTGTGGATCTGGCATCAGACTGATGGCAAGGAACCTGAGCAGGTTAAGGAAAATACTCAGCTCTCTGGAATGGTAATTGGGGTTGGAAAAAGCTTTTTTTTCTCTCTCTTAGTCACGGGTGTAGGGTCAGAGGCTGACCAAAGGCAACATGGTCCAGTTACCTGTGTTAATAATAGTTGCCACACTTCTCAAATATTAAGATTTTAGCTCAAAACACTGCTTGGCTAGCAAAAAATTAAGACATTGCCCTGTATCCCTCAGCATTTGCTCAGAGAGTCAGGTACAAATCTGCCACAATTACACACAAATGCAAATCACCCTAAACACCAAATTGTTTACATCACTGAATATGTCACTGAAAGGCTGGCGAGTACCAAATATTCCTGTTAGAAGTAAAATTCCACCTTCATAATTTTCCAGAACTGACAGAAGAGATCACGATGAGCATCATTGGTGGGGTATGACAGAAGCAGCAGGGCGAAGGCAAAGCTGGGGGACAGGGCTGCCCAGGAGCAGCCGTGCCAGGGGGGGTCAGGGCTTGTACCAGCGGCTCCCTGCTGGAGTTCCAGCCTCACTCCTGCCGGAGTTACACCGTCTTCCTGGCAGTCAGAACACGCACAATGGAGCCAACTCCTCCAGCAGCCAGCGCCTGCCAAGGGAAACATGGCAATGAACAACACAGGCCAGGGCAGCCACAGCCTGCAGCTCCCTTCCAGGACCTGAACAGGCTGACAAGAATGATGGAGAGAGACTTTGGACACGGCCTAGAGTGACAGAACAAGGCGGAAGGGCTTCAAACTGACAGGGAGTAGGATTAGGTATCAGGAAGAAATCCTTCCCTGTGAGGGCGGGGAGGCCCTGGCACAGGTTTGCCAGAGAAGCTGTGGCTGTCCTATCCCTGGAAATGTCCAAAGTCGGGCTGGATGGGGCTTGGAGCAAGCTGGGACAGTGGAAGGTGTCCCTGCTTTAGGGTCCCTTCCAACCCAAACCATTCTGGGAGTCTATGAAATTACTGGGACACATTTATAGTGCACATGAGTATCTACCCGCCCTCCACAAAACACCAGCAGCTAGGGTGCCAGGATGCAATAATCACACTCAATTTCAAGAAAGCTACTTAACTTTAATTAAGCTTTCATTTCCCTGCTTAACGAAGCTGCAAATTTTGCTCCCCTCCAGGAAGGAAATTCTCCTTCAGCCTATTTGAATCACAGGATGAAACCATTTTGTTTGCCTTAGTCTAAGAGAAACCCAAATTTTAACTGTTGGGTGTTTACCCAAGGAAGCAGCAGTGGGCAGGAGATATAACTCAGCTCTGAGTTCCAGGGCCATACCCTAGTCACAGCCGGAATCTGGCACTTGTGTGTCACCAGCCAGGAAGGGGGTTCTTGCCAGGCTCAGGGCCTGGGCACCCTGGCAGGAGCTGTCCCCATGCACGCACCTTCTCATGCCACTGCAGCAGCACAGCACTGCTGTTGTCAGAGGGGCTCTCAAAGCCCTTGTAGATGTACTTCATGAGCAGGTCCACCCCGTTCTTGTCCAGCGACTGCACTGCCTTCTCAATGTCATTGGCTTTGAAGGAGATGAGCACCTTCAGCACGATGCTCTCAGCACGGTCCTGTAACAGGCAGGCACAGACACAGCCATCCTTGTGTGAGGTGCAGCCAAACACTGCTCCCTCTCTCAAAAAAACTCAATTAGAGCATTTTTCTCCTTAACAGCGCTGAAGAGGACTGAAGAGCTTGTCATAGTAAGATGGAACAGACAGGTTTTCCCGAGGATAAACAATGTAAAAGAGTTTAACACATTTGCCCTGCTTTCGTTTTTCTGCCTCTGTTAGTGTTTGCAACTCTCCACCTCTTAATTATGGCTAAGTAGTAAAAGCTCATATGGAAGTTCAAGATCTATCAAGTTCCAAAATAATTATAACAATCAAGTGCTTGTCTGGCCCCTCTTCCCACCAGAGCCTTTTCCATACCTCTGTAGTGTTTAATGGGACACAACCATGATAATCCAGGGAAATGGCATTGGCAGCCTGGAAGAAGTGACTGCTGGAAACCACATGTTTCCCAAGCAGTCAGCTGCTGTCCCAGGCACACTGGCTGCAGACTGGCCATTAATACTGAGCATTAATAACCACTGATCTGGGTGTCATTTTAGGCCTGGGAATGTGTGTGGTGTGCTTACAGCAGTAATTAGCCATGTAATCAGCAAGGAGTAGCTCTTCCTGTTCATCCATCACTGAGGCAGGATGAGAGAAGAATGTCTCAGGGTTGCTGGACTTTTGACTAATTCCATCACACACACACTTCAGGCAACTTCACCCTACAGAAACTATGGATGTCAGTTTTCCTGCCCAATTTAATATCCCATAATCACTTAGCTTAGCAAGACTTCTCACGTGACTGTAAGTAAAATTATATAAGTTCCAAGGATAACCAAAAATTAAGGCAGGTATTAATGTTCAGTCATTCTGCCCTCTTCAATTCCACCACTAAGGCTCCTCTTAAATCCTTCAATAGAGAGCTAATGGAAACAAGTTATTAATGTGAGGACAAAGCTATACAGCTCTATTTGTAACAGCTGGTTCTCAGAGCTCTGCCAAACCCTTCAGGGGAGGGCTGGGGCAGCAGGGAACCGTGCCCCTGGGCCTCTCCTCGGGCAGGGAGAAGTGACTGCAGGCACTCACCAGCTGGGCAGTGCAGTACCTTATCAGCCTGTTCCTCCTCCCACTGCAATCATAACCTATTCAGGATTCATCCTGGGGATATTCAGAAATGCATGTACCCAGCAGACTCCCACACTCTGTCACGGATGGGGGAGGGCTTGCTTTTCCTGAGGTTTTAACAGCTTCATTTTGATTGGATGGGATAAAAAACAATTCTTCCTTTTTTGTAGGCTCACTGCTGGTGGTTTCATTAGTCAGAGGTGACATCTGCAACCCTGGTTCCCTGAGCACACGAAAATTACATCTGTGAGCTGCCAGGTCTGGTCTGAGTCAGACACAGGCACCTGGTGATCCCTGGGTATACAAAATACAACCAGCACCGGTAGGAGAACCACACCTGATCCAGCACCAAGGTACCTGGACAAGTGACACCTGAGCTACAGTATTTTGAACAAGATTAAAACACTTGTGGTCACAGATGTTTCAACATCAGGGAACACCCTAAATTCTGCTTCTCTGGCCTCCTCAAGGTACAACTAGTGGCACTAGTTGTTACTAGAGGTTACAGAGACAGGAAAGGATTTTTAGGAGTAACCCAAGAGTGAGCAGTCGCTATTTTACCTTCACTGCCTGGTTCTTTGTGTTGATGGGAGGGTTCTTCAGAGCTGCCTGCAGTGCAGCCATCATGTTCCCTGTGCCAGATGGTTAAGGACCAGACACCAAGTACCAGGACAGCCATACTTGTAGCTGGCTTGTGCATGACTGAAAACACTCCAATGCAAGGATTCCCTCACCAGCTAAGAAGACATTACAGCTTAAGACAGCAATTTCCAGGCCATTTGAGGCAGGAGCAGCATCAACAAGCAGCTGTATAGTTCCAGTTCTGTTGAATAACTTCCTAGGCTTTCCCTGAATGAAGGTCCAAGTAAAAGAAACCATTCTCCATCACTTCTGCAATCTGTAGCCCCCGAGAACATGTCTCAGCTTGGCACATCCAGCCCCAGCAGCCCTTGGGAAGGGTGACAAGGGCCAGCTGGGCACGGCCGCTGTAGCGGCAGGTACAGGGAACCCTCTGGGCACAGGGAACCCTCTGGGCACAGGGAACCCTCTGGGCACAGGGAACCCTCTGGGCACAGGGAACCCCCCGTCTGCATCCCCCGGGGACACCTTCCTGAGCGCAGCCCTGGGGCTCTGCGGCTGCTGCGGGCAGGGGAGGAAGCTGCGCTGCCTTCCTGCTGCCGGCCTCTTCCTCCTGCCAGCCCCTTCCCCCTTCACCCTCTTCCCCTTCGAGCCTCTTCGTCTTCTATCTGCCAGCCCCTTCAGCCTCTTCCCCTTCAGCCTCTTCCCCTTCCTGCTGCCAGCCCTCTCCCCCATTCAGCCCCTTCCCTTTCCCCCTTCAGCCTCTTCCTCCTGCCAGCCCCTTCAGCCTCTTCCCTTTCCTCCTGCCAGCCCCTTCAGCCTCTTCCCCTTCCTGCTGCCAGCCCTTTCCCCGTTCAGTCCCTTCCCTTTCCCCCTTCAGCCTCTTCCTGCTGCCAGCCCTCTCCCCCTTCAGCGTCTTCCCATGTCCGGCCAGCCCCTTTCCCCGCCGGTTTTTTCCCCTTCAGCCCTTTCCCTGTCCAGCGCTTCCCGCCCGCCGCGGTCCCCGCTAGCGGATGTTCCCCTATTAGGCCGCCCCGGTGGCGGCCGCGCCCGCTCCGCCCCGCCGCTCCCTTCAGGATATTGCCGCAGGCACGAGTCCACCTCGCCCTCATCAGGCCCCGCTTGCCCGTCGCCGCCGTCCTCCTCATCCACGAACTTGTTCTCATCGTACTCGTCCACGTCCACCCGGCGGAACCGCGCCGAGGACACCGTGTGCTTCGCCATGGCCGCGCCCGCCCCGCGCAGCCGCTGCCGGCCCGGGCCCAGCCCCGCCCCGGGCGGCGCCGGCGCAGCGGGAGCGCAGTCAGGGAATCCCGGAACGGCTGGAAGAGACCTTAGAGCCTGTCCTGCCCCGCCCCTGCCTCGGGCAGCGACACCTGCCACTAGCCCAGGTTGCTCCCAGCCCTGTCCAAGCTGGCCTGGAACACTTCCAGGGATGGGGCAGCCAGAGCTTCTCTGGGAAACCTGTGCCAGGGCCTCACTGACAGGGAACATCTTCTTCCCAATATCCAATCTAAACCCACTCTCGGTCAATTTGAAATTTCACAGATTCACAGAATATTCTGAGTTGGAAAGGACGTACACTTGATGTTGCTGTCACCCTGCTCTGACTGACTCTGAAGCCATTCCTGCCTGTCCTGTCATTCGAGGCTCTTGTAAATAGTGCATCCTGATGATTCCCGTCAGCTCCTTCAGGCACTGCAAGGCCACAGTGAGGTCACCCCAAAGCTTCTCTAGGCTGCAGAATCCCAACTCTCCCAGCAGAGCTGCCCCATCCCTCTGCTCATCCTGGTGCCTCCTCTGGACTCTCTCCAGCAGCTCCAGGTCCCTCCTGTGCTGGGCCCCAGGGCTGGAGCAGCTCTGCAGGTGGGGTCTCACCTGAGCAGGGCAGAGGGGCAGAATCCCAATCCCTTTCCTGCCATCTGTGCTGGGGGCTCAGCCCAGGGCACGAGGGGTTCTCGGATGGGGCAGGTCCAGCTCTCACTCACCAGCACCCCCAAGTCTTCCCAGGGCTGCTCCATCTGCTCATCCTCAGCCTGGATTGACCCTGGGGGTTGCCCCGACCCGGGTGCAGCACCAGCACTTGGTCTTGTTAAATTTCACGAGATTCCCATGAGCCACTTCCTGAGCTTGTCTAGGTCCCTCTGTCCATCCCCACGACAGTGGGACAGGTGGGCAGGACCCTGTGTGAGGTGGGAGCTGCCCTGCTGGGGCAACGTGTTCTGCGAGGCTGCTAAAATAAATTAGTAAAAGTTTCTCTTTTGCCCTAGAGGAGAGAAACTGCACAATAGAAACAGCCACATTTTTCAGGATCTTACAGGTGATTCCATGATTCAATCTGGCCAAAAACCATGCCAACAGCATCAAAAAAAGAACTTAAAAAGGTGTAATTACTATGTCAGCAGGTGCAGCTCAGGGTAATAGCAAATATTTATCTGATTTCCTTCAGCGGCTTTTTATGTTTCCACTTTAGAGCTCTTGCAATCTTTCTTTGCAAATTCTGTGGTACAGAAGAAGATTCCTCCCTGGTCTGGGCAGTTCAGTGCAGAGGATCTCTCCCAGTGCAGGGCCTTGGCCCCAGTAGAGATGGTGACAGCAGCAGGTTCTTTTAGGTGTTTCCAGGTGCCAGTTGCTGGGACATGGGAACAAACAGAATTTGCCTTTGCAGGGGCCAGGCATCTGTGGGAGTTGAGCTGCTGTTCAGTGCCTGTCAATATTTTTTCTCGTTTCTCAAGTGATACCATTGCCCTTTTTTATTAGTGAAGTTTTGCTACAAGATCGTTATAGCTGAAATCTGGGTGTTCTGAGGAATGTCCAACTGAGGTTCTTTCCAAATGATTTGTGTGTTTATCTGCCTGATGTGCCAGCTGGACAGAAAACTCCTGTTGTACTTCTGCACCAAGGTTTTCCCTTTCTTTGGTGTTTGTGTCCTTCTCCCTGAGGCTGTAATTCCAGGAAGCAGTGGGCCATTCTGTGAGTAAGCTCAATCATGCTTTGTACCAGGGTGTCAGAGGAGGCCAAACACAAATTTTGTGTGAATGAACAGCTTTTGGCTCGAGCAGGAAATTTTTTGTCTTAACTGCTGCTCTCATTGCCCCTCATCATTCCTGGATCCTGTTTAATTCTGTTACTGCTCCACTGTAAAACATTGCCATCTGCATAGTTTATCACAGCTCACTTCTGCATCCCACCCTCTTTTGCCCTCTGTCAGTATTTAAATTTTTCCTTAAATTCCTTAATTTACCTAAATTTTGTTATTTTGCTTTGCTTTCCACTCCTGACTATACTAATTACTATATATTGTCCTCATGTATTTTTTCATGTATACGTGCTGTAGTTCCTTCCTGATCCAGGCCATTGTGATTACTCCTAAAATTGGCTTCCTGACATCAGGAATGTTCCATTTGTAATTTCTGGTGTTTCTGTACATTTTGGGATGGTCAGTTGTGCTCTATTCTGTGCAGTGCAATGCCACCCTGGCAGTGCTGTGCCTCAGCTCCCTGGCCTAAAGGAGGGCAGGTCTGGAGAAACGAGTGTTTTTCTTTGGACAGGGATGTCAGGAGACGGTGTCGCCCTCTTGCCAGTTCTCCTGTAGGCTGCCAGAGCTAAAGACAATTGAAGAAGCTGCAAATCTGGGGTAATGTTTCAATTCCTCCTGTTCCTGCTGGTGTTTCTGCAGCGTTGGGATGGCCACATGATGGCAATGTCGTACCTCAGGGATGTGTGTCGTTTTCTGCTGGATGGAGCCGATTGCTTCTCCAGCTCCGTTTAAGTGTCTCCAGAGGTTTTCCACCAGAGGCACTGGAAATTTTACATCTCCCCCTGAAACTTGCCTCTTTTCCTCTGGTTGGTGCTTTGCCCTGACCAAAACCCGTCAATTTTTCAATCTCCTCAATCAACAGTGTCACATCCTTACAGGATGGGAGTCAAATCCCAAATGACCCCATTGG
The DNA here is from genome assembly GCA_037013685.1 of Acridotheres tristis. Classification (NCBI taxonomy): domain Eukaryota; kingdom Metazoa; phylum Chordata; class Aves; order Passeriformes; family Sturnidae; genus Acridotheres; species Acridotheres tristis. The sequence continues at coordinate 24,754,530 of CM072895.1, forward strand.
ATGGATTAATTAGAAGAGCATGCCCACAACCAAAGTGCATTTCTGGATGTGCAGCATCAGCCTTTGGCTCCTCTGCCAGTGCTGTCCCTCTCCATGAGCCACCATTCTGATACAGGAGATAGTGTCTGATGGATCCCTAGGAACTCAAAACGAGTCTTAACAGATCCATGTTTATTTCTATCTCTGTTTATCTCTATCATCTCTACCTCATCTCTCCAGTTATACTTAAAATTATAATTCTATCTCTGCCCCTCCCAACTATATTTGGAGGGGACTGGGATATAATTATAACTTTAAGAAATTATTTAACTTTTTGCTAAAATGCCTTTCTGGGGCAGAGGGGCAGGAAGTACTGATTAGTGCCCCATGACAAGGTACAAATGTTCACAGGAGGAACTGGAGAGGAATGCTTTATCCAGAGAAAACCACAGGGAAAACAGTCCCTAATGACTGTCTGGAAGTGAGCCAGGGTCCAAGCCATATGTTCTGCACCTAGGGAAAAACACCCCAATAATCAGGGCTGGGATTTTATTTTTCTTTATCCAAATATTAGATAAACCCTGGTATCACTTCAGGCTAAAATGCGTGTAGAAATTCTGATCCATCCCAACGTGGCCAGTTTGGACCTGATTTTATGGATTTAAATGTGTGATTTTGGGATTTCTGAAGGTGTCTTTTGGAAGCAAAATTGTGAGCATTGATGAGACATAAGATGATGTGTCATTATATGGAATCAGGATGTTTTATTCCCCAAACTAAACCATTATTTGCTTCCATAAGCTGGTGTAAGTGTTGCTGTGTGTAAGGGGAGAGGGGAAGGGCACGCTCTGGAGCTTCCCCTGAAACGCTGCACTCAGGATAAGGATGGTTTTCTCTCTCTTCTCTAAAATGTGAGTGTTGAAATTCTGTTGCATTTCTTAGTACAGCCTGGTGCAAAATAATCTCTGCTGGAAGCATTTTACACATTTTCATTCAGTAGGGAGTTTATCTGAGTTCAAAGTCCAGGCAGTCACATGGTCCTGTACGGAGCTGGAGACTTGATGTTCCTGTGCAGCCCTGAGGTTTGAAAAATAAGAAACAAAGGGTATGAGGGGAGAAGCAAGATCTGTCCACAGCTGCTCATAACCATATCCAGACAATTTGAACCTGTGCTGTGGTAGTGTAAGCTGCATCCACACTGCCTGGTCTCCAGCTCATTGAACACAAGAGGACATGGGATCTCCAGTGCCATTGGAGCACTGCTCCTGGCTCTGGAGTGAGACCCTGGTGCTCTGCACTCTGCCAAAGGGCCATAAACAGCAGCCAGCTTTTCTGTCCTCAGCTGGGAATGCTTCCTGCTTGAGCTCCTGTGAAAGTCAGACCTTCACAAAACCATTCCACCAGATTTGCCTCATGTGGTTTGTTTAGCCTCAAAGTGATTGAAATTATCACCTGTCTTAGTTTGCAATACAGGATGTGACCAAAAGCATGTATTCCATCACCATCTGTTGAAAACAGCTGGGGCAGTGATCCTTATCTCTGTGGGAGATATTTTCTGCTAATGGGCCATCTGATACAAACAGGTGGGACAGTGTTCTTTATCTTTTCCACAACCCATCCTTCCTCCAGGAAGATATCATCTGTTAATGGGCCATGGAGTCTCACTGCATGACTGATAAAATTCCATCATACCATGGGGAGATGCTCCAGCAAGGGGGAGGAGCCAAGCCTTTCCTACCTAGATAAAAACTGAGATCTGGAACACCAAGGCAGCCTTTTTCCACTGGATTCCAGAGGAAAACCAGACCTTTCCACATCATCACTGGACCTTTGGAGGAAAACTGCACCTTCTGCAGGAGCACTGCTCCAACTGAACCACATCTGTCACTGCAGGAGGATGCAGCCACCATTTAACGGGACTGCTAATAACACCTGCCTGACTGATGGGGTGTCAGGTTGTATTCTGACTCTTTCAGTGTTCTTTGGGTTTGTTCTCTGTAATACTGTATTTCTATTTTAATTTTCCTAGTAAAGAACTGTTATTCCTATTCCCATATCTTTGCCTGAGAGCCCCTTCATTTCAAAATTACAATAATTTGGAGGGAGAGGGTTTACATTATCCATTTAAAAAAGGGGCTCCTGCCTCTCTTGGCAGACACCTGTCTTTCAAACCAAGACATCACCTCACTTCCATAGATTTTTCCAGGGCTTCATTATCTTGATTGTTTCCCTTTTTTCTATGCCTAAAAAGAAATATTTTTCCCTTTTCTGTCTATTACGAGTAGAATTGAAACCCACAGAGTAGCAAGTAGTCTGTAAGGGGAATGACAAATAAAGACATTTACATGCCAGAGACAGGGTAACCAGGTTAAATTTTAGGACAGCAAATGTAATAAGGAAAAATTACAGAAATAACCCGGGATTTTAATTATTAAGAAAAAAAAAAAAATCCCATTCTATTGAGTATGGTCACACCAGAGAATATAGGTGGAGAAATATTTACATATTAATTATAAAGTGTTATCAGGATGTTTTGTTTGTATAACAATTGGACAGATTTCCTCTTGTCCTAAGAAAGAGACAGAGAACTTGCCAAGAGCCTGCATATAGAGGTCAAATATATAGAGGAAGAAAATGAAATTTTAGAGATGGAAGGAGAAGAGACCTTTCCTATATTGCACATAACATATATATTTCACACACACATACCTATATATAACATATATATATATAACATTCTGCTTCATCTTCTTTCTCTTTAAAATGAATATGATTCTTGGGACTCAAAGAAACATATTTAATTCCTAGAAAATATCTGTTCAGAAAATAATTTAAGATTTGGGGTCAAATTATTAGTATGCACACAGATTTGCCTCCATGCTGATCAGTGGAGCTTGGATGGGTTCCAGAAGCACAGCACCAGGGAAAGTTTTACCAATTACTGTCCTAAGTGCTATGAGACAGGCAGTAATGGTCATTTTAATTTTTGTGTGAACTATGGGCCTTCTATATGTAGAATATTGCACCAATGTCCAGTCCAAATCCAATCTCATTTCCACCTGTCTCCTTTCAGGCCCTTCTCTAGGAATGAGAGGAGCTGTGCTGGCAGAAAACCCACTGGAGTTGTGGCTCTGTTCACAGAGGAAACAGCAAATCCTGATTTGCAGTATGGTGCAGTCATTACACCTACCATCTCCTCCCTCCAGAGCAGCTGCCTGGTGATTCCTATCAAACTGAAAAATGCTGGCTGTATGTCAAGGAAAAAAAGAAGGCAGAGTTTGGTGTTCTTTGTGAACAGCCAGATTTGCTGGGGATGCTGTAAGCCTGGGCTCATCCAGGCTCCCAAACAACTCACATTTCTCTAGCTGGATACCCCATTTTCTTTCACTATGCATGGATCAATGTTTGCTAAATAACATGATTCAAGGTCTGCTATTTTCTAATAGAGTAAGACTTTTTATAGTGTAGGAAAATCTGCTTTCAATTGCCATTGTTGGGCATTACTTTAGTCAATGAAAACAAAGTGTGCTTGGGAAGCTGCCTAGAAGCCATGTGATTTCAGGGTATTGCTATTTCCCTTCTTAAGAGGAAGGAAAGCCAACTTTCTTCTTTTATGTCATGGTTGAATACAGTGATGTATCCAGTGTGGAGGAGGGGAATTCACTCCAGCTCCTGTGATATGTGTAGGGCAGCTCTATGTGCCCATTTTCAGGCATTTGGAGACTCCCAGACCCACCTGAGTTATGCAGCATCCATGGTGGGCAAGTCCTGCCCTGGAGCTGAGGGTCTGGCAGCCCCTGTTCTATGGCTGCTGCAGGTATGATCCTTATTTACATCAATATGGAATATGGGTTTAAGCTGCTTCAGGCTGCACAGGTGAAGGCAAGATATATTTCTTTTCCTAGATATACATGTTGTACTTGCTGTATGTTTGATTTAGTTAATGTTTTTTCCTCAGACAGTTTATTATATTTGGATGTTTTGGGATTTTCATTTTGCCTTGCTGCCTATGTACCAAAGACCAGACCAATGCTTTCCAGGTATTTCTCTGCTGCACAAGCTCCCCTTTCCAAGTGACTCTAAGTGATTATATCCCATTCCTTCATCCCTTCCATCCCTGGAAATGTCTAAGACCAGGTTGGATGGGGCTTGGAGCAATCTGGGATAGGGGAAGATGTCCCTGCAGGGGTGGAATGAGATGATCTTTAATGTCCTTTCCAACCCGTTTCATGATCCCAGGAAAGAACCCCTGTTTGCTGAGCAATAATATTCTATACTTCACTTGCCCCCTTCTACATTCCCTTTTGTATATTGACAAAGATATTGAATCACGAAGTGAAAACACTGCTCTAAAGTATTAAATTATTTTTTTAAAGTTACACTTGGCCTGTATAGATAATAATTATCCTATTATTAATTAGGAAAGGACACAGCTTTGTGAGGTTCCTCTTAATAGAAAACAGCAGCCCTGGGAAAAAAAATAGGCACACACACACATTTGCACATATATTGTACCCACCACCAGCCCCCTTATTATGAAGAAAACACCTGGTGGGAAAATTTATTTCTGTATCGGCCCTACCTGCAGGACCACCCACCTTCTTGATAGAGGAGGAATTTAGGATATGTGCCACCAAAGTTGCCTGAGCTTGGGAAGCTGCAATCTAGCTGTAACTGTGGCTGAAGCTTGGGGACTGCTGGCATTTTTCTGCTGGAAATTGGCTTAAGGGCAAGAAAGTAATTGCAGGAGCTAAATAGACTGTCAGAGAGTCACAGAATGGTTTTGGTTGGAAGGGACCTTAAAGGTCAGGTAGTTCCAACTGCCTGCCATGAGCAGGGAGTACTGAGATTCAGGGTTTCCTGCTCTGGCTCATGGCTGAAAGATGGAAGATTAAAACAAATGTATAGTCATAATCCATTATTTGAGAGCTATAATGGCCTTTTTGAGTTATCATTGTGTAGGTCCTCTCTCAGCTGTACTGGCACCTTTATTTGCAGTGAAAACATGACAAACTGGAAAAATTCCCTTTTGGTCTTCATTAAACATTTTTCAAGTTACCCTCTCCCCACTCTGCACTATTGCTGGCCTGAACACCTACATCAAAGGAGATTGTAAAACAATTCCTCAAATAATTGAGCAGGAAAAGGCAAAACAGTGACCTAGATGAGATGCTTTTCCAGCAGCACAATAAGCACAATAATGTCCTGAGAAGGGATTCTATAGTCCCTGATGTCTCCCTCCCCAGAGGCTAATTAAGTTTTGCTGTGGTGTAGATTCTCTTTTTTTAGCATACCTGTTTAATATCCATGTTTGATCTGGGTGGTGCATTTTGTTCTTGTATGAGCACAGAGACCAACAAAGATTAGAGAGGGCAGGTTAGCACAGGCAGAGGATTTGCTGCCATTGGATTATTCTTGGAGAGGGCTGCTCCTGGAACTAGTCATAACATGGACATGGTAGACATGTTTTCTTAAGACTTTTGATTAAACATGTAGGAACAAGTACATTAATGCCCTCTATGGTACATGCAGGGCATTCATTTAATGTATTTTTATGTTAATCAACATTTAATGATTTGAATATTCCTTTGGAATATTTTTTTCCATCCTTCTTGTCTACATACTATTGGAGGAACTGCTTTCCTAATGCCTCAGCTGCAGACTGAACCAGAGGAATCTGTCATTTGTCCACTGAGCAGGCTGAGAGCTGGCAACAAGGTTACAGGGAAGGCAATCCATGATGATTAAAGAAAAGGAGGTGGGAGAGGAGGAAGGAGACCCATCCTGTAATGGAGATGCAATTGGTGAGAGTGTTGTGGTGACACTGCCCTAGGAAAAGGCTGGACCTTCAAATTGGAGTTGAATTGCCTTGGAGGGCCAACACTATTCCCTGCTCTAGTCCTTCCTCCCCTCACTAAACCTTCAGTATCCAGGCTGTTTTAAGGGTTAGATAGTCTTATCTAGATCTGATTAGTGATGAGAGGCAAGTAAAAAGGTCACCTTTTCTTAAAAGGAAGAAATGAGTAAAGCTGAAAAAGAGGGGGAAATGCAAGACTGGAGTGTTATCCTGTATCACTGTCATAAAAACTCAAAAATATATCCCTGTCTGAACCCAATTATCAGCCTTGCCTGACTTCCCTGGAGATTTAACTCTTGGGTCTCTTCCAGAACTCAGCTATGATCTCAGATGCTTTGCATTTTGGTATTTAATCATAAGGAAATTAGCAAGTAATATACGGATTTTCAAATTAAAGCTCGAGGAGCAGTCTGATTGAGAATAGGAGGATTTAATGGCTGAAATCTTTGGATTAAATTTTGGCTTTCCAGGCACGTGTAAACAGACATTGTTTCTCAGGAAAAAAAGTAATGTCCATCAAAGTAATCTTGAAGGCTTGAGAGATGTGGTGATAGCTGCATTGTTAGAATTGCTTGTGGAAAGGGATTTGCAGTAAATCTCTTGGTGTTCAGATTAAACTGGACAATATCCTTATGAGTCTGCACGGCAGCTGTTGGGATTGCAGCCACAGAATTATCCACAACCATCCACTGGCTTTTCCAGGCCTCTGGTGGCTCAACTTGTTACTGAGTCCTGTGTTGTGTGAGTGCTGGAAATAACATCTTACCAGAGTCCTTGTGCACTTCTTTGCCAGTGATTCTCTGTTGGTGTCAACCTCTCTTTTTTGTAAGGCTTTGTTCTGGGGCTGCCAGGCCTGAATAGAGAGTAGGAAGTGACTCCAGCTGCTTTCCTCGTGCTGACATTCTGTGCCAAACAGGAATTGCTGAGCAAAGAACATCATTTCCCCAGAGAGGTTTGCTGGGGTAGCACAAAGGCAGTCTGGTGGTTTTTTCTTTAATTAGAAGTTCCTGCCAAATACTGTCATCAAGGGTTGGGGGGGAAGGGAGAGAGGGAAGAATACACAAAGTCTGGAGTCCACTTGGAAGAGCAAGAAGCCTGCCTGGGAGTTTAAGAGCAGTGCTTTCTCTACAGAACTCTTGCTTCTTAATTTATAACGTCTTATCCAGAAAAGACGGCTGGGATTTTTTTTTTCCTTCCCTCTTCCGTGGATCTTGGTTCTGACTGTTATTTCTCCAACAGAATTGGAGGGATTATGCAACTTTGCACTTGGTTTTGGACTCGCCAGTGGAACAAAAATAAGCAGAATTCCTTTTCTTAAGTGGGTGCCAAATTCTCAAGTGACACATCGTGCCACGTTGTGGTGATGAATGCACGGCTGGCTGCTTGCACGGCTGGAGCTTAAATTCTCAATTTTTCTTAAAAAAATGATAATAAGGTTGTGGCTTCTTTGCTGTCTTTTTGCTTTGCAAAGGAAAGGTTTAGAAAACAGTCCCTAAAGAATAATTGACATGTATTTGGGAGAAGAGGAAGATATGGAGCCATTTCACTTCTTGTTGCAGCTTTAATCCAGGATGAATCTGTAATAACTGAAACATACTGGGACCTGATGCTGTCTGGTGTGCTGGATGGGGAAAGCATTAGGTGGTTTATTCCATTCCTCAGTGCACTGGTGACCACTTTATTTGTACTTTTGTATTATTTTGTAATATTTGACTCTTTCTTGTGTTCTTGCTGGCGCTATTACCAAAGACTTGCCTTGCAGTTTGAATAGGCCTTTCTAGCAAGGAGGCCTCAGGTCAGAACTGATCTGTGGATGAAAGATTTTATGTTTAAATTTGTTTTTTTGAGGATGTTGCAAAATCTCTGTAATGCAGAAGGCAGATATGGGTACACCAGAATTGAAAAATTGCCTATCTAGTGCATATATATGTCCTGACAATTCAGCTGTGGACAAGTACAGGGTAACTTTACCAGATATGTTCCTCCATGGATCGCTCAGTGTTCATCTTATAACCCAAAGTGAAAGAATTTAATATTCCTTTGGCTTTTTGGTGTGTGGTTTGATGGTTTTTAATGTGTATTTTATAATTATCTAGGTTTTGATTTCCAGCTCATCTCCCTGAGCATAGTAACATGTTGCACAATTAATTTGCTGTTTATAGTATGTCCCTGAAAAGAGGCTCTTCCATCCTGTTTATTCCTGAGTTTCCAGCTGATCTCCACAGAACAAAACAGTGGCTTCTGTGCCAACTTTTGTTACAATTTTGCATAACAGTGTTCAACTTTGACCAATTTTGATGGTCTTGGGTTTTGTTGAGGAAGTCTTTCTGTAAAATTTCAGAAATATGTCATCCTAGTATAATGGATAGGGTTTGAGTTTGCTAAGTAAGTTGTCAGTAGGCTAGATGCTAGACCTGAATTTTCTCTAAAATTTTCCACTCTGTTAGCACCTATACAAGAGGATTTCCTCTTCACAAGGTTTTGGGTTTTATTTTGCTTTTTGGACTTTGTCTAATTCTTTGGTAAAGATCATCTGGAAGAGAACTGGGGGAACTGTCAAAACACAGGTTGTTTCCTGTCATTGTCTGGAGAATTGTGGGCTTCCATCTCCTTCCTGCCTTTTGTTCCTGGGTTGATAATGTTGTCTTTAAACAAGTTCAAACAAAAATAGACGTAATAGAGCTGGAAATAGAAACTAGTATCCTTAAATGAATGTCTTTGGTGCCTGAGCACAATGTGCCAATAATAATAATAAAGCCAGGTGATCCCAGAGGGGAGTGAAGTGTTTACAGCCTGTGGGTCTAATCCTGCCACCTTTCCCTTGCAAAGTGAATCTGCTGAAGTCACCAGCAGCACTTCAAGGAAGTGACAGATGGATGACAGCAGCAGCCAAGTAGCACGAGGGATTTCTTTTTAGCTGGAGTGTGCTGCTCCCAAAAATTCACAGCATTTTTAATAGGTGTTGATCATTTGTTGAAGTGAGTTGTGCTTTATTACTCTACATCTCAGTGGCACCAGTGGAAGGAGTGTTGGATGTTGGACTTGGATCCATTGTAAAATCTGTCCATGCACTGTAACATCACCTAAAGGTCACAGCGAGGGTTTATGCCCTGTCCTGGAACATCTGCAAGTAGGCAGGAATCTGTCTCAGAGCATGGCATGAAAATCAAAAGGCAGAACAGAGGTAAAACAAACAAGGGAAAGGATGTAGGGCAAAGTATGAAGGTAAATACCCACAAAAGAAAGTATTTATAGATCACTAGTGATATGCCTCAAAAAGGGCTGTGCATTTTTTAAACATCTGTTAGTAAAGGAAATATTGCTTCTGTCCCATTGTCATGAACTACAGATGCATTTCTGGCATCAGGATAAAGGTGCATCTCAAAGCTGGATGCATCATTTTGAAATGGGTTACCAAGGGTATAGTGTCAGTGTATGAAAGACAAAGCCTTTATCCTTGGGGAGCTTCTGGTAAGCATTGATCTGTGAGTAGAAGCACCAGTAGAGATGAAAAGCTTCTAAAATGAAAATAAGGAGAGTCAAAAAGTGAGATTGAGTTTTGAGGAGTCTTAAAAGTGAGTATGATAAAGGAAGTCTAAATGCTGCTTTTTTACAGGCCTGATGAGTAGGAATGTGAGCTTTGGAAAGCTTGGAGTCTGCAGTAAGTAGAAGACAAGAATCTCAGGAGCAGAAAGGGAAAAAATGGGAGTTGACTTATGCTGATAAAGGCATTTGTGCCTCCCCAAGAAAAATAGGCCACTTCCAAAAACATGTTTAACACTCATATATTAAACCAGAGTGCCACTGTATGTGTGGCTGGCACGGTATCTGATGGACATGACTGAGCCTCTTCCTTATCCATGTTGTGAATTTACTCAATTGTTGCATTTCACGAGAGAGAGAACATAATGAACATTAGAAGTAAATGTGTTGCTGTCTGCAGTTCAAAACTGCCTTTGTCTTGCTTTCAAACAGTTACATAATTTCTTCTCCAAGGGGGAAACTTGCTGTAGAGTTTTTAGATGATGAAAGAACAACTCCCCCGAGGAAGATTAATGGAAGCTGAAGAAGGCAAGTCACTGTTGTACAGGCTTCTGTATGTGATTGAAGAATATTTTAGAGATGGAGGAGGTAAAATCAATCAAAGAAAAAAGTAACTCAAAACCCCCAAACTCCAGTCTCCCCAAAGCTGGATTTTATTGCTTTACACTCAAAAGATATAATTTCTAATTTAGAGATTCCTGTGTTCAAAGCTGAAGTAGTTAGTAAAGCCCAAAATTTTGTTTGAGGAGTATGTATGATGAAAAAACATGATGTGATTGCAGAGGGACCACTATATCTATTTCTAGAGTTATCTGTTACATATTTACATAAACATATTTGTTTATGATTGTCTTGTTTGTGGCTCCTCCCTGCTCAAAAGGAAGCTGTGGAGAAGCTTTCTGATTTAATAGGAGTCTGATTTAATATGGCCTCCTGGGCACTGTAGAAGGTGTATAAAATCTTTGTAGGATTCAGTGAAGTCAAATGGAATGAATTTAGCATTAAAAACTAGACCTGTAGAAAAGACGAATTGTTGCTTCCCTTCAATTATTTCCCTTTTAGGCCAGTGAGGAGGAGAAAAAAGATGACAACTCCGGCTTACTATTGCCTGAGGGCTGAGAAAACTTTTGGGTCGGTAAAAAGCTTGCAAGACTTTGTTTTAAATCTGGCTGAGAAAATTGTCCATGATGTGTAACCATCTCCAGCATCCAGAAGATCTCTCTGATATGACAGGCATTCAGCAGGCTCCTTAAATCAGGGTCTATCCTGAAACATGTCCCACACTAAAGGAGGGGACACAAAAAAAAAAAAGCAAATAACATAAACTATGATAAGATTACAAGGATTTATTATTAATTGATGCCTGTTATTTTATTCTTAGAGGTCAAGAAAATGCAAGTGTTAGGATTTTTTGTAGGAACAGCATTTAAATTCAAACTCTTCATTTACCCATTGTGGACACTAAGTGTGTGCACGGAGGGAGTGAGTCAAACCGAAGACATGCTGCCATCTGATTATAACCCAATGGGTGGGAGGGACAAAGTCCTTGGGCTTTGAACTAGTTAGATATAAATACAGAGCTCACTGGAAAAGGTCTGCTCAGGGGGACAGGGGGCCCCAGACAGAAGGGGAAGTAGTCCCAGTATCCTAAATAAAAAACACTCCAATATCATTAATAAGCCCAGAGTGTTCTGGGGAGTGCTTGGATTAAAGGATACTGGAGTGATACAAGCTTCTAGGGCAGGAAATAGTTCTCTTTTAAGAGGAAAAATGAAGAAGACTCTGTGCCAGAATTAGGAGATGAAGATCCTTATAACCAACAGAGATTTATCCTGTTTAAACATACTGTAATAGGGCCATAAAGGGCATATGTGTAGTATATCTGTAATCAAAGCAAAATGAAACTGGGCAGAAGAGAAGTTTTGAGAACTCCTTTAATCAAACAGTTAAATTTCTTATTCTGCAAACTGAAGCTTGCTCGAAAAGAATAGGAACCATGACAAGTAATTTGGGAATGAGGGGGAGGATTGAGTACTTACTAGTCAATAATATAAATGATAAATTTGTAAATGTACTGAAAGTAAGAAGCTTCTTATGGAGAATCTTCTTGTGGAAACAAGAGAGCAGTGAGGGAAAATCAGCATTGTGCTAAATCTACCAATACATGTTTGTGCAATGGCCGATTAATTATTATACCTGACTTAGGTGCAGGAAAAGAGATCTGAAACACAGTGAAGACAATCTTTCAAGTAACGATATGAGAGCCATTTGATTTATATTATATGTGACATGAAGATTTGGCTTAGGCATTTTGATATGTTGTGTTATGGCACTGTTGTGTTTTTGTACACTTGAAGTATGTATTGCTGGATATATTAGCCTTCTGTTCTCAGTCTTCCATAACTTTTTGTTGGAGAAGGCAGGGATAATTTATATTAGTTCTGCGTAGGCACTGAGGTTGATTCAGGTGCCATGACAATGGAATCGATGTCAGGAGAGTTACCCATAGTCAAATTTGTAATTGAGCAGTGCCTTTTTATATGATTAAACTCTTTGCAGAGAGTTTTAAAATTGTTCAAGTAAGGCCCTTGGCCTCTGCTCAAAGGTGAACTTTTTGGAAAGTTTGAGTGAAAACATTTCATCCATGTGTGAATATGAGGAGAGTGGAAAACTATTTTTCCCCTCCATAAAGACTTTTTGCTGCCTTCTTTTGAACAGCTCTGCAGTGTGAGTAGTTGAGGCCTGTGGGCTAAAATTTGGCATTGAAATAGCCATAACTATGAAGTGCCTTAGTTTTGGCTTTGATTTGACTGAGTTGTGAGTCTCAGAAAACAATGTTCTCAGCATGCACTCCAGGGTGTTGTTTCTTCCTTCAAAGCCGGTGAAATGTGCAGCAGAGAGGATTTACTGTGAGCAACTGAGGAGCTCTGCAGCACAAAATTAGAGAAAGATGCTGCTCTGAAGCTGCAGGGTCATGTGGGCATGGAACAGGAACAAGAGACCTCTCAAAGCTCTTAGGGTTTACGAAAAGTTTCTGGGTGTTTTGTGATCCATGAAACTGAAAGTCTAGGAATTGTGAGTGCCAGGACTTGCAGTCTCTGCTCCTGCAGGGCACTTCCAAGGACTGCAGGGAGTGAGCAGGGATAAGGTGTGGGTGAGTAGGGATAGGGCTAAGCCCAGACTCGGGCACACGGGCACTACTTGCACTCCTCTGGAGGCAGAGGCTCAGGGAATACAATACACTGCTGTACAATACTCCCCACGACATAGCAGGGGTGCACTTTCCCAGCAATGTGCCCCTGGTTTTACATGCAGGATTGCTTTGAAGGCTTTCCCAATGGGAGTTCAGGGACTTGCTGTTCCTGAAGGAGATATGCCCCCCAGATCTGAGATTATGTCCCTTTGGACAGCACAGCCTGTGAAACAGTGCATGCCTATCTAATTGCAATCACATGTGAAATCAGAGGGCCAGGGATGGCTGGATGTGCTTCCTTAACTACATAATTTTTTGACTTAGCATAGTTAATTATGCAGCCTTATGAATCATTAATTTAGTTTTATGTATGGGAGCTCTGATGTATTTCCTCTGGCATTTTACAATGAAGCTGGTTAATATTTGCAATTACTTGAAGGCTTCTGTTTAGTTCTGGTGTCCAGGAAGACAGATTATCATGGACTTGGGTGTCTGGTTCTTTACTGAGCTGCAATGGCATTATCATGTCTTTCAGAGTGAGGGGGGAGCAGTGTTCTCCCTTTTGGACAGGAGCAAGGCTTGCAAAGGTTGCAGACAGTCAAAAAGCAGGCATACATGTGTAATGTAGCATTTTGTTTGCTTTAATTAGTTAGTAGTTTTTAATTTAAATTCAGTGTTTGTTTCTAACAACTTTTCTGACTGGCTGATGTGTAATGATAGTGTATCTCAGTCATTTAAAGAATATATATATCCAATATATATAACCAGATGAGGCAGATGGAAGACCTGGCTCACCTCTGCTCCCTTCTGCATCAGCTCACAGCACGTGCAGAGCATTGCCCGTGCTGATGGAAATGTGAGGTATGTGCCTGTGAGGTGCTTTGTGCCATAAAGGACCTTCAGGAGATTGCAGTGCACTGAATATAAAGCAGCTCTAAAGCAGCCCATGACAAACTAACTGTGTAATGGAGTGGGAACCTGGAACCTGGGTGTGCACAATGTAAAGGAACACTTCCAGGTGAATCCCCTGTAGTGTCTATAGTGAAGAGCTCTCTGCTGCTAAGCTACATGTCAGAGTGGGCTGTCAAAGAAACACAATATAAAACTTACTTGTGTCTGGATTTTTATAGTGTCTGAATTATCTAGCTTTTGTGGTTCACCTGCATATGATTTTTTTTTTTTTCGTTTCAGTCTCCAGAACTGTAGGCCACAGCACCTGTTAGTTATCAAATTGAGACCATGTGCCATAAACAGAAAGCAAGAACTAAGTATGGTTTAAAGAAACCAGATGAATAACAATTAATGAGATAGTCTTAATAGAAACAGTATTTATTTTCTTTTGTAGGCACTCACTTCAAAGGCATAATTCATTGCAGGGGTGTCTCTTTGGACAGGCTTTATTCTATATGATGGATTCTTGTATTTCCTATGGAATGAATAGAGTGTCTCATGGAATTTTATTTTTCAATTAACAGGTAATGCCCTTGAGGTGACATTGCTTTGGAGAATAAGGTAATACTATAAAAATGTTGACAACAAAGGCATGGTTATTAGAAGTGTCTTGCATAACCAACACACAACCAGTTCTGGCTCCCAGCCTACTCAAGCACCAAGGAGTGGAAATGGCTTGAGCTGGCACTGCCATTGAAAGGACCTTCTTGAAACCATGGCTTAACAGTGGTGTGGTTTTTCTCCCATCTCCCAGGGAACATCCTTGCCCACTGAAGGTGAGCAACATGCACACCTCAGATACATGGCTTTGTCCTTTTATGCTGTGTGATTTCTTTCCTGGAGAAGCTATCAGGGATCATTCTTACATCACCTTGTTGCTTTGTCCTTTTCCTTTGCTGTCCCAAGTATTTTCCATATTCGGGTATCTCTGACTTCTGTTTCCTCCTCTCCTCCTGTCAGGCCCCAAGCAGGGGCAGTCAGACAAGCTGTTCTTTATTTCCAGCTGCTTTATAGATCTTGTGCTTTGTCTTCCCATGCAGGCGTCTGTGTGCCAGCTGTAGCAACAGCTGAAACGCAGGGAAAATCATCACTCTGCCACTACCTTATTTCTCTGTGGACAGTCAGCCAGCTCTTGTTGGGCTGTAAGTGGTCAATGATCTGCAGTCTGAGAGATTTCCAGACCACAAAGTATTTTCTTATATAAGATTTCACTGTGAGAAGTGTAAAGTGGCATTCACAAGTGGATTTGTGCTTTTCTCTTGTTGCGAGTGGGAGGGAATGTGTTCTTAGATGTATTAGAGGAACAATTCTGCTTCACTAAAAAGGGCAGGCACAGGGCTTGATTATGGCAGGAATGTAGTTATTGCATGTGAACATGATTTGGAAAGAACCAAATGTTTAACACGGTGTTGACGGCATGGTTCATTGGTGCAGATCAGTTTTGTGATTAAAGTCTGCTAAAAGTGCAACCTAGCAGTTCTACTAAACTGAGTTGTAGACTCTTCTTTCTCCTTTTCAGGCTTCCTTCTGTCCTTGAAATCTTTACAGAACGTATTTTAGATTAATCAGAGCTTGGTTGGTCTTCATGTTTACCTGTGCATTCAGCTCTGTCTCTGGGTCTTAAATAAGTGGTTGTATGCTATATAATGGATTTTAAATCTAATTAAGTGTTACATATGCTTTTTCTCTTTTCCAATATTAAATAATCAGTGTTTGCATATATACGGCAGATTTTAGGGGCCTTGAAATATCCTTTTCCCAAGGCAGACAGTTATCAATAGAATGTCTGATTACTGCCCCTTCTGTAACCTTTCACTGTGACATGATTGGACTCAGTGATCTTAGAGATCGTTTCCAATCTAAACAATTCAATGGTTCTAAAGTCTGGGCACTGTACCTCCCTAAAAATAATCTGTGAAGAGAATCTAACTTTGTGCAAGACTAATGTCAAATCCAATGAATAAAAATGATATCTTTCTGCTGTTTGCTAAACTGCATGAGGTCATATGCTGCTCCTACCCGCTGGAGGTTCTCTCTGTCACTTGGCAGTGGCCAAGAGGATTCAGAAACATCATTTCTGAGAGGGCAAGTGCTCTGCCTTGAAAGTCCTGAGCTTGTCTGTCCATGAGATGTTCTGTAAGGATCAAGTCTGAAACATGTGATTCAAAAGAAGTTACATTGAACATGATCACACAAAAAAAGCTTTTATTTCAGAGTAATTTTTTGGCTTTGGTGTTGTATTTCGTGTGGCTGGATATGCATTTGCATATACTGGTATGTTGGCCCTGTTCAATGGCAATTTGCTCTGCAGGTACTCACACACCTGCTGGGCTGGCCACGAGGGATTGAACACACACGCCACTTTCTGCACATTAAAATTACGATGTGGAAGAGCGGTTTGCAAAATCTAAAGCATTCAGAATGCTCTTTGCAGTTTTACAGGAGAAGCCACAGGACTTTAAGAAATCTACACTTCGATTTGTAGGTGCAGGTTATTGATTGTTTATTCCAGATCACTTCAGGATCACACATGTAAACTAACAGCACAGCCTGGGAAGTGATCAGATCAGGGCACCTGTGACCACACAGCTCAGTCCTGGTTTTGTAGCTGAAAATAATATTCCTTGCTTCTGTATAGTTCCTCGTGTTAAGAGGTAGAAGTGCTGACAGCCCCCGAAGCCTGCAATGCTCCTCAGGTCATCGGTACTAAAAGTGGTGAAAATAAAAACAGGAACATGCTGGAGGTTAGTGTGGGGCTTTGGGAGGTCTGTTTCAATTCTTAGCACTTTCCTTGCCTTGCATGGAAATTTGTGCACTTGAATCATCCCTATTGTAAGTCCCAAAGAGTAGGTAACTAAAGACAGCTCAGGAGGCTATGAAGTTAGTGGGGTTTTTAGGGTATCTTGAGATCGTCGTGTCAGCAGGCAGGTGCCTACAGCTAGAGCATCCAGAGAGGCGCTCATGGGGGCTTCTTTGAGAGCGACATAGAATAAAAGTGAGGACAGTGTCGGCGATTGCCGGGCAGGGCTTAGTAAAGCATTTAACTTCCTTACTTCCCAACTGGCAGAAGTAAGTTTTTAAAGCTAAGCACAGCTTAAAATTCCTTCCTTACAGCAGTCCGAACACCTGACCCACGGTCGCCTCTGCTCCTCTCCGCCCTGCCCGGGCACCGGCAGAGTAGAGAAGGGAGGGAAGGGAAGGAGGGAAAGAGAAGCGAGACCAAGAGGAGGCGCTTCCCTGGGAACCGGGCAGGACGCGGCCGCCGCAAGCGGTGACGAGCGGGCACTGCCCAGGGCAGAGCGGTGCTCCGAGCGGGCACTGCCGGGGCAGAGCGGGCACTGCCCGGGGCAGAGCGGGCACTGATAGTCGCACTCCTCCGAGCGGGGCTGCGGCCGTAAACAGGAAACCCTGCGCGGGCCGGGCCGAGGCGGCGCCAGGCACGGCCGCCTCCCCCTGTCCGTCCGTCCGTCCCTCCCCCGGCCCGTCCCTCCCGCTCAGCCCAGGGGCCGCTCGGCTCGGCCCGGCCCGCGGCGGGCGCAGCGCGGCGCGTCCGACCAGGCGCCCGGGAATCCACCGAGGATGAAACTGCTGTGGAGAGCGAAAATGGTAACCGGCTGTCCCGTCCCCTGCCCTGCCGCGGCCCCGCTGCCCAGCGATGCTCAGTGCCAGCGATACCGTGCCCGGTGCCGGACGATGCTGTGCCCGGTCCCGGCGATGCTGTGCCCGGTGCCAGGGGTGCCGTGTCCGATGCCAGATGCCTTGCCCAGCGATGCTGTGCCTGGTACCGGGATATGCCGTGGGCAGCGATGCCGTGCCCGGTTCCGAGCAGAGTCCCTACATCATACGTTCGCTGGAAATTCGGGAGACATTGCCCTCTGCTTTATTATCTCCAGCTTTTTATTTACGAGTTTTAACCGCTCTCTTCCCCCGCTCTCCTCCCCCGGGTCTAAAGCTGCTTGGGTTTTTTTCTTGTTCTTGAAATAATAGGTTTTTGGAAGAGCAAATCACAAGCGCTTTAGATCCCTCCTTCTCAAGAGAATTGAAATGTCGCTTTTTTTTTAAATGCTCTGTAGCTTCAAAGATTCAAGGCTGCCGAAGTAGTTAATCAGTTTTAAAAGTGCGAATCCTTTCCTAAATGAAAGGCCAAAGAGATTAATTGCTGTAGAAAAGGGGAGAGGAAAGAGACGACTGCTAATCAAAACCAAACTCTTTCCTTTATGCAACTATTTAAAATATGTGCTAGTCTGGGAAAAACAGTTAAATAGGAAGTTAGGGTACCTCGATACCACAGGAAAGGACAGCTTGCCAAGAATATCTCGAGTGTTCCCTCAACCTAAGGGTATCCTGGATTGCTTTGATTGTTGTGTTTACTTTGTGCTGCCCATCTCCTCTGCTCTGCCTGGAGCAGCAGAGCACCTGGGATAGATTGCGGTCAGCATAAGGGGGAGAACGGTCCTTTTCATCTTATTTTTCTTTCTCCTTTTCCTGGCAGACCACATTTCAGGATGGGGGTGAAGAGGTAGAAGATGGAGCTGTCTACAATGTCACCCTTAAAAAAGTGCAGATTCAGCAGGCTGCCAACAAAGGAGCAAGGTGGCTGGGGGTAAGTGAGGCTAGCACGGGGGAATTGGGGAGGGCTGCTCATGGACTTCGGAGCCGTCTCCAGGGAGCTGAATTCCACAGGAATTGTTACAATA
Source organism: Acridotheres tristis (assembly GCA_037013685.1). NCBI lineage: Eukaryota > Metazoa > Chordata > Aves > Passeriformes > Sturnidae > Acridotheres > Acridotheres tristis. Next base: position 24,772,750 of record CM072895.1, read on the forward strand.
TTAACTTGTAGCACTGACTGCTCTCACTAGTCAAAAAAAAACCAACAAAAAAACCAAACACTGAACTAGTCTGCCTGGGTCATCTGAAATAACATTCTCCTTGTGTTGACTTTTCCTCTTTTCTTGACCTGTAAAAACACGGCCAGCTGTGGCCACGTATCAGGTGATTCTTGGTGCAGAAATAAGGATCTTAGTTTATGGCCCGAAAAGCTGAACATTTAACAGTTATTTCAGACTCGTTATGGCTTGTTTCTGCTGTTAGGTACCTATCTCAGGTTGCCAAACAAATAGTTATGTTATTTTGACTGGTGAAAGTCCCTCAAAGTCAGCAGAACTTCCTCTGAACTCTAAGGGAATATTGGTTTGGGTCTTATTTCTGTATTGCTTTCTTAGCTAGATGAGAAATTAATTGCGTTTCTGCAAGAATTACAGCAATGCACTGTTTTTCAAAGCACGAAGGCTTTAATAATAAGTAAAATGACTTTAAATGCACACAATTGATTTGACATGCTGCTGAGTGCCTTCACCTTTATCAGGCCAAGTCCCCAGTTGATAAAAAATGTCCTCACTTCATTGGAAGCAGTGCAGCTGTGGCAGTTTGGGCTAGGTCTGCAGGAAATACCTATAACTTTCATAGTATTTTCTTGTGTTTATTTTTTTTTTCTTTGGGATCAAAGGCAGTAGTATAAGAAGTTGGCTTGATGTAGTATCCATGTTGGTATTTTAAAGGCTTTTAAAACAGCCCTGAGATTTATGTCCAGTCATTTTCTTGTGAAGCTCCTGTGACATGAAGCAATACAGCAGAGCTGAAACAAGAGTCTGGAAAAATAAGCAAATTCTGTCCTGCATACAGATAGTGCTTAGAGTCTCCCCTTCCCATGTTTCCAAGAAGTACACAGAGTACTAATCAGAACAGATAATTTGAAATCTGCTTCCTTTGAGTGGCAGATTTCCCATTTCTACCTCCTGTTTTTACCAGGAAAAATACTACCAAATATATTTGAGCTCCTGCAACTTTCTCAGCTGGTTTTGTGTAAGAGGTGAAAATGATTTTGAACGTGTCTTTCCCATAAACATAGTTTAGAAAAATAGAAATTTTTTCCTGCTTGGGCTGTGTTGTTCCTTCTAATAGAAGGAGTTTGCCAGGCCTAGGTCCTATTCTCAAAGGAAGGGAACATGTATTTTTTTGTGGTTGTCCCCACAGCTGATGCTGCCCATCCCAATAGGAGAACCGGGGACTGCAAGGTCAGGGCAGTGACTCTCAGGTTCCTGTGGCTGTTGTTATTTTTTTCAGGTTAGAATGTTTGTGGGGAGGGAGACAATGTGTCAGAAATCCACACCTGTTCCGGGCATAAATCTGTGACTTCGGCTTGCAGTCTGGCCTCTTTCATGAGCAAAAAAACCAAATCTTACTTGTATTATTTAAAAATATTTTGGAACATATGGGCTATTTGTTTCCCTTCAGCTCTTCAGAACATAAAGTATTTTAAGCTCTTCTTGTGATCTTGTTTTATTAATGGCTTTTTTGTGGTCCTGAAATCAATAAATAGCCTCTAACCCAGGGCATTATTTATGAAGAGTCATCCCTGCCCCCAGCAATTTGGCTTTGAAAAGCCAGATTGTCTCTTTTAGAACAGTCATCAGGTGACTTTTATTATTTTTTTTTTAATCTGGAGTTTATAAGGGTTTATGATTTTTTTCTATGCTTTGAAACTCATTAACACTAAATTGGAAAGGTGTTGGATTTAGCAATGTTGGTGTTAATATTTTTGATGGTGCTCTAAGTCAGGCTTAGGTTGAAGACTCAAGGTCAACAACCTATTTGTACATCAGCAAGTATTGAGCCTTCACAGTAACAAACATAGTAACTCTTATTGATCATATGCATGCCTGGATTTACTTTTTTAAAAACTTTTTCTCAGTGTCAGTTTGTGTCCTGTAAAAGTCCATTTACCAATATGACCCCTTCTGACGCACTGAGCTTCTCCTGGTGTGTTGTGGCAGGTCAAGTCTAATAAACCTTCCTTTAAATTCTCCATCCTAAGAACCCATCCAGGGTCACTGAATGGTTGGCCCTGTAATGAGAGAATGGGTTGTTTAAAGGCCAATCATAAGATTCCAACTAAAGCACCATAAACACTTGCCTACTGAAATACAGAAATGTCTTTCTTGTGTTTCAAACTTCTACAACTAACAAAAGGAAAAGAGAAACAGGCTGCAACTTAAGCAGGCATCAGCAGTTCTGAAACTTTCAGAAATGTGAAGCTTTTGGATAACCACTGAATTTCTTAGCTTTAAATTTAATATTAGACATCAAAGGATGCCAATAATAGCCACTGCTTTTGTCACCACATACTTAGTCACTAAATATTTAGTGAAGCTTGAAACTTTAAGCACTAGTGTATTAGGGAATATTAAAAGCTCTAGTGGGAGCTCAGTATTGTTAGAGATGCTGCACTAAATCACTGTTTTGACTTAAAAGAATGTGCAGACATGGTATTTAAACAGGATTGTCTGTACATATGTCTTAGCTGATAATTGGTGTCAAAGCTTCGAAAGTCATGTGTACCTTCTAGAAATATTGAGAGAGAATTCCTCCCAAACACTATGGATTCAACCAGAGAAAGCATGAATGCTTTTTTTTTTAAATAAAGTGGGTTTTGGTCTCTCCAGGATAGATTTTGAGCTACAGAACAAGCTACAGAAGCCATGGAAGCTGAGATACATGGCCTGACATCTTTGTGAGAGAGAAGGATAGAGAAGTAGAGATTTGTACATATGGAGAGCACATACTCAGAAGAGGAGATGAAGAGGATTTGGGGTGGACAGTCATCATCAGTTTGAATGGCATTATGTCAGGCTAGAGAAAAAGGCATATTGGTAACTGGAAGGGAAGGTTTAGGAGTGCAGCGAGGTTAGATGATGTGGTTAGAAAGAGAATGTTGTGTTTTAAAACTTTATTTTCAGAAAGAGCCTGAAAAATGGGATTCAGCTTTCCTCTGAGGATGTGAATGCAGCCCACAGGGAGGCTGGATGTCAAAGAAGATGGTGCTATTGTCCGTGAAGAAAAGGCACCAAAGCATAAGAGACAAATGCTCTGGGGGAGCTTTGATCTTGAAATGACAGCCAGGTACCTGTGAAACGAAACAGAGACGAGTTGAGTCATACTGTAGCCAGAAGTAGTTAAGAACAGCCAAACAGTGGATGTAAAAGTAGATCAGCCCCTAAATACCTGAATTTCTGTGGCCAGGAGCAATATGCTGACACTGCAATGGAATGGCACGGGGAGGTGAGCTCCAGCTGGTGATCTATGGGAAACTGAACAGTCGAAGGAAGAGAACGGGAAAAGCAGCGAGTGGAGAAGTAAGGGGGGAACTGGAGGAGCTGGAAGAGTGGTGCAAGAAGAATAGAAGCATGGGTGCGGTGCAGGCGGGTATAGGACAAGATTGCTAAAATAAAAGCAAACGAGGTTTTTAAATGCTGTGAAGTGACTATTGTCGAGCCCCCTGGTAAGCAGCTGGAGTGCTTTATCTCCCCCTTCCAGGAGTTAGGGAGGGATGGGCCACAGCTGTCCAGCCCTGGGAGAGGAGGGAATGGTGAGGAACAAACCCCTTAGACAGGAGGGGCTCTGAATATCTGCAGATGTCTTTCTTATCAGAGGCCTTCATCTGGGAAGGAGTGAGGAAGAGACCTGCAATGTGTGAGTATTTAGTGGGGCAGGTCACAGGAAATGCAGCCAGGAGCTGGAGGTCCCCAAGCCTCAGTGGTGATTCTCCACACCTGAAATGATTGCTGAGCTTTGAGAGTCCATCCTCACCGTCAAGTTTCTTGCTTTACTGATGGATGACAAGGACTCCTCTTCCTTTGAGTCTTAAATATCCAGATAACAGATAAATAGGCTGCTCACTTATAGCCAGGCTGCCTGGCTTCATTAGGCATGGATTACACATCTAGAGGAGATTTTAGAAACTTGGTTTTTGCTTTCTCTTTTTGGCTACAGCTGAACTTCTATCTCTGGGGTTTGTTCAGGCAGAGATGGATGCAAAATATAGCTTGTCTTAAAGTGTCTTTAATATTATACTGCTGGGTGTATAGCAAAACGTGTTCTTCCAAAATTGTCAATGAACTGCTGTTAGAAGGGTGCTTTTCAGTTCCTTAAAATGCTAAAAGGGGGAAAAGTAGGAAATCTATCACTTAATATTTGTGTGTTTTCTTAGCACTGCTATTATTTGATAATTACCTTTTCTGGGAATGTTGTGGTGTTTTAAAAATAAATTTTTAATTCTAAAAAATTGGTGGTTTTTTTTGTTTGTTTGTTTTTTTTTAATTTAGTGCGAGTGATTGCCTTGCATGTAAAACTGCATGTGACCACAAGCTTGGCTTCTAAACACTTCCACAGTCACATACATTGGCAGGAAGTTTTGTGCTGGAGAGTTCAGACAGAAGAACATTGCAGAAACTTGTGGCTAACTCATCTGTATCCCAGTTGGGGCCTGGGACATAACTATCTCTCTGACTTGATCAATATGTCAGAAAAGAAGCTTTAGTCTGGATTTCTTTCTTTCCAGCACAGACATCCTAACTATGGGTTGAGATTTAAGTGGTGCCTGGAATCATCAACATTTAGGAAGAAGCAAAACCTCACATTTTCTCTGAGCCTGCTCCTGCCCTCCCACATACCCTTTGGAGCCAGCTCTGTGATTTCTTTTTCATCTTACCCTTAGATCCCAGATGTTCTGGTCGAGTGTAGTTTCCTGTGGAAGCAGCAGGCAAGGGCTTGGCTGATCACTGTCCTTGCTGCAGCTTGCTGTTTTGTCTCTTGATTTAGAGCATGTGTTGGTCAATTTGGCTAAAGCAGACTCTTTAATCAGGTTCCCTCAGCCTGTCCTGCCTGCCCAGACCAAGGACAGGATGTAGTTCTGGCCGTGTATTTGGCAGAAGTAGAAAAGGAGCTCCCAAGGAGCTGACAGGCTTCCTGTGGAAACTGAGCTGTGCTGCTGTCCACTCCAAAGTCTCTGAGGAGCTATCTTAGAGAAGGAAAAAGGATGGGGTGTGCTCACATTGGTCTTGCATGGGGGAAGATGCCTGTTGGGTGCTGGAGACCCACAAAATAATGTATTCAGAGGGAACTGAATGATTTTACCTATAGACATGTACACAGTTATCCAAAAGAAAGCTTTGGCATCTCACTGAGCTTGTCTTTTGGTTTGGAGGAGGCTCTTTCCTCCTGTCCTTCCTTCAGTTGTGGGTGTAATAGTACCACGGTACTATTCATAGTCCTTATTAATGACTTCTCATGGAATATTTTTCTCTTCTCTTCCTGGTTTAGGCTCCAGGGATATCCTAAGTAGCAGTCTTGGATACAGTCATCAGCTGGTTAATAGAGGCTGTGTGTGCAACAGACACTCAAAAATGGAAACTGAGCCTATTAAGGGGTTTAAAAAGGAAGCCTGAAAGATTATTGTCCATTACTTTCCCAGTTCCAAATCCAAAATGCATAATTAGAAGGGTGACTGGCTTTGTAGCACAGTGTTATGTTCTCGAGTGCAAAACCTCTCACTCCAAGCTGCCAAAGTGTGACAGGGTGGCAGTGCTTTAATCCAGTGGTGTTACAGAGGCTGAGTTAGGGCTGGGATACCTTGGAATGGTCATGAGGAGCTAGGGAGAGACAGGGGCAGCCTCCCTTCCTGGAGGACAGGGACACTTTTTGCTAATGATTCTTGTATTAAGTGGAATAACAAGAGTTAAGGGAGCCTCTTGAGTAAAGTTGCTAGAGACTGTTCTGTTGCTGCACTGGTTGGGTGTATCTGCATTTTGGGTATCTCCCAGCCAGCCTGCTCATGGGCAAAACTTGCCCTTGGCATTTACCTGTGACATACAGGATTAGAATGACATCCTGTGCTGTAATTGCTTTTCCCTGGGAATTCCTCTGACAACCAGGATGACTGTTTTTTTAAAAAAATCTGCTATTTGGATGCTACAGGTTCTCCCTAAATTCCAGTGCCTTAAGTGTCTTGCTGCTGACATCACTGAATGTTATCTTGCTTGCTTTTTAAAGTAGTAAGTGAAAGAAATAACCCTCAAATTTTGCTTACTCTGCAAAGGAACTGGTGCTTTCTTTCTGAAAGCTAGATCTAGGTCACTTGTTGGGTTAAGGAAGAATTGGCAAGGAATGTGGCTATGTGTCATCAGAAGGCCTGTGAGATGCAGCACATGAACTGGACTGAGATGTTGTACAGAGAACAGCCCTGGAGAAACCATTAGTTTCACTGTTTGGGTTCTGATGCCTTCATTTAAGGAACAGGTTGAGGCATTTCAAGTACGTTAGTCACACTTGGATTTAAATTTAACCTTGCTAAAGCTAATTAAAAATACGTGTGTAAATGCATGCTTTGAACTTGCATCATTTACTACTGCTGTTTTTTAAACATATAATTTCCTTTAGCCAGCACTGTAAGGGGGTGCACCTGTGTGAAGAAGCCAGCACAAAGTAGCCAGATCATGGCTTAGTCCCTTGGAGAAACCCCTTGGAGGGTTATTTTGTGTACCAGGGGTAAATAAATGCTAGGTGTGGATCCTGCTCTTGCTTGTCTTTAGTAGTCACTGTGTAGTGTCTTGTAAAGCAGGAGCAAAAGGTGTGTGATGTCTTAGTGTTAATACCACATTAAGACAGTATCAGAGATTGTAAAAGATTATTCCTAAAGGGAATTGGAACCTCATTACTGAAGCATTGAGCAGCTCATCAGCCGTTGTCTCTGGGAAGGTGTCACGGTTTGCTCCTGCAGTCTCCCAAAAGTACTTTTGCCCTTGATTTACCCCAAAAAGCACTATGTTCAGTGGCCATACAAGCTCTTCAGAAGTGATTTGTAATTCTTCCTGGGTGGTACACTGGCATGTAGGGCTGAACTATAGAGTCTGTGTTAAGTTTTTATACCTTAGGAAATGAGAATTTTATTGATGTATGAGGATGTGTGTTTTAGTTTATTTATTTATTTATTTATTTTAAAATTTAAATAAAGTTTTAAAGCCAGAGTGAGGAATTATATGTTTTGGACATGGAAATCCATTTACTGTTTATGGAAATCCTTTTACCTTGGGCCAAACTGAATCATGCTAGTGCCTGAGTACTGTAGTTCAGTTTAGCACCATGCCACTAATCAATTAGTGACAATTTAGGGACTGCAAGGAAAGCAGAAACATATCCAAGTGAAGTGACAATGGTCTTACATTCTTACAGCACCTTTCACCCAAATAACTTTCAAAGCATGGCTGCAGATTTTCTCCAGACTATGTTGGATGTTGTAATGCAACACAGCACAAATGTAGGATTTGGGTAGGGATTCAAATTCAACCTCATTGCTGTGGCCTGGGTTTGGGAGATTCCCCTTTCGTTGGGGAGGTGGAAAAGAGATGGGGAAAAAGTGTTTCTGGGACAATGTGACTTCAAAAAGGCTGGGATTTTGAGGCTGCTGAAGGGTTTGAACCTTTAAAAAAAGTCGGGGGAGATGGATTAGCTGTCAGAGCTGCATGGCAATATTTATTTAATGGCTTCATAGTGTTATCACATATCTTCTTCATATGTGACACATGCAGCAAGGAGCAGCTGCTTAGCAAGGCACAGCAGCACATGGAAACAATTTAGGACCAGAAGTGAATTAATTAAAACCACCTAGGGAGAAGACCTGAACTTCTGAGAGTCCAGAGTTCTGTGGAAGCATTTGCCCCCATGCAACAGCAGTTGTGAAAGGAAGCTCAAGTATTAAGTTACAGCAAGGAACGGGGTAGTGAATTGAGGCTTAGAAAATACTGTTAAGGAGATGGCAGTAACTCCTCACTAGTTCCTGGTGCTTGTTCCCTCATCTCAAAGGTAGGAGAACTATAAAGGGATCCACAGGTGGAAAGGGATTTGGAGACGCCAAAAAGGTGAGGACTGTTACATTTGTGTCTTGGTGCAACTGGGGTTGATGGGAAAGTTTAATAATAAATCCTCACAGGACTGAGGCTCCATTCTGGCAATGAATAGGAGGATATAGGAAAAGCCTTCAAAACAGTGAATGAAGAAGGGCCATGTTATCTCCAGAGTGGTTTTGAAAGCAAGAGGGGAAAGTAATTAGTGATTTTACATTGTGTGTAATTAACCTGAAGGGGCTTGCTGCTGGCAGAAGTAATCGAGTCCAAGTCCATGAGGATTCAGAAAGGATCGAACATTTAAATAATGTGAGCAAATGCATGAGATTCAAAACACAAGACATTAATTTTTGTGATTTAGGGATAAAACAAGCATGTCCTGAAGCTGAGAACAGCCTTTTCCTTTAGACTTGTTATTCTGAATGTTAAGGGTGTTATTTCTTCACCTTCCTCTATAGCATCTGGCCATTGTTAGAGGAAGGAAAACCTCTTGTTCAGTTTAAAATGACAGTGATTATGTGCAGCTGTTTATAAAGTTCTGGTTTCAATTTATTTGCAGCAAACGTTTAACGAGGGAGAATAAGATTGAACAGAGGTACTTATCAAATGAATCTTGAGGACTTTAATGCCCAGGAGGTGTCAGGGCTGTATTGCCACATGGTCCAGGAGTTTGGTGTGGGTTGGTTTTCCAGCAGCCCTGCAACCTCCTCCTGGTTAAGGAGAACTCTGGGTGCTCAGATCTTGCTCTTTTTTATGTGTGTAAAGCAAAAATTTGCATCTGTGCAGTTTTAGACTTTTCAAAAGTAGGGATTGTGTGGGTTGCCCTTTGCTTTACCCCATTCTGCTTCACAATAGCTACTTTAAAAATGAGGCAGCTTGAAGCAGAACACGATACCCTGCATGTGGGCTCCTCAGACTTTTTTGTGTTTGCTTTTTGTTGTAACTTACAAGCATGGTACTGAAATATGTAATGTTCTACCTACTATAAGCCTTCAGGTCTTTTCTGGGACCTGTGTGCCACAGTGGGACCTCTGAGGGTAGGACTTTCAGCAGACTTTTTTTCTGGCCTCTCACATTTATCTCCGTTTAGTTGCATAAGCCATCTGTTGCACATCAGAGTGTAGCTCAACTTCAGCAGCTTTGGCAATCAAAATGAGATTTTGGCAACTCCACTTCAGGTGTGAAGCTCTGTGCCACTTTGCATGGTGACATTCACTAACCTTTTGATCTGCTGGATTGCAGACTGATGGAGTTCTGACTTTTTCCTCTGTGCCACCTCCATGGCTGTGCCACACGTGGCTATGACAGCAGCAACCAGTGCTGCCTCTGGGCCACAATGGCGCTAAGGAGGTGTAGGCATTTCAAGTGCTTTTGTGGAGTAATCTTGTTATTATAGTGTATTTAATCTATTTTTTCTCTTATATTCTTCCCACATTTTTGGTCTGAAAACAGTTTAAAGGATTATTTTCTTTCCTCCTCCCACCCCTTCATCTGCTTTATACTGCCTTTCTCACTATGAGACCCAACCTTTCTTCCAGTCAGTAGCTGTTTCTTCCTTTCTGGGGAGTCCACAGGCTCTTTGTGTAAGTAAAACAACATGTTTTTATTACTAAGTAGCATTTTAAGTGGCATTTTCCATTGAAAGATCTCAGAATGATTGAACAATAGGGAATGCTTTGAGATAGCCCTTGGGCTTTAACTGGAGACTTGTGGTATATCTCATCCAACTGCCAGATCCCAGTGGCTCCTTGTTAGTATCTGTAAATCCTAAAGCAGAAATAGACCATCATGTTAGAGGTAGCTAGGGTTTTTTTCCCTCCTAAATACAGTTTATGCCCCACACAAGCTTGCATGTGAGTAAATTGAGTTTCTGTTTTGACTCGAACGCAGAATGTCCTTCATTTGTTTAGAGGATTCCTGTGGATAGAGCTTGTCAGATGAGGTTTGTAACATTTCAGATATGTGTTGGTGTTGGGATGCAAACAAGTCAGTGCACCCATCTGGATTAGCTGTTGTCTTCAGTGCAAAAGAGATTAATTAACTAAATGCTTCTGAGGTGCATTTGAAACCTAGTTTAAATATTCCATGCAAATACAGCAAGAAAATTATTATGAAGATATACCTCTGCTTTTGTTTGCTTGGTTTGTAGCAATCTCTGGCTGTACTTCTGATGCATTTTGTGTTTCTTAGAGTAGAAGCCCTTTAGGGCAGGGCGGGTGTTTTGGATTGGAGATGGCAGCCATTGTGCTGCTGTTGGAAATGCCCCATGAGTAACAACAACGTGTTTCACTTGGAAGGCTGATCTTAGGCCTTTGCATTCCTCCCTTGGAGTGCTTCAGATTGATTCTGGCTGTGCTCAGGCTCCTGGCTCCCTGCAGTAGAGAAAATGTGAATGAACTCTTGCACACTTACTTAAAGCATGAGGCTTGCATTCTTCCTGCAAAAACAGGCACTTTGTTCAGGAAAACATCAGGTGGTCAGGGAGAACAGGACAGGGAAGAGCAGAGGTATGCTATTAATTCCTGGTGGCTAGTTAAACAACAACCCCCTCAAAAAAGAAGAAAAATCAAACCAATGCAGACAACTTCTGATTTATCTGGCTTCTCCCCTTTACTTGTAAGCTATACTTACTTTGCATTCTGACTCAATACTTCCACATAATTATGTGTTTTGATTTATGTCCATTGCCTAAGGATTTCAGTCCAAGTGCAATGCAGCATTCTTAAACCAAAACACAAATATCTGCAGAGGGTTCAGGCCAGCTCACACCGTTTGTGCTGGGGCAGAAGAGGAGGGTTCGTGACTGGTGCTGTAGTTAGGAGAACGCAGTAATTTGTGGAGGTGTGTGGTAGTTCAGTTGTCACATGCTTCTGTTGGTCCAGTGAAATACAGAATTTCTCCTGGAGAAAATACTTGTACAAGTGGGACAAGGATGTTGCCATTGCTTGCAGACACGTGTAGTCAAACACAGTCACTCCCTGGCTCTCTAGGGGGGTTTGTGTGCAGGAGGAGAACACCAGGAACATTTACTTCATCCCTGGGATATCTCGATAATATAGTAAAAATGCAGTTTGGCCTGGACTAATGCTAATATTTGTGGACTCTTTCAGCACGTAAATAAGTATTCAAGCTGGTAACACTTAATATTCGGAAACATTAGCTTCCTATTACTGCTTTTTCTGCTCAGACTCCACCCTGGAGAGGCCTCTTCGTTTCAAAACAAAGGGTAATAAAAAGCACAGCCATGGAAATGAAGTTTATAACGCAGTTTAGGTATGTTTTCATGCTATGGTCATAAAAGTGGTTACTGACTGCTAACCTATTTCTTCCAAAAGGCTTAGAAAATCTGGCATTAGATATTGCTCACAGTAATTATTATGAGACTTGTAACAGCGTTTTTTTGGTATTTGTTGTTCCACAAAAATACCTTGTTCCAAGTTCAGTTTACTTTAAAATATGAATCAGTCTTCTGCTAAGTATTTTCTCCTCTGTCAGAGGGTATTTCATCTCCCCTCACCTACATGTTTAATTTCCAGCTGTTCATACTACTACTAATTTATCTCTCTTGCCTTGTTGTTTACACTGGATACAGTGGCAGTTTACATGGATTTCATGACTCAGTATAAATTTAATTTCTGTGTACTACTTGAGCAAGCTTTTCAGTGTGAAAGGAGAGCCAACAATACAATTAGGATGAATAAAAGCATTTTGAGGTTATGTAATATGCATTTGTGCTACTATTATGAAACAGAATTATTACTTGTGGCATCCTTAAATCCATTTTTTATTTAGCACTGTTGCCTGCTGCCTCATACAGGACCTTCTTTGTTTCTACTGACTGAGCAGAAAGTGATGATGAGGTCCACAATTAATTTAAATTACATTTCTGGAAGGAGATAGAAAATAGAGTGACTTGTTACAGCACAAGTATTCTGTTGGTAGTCAAAAATCATGGTACCATATGAAATCTGTCTGACTGTGTTAGTGCTAATATCAATCATCCCCTCTTTTTGCTATGCTTGCTATTTATTTAAAAATGACAGCATATTTCAGCATTTTTCATGAAAGAAACAAAGGGCTTTGCTGACCACTGTTTCACAAACAACATTTAAATAATAGCTTTCCTCTGGCATTTCTTAGGGTAGGCATAGAGTTGACATTTTTAACATCAAGGTAGCTTAGAAATATTTTTATATATAAATACTGAATTTGCTGTGCAATGAGGTTAAACCTCTCAGTATTTGTGAGATAGCAGGTGCACTGTACCTATCCCTGTAATCTATAACCAGAATCACAAGAAGCTGTTTCAGGCTCAAGTGAAATGTTTGAGCTGTCTGCCACCTTTTATTCTTGTTTTCTTTGCTCAGCACCTCTTCTCCCTTATGGTTCCCAGTAATGGTTCCTGGGTGCTTTGGCACCTCCAGATTTCCAGGGCAGACTGGAAGCCATGGGAGTGTGGGGAAGGAGGAAGAGCAGTTAAGATAAAGGCTGTGAGCAGAAGCAGTAATTACTATTTCTGGGGCACAGGGGAGCTGCCTCAGCTGCCTTTACCTCCTTAGGAACCTTCTGTAATCCATACCTGGAAAAGCTGTTAGTAGTTTTCACAACTAATCACTGGCTTGCTTTATGCAAGTCCTGGGAGACTTTGTAGAGCTCTTCTCTCAAGGAGACACAGTGTAACACTTCCTTTGGCTTCAGATTTTTTAGAAAATGAGCTGATTGTACTGCCAAAATGGGCACTAAAACCCATTTCCTTGCCTTCATCCTGGTGCTCTGCTCACTTAGCTGTTCATTATTTCGAATGTTTATTTACTGCTTGGTTTGGGGATTGGACATTTTGGTGTTTCTGGGCACTGAAAAGAGGAGGATACTGAATTTAACGAATAATTTTCTTCTAATACAGAAGGGCTTTGGGAAGATACTTAGTACGGGACACATTGATTTACTTGATTATAAGAGTGTTTGTAGTAAATGTCATTTGATGACAGCTATTCCTCCAACAATGTAAGATGCACATGACTAAGAGTCTTACCTGACTTACTGGTTTCTTTTTCTTGCTTTTCAGTTTTAAATTAGGAACTTGCTAAGCTTCAGTGTCCAATCAAAACCACCACAAGGAATATTTAATAATACAAGTTATGAAAATAATACATCCCTGGCAGGCCTAAGAGTGTTTCGGTGAACTGCAGATCTGGGAAGCACGACAAACAAAAAAGAAACATCAATGATCTGATGATTTGGGTTCAGTTAACCCCATGATGACACCAAATCACACAAGAGGAGAGACTGAGAGGCCTTGTCTTGGTTTTGTTAAAAGTCTTTCTAGCAAGAGAGGTGAGAGACAGGATGAGAGGGAGCATTTGTAGGTGGAAAGTGATGGGAGGGTAAGTGCATAAATCGTACAAGGTAGAGATGGAGATCTGGAGCGGTTCAGGTGATTTTTCTTTAAAAACCTTGTATGCTGAACAGTGAACCTCCTGGATGACTTGATTCTCTGTGAATAATATGGCTACGTTCCTTTGCTGCACAGATGCTTCTGAGTGGGTAAATTCAGAGCAGGAGTTTCTATGTTCCCAAGGCTGGATAAGCACCAACATTTCTAAGAGCTGCACAATGCCATTTTAACCTAGCCCTCTTTGAAGATTCAATTTAGTAATGCACTTGTTAAAACTCCTTTAGATGCATGCAGGGAGAGAGAGGTGATTTGTGATTAGGCTTCTTTACTTTTGCTTTGATTTATGTAGAGCTGGTCCCACAAAATTCACCGATTTTCAAATGAGCCAGAATTTGCATCGCTTCCGAAGGTGTGAGAATGCACAGCTCAGCACCATGGAATGCCTCTTGTTTCTTATTTTCCCCAGAGTGGCTTTAAGTAGATGCAAGGTGTCCCAAGTGAAAAGGTTCAAACTGAGCAGCAGCATTTGTGTAAGAGGCTTTTTTTCCTCTTCTCTATTCCTCTCTAAATCTGCCCCGCAGCTTTTGTGAGTGTTTGCCAGCGCTTCGGACAGACACCAGCCAGGCTGTGAGCTCCGAGAGAAAACAAGAATGCCTTTTGTGTCATGATCGTGGAATTAATTGGTCCTGGAAACTCTGGGTCGCTGCCAAGAATGGGTATTTATGTGGCAAGAAAGGAAAGGAAAAGGGTGGAGCTTTGGAAATCCAGGAATCCCCCTCCTTTTCGGAGCTTAGCAAAGAGTTCATAAACTTATTTTGGCTTCTGAGTTTGGTGCAGTCAGTATGCAGAGTTCTGGTTTTGTGTGGGTGGTGTTATTTTATTTTGTGTTTATTTTTTGTTTGGTTTTGTTGTTTGTTTGTTTTTTAACAGTATCCAAAATGAGGAAATGAGAGTTCTGTGGAGAGAGTTCTGTGGAGAGAGTTCTGTGGAGAGCTCTGGCGTAATTTTATTTCATTTCATTTCCAAGCGCGCTGTAGGATAAAAGCATCTGCCTTTGCCAGCGCTGGCCACCCAGGCCCTGCAGTGCCAGGCAGGCTTTCCAAGGCTGGAATTCTTTTCCAGATGCGCCTTTTCCCCTGCAGGCCGTTTGCTGTGCCGGCAGCGGGGCCCACAGCGCTGAGGGCGGCACGGAGCGGCCTGGCCCGAAAACACTCACTTGTGACTCTGCCTGATAAGATTAGCCCAGGCGCTGCCGCCTGGCATTGTTTGGGCAAAATCGGCGCTTCCCAGAGGGATTTTTTTTTGTTCAAAGGTCATATGGTGGAGTTGGGAGTCAGCGCACATGAATGTCAGCTACTGTCTGTCTGTCTGTCCTGCACCCCGGCACGATCCCGCTTCCTCAGCTATAAACTCCATCAGGGCCTTTGTTGGAAAAATTGTTAATATGTTTGCGGTTGTTCTTTATCAAAATACTTGACTAAGACAATTAAATTTCATCTGTCTTGCTGTTTTCTTTAATGATGCGTGTCTGCATGTTAAATAACGGATATTTTAGATTTTTCTTCTCTTAGACTGACTCCATTAGAGTCCTCCAATGGGGTCCTTAGACTGACATTATGGATGCTTATATTTCTGGAGCTTTTTGAGTTCAGTCATTCCATGATATGATTTTCCCCCTATTTTTTTATTTTCCCCAAGGATGACTCTTAGATATTAAAGATATGTGTTGAAGAACCTGTGTGTAAGGAAGCAATGTGAAAAAAATAAAGTCACAAAGAACATCTAACTCCTACTTTCAGAAGGTTAAAGCAGACTTGTATTTAGACAAACAGTGAAAATCTTGATTAGAATGCCTTATTTTGAGTTAATGTACATGTTACTGCACTTCAGGCACTTTTTTTCCACCATAAGGTGCCTGTCCAGTAAGTTAATAAAAACAGAGTGGAAAACTCTCCATCTGGAAAAGCTGTAAGTTTCAAGGAAAGTGAAAAGCATTTAAAAATCTGTCAAAATTGGTAAAAATGCATTTAAAGTGTTAGCTAGATGCTCTTAAAAATAACTACAGAATTTCTGAATAAAACAAATCTTTAGTAGAGTGGTAATGTTTCAAATGACTGAGCCTGAAGAATATTTGCTATCTCCTTTTCTTATTGTTCATCCCAGTTGTTTTAGTACTATTCCCAGTCTATGTAATGAAAAACAATTAGATTGATTTCATTCCACGATTCTCACTTCCGGAATCTCAACAGATAATATTTACATTGGAAAAAACCTGCAGAGCAGTGGGGGTTTTTGGGTGAAAGCAATTGTTTCCAGTGATATTTCTAAAACAATGACTACAGTCCTGTATGGCTGTTTGGGTAGCAGCCTGGTTCTGTAGTGCTCAGAGTTTTAACTTTCCTTTTTATCTCGAGTCTCTAATCCCTCTTGCTAGGCTGTAGCACTGATTTAGGCAATGGTGGTGTTTATAGTTAATTTATATTCCCACTGGAGCTTAACAGGTAGTGTTTGGAGGAAGCTTTTCAGCCTGGATGTGTTTTGGTCTGCACGGAGCTCTCCTGTTTCAGCAAGAGCTGTGTATGTAGGTAATGTTTTGTGCTGTAGAGCTGTAAGATGATCACTTTAAAGACAGTGGGCCCCTCTGAAGGTACAGCATTGCCAAAGGTTAGTAAAGTTGTTGGAATTACACTACATTAGTACACACACAGCCTCAGAAAATAAGAATTTGCAAGGATATACCTCCATTTAATCTTTCTACATTTGCTTTTGAAAGATGTTGTCTATCTTGTAGGAAGCTACTTGCTCATCACTTACACTTGCAGATTATCAAGGTTATAATCTGTTGCCTGAAAAATCGAAGTGAGATTTTAGAAGACATAAATCAGACTATAAAATGCCATATCTGTTTGTTTATAGGACCAAGAAAATGTTACTAAAGCCCTGAAGTATTGAGGTCTCTGTTAGACTGCTGGAGATGGTGCTGAAGGAGACAAAGAGGAGCTAGAGAGCTTTTTTTTGTTCTTTAGATGCACAAAACAGTGCAAAACTGTTGTCATGTGTTGGTACCACTAACAGTGGTCACCCTGCACCCTGTCAGAAATTGCAAAGAGCTTTAGGAGCGTTTTTTCATGGCAGTGAATTGTGTTCCTCTGAGCAGAAAGCTCTAAAGCAAACATGAAAACTCCTTTGCCTTTGGGTAGCCTGGTTGTGTCAGTGAAGAGATGCCCTCTTGATTAAATCCAGACTGAGCAGTTTCCTGTTAGCATGAAACTCAGCCCACAAGGTCTTATTCTCAAAGCCTGTTATTGAGCTTGTCTGCCAAGTCCCTTTTCCTTTTACAGGCAGAATTGCTGAAATAATACAAATACAAGCAATCCCAAAACTCTCACAATGATTTCTAACAGTTTGATATTTTGCTGACAAAGTTTTAGATTTTTCAGAAGCTGGGTTGGTTTTGTTTTGCTTTGGTGGGATTTTTTGGGGGATTTGTTTCTTTTTAACATTTTCCAACATGATGTCTCGCGGAAGTTGTAATGTTGCAATTGATGGAAAATTTTGTGCGTGCATCAGTCTTGGAAGCAGATTCTGCCCTTGTTTTGAATATATTCACATGAGAGAATGAGAGGGTTTTATGTGCCCTGAGACAATATGCCCATTACAGTGTGAGTGGGGTAATCTGCTGGATCAAAAATTAAGAGTTAAATACAGTGGTGCAGACTTTCTTCCCTGGCTGAAAGTGGTTGTATTGTGTAACTAGTTATTTTCAAAAGTGTATCATAATTGTAAGATAAAGAGTTAGCAAGAAAATTGCATTTTTTAAATATGCAATCAGGTTTTGCTTAAGGGAAATTTGAATGTAAGAGAGCAACACAGTGGTGACAGCATATACCGTTAATAATGTTTCTGTAATGACAGTGTCATACATAATTCCAGGTACACTTTTAGTTCATTTTTATAATTAATATGTTTCCAGATGCACCTTGAAGTCAGATATATTACAAATTATACACCTTTTAAAAAGCTGTAAGATTCACAGAACAAAATGTAGCAAAATATTTCCCTGTGAGTCTGGGGTGTTTTTGCTTTTTAAAATACAGACAGTAATGTTGTATTTTAATGTTGCAGCGAGGGTTTGTTGCAGCTCATTAATGTGGGAAATGAGATAGCAGAGCTTTGTAAATAATACTAGAGACAGAACTTTAGAATTATATTGAAGACATCTATATTGTTTAAAACTGGAAAGGATGTCTATTAGAAACAATTCCAAAGCAGTGGAGGGTAGTGATGTAAATAGGAAGTGGGTGGGATATCTCTCCTTAATTATCTTATTAATAGATTATTTTTTTCCCTTTGTGTTTGGTCAGTATCCTGAGCCAGGGTTGGTAGTGATTGTCATTAACATGATCTCTTCATTCCCTCAGTATCAAGGTATTTGAGTAAATATTGGACGTTTTTGATTTATAATCCCATTTTTTATCCCATATACTTTGCAAAATAGGATTTAAACCAGTCACAAAAATGCTTTTCTGAACTGCCCTCTAAATAATGGTGCAATTTAAGGAAATGTTCTTTCAGACTCAAAGCAGGCTGTAAGCATTTAAAACAAATGGTGTTTAGAAAACATACCCACACACAGTCCCAAATCCTAGATTTATGGACAAACGTTGTGCCAAATGGAAACTCTAAGAGAAAATTGGAATGTTAGAATGCCTTGTTTGCAAGATGAGTTTGACAGCCTCCTAGCAAAAGTAGTTTGAAATGTTTTTGCACCAGTTATGTTCTGACCTTGGGTCCTGTGTGACACCCCAGAGTTGGTATTTTCAGCAAGGGAATCACAAGTGCCAGTGCTTAAGTTATGCTCGGTTTTCATGTTTATTCAGAAGTTAAATGAAACGCTGAATTATCACTTTTTTCCCTTCAGTAATATTACTCTTCGTGGGATAATGGATTGTCTTTTAGTTAATAATATGTGGTAGAATCATGATTTAACTTGATAGTGGTTGCATTGTAAAATGCTTTTTTGAACATGTTAGAGAAATATTTTAAAATAAAGTTATTTAAAAACTCCATTATTTGATACAATGTTTAGTGCTTAGAGAGCACCAAAAATTGACAAAATTATTTAGTAACTGGTGATGGCCAATTCCTGTACAAAGATAGGATTTAATCTGTGTCAGGGATCTGTCTCCTGCCTGATTTTTGCACTTTGTTTTTCTTTCCTTTTGTAGGGTGAAGGAGACCAGTTACCCCCAGAGCACACTGTCAGACAGTATGAAACATCCAAGATCAGAGCTATAAAAGCTGGAACTTTGGAGAAATTGGTGGAGAACCTTCTCACAGCTTTTGGAGATGCAGATTTTTCCTACATCAGCATCTTCCTTGCAACTTACAGGGCCTTTGCTTCTCCCAGGGCAGTGCTGGAACTTCTTCTAGACAGGTAAGAGCCACTGCTGTGCAATAGAAATGGACCCATCATTTCCACCACAGGGGAAAGGTGTCAGGAACTTCTTCCCTTGCTTCTAGTGGGCATGGATTTAATAACCTGTTGTCAAGAATACTGCAAAATCCAGAATTTCAGCATAAACATCCAGTCTATAAATGCATTGCTGCTCACATCTCAACACTCATCAAAGCGTGGATAAAGAAAGTGTGCCATGTTTGGCTGCTAAAGAACTCACCTGGAGCAACACAGCAAAATTAATACAAGTTTCCTCCCAACAAAACCCAACAGAATGCATGAGCTGCAAAGTCATACCTAGAATAGATTCCAAAATTTTGTTGGATACCAATATTTCAGACCTAGCTCTTCTGTTTGGGGGCTGCTGATTTGGAACAGGGAGTGTACAAACACAAGAAAGAATTTGCTCTCCTGTTCTATTATGAATATGCAGCCATGAATTTTTGCAGACAGCCCAAGAACTGCTAAATGTTGTAGGAATAGCTTCTATGGTCAGAACTCTTAAATCATGGCTATGGTGTCTGCATAAATGCTTGGCACATGCATTTATTTCTCACACTAAATTCTAACTGAGATACAGCTGGGTCAGGGGTGCTCTTATTTTGGGAGTCATATTTGTTGCACTTTCAGAATCTGTGATTCACAGAAATGGTTGCTCTGTCGTGAAGTAATCAGAGCAGAGAAGTGGCATAAGAACTCCTAGGGTTTAATTTTGACTCTCCCACTAGGTAGATAAAGAACAAGGCATGGATAAATTATCTGTGCTTTTCTATCTGAAAAGGACAATCCTGGCTGCTTTGTAGGAATGCTGTCTGGCTCAGTTAGTAAAGATAATAATAATAAGCTGACAGTCAGGTAAGCAGTCAGCTGAGAAAAGAGCAGCCATCCTGGAGAGCAGACTTGGTTACAGTTACATGACTGTTCTGTGCTTTATCTCTCAGTCCATCCCAATTCTGGTTCAGAATGTGAGAAATGATGAAAATTGGCAGTGGGCACGTACAAGAATATAAAAACATTGAGGTTCTAAGGAAGCTGGCTCTGCCTTCCTCCTCTCACACCAATTTAAAGAGGTGAAAATGTCTGGAAAGGGCAGGAAAACCCAGGAGAACTGTCTCTATAGAACAGAACTGTCTTTTCTGAGCCCAGTTTTGATCTTGCTGGCTTGTGTACCTCTCCAAGCAAGTTACAATACCCCCTTCAGAGGAACGGACTGCCTGATCCTGTCAGCATCATCCCCAGCCCTTTTTAATACATGACAGGATCCACAGGAGATCCTAGGAGGTTACCACTTCCTTCCCTTCCCACAAGTCATAGGAGTGTAATGCTTAAGAATCCATGGATGTGATGTTTCTCTTGGCTTTCTGTATATTAAGGATAATCTAGAATTCTATGGCTTGGGAGAAAATATAGATTAAACTTAAAAAAAATTAAACTTATAAAAGTTGGAGTGATTTACATGTAGCTGGGGAATAAGGACTTGTGAACAAAAGCAGATGTTATAAGGAAAAAAATTGAAAAAAGATGGATAGTAATTGATCTTAACCAGCTTGGTTTTAATTTCTAGATTAGTTGAGAATAAGTATCCTAGAGCCTGCATTTTTGCAACTTTATTTTTAGTGATTCTTGTTAATCATCAGGGTACAGAGTCTAAAGTGGGTGTCAGTGCATAACTTGTGTTTTGTTTTGTGTGCCAGTGAAGTAATAATGAAAAAGGCAATCTCTTAAAAAAAAAAAGGCAAAAAGGCAGCACAGTTTTGGCATTTGTTGTCAGTTTTAGTTTCACCTGAAGAGCTTGAGCCCTGTCTCTTATTCTTGGGGGTACAGCAGAGTTGTGGAGTCAGGGAACATTTAGAAGTGCTGAGCTCTTGTTTGGTCCAAGGGAGAACAGTGATATGATCAGATCAAAAAAGGCCCTTCCAGCTTTTTACAGGTGAGCAGCTACTTGGGGGAGAGGAGCAAGGAACAGCATCCACATCATTTGCAAGGTATTTTATTTTGTCGGGACAAACTGAAAAACTTCCTCCACAATGTATTTGTGGAAGCTGGATCACCCTCAAGCCAGTGCATGCAGTTTATGCTGGATTTTCTGTGGATACAGTGCTGCAGAATTGTCTGATGAATGTGTTAGACTTACACAAATCCAGCTTACACAAAAAGTCCTGAGACTCTTGGGAAAATGTCCTGGGAAATGTGCATATCCTGTACCCTAAGTGTGTGTGTGGAAACCTGTTGGTCACTGGGTGCTATCTGCAGAGTATCCTGTCCAAGCAGTGCACTGCTGACTGAATTTGGGGCAGGAAGCATTTATGGTGTCCAAAAGCAGGTGAGGTGCTCCTCCCTGAGTCAGGGAAGCAAATAAAAAAGCCGATGCTGTGCTTAAGAGAAACTCTCATTTTAGAAACAGTTTTAGAAATCTGGTTGTTGCATTTTTAAATTTTCTTTCCTCCAGGACTTCACATCACCCTTTTGCTTTTGATTAAATTTGAGACAGAAGCCCCATTAATTTTTTTAGACAGATTCAGCCTATAATGGTTTTATTTTAAGATAGATTAGAAGTCACTAGACAAAATCTTCAGCATAGGCTGGTATGTTGAGAAGTGAGTGGGACGACTTCTGTTTCCAAAGCTATTTAGGAGTAATTGAGCATCCACATCCCTTTAGCATTCATGGGAGTTTGGCATCTAAATGCAGCAGACAGCTTTGGAAATCTGCCAGGCTTTTAACTCTGTACATTCTGATATTTTCTAGTTGTTTGGTTCAAGTGGGCAAGGAGAGTTAAAAGAAAAAGATCCTGATGGCATTTTGATGTGGAAGCCTTCCATGGAAGTTCCTGGAGGGAAGGAGAGTGGCTCCTCCTGGCCCTGGATGTGGGGATACAGTGGTGCCTTTGGTATTCCCAGAGGGGTATTCCAAAGTGTGATGGAAGCCAGAGCTGGTTAGCTATCCAGATGAGGTTAGAAGGAGGCCAAATTCCTCTCTTCCATAATGTATTTTGCCCTGATAACCATGCTCCTCAGAAGCCGAGCTGTGCTGTGCTTGGCACAGGCACAGAGAAAGTAGCAACCAGTCCCTGTCTGGAGCAGTTTACAGAGGAGGGAATTGAGACTGTTTGGTGGGAGAGTTGGAGCTGGGTAATGACAGTGCAAACCAAGTAAGATTGATGTTTCCCATTCATTCCTTTTGCAGGAGGGTAGATGGAGAGGACAGAGGAGGTGGAGGGGGAGCGTTGAAGGAACAGCTCCTGCAGTAGCAGAGCCACACGTTTTGGGACAGCAGCTTTGTGGTGTTTGACTCACTGCTGTTCCTGTAGCATCTATTATTTCTTTTTCCTTTATATCAGGTGGCTTATCTACTCGGCTAGAGAAGTGATTTCACTTCCATGATTCCATGTGTGTAGGATTCAAACCACCTTACTTTTCCTGAGGATCTGGTCTTCCACATTGCTTGTTTCAATGCTTGCAAGCTTGTTTAAGGCTTTGTTTGGGGCTGTTGCAGAGACCACTTTTCCTTATTATTTCTGAGTTATTCAGAGTATTTTCCTCCTTCCCTCTTAACAGAGACGCAGGGATGCATTTTCCACTATTTTCTAGTATTTAAACATTCAGTATTACCCATTACATTCTGGTCTCATTTGCTTAGTCCCTTTGAGTGCAGTCTGTAACTTCCCAAATGCCAAGCAAGGCTGAAAAGTTCTGTGGGCTACAGGATCTTTTGTTTCTCGTGTCTCTTTTTGTATGCAAAGCATTCCTACAAGGCTGGGCAGTGAAAGACTCTTTGTCGGCAGCTGGTGAGAACAGAGTGCTGGAAGGCTGCAGAAAGGCTGTTCTTTACATTAGTTGTCTTGTTAACTCCTCCTAACCCGTATTTAATGACCTGTTTGTTCATGGAGAGAGGAGAGATAAGCATAGATTTACATCTGGCAACATAAGGAAGCCTTATATCCTTCTCCAGTTTTGCACAGAAAACTGCCTGCTCTTTATTGCCGTCCTACGGATTTCTCCTGTAAAACTCAGCTTGTGTCTCTGGTGGGATTTAAACACAAGTGCCTAATGTTCTGCAAAGACATATTTAATATTTCACGGAGTAGTAGGACAATGACGTTGGGACTCATCTCAGTACATTTTCCTCAAAAAATTAGTTTTGAAAACGGAATATAAAAATTTAACTGTATTAAAAAAAATTTCCCTAGCGGGGGGAAAGTGCCTTTTGTCTACTGGCTGTGTTTTAGGCATCTTACAGAGTAGATGGCAGTGGAGAGTGAGATACTCTCCCTTTAATAACAGGTCTGTGATTCTTATATACAAAGCCTTAGACCAGTACTTGAGAAGAGCATAAAACTCCCACCACTTCCATCCACTGAAGTGTTTTTGGATTAGTTTGTGACAGTTGTGACACGAACCTTCGGGACAGAAACAGCTCACCATATTCTCTCGGATGTTACCAGATTGTAGCACAAGCACTTAAGGATGCACTTGTTTTAACTCTTCAGATTTATTGAGTTGGATAAACCTAAATGGATAAAATCAGCTTGTCTTATTCTGGACAGTGAGTAATCGTTCACCTGCCTGTAAGGAGCCATGCAATTCTTCATGGATAATTATGGAGCTGTATATCTGAAACAATAGGCAGTCCTGCTGAAAATGAAGTGCATGATCCTGCCTGCAAGGCACAGAGTTGTGCCTTGTAGGTAAGAGACTTCCCTTTGGCACTGTTGGAGTTGTGCCCATGGTTCCCTCTTTCCTAGTGGAGTTTTCATAGCATTGTGGGCTTTTCTCACTGATATCGGGAATTTGGGCACAAAGTGAGCACTTGCCACCTAGGAAACCTTGAAATAACACTTGGAGCTGTTAGGTATGGCAGGTGCTAGAGACACAGAAGCTGTTTTGGAGAAGATGGTTGTGTTACAGTCTTGTTGCAGACTGGAATATTGCCCTGGGAAAGATGGAGTGAAAACAGGCAGAAGGGTCTTGGAGTTATGAGCAAAGACACTGTTATGGTTGGTTCCTCCTGTGTCCAGACTGCTTCATATAAATTAACAAATTTGATTGGAAGATACTGGCTGTTTCTTTAGGATTTTTTCCTTCCTAAATGGAATAATCTTCAAGGTCCTTAATTCTGCCCACCTGTTAAGATTCCATGTAGTTTGAGCTGGTAGCACTTTGTAGTTGTTTGTGGTAATTATATATGAATGATGCTATTTGGGATTTTGCTTTTATTCACTAGAGTTTCTTCTAAACATCCATCTCCTTTTTCAGGTTTGGAAACCTGGAGACCTCAAGCCATGGAGAAGTGGCAAACCTGAATTCCTTGGAATCTGAGATGGTACTCAGGGCGTAAGTATGGATTTGCACTGTGGAGCAAACCCCAGACAGGATCAGGTCCTGGAGGAGGATGTGAGCAGAAGAACTGTTGATTCTGTTGAAAATTCACAGCACTGTTTGCATGCTTAAACAAGCTTGTGGAAAGGCCAAATACCAATTGTCTTGTAACATGTCCAATAATACAATCCAGGCATCTTTTGCAGGGAAATTGTTTTGGAATTAAACATGAGATTAACACATCTAGGCCAACATTTTGCTGATTAAACAGAAAAGGAGTGTTTGTTTCCTCTGCCTTATCTGTGGCAGTAAGTGGTTATTGCTTATGAGTGATTATATTGTTATTACAGCAATGCCTGCAGAGCAAAGCTGGGGGTGACTCAGGACACGTGTGTGCATGGATCTTGTCCATTAGTGCCCTGTGATTTACAGTGCTGCTTTTACAGTGAAATTTAAATTCTGAGGTCATCCTCATTTGCAAAAGAAATAGCAAAGCTGTTTTGAACTGCAGTTTAAATAAGAAAAAGGCGGTTTGGCTATCTTCCTAGGGTTTTATCTTTAGACATTGGGTGTAAAATGTGCCTTAGGTCATCAACATTTGTGCTTTGACATCTGTGGTTTGCATGCACTGTGGCATGCGTGGTTATATTCGATTACAGAATGAAGATGCTTGATTCTTGTTGGCATTACTGGTTTTCTGTTCCTCTTGTCCCATGGGACTTGACATAGGGGCTCAACACTCAGTCTTTCCTGGCTGGTTAAATATTTTACTCCCATTTTGCCATGAGAATTCCTCAAAGAGCAGCTGGTAGTTAAAACTTGGTTACAGGCACCAAGGAGGCAGCATGATGTCATGGGTAGAAGCAATAACAGTGGTGGTTCCCACACTTCCATTCAGACTGAGCTCTAGGGTCCCTTCTAATTTTGGGCAAACCATTTGACATCCCCTGATCTCAGTCATAAAACATGAACTAAAGCTGTACCCTTCCTGCAGAATAGCTGAAGGATTTATTCTGGGGGTGAGGAATTAATTTCACCAGTATAAACCATGGTGGGATTAATCCCCCAGCTGCCTTTTTGTGGACCCAGAGGACTTTGAGGATGAGATTGAGAGAAAAGGGGTGAAAGAAATCTTGATGTTACCTGTGTCACTTGGGCTTTGGGCAAAATGCATCAGTTTTTAGTTATACCTGCAGGTGAGTGTGCAAGCAAATAACATTTAGTAGGAGAGTGTTTGTCTTGGCTTGTTTCTTTGTTTGTTTTTAGTGGAATTATTTTCCTCCTGACATCTATAGAGTTTACAAGCCTTGTCAGTTGCTTCCTGCTGCATCAGTGCTTTCTTCCCTTACATAATACCTTTGCACCTTTGAATGGATAAATGGATTAAGCCTGTTCCTGTGGTAGCTCAACTTCTGATAATTTTCTGACAGATTTTTTTATTAATGTAGATCAGAACTGCTGATTTTGATCCTTTGGTCTTCATAAGATGCCTTTTATGTAAGGTATCATAAGGTATTTATATACCTTGTATGCAAATTTGTTATCTTTACTCAAATCTGTGTCTATAAAAAGTTCAACAATGAAGTTGTCAACAAAGTTATTTGTCAGGTGTATATATACATGTTTAAACAGATCCCATATAAATATGAATTCACTTTCCTTCCTTAAAAAATTTCCATTGCTTTCAGTTGCTGTGGCTACATGTCTCTTAGATACAATTAATGGTATCTGGAAAGTGTTTGGCTTTGTAGTCCTGTTGTGAAACATGTACTTCTGGTAGATCAGGTTTTCTCTTGTCTGGGATAATTCCAATATAATTGCATTTACTCTCTTTTCTCAAAGAAGAGAAACATGATATAATTGTGCTCTTGGTTTTATATCACTTGGAGAAATAGGAGGAAGCAGCAGTAGAGCCTTGTTATTACTTGCCATTAACTCTGTATTTCTCAGAGGAAAAATATCTCATGGGGAAGCCTGTGGTCTGTGGCCAGAGAGAGACCTTCTCCATTCATCAGACTCCTATTGTGACAGCTCAGAGGCTTTAAAAAGCCAGTTGGGCCATTAAAGTGGGATGCAATTCAAAGCATTTCCACTGCTTTGTCACCAAAAAATGCTGCAGAAGTTAATAACAACTGCAGGAGACTTTATGACTCGTTAAATACCTCATGGAGCCTGAAAGAAGGAGGGGTGGCACAAACTGAGGGTATGTGTGGAAGGAACATTGTCCTGTGTAGTGCACTGTAAGCCCATAGGTTACTGCCTTCTATGTTGAAATTCTCTGTTCTATTTGCACTTGTAGTATAGAGCTGTGGTGTATTTTGAGGAGAATGCCTGATGTAAATGATCTATTTGTTTTAAATTATGTGAATTGTCCACATAGTGTTTATGTACCTGCAGATCCTAAACCAGGGCTTGAGCACATTTGTGGCACAGCCCTGTTAGAGAGGCTTGTGGGAGCTTTAGGCCTGCCCTTCTGTTCCCAGATCCTGCAGTGATTCCAGACTGCTGCAGTGATGTGTAGTTGTCACTGAGCCAAGGTCACTTTGGCTGTGTTCAGAAATGTGCCCTCCTAGGACCCCTTCTGCCAAGGGGATTTTCTCCTCTTCACTTGAACATCATTCCTACCATTTTTTGGGCTGCTGGAGTGGTCAAAAAGTTGTATTTTTCGACAGGGATCTGACTTAATTACATCTAATATGTGGTTTTAACAAAGGTCCCATACTTTTCAAGATACCTTGGATCTTAGAGTTGTGAGTAAACTCATCCAAACTATCAAAAAATTTGTAAGCTTCAAACAACCTGCATTTTTGCTCCCTATCAGAACCCACCTTAGCTTTTCAAATTCATTAACTTGCTTTCCACACTTCTCAGTGTTTTCAGTCAGTCAGGCAGTTCATGATCACAAGTAACAGAAGAATAAAGTCCAGAAAAGATCATATATTCCAGTTAAACATCTGAGTTAGATGGACTTCAGCCTGTGTTTCCAGAAATGTGATGCTGTGTCTCTTAATTGTCTGGTATAAGAGTTGAAAGGAGTAGCTTATTTGACCCTCTTCCTCCTGTAAGTAATTTTTTTTGTTCTTCCTGTTACCAAATCAACAAGACTGCATTGTGCTGTTTCGTGCTGCATGTTTTTGTGTCAAGGGATGACAGACTTCCCTTCTCATTTCAGGTTGTTATTGTCTTTGGAGTCTTCTGTGTTCTCTGCATGGTTTGTAGCTTAGGACTTCTGTTCACATTCAAAAAAAGTGTAATGCATCAAGATGTGTGACAATTTAGAATAAAACTGTATATACCTTAAACACAAACAAATTTATCAGCACGATGAATTACAGCTTTAAAGAGAGGTTCATAAAATTTTTACTATAATTCAGTTATGTTCTTGCCTTTTAAATGAGATTGTATAGTTCAAATGTGTTGTTTGGTACATGTCACCTGAAAAGCAAATGAGGAAAGAAAGGAAAGCAAAAAGTAGTTCTTTCTCTTGCTCATGTCTGATGTGAAGGCTCTGTGCACCTTATCAGGCAGAGTCATGGAAAACCTGAATAGTCACCTCCTCGAGAGCTTCAGCACCTTTATGTATTCTAGCAGCTGATGCAGTGTGGGGCCTTCAGTCCTCCCCAAATGGCCAAGTGTACTGCCCAGGAGATAGAAATAATGCTTTTGGTGATAGGACCTGTCACCTGATCTCTCTTTGGAGCAGACCAGTTCCTCAGTTAACTGTTAACTCTCTTAAAAGGTTGGGTTTTCTATGCAGGGTGATCTGTGGAACAACTCACGCTGTTTTCCTCCTCTAGTGAAGGACAGTGTTAATTTTGATTTCTGGGCAATCAGTCCACTTGTGGCAGATAGCTCCTCCCAAAACACAGGCTCCATGAATTTAAAGAGGTGATGTGTTAAAAGAGCAGCCACTGCTTTCCCCAAAGGTTGACACTGAAGACCAGGCTGAGGACTGGAGCTGAGAAAGGAACATAAAGCCTTCACAATCTAAAATATTGTAGCTGCTTGCACCTTCTGGGATTCAGTGGCTCTGCAGGATCCTGAGATGTCTCTGGGTAGTGTAAAGGTTCCAAGCCAGGTCATGGCACTGGAGTCCCTTGCTAAGCCTGTGACACCTGGGCAGCTGGGGCCGTACATCAACAAGAGAGGCTGAGCTGGCTGCTACCAGTTTTAAAATCTGTGTCACTGCAGTTCCCTGTAGTGATTCATTCCTGTCCAGTTACACAAAAAGCTATCCAAGCTGACAGTCCAGGCTTGCCTGTGATGTTTGCATATGGGGAAGCCTAGTTTAATGTTAACTGAATCTAGTTCCTTGGAGACCTTACTCAAAAATACAGGAGTACAAACCTGAGATTACCTGTAGGAAAGGTTTTTCAAAGAGGCAGACAATGTTGCCATGTTGGTCTGTGGACTTGGACCATGATTATTTGTTTGTTTGCTTTCCAGAGGTCTGACATTAGTACTGCCATGGCTTTTGAATCCTTGAGTAACAGCAAAAAGTCCTTTCAAGCCTCCTCTTGGACTACAAGGCTATGATTTCCTTCTGTTACTGGCTTTGGTTTGCTGGTTTGGAGTCCATTGGTGGTGCCTTCCCTCAGATGGATGACAGGCCACAGAAATGAATCAGAATACTTGGGGCTTTTTTGTTTGTCTTGAATGTCAGCTCATAGTTGCATCTGCTTTATTATCAAAATGTGGAATTTATTTGTTATTAAAACTTGGAATGTGGCACAATTGAAAACCGCAGACAAAACAACTTGAAGCTAAACTGAATCTTTGTTTCATTCCACAGCATTTGGGGGAAATAGTTCAAATAGAGAAAATGAAGGAATTATTCAGTGACCACATGGCATGTTCACCTCCCCTCTTCTGCATTAAAATAGCAAATACCAAAACCTTCAATGTAGTACCACAGCATTTGGAGTTTTTCATAGTGACAAGCAAACATTCCCCCATGGCTTTTTGTGCATTCAGATCTTCCTGACCAAAACCTTGTCTTTTGGTTCCTTCTGAACCAAACAGTCCCACTGGAAAACAATGTGCACAGTTACAGCACTGCAGAAGTAAAACTGAGTCTGAAACATTGTACTCCATGCCAATAGACACCAAAGGAATGTGAGACAAATGGAAGAAAACTGGCTGGAAGCTTCTGGTGCCTGGGAAATCCGTGGTGGGGAGCAGTTAAGATGCATTTGGGAGAGCAACAATCATTCATTCCAGTAAAGCAAATTAAGCTCAAACAACATTAGAAACCAGTGTGGTTACATGAGAAGCAGAGTCAAACACAGGGCAGTGGAAGAGTGGGAGAGTTATGAAAACAACCAGAACCAAGCAGAAAAGAATAATTAGAATGAAAATTAATGATTGCCATCTCAATTAAAGCAAAGAACAGCTAGCATAGCTCTTCCCTTAGTAGCTTCACATTCATCCCAGCAAAAGTCTCCCATATGTTATTGAACAAGTTTTTTCCAAATCAGAAAGAGCTGATTGTTTGCTGGAAGTCATCAGGACAGTATAAAGAAACTGGGTGTGAGAATCCACCCTTGGAGCAGCCTTTTCTTGTGGTTTATTTATATTTTACCCCGATTTAACAAGCAAAACCGAGAAAATATAGGTGACTAAGTTTAGTCTGTGTGAGCAAGCCTGAGAGTTACTGCCTGGACAGTGGAGGAAAGGGAATAGCCATCTGTAACGAGTATTTTTTTTTATGGACTTATGTATGTATTTGGCAAATTATAGCTAGTTTTGTGCACATTCTTATAGAATTTCATAAGAAATTAATCAGTTAACCTCTTTTTGCAACTGAGGTTTCCCTTACTCTCCTTAAGTGTTGAGATTCCCTTCACATTCTTTAGAAATAATTGTGGTGGGAAGGAAACACCACTTTTGCTTTTTAGTCAGAAATTGAGGTTTAACAAGTCCAAATGCCAAGTTCTGCACTTTGGCCACAATAATCCCCTGCAGTGCTGCAGGCTGGGGACAGTGTGGCTGCACAGTGCCCGGGTGGAAAGGGACCTGGGGGTACTGGTGAACAGCTGGCTGGACATGAGCCAGCTGTGTGCCCTGGTGGCCAAGAAGGCCAAAGACACCTGGCCTGGATCAGGAATGATGTGGCCAGCAGGAGCAGGGAGGTCATTCTTCCCCTGTACTCAGCACTGGTGGGGTCACACCTTGAGTGCTGTGTCCAGTTCTGTCCCCTCAGTTTAGGGAGGACATTGAGACACTTGAGAGTGTCCAGAGGAGGTAATGGGGCTGGTGGGGGCTTGGAACAAAACCCTGTGAGGAATGACTGAGGGAGCTGGGGGTGTTCAGCCTGGAGAAAAGGAGACTCAGGGGTGACCTTACCACTCTGTACAACTTCCTGAAAGGTGGCTGCAGTCAGGTGGGGGTCGGTCTCTTCTCCAGGTAACCACTGACACAATGAGAGGACACAGTCCTGAGCTATGCCAGAGGAAGTTCAGGTTAGACATTAGGAAAAAATTCTTTACTGCAGGAATAATTGGGCACTAGAATTGTCTGCCCGGGGTGGCAGTGGAGTCACTGTCCCTAGTGGTGTTTAAAAAAAGACTGGATGTGGCACTCAGTGCCATGCTTTAATTGATGAGGAGGTGTTAGGTCGTAGGTTGGACTTGATGATTTCAAAGGTAGTTTCCAACCTAATTAATTCTGTGATTCTGTGAAATGCTGTCTTTAATTCCTATTAGATCCTATCAGGACTGTTAGAGTTGTCTTCCCAGTAGAGACAAAACCACCCAAAATTCCCATCTCCACTGTGCCCTGCTGAGCTGACACAGCTGTTAGACTTGGAGCTGCCAGAGCCCTGTCACCTTCTGTGCAGCTCATGGGCAGAGGGAGGTGGGTGGGTTCTTGATCCCAGTTTGTGAACAGGCTCAGATACACTTCTCCACCCACCAGGATAGGTTTTGGAGACTGAAACCTCCAGAGATTGGCTCCAAGCAAAGCTGGTGTGGAAATTAGAAGGCTTTCTGATAGGTGTGAAACTTGAAAGCATTGCTTAGCAGAGCCTGGAGTCTATTGCCAGCAGCACAAGAGTTAAGCATTTAGGATTTTTTTGTATAGGCAGGAAAGGAAGAATTTATAACTCATCATCAACCCATGAAAAATATAGTCTGTAGTTTCTTTCCTGTCTGAGCTCTTGGAAGGCCCCTGTTCCTATCTGAGTTTGTTGAGTATAGAGAATTTCTTTGCAAGGGCAGCAAATATAAAGCTACAGTAAGATACGGGCAAGTGTCCAGCCCATGTCTGGAAAGCTGCATTATTCCCTGACACTCCAGTAGGGCAGCCAGGCAGCAGGAGGTCACTAGGGCACAGTGTACCTCTTCTCTCTCCTATTTTTCCTCTGGACTGAAATGATTTTGCTGGCAAATTCAGTGTCTGTAACAGCTGTGAACTCTTCACCCTGCTCTGGGGCACTGTATCTGTCTTAAACTCTGTTTATTGTTCAGCTTAAGAAAGTGGCCGCCAACCAAATCTCTGGAAACTGAGCTTAGTGTAGAGAGTGTGTGAACAGTATTAGTACAAGAACTTGCCCTGTGGAGAGGCTTCTGCTTCCAAATCATGGCTGAATTGGGAAATGGTTGTAGGAATAGAATACCTAGCCTGGCTTTTGGTGTTGGGACCAGGGGGGATGATGGTTTGTGATGTAGGTGGGGAAAAGGAGCAGGGAGCAGGAGGGAATGCACTATTTGGGCATGGAGTGAGGCACAGTGTTCCCTGCCTCTGGTGGGAATGAGAGGAAAATGCTGTGGGCATAGGA
The DNA here is from genome assembly GCA_037013685.1 of Acridotheres tristis. Lineage (NCBI taxonomy): Eukaryota > Metazoa > Chordata > Aves > Passeriformes > Sturnidae > Acridotheres > Acridotheres tristis. The sequence goes on from CM072895.1 coordinate 24,804,606, forward strand.
CAGTGGTGTTTGAGACTGCTGGTGCTGCTGTGACAGCATTCTGGGTGCGTGTGGGGCTAGAGAGGACAACTGAAACTGGGAGGGTGGTGGGAGAGTCTGGGAGCATCAGTGGGAGCATCTACCTATTGTGATCTTTCCTGACCTTGGGATGTGGAGCTGGTCTGGCACTGTTGGCTGTGCCACAGCTTGCAATGAAACCTGAAATCCAGAACGTGTTTGCATGTTAATTTTTGACTGTAAATACTTTTTGCAGCTCTGAAATTGTAATTTCAGCATTTCTCCTGTCAGCAACCTAACCAAAGAATATTACCAACAGATTTCCAAATACTCTAACTGAAAATTCAAAGTAGCCACATTATCAGAACAAGAAGGGAAAGAAACAACAGACTTCAATGGATGCAAGTTGTATGAAATCTGTCTGGTATTAAAAGTTAATTTGAGTTTTGAGGAAAACCTATGCAATTCAAATGAGACATAAGAGAGTGTGAGAAACTCTCTTTACTGTTTCTTAACTATAGGTTTATTTTGGATGCTGCAGAGCAGCTGAGTTAACCAGACTCTGCTATTCAGCAGACTGCTATTGCAGCAGGAATGTGCCAGTATTTGTACACAGCTCCAATAGAGAGTTTCCTGCTCTGGAAGAGACTTGAGATCTAGGAGTGGTTTTGGAGACATGGAAAGTTCAGGGCCTTTTTTTTTCAGGAAGTTTAGGTGTTTATTGTGCCTTTTATTCTGAAATAAGGAGCTTAAAGAGAAGTGGTTCTTTTTTAGTAATTTTCTATTTTTGCTACACTGAGTTGAAAATTGTCAACAACACTGCAAATTATTTCTGGGAAACCATAGCCTAAATTGCCTTATTTTCTTACAAAATCAAGTAGAAATGATGATAAATACACGCAAATACAAGATCCAAGGCCATTCCCACAAGCATATATTGTGCAGTATCTAAGTACCAATCTCATAGATGGGTGTGGATGAAAACCCACATAAATCAGGAAAAGCAAACAGATCACTTCCCCCCCACCTCCCCCCAGCTTTAGGCGGGGTGGAAACCACACTGAGTCATCAGCTGTGCTTTCCTCTCATCCCCCTCAGTCTGTAGAAGTATTGTCCATGGGTTGGTGTTCTTTTAGCTGCATGTATCTAAGTCTGGGATAACTTCCCTGAACAGGATCCATTGGTCCTACAAGTCCTTAAGCATCCTTTCCCTCCTCTGCCAGCATGAGCAGGACACCCTTTTTTCGTGCTCTAATTTGACAACCTCTCCTTGGTTTGTGCTGAAGATGAAATCAAGACTCTGCTGATACATTTTTAACCACTAAGATTAGCAGGATCACTGTGTCTCCTAGGCTCAGCTCTCTTGGCACTCCCAGGCTGGCTCTGGCATGGGGCAGCCTTGTGCTGCAGCAAGGGTTTTATCCTCCAGGATGAGACAATCCCACTCGCTCTGTGTGTCTGTGGGGGTTAGGTTCAGGATTGTCTCCTTTTTCCTCCATGAAAGCCACAGTTTCATGAGCAGGCAGGCTTTGTACCGAGACTGCAGATAAGGAGGAACATGGCATGGAGGAATATTCAGCTCCATTATGGTCCCCAGACTCTGCAGCTGATGAAAGGCCCCAGAGGAAGCATTTGATTTAGCATTTCCACTGGGAAGTAGCCATGAATACCTTGTTTCCTCCCTGCTATTTTCCCACAACATCCCAGGGAGTGGTTCTGGAGAAAACATTGAACTTTTCCCAGTGGCCTGAGACAGAATGAAGAAATTCTGTTGTGCTGTTGATGATGTGTGTTACGTCTGATGGTTGTTAAACATGGCTGTGGTACAGCTCAGCACATATACTTCAGGTGGGCTGTGAATGTCTCCTGTGCTTGTTGCTCTGTTGGATACAGGTACACTCAGTTCAGTGGATGCAAACACTGTCTTCTTTCTGTTTGCTTGTAGTGAAATAGCATCAGTCTTAAGGGCCTGGCTCGATCAGTGCTCGGAGGATTTCAGGGAGCCCCCTGACTACATGTGTTTGCTGAAGTTGCTGGATTATCTGAAGAACAATATGCCCAATTCTGACATGGAGAGTAGGGTGCAGAACCTCTTGAAGCAGTTTCAGAACCAAGAAGTAGAAGCTGTTGGTGAGTTACTATTCCTTTCTCTCTTTCTGTCCTCCCAGACTGTAAGATGCCCCAGGGATTTATGTGTAGTACATTTCACCACTTCTCATGCTTATCAATAATATTGTGAGGCTCACCAATGGCTTTTGTCTTTTTTTTTTTTCTTTTTTAAAAGGAAACCAACCTCTGTGTGAGGCTGCAGGCTCTGTGAGGGAATAGAATAAATAGTGTTACAGTGTGAGGTGCCTATGTCTGTTCATCCTGGGGTGGCTTGGGAAATCCAACACTTCTCTAATATTTAGCCAGAGCTTTGAGATTGCTGCAGCAGCCAACTGGTTAATTGTCAGCACACTTCCCATGCCACTGAGTTAAAACACACAGCTGCTCTCTAGCTGGGCTTCTCACTTAACCTATCCCCCCTCCCCAAAAACCCCAAACAAACAAAAAACAGAATACAGAGCTGCAACAAAATACAGCTTGAGTCACAAGCTTTGTCCTGCAGCTTTTCTTCCTAGTTACCATCTTGTCAAAGGAAGTGCCTGTGGGTGTTTTTTCCTATTGGAGTGACTGGCTGCTGGTATCCAAGGACAGAGGAAAATCTTACGTTATTGGGGGGGTCACAGTCTGCTGGAACAATAGTGAGCTGTAGTCACACAAACCTGACACATCCCCATATCCTGATCAGAAAGCTTCCTGTGGCAGAGCTAGGAAGTGGGGAGAGCTCACATAGGATGTGAATGAGAACTGGAATCAACTTCCAGCTTTGGTAGAGGGGTGAGAGAGAATAATTCATGCCATAAATGATACAGGAAATGCCAGAAAAAAAACCCACTTTCATTCCATGAAAGTCATGTCTGCCGGATGCTCCTGAAATACCATGTCAATGCATAATACTGAGAAATGCCAGAATAACTCAGTCATGAACAGAAAAAGGAGTAAGGCCCAGAGCACAGGTAAGGGAACAGGATGGCTAAGATGTCTCTAGTGCTGATGTTTCCTGGGTTGCCTTCCCCCAGCTCAAACAAGGAAAACTCATGAGAACTATGTTTGGGTTCATCTGTTCTTCAGGGTGAACAGAAGTTCCCAGCAGCCCTGCTTCTGTGTTTGTTTCTTCAAGTGACAGCTGAAAATGTTCTTTTTTGAGTCATAGGTGGGCCAATAGGAATGATAACATTTTCTAAATTGTGGCAGAATAGAGGCTGGTTATTAGAGTAAAATAAGAGGAGGAAAATGAAATTAAGGTGTGGGGTCTGCAAAGAAGACTTTTAGGATTGCCTTACTTTTATCAGAGCTCCGTCTTTGTACATTTTCTTTCAAAATTCCTGATACATCTTCTGCAATCCTGGTTGATAATTACTGTCCTAAAGCATTCCTACTGTGTTCCAGATTTTGAAATTTGGGCTCTAATCCTATTATCGTCACTTTAATGAAGGGATGGGACACAACTGTGCTAAAGATGAATTATTGCTCTGATTTACATCAGCTTCAAGGCGTGAGATTTTCTCTAAAGCAAGAATTCAGCCATAGTTCAAAAAATTGTAATGGGTTTCTTCATTACAAGGCAATATATAACTTTTTAATCCAATAGAAAGTTGCTATGAAGTTTATTTTGTTTTTCTAACCTATCACCTTGACTTAATTCTGCCACATTGTGTATACTTTTATCCAATGAACTACTGTCCCATGTACACACATATGCTTCTATTATAACACTTAAACTCTTAGCTTACCCTATACAATTACATTACTGCACTACAAAACCCTTCACCATCTTACCTAATATAATTTCTTACTTACTTAAGGCATATTCTTACTTACAACTATAGAAACATTAGTTTACAGTTTTTCTGCTTAACATCTGTGTACTTCCATTTTTACATCTATCCAAGCTTCTTCCAAGGCTGCAAATCCAACCCTTCAGTGTCTGTGGAAGTTTCTTTCTGTTTCCCACATAATCCTACAGCATGATTGGGGTAATCAAACCTCTGTTCTGTGCTGCCATCAGCCATGCCAGTAGATTAGATTGCAGTACCAGACAGGAAGATAAAAGCTGCTTCTGGCCTCAATTCTTGCAGGTTGAGCAAGCAAAACAAGGAGAGGCAGAGGTTGCAGGGTCAGGAGGGGCACGTGCTTACTCTCTGTGCCATCAGACTTTGAGAGGGCTGAGTGGATCAGAGGGGTCCTAAGATAATAAGATACATGAGTAAAAGGGGATTCCAGCTTGTTGGAGAGTAGGGGAAAGACTGCTTACACATCTATGAAGGAGAAAAAGAGGAACGGAAAAAGAAAAGAAAAATTTACACTGTGCTTCAGAACCTCTTTTTAAGCATGCTGTAAGGTTTTGGGTAGGGCTGCAGCTCAGTGTGAGGATTTTCAGTTGAATTTCAAGAGCTAAAAGGAAAAGGAGGTTTTACAAAGCCAAAAGGAGTGAGATTCTTGTAGCAGTCCAGTCCAAGTCCATTTAATTATGCAAATTGTTACAAAACAGCCACGGAAAAGTAGCGCTACAACAGAGGTCTCCAGTTACCCCACTGAGTTCTGCCAATAAATTGTGCAATTCAAATGTACAGATGGAAATCAGCCTGTAAACATAACTTGTTACATCAAAACTGTAGCAATTTACATTGGTGATTATGTTCTGTTAATTACTGGAGGAAGGAACAAAGAAGTATTTTGAAAAATAATGATTCTCTATCACGTTATCTGCTGTTGTTGCATTAATGCTCTGCTTTAACTGGATATGAAGTCTTGCCTAACACTCTTTATTTCTGTAAATGAAATCTTACCAGTAAACTCAGTAATTTGGTTGTTAGTCTTCGACAAGTCCCTATTTTTTTCTCCCTCCTTATGGAGTTACTGTTGTCTTACAGTAAAAGGGATTAGGATTTATTTTCAAGGAGTTTCTGTTTGACTTCCTCTTCTACCATGAGAAACAAGGGCATGTTTCTTGTTTTTGTTTGGAGTTTCTGTTCCCAACTCCTGGGAGCCAAAAGGTGACACGGCAGCAGCTGTGGAACCCTTTCCTTTCTGTGCTGGGTCAGGTCCCTCAGTGAGGACAGTTCTGCTCTCTCACCTCCTCTCTGCTGCCCAGTGCAGATTTAGGAGAACCACTCAGCAGAGTATTGTAGGTCCTCACTGTATTCCATTTCCTGGGAAAAATTCCCTGAGAGAAAAGGTGAAGGCTGCTGGAATAAACTCTCTTCAATATAGCCCACGAAGCCACAAAGGGTGCCAGGCAATCTCGTATCTTCTTTTATTTCTGGATAGAAGAGCATTCCTAATGCAGTATTTTGGGGGTGTAACTGCAGCCTCATGTCTTTCTAGTTTGAAGGTTTTTTTATCACGTTACAAATACTGAAAAGTAGATTAACAAAACTCTGCAATGTCAGTAAGGGATTTTTGTTGGGGTAGTGGTGATGTTTTTTCTTTCAGAAGAATAGTTAGCAAATGGGTCAAGCCACTTCTCTGCTAGGATTTGTTCTCTCTATTTCTTTTTATTCTACCTTTCCTTTGCCAATTTAACCTTCTGGTAATTTTTCTCACTCAGATGGCATAGTGGGGCCATTACATCAGGCTGGGCCCTTGGGGCATTCTGCTGTAATACAGTGATGTTGCAAAATAAACACCTGCTTTGATTCATTGTTTGCTGTATAAATGTACTGCGTGGTGTTTTCCATTCTGGCCAGATGGGTTTTGTAGCACTTCCTCCACTGACCTGGTTGATGGAGAGGAGCTGGAAATCAGCAATCCAGAAGAATTCTCCTCTTTTCAAGACCATGTTGTGGCAGAACAGTTGACATACATGGATGTGGTATGTGGAGTATTGCATGTAATATAACTTCATAAAATAATATGTTGGTTGTTTTTTTTTTTTAAGTTACATTGCTTTAAGTATATGGTTCCAGAAGAGAACTGCTGCTGGCACACAGAACACACCTCTGTGGTTATCCCAGCTGCTCCAGTCACTGGGCTTTTTCCCTTTTTCCTTCTGTCATTTTGAAGGTGTTTGTTTTGTTTTGTTTTTTGGGGTTTTTTTATGTGTAGCCTCTTTTGCAAAAGATATTGGCACTGAGAAATAGCACATTTTAACTACATCACTACCTGGCTTAAAGATGTCTAGGTACTCTGGACTGTAATGCTCAGATTTTGCTTTGTCTGTATCAATTCCCTTCTAAAAAAATTATCTCGATTATGCAGCTGATATAAAGGTATCCCTTATTTTCCCAGTATTGTTTAGCTGACAGTTCTTTTGGGGCATCAAGCCTATAAAGAGTATGTCCAAGTATATTTTAAACTAAGAGAGAACCAATGCTTACCTTTAAGTACCATATTAGATTTAGATAAAATTTGTCCTCTGTACCTGTATTTTATCTTGTGGATAAAAGAGATTTAGGAGAAACTTGCTGGCTTACCACACCTCTGTTTCACTCTAGATGCTCTTCAGAAGAGTCGTGCCCTACCACTGTTTGGGATCCATCTGGTCTCAAAGGGATAAGAAGGAGAACAAGAACCTAGCTCCAACTGTCAGAGCCACCATCACTCAGTTCAATGCAGTCACCAAATGTGTCATCAGCACTATCCTGGGGACCAGGGAGCTCAAAATCCAGCAGAGAGCCAAGATCATTGAGAAGTGGATTCATATTGCACATGTAAAGCATTTCTTTTGTTTAATGTTTTTTGGGTGGGTGCCTTGGAGTGAAGGGGTTGGGAGAGGAGAAAGGGGTTGTACACATTGGCCCCAGGCCACCTTAGCTCTAATTCTTTCTATTTTTAACTGATTTTTTTAGATACCAAATAAATATTGTCCTTCCTCTCCTCAGAGAGAGGAAATGGAAATGGTGTTGATACATGCCAAAGCTTTAGAGAAGTCCAGACAGCTGATATCAGTAGCCCTTCCCTTGTCCAGTGATGGAATCACTCCACTCTGGGAGGCCACTGGCCTGGGCAGGCAAGACTTCACTAGCATGTGGAATCACCTCCCTGTCCTCCGTGTGCTTCAGCAGAGCTTCCAAGAGGTTCTTGTAGCAGATTCCATGTTTTTATCAATGTTTTTCCTAATCTTTGCAAGAAGGGTTTTTTTTTCTATGCCTGCTTTACATAACTCTAGTTTGCTAATTTCCTAGGTTTTAATATTTTACTGTAACATTCCTAATTCCCCTAGGAGCACTGGGCAGCTGGCAATAAATGAGACCTCTCTGGAAGAGACCATTTCAAGCACTTCCATGTGGATGTGTGTTGACTTCTAAGAATCACATGGATTCTTTTTGAGCTATAGGGAACAGTCAGAAAAAGCTGAAGCCAGAGGCTTTCCAACCTTGGCAACTTCTGTGCTTCCAGAGGCAGCATTCAGTCCTGGCACCTGAGCTCTGGCAACTGCATGGTTCAGGAAGCTGGTATGGGGAAGGTGTTGGACCTCTCCTGTGGCACTTAGATTTGCTTGTTTTTAATCAACATCTGATGGATGCTTTATTGCCTGTGTGAAGGGATTAGGAAGTTAGATTTCCAATTTCTACGTGCAGATCTGAGCTGCAGAGGGCACCAGCTAAAAGGGCTTCTTCCTGGGGCAGGCTGGGCAGAACTTTGTCATCATCCCACAGCAGAAGGGAGGCCTGGGGAAGTCAGGAAAGGCACTGCCTTCATCCCACTCTCTGTGGATGGATAACTTTGTTCTACATCCCTGCTGATTCTGTGCTTCTGCCTTTACTTAATTCATACCTTCTGTGCTTCTCCTTTTACTTAATTCATTAAATGCTCCAGTCGTAGCATGAAACACATGAAAAATGTATGTGCACGCTGCAGAATAATGGCACATGTACAGCAGCTGGGTGCACATATACTTAGCTGCCCACTTCTGAAGAAAGCTGCTTGCTTTGTGCATGCAAATAAGTGTTTTGAATAGTTAGGTGCTTGAATTAGAAAATAATCCACTCATTAAAGTACAGTTATTCACTGACAACTAAACTTAGCAGCACGGAGGTCCACATTTGTTATCTCTCCATGACTTTTGGATCCATTTTCTTGGTTCAAAAGATAAACTGAATACTTTCTCTACTGCCAGTCCTCTGTTCCACCCAGATCTAAGGTTCCTGAGCCAGGAGCAGCCAATTTCACTCAAACAATATTTTCTTTAAAAATAAAAAGTAAAAATGAAATCATTAATGTCCTGTTATGCTTAAAATTTTTAAAAGCAAAGCTGTTTCTGCACAGGATTCTTTCTGGTTTTCCCTCTGTGAAGGACACAGCATGAAACAAAGTTATTAGAACCAGTCTTAAAAATTCTTCATGCAAATGAAAGCTTGCTCAAGTTTATTCTGCAGTCAATTGAATCACTGAGAACACTAAATCCAATATTAAATGAAATTCCTACTGTGCTCTAAATTATACAGCATGCAGTTAAGTCAAGATGGTTCCAAATTGGATCTTCAAGTTCAAACTCCTGTTCCACTGGGAAGAAAGAAGAAAAGCTCATAATTTGTGCCTCTAAATTTGTGTTCTCCCCAACCTAATTTCAGGTTGAAGAAAAAGAAAGGTCTCATTCTTTAACATGTCAGTCTCTGGAGAAGAGATTTATGTGGCTTTTTTGGCCCCAAACCATGCAAAAATAGCTTTCAGGTCTAGTGAGTCCTGCCCTATGATCTTGAATTTGGTCTTTATCTGACCCAAGTGTCCACCTGCTTCAGGTGCTGTCGGCCCAGGCTCTCTGCTAAGCCACACTTCGATAGATGCAGTCTCCTGGTTAGCACAGCTTTTTGTAGGTCAGTTACTGGGAGAGCTTGAACTCTCCTTAGCTGTTCAGTCACTTTTAATGCAACTCATGAGCAGAGATGCTGATATATTAAGGTCTGACTTTTGCTTATGCTGAGGTTGCTTGACATTTGTTCAGTCCTACAAAGGAAATAAATCATGTCTGTTTTCACTGTAAGGTTCCTTTACATAATAAGCATTATTAGGGTAAGAAACAGATTCATAAAAATGTTGATAAGGAGAATTGGGGTTTGAATACATTCTTATCTCCATGCAGCAGTCAGATTGACAGATGTTTTGTCTGCTGGATTTGCATGTACAGACACCTGTGCTGAAGTTTGTGGTATCCAAGCTCTTGTTCTTGAGCCACCAAAAGATTTCCAGGAGTCACAGACCAGACTTTCCCTCTTGTTTCCCTCTGCTACTTCTTTGAGTTTTTCATTATCCTTTTCCACCCAAGTCACAGAGCAGCTCCATAAGAAACACCCATAACCAGTCTCTGTTCAGATTTGATCCCAACTCTGGAAAAGCTGGGAAGATTTTTCTCTTTAACAGTGTGCACATACTTGAATAACAGGTTATTCCTTTGCATGTCTTTATTTTTAATTGACACGGAGATGATTGAGGGTTTACATTTTAAATACCACATATAAAGAGGCAAAGCCTTGTTTTCTCCCTAAGGGGTAAAAGGGATTGGTAAGTATAAAGAGCTTTTTAAGAAGTATAACCTTTGTGCCTTTTGCCATGACTTCCTGGACTCAGTTTCACTTTTATTTTTACTTGGAGAACTGGAAGCTGTGATACCACAAATACATGAAAGTGAGGAAAACAAGATACAAATGCCAAAGCTTGTGAAATGTTTGGTGGCTGAAGTGGGGAGTGATATTTTCGATGCTCAGTATTTGCACAGCTGCTGCTCAGCAGTGAGAATGTGTAGCAGACATGACAGGGCTCAGAGAGGGGTGCACTGAGGTCTGTGCAGTGCTGACATTTAATGCTCCTGTGTTTCCAACCACTCCTTTCACAGGAATGTAGGATCCTGAAGAACTTTTCCTCCCTGAGGGCCATCATTTCAGCTCTGCAGTCCAACTCCATCTATCGGCTGAAGACCACCTGGATGTGTGTTTCAAAGTAAGCCTTGCCCTCAGTTCCCCAGGGCCACAGGGGTCAGTGCTCCTTCTTTTCATCTTCTCACTCTTCTGTTCTTCACTGACATGGGTCCTGTCAGAGGAACCTCCCATTCCTGGGAGGCTCAGAACCCTCCTGTGACCTCTTTCCTGTTGAGGAGATATTCTGCCCTTGGGGATACTGGATTCTGTCCTTTTTAGCATATTGAGTCTTCCACAACTTCTCTAGAAAAACTATGGCACTGGCTTCTCACCCAGCTCATAGTCACCACTCCCAGGCCACCATGATCTTGTTTCCTTCTCTCCCATGAAGTTTGAGGAGATCCAGCTTGCTACAAATCCTCCCAACTCTTCTCCTGATGATGATATTTACATGAAATATATTCCCAAACTGCAAAATCCAGTACTGAAGATAATATTTCTTCCAGGGGAGCAATTAATTGTGTTAATACTTATGGCCTGCCCCACAGATGCCAGAAGTTGCTGTCTAGAAAAGATGGTGTTCTGCTCATTCAGTGTGGGGAAACCAGATTTCTTTGCCTTTGATAAATTAAAATATCACTCTGATAGGCAGTATCCTTCTGTATTTCCTCTCCACAGAGGTGGGATTTTCCTTCTGCTGCCCAGTGTTTCTGATCAAAATATTACCTGTCTTGTGTTTATAGCATTGGGCAAAAAACTACTCCTACACTTCAATGCTCCGAGCTTTCCAGAATTCATGAAAAAGAACTCGGGTTCCCTCTCAGCTGTTTTTCTGTCCCTTTGTATCCCTGACCCATTCTCACAGTGCAGACAGTTCAAAGCCCTGCCCAGGGGCTGCTGATGGTGTTTCTTTGCTGTCAGATGAGGCCAAACTTTACTGGGAGCACCAGAATATCCCACCAAGGCTCCCAGGAGATGTGCAGCATCTCACTGGATATGTTTTGGTGCTGTTATCTTTTATAAATTGAACTGTTAATGATTGATGAGAAAGAAACAGAAACTTGATTGGATTTTAGAGTGCTTGCTAATGACATAAACGATTTAATCTTCTCCTGTGCAGGGACATCCTGCTGATGTATGAAGAGCTGTCTGAGATCTTCTCAGACCATGACAATTATCTGACAAGTCGGGAGCTGCTGATGAAGGTGAGAACCAGTGAGAGTTCAAAGCTTGTGATCTCTATGAAATCTGAGCTTTAACCCTTTTTGAAACCAGCTGCCAAAGCTCACCTCTTCCTCAAGGACCTTATGTGGTGCTTTAGGGAAGAACAGGCTGTAAAACCTGAACTTTTTGCTGGGCTGAGGGTTGATTTCCTTGTTCCTGGAAGAATCAGTAGCTTTAGTCTGGATAGCCACAACCAGCAGGCTTTGGCAGCATGATCTGGGTGGACAGCAGCCCATGAAGTCACTGGAACACTGCCATAGCTGCAGCTGAGGAATCAATCCAAAATATTTATCCCACTATCCTGTACCTTTCTTAGAACTAGGAAGCAGGGCTGGGAATTCTGAAGGAACAGGCTGCTTATTCTGTGTGTGGTCAGATGGACAACAAAGCAGGCTCTGTGTGGAGCAGTTTGACTTGTGCACTCTCTTGGGTGAACCCCAGTAAGCTCAGAAGCCTGAAGGGGGTGAGGAAGAATGGCAGGGAAAGGTTATGTTCTGCAAAAACTAAGGAAGGTTTGTGGCAGGTTTTTTCCATTTACATAAAAAAGTTCCTATAAACTCGCTAACTATTGAATTCTTTGGCAGTTCTGTCCAGTCAGTCTGGCATTTGTTCCTCAGCCCCTTGCCTTAGGATCTGAAATGCTGTTTTGCTCAGAAATGGTGGGTGAACACGTTCACATCTGTCAGACCGTTTTGTTTATCATCCATTAATCAACATCTGTAGGCAAATTTTAAAGGTGAGACCATAATAAGCATAGAGGGAAAATGTGTGTTCAGAACAACCTAAGTAGTAAAGAACAAAACAAAACAACTCGGACTGAGCTCAGACCTCTGACTCCCTCCAGCTGCCCTAAGCAGATCTGAAAAGCATTTTGGAAGCAGTGAGAGGAGAAAAATCCCCCAGAATAGCTAGAGCCTCTCCCTTACTTTTCATCTTGGACCATTTGGAGGATTGATATCCACTGAATCCTCAAAGACTTAGTTTCCTTCACTTTAAATAGCCCCTGTAAGGGAAGCCATGTTTGACCTTGCCTGTCCATTCTGCAAACAAAATGCCATTGAAAACAGATTGGGTGGCATGGAGAGGGAGCAGCATTCTCTCCTCCTGAACAGCCATTGATAACGATTTGTGACACATCTGTGCAACCACTGGAAGAAACATGTAACTCCAACATCCCCTGTGAAATAAAGGTTTGAAGAACTATGGTGAAATATCTCAGCCATTCATAGGAAAGCTGGAGTTGTGGGGATGGAAACCTATTGCTTTAATTTCCTGCATGGTTTTGGATTAGTCAGTAGACCACAGTTGCTGGATCTTGGTGTTGCAGCATAAGAAAAACAACAAAGCATTACATAAGATGGAGATGTTTGCTTGTACCAGGCCTGATTAGAGAATTAACCAGAAATCCTGATGTCAGGAGTGTTGGGATAGAGCATCTGGACACTTGAAGTAGTTTGAGCTTCTCTGATTTAAACTCCCAAGAGTTCTACAGCAGCACTTGGCTTTGGCCAGAGCTGTTCTGCAGAAAAATTCCCTCACAGTCATTTTGTGTGATTTTTGTCCAAAATTCCCAATCAGCATCCAGTCCCAGGAAATCAAGATGTATGTAGACACATGTGTGTCTGCACAGCAAGTATTTTTTGCTGGCTTAACTTGTCTGGTTAAATGTACTTACTATTTTGCATGCATGTAGTTGCCATTTACCACTTGGATCCTCCATTAATTGCCTTTAATTCTCTTTCACCTCACAGGAAGCGACATCCAAATTTGCAAATCTGGACAGCAGTGAGAGAGAAAATCAGAAAAAGTCACAGAAGCGACTGCAGCTTCAAAAAACCAAGGTGTGTTTGGGGCTTTTCCTCCCCTTTTTGAACTGGTAACCTATGGTTAACCAAGTTACTGGTTAACCCTAATTGGTCAATTCTATAAGAAGCAAAATTTAGAAAGGTCTTCACCAGAGTGAGTGAGTGAGGAGGGGATTAATGGATATAAACATGTGGTCATCACTTCCAGCTCTCTTGTTTCAGTCCTACAAGAAAGAGTTCCATTATCTACTCTCGTTACACTTTAGAGAGAAACACAATTTCCATGTAGTAAAATATGTGCTGCTGTAAATTCTGGAGTTCTTGTGATAAAGAAAATGAGCTCTGGCAGAGCAGAAGTCTCATTTACTTTCAAACATGCTGATGAAGCTTCTGACATACCAGCTTGAAAATTGTGCAGACTTCTACAGAGATTGCTTTGTAAAATGTGTCTGTGTTCCAGTCTGCTGGTGAAAATGGTTTTTGTCTCAAAGCTGGCAAAGATTTAAAAGGACAGGAGGACAGAAATCTGGAAAAGGAAGAAAAAATTGCTGAATATGATTTTTGTCTGTTTGTTTGACTGGAAAAAATACAGATCCTTCTGGATGGTAGAAACAAGTGTTTCCTTTGCCAAGTGTAGAGCCAGCCTGAACTCTGCAAGTACTTGCAGTCTAGAAGTTTAAAGTGTGAATAATTAGCATGAAAATGCAATGGATGGCTGGGGAAGATGGTCACTTCTTGGAGAGAAAAAATTGTGACTTGATTTGAGTTCACTGTCATGAGGTATAATCACACATCATTAAGTAAAAATCCATGGGGGTGAAGCAGAAACTGCTCACACAGGCTGGCCAGGACCATTCCCCAGCTCCTCCTCCTCTTGCAGCAGGTGACAGAGGCCGCCTGTCCCTGGGCCTCTCTCAAAGGCAGGCTTTCCTGGGGAACTCACTGTTAGGAATCAGTGGTGGCAATACTGTCATACAAAAGCACTGGGTGATGCCTGTGAGAGCATCTTGGTCTCCCTGGAATTGGATTTAAATTCTAGATTATCTAATGAAAATGATGTAATGAAAGAAAACATAATTATAAGACTGATGCTGGGTTAAGCAGATTACTTTCATTTCATTTTCTTACACAGGAGTGTTCTGGAATTCTAATTATTCTCATTTTGCAGTTAATTAATCGAGCCTTGCTCTGCTCACTTGCAGGGAGTGATGCAAGGCACAGTCCCTTACCTTGGCACCTTCCTGACAGATCTCATCATGCTGGACACAGCCCTTCAGGACTATGTCGAGGTAACTTGGGGCAATTTTTTGGAACCCTAAATACCCTCCCTGCCTTCCCAACTGAGTTTACTTGTTTCTGTATTCTCTCCTTCTGCAGCTTTTAAAAAAGAAAAGGGAAGCAATAGGCAGTGTTATTAACTGGAACTTGTGTGAATTTTTGTGCTTTTCTCTCGAGGTACAAATCTGGCTCTTCTCTGATCCCTTCTCTTTCCTTCCAACAGGGTGGACTGATCAATTTTGAGAAGAGACGAAGGGTAGGTTGAATGTTCTGGGGTTTTTTTGGTTTATTGGTACCCTCTGGGCCAAGTGTATTTGTCCTTAGCAGCTGAACCAGACCCGGGGGCTGGAGACCTTTGCTTTCCAGAACACACAGTTAGTAAATATCTTCCTTCTCCTGCAGGAAACTCTTTGTAGGTAAAAGGCTGCAGAGAGCAAACCAAGTTCAGAGGGCTGAGAAATAAATGCTGTCAGTCTCTCCTTTCAGCCTGATCCTTGTTGGTCAGAGATAAGTAATGTCCTGTAGGAGTAAAGGTGCTGGGGTTACCTTGGGCTGAATGAAATCAGGCCAAATCTCCATCCTGGGGCTTGAAAGCAGACCTGGACTTGGCTGAGATGGAGCCATTTCCTCCCCTTAACTGCTCAATAACCTGCCCTAAACAATGCAGGGTGATTCTGGCAAGGTCTGTGTACAAGTGCAGTTACAGAAGAGCAGCACACTCTGGTCACATGCCTTAAGGGTAGCATTTTCCATTCCTCTGGAGCAAGTGTGAGGGCACATTATGGATCCCAGGGAAAAAACCCACCTTTATTGTTAGAAAACTGATTCTTGAAATAGTTACTCAACTGAAACTGAACTTTACATCAAGCCAAGTTTGTCCTGGATCCTTTGTCATGTGAGTATGAATGACTATAATCTTGTTTTCTAATTAGACTTTCTACTTGATTATTTATTTTCTTAGGAATTTGAAGTCATAGCCCAAATCAAGCTCCTGCAATCTTCATGCAACAGCTACTGCCTGATACCAGACCAGAAATTCATCCAGTGGTTCAGGAGGCAGCGACACTTAACAGAGGAGGAGAGGTAGGTCCTCAGTGCAGCTGGCAAACCTCTGTTCACACACACCTGGGCAGGTCAGGGCAGGGACATACAAATACTGAAGAGCATTATTTTTACTATTATAAGGAGGTGAAATATCCCCTTGGCCCTGGTAAAATGCAGGCAGAGAGTGTTCCTCTTTGTGGAGCTGCAACCTTCTGTGAGGTGAAAATAACTGAAGGATTCTCAGATTTCTTCAGTGTTGCTGCTGTGAGATGTTCAACTAAAGAACATTGTACAACTAAGTAACATTGTCTGCAAATATTTACCTGCTGGCCTCTGCCCTGCAGTTACAAACTCTCCCGTGAGGCTGAAGCAGCTGCTGATACCAACATCCTGTCTCCAAAACCCCAGAAAAGCATGGTGAAGAGGATCAGCACGTGAGTAGGATGGGGCAGAGGGGTTTTGGGGTGGGAATAATGGACTGGGATAAGTCAAACAAGCAGAGCTCATTTAATCAGCTGCAGAACCTGCCTGGGGATCCACAACCCTGCATTGTGGCTGAAGCTGTCCCTTTGTGTTGCTAAAGACAGAAGAAAATAGAATAAATAATCCTTCTTATAGTGTCAGAAAAAAAGGAAACATTTTAGTGCTGGATTATAATTCAGTAGCTTTGTGTAATAACTTTGCTGAATGCAGCAGGGAAACAGAGTAAGTGAGGATAAAGTCTGGTCTATTATTAGTCTAAATTGCTACAGACGTGCAAAAATTCCTTGCAGGATTTTAATATGAAAACTAAGGTTAGCAAAAAGGTGTTTGATAGTGGAAACAATCTGCCTTCCAGCTGGAGAAGGAAAAAAAAAATCATGGGGACATGGTCCAATTTGGTGTAATACCACAAAGATTCATACAGGAGGTGGGTAGAGGACAGGGCCATGCAGCTGGACATGGGAAACAAGAGCAGGAATGCAGGGAAAGCTGCATGGAATAAAGCAGAGCTCAAAGACTGAAGCAAAAATATCTGCACTCTGGATGTGTTTTGCAAATGAATGCTGTAGAAAAGCAGTGGGTGACACCTCTCTAAGCTGTATTAAATCATTAACTGCACTCTGATGCTCCCTGCTCCTCCTCTTAGTGGGTCAGACCAGCTTGTTTCCCTCGACACTCCTTTCAAGTCACTTGACCTGCATTTAGAAATGAGTCTTGGAGAGGGAGTGCCTTTAATTTACACTTTATAATCTCCTTATTGTGTGCATCTCCAGCCTTCTAGAGAGAATCTGGTACCTGTGGCACTCTGGTAGAGGGCAGGAATTGGCAGTAGGGTGAAGCCCTTTATTCTATTAAATGAGCCTGAAAATGTGAAGAGACTTAAGAGGAGTGTTGTTCTAGTGGGGCATGAGCTGGTTGTGAGCTTGCAGCTGTGGGCACTCTGGGTGAGGAAGGTGTTGTGTTAGCCTGTAACAAACCCTCTGGACAAACTGTATAAATACCACAGAGGAAATGAAAACAACAGGCCACTCCAGAGAGGAAAAAACTCCAGAATGCAAGAGTTTGGAATCAAGGGACAGCTTTGCTCAGCCCAGCTCTCACTTACTGGCTTTTATGCTTTTTTTCTCTCTGTACTAGACTTTTTCTGGGCACTGATGTGTTCACCCCACCCAAAGAACAATCCCTGAAGAGCTCTCCTGTAGGAGGGAGCTCCGGGGAAAGCACGGATTCAGCGAGTGTTTCATCGTGTGAGTTTAATCACTCTGAAACGGAGGATGTATGTGTGACTCCCGTCTCTAGTCCTGAGGACCCTCTGAAAAAGGTACAGCTGTGCATGCTGCAGGCAGGCCCAAGACACTTGACCAAGGCTCTTGGTCTTGACTAGAGCATTGCTTTTAGTGAAATGGAGAGAGAAATGTGTAAAAATGGAAGTAATCCGGTCAGGGTTCTTGCACAATGTTCTGTGTTGTCCCTTACAATGGGTTTGTTCCTGTCAGGAAGCTTTTGAGCAAGGTAGAGGGAGAGAAAGGCAAACGCTGAGCAGGGGAAGGAAGGGGGCGGTTTCAAGGAGAATGGCAGAGAGGGAGGGATGTGTGTATTTCCAGTTGTGTGAAGGCTCTCACCTGGAGCAGGAGTGCCTGTGACACCCTCTGCTCCTTCCCAGCCGGTCCCAGTTCCTGGCTGGCCGCCTACAGCCTCATGCTGTTCCTTGGATCTGCTGCCACCTCCTGGGCTGCTCGTGCTGCGAAGCCAGAGCAACCCCAGCGGGACAGGAATTGTCATTAAAATGCTGTAATCAGTCGAGTGAAGTTCAGTTTTCCTGAAGGCAAGGAATCCCCTCGCCAGCAGGCTGGGCAGAGTGTGGGTGGCTGAGGTTTGTCTGTGCCTTCTGCTTTCTCCCGTTCCGGTGGCACAATGACACACCCAGGCACACCAAATGTCCTCTTTTGTGACGGCACTTTCCTTTCTGTGGTGCAGATCTCCGGCTACCCCTTATCCTCCTGCTCTCCTGACTCCTCCATGAGCACACCTTCCTCATCTTTACCCTCCTTCCTGCTGGCCTCCAACGACGACAAGAGCTCCGTGGGCTCTGACAAGGGCTATGACTCCGACAAGGGCTCCGTCAGCTCCGACAAGGGCTCCAGCTCCAGCAAGGGCTCCATCTTTGACGCTGGCTCGGGCCAGGACAGCGGCTCGGTCCCCACCAGGGACTCGGGCTCAGTGCCAGGCAGTGTCCCCAGAGCGCTGCCCGTGTACAACCGGCAGAGCGAGGGCTCGTGCATCATCCGGGTCAGCATGGACGGGCTCCATGCCAGCGTCTACAAGAGCATCCTGGTGAGTGCCACAGCTCTGGGCTTGGCACAGGGGTCCGTGGGGGGGACCCCTTCGCCGAGCTGGCTCATCAAACCTGGCTGCAAAGGGAAAATGGCACATGGTGCCATGCAGAATGTGTGGAGCCTGGTAGGAACGAGATGTTTGAAAACAGCTTTAGGGAAGTTTCTGGTCTGGAAATGGAAGTTTGTGTTTTATCAAAAAGTTCCAGGTGAAGCACTGTGAGCACATTGAAGTTTTGATGTTTTCCCTGGAGCAGCTTTCCCCAGGCACTGGTTTCTGGAAAAATGAAGCAGCAGGGGAGGGAGCTGACATGCCCTTTAATTCTGCAGCTTCTTCCCATGAAGAAGGGAGACTCTCCCTCCTCTTGGCAGACCAGCAGCCCCAGAATCCAGGCATTTCCCTCTCTGCTTATTCCACAGACACATCCCAGCAGTGCCACTGGTGCTGGACCATGAGTTATGTGGCTTAGCTCAGCTGGGGATCCTCAGGGCCTGCTGGGGGGAAACAAATGCAGGCTAGTTCTCAGCACCTTTAGTTCCTGATTTTAATGGTCTCACTTCCCCAAATCCAGCAAGTTGTTCCCTGATGGATTTGGCTTCTGGTGAGACTGCAGGAGGCTTTGGAGGAGCCCTGTGTCTGGTCCAGATGCACTTCCAGAGCACACAGCAAAGCCAGAAAGCTTTGCAGGATGTCCAAGGAAGTGCTCAGCACAGGAGCCTGCAAAGAGCAGCTGGGGCAGCTGTGGCTGGTGAGAATGAGATCTCTCAAAGGGAGCAGACACTGGGATTTACTGCTGTGTCTACTAGTATGGTAGCTGTCAGCTTGAAATAAAAAGCCACCACCTCCAGATGTCATAAATACTAAGTTCAGTGTCTGTCAGCACCTGCCCCTTTGTTACTGACCTGGTTTTTTTCAGTTCTCTGACATCTCTTCCAAGAACAAGCAGTCAGGTTTTCGTTAACTGCTGAATCATGAGAGTGAATGAAAAGAATCTCTCATTGCTCCTTATCTTTGCAGATAACCAACCAGGACAGAATTCCTGATGTCACCCAGCGAGCCCTGCTGAAGCACAACCTCGAGCCTGATGCAGTTGAAGATTATGAGCTTGTGCAAGTCATCTCTGAGGACAAAGGTAGGGAAACAGAACTCTGCTGCTGCCTGGAAAGTTCTGTTGGATTTCAAAAGGAAGAGTAAAACAGGAAGCTTAGAAACCCCCAGCCGGCTCAGGGGTGGTTTCTGTCAGCACAGTCCCCTTTCCCACAGGCAAAGCCAGCTCCTGGGCTGCCAGGCTGACTTGGTGTGTGCCTTGCAGCCATAGAGTGACCACAGGACCTTGGGTGGGGGTCATGTTCTGCCTCCCTGGGACCAGGCCCTTGGATCCCACCCATCATCAGCCTTCTCCCAGAGAGTCTGCCAGACTGAGCATGGTCTGGGCCTGCCCTGCTCCCTTTCCTGCAGGAAGCTGCTCTGGCAGAATAGGGAGACTGCCCTGCCTGCACCATCCTGCTCCTGCTCCCTGTCCCCTCTCAGCCTTCCTGCTGCTGTGCACCCTTCCCCACTAATGCTGCTCTGGCCCTGTTCTGCAGAGCTGGTGTTCCCCCGTGATGCCAACGTGTTCTATGGCATGAACAGCCACGTGAACTTCGATTTCATCCTGAGGAAGAAGGCAGAGCTGGTTGGCTGAGGCTGCACCTGCGCTGCCCTCCCAGCTTACAGGGAATCTGATGGAATTCCCTGTTGAAAATGTGCAATTGGAGCAATGGGCAGCCCTGGTGCAAAGGCTCCAGGCTGCTACATTTGCCTTGAGGACACCCCATGAGCCAAGAGAAAAGTCTCTTCCATGCCAGTATTATACAGAAGACCATCTGAACTTATTTTTATAGAACTGAAGCAAGTCCTGAGTATGTCTGCCTGAACCAGCTGAAAACTTTTTGCACTTGTTCTACGCCAGAGAATGACCCATTTTGGCTCTTGTTTCCAAAGAACTTCAGAATGAATGAACTGCACTTGCCTTTGTTTGAACATCATGAATGGGACAAAGAGACACTACTTTGTGTTGGATGGAGGTCTTAATGTCACAACAGGGTCTTTTCCCTTGGACTTGGTTAAGCCATGGACCAGAACTGGATGCCTTTTGTATGTACTCCATGTGATGGATGGATGGATGGATGGACATCCTCCCAATGTGCAATTCCTCTGCTGGAACTGAACTTTGAACCTTTTTAAAAGCCATAAGTAAGACATTGGATTGTAAGCAGCCCTGATTTGAGGCACATGAAATACAGACAGTATTTCTTGTTCTGGTGTTAGCACTGTGCATCCCTGCACAGATCTAGGAGTTACTATCCAAATAGATAGCTTAGGATTGTTAAGGATCATTAGTTAAAATGGTTTTATCCATGCCTGGGCCTTTTTCCTCCAGTTGTGTGGCACTAATTTGCAAAACTGGGCTCAGGTAAGTTTTACACTACATTTGGATTTATCACTTGTGTTTACAGGTAGGTGAAACAGACTGACTGTAGGTCTGCTGTACATCCAAGAGTTCTATGGCAGGTCCCACGAGCCTGGTGTAGGTCACAGTCTGAACAATTTATGAATTCCAGTTGTTTGTTTGTTTAGAGGGTGACAGAGGTGGGGGTTGTTACTGAGCCTTAACCTTTGCCCAGAGTTTGGGCAAAACTAGAAGTTCAGTTTTCTCTGCTTTTGATGTCTGTACAGTGCAGTTCCTTGTGTACATAGCACAGCTCCTACTGTATATAGTACTGCTCATTCAGAGGGTGTATGACAGTGTTAAGCTGAAACATGAATGTTCTGGATTTTAAAATTACACTTTCCAAATGTTTATATATGTTATGTTTTTAACTGCTTACCTGTAATCTTTATATGATAAGTATATAAATTGTTTTTCATTAATATTTGCCTGGAATCAGTGAATTTCCTTTTATTAGTGCATGTCAGATGTGTAAAAACACCTCACACCACTTCCCTTGCTGTCACTTTCTTCAACTTCTCCACTTTTACTGTTTAACTTCTCAACAGCAAAGCCAAAGCCCTCCCAGTGCACCAGCCATGCACACAGCCTGTGAGAGATATTTCGTGCTATTTCTTAAAGTTTCAGCTCAAAGATATCTGTAACTGGGTAATTTAGATTGCACACCAATTTTATGTCTCCTGCATGAAATCATTCTCTCTCAAGTCACTGAATGACTTCTGAGGCTAGATAATACAAAAGAAGTGCTTTAGAGTGTATCCATTTCTTCCCATTTTCTCAGTTATGGTGTTTTTCCTCCTGCTCTCCCAATCATTACTTTGTTGCATTTTCCCCTCCTTACACACAATACCAACATTCAGATAAACAGTTTACACACTACAGCCCCTTCTGCCATTTCATAGATCACTTCAGCATGAGGGGAGACTCCTGAACTGCCCAAAAGTCTCATTCAGTCCCTGAACTACAGCTACCCTGGCCACTTAAAGGCCTCTCATGTTACACTAAGGAAGACAAAACAAAGAGTACCTGAATCTGTTTAAACTACCTCAGGCCACAAAACCCAACACCAGAACCTCACTCCACTTCCTTCAGGAACAATACACTGCATTAGTGAACTTGGAATTTCACATGCCATATTGAGAGCACAACAGCACTTTTCTATCCTTAAGCCAAAGCAAAGACCAAGCTGGTGGGTTCCAAGCAGTCTTACTGTAATAATCATTTTAGGGCCTGCCAACACAGCCTGCCTTGTGAAGAAGCTGCCAGAAGGTTGCTTCAAAGTTGGTGCTCCTGCTCAGTTTTGAAACCCATTGGCTGAGTCAAAAAAATTGCAAAGTCATGTCTAAGGCACTGCCATATTTGGCCCATGGCTGTACACAAGATAATGAAGATAATTTATTGTTTAATGGTGGGAACCTGACCCTTGAAAGAGAAACAATGGATTGGTCAATCCATAGGAAGGTGAAAGAGGAACAATACTCACTGGGGCTGTGGTCAGCATGGAGGGGGCATCATGAATGATTGTGGCCTTGTCTCACACACTGGCCTTATGTGAGGTGATGGTGTAAGTGGAAAAATTCCACTCCAGAGGAGGAGCTGCAAGGCCCAGTTCTGGGGTGGAGGGGATGAAGAGAACAGGATGCACATCACTTTGATCCAGGGAATACCCTGAGGGTGCACAGCCTGCCTGAGCACCGTGCTCCATCTCCTCGTGCTCAGCAGCTTTTCACAAATTCAGAGGTCAGTAGGTGTTATTTGCTACTGCAACTAATAAAATAAATTCGCTTTGAAATCACGATTGTGTCTCAAGTGTTTTGTGCACAGGCATCCTCCTGAACCCGTAACAAAAACAAGTACATGGAAAGTACTTTCCACTTCCACATGGAAAGTGGAAAAATACCAGAAAAATACAGAGGTGTTTTAAGTGGCTCCTACTTTTCCAAAACACATTTAATTCTGGGAGAGCAAAGCTTGAGCAGCACCAGCCAAGGAACTGAAAATACAGGCAGAGAACAGAACTTGTCACATGGGTAGAACCAGTGGGATCACCCAGGTCTTGCCTATATCAATAAATGGAGAATTGTGGATTTATGAACACACACACACACACACACAGAGTAAAGGACCAATCAGCAAGGCTGAGTCCTTGTGTGCTCTGAAATGGACACAGGCATTTAATTCCTATATCCTTAATTTTTTTCCCCTCTCCTGAAACCACCATCAAGCCCCCAGTGCCACTCACTTCCTGAGTCAGCTAAAAGGAAAAACATTCACAAAATCTCCAAGCTAAAAACCCTAGCCCTGTTGTAAGGTTTTCATAAACTGCTACTGCTCTGCTTAAGGAAATCAGAGTTAAAGCAAGCTCAGGTTCCCTGAGCACCCTGACCAGCTCCATCTCTCAGCAGCTCTATCCCAGACTCACACATCCCCACATGCCTTGGCTGCAGGGCTGGCAGTGAGGCCAACGAGCCCAGGAGCCCCAGATCAAGACTCTGCAAGTGATGCAGACACCTTTTCCATCTTTCATTAATTGAATGAAGTTAAAAAACCGAAACAGGGGCCACTCAAATACCTTGTATTTTTTAAAATCCATGCTCTGTTTTCTGGTGAGGAGCACCTCGTGCTGATGCTGGGAAATGATGTGCCAGCACACAGAGAAATCCCACAGCAAGGGGGAAGGAAGGAGAGGCTGCCCATGGGCACTGAGGTGGGTCTGTCATGGAACAAAAGCATGAGGGTGGAAGAGATGTGGCTCTCGTACCCATAGTGACACTTGACAGGGCTGGATGCTCACCTGATCACAGAGCCCTGCTCCTGCAGGAGCTTCTCACCAACACTTCTGGGACTTCCAACCTTGTTCACACAGGCCCTGTGGGCTCATGAAGTGAGAGACCTGTGGAGGAAGCAAGAGGGATTGCGAGGAAGGAATAACCCAGGCTGGGTGTGGGCTCATGGTGCAACCTCCACACTCACCAGGTCACACAGGCACCTGCTCCCACATGGACACCAGCAAGAACATGTTTCCAGGTGGGAACTGCAGAATGAACACCTTTATACAGTCAGAGACTCCACGGGAGAGGGACAAAGCCAAGAATCCCTTGAGCTGGACTTCCATTAACCTCGAGTTAACATTCAGGGTCAGGCTGGAGGGGGCTTGGAGCAACCTGGTCTAGTGAAAGATGTCCCTGCCCACGGAAGGGGATTGGACTGGGTGACCTTTAGAGGTGTCTTCCACAACCCAAACCATTCCAGGACTCTCCCACACAATGAAGAACACACACAGCTGCTCATCTTGCACCAGGTTCTATGTATTATCAGACCGGCTGACAGGTAATAACATGTCTTCTGCAGCAGAAAGCACAACATTGATCAGTAATTATTCAAATCAAACAAAAATTAAAACCAAAACCCCAGCCACACATACTCAATGCACAGATCTGCCAGCAGGTGAGTCCCAGGATGGCCATTCCAGGAGGGAATCCTCCCACTGCCCAGAAGCTCAGGGTCTGTGCCAGTATAGTCCGTGATCACCTGGCCTCTGAGAAAGGTTTTTTTTAGAAAAATAAACACCATATCCTGCTGACATGTGAGCCAACAGCAAAAACATCAGAATCATCCAAAACACAGAAAAATTTGCTCCTCACATGAAAAAATATCCAGGCAAGTTGCCCTTCCGTCCTGTAACACACAATTCTATCGGGCTGTTGAGAGAGTAACATTGCTGTAGGCTCTCTTGGTTTCATAAGGAAGTTTGTAACCTAACTTCTTGTATTTCAAGTTCCTAAAACTCCTGCACTTGCTTTTATGGTCTAAATGAACAGGCCTGCCAATAGGTTGTGGGGTTTTGTTTTCCTGAAGAACCAAGTTGAGGCAGGGGTGAAGCAGGATGTGACATGGACCAACTCTGCCTGCATTCCCTTCAGGCAGTGCAGAGACAAATAAATCCAGCCACGTCCACTTGCATGGCTTCCATGACTTCAGACATTCCAAGACATCTGTTCTGGATCCAGAGGCCTGTTTAGATGGGATGCATCAAGATTAAAAATGAGCTGATGGGAAGCCAGCACCCGTTTTGTACAGGAGTGTAACGGGGAGAAGACATGACAGAGGAGCACTGCTCTCCTGCATTGATCATTCTGGGGAAACATCTTGATTCTGATAGGGATCCCTTTGGAAAACAAACCCAAATCCCCCAGATGCTCAGCAAACAGGGTAGTAAAAGCCTACAGACCTACAAGGAGTAACAGTGAGGGAGCAGCCCAGGTACAGCCATCCCAAAAGGCATTGACATTTGTACACCTCTATATATTAATCTTTATAAATACAGTGTTCTACACAAGGAACTGTGTAATTCCAGGCTGGTTTCTTCTAACAAAAGCTTGCCAGGGCTTTTGCTTGGATCTAGAACGCTTGTTCTTCCTCCTCCTTGGTGTCCCACCCTGTCCTCGGCGGCCTGGGCAGGTGTCCGGCCCAATCCCACACACGGCCCTTGGGAATGGTGGGAAGGAGACCACATGAAGAGCTGCTCTACAACTTTCAAGGGTGAAAAGCTAAAGTGTGAGGCAGGTTCAGCTGGTTCAGAGTCCCGGGGAGGTGGGCAGTCATAGCTCATCCCTGGCTGATGGCGTGTCAAGGGACGGCTGGGAGGGCAGGGCGTCCTTGTTCTGGGCATCGCTGTGGATCTTGCCCTGCTGCCGGGATTTCCAGGAGTGTGTTCTGTCCCAGTCCGTGGACACGGTCTCGTTGTCCCAGATGGTGGAGGTCTCTGTGTCACTGAGGTAGCCTGGCTGCCCCGTGTAGTGCGTGGGGTAAACAAGAAGGGGCTCTGCCGAAAAGGCCTTCAAGTCTCTGGACTCGTAGTACTCCATGTACTTTGTGCTATGGAGGAGAAAAAACACCATCAGCACAGAGGAACCTTCACTGGTGCCAAGCTTGGGAGACATGGCCAATCCAGGGAGCAGAGTAGTCTGAGAGCAGGGGTAGGTGCTGGGGTACAGCCAGAACCACATCCTTACAACCACACACACCTGTACAGCCAAAACCTGTTCCCAGAGACAGACAAGTGCCTCAGACAACCAGCCACAAGCCCTGCCCCAGGCAGGCACAATTCTCCTCTGTCACCTCCTTTGACTCGTGCCAGGAGGACAGAACCAAGCACCACAAGGAGTCCTCACCAACCAGGCTACCAACACGATCTGGTTTAGGATCAGTCAGCAAGACCCAGCCCGTGTCCCCCCGAGCCACAGAGGGACTTACACAGGGTGCTTGTTGTACATGATGGGCAGGAATTCATCCACGGGCAGCATCTTGCTGAAGGGCTCAGCCCCGATGAGCTTCTGAGCCCCGTGGAAGGAGATGGCGTAGCCCAGGGTCCAGTAGGAATAATCGGCTTCCACCAGGTTCCGGACATTGGGAACGGCTCTCTCGGGCTCCTGCACCTGCATCCTTTTCCGGCCAATGTAGCTTCAGGGGTGGAAAGATCAAGGACAGAGGAACCAAAGTCAACTAGGACAAGCAATTAGGACAAGACTATTCATGCCAGGCCAGGGCAAAGGGTCAATCCCAGAAGCAATTCCTGACCCAGCTCACAGATTTCTATCCTGCGCCACTACCAGACATCCAAGTCTTAACCCAGTGGGTGGGACAGCTGTGAAAGGCTTCCTAAGGGAGCTAAGATGACACAGTGTGAGGCTCAGGATGGAGCTGTGCTGGTTCCTCTGTCAGCATCTCCAACACAGCTGAGGTCCAACAACACTGCCCACCACGGGCAGGGATGGTGCCCAGGGGGCCTCCTGGCAACAGCCACCCCTGAGGGTGGATCTGTCATGATGGGAAGAGCCATCAAGAAGACTGTGCCACCATCCCCTGCACTGCAGCATCAGCCTGCACCTCTGCCATGCCCCAGCAGTGCTGCCAAGCTCCCCACATGCCCAGGACATCCCAGAGGAGCAGGAACTTACATCAGCTCCCAGTCCAACTGGGCTTGCTCGATGTCGTCCATCAGCTTCATGAGCTTCCTCTTGAACTGGTGCTCGAAGCGCACGTCGTCCTCAATGACAAGGGTCTTCTCCAGGCCCCTGCTCACCACCTGAAACACCAGGGCTCCAACGTGAGCACAGTGGCCCCCATGGGTGCCCTGCTGTCACTGGGGCCACCCTGACCTGGCACTGCCTCCCAGCCCATGCAGGCAGGGAGGCTGGAGAACCACTCTGTGACATACACATGATATGCCAAGCCACTGGAACATGCTCCTGCTCAGATGCAGAATAAGGAGAGGAAAAAACAGGAGTGTTTCTTTAACCCCATTTGCTTTTCAAAACCTTCTTGCCTTTCTTCTAAGCAAGCTTGCCCCAAGCAGGATATTGGATGGACTGCAAAAACAGTAATGAAAATGTTCTGATAAAAAATCACTTGGAGCTGAGGGCAAATGAATCACAGAATCCCGAAATGGTTTGGGTTGGAAGGGACTTTAAAGCCCATCCAGGTTCCCCTGGCCTTGAACACTTCCAGGGATGGGGTAGCCACAGCTTCTCTGGGCACCCTGTGCCAGGGCCTCAGCACCCTCACAGAGAAGAACTTCTTCCCAACATCCCATCTAACCTTGGCCCCCAGTGGCAGTGGGAAGCCATTCCCTGTGTCCTGTCCCTCCGTCCCTTGTCTCAAGTACCCCTCCAGCTCTCTTGGAGCCCCTTTAGGTACTGGAAAGGGGAGATATGAAAGGTGAACACTGCATTCAAGAAAACCCCTGCAATCCAAGGAAATCAGTTCTATCCTACACTTCCAGAAACCTGGGCTGGATCCAATGCTCTGCAGCAGGACTGGCTGTGCAGCAGGACACAGCACCTTCCTGCAGGACCCCCAGGGCACCCCAAAATCCTCACCTCCTTCCAGATGTAGTAATGGCTCAGGAAGCAGCCGATCTCTCCTCTGGTGAGGGGCCTGGAGGAATAGGGGTCCCGGTATCCTGGCAGCATTTCAATGCTGAGAGCTTTGAGCTGACTCGTGTTCAGTGCTCTGGAAACAGAGTATTTATCATCCTTGCAAATAAAAAAGTCAATTCAAGCCAGACACAGGCACAGCATGGGGAATGCTGCTGCTGCTCAGGGAAGAGCCACGCCTTGAGAAATTTCTATGTTTGTTTCGCTCAAAAACGCAGAGGAAAATTAACTTCTTGATTTACATCTCTAAATCAAGCTGATAAATTGTATCCTTAACTCTGCCAAAGACTTTTCATGGGACCATCAATTATCTTCAACTCTGCCAAGAACTTTCTGTGGGACAATCCACTTGCCAGGTGCTTGGCTGTGATTAATTTTCTGAGGCCTTGACAGGATCCCAAGTCTCCAAGACCACTAAATGGTACGTGGGCTCCTGTCTGCTTGAGGCCTTTTTGCAACTCACAGACTCAGAATTTCTACCTTGATTTCTCATTATAAAGTCTCAAAATACCTTACAATCATAGAATCATTAAGATTGGAAAAGCCCTCAAATATCCTCAAATCCAAGCATTAACCCAGCAATTCTCCCAGGGATGAGGCCTCCACCACTGCCCCGGGCAGCCTGTGCCAGTGCCCTTTGCATGAAGAAATTTTTCCCAGTTGTCCAGCCTGAACATTCCCTGGCACAGCTTGAGGCTTTTTCCTCTTGTCCTCTCCCTTGCTCCCTGGGAGCAGAGCCCAACTCCCCCTGGCTTCCCCCTCCTGTCAGGGAGTTGTGCAGAGCCAGAAGGTCCCCCCTGAGCCTCCGTTGCTCCAGGCAGAGCTCTTCCAGCTGCTCCTCAACCAACTTAGGCTTCAGACCTTAGAGTAAGCTTGGAAAGGGCTGTGTCAGGGTTAATGCTGCAGCACCACAGCTCTGCAGCACTAGGATGGACAATATTCCCAGGAGTTAACTCCTCCATTCACAGAAACCTGTGTTTTTAACCCTAGTCTGAACCCCAGGGCCCTAGTTCTCTCACAGAGATTGACTAATTGCAAAAGAGGAAAGAAACAGAGCAGAATTGCCCCAAACAGATGGTCAGGGAGATCCAGGTGGTGCTCAGCTTCCCTGCAGCTAACCCTGCCCTGCTGGAAGTAAGTCAGGGCATCCAAGGAGATGCTGTGAAGCAGTAAAGCACATCCCACTCTGAAAAACATCTTCAAGCCCAACCAAAACTCACTTTCCATCCACAGCCTCCACTACCTTCACTGCAATCTCCTGCTCATAGAGCGTCTTCAGCATCCGATCCCGCCGGTCCTTGCGACGCTTCAGGTTGATCATGAAAATCTGCGTGGAAGAGAAAGACATCAGGACATCAGACTCCCAGCTGGGAGGGAGGGAGAAGGGAAGTCCTGATCCACCCCTCTCCAGCAGCCCCACTGCAAAAGCAGGTCTTGTGAAAATACCACGTGTGTTCACTCCAGGTTGTCTAGAATTTGTCAAAAAGATGAAGTTGGTTTTGAGTTGGAAGTGTAGAGGCTTTTTTTCCAACAACTACTTTTAATGGATGTTCACAGAGGAAACTTGGCTCTTTGAGAATGAAGAAAAGTGAGGGGAAACCAGCTAGAGCCAAGTCTGTCATTTCCAAAGATACAGGATATTTAGGTTTATATCAAACACAGTAACATGGCCATCTGCAGCATCAATCCTACAGGAAACTGACCCACAACACTGCCACTGCCTGGATCTAGGGCTGCCATCCAAGTACAAGGCCATGGTAAAGAAAGGATTTTTATGATTACTTCAGGCATTGAAAATCCACTGTGATCCCTAGCAGAACAGAGAGCCAAGGCTGAGAACAGAGATGTCTGGGCAGGGCTCTGTCCAAAGCCTCAAGGAGACTGGTGGAGGGCTGAGGACTGAAGTTCTCATTGCAGGTAACCCTCAGGGTTTCAGGGATATTTTTCAGTCCCAGGCAGGCTGGTACAAACACAGCCTTGTAGTCCATGGAGCAAATCTTCATCTCAATAAGCAGCAGAACGAATTTCAGCTCAGTACAAATGAAAGAATAACAAACTGGATAAATAAAGCACAGCCACAAAGGACAACATGGAAAAAACCTGGACCAGCTGTGCCTTAAACACAGATGCTCAAAGACACGCAGCTGGATCAGGTTCAGCTTCAGGAACCCCACAAACAGACAGAGCAGAGCACACCAGGAAGACAAAGGCTCCCCTGATCCCCACAGCTCCCTCGGTCCCAGAGCCACCCTGGCAGCTGCACACACACAGAGGCTGCTGGCTCTGGGAATAACACACACACACCAGGCAACCAAAGCCTGGCACATCCCTCTCCAGCCTTCTCCCCAGGCGTGGTTTGCATTCCTGGGGTATCCAAGGTGGGCAGAACTCAACTGTGAGCCTGGATTCCCCATCTGCTCTCAGCTCTCCAGTGTCTCTCTCAGGTGAGAGAAATCCTTCCTTTCTGCCACTGGAAAGCTGGAGAGCTTTACCAAAGGGCCCATTTCTGTCACAGATGGAAGGGAGGCCGAGCTGCCCTGCAGAGTCAGATGCAGAGCAAACAGCACAAGAACAGGGGAGTTAACCTGCTTTTCAGCCTCACTTCTGCCTTCTCTTCCTGGCCAGATTACAACATAAGAATCGTGGCATGGTTTAAGTTGGAAGGGATGTTAAGGATCAGGTGATGAGTGAGAAGACAAGACAATAAACAGCAGAGCAGGCTCCTTACTTCATCAAACCCCATCTTGTCAGGGTGCTTCGGTGGGACAGAGATGTACTGAGAGGGCTCCACAGGAGGGCGATCGACTGAAAGAGAGGAGAGACCCCAAATGTCACCCTGGTGCACACCCTGCAGTGACAGGATGTGTCTGAAGGTGCCTCCCTCACGGAACCCCCGGAGCCGGGATGAGGAGCCCCTGCAGGATGGGAACAGCAGGAAGCATCTCATGGCAAAGCCAGAGGCAGCAGCCATGTGCCAGACAGTCATCAGGGAAAAAACATGGACATGCAGCACCCTTTCCACAGGAAAGATACATTTGATATGGGGAAGTTGAGGGATTTTGTGGGTGGGGTTGATCTGGCCATGAAACAATTACATCCCTAGGCAGAAAAGTGGTGGAAAATTTCAGAGAACTGCGTATCAAAACAGTATTAGAGCAGACAGGTCAGGATGCAGAGCATGAGAGCTGTGCCTGCTGGCAGGAGAGCTCTGTAGGCATTAACCTGGGGGGTCCATCATGGCAAGGGCACAGCAACTCACTCATGGCCTCGATCAGGGTGTGCACAAAATTCTCAGCTTCCTCCTGCAGCGACTGCTGCGGCTTCAGGGGCATGGGAAGGAACCCGTAGTGCTCACGGTTGCAGATGAACATCTGTACTCCTGGGGATCACAGAAAAGCAGAAACTGTCATCAGACCTGCTACCAGGGCATTTCACTGCTCTGTGGCTACATAGCCACAAACACACTTGTGCCAGGACCTCAGTCCCAAGAAATTCTGTTTCATAAGTAAACATTTCAAGACTATTCCAGTTCCACTTTCTGTTTTGCCTGGCTGGCAGCAAGTGGCCTCTGTCACAAAACCAATCCCTACTCGTTGAACTTCAAGGGTCTGGGCTGACAGGACAAGGGAGAATGGCTTCCCGCTGAAATAGATTGGGTTTAGATTGGATATTGGGAAGGAATTGTTCCCTGTGAGGGTGGGCAGGCCCTGGCACAGGGTGCCCAGAGAAGCTGTGGCTGCCCCTGGATCCCTGGAAGTGTCCAAGACCAGGCTGGATGGGGCTTGGAGCAACCTGGGACAGTGGAAGGTGTCCCTAAAATGAGATGATTTTTAAGGCCCCTTCTAACCCAACCTATTCTATTCTTTATCACAGCTTCCTTTTGCTTTGGCTAGGAAACAAAGGTGATACATTTTCACCTGTGCTGGCAAAGGACTTGGAGGAATACACATGACAACAACCTTTGAAATGCCAAGTCACCACCAAACACAGTCCTTTCCTCTCCAAAGCTAATTTTTACTGTGCCCTGAAGATTAAAGGAAAATCCCAGAGTGAGACACCAGTGAGGAGAATAGATGTGACAATGTTAACACCCTTCTACTCAAAAGCTTTTGTAACTGCTCGTTGAAGGTGGGAAACAGAGAGAAGGTGCAAAGCCTGTCCCTGGAGCAGATGCATTTGCAGGGCACAGACTCACCCAGTGGGAACATCCCAGCATCAGCAGAACCCTTTTCCCTCTGGGATGACAAGGATTTGCTAACCACTGACTGTAACTCTGCCTTTCACATCAGGCAATACACTCAAAAGCTACATCCAGGGAAGTATTTCTGTTGTTTTTCACTGAGTTCTGGTAAGGTCCTTTATTAATTAACCCAAATCAAAGCTGCTAGAACCCAAGCAACCAGCCAAAAATTGCCTTTTTTTTTAATGAAACAAGCTTAAGCAGCCCCCTCCCTCGAGGAAATAAATGAAAAGCAGACACTACCTGGTGTGCTGATGCTTTCATCTATTAGTGCTCCTAATCCATGGTATTTTTAGCAGAGTGGAACGGTTGGCACTAATGACTCTGGTGTTTCTCTAATTTTAAGTTCTACAAGTAAATTGCTGGCTGTGCTACTTGCCAAAACACATTCAGCTGTCAGCTGCAATTTAGGTAAATGGCAGAATAAAAAACCACTACCTGCTGACATTAATGGATTTGGCACTGATCTAATCAACTAATCTTATCTGGCTCACTGATCTCTGTTCTTACCTTCCGCTGCCTTGAACACATTTAATCTGCACAGATTCACACCAGTGTTCCTGTTCTGTTTGGGATAAAAGGTAATTGAAAATGGTAAAGCTCCCATAAAGTGGGGAGGGGGACTCACTTTCCAGCTCTGTTTTTATAATGAAGTTAAATGATTGCTACAAGGGATAGAAAAACAACAAGTATTTATATTATTATTCTTAATGGGCTTTAAAGGCAGTGTCCAGGATTTACAATCATGTCCTAAAACCACAGCTATAGTTAAGGAACCAAAATTGCCCCCATTTCCCTGTGACCAGATCTTCCTGCTGGCTGGCTCAGAGACCTAGGCTGAAAGGCAGCTCAGGAGATCATGGAATGGTTTGGGTTGGAAGGGACCTTAAAGCCCATCTCCTTTCACCCCTGCCACGGGCAGGGACACCTTCCACTGTCCCAAGTTGCTCCAAGCCCTGTCCAACCCATTTGGACATTTCCAGGGATGGGGCTTCTCTGGGCAACCAGTACCAGGGCCTTTCCACCCTCACAGGGAACGATTCCCTCCTAATATCCCATCTGACCCTGCCCTCTGGCAGTGAGAAGCCATTCCTCCTGTCCTGTCCATCCCTTGGTCCCCAGTCCCTCTCCAGCTCTCTTAGAGCCCCTTTAGGCACTGGAAGGGACTCCAGGGTCTCACCTGAGCCTCCTTTTCTCCTGCTGGCTCAAAGCTCTCCTGAGTGCAAGGGGCTCTGCAGAGTCCAGTGCTGGCAATAACACACCCTGAGTCTTGTTCAGATTCAGGACTCCCACACAGGCCACATCCTCTCTCAGAGGTGGGACCACCTCTTTGGAGCATCACAGAACAGCTGCTTCCAGCAGCAGATTCCCTGTTGGAAATCCATGGCTTGATCTGAGGTGTTAAGCACAGCTCTTGGCCTGGACAAAAGCCAATATAATTTCTGACTTCAGGGAAAAGTAAGTGAAATTACTCCAAAAAGAAGTTTACCTCGAAGCTCATACATTTTTCACATTTCTGAACTTGGATGTCATCCTTTTATCCTGGGTGACAAAACTCAGCCCAGGACACAAGTCAACAATCTGAGGAGAACAGGCCAGACAGCTGGAGCAAAGCCTTTCATGTCATGGGTCAGTCCTGGAAAAAGCTAGTGTTCTAGGACAGAAGGAAAAAATGATGGGTTTGAATTCCTGAAATATTTCTGAAGCAGCAGTTACTACATGGGTTGGAGGCTGCACTTGTGGGAGAGCTGTCAGAGGGAAAAAGTGGAGGGGTAGGCTTTAAGCAGCCTACTTTGCTCTCTGAACTTCAACCTCAACTCTCCTCTAGAGCCAAGACGTGGCACTTGGGGACAGGGTTCAGAGATGGATTTGGCAGTGCTGGGGAACACTGGACTGAATGGCCTTGGGGGTCTCGACTCTGACTCTGCACTGATGTCCTGACTCTGAAAGTCAGGACCCTGAAACTGCTCTGCAATTCACTTCTCACCTCTGCTTCACAAGGGTTCCAATTCCAGCTCTTGCTGCCTCTCCTCCATCATCCATCTTATCTGACACTCCTCATCCACTTGCAGCTGATTTTGAGAACGCCCTGCTCAGTCTGCCAAAACAACATCATTTTTGGTGCTGTCAAGGCCTGCCAACCAGACCCACGACTAAAAGGGAAGCTACAGGCAGCTGGTGGCTGCTGTGCTGGTCTGGGAACAGTGGGAAGGGAGGCTCAGCCTGCAGAACAGCAACAACAACCCTCCTTCCCTTGCCTTTCTCCCTGCCTGCCTGTTCCCAAGAGCAGCCCTTACTGCTCTCCTTAACTTTACATCTTCTGCAGAGGACAGGGAGCACCAGCTGCACATCATTCAGAGGATCCATGAACAACTTTTCCTTGATAATTCACTCCAGCAAGTCACCACTCATGATCTCTGAACAGAAGGCACTTATGGGTGCTGCAGAGGTTTCACCAATCTCTTTTTAATTATAATGCCCCAAACTTTTCAACAGTTCCCATTACAGTTCTGGGAACTCCCTTCAGCTCTGACACTGCTACATACAGGTCTGCCAGCCTGGACTCTGCTGGAGACAGAACACTCACGAGAGCCACTCTCCAGAAATAAACAGGGCTAAACATCCTCACCACGAGCATGAACAGCAGCAGCATAAGACACTTAAGAGACAGTGATGTCTCAGTGACACCTGGAGCTCTCTGAAAACATCAATAGCCAGAGATTTCCTCTCCCTGGAAGTACCCAAGGCCAGGCTGGACAGGGCTTGGAGCAACCTGGTCTAGTGGAAGGTGTCTGTGCCCATGGCAGGGTGTGGAATGAGATGAGCATCAAGGTCCCTCCTATCTGAACTGTTCTAGGATTCTGTGGTTTAAGGAGAGTCTCTTTTCCCCACCCCTTTCCTTGTGGATCTTCTGGGAATGGTAATTTTAGATACCTTACCCCAAGACCACCTTCCACCCTCCCAGCACCCACCTGTGCTCACCTGCTGTAACACAAACCAAGGGTGGACTCACACACTTGTCTCTGAAATACTGCCCCATCCCAAGAACAGCCCCCACATCCTTTGAAACTAGCAGCAATCCAAAACTGCCTTTCCAGTCACTTGCTGCTGGTTATCCTTGACTGGATCCCAGAGAGGAAAGGGAACAGGGTCCAAACTCCACATGGAAGTCCACCCTGCCCTTTTGGGCTGTGAACCTGCAGTGGAGGTCTGTGTGTCTCTAGGGGTGACCCCTCCCCAGCAGAGGCCCTGGACACACCTGCTTGGCGACTGGAGAAGGCAAAGACCATGATATCATCGAAACTCCAGGTGTAGTCCGGGTGTGGGGGGTAGAAGGCCAGCTTGGCAGAAGCCTCCTTCCTCAGGTCAATGAGGAACGTGGAATGGACCATGGGGACAGCAAAACAGCCCATCCTCTTCCATTCCCGAATCAGGGGATACTCCAAGGTCCTCTTGTAGTAGCCCTGAAACCACAGAGGGGGCTGTTGTTACAAGAGATTCCTGTTTCAAAGCTGCTCCTCAGCAAAAGCTCATGCCCTGAGCTCTCCAGCAGAGCTCAACTCCCAGCTTTTTCAGTGTCTCCCATTTGGAAATGGCTCAGTCAACAGAAACAGTTAGAAGACTGCTACAAACAGTCTTCATCCCAAAAGTTTAAGATTGACCTCCCTACTTATTAGGAGTTCTTGGAGAGTCCAGCCTTTCCACTGCAAAATTCCCCTGCAATGGAGCCTCAAATATCAGACTCTTCAAAACCCTCTGGCTCTCCAAAACCCTTTTTGCACTTAAGACTCTTCAGCCTGATCCTGGAAGCTGCTGAGCATCCATGACATCCTCCACATTCAACAGGCACAAAATCCATTTAGTACCTCAGAGAGTAGGATCTGCAAATTAATTCTATCCATGCCTTCAAAAAAAAATAGTTTGCTGTCACTGCAGAGAAGGCAACATCTCAGTCTCCATCAGCTGTGTAAGAATCCCTGCTTCCTCCATCCTGGGGCAAGCAGGTTTGATAGTCCTGACACTGCACAGGGAGGCACTTCAGTCAGTCCTGGGTAATACCCTGTGCTGGTCTGGGAACAGTGGGAAGGGAGGCTCAGCCTGCAGAACAGCAACAACAACCCTCCTTCCCTTGGCTTTCTCCCTGCCTGCCTGTTCCCAAGAGCAGCCCTTACTGCTCTCCTTAACTTTACATCTTCTGCAGAGGACAGGGAGCACCAGCTGCACATCATTCAGAGGATCCATGAACAACTTTTCCTTGATAATTCACTCCAGCAAGTCACCACTCATGATCTCTGAACAGAAGGCACTTATGGAGGAGCTCTGCCAGCCTTCCAGCACTCTGCGTGCAACACCCACAGTGTGTGGCTCACGTGGAAATAAATACACTGAATTCCTCCAGGAAGAAAACTCTAGAGCATCAAATTGACATCTGGATGGTTGAATCCAGAGCAGATTCTGGGCTTTACAGAAACAGTGAGTTAGAGAAGAACTTAAAGCTCCACTTATGTTCTATTTTCCATGAGCATTCAGGCACTGGCTGAGTAAAAGCCAGCAGAACTGCTCTGCCCTGGGCTATGTGGGGCCAAGGTGTGGTGCATGTGCCTGGTTATGGATCTGCTACCTCCTTCTGCCTTCAGATACACTGTACCTATACTGTGAGGATGGGATATCCCAAACACAGCCATCCCCATTGCCACAGGAAGCAGCAGGTGGGAAGATATGTGACTGGCACTCCCAGCAAAGGAAGGGTTAACACACCCACCCTTTAACAGACACCTTAGAGTGCCCACAAGTGAAGATGCTGGACACTCATCTTTCCTCCTCCAGTGGCTCATCCGGGTTTTTGGGGCTGTTCCCTGCTCATAAATCAGGTGCAGGCAAGGAGGGCTCCACCTCCCCTGTGCTGCCTCTCCTGGGTTTGCTCCATGACAGACAAATGTCATAAATGTCAGCCTGTCTGGAGCTGGGCTTGGCTCACCACGGCTCTGTGCTGGGAGAGGCTGTGTGTCAGGATGTGCTCCAGCTGTTATTCCCTCCCCAAGGCCCCTGGGAGAGCAAGGCTGAGCACATGAAGCCCTGGGACCACATGCAGAAACAAGAGAAAAGGAAAAATTAAAGGGAGAACTTTCCTGTTCGCTCCAGCATGATTATTTTTAACCAAACTTTGCAAGACACCTTTGCTGGTTTTCCTCTCCCCTTTTCTCAGACAGTGCTGGTAATGGTGGAAACTTCCTACTGGAGAGGTAGGGCTGGTGCACATGGGCAGAGATCCACTTCAGCCTGCAAAGCAGGGCTGATGGACCCCAGTGAAAAACCTGGCTGACTCAGGACTTAGCCTTAAAAACTTAGAGTACAATCAATACCTTTCCTATGAAGTTTGTATATCCATTTTCAAACAAAGCAAACAAACCCAAGTGAAGCAAGTAAACACACCTCGTCACACTTCCTTTCTTATCTCTTTATTTACTTCTCAAGAATTTGGAAAGTTCAGGACCTTTTCCTGCTATTTTTTATCCAATTACTTAGTCTGAACTGTGGAACTCCTTGCCAGAAGATGGTGTGGGCGCCAAAAAATAGATTCAGACATGGATTTCTGTAGAATTAAAAAAAAAATCACAGAGCTTCAAAGAGAAATATATTCCTCAAAAACCCATATGGGGATTGCCAGAAGAAAGAAAAGTATTTTGGGGAAGTAACACTCACTTTTTTTCCCTATCCTTATATTATTCCCTAGACATTTGCAGATGAACCTGTGCTCTGACCCAATGCAGTTGTTACACGGATCAGCAGTAACATGAAAAGGTAACATTGAAAAGGTAACATAAAACTCTAATTTTTAGGCTCAGCACCAGTACCTGTTACATGTATACTTCAGCACACACACTCCCTACAAGGCAAAAGGATGTTGCCCCCACTTCAAAAATCTTCATAGATGAGAAAAATGCTCATAGATGAGAAAGATAACTTAGACACGATGGAGATCTGTGCAAAGAAAAGCAAATTCCTCTTGGATTAGCATCACTATACAAAAAAACTGGCCTAAAATTATGCACCAAGCTTTTTAAGAGCATTACAGAAACATGGAACTACCTTAAAAAATTCTGTTTATCAGTATTTTTTGTGTGGTTAGTGAGATCATACCACATGTTAACAGCATCTCAGAGCTACTGTTCAGAAGAAGGGTACAGCAGCAGATGGGAATGCCCACAGCCCACAGAACAGGAAGGATGACTGCTGAGACAGGGGCAGGAGCCCCTGGAGGACACCAGTCACAGCCCCCAGCACCCTTCACCTGCCTGGGGAGTGATGCCACACCAGAAGTTGGAGTAGAGGGAGCGGGACTCGAGCATCGGTGCCACCAGGGTCTTGTTTTCTGCTATCAGCAGGTTCAGGGTCTGGGGGTTGGTCAGCAAATTATCTGCATCAACAAACTAGAGAAGGAAGAGGAAAAGAAAATTGTTAACAGATGAAACAATATGACTCCTCTGATGCTTTCTAGGGAATGAGGCAGCCAGAGGCACACGGCCAACCCTGGTGTCCCCTGCACTGCCACTGCTGGGGCACCTTTGGCCCTTCACAAGGAGAAAAGACCTTGAGGGGTTGTAGTGTGCCCAGGGAAGGGAATGGAGCTGGGGACGGGGCTGGAGCACCAGGAGCAGCTGAGGGAGCTGGGAAAGGGGCTCAGCCTGGAGCAAAGGAGGCTCAGGGGGGACCTTGTGGCTCTGCACAACTCCCTGACAGGAGGAGACAGCTAGGGGGAGTTGGGCCCTGCACCACAGGAAGTTTAGATTGGGTATTAGGAAAAATTCCTTCTAAAAGAATGGCCAGGTGTTGAAATAGGCTGTCCAGGGCAGGGGTCGATTCACCATCCCTGGAAGTGTTTGGTAAATGTGTGCATCTGGCACTTGGGAATGTGGCTTAATGGTGAACACAGCAGGTCAACAACTGGACTCACAGATCCCAGGCCTCTTCCAACCTTAACAATTTTATGATTCTATGAGGTCAGCAAAAAACCACCCTAAAAGCAGTGAGCTGGTAGGTTTGACTCCATAGGGCACAGGGCTGGCACAGGGAAATCTGGGGGCAGCTGCTCTGAGGCACAGCAATGAGAGGGACAGAGAGCTGCCCTGACTGCACACAACCTCCTGCCAGCACATGCTCTGCACAACTATTTCCCTTACCTTACACCAGGTGGGGGCTCAATCTGGGGGAACCTTGCAGGTACCTCCCACCACCAGGACTGTGTTCAATCCTGATGCCTGTGGAGAAAGCTCCAAGCTTAGCCAAGGACTCACCTGACCAAGAAATGACCTACAACATCTCAATTTGTCTTTAGATGGAGAGAAAACTCTTTGACAGTCCCCGTGTCCAAGTGAGCATCTTTTCCCTGAGGCCAGGTAATAAATCAAACTTTGCACTTACCAGGATATAGTCTGACCACTTCTCCCGGGCAGCACGCAGGGCAGCCTGTCGCAGCTTCATCACGTGAGTAAATCGGGATATTGGCCAGTGTTTTGGCCCAATTTCTTCTGGGTAAGACCTAGAAAAGAAAAAAAGTGATTGTAATCCGTGTCTAGGCTTTATTACACTGAAAAAAGAAGGAGGAGGAAGAGAGGAGAAGAGAGGAGAAGAGAGGAGAAGAGAGGAGAAGAGAGGAGAAGAGAGGAGAAGAGAGGAGAAGAGAGGAGAAGGAAAAAAAAGAGTTCCTTTGCTGCCTTCATTATAAAAGCAAAACAGCATTAGAGTCACCTCAGGCAACCCAGGAGAGGTTTTGAGGGATAATAATTCCAAGT
This sequence comes from Acridotheres tristis, assembly GCA_037013685.1. Lineage (NCBI taxonomy): Eukaryota > Metazoa > Chordata > Aves > Passeriformes > Sturnidae > Acridotheres > Acridotheres tristis. Next base: position 24,844,135 of record CM072895.1, read on the forward strand.
TCTGTGCTGGCATGAGCACAGAAAGCACCAGAGAACAAGCAGTGCCACAGTTTTCTGCCAACCCAGCAAAGCAGCACCATCCAACACGGGAGCTGCTGCAGAGAAGGGACCCCTCCAAACCGACTTGGGGCTCACTGACCCCTCCTGACCTCGGGTACAAACTCATTTGCCCTCTGCTAGGCTGCAAATCCAGCTCCCCTCGGCCCAGCAGAGCTGGGATGTGAAGGTGAAGCCAGCCTGGCCTCCCCAGGCTCTGGGCATTATTAGGGACTGTTAACACATCCTGGGAACAGCTCCTAAATCTCCCAACACCCACCCCCAGGAGCCCCAGCATGCTAGCAAAGTCACATGCATGGCAGGACCAGCTCCAAAAGCAATGGGTTTTTAACAAAGATGGAAGGGAACTCAGGGGCAGATCCCAATGAGGAATAAAAATCCAGGACTTTGAAACAGTGCCAGTCTAAGTCAGAGAAGGAGCTAAGAATTTCAAAAGCTTTTTGCAGAACTTAAACAAAGTTTGGCAGGATGAAGAAAACTCAATTCAAATGAAAGGATTTAAAATGTCAATAAAACCAGCACTCCCTGGGGGTTTGTACCACAAACTCCCCACCACTGCAGTGAGGAACTCGAATATAAAAGCAAGCCTAAAGGAAGGGGAAACTGATGTAATTTTCCTTGGTGGAAGAAACTGAAAACAGAACAAACCCAGGAACAGCTGATCATAAAAATAAACAAAAATTAAAGTAATAAAAATCCAACACACCATATTTCAAAGCAATGGTCCTGCAAGTCAGGCAAAGGCATAATATGAGGAATTAAATACAGTTCTCTGGCTCAGCACTTACTGAATATTTGATGTCTCAGAGCTTTCATAGATATTATGGAATGGGCTATAATTTCTCTGCTTCCTTGCAAATAAAGAATGATCACTTTAATTCGCTGTAGCTCTTGATGTAATTTGTTTACCATGCAAAGAGAGCAGCTACAGCTGCTAAATAACTGAATGGAAAATACTTTCTTCCAAAACATTCTGCATGAGGTGCTTCACTGAAGTCAGAGACTTTTCTACAGAGACCTTATCTCACCTTTTTCTCTAAGAACACAATTTTAATGGGACAGACTCCAGAAAGCAAATAACCCACATTTTAACACTTGGACACTTAGTACAACTCCTGGTTTGGTAACAGAAATGCTCAGGAATTTGGGCTGTGCAGCCCAGAGCCCTCGCAGGTACTCACACAGGTTCCTCCATGGGCCTCCACTCCACATCGTGGTACAGGTGCTGCACATTCCTCAGCCACTCCCTGAGGATTGCTGTGGTGTTGTCAATGTTGTGGTCAGTGGCTGCCCTGGCAAAGCAAGAGCAAAGGAAGCACGTTAGCACTAGGTTTGTGACTTTGCCTAAATCCCTGCTTAACCATGGACTGCTCTGTCCAGTCCAGCCACCAAAAGACAAGACACACAGTCGAGGTTTAACCCCATCTGGAGACTGAGTACCACCACTGTGGAAAGGGGAGGGGAACAAAGCCTGTGGGCTGACATAAGAACCATTTAATAACTGAAACAAATGACTAAAATGTGTCTTTAGCGCTCGCTGAAAAATGTTTGTTTGTTTTTTTTTCCTCAGGGTTGAGCTGAACAGACTGGAACAGGAGGCAAAGATTCCCATCCCTGACAGCAATCCCATGGAAATGCTCCCACAGGGGGCACACACTGCTCTGTGCCCGGGATGTTCAAGCCTTCAGGTCACAGCAGGAGTGAGCCAAGTCCCATCCCAGCTGCCTTCCCTGGGACCAAGGGCTCTGCACACCCAGCATGGGGCTGTGTCAGACTCCACCACCAACTCCTGCCACTGGAAGGGCTGCTCATTTTTCCTAGCTGGAATGGGCAGGAAAGCACAGTCTCGTGGCAGTGCATGGTTCAGCAAGCCCCACTGGGAATTTATAATCCCTTCATATTCCTCTGGGAGTACAAACAGTCCCACAGGGTCTGGTGCAGACAGGAAAGACAGTGTGAAACACATCACTGAGGGGAGCTTGCTGGAAGCTCCCCTCAACTGCTACACATTCCTTGTTCCATCCTCCAGCTCCAGAGACCCAAAGGCACTTCCCAGAACATCCTCCACCTTATTTAAAGCCAGAGCTCCCTGTAGGCAGGGGAGAACATGAAGAAAAGAGCCACATCCCAAACCCTAATAGCTACTCCAAAGCTATTTCAGGAAAATACCTCCACTCCAAATCACCATATGACCCTACAGATGAAAACCAGGACATGAACCCTTTTCAGTTTGTGGAACATACCATTCCCATGGGGACTAGCCTGCTTTAAAGTAAAAAAGAACCAAGAACTTGCATTTTCAGTTTATTTATAATCAGAACACCACAATCACTTAAGGCCAGGAGGCTTATTTGTTGAATATTTATTAATGTCTGCTGAAATAATAAATAGTGAAAGTTCAGCAAGTATTAGAATCTGGTTCCTGTGTCATTAACTGCTCTCCTGTGACAGAGCAAGGCTGGGCTTAAGTCATGGCTTCAGGGTTTGCTTTTGATCAAGACCCTGGCTCATGCTGCACTGTAGCTCTGGTTTGCAGTGATGTACAAACTGGACTAAAACAGTCACAGTGCTGACCTGGTGTAAGTCCCACCTGCTCCATGTGTTTTATGGAAGAAGCTCATCCCCCAGAGCCCATTTTCACACACTTCCCTGGGCTCCCACAGCCACCAAGGCGTTTCACAGGTCTCACTCTGCTTTCCTCCCACGTTCCAGCTGCACAGCCAGCAAACAGCTCCAGAATTCCTAAAATACCAGAGAACTGGGGAAATGGCTTCATGTTCATGGTCATCACTGGAGCTGCAGTGGCACCAAGAAGGGGACGCTGGGGCCACAATGCAATTGGGCATCACACAGACGAGGCTGAGATGAGGGTGGCCACCCCGGGGAATGTCACAGCTCATCCCACAACACCCTCTTTCCCAGGTCCAGACCAGCCTTAAGGACCATGGAGACCCTTTACAGTAAGCATACAGCTCTCAAAGTCAGATCCATGTGCCTCTTTCCCTCAGCAAGCCTCATCCCGTTCTTTCTCACCTCATCTCAGTCCTTCTAGCCTGACATAGTATCAGTGGGGACATAGGAAGGGATTTGCTGCAGTCTGGGCAGGGAAAGGGGAAGCTTCAGCTGCATACTTGTCAAACTAATCTCAGTTTTATGTTGGCTGCTCCCATCTCAGCCAGGAGATCCTTCTCTATTCAACTTTGTGCACACACAAACCCAAAATGTTTTAGATGGAGGTTGTTTGCAGGGCTGTGCAATAGAAACCCAGAGCTCTCAAATGAAACGCAAATTTCTGTGACAACATGAAAACACAGAGTCATTCAACCCCAGAGAAAAGGACTGCCATGATGGAAAGCTGTTTCCTCAGTTGCTCTGAGTTGCTTCATGAAGCCCCAATCTCTGATTAGCAGAAGAAACCCTGAAGTCGAATGACAGCGATGGGCACAGTCAGAGGAAGACCTCTGCCTCCCTAAGCACAGCAAGGGGGATGAAGGATGCTCTTCCCATCACACCTGCAGCATTCCATCCTGTTCCTGGTAGGGCAGCAGGCCCCTGACAAAATTCACCCTGGGTGACACCATCAGCCAACATCCTCCAGCCAGAAGTGAGCGAATGGGAGCTGAAGGGATCTCTAGATTTACCCACAAGGAATCTGCTGGAAGAAAATGGCATTTTCTAATCCAAACCGTACCATGATTCTATGACTTTAGTGCCCAGGCTGTCATGGTGATACACAGAAGGTAAATTCACATCCCAGTAGACTCTCAAAAACACGGATCAGCCAAGGCCCTGGCACAAAGGAGGGCCAGCTCTCTCCAGGACTATCCACCCAGCAGCACTTCTAAGCACAAAAGTCCCCAAAGGCAATAAAGTCTGTTCCACCCTGGATGAAACATGCCCTATGACTAGTAGTTTGGCAAACCTTTGCTCTTCCAGCTTTGAGCTCAAAAAACTCAACCAAAAAAACCCCAAACCAAATCAACCCCCCAAAAAACCCCAAAGCATTACAAAAGCAATTATCACTATTAGTTACAGAATAATTAATTTAAGATCCAACAGCATCAGCACTGACTCCTTTTGTAGTACCTGAACCAGTCTACCTCTCCCCTTCAGAAAAAAATAGCAGCTCTGGTGTTTGCAATAGCACTGTGTGGAAAAAACAGGCACATATTTTTCCCTATTTTTTTTCTTCTTTTTTTTTTTTTTTTTTTTAATGACAACCCCTGTACAAGAAAAACAAGCTAATTAAAATGTGAGCAGGACTTCTCACTGGGAGCAAGAACTCTTCAAGCCCTGAGAGGCACATCAGGACACTCCACATTATAAACACTTCTGTAGCACTCTGTAGCATTTCAAGAAGTGAAGTACACAGCTAAGACTTCAGCTTGGTGGTGAGAACACGTCACACAAGAGATGCTATCACCTCTGCCCACTTTCCTGTCCTGGAAAAGTGTTTTTACTCCATCCTCACTACTTACTGGTCCATGACCTGCACTTGACAAAGAGAGTGGATCTGTAACCCAGCTCCACTCAGCTCACCAGGAGCAAGGCTTGTCCACACGGCCCTTAGACTAAGGCAGCGCCTGGATTTTTGGGTGTATTTTCTGAAAGCAAGTTGGTGAGCACAGTACCATTGTCTGCGTGGGAGTCTATCAGCAATACTGTTGACCTGGCACCGGGTTCAAATCCCGTTTTTTGAGTGGATCAGCAACACCATTTCCAAGAGCTGATTAAAACCACCAGAATTTAATTAAAGCAAAAAGGTCCCCTACAAAATTTACAACCTAAAGCCTGTGCAACACAACTAGGAAAAAATTGAGGAAACAAATTCTAATTCCTCCCATTCTTTTCAGAAAAGAAAGTTTAATAAATAGAGCAGGACATAACTCCAGATGGACACCTCTATTCCAGTAACATGCAGCTTTTCCCACTCAGATTTAAACCCATTTCCAATAAACAGAAGGTAAATTTTTTAAAAGTTTGATTGAGAATGTTCGTATAGGGGCTTATGTTGACAGAACTACAACCACTTCAATATTTACTTTGGCTTTAACCAGGAGTCATACCATGGACACAAGCCCTCATTGTTCATGCTCAGCAAAGTACCCTCTCCCAAAAAAACTCATGGATTGTGCACAGTGGAAAATCAAAGCACAACATTAAGCACCTCCTGTTTTAATTAAGTAATGTGAGTAGCAGTATATGCAGAAAACAGCTCCTTTTACAAACTGCTCGTATTTTTAGCTTGATGATGTCTCCTCAAATTATATTTGTGAGGGGGAGCTAATTTAGGCTCTGATGGTTGCTCTCCTCTTTTCCTTCCCAAAAAGGGAATTAAAAATAACAATCCCCCTTTTTCACTTCTTCACACTCTGGCCTGTTCTCCCAAGCTATTTACTCCATTTACCTCAGGCACTAGGTCAGAGGAGAAAATGTTCCTCTTCACCATCTGTATAGGAAAAATACTAGAGGACAAAATGCATCCTGTGTGTTGCTGGCTTGTCAGAGTATGGGGTCACACTGTGACACAAGTGGAGGCAAACTCCACAGCCAGGGAGGGCCCTGCAGAAATTTCCCTATTGAATTTGACATTTACCACCTTCTCCCTTGGGCAATCAGGGACAGCTTTGAACAGGGGGCAGTGCTTCACTTTCAAGCAGTGCAGAGCTGAGTCTGGACTGGAAGCAGCCAGCTTCCAAAAACAAAAGCTGTAAGGAGGCTCCTTTCCCTTTCTGTCAGTGTTTTGAAGACTGCTGGGCCTGAGGAGGGTTTTGAGTTCACCCTTTATGGTATGAGAGTCAAATTTGGACACTCAGGTTGGAGTGGGCCCTTCCCATCGCTCCACTGAGAACACACAAAGGGTGACAGTGGTCAGGAGGCTGCTGATGCTGGGCTTGCATTGAAAATGGTTCACAGGAAGAGGATGCACTTGGCTCTTCAGGGCTCCTGCTGCTTCCAGACACTGCAGAACTAAGTCGTGAATGCAATCAAATTCCAGGAAGTCCCAGGGATATCCATTTTAACTGTGTCCCTTGGTTCCTCTCTGCCTGCAGCCAGGGATTCAATTCACCCACGAGGCTTGCTATGAGATGTGGTCCAATATTGAGTTCCACTGAAGCAAGAGCCACAGGTTGACCACGTGCCCTAAACCCACAGGGTCTCCTCCAAAGCACTGCCCAAAGTCAATGGAAAACCTGTTGGTAGATCATTCCTAACAGCTGTAACACTGAAACTGGTGACAAAAGCACCAGTACCTCCCCTTGGCCATTCTCCTGAGAGCTGAGCAGCAATAAAACATTCAGAGAGAGGTTACAGATCACACCAAAGTGCTGAAGGAAGCACATTTCTGTGTGCTCTGCTCCAGAACTTGTGCTAACAGAGGTGCTCAAATATTCTAGGACAAAGTTCAGTCCTCAGAGCAGGACTCAGCATCTTCCTGAGCACCTTCTGAGCTGAGCCAGCAGCAACAGGCGGCTCTCCCAGTGCTCTGGGGAGACTCCAGAGATTTCAGACCCCAGAGCATTGGAAAAATTCACAACACTTCATCCAGCCCTAGCCACTATTAATAATTTACTCCAGCAGTCCCATGTTTTTTACCACAACACTAATGACACACAATGAATGAAGAGAGCACAGGATGGGAGTTTTACCCTCTCAATTGTTTAGATCTTGCATAGAAGTCTTTGGCTTTCAGTCTCTTGAGGCAGCCTGGTCTAAGTGGAGCCGAGCTCCTGTCACCAAGTCTGCCCTGCTCATGCTGGGTGTGAGATCAGCCCGGCCAAAAATAACTGAAAAAGCAGAGTCCAGCCACAGAGCCCTAATATGAGTCAAACATAAATTTGGATTTAGATTTCCCAAAACAAGTGGTAAATAAAGTAACAGACAAGTCATTTCTCCCTGCTCTTTCTGTCTGAAAGCTGCCAGGCTTACAAAACCAAGTCAAAATATAAACACTCCTGAAGTGGCAGTTTCCACTGTGAGCCAGGGATGAATTACCTTGACTAGGAAACAGTGCAGCTAGAAGAGACTTGAAGAGAAGAGATGGATCCTAAAGAGGAAGGAAAAAAACTCAAAACAAGACAGAAGCAAAACACTTCTGAAGCACAGTAAGAGGGATTTAATTTCAGCTGTGGAAATGTCTGTTTCTACCACAGATTAAGTCCCTGGAAGTATCCAAGGGCTTGGGGCACCCTGGTTTAGTGTAAAGTGTTCCATGCCCTGCCATGGGCAGGGACAAGATGAGCTTTAAGATCCCTCCAACTCAAACCATTTGATTAGTCTAGCGTGTGATTTTAAATGGAGTTACTGTCAACTACTCTGTGTTCTCCTGCTCAGGATCTTCCCAAAAAAGCAACAAGCCAAGCAGGGCTCCCTGTATCCTTCCAAACATTCTCCCACCAACAGGCAAATATGGCTCTTGCTCATTCAACAGAGAGGAGACTCAGGTAACAGATAATTTTCTTTTTCAGGTCTACCTTACGTCTGTGAATTTGAGACTTGGTATCTCAAATCTCCCAGGTACCAATGGGATCAGGGATAACATACCATGAGACAGCTCCCAAAAATGTAATCCAGAGACTCTGGATAGATCCAAACTATCTAAATCACTTATTTTAGCACAACTGTGCTCGCACACTTCATTAACAGAGCCTGAACATTCAGCCCAAGTTCAAAGAACTGTTTAAGTATTTAAATAAGTTGCCAAAATTCTAACGTATGTGTAAGACTTTCTGGCTTCGTAGGGACTTGGCATTTGTTCTAGGGTTTCCTTAATGAAGGACAGACTTTTGGAAGTACTTTTTTTTTGTTGTTTAGTTTTAACTTGGTCCCCAGGCCACCTGGGCCCAGATGGGTGGCAGGGAGCTGCGTGGGAGCGTGGAACCAGCAACACGAGCAGTGCTGCTCCCCAGGCTGGGCAGCTGTGCAAGAACAGGACCTCACAGCACAGGAATGCAGCACACACTGCTCCCCTCTAACTCCTTCCCCGTGCCCTTCAGCAGCTGTGGATAATGGATTTTGTTGGCAGCAGCATTGGTTTTAAAACCTTCAGTGGTCTTCCAAGTCCAAGTGAATGACTCACAGATGTATGTGTGTACATACTTCTGTACATAGCAGGATCTGTGCTCTTTCCATGCTACCTCGAGAAATCACTCACATTCTTTTCCCTCACTCCCCAGGACAGAATTATGGAATCTCAGAATGATTTGGGTTAGAAGGGACCTTAAAGCCCATCCCATTCCACCTTCTGCCATGGGCAGGGACACCTTTCATGATCCCAGGTTGCTCCAAGCCCTGTCGAACCCAGCCTTGGACACTGCCAGGGATCCAGGAGCAGCCACAGCTTCTTTGGGCACCCTGTGCCAGGGCCTTACCACCCTCACTGTAAAAAACTTCCTTGTATCTAATCTAAGTCAACCCTTATGCATAAAGTAAAAAAATCCTCGTGTAACAGCTTCCCTGGCATCCATGCAATGGGAATTCTCTTGCAATGCAAAGGAGGTTCCAGCTGCTTCAATCCCAAGTCCTTTCTCTGTCTTGTTTTAGTTCTTCCCATGCTCACCCTGCTGCTAAGCTTTAAAGAAACAAAAAAACAGCTGCATCTTGTATTTCCAAACAGCCTTGGCTTCAAGAGAACAAGTTCCCTAAGGGAAGCCCAGGAAATCCCATACATGCAGGATCAGGGTGGTGACTGGCCTCTGAAATCAATTGTTCAAAGGGGGAATTAATTACAACAGTTGTGTAATTTCTGAAAGGACAGCTTAATCCCAGCAACCAACTCAGACACCAGCTGATGCAGCTGTTTGAGATTAATTCAAGTGTGTAAACCACTGGGAAGGAATTCTGGGATTTAGAAATATTCCTGTCTCTGCTAACAAAAAAATGGATGGGTTTCATATTTAGGTGCTCAGCACCACTGATTTTTCCATGGTCACACTGAATATGGGCCTGTACCACATTGCCAAGGGTCCCCCAAAACAGAAACACCTGAAAAGCTCTGGTGTCTGCACCAAACCTGCAGACAGAGCAGTGCAAAGTCCCCGAGCCTGCCTCAGCCTGGTGAGAACACACAGCACAGACCACCAGACACCCAACAGGGAGGGAAAAACAGACCCAAATCTTTTAGTAGCTTACTTTTTTAATTTATGGGCTTTTCTTTCCCCCCCAGAAAAAGTCAGAAGCTTGCCCTACAAGTACCAGTAAGCACCCAGTGCCTCCCTGTCCCACACCACCCAACAAGAGCTTTCACCAATTCTACACAGAATCACAGAACCATTCAACTGTTTGGGTTGGAAGGGACCTTGCTCTCATGCCATGCCACCCAACCTTCCACTAGCCCAGGTTGCTCCAAGCCCTGTCCAGAGACAAACAGGATTAGCTGAACATAACCAAGTTATGTGGGTGAGGCTGGTATGTTCCATTCTTCCCAACTGTGTAAGAATGTACCCTTCCAGGAAAGACATTTTTAAGAACTCTTGACTTAAAATATGAAATATGACTTCATTACAAATCGATTTTAATTCTAAACATCCTACAAGACTAAAAGTAATTTCAACACACAGAAACACGTTCTTGCTGGAATAGTGTATAATTAAATTGGCACAAACAAGTAATTTTTCATCTCTTGTCCAGTGCTGGCTGAAAGAAACAATATAAGAAATTAGGGAATGAAAACTGAATATTTTAATTCACATCATTAATTAGAAGTTCAAGAAGCAGTAAGAAACACACCAAGCTAATTCTGGAGCAAAGGACAATTTCTTTTACCAACTGAGAATCTGCTCTGTGATCTGGAAACTGGCAGGATGTTTTGTGTGACACTGGAGAGCTTTATACAGCAACCAAGCCTTTTATGTGAACATTTTGCTGATAGGCAACAATAAAGCCATTATTCACAAAAGTTGTCAGACAGTTTTTCTTTGAGGCCATCACAAACCTAAAATAACAGAATAAGAGAACAAGGAGAAGAGTTCAATGAGAGCCAGCAACAGCGTTCTCTGAGATTAACCCCAAATTTAGCATTTTGGAGAAGAGGTCCAAAAGCATTTGGAGTAGAGAAATGTAAGGACAGGCCATAAACTGCTCTTCCTACAAACAAAGTGGCAAAAGATGTTTGGCTATCCAAAAGGATTTTGCCTCTAGAGAGAGAAAAATGGCTATGTTTAGAAGGGTGGGAGATGCTCAAAGTTAAGCAGTTAATGAAGACCATATTTTCACATCAGACTCCCTGGAGCTTTCAAACTTTATCCACAGCTTCATGCAGAGGTCACTGAAACCCAGATTTTTTTTTTTTCCCTTGCAGCACTCTTCAGAACACAGCTCACCAGCCTCCAGCTCAGACCCCAACAGGTCTGTCTGAACTCAGGGCTGATCTCCATCCACACTCTGTGCTTCTCCAGTGGCCCAGGAATTTCTCTGTTGTTGCTGCAGGCTGAACAGGACTGCCAACAGGACAAGAGCAGCACGCCCTCCAGAGCTGTCTCCAGCAGGCTGCTACCTGCCTACATACTCAGGTGCACAGAGGCATCCCAAAGAAAACCTCGACAGTAAAGCATTTGGTGTATGCGTGATGATTCCTGAAAAAATGTGGCACAAATGCTGGGAGACACCTTCCAGCTCAGCAGGGCTGGATGTGTGCATGCAGGGAAATGCTCACTAAATAACAGCTTGAAAAATGCCACCTTTGCAGGCTTTGCAGTCACATTGCAGGGGTCCACATGAGACCATGACTGTGGCACCTCGTGCTTTCCTGTGCCCATCTCCAAGAAGCGTCCTTTGAGCAACACAGAATATGCTGAGTTTGAAGGGACCCTCAGGATCATTGAATCCAACCCTGTCCCTGCACAGACACCCCAACACTCCCACCCTGTGCATCCCTGAGAGCACTGTCCAAACACTCCTGGAGCTCTGGCAGCCTTGGGGCTGTGCCCATTCCCTGGGGAGCCTGGGCAGTGCCCACCACCCTCTGAGGAAGAACCTTTCCCTGATCTCCAGCCTGACCCTGCCCTGTCCCAGCTCCAGCCATTTCCTCAACTCCTTCCTGTCACTGGTCACAGAGAGTGAAGAGATCAGTACTTGCCCCTCCCCTGCCCCTTGTGAGCTGTACAGTCAGAGAAAGCTGATGCCCACATGTGGCTCACTGGAACACATCCATTCCACCAGAATAACAATCTGTCCTTGCTCACAAAGGCTTGGAAAAAAGGGGAGTTAGAGGCAGGAAGAAAGTCTGAACTCAGACAGGGTCCCAAGCTCAGGACTGCCCTGGTGCAGCAGGCTCACCACAGAGTGACCCAGTGCAATACCAGCAATGCATCCCAGGAGCATCCCAGCAACTCCCAGCAGGCTGGGACAGTTCCTTAGCACTCCTGGGTACACAGGACAATAAGCCCCTGTGCGAAGCATTATATTCCTGATGCACCACCCTGTGGAAAAGTCCAATTGCGAGAGACAGCAAGTCAAACTGGAGGACATTTGGCTGAAGGACACGTGGCCCTGTGTGTAAGCTGTGCCCCAGGAGAGCAGGGGGGCCAGCCCTGGGCTCCCCTGTCTGCTGGCAGCACACACGGGGTGTCTGCCCACACCTCCCCTGCTCCAGTGCCAGAGCTGCTCACAGAAATGAGCTTAGCCAAGCCCACACTACTAACAATCCCCTGGCTAATTTGCACTCAGAAATATGACTCTGCATTTCTCCATGAAAGGGCTCACTGTCTGGGCACCGAGAGGGCTGCAGCAGGAGCATGTGCCAGATGAATGGATTGTTACAGGCACATGGAGAAATCCCAGTGCCGCCTTCAACAGCACAGGGCTGCTGTCAGTCTAACAGCTCTTTCTGCCGTGCTCTCACACAGGGAGCTATGCCAAGTTTAAGGGTTTGGACCCCGAGAGAGAGAGAGCTCCAGACTCGCCTTGCACAGGCAAAAGCAGTTACAACAATTTAGGTTTTTTTCACTGCATATGCAGGGAAACCCTTTCCAACCCAAGGATCTGCAATGCTCCCACCAGGAACGGATAATACAGAACACAGACCAACCTAAGCCCAGTAAGGAAGGGTAAATCCATCCCTGCCCCTAGAGCTGATCACCCTCACAGTGTGTTGTACAAGGTATCTTATTACCAATGCTGCCCAGAGCTGTGTCTGCTCCATCCCTGAAAGTGTTTAAGGCCAGGCTGGACGAGGCTTGGAGCAACCTGGGCTAGTGGAAGGTGTCCCTGCCCATGGCAGGGGGTGGGACTGGATGGGTTTAAAGGTCTGTTTCAACCCAAACCCTTCTGTGATTCTATGATTACAGAAGCAGACAAAGCGAGACTTTTTCCAAAGGAATTCAACCTCAGGGTAGCTTGAGAACAGGAGTTTTCAAACTGTGATCAGCAGATGTGTGTGAACTACTTCTAGTTTGCTTGTGAAAGGTAAAAAAAAAAAAAATCTACCCTATCCAAGTCGAAGTTTGCTATGCTGCACAGGAAAAACATGTTTGGTTTATGCTCAACCGATGGAATACCATTCCCCTTTCACTGCTGCTGGAAGGGTCAGAGCCAAAATCCTCCCTATCAAGACCGCCTGCTAAAACCTCACTGTGTGATCCCCAGCACTGTCTCAGCAGGCAGCACAATGAGCTGTCTGTGCACCCAGAAACTCACAGAGCTTTAGACACTAAGAATAACTTCAGTTTATTCTTACAGAGCAAGATAACAGGGCCAAGGCTGGCAAAGGCACATCATAAACACTCCTGCTCTCCTCAGCAGGCTGTGAATTACTGGCTGCTTGCAGGAAAACTGGGCAACTTTAAGGATGATAAAATCCCAGGTGTTTATAACATGTAGTACAGACACAGGAATAGAAACAGAAGTAAATTTCTTGACTGCTTCTTCTATAGTTTCCGTACAAGCAAGTCAGTTACCTTTGGGATGAAAAACATCAGCACAGAATCTGCTTTCAAAATACAGTCAGGAAGCACAGCAAGGAAAGTCAACCATGGATGTGTAACAAATTCTTCAAAAGGAGAAGAGTTGCCATGTTTTGCATTTTCTATCTCACAATGGGCCCAGGCACTGCTCTAGAACACTGCAAGCCTGCAGGCAGGCTGCCCTTCCTCCTGGGCTGGAGACCTCCTCTTCCAAGCCCCGGGGCTGCCCCAACAGGCAGCACACCCCACTGCTGCACAGGGGCTTTCCAACATGAGCCCCTGGACTGGTAATTCAGCACCACAAGACAAGAACCACAGAAAGAACCCCTGGAGGTCATCATGTCCCCCTTCCACTAGCAGGGCCACCAGGTTACCCAGAATGATATCTGGATGGCTTTTAAATGTTTCTAAGGATGGAGACTCCTTTCTCTAGTGAACAGGGAGAGGACATGAGAAAATAGAGTGCAGTTGCACCAGAGGAAGGCCAGGTTGAACTATTAGAAAAAAGTTCACTGAGAAGGGTGCCACTGGAACAGGGGCCCCAGGGAAGTCATGTCACCAACCCTGGCTGAGTTCAAGGAGGTTCTAAGTGAAGTTTAGTTTTAGGTAACACTCTGAGGAGCAGGGAGTGGGACTCCATGACCCTTATGGATCTCTTCCAACTCAAGGTATTCTGTAATTCTATTGTGTAATTGTGTTTTTGCAGGGATCAGTCAAGTTTGCAGGCAAGGGAAAGGTTATCCTCACTTTTACATCCAGACCACTGTGTCCGTTAAGTCTTTTCCCATCTTAATGATCTATGATTCAAGGCTCTGCCTAGAGCACAGCATGAGGTGAAGCAAAGAGTGGGACTGATCTGCCCATGGCCAGCCTGACCCTTCCTCATGCAGCCCAGCAGTCCTGGGCACCCCAGCCAGCCTGTGGGCCAAGAGCAAAGAAACAAGAATATTCTGGTAGAAACCTGGAGAAATCCTGGTCCAAGAGCTCCCAGGGAATGCTGGGGAGAGCACAGCTCCACAGCTCAGACATGGATCCTAACCTCCTACATAGGCTCCAGGTGCTATCTAACAGGCAAGTCACATCACAGCCAGAGATCTGCATTATTGATCCTATTGAACATTGTCACCTGCTGAAGCTCGTTCTTAAGTCACTCAGGTGTGTGGCTGATGGGAAGCCAGAGAATCCTAAATGGCTTGGGTTGGAAGGGGCCTTAAAGCCCATCCAGTCCCATCCCCTGACATGGGCAGGGACACCTTCCACTAGACCAGGTTGCTTCAAGCCCCATCCAACCCAGCCTTCCAAGAATTCACAGGGCTAACACTCCTCTCCAGCAAAGGGAAAGAATTTCTGCTTTAAAAACACTTTTCAATCTGACCCATAGTATCAAAAACAAGTAAAGCAACCTCAAAACACAGTAGCAAAAGTTAGCCATGTATGAGATGCTCCTGGAAATAGAGGCATGAAATCCATCCACATTCTCTCCAAGTTCATCCAAAGTTATCCAAGGTGCTGCTGCTGGTGGGAGCCACCTGAAGGAAGCTAATATTGTCCACAAAACACATATCCCATGATGCTGCTGCCTGCCATATGGTCAGGAAATGGAAGGAGATGATGAGTGCAGGTCAGGACAATCTGTCTTTAAGTCAAGCCACCTGCAGCAGCTTTATGGTTTGCATTAACATTAAAAAGAACCATACCGAAAAGGTAATGCAGGAAAACTAAAAAGAAATACATCAAATGCTCAGCATGGTTCCAACTGGCTTGTCACTGTCTCTGAATGATAAAATGGCAAATGGCTGCAGAGCTCTCACCTCTACAGAGAAGAGGTTTACCCAACCCACAGGATAACCATAGAAGGAGACAGTTTGGGAGCCAGGCTGTCATTCTAATGGAGTGAGACCTATAAAAAAGCTGAAGAACGACTTTGAACAAGGGCTTGGAGTGACAGGACACAGGGAATGGCTTCCCACTGCCAGAGACAGGGTTAGATGGGCTATTGGGAAGGAATTGTTCCCTGTGAGGGTGGTAAGGCCCTGGCACAGGGTGCCCAGAGAAGCTGTGTATGCCCCATCCCTGGAAGTGTCCAAAGCCAGGTTGGACAGGCCTTGGAAAAATCTGGGACAGTGGAAAGTGTCCCTGTCCAGGGCAGGGGGTGGGACTGGATGAGCTTTAAGGTCACTTTCTGTGATCTTACGTAACATTGCACTCACCACTGAGGCTTTAGGGACTTACTCATGCCCCCTCCGTGGACCTAATTAATTCAGATGCCATTTCCAAGCATTTCAATGCCTCCAGGAAGCTCAGGCTCTTCACCACATCATATCTTCACTGCACTGAGTGAGTTAAATGTTAAACTGAGTTTGACATTTGGGGCCTGACCTTTCCTCTGTGTCCATCTTCCAAGGAATTTGCAGACCCTCCTCTTCACCACCTGCACGAAGCACGGTCCCCCCACCACCCAAGCACCCAGAGGTTGTGCAAGGCACAGCCAGGGTGATGCCCAGGGTGATGCCCAGGGTGCAGTTTGTTCCACTCACACTCCACAAAGTGGCACAGCCAGAGGATAAAGCACCCCAGTGAGTCACAGACTCAGGAATATCAGATTTTTGCCTTTTCAAGGATCATCAGAGCTTCAGAAAACACCCGTGAAAAGTAACCCAGACAGAAATACAAAACTCACTTAACCTCCCATATCCTGGGATCAAGGAATCAGCAACAAAAAAGCAGAACTAAAGTGTCAACACTGGAGATCCAACCAGCTCTCAGAATCAGCAGCTTAATAACCCGACCTAAGCATAATCCCTGTGACCCTACAAGAAACACCTAGAAACACAAGAGTATTTAACAACATCAGCCCAGACATTTCCCCTGCTCCACTGCAAATTCATAGCACACAAACACAGCAGGTTTCATTACTCTCTCCCTGGCACAGGTTTCTCTTGGCATAAAGGAATTTATGCCAAACTTTGCTTTCACCAACACTAAACTAACACTTACAGTCATCAGTGAGTTATTTTAGAGTTTGACTTTGCTAAAGCCAGCATGGAACTTGAGACTTCATAATTTTGGCTTAGTTTTCCTCAAGTAGCCAGTTACCCTGGAAAACAGAGGTTCTCTGAATTGCATGGAATGGTACACTGCTTGAAAATAAATGGATTACATCATATTTGCTGGCAAATGGCTGAAAATGTTTCATATGTAGTTAAGAGAATAGAAAGATCACCACTGCAGCCAAGCAGGGAAAAAAATATTTAACCTTTACAGATGAAGTAGAGAGTTTTCCAGGATACAATTTTGTCCATCCCATTTCAGATGAAGAAACAGCTGAAAAGGTGACAGCCTTATATGCTGACAGGATTCTGAATAAGGGGGGGGAAAGAAAACACAACAAACACTACTCTCCTAGGATGAAATAATGAACTTATCAATTAAAATCTTCTGAAGTTTTTCCAGATGGGTTTTACAGTGTTCTTGCTTTGAACAGCTAAGTGTACTCATCTGCAGTGTACCTCTGGGAAGGAGGTGATGTGAATCACAGAGGTCAGAGGCCATGATGCCCAGAGGCCCCTAAACTCAGAGCAAAGGTCTCAACCTTGTACTAGGAAAGTACTGTAGCTTCATTTTACAGAGAGAGAAACAAAACCAAAAAGATTAATGGATTTTCACAAAAAAAAGGAGTGGATGTGAGGGATGGGAATGATAAAATAAGCTAACACTCTTTCCAAAATACACACTGAAATAAACTACAGATATTCAGCTTTTATAGAGCAGTTTACTTAGTGCATTCACAGAGTACTTGTCAGACTAGGGGTAAATTTGTGGCCATGGTAATAACAAGAAAAACTTTTCTTTGTGTTGCTTTTAAGAAACTCTTGCAAACTCACAGACAAAATCTCTCTTCCCATCCAAGTATTTTGCCTCTAGCACTGAAAAAAAACCACTTTGGGTTTTTGGATATGAGGTTCCTGATTTTCAGGGTTTAGAGTTTTGAAGCAGTGAAGTACTAGTACTGGAGAGAAGAAAAGAAATTAAAAGCAAAGTATTTCTACTTAAAATTGCAAATACTTGGGCTAGCTAAAATTGCTGGACCTGTATCTCTAATTGAAGAGAGAAACATGAGATTGTGATCTCATGTTTCACTCAGGGATACAGAAATCCACATGGCTTCTCCTATGGACACACATGTGCTGGACACATGGCTGCTGTGGGGTCAACACACAGGACATGCTACAGATGCCAGGGCCAGAACACATTCTCTCCTGGAAAACACTGACTGGACTCAAACTGATGGAAAACTGGTGCTGTGCTGATGGCTGACTTAATGCTAAAGAGAAGACAAAGAAAAACAGTGAGGTCTTAACTCTGATCTTGTAAGCTAAAGGCTCTGCAGCTCTCTGTAAGTAATGCTGTACATTTCCCATCCCCAGCTAAGGAAATGGGATCATGAAAACAGAGGGATACTTGCTGGATGGGACTGCTCCCTCTGCAGTACACATCATAATTCTCCCTTCTGCTGGTCTGTTCTCTTTGTGTGGATTTCAGGGGGCAGTCACTGGAGAGGGAGGAATCTCAGGGAGCACCCAGGCAAATCTCTGGGAGAGCCAAGCACTGAAAGCTGCATCAGCAAGTGTCCTGTGGAGAATGCAAATGCACAATTTATCTCTTTATCTCACAAATGCACTGTTTGAGGATAGGTAGTTTTTTCCCCATCACTGTCTGGATGTAGATAAAGAGATGAAATGGTCACTTAGGTCTTTCAGTAGCCAGTTCCTCAGAAACTGGGTAACTGGAAGCCCTGAAAAACACACACGTGCCCATATTCTGCAGAGCATGGTTCCTAACCATGCTGCTTTCCAACGGGAAAGATTCCCATCTTAGCTATCTCCATTCCAGGGGATGAAATGCATGAGATAAAGCGCGTTCCAAGCCCAGCACACCTGCAGGTGTTGGACTTGCCTGCTCCCTCAGGGGACAGGGACGTGTCAGGGACATGCTCCAGCCCTCGCACGCATCACAGCACTTGTCCAGCAGCATTCCCAGCCCTGGACATTTCAGCTCCCTGGGGCTCTGAGGCAATTTCAAAGGATGGAAAATGGAATTTTTGGAATACCTCAGCACAAGGCATTGCTGTGGTAGGAATGAAAGAGCAGAGAATGTCCAGCTTCAAGGAACCCACAGTCCCTCTGCTGAGCATGCAGGAATGCAGGCCCAGGCTCTCCCCTTCCCAGGGCTAAACACCATCCTAACCCCAATCCCAGCACTTCCCAGGGAAGAGCAGGTAACATGCCACAACTTCTTAAATATGCAAAATATGCACCTGCATACAAAATAACATAGACTGTCTTTGAAGGCTTTGGGGTTTACACAGAGGTGTGATGTATCAGCAGATAAACTGAAACCTAATGGCTTACTTTATTTGCTCAAGCTAGTAAGTTTCTTGGAAGTATTGTTCAAAGGTGTTCAACAGATCATTTAATATGATCTACTGCACAGTGCAGGTAAAGCATCAGCTAATAGCCCCATACGGAATTCAAAGATTTACCATCATCTGTCTGACTCAAAATATCCCCAACAAAACCAAAAAACTGACCAAAAAACCCCAAAACCAAAAAACACCCCAAACCAAAAACTCACTGAAAAATCCCCACTAAACTCCAACCCAAAGCAAAAAAGATACCCCACAAAACCAAAACACCAGCACCTTTTTTTAAAAATTATTTTCATCTGAAACCATCTCAGATCCTTCTTCTGAAGCCTTTCAAATAACCCCTCAACAGCTCCATCTCAAATCCACACAATAGCAGCAACTGATGTGCAACATCAGCTTGCAAGGGAACAGCTGATATACCATAGAAGTACCAGGCCACTAGAGGGATTTATTAAATACATGAAATAAAGACAGTTCATGGAAAAACTGAGAGGCTGGTTCTGTCTCCTTTGAGAAATCATTCTGCTCTTGAACTTCTGCCAGTTTATCAGTGGCTGCAATTGGGTAGAACTCTTGTTTTTAAAGAGTTTCATTAACCTCTTCAAATCATGTAATCCCATACAAGATCTAATGAGCTGAAATTTGTGGTTTTGGGCTCTTTATTTTGGTTTCTTCCAAGTATATTCTTAACTTCTATGCCAGCACAGAACTGGAAGAAATATACCTTTGCTGGGTCAGCAGACCTGGAAGAAGTACATCCTCCTCAGGAGGAAGGGCTGGAGGTTTGACCCAGCTATGTGTCCAAACTATTAGAACCAGATGTTTTCCCTTAACCTCTGGGTTATCCCAAAGGTGTCTTTGGAGTGCCCAACAAGCCACGTATGTGCAGGAGCTACAGGAGCCTGGTCTGCTTTGTCAGGTGGGTGATTACTGCTGGGAGATGTAACACACAATCATTTCTCCTTGGAGATCCCACTCTATTGGACAGGTAACACACCTGAAGCATGTCTCCCCTCAGCAGATCTCTGGGGGACACTGACTTTACTCTGGCTGTCACCTGTGACTCTGATCCACATGCTCCAACAAGTTCCCCACCTTGCAATAGCACAACAGAGCAAACCTGAAGGTGGCTGAAGCTCTCCACAGGTAGAATCAACCAACATCAATGCACAATGAATTGGTGAGTGTAGAAAAGAAACTCCTGCTCAGGCCCAGCCTAGCCCTGAATACATATTCCTCCCCCCTTAAATCTGCACCACATACACAAAGACAGGCTCATCCAAAAAACCAGATGGGAAGTTTGTAGGCAAGGCTGCTGGAAGCACCACTGACAGCAGCTCAATTCTTGCTCTGTGAAACAGAGCTTCCTTCAAGGCTCAGGTATTAGGCAAGAAATCCTGGCAGCAGCCCTCGTTTGTATTAAGTCAGAGCAGAGTTCTGCCAGCAGACAGCCATGAGCTCACTAGTCTGAAAAAACATCTCATTTACAAGAGTTTTTGTGGAAGCAACAACTTGTTTGTGTGATAAATAAAGGTGAAGGTATGTCAGGAGAGATAAACCTGTACCACAAACACATTCAGAAACTTAGTTTCCATTTAAAATTACATATTATAATTTCCATTTAAATCCTGCCTCAAGTAAAAAAAAAATGAATTAAAAAGATATCATAAATTAAGAGACAGTATTTAGCACCAGTGACATTTTCATATTCCAGTCACACACACTGAACTTATTTCAGACTGGTGTTTTGAAAAATGAGTGCAACCATAGCCTCTGACAGCCAGAGAGAGAGGAAGAAAATATTTGAAGAAGCAAAAGACCCAAAAGGAATTATTATTCTCTACCAACCAATTTAGAGGAGTCTGGGTAGGCTCCTCCAAAACTCTGCAGCCCATTTCAGAGACAAATAAATGGAAACTCCGTCCAGAGCTTCATACTGAAGGAGCACATATTATCTGGAGCAAACACCAGCAGCATCCAGAGACTGATTTATGTGAATGAGTCAAGTAATGCTAAGGGAGTAGGACTGGGAAAAATGAGCACAGTACTGGGCTACTGCTCTGTTGTGCTAAGCCAGATACAAAGCACAGAGCACATACAATGCTTGGTCCCTACCAACAGCTGGCTTTTCTAAACCTCCAGGGCCTGAATAACCTGCTCATATCTCAGGCTACAGCAGCTTGGAACTCCCAACCCCAACTCTCACCTCAGCAAAAGGGAACAGAAAGGATTCACCTCTACAAACATCCCAGCCCCCTCTGAAAGTGCTGAAGGAGCTGGAGCCAAGCCAAACTAGGGAAGCTATCAAGTTGCAGGCACTAAAAGTACTAAAAGTATGAACTCTAGCTAAGTGCTTCCAGAAACCCTCTGCACACACTAAGAGATGAAAAAATGCCATCCAGCCAAGTCAAGACCAATCTGATTCCCAACTCTGCCAGCACACAAAATCCACCAGAAAATTCATATCTCCAAATCTTACTCCTCACCACAGCCCTCTAAAGGAATCCCAGTTCAATCCAGGGGCATCAGAAGGTCATATCAGACACTCCATCAGACACACTATCATCAGCCCTTTTCTCCATCTCTACGATCTGCAGAAGTAACTGGAGTTCTCAAAATCTTCCCACTCCCAAGACCTAACTTCACTTTAATCCCTCGGGCAGCAAGGGATCATGTCCATAACACAGGAGATTATCTGACCTTGCTCCCTATTGACATCACTTCTCCTCCTGACTTTTTAAGTCTGTACAACCCATCAGTAAAATAGATCCTTGACTATTTAGATTTCCAAACCTGAAAGCTATTCCAGCAACTTCTCCCACTGGTAATTCTAGCCAGTTGTAGCCAAGAATTAAGGAGAAATAAAATGCAGGCCAGCAGTTCTTGAACACACTAGAATTCCTTTTAATCCTTCAGTTTACAGAAAAGAGAAATAGCTTGCCTTTTACTGTTTTTCCAAAATGAAAACATAAATCTTTACTTTAATCATGTAGTTCCTACGCTGACATATCTTTCAATGTTTTTTTTAAATTAGATTTTTGTTAAGTCTAGAGTAGTGACTTTTGCATGCGACTGCTGTTCTTTTCACTGAATTGTAAGTATTTTTGTCATTGTCTTTATGAGTTATGGTGTTAATTCCAAGTTCTGATTAGACTACAGGAACGTATTTGTTGCCTTCATTTAAGAAGAAGAATTTGCAAGAGTAAAAACACGCTCAATGAACCACAGTGAGGGCTCCCAGCATTAAGCAGCCAAGGACACACTCTGGAACAGCCCGAGGAAAAGGCGAAGCAGCTCCCTGGAGCAGTGCAGTCAAGGACAGAGCTCAGCACCTGCTCTGCTCCTGCAGCACACACCAAATCACATTTCAGTATCACTTACACACTTTGTTTTTCTGGTCCTCTTTCTGATGCAAAGAGGATGTAACATTTCTGCTTCCTCATATGAGCTGGGGAGTGCTGACGATTGATGGAGAGAGATTGCTGCAAAGCTTTACAGGTCATGTTCCTCTTTGCCTCCTAGACATAAATTACGGGAACAGAACAGATCTCTCACAGCTTTTCCTGTCCAAAATTACACTTCCTAGCTAACATCTTTCTACGACTTGCCTGAAGCAGGCTTTTGGTTATCTAATTATACAGCAATCCAGCTACAGGAACTTGCTTAAGTTCACTCAGCTGAAGTCTGGTAGGGAATAATTCATGTATTTGAGCTAAAAAACAGAGGAAAAAAAATCAACCAACCAACCAACCAACCAACCAACCAACACAAAACCAGCAAAGGGTTTGTACTTGTCAGAGTTTTAACATTTACCTTCCTTGTCACAATTAGCAGTTCAAAGTAGGAATGCTGGAAAACAGCCTTCTCCTCCAATACTGAAATGGTCTGGGTGAGAAGGATCCTTTAAATGTCACCCAATCCCACCTCCCTGCAATGAAGAGAGACATCTTCAACCAAACCAGGCTGCTCAGAGTCCCATCCAACCTGACCTTGAATTTTCCCAAGTACCTCGTAAGGACAAGAATGATTGAAAGTACTGATGGAAATGACTCAAATGACAACATTAAACTCTCATCCTACCCCCAAAGGTACAGTTCAACACTCATTTTAAAAGCAGCTGTTGAGCCAGCAGCAAAAGCAAGGTTCTGACCTGCTAACTGAAGAGATAAGCCTGCTATCAGCTTCAGGATATAAACTAATCCTTCACAGGTAATACAACCTCACTGTTGCCACTGGGCAAAATTCAAGCCAGGCTGTTATGAACACATAACCTTCCCTCTGCCGAGAGATCAAAACTGAGCAAACAATCCTTTTAGAATCAAGGGAAGCCTGTACTCTGTGTGAGGAAAGGAGAAGAAAAGTATAATTATAAATCATGTTTTTCTTCCTTACAGGAAAAAAACCTTTACAAAAACAGAACAAAACAAAATTCCAACAAACAATTCTCTTTTGGAGCTGAAGCCCTATAAAACTAATGTGAAAAAGCTTAAATGAGCCCTACCATGGCACAGTAGTTTACATGGACTCCTACCATCTTCTGCTTCAGCATGAATTTAGATCCTCATGGCTGTTCTCCAGGGCAGATAGCCTCAAAATCCTTGTCCAGATCAAGATCTGCTTATCTTTAGAACAGGTGTGTCATTCCTATCAGTCCATGCAGACAGAATGAAAGGTAAATAGCTGGAAATCTATTTATTCCATGTATTATAACTGCTCAGGCACCACGGATAATACAAAGATCCCATCAACACCTATGTTTTAATAAATTCCTGGAGAAAGAGCAAGGACAGACTTTGGTGAAGGCATATTCCCACTCCAAAACAACACTATCAGCTTTCATGCTGTTTTACCTGATTCTACAGTTAGTTACATCTTAGTAAGGGAAAAAACATACTGACTACTTGAATAGTTGGTCAGAACGAAAGCAGCCTTCACTCCTGAGTAAGATTTCACTTCCCAAAATGTCTAACAGCTTCCTCAAATAAACAACCACTTCTCCCAAAGAAATAGAAGTAATTCTGCTTCATAGGCCATTAACATAATTTCACTCCTCTGCAGTGAATTGTCTCTAGTACAAAATTTAGTCTTTTTCTAGCAGTGTTATATCTTGTCAAGACGAGGAACAATGTGTTACATTGCAAAACTTTATCACAACCTAAGTGGTTCACATAAAACTTTAATGACTGAACTCCATTTGAAAGTATATACCAGATCCACAGTCCGATGGGAAAAGTTTAAAATTAACATGTTATTAGTCTCCTGTCAACTTTTCCAGAAAGAAACCTGGCATCATTTTACAGCAACAAAAGTGCTCTGGCCCAAGGACACCAGATATAGATATACAGACAAATGTATGTGCCTGCACACACAACCAAAACTAATAATTTCATGCTTAAAAACTGGATTCAGGCACTGCATGGGGCAAATTGTACACAAAAAAAAGGAAAAAAGAATTGTGTTTTTCTTAACTGATGAGTGTATTAGCAGTGGCACATGCCTGTATGAAGGAGCTGGGTATTTTACAGAAGAGGGCAAAAAAATCCACTTCATATGAATAAAAAAAAAAATTCGGTGTTCTCTATCTTTCTTTACCCTGAAATTTTGGTGCATGTGGGTCCCATTTAGCTATAATCCCCCCTTGGCCACGAGCACCATCAATGTGCACAATGCTTGACCAGAATAAAGGAAATGAGATGCACAGAAATAGACTGTGATAATACAAAGTCTGAGACATCACCCCACAGGAAGGAAATTCCAGGTTCTGACAGACAGCATCCCACATCACCTCGGTCCTCTCTCAACCCTGTAGCCCAGATGAGCCTTCTGGGACAAGAGATGCCAGCAGTTCTGGGTGATGTTCTGCACACCATGTGCACCACAGATCTGTTTTTAAAGAATCTTGACCCAATGCATGAAGACTTTTAGTCCCAAGGGAATCAGATAAATAATTGCAGGTATGTGATAATTTACGTAAGAGATCAAAAAAGCCCTTCAGTCTCTGGCTCAGCACAAATTCCTGTTTTGGTCTCCTCAGGAAAGGCCCTGCCCAACCCAGGGACTGACCCCTCTTGAGCTGCACTCACACACTGGGGTCTCTTCCTCAGCAATCTGGTGGGCAGCAATCAGGCAGTGTTCCATTTAGCAGAAAATGTGAAAGAAAAAGGAGAAAAAGTGGTTGGAACAACAGCCTTTATCCCACAGATCTGCCACCCTCAGCCCACGTCAATTTCCAAGGCAGTCCCTGACAGTGACAGGCTGCCCAGGGACTGCAGAGCCTCCATCCCTGGAGACATTAAAAACCTGAACTCAAACAGTGCTAGGCAGAATTCAGCAGAGCTGGCTTTGGGCAGGGACCAGCCAGCCTTTGGAGGTGCATTCCAGCACCAACCATTCCAGGGATCCAGGATTCCACTGGCTCAGCTGGAGAAGCACTGGGGAAGGGGAGAGGGCTCTGTAACATGAAGATGACAGTGGGAATTGGGCAGGCTTCCCCCTGGATCAGACCTAACTGATCCCTACTCCCAGACTTGTAGGAAACAAGGAGCTGAAATAGCTGGTGCCCAAGTACAAGTGAAGCTGACCATTTTTTTGGGGGGGGAGCAAATTAACAGGAGCACTTAACAGGCAATATTGGCTGCAGCTGGTCCTTGGAGGTGGTTCAAAAGACACACCAGTGCTCAACCTGGGCTGCCTGGACTGGATGAGGAATCCCAACCCTGCAGGAAGGACAAGTAAGGGATGAAGTGGGATCCTGTCCTAGGCAGGAATGAACCAGATGACTCCTTGAGGTCTTTTCATCCCTGTTTTGTACTTCTGAAAAAAGACAATCTTGAAAACTAGATCTTCCTGACCTCTGACAATATCCAAAGGCTTACCATAAAGGACAGCCTCTGCAACTGAACTCTGTCCTGCTGCTTCTTTTGGGCAATAGATTATTTTATTGGATTCCAGTCTCTAAACCCACAACCTGCCCTACAAGGCACCAGGCAGCCTATGACACAAGGGACAGACACACAGATAACAGGGTAGACCCCTATCTCACAAGGTGGGTGCCAAAAGACAGCAGCCAAAATAAATTGTTGCACTTTCAGAGATACAGACCATGCAGAATTCAGATATAAACAATAATTAAACACACACAATGTTCCATGCTCACTAGTGTCACAGAAGTCCTACATTCAAGCAACCAGTTTTATGGTATTATCCCTGTACCTCTGGAGGGCTTTATTGATTTTATTCATATTTACACATTTTATGGTGATGCCAAATTATTTTTGCCTTTTTTCTTTTATCCCAATATTCTCACTGCTGTCTAGTAGACCCTAATATAAAGTGTGGGACAAGATGATTTTAATGTCATCAAAAAAGCATCAGAATCTGGCAATCTGTCACCACAGCAGGGAAAAATAAAGAAGCTCCTGCTACCCTGAACATTGCCATCACACAGCTCACGCCTCTTTTATGGCTTCTCTGCAGAACTGCACAGTTTTTAGCTGATGAGTGGTTTGTGTCTTGCCATGCAGACCTCAGCAAGGCACAGCAGTAATTTTTGACTTCCTTTCAAATGTTTCTACTGAATAATTTCATGATGCCATTTGCTACAGTTTGCCAAGACTGAGATGAGGGAGAGAAATCCAAAGGACCAAACAAAAAAGTGATTATGGATATTGGGATGGGAACAGCTCTTTAGCTTTCCCTGGTTTTCCATTTTTATGTAATTTTACTGCACTTTGGTGTAAAAATGACCTTAGCAAGAAAGTATTCATAACTGACATTTCTTGATTCTTCTATCTCCAGTCTTGATAAATTCAAGAATCTCATGTAGGTTGCTCTATCCTTCTACCCCAATCTCCCCAGCTAGAAATTGGAAGTTTTTGCTCCTATTCTTTCTTTTGATGCAATCCTCTAAATGCAAGTTCTCTGGCAGAAAGACTCTCTGCAACACCTTGCACAGCAGGAACGTCCCCTTAATTGCAATTCCAAAGCTGTGCAAATCCCATCTCACTCTTGACCCCTCAGTCAATGACTGCTATTAAAACTACATAATGAATGAATTTAAAGTATCTACAAATACAAACGGGAAACTAAATACCACACAAAATTGAAATGATGAACCAAACAAAAAGTCGGTTAATTTCTAAAACCTACGTTTCAATATTGCCACATGGAAGTCACAGCACAGGTGAGCACATCTGAAATGGATGCAAAACACCAATGGACAGAAGCAGGAGAGGCAGAGCCAGCAGACTGGAATGTCAGCATTCCTAAGCGATTAATAGTGACCATGAAGATTAAAGTGACCTCGTTGCTCAAATGGCGACAAGGAGAGAAAACACAGGGTGTTTGAAAGCTAACACTTTCCTGTGAGTAATAACAGTCATTAAAGTTTTAAATGATCCCTGCATTTCACTGGAGTTTGCCTTCTATGTGGAATTTTTTCATATTTGAAAAGGAAACCGTTAAAGAATAAGAAAACGCTCAGATATCATCAGCTAGTTCCAGTCTAATAATATATAATTATGAAATACAATTATTACACTGATCTCATCAGCTTCTATTTTCAGCTTCAACCAGTGCTTTTAAGTTGAAACTACTCCCTCACTGGAGCTGTGTTACAGTACATCCACTCATCTCTCAGCTGGGATTTATTCCAGCTTTCCACCTGTCTCACTATTGTTACCATTATCATTTTTGAAATATAAGCATACGCTGATCCCCAAAGCAGGCACGGATTTTCAAGCACAAAAGGACCTAATTACTGCTCCCAAGCACCAACTCATTTATGCAGGCATTCCATCCCCAGGTTACTAAGAGAGGAGAGAGCAGATGACCCACTAGGATGAAGCAGAAGATGGAATTAAAGGCAACTTGCTTTGCTATACTATCACTTAATCTGAGACTAAGGAAAGTGTAAGGCAATGTGATTAAGTGCTGAATACACACTGTCTACTGCAGCCAAAAGCAAACACTCTGTACCTGTCACTGACCAATCTCAAATAACAGTCAGCATTGATACAGCTCAAAATAAAACCCCACAACCTCAGCCTGCTAAAAAAAGAGGGTTGGGGCACACTGTGTAACTTCTGGGTCATTTTTGTCCCAAGTTAAAGATCCCTTTCCGTCCCTTTGCAGTTCTCCAAGCCCAGCACAAACAATGCTGTACACTTTCCCTGCAAGGTTCCCAGCTGGGCTGGGAGCACAGGGAGCCCTGGGAGAAGCTCGGCCACATGAGCAGCACATCAGAAGAAGCCTCTGTGGTATAAAAAAGCTGGACTTGGGTCCACGAGCCAGGTTTTTTTAGGTCTCTCCTGCTGTGGGCCCCAGCCCGTTCCCCACAGCTCTGGGGATTTGGGTGCTCAGAGGGATGGCTGTAACCCTTGTCCTCCACAAAGGGACAGCTGTTCCCTTCGGCACTGCACCTCCATGGCGACAGGAGAGCCAGCCTGGGTTCTGTGGCTAAAACGGGGAGACTGCCATTCCCACTGGGATGGCCGGCTCCCTCACCGCCTACGGCCAAGTCTGTCCCGGGAAGCTCAGGACAGAAAGCTGAGCTGTCCCACAGAAATTCCCACCGTGAAGTCATCAGCACAGTCCCAGGGTGACCTGGCCTGCTGTCCCGGCCGGGGTTAACACAGGCCAGGGTCCGGCCCTGGAGGCAGCTCGGATGGAACTTCCTGATGGCCGGGGAGGGGAGCAGGGGAAGGAAGGGTTTAGCTGCCAGGCCACGGCTCCTCCTGCCAGCTGGCCCCACACCAAATGGCCTGCTCGGCTCATTAGGAGCCAGCAAGTCCTCCCAAAGCTGCTCACGGCCACGTTCAGAATTAAGTCGTAATTAAGACCAAAGGTAAGGAGGGAGCACAAGGCTGCCCGGCGCACACTTTTTGCTCAGTATCAGGATAACAAAGCTTCAGATTGATACTGACTACACAAAGAAAATTCAGTGCCTGCTTCAAACTCATTATCTCTTAACCCATCTTTACGGTCACTCATAAAGCTTCCCCCCCAGAAATCCGTCAGAGGAATCCACTGCCCAATCTCAGCCCTTCAGCTATGCAGACAGAGCATATGGGAGCTTGAGAGACTATATATGTTTTTATTTTTCATTCTCACGATCTATGCTTGGGTATTTTAAAATGCTGGCTTACTCAAGAAAATGCTGAAGCAGAATATAAGTGGCAATGGAAGAATGTAAGTCTGTGACAAACACCACTCTCCTGCCCTCCTTGCCAAGCTACCCCAGTAGCACAGGGACACAGGTAAATCTTGGAATTCATCTGTTGAAAGGACTCTGTCTGAAACACAAGATGCTTCCAGAAACAGACTGAATGGTTTCACTTGTTCTCAAGAGACGTTATAGATATCGTATGTGAGCTTGCTCGGAGTGGGTACTTCGTGTCCTGAACATTCCCAGCTCTGGAAAAACTCAAGTCTTACTGAGGAGCAGAGCTAAACCTCTCCAAGGAACCACTGCCACCCCATTGGTATCTCCCTCCCTGCTGCAACTCAGAGAATCCTCAGAACTTCTTTTCTAGTGGCTGTGACAATTTTAGTCATTCTCATTTTATAAATCTTGACATTTTCATCAGCAGATTTTCCAGCTTAGCCAGGCCTTGTGTCTGTGTGCAATCCTCTTAAAAAGGGAGTAATTTCTTATAAGAACCTTAATATATTTTAAGTTATTTTAACATAAATCCCCACAAATAGTTTCACACAATATTGCAGGGACCTTAAGTCTAGTGAGGATAATGCAAGAAATGTACTGAAAAAGTTGTAGAGACAACCAGTTATCTGCAGGACTTAACCCTCCCCCAAAAAAACCTTGCAGTACAGCGAGAGGCATTTTGGGATGTGCTCTGCTTTGGCGATCAGGACTGCACTTACAACTCCCACGAGTTTTTATAAACACCAAGCTCAGCTGAATCACAGGCCATGTGGGGTCTGATAATATCTGTTTTTATACACATCTGCTATAAGCAAATCTCAACTGGCAAAATTCCCACTGATACAAATGAATGAGGAGTCACAGATCTACACAGAGAGGAATGGGAATTTATACACTGCCACACACCAGCTTGTGATCCCACACCACACTTGTGTGGCACCCCAAATTTGGCCTGATAGCACAACTTGCTTTATACACCTGCAATACAAAAAGAAGGAAAAAAAAAAAAAATCCACGCGCTGATGTTCTGCAGAGCCCTGTACTTGGAGACAAATTACAGCCATGTTACTGAAGCACACACAGAAATATCTGTTTAATGACACTTCCGTGATATGACTGGGGGAAAGGTCCTCCCCACGCCCCTTCAAAATAAAACGAAACTTTATTGACTTTTTAAGTTAACAGGAGTCTCACCACAGACTTCAGCGAATTTTGGATCAGGCTATACAGAGAAAAAAGAAAATCTGTTCGCGGTTGTTTCAAGCAATCCTGTTCCTCCCAACACTTATGTCAGGTTGAAAGACTTTCTTTTTTTTCTTTGTCCCCTTGCAAAGGCAGATTGACCAGTTCCCAAACTGCTCCAATTCCTCCATCCCGACCCCTGTTTGACCGCCGCAGCTGCCCCCATGCTGCGATTTCTGAATACATCTTTTAATCCATCTTCCAGCCTCCAGCCTGGCAACAATGCTCCTTTCAATGCCCACCAGCACCTACCCAGCCCGCCCGCTCTCCAGCCCTGGAATATCCCGACCAGCTCCCACAAAGCCCGGGATTTACTAGTCGGGAGCCGGCCCCACGCTCCCAGCCGGAGTTCTCCGTGCCTGTGGATTTGGACACATGCTCCGGCGGTGAATGTTCCCAGGCTCCAGGCCAGCTTTGCTGGGATAACTCATCTCCCCGCGGCTCCCGGCACAGCCGTCGTGCTCCCGACACGCGGGGGGACCCCGGAACGGGGGGCGAGCTCTCCCCGGCCACCCCAGCACGGCCGCGGCTCCCGGCTGGGCGCAGCCGCTGCCCCCCGGCGCTGCCGGGGCGGAGTGCGGCGGTCCCGGCTGCCTGCGGGGCCCGCTCCCCGCACCGCCCCCGGCCCTTACCAGAGCGCGATGCGGCTCTTGGGGTAGCTGAGCCTCTCGATGCAGCCCAGGACGTGCGGCAGCGTGTGCGCGGCGTTGCGGGCGAGGATGGCGAGCAGCACGGTGGGCTGCAGCAGCGCCGACTCGGGCAGCGCGGGCGGCTCGGGCTCGGGCCCCGGCGGCTCGGGCGGCTCGGGGGCGGCGGCTCCGCAGCCGCGCAGCAGCGGCGGCAGCAGCAGCAACAGCAGCGGCGCGCTCGCAGCCATGACGGGCGAGGGGCAGCGCCGGAGCCGCCGGCAGAGCGGGCTCCAGCCCGGGGAACGAGGGAGGAGGAGGAGGGGCAGGGAGAGGAGGGAGGAGGAGGGGGAGGGGAAGGACGAGCTGAGCAGCGGCACCGCCCGCCCTGCGAGCCCCGCTCACCGCCCCGCGAGCCCCGCTCGCCACCGCCCACCGCCCCGGCCCCTCCAGGTGTAACCCCAGGTGCCACCCCCGGTGCCACCCCCACGGCCGCGATCAGCGCCGCTGGTCAGAGCCCACGGTAAAAGCTGCAAACCCCACATTTCTCCCGAGTTTTGGCCTTTAAAGAGGCTTTCGGAGCGTTGCTGCTAACGCTGAGACGTCCCTTTGTTTGATGTTTACGTGATCTCGCCCTCATCCTTCCTACACAGGGAATTAAGGTAACTTTGAGCGTTAATATCAGAAAGTTATTTGGTGAACATCCGCGGGATGTCTGTACAAAGCAGCTGCACACCCCGCACCCATCCCATGCTGCAGGAGGAGGGATGCGCTGTTCCAGCTGGAACGCAGCTGAAGGATTAATATCGTAGAGTCAGAGAAAGGCTTGGGTGGGAAGGGACCTTAAGGATAATCTCATTCCAACCCTCTGCCTTGGGCAGAGACACCTTCCACTGTCCCAGGTTGCTCTAAGCCCCGTCCAGCGTGGCCTTGGACACTTCCAAGGACAGGGAAGCCACAGCTTCTGCAGACAGCCTGTGCCAGGGCCTCACCACCTTCGTAGGGAAGAAATTCTTCCTAATATCTAATCTAAAATACTGTCTATGGGTTTAAGGATGTTCCCCTTGTCCTGTCACTATCTGCCCATTTAAAAAATCACTCTCCCTCTATTTTATAAGCCACTCATATACTGGAAGGGGCTTGAAAGTCTCCTTGGAGCTTTCTCCTCTCCTGGCTGAACAACCCAAACTTTCTCAGCATCTCTTCTTTGAAGACAGGAAATACAGGGAAGATTTTCCCTGTACTTCATTGGCTTACCCACCATGGAAATGTTCCCATGAATAGACTAATGACAATTTAGCATAAAAATACATACAGAGTATTCCAGCAATTAAAATTATTGGGTCATGATCTTAAAACGGGCATGGTAATCATAGCTCTCTTAGAAGTTAATAGGATTTGAGCATGCTAGACCCTTCTCAGGATGAAATCTCTAATTAATTCTAAGGGCCCCATCACAGCATATTTGGGTTTTAGTGTGGGTAGGAAGTTTCTCCAAGGTGGACAGACCCACTCTGAGCAGGTGGTACTGTTGGCTGTGTGTTTGCAACACTTAAAAAGGAGGAAACCTTTAGCGAGCAAACAACTGTTAAATTGTCCATAATCTCATTGTGAATTGCTTGCATCCAGGTAGTATATGTATATAAATATACATACACACGCACACACATATAGAGTTAATGTTTACCACATGCACCCAATTATATTGTCTCAGTTTCCTGATCAGATGACTTTCCAAAAAGGGTCATCCTAGGAAACTTCAATAAAGACTCTCCAGGGGTCATAGAATCTAAATCTGCAGTAAAATTTGAGAAATTCTCTCAATTTGTACTCATCTTCTTGAACAATTAGTGCAAATGTGTTCCTCCTGTTTGCCCTTCACAATGCATTTATAATTGTCCTTCTAGAATGATACATTAATGAGGCTTTTCTTTCACGGTTAGTTTGCCACATGTTGCTTTTATGCTTGGATTCATTAACCAAATAGAAGGAGCAGCTTTGCAGCCTGTGCGAGGTGATTAGAGTTTCACAGGAGCCAGCCCAATCTACACGCACGGAATTCTGCTGCTGCCCACGGGAACACTCACATTTGGAGGGTGGGGACTAATGCTGCCAAATTATACTTGATGTGGAGGGCTGGAAGCCGGCATTTTCCATCACTGCACACTCTAGCTGTGTCGCAGTCCTGATTTTAGGATATTTCAGCAGAAATAAGCCCCTCCTCTGCCTGCCTTTGCCAGAACTCTGAGTGTGCTTTTAACTTGTGAAGGTCTTGATGTCCTCAGTGAAATCTAAACTCTCTTCAGGTCTTTTCTGAAAAAATAAGAGACTCCTCTCTTCTTTTTATTTTGTGAGCAGCATCAGAGCTATAACAATTTGCTGGGGGCAAATGAAAAGACTCCAGCAGCATCCCAAAGCCAGTAATTCGCTCTCCAAAGTGATGTTCCCTCGCTCACACAGCTCCCTGTGCTGGCTGGCTGCTGTGGAACACAAAAGAGTGAGAGCAGCAGAAGCCTGAAACGTGAGATGTTCTTCCATGCAGAAGAGAAAGGAGTCAGCTCAGCTTCATCTCTCACTCCCAGTCACACACAGCACGGGGCAAAGTTCAGAGAGCTCAGGTAAACAGTTACCCGACAATTTGTGTCCTTCCAACACCTATAAATGTACATGACTTTATGTCCACATACAAAGAAATCTATACTCATACTGACTTCTTTATTGGTGGCCAAAATTTTATCCTGTGGGGTTTTTTTAAGCCCAGACTCCATCCTGCTGTGACAAGACAATGAGCCACTCTGTGGCGAAATATTTTAGCTTTGAGGAAGAAACGGCTTTTTGCAGATGTAAGTCCCACAGAAATCAATTTGTGACATTTGTTTCAGCCTCCTTTAAATATCTACACCAAACAAGGAGATTCCAGCTATGACAACTGTCTCTGGCAGAGGCATAATCCCTCGGTTTGGCAAGTGACAATTCTCTCTGAGGCAGATTTCTTCTAAATTAGACTTGTTTCCCACATTGAAGAAAACAGAGGTTCCATCCTGCTGATGGAAATTGACTCCTCTATAGATTGATGTGGATCCATCTCCTTTCACTTACTTCTTCACCTCTAAGAACTCAAATCTATCCAATTATTTTCCCAGCAGCTGAGTGAACCACTATTGCCAACTTTTCCATGAAAGTCTTGGAGACTGGATTTTTTATCCCTTCTAGCCATCTATTCTGTGCCCAGGCAATTGAGGTACTGGCTAACACAATACTTTTTAAGCAGCCAGAATGGCTGTGCTCATTTTACCACAAAATTCCTTGAATTAGATTGCCCCAAATATGACTCCCTTTGGCTATAAACCGCATACAAATTTATGTGTTACATACGTATAGACGAATTTTCATTGATGCTTTATTGTAGAATAGCCACTGTTTGAAATTTATCTGAAGAGTCACAGAGACAGATGGAGCTGATAAGCCAGACCTAAGATACTTGGAATTAGGCAAAGCATATTCTGGTTGGAAGTCAGAGATATTTCTAGTAAAGCAGTCCGAGGTGCTTTTAATGGCAACACCTTGGAGGAATGTCCCGTATGCAGTCTATAAAAGCTCTGGACATTGCGGATTGGTAACACATTCCTTGCTTTGGAGCCTTTAGAAGAAGGGACCGTGAAAGGAATACCTGTGTGTATGTAGATACAGATGTATGTTTTGTTTAAAGGATTTAAAGCGGCGCCTTTGGCCGCGGCGGGGGGGTAGGAACGGAGCGGAGGCGGAACGTTCGGGGCGGTGCCGCAGTTTCCCGGGAGCGCTGGGCTGCGCGGCGCCGCCCGGAGTGAAGCCGCGTTGCACGCGGCTGGGAGAGCATGGAGCCGGCGGCCGGGCCGGGATGGAGGGGCATTTGCCCGGCTCCGGGGGGCGAGGGGGACGGCGATCCGGACCGGGGATCCTCCGCGGCCGGGAGGGCCCCGGAGGCACAGGGCAGCTGGTCGGGTGCGGCTGGCGGCAACTGGATCACGACTCACCCCACGGTAAGGCCGGGGCGGGGGTCCCTTGGTCTCTCGGGGGTCCCGCTCTCCATGAAGCATTCCCCCCTCGCGGCTCTCGAGGCCCTCCTGGGGTCCCCCCAGGAGGGTTCTAGGGGGAGATGCCAATATAATCTGCCAATATAATCTATTATATTGTGTTTATCGAGGGGGGCTCCGGCCCTGGGGTAGTTGGGTAATGCCACTGCCAGCAGGGGCTCAGGTTATAATCATGGAATCCCATCTGGGAAACGTAAATGGCTTAAACTTCGACTCCATCTTAATTTTTACCACACCGAAAACATGGAGGTGTTTAATTTGGCTGTCGTCTTATGTTGATGTGTTGCAGCAAAAATAGATAAAATTATTTACCCCCAAATAGGTAAAATTCCACGAAGCTAAAGCTCTTCCAGAAATAGCTGTGATCCTCTTGTGTTTGTTTACTTTGCTTGCTTTTTTAAAGTGCTAAAATATGGGGAATGCGGAAAAAGGAGCTTTTGAGATACTGTCAGCAAACAAGTCCCTCTTTCTGATTGCCTTAAAACTGGTTTGAAACTCCAGTGGCTCCGCTGGCTGGAGAGATGGTGTGTGCATTCCAAGTATAGCCTGTGCTTTCCTTCATCAATGCTCCTCTTTGGGTCTCAGTTCACAGAAATGATGTCACTTGACGTATCTGACAGCACTCAAGTCTACGCTGCCTTTTTGGTGTACCTGGACCTCTTAGAAGGTAAATCGGGGAAGTGACTGTATCCCAATGAATGTCTTTGCTCTTAGAAGCTGGTAAATTAATTGATTGCACTGGGAACTTACAAAGTCCTCGGTGCCCATTTTGAGACTTTTTGTGCTGAAAGTTTCTGTCCTCTGCCTCCTTGGGGCCTGTGCAAAGATGAGGGCCCGTTTCATCCAGCAGTTCCAGGTACAGGTGTTCCAGGGCAAAGGCAGTCAGCATGGAAAAAAAAAAAGTGCAAGAGGAGTAAGGAAAGGAATAGGAATATAAGAAGGTCAAGTGACAAGTTCAGTAGTTGAGCTTGTAATAGTCCTCACTTGTATATTAATGTGAAGTTATTCAATCATAGTGTTTCACAAAAGTCACCATTTAGCAAATGGCTGCTGTGTGCTGGCTTGTCTTTTGGAAAGGGCAGTGATTCCTCTAACAAAGAAGATCATTTGCAAGTGTGGTAGCAGTAATTTATAATCATTGTAGTAATATTATATAACAATATAGTAATTTAAAATCAACTGTAGGTGTTGTGCTTAGGGCCATGGCTTGGTGGAGGACCTGGCAGTGTCAGGTCAGTGGTGGGACTCTGTGATCTTGGAGGGCTTTTCTGCCCAAATTGTTCCTGTGAAATCCAGTGTAGTCTTCTGGTGTCTGCTCAGAGGGGAGCAGAGTTATGTGATATATAAACTTCTGCCTGGCTTCTTCCAAGTTGGCTTTATTGAAAAGGTTCTGTGAGTAGGCAGCCAGCCAGCCTAAGAAAAATATTTCAGTTTTGCTTGGAGCCTGGCGCTTCTCAAGGTCAGAGAAGGGAGGGATTTTACAGTCCAGAAATTGCTGTTACACCTCTGAAGAAAATGCCTTAATAGTCCTTAAAAGAAGATTTCTGTAGTTCTGCAGCAAAAACTTCATGCTTATCCCTTCAGGCAGGAGGTTAGAACTGTGTATGATCATTAACCATGCTTTTAGCATCTGCTGTTTCACAGTTCAAGGTGCCAGTGAAGTCCAGATTTGGGTTATAATGCTTCAGGTGACTAAAGCTGCGTGGTTTTATCTTTTTGCCTTTTGCAGAGCAGCTTTGTTAGACGTGGCTGTTCACCATCCATCAGTGCAGCTCTGGAGCCAGCAGACTGGTCCTGCTCTGTGGATTTCTTTAGCAGGATTGCTTCTCAGGAGGGGAATTGGGCAGATAAATGGAGCTTTCCTGTGAAGAGATGGAGGGAGAACAAAACCTTAGATGTTAACTTAGATACTGCATTTGTTATTTAACTAATTAAAACTTGTGTTTTGTATTCTACTCCTCTCATCCCCAACGAACATTTCTAGGGAGGAACTGGCATGAGGTGCAGCCCGTGGGAGTGGCAGAGCTGCAGCTGGTGTGTTTGCATGCCCGTGCCAGGGAGCAGGAGGGGCTCCAGGTGATGGTGCCAGTGCCTGCACACATCGTGATCAGCCATGAGAGGTGAGGGTGTGCTCAGTGCTTGTCTCGGGTTACCACTGACAGAAAATGGAGCACAGATACGTTTTTTCAGACTTGGTCAGGAGGGGAAGGAGGAGGGAGTAGAGGAATCTCATTGGAAAGCAGCCTCACAGCCTGTAAGTAGGGTTATTTTGGGTCCTGCAGACACACAGGCAGTGTTAAGGCAACCTCAGCTTTGCATCAGT
The DNA here is from genome assembly GCA_037013685.1 of Acridotheres tristis. Classification (NCBI taxonomy): domain Eukaryota; kingdom Metazoa; phylum Chordata; class Aves; order Passeriformes; family Sturnidae; genus Acridotheres; species Acridotheres tristis. Next base: position 24,880,948 of record CM072895.1, read on the forward strand.
CTCTGCCTCTCCCTGTCTGGAAGTGGTTCCTGGAGGTCAAGCAGAAACTGGTTCCCACTGATAAACACTTCCTGTTGTCTGGAGTTGCATATGTGCTAGGAGATAACAGTGGACACCAAAGTATGTGTTTGAGAGACAGGGTTAGAACACAAGACCTTCACACCTTATGTTTTGAACATTCTTGTGCTGATTTTGTACTCTGGGAAATGTATGATGTTTCCGAGTTGCTGGACTTGAAAGGATGTAAGAGGAATGAAATCCTCTTGGAGCTGCCTAAGAATCAGCTTTTTTTATTGTCAAATTTGTGGATAAGCCATGTATGGTTTGCTCTGCTTCTGCTTTCAAACTATAATTTGGCTACCTTGAACAGGAAACTCCTCTTGCTTTACATCTAGAGTTTCATGTACCTGTGATTTTTGACTTAATTTCCTCACACATGCAAGAGCAATTCTTCAAGCAGAAGACAGCACAGCCATGAATTTGTTACATTACAGATATTTACAGCCTGGAAAACTTCCACTTCAGTAGTTTTACAGTCTATTTTAATTGGCCCCTAGAGCAGCCTCAAACACATACTATGATTTACTCTGTGATAAAGGCTGCCTTCTCTGACTGGTATTTACCATGATGACTCTGAAGACCTGAACTATTTCAGCAGCATCATATGGTTGTACATTTTTCAGTTTCTTCTGTTCCCCCTCCTGACAGGAGCTGGCTCAGGGCTGCCTTTACAAATCTTACTGTTTTTTTTGCAGCCTGACACAGTGGTAGGTAGCTAGTTAATTGTGCTTATTAGATGTGTGTGTGCACTCTATGAATGATGTTTTTGCTTTTGTGTTTTAGAAGTGACAGATGAGTGTCTGCTAACAGACTTCTATAATTTTGCTGTTTGTTGGGTGAGGGGAAAGAAAATTATTTACTAGATACTGATGGGGTTTAGTACTATTTTTGTGCTGAAAAAAATAATACATTTGCAATATATTGGTCAATCATTCCTAGGGGCTTGGTGTTGCAGAGAAATGTGATGTGATCTCCACAGCAGAGGAAAGCTGCTGAGAGGTCTTGCAGGATGAAATGCTGAGTGTCATCCAGCCTATCTGCAAGCAGGAGATGGGTGTGTGTGAAAGGGAGATGATGCAGCTCTCAGACAAGATTTTAGGTGGAAATAGAAGGCAGCCAGTGAGGATGTGGGATCTTTGAGGAATTCCACCTACATGCTGAGCTGTTGTGCTTGGTTAATATAGAGTGTTTCCACCTGGGCCGAAAATTTGGATTCCTGGCATTGGGTAAAGGCTAGGAGTATGTTCTGATTGACTTTTAATGACAGATATTCCACTGCATGCATGTCCTATCTTTTACTGTGTCATTGGAGCTTTTCACAGGGAGCCTCTGCACTTGTTTGTTCTGTGGTGATGCTGTTTGCTCTGCCTCTGGCACCAGAGTGTCTGGAATCTGGCACTGGAAGTATGTGTGGTGGAGAGGCAAAGAGTGAATGCATCACATTGATTAAAAGTACAGTTTGTGACTAGGGTTTGCTGCAGAGCAAGGACACAGGGTGTGTTGTCACTAAAAGGAGCTGAATCCCAGGCTGCAGTGCCAGGTGTGTCCATAAAAGCCTGTATGAGTTCAGTATCCATGGATGTTGTCAGGCTGGGAAATTGTATTTGTGTACAACACTTGGATTTGTGGTGTTGAATGTGCATCTGTATTTTGTTCAAAGCAGCACTTTGGGGTTTTGTGTTACCTGCTAAAAGCAGGGGAGGAGGTATGAGTACAAGTGAATGCAGCATTCTTAGTGTTGAGAATAAGGCCTTGGAGGGATTTGGGAAGGTGAAAATGTTCTGTCTGTTCTGGGCCTGGAATTGTGCTAACTGCAAAAGAAGCGAGTAACAGCAGCATTTATGGGCAGCACTTCCTTAACCAGTAGGACCTGGGTAGGGTTTGGAAGTGACACCTTGAAATCAGACTTCCATCTTCATTCTGCTCTGTGGTTTTCTTACTGGTAGAAGGAAGAAAGTGATTCTCTAGAAAATAATGGATTTTAGTACTACTGGTGTGCTAAAAAGGTCTCATATTTTGCACACATTAGTCAGTCACTCTTGTGGGTTTGGTCTTCCAGAGAAACACAGGGGTGGTTCTCTACTTCAAATCCACATCAGCCAAGCTCTGCCTTCCCAGGTGTTTCATGAAGTTCCCTACTTGGCTGCCACTGAGAAGTGTGTCCTTAAAAGGCCACAGGAAAGTTGCTGTGGAAATCACTGGCAGGACATCTAGGCAAATCACAATTATGAGTGCCCTACAAAAAATAAAATCTATTCAGTGTTTTTTTAGCCTATTAGAAAATTTCATCATGTTCAGTTTGAACATGGCATTTAACTGCTGAAGGCAAAAGCTGTTCTGCTTCCTAAGCTCACTGTCCACTTCTGCAGAGCAGGATGGAAGCTGTTCATGCAGCCGTGGCAGGGTAGGGCTGCACAGGAACCCATCAAATTACAGAATTACAGTTGTACCAAATTACAGAATTATGGGCTGTGGAGCAAAGAGTAAATGATCTTACACAGCCTTGACAAGGGGCTTTGTGCTCTGTGTGTTCTTCAGGTGAAGATGGCTGAATCTTCTGTGAGCAAAGCCCTGGGGACTATGATGCAATTTCTGTCTGTCTTGGCCTGCTGTGACCCACACACAGCTGGCTGAGGCTTGGAGAGCCTCTGAATTCAGCAGGGACTCGTGCATGTGGGAAGAGCTTGTAGGTGCACAGGCTGGGGTGTGTTTGCTGCTCCCTACAGCACCTTAGTGCATGCCAGGTAAGCTCCTTTTCAGTACATCCCACAACTGTGGCTCCCCAGGAGGAGAAAGCTGAATCCTGGGAGTGCTGCTTCAGAGCTGGCAGAAATGACTTGCATAAACCAAGTCAGCAAGTTAGGAGAGCTCACAGTGTTGATTTTTAGATAGCCTGGAATGCCTTGTTCCTTCAAGGACCAGGCAGTTAGGTCCAGATCTAATAGAACTGGGCACTGTCTGTCCTAGACAAATAACTCTGTCTAAGCAAAATGTTGCAGATAAACTGTCAGATTAAATGACACGTCACTGCTCTGTTTGTATTTTGTGTACAAGTGTTGTAAATGAAGGATGAAGTTGCCTGAGGTCATGGAGACCTGCAAAGTTTGGGAAAGGCTTGTTCTGTTAAAATGCTAACTTACTTAGAGAGAAACAATGCATGAATGTTTTGTTTTAAAGCTGATAAGCATCCTGAGAAGGAAATCTGAGGGCTGGAATTTACCATCTTCAAAGTCTGTAGATTGTGAAATAAATCTTGCTATAAATTAAAAAATCCTGTTATATTAAAGCACTGGAAATGTGACGTGCATCTTGCATCCTCTTCACAGTTTTGCCCGTAACTCCCTTGCTATAAGCATAATTTACTCATTCAGTAAATCACACATTGAAGATGTAATTAGTGCCTCCTAAATACAAGCTCTTTATTAGTATTTTTTATTTAATTTTTAAAATTTAATATTTTAAATGAGATTGCAGCTCCCACAGCAGAGTTGCTTATGCAGTAGTGTGGTTAAACATCTAGTAGTGAGTGTTTCCTGTAGAACTTTGCTAAACTTTGATACCTTCCTTTTGCGTGGTTTGTTTGCCTTGTTTTCTTCTTGAACTTCCATGGAAAAAGATCTTTATATTCAATTCAAGGGTTTTCAATTCCTTCTCCTAACCAGTGTGGTAAGTAGTGTCTTATTTTTTTTTTTCCATTATAAAAACTGAGTTTTTTCTAGGATTCCCTGTTCGTGTGTTTTGGGAACAAATCCCAAGGAATAGTGGTGTGCATTTACACTTTCTCCCAGCCTCACGTGCTTCTTCCCTCATGTTTCAAGGCACTGGGTTACTGCTGCTTCATGCTTGCTTTGTTTTTCCATGGACAGCATTAGATGCATTAAAAGGATTACTAAAGCTGTACCTTTCCTGCAGTATTTCATCTTCCTGCTCATAGCAGGCAGCAAGTGCAGTAAAATCAAAGGTTCTGGGGCTCCTTTGCAATGTCTGCTGGTGCAGAGGAACGTTGTGAGCAGGCCGGACACAGAGGCTGCTGGGGATGCCTTCCAGGGAGGAGGGCAAGGGATGATGTCTGACACAGACTTCCTGAATTCCAAAGCTTATCCCTCTAAAAGATAGCCTCTCAGCAGTTTGCAGATGTGCTGCAGTGCACAGTGGCTGCTGTGGTATGCATGAATGAGAGCCCTTGTCTTGAGGCTGCCTGTGTGGAGGGAAGGGGGAAGAGGAAAAGGGTGCATTTGCAGTTGTCATTCTTCATCTGTGGACAGCAGAGTTAGCAGATCATCCTGATGCAATGGTGTGTCTTTGTGCTCCTTACATAAATCCTGGAACTTTTACCTCCTGAAAAGGAAGAACAAATGAGAAGAAATGTCATTAATCTGTTTTCAGGTCCTGACTGCCTTTGGGATCATGGGGCATCTTTGACGTCTTAATTGCTAAACAGGGGGAAGTAAAGTCTGGGGTGTCTGTGCTTGGCAGTATAAGAAGAAATCATGAGTATTAGAAATGGAGATCTAAGGCCTCAGTGTTCCATCCCTCCTCCTAATAGATGATGAGGAAAACCAGTGACAGGTATTTAAGAAGATAGGAAGGAGCTTCTGCTCTGGCTGAATCCAGGTGAATCCAGGCCTCTGCCTGAGTCTTCTCTCAGATACAGCATTGCCACACTCAAGACAAGTTTGGTTTATTTGGCTCCCAAAATATCTCTCCTGGGTAGCTGTGCCCTTTAATTTGACATTTTCTCATTAATTCTATGTTGAATTCCCTGGGGAAAGAGAAATGAATGTCCACTGCTTCATGGATAGTTCTTTCCTCACGGGGTCTCTGCTGGCAGTCTGGCCTCACCAACTTAGAGCTTTCTCCAGACACTTGGCTGCTGAGGGTGGGGAGGCCCTGGCACAGGCTGCCCAGTGAAGCTGTGGCTGCCCCATCCCTGGAAGTGTCCAAGGCCAGGTTGGATGAGGGTTGGAGCAACCTGGGATAGTGAAATTGTTCCTGCCCGTGGATGGAACCAGATGAGGTTTAAGGTCCCCTCCAACCCAAATCATTTAACGATTCTGCATGTGACAATTGGATTCTTGCTTTCTGCATGTGTCAGGAAGAACATCTGTGATCTTTTCCCAAGCTCTTGTCTCCTGCCAGGGTTTTGGCAGGACATTGTGGTGCTGGGGTTACCTCTGCACAGGGACAGAGGTGCTGAGCACAGAGTAAGTTACCTGCCAAGTAAACCGGCAGACAGAGCCTGCTGATGTGGCAGTGAGCACAGGGGTAGGTGTCCCATTACCTGGAGGAGTCTCTTGCAGAGACTTGCCATTGGCCAGCAGAGTCTCCCTCACCTTATTTGCTGTGTTGTTAGGAAATGTGCTGATGTGGGAGGGCTAGGATGGGGCTTTTCCCAGCTGTGGTATCTCTGTTGCATGAAGTAACTGTGTTGTGTTGCCTTGCTGTGTGTCTGGGCCAGTGGTGCAGGCAGGAGGCAAGGCCCTCCTGAATTTACCAGGCTAGATTATTTACAGCTCAGAGCACAGATGGATCCTTAAGAAGGTCATGGGCTTAACAGTGAGGCTTTCCAGGCTGCTGCTCATTCTGTGCTGCGTTCCATTTGGCTTTTATTAGAGGATCAAAGGGGTTCTGAGGGAAGATGGTGATTGAAGTCTGAAAGCTGCTGCCTTTAGAGAGATCCCTGTTTCCAGCTGCAGTGCTCAGCCTCAGAACTGCCTGTGCTCTGCTGGGTGAACTCTCCAGGGTGCATGAAGCCAGGAGTTTCACTGGTTTGTACTGGTGCATAGCTGAACTCCCCTGGAATGTAAGCTGTACCAGCAATCTCAGAGAAGCCCTCTTGCACCTGATGTGTGGGGGAAGGAGGAAGCTCCCTGTGGGAATGTTCTGTGGGAGGTATTACTGTTCTGTCTCTGATCACCACACTCCTTCAGAACTTGCTCCCCAGTCAGACCAGGAATCCAGGGACTCCAGGGATCAGTGTTGTCCTGAGCTCTGAACCGAAAAATAACTGGCATGTTACTCTTAAAATAAGCTAAACAGGAAAAATTGCATAACTTTGTCTTGAGCTTTTAAGGAAGACATTATTTGGGCTGACTGTTCTGAAGAAGATCATTTGTCTTGTGGCTTCTAGTCTAGACAGGGAGGTAGAGGAACCTGGCTTGGGCTCCTGGGCCTTCCACATTCTGGCAGAGACCTGTGGCAGAGGGACTGGAAGACTTACCTCTGCAAATAGAACAAATCTTAATTATTCAGCTCTCCAAGTGAACACCAGGTGTTATTTAATTAGATTTCTTATGTAAGTACTGAAAACAGGGCCAGTAGAGATTGCTGTGCTAGGATTGTGGTGAATGAGGGATGGCTGAGGCAAATGCACACAAGTACACCTAAACAAAGCTTAGAAATATGTGTTGAGCCATTTCTAGCAGAGATGTATGCAACTGATTCTGTTATTTTCTTTGTTGCTTGATTACTCGACTTTGGATTTTTATTAAAACAGATGTTATGCTCACTTTGGTGAAGACAAGTTTGCAGAGTGAAAACAGGCTTGAATAAAAATGGTGCTGGTCTACCTTTGTGCCATCATAGGTGATTGTGGACTCCTTTCTAAGTGATTTTTTTCCTCTCCTAGGTTAAGGGAAATACTGAAGAAAGCATCTCTCCCTCCAGAGGATCCAGACACCCTGCTGTCAGTTACTTTGGCCATAGTTGAGACAGACTCCACAATAGTCTACTATAAAATGACTGATGGCTTTGTAATGCCAGATCCTCCTGATGATACCGAAGATGTGGATAATAAGCAGTGGAGGAAGAAAAGAAAGAAGCTTTTCAAATGATTTGGACAGAGAAAACAAAACGTTTCTTGAACTCCTGTGCTCAAACCCAAACAAATCCAGGAACTGATGTGAATAAGTGGTGTGCTAAAGTCTGCCTTGGCATATCAAGGGTATGTTCAGGGAGAACAGGGGCTTGTGCAGCTGCACTGTGATGAAATGCTGTTTGAGGTATGAAGTAGGTAATGCTTTGACACAGATCAGTCCTGTCTAATAAATTCACTTGGGAAGTGTTTGCAAAGCCTGAGTTTCCTCTCTATCTGGTCAGGTACATAACAGAATAAACACATCCTTACCCATACTGTAAATATTGGTTACAGGTAAGTCTGAAGGGCTCATGGCAGGACTGAAGGGTTTTGTAGTTTATGGAGTGTCTTTGTCTTAGCCCTGTCAGAAGCACTCATGCTGCTCCCCAGGTTACATTTCTGAACATTGCTTTCTCCTCTCTGCTTTTGGAGAAAAGGCTCTTCCACAGAAATACCTTATTTTAATTTTTTCCCTGCGGAGGAAAACTGATTATAGCAGCACCAGAGGCAACTAAAACACCAAAGTATGTCACCATCTATGTTGTAAGAGCACACTAGTTGCCTGCTTCAGGCACCAACCAGGCTTCTAATGTCATTGTCATTCCTGGTATTTGTCTTTGGACAGAGCCTCTGCATATTGAAAGTGATTGCCCAGGAGGTGCCTCAGCTTGGAGTTAAGAGGAAAAAGCCTGACTTTTAGTTTCTTCTGCAGGAATTTGCCATGTCTTTTGCATGAAGATCTTCTCCAGGTTAAACTTAGAGTTCCCTGGCAAGCAAATAACATCCCAGAGCAGCTTCTTGAGCACAGGATTGTGTGTGTGACAGCTGTGTGGCCAAGGATCACACATTCAGAAGGTGAAGCACAAGAGGTTTTTTTTCTTGCATGAGTAGAAGAATGGGAGAGAATCCAAAAAACCAAGCTGGAAATGAAAGACCATTTAAGCTTTATTATCTTTGGGACTAGAGTGGATGTTTCTATGGCTGTGGAGCTTGATGCTAGTTTGGCCAAATGTGCTGGGAGGCAGAATGATCCCACAGAGAGTCCTGCACACCCTTGGAGGAGGTGTGTCACTGTCACATGGAGCTCTGCAGGACACCTTTATCCCAATACAGCCAGGGGAGACTCGGCATCTGTGGATTTCAGTTTTGGAGAAAAGGAGATTTTCTTTGCCTTTTCTTTGGCTTTCTCAGTATTGCTCCCTCATGGAGGAAACAATTGTTTTACTTTGGTCAGTGCTGCCCTGCCTTGAAGGGGTCTTTGTATGTTGATTCCTGCCATGCTGCATGTGACCTTGACACTGGGATCCATGGCTTATTCCATAAAGCAAGTGTTACACCTGGCTAGGCTACCTGCCACCAGGTAAATTGTCCTTGTTACAAGCTGAGAAGTGTGGGAGGATGGATTATAAGAGAACAGAGATCTTGCTGAAGGCAATCTCGCCCCTGATAAATTGCAGCTGTACTAATTACCAAAGAGTGGGAACAGCCTTGCCCCTTATAGGTCACAGCTACGTCCAGTGAGGATGGGTGTTAGAAAAGAATGGATTAGCTGGTCGAGAGGCAGTTGGAGGCTGCTGGCTGTGCTGTGAAGAGGAAGGGTCAGGCAGTTGTGTGAGGGACAGGAAGAGTGAGATGTTTATGAGGAACAGACAGGGCCAGGCAGTCGTGCTAGGGATAGGAGGGAGTTAGCCAGTCCTGCAGAAGGAAGAGAGAAGGAGTCAGTGTTGTGTGGAACTGCCTGTGATATGTTTACAAGAGAGAAAGGTATGGAAGTTTTTAAGATAATAAGGGACTGACACTTGCATAGTTGTGAGCCTACTGTTGGGGAAATAGTTCAGCTGTGCAGGAAAAGAGCTGCTTTGTGAAGGAGGCTGTAGCATGTGGCAGATTTGGTATTTAAGCGACGCATGTTTAACCTTAAAAGCAAATTCCTTTTTGCATTTGCTTCAGATTATGGGAAATACTGCCAGTTTGCAGTTTGCTGCATGACTGATGCTTGGCTGTACCCTTCATTTTATCATCTCTGTGCACAGAAAGAGGAGCATAACTTGAGCCTCCTTTTCTATACACTGAAAAGTGCTGACCCAGGCTTCACTTCAGGTTAGGTTGGAGAAAATGTGTCTCAAGGCTTTGATTTCTGTTTGCTCTTCTTCCTTCTGTCCCACTGAGAAATGATTATGTGGGCCTTTTTCCAGCCTCCTTAGATTGTGGTGATTCTTTCTTTCTGAGGGGAAAAAACACACAGAAGAACAAATAATATCACAGCACTGTTTGTCCCATAGGTATTATAGTGTAAACATGAGGATGTTAAATAAGCTTGGAGCCAGCTGTGCTGTTCCTTTACATTCCACTGAAGAATTTCTATGCACTGAATAAAGATTGAAAGAGACTGCTGTAGAAGTGTATCAGTTCAGAGCAGTAGTGTATTGACATTCGTGAAACCATATCATCCTGGTGCTGTGTTCAGTGTTCGTGAGACATCCATGGAAGTGTGAGCCATGGCACTGCTGCCAATCCAGCACTTATTTCAGCCCAGAAGATTTTGCAGGCTCCATACTGCTTTCTTTTAGAGTTTTTTAGGTTTTGTTTGCCAAGCGCAGCTTGATACGTTCTACTGAATGCCCTTGACCAACAGAAGGTGCTTTAAAATCTGGAGAGTATCATTTTGCAGTAGATTATTGTTCCAAGCCTTTCCTCTCTGCAGAGGGATGTTTGCATTGATGCTTCCCTACCGAGTCAAGAATGACAGAAAAGCAAAGGACTGTTTTGGCCTGGCTTTGACAGCGAGACTCTTACATAAAAGAGCCTTTGCTTATGCAGACTGTGTCTCCTTGAGGCACTGCTGGCACCATCACCCACCTCTCCTGGATGCAGCCTCGCTGTTTGCAGCACACACAGAACATTTTATGTGAAGACACGCTGGTGGAGAGGCAGAAGAGCCTTGTCGGGTCCATGAGGAGGAGCTGTGGTTGCCAGCAGTGGTCCACACGGAGCACGGGGGGCTGTTCGGGCAGCAGCTCCTGCCATGGGAGTCTCGCAGCCCCCATGGCTGTGTGTGCTCTGGGGCAGCGCAGGGATCTCTGGCTCAGCCAATGTGTGGCAGAGAGGTGGAGGCCGGGAAGAGGGTTGTTGTTCCACACATAAAGCACAATCCCACCCCTTACAAAGTGGCCCTCAGCAGCTCTACAAAACACTTCAGTTTCTCAGAAATCACTGGAAGCAAGATATGGGCTCTTGTAACCCGTCCTTGATCTCAGCACAATTTTCCATAGGTTCTCCTGCTGGGACACAGCAGTGAGATATCAAAAATACTGCTAAAGTTAAGCCATATTCAACTTCCTCTTTTCTGTCAGCAAAAGCTTTTTTTGTTTAAAAAAATCCTAATAAGGAATCCATATTATTTTATTAATAGGCCTACTAGTTGCAGATCTATGGAATTAGATGTTTAATTGCTTGCCCACGTAGATTTCAGTAGAATATAAATGCTATCAATTAGCCTGCAGGCCCTGTTCTATGGAAATGGACTACCTGTTAACCTTCTCTAGCCCTCCAGGGATGGGACCCAAGGGAAGGCTGGAGATCAGGAAGAGGTTCTGCCCCCAGAGGGTGCTGGGCACTGCCCAGGCTCCCCAGGGAATGGGCACAGCCCTGAGGCTGCCAGAGCTCCAGGAGTGTTTGGATGATGCTCCCAGGGATGCACAGGGTGGGAGTGTTGGGGTGTCCTGGGCCAGGAGTTGGACTGGATGGTTGATCCCTGTGAGTCCCTTCCCACTCAGGATATTTCATGCTTTTAAGAAGAACTGCAGCTTCACCTCATATTTCAGAGTATCCAGGGAGCTGATGGCTTGTCCGTTTCATTCCCTCATTTCTCAGATGCTCCCACTGAGACCCCAGATCCCTGCCTGACTGAATTAATGATGCTCTGACTCCTGCTCATCTCCATGCTGGGTGTTGTGTTTGCAGCACCTGACAGACAGAATTCATTGCCTGATGCCTCGTTAGTCATTCTTTGCATCCCCACCTGGCTACACGTTTCTCCTCATGTATCTCATCTGGCCATCAGTGCCCAGCTAGAACAGCTCTGCTCATCTTTTTCATTGCTTTGTCCCCCCTCCTCCTCTCTTTCCCGCTGCTCCAGTCATCTCAGTAAATTTCTTACTATTGTTCACTGCCCTCTTGACGTACATTTCATGCCCTTAGTTACCCTCAAATTTATCTTTCTATGCTATCTAGAAATGCCTCTTCTTTCCAAGCTTCCTGTCTTCTGCTGGGATGCCCAGATGGTCTATGAAGAGCCATCTATGCCTTTCTCTGCTGCAATTCAGGTACCAACTAATCCTCTCGATTCCACCACACCAATCCTATTTACCACTAAGAATTAGGGTGAATTCTGGAGCAATGTCTTGTGAGCCGTGTGCCAATGTCCAGCCAACACAGATTCACAGAATATCCTGAGCTGGAAGGGAACCACAGGCACCATCCAGTCCAACCTCTGGCCCTGCACAGACATCCCAACAATCCCACCCTGTGCATCCCTGGGAGCATTGTCCAAACACTCCTGGAGCTCTGGCAGCCTCGGGGCTGTGCCCATTCCCTGGGGAGCCTGGGCAGTGCCCAGCACCCTCTGGGGAAGAGCCTTTCCCTGATACCCATCCCAACGCCCCTGGCACAGCTCCAGCCGTCCCCTGGGTCCTGTCCCTGGTCACACGGAGCAGAGATCAAAAGGCCCTCTCTCCTGGAGAGCGCTGCCCCCCTTTCCATCATCCCAAACACCCCCATTAACATCCGGCATGGATGTTCGCTGGATAAATCTGCTGGCTGGAGCTGCTGGTTGTGCCTGCGCCAGAGGGCGCCTGGGGACTGCCAAGCCAGAGTCTTCCTCCTCCTCTGGGAATGCTGGAGCTTTGCAGAAATCCCCTTACACGCCTCTCCTGCTTCTCCTAAACAAAAGGAGAAAGAAAACCCTGTCAGCAGAAACACCTGCGATAGCAATTCTTCCTACCTGAAGGAAATGATATTACTTAAACCTTAAACCAAAAGAGGGACTTTGGACAAGGGAATGTCGTGACAGGGCAAGGGGAATGGCTTTAAGCTGTCAGAGGGCAGGATTAGATGGGATGTTGGGAAGGAACTGTTCCTTGTGAGGATGGTGAGGTTCTGTCACAGGGTGCCCAGAGAAGCTGTGGCTGCCCCATCCCTGGCAGTGTCCAAGGCTGGCTTGGACAGGGCTTGGAGCAACCTGGGATAGTGGAAGGTGTCCCTGCCCATGGCAAGGGGTGAGGCTTAATGTCCCTTCCAGCCTAAACCATTCTGGGGTTCTGTGAGGATGATTCTATGAAGCAGCAGCTTGTGTGGGGGCTGCAGGAATGCAGATCTACAGGGGTGCGGATGCAGCAGTTGTTGCCCACTTCTCCATCTGTTAGCAGAAACCCGAGATTTTGGGGTGTTTCAATCCCTCCTGACTATTTGGATCCTCTGCAGCAGATTTTTTTCACCCCAGAGCTTGAGACAGAATGTGAAGCAGGGCAGCTTTGCCCAAAGTTACAGCAAAACACCACAAAAGTCTTTTAGCCATCCAGCACTGCTGCCTGCATGTCTTAGACACTGCAGTAGCCTCCACCTGAAGAGCCAGCTTATCAGGCTTCTCGAGACCTACCCCACTCCTCACCTGTTCCCATTTAATTCCCCCTCCTATGATATGAGTTATGAGTTAGGAGTTGACCCCAGCATGATGGTAATGCCAGCTGCCCACCCACCTCCTGCCCAGAGCCTTGCAGGGCTCTTAGATTCAGCTATGCACATTTTGAAAGCCTAGAGTAAATATCCAGAGGGAAAACTGCAGCTTGAAACCAGCTATAAAAGATCATATTCACTATAAAAGAACATAAGATGACATAAATAATAGAGTATTGTACAAAAGAAGTGGCTGAGAGAGATGAGAAATACTTGCTGGGCTTAAAAATATATTACATTCTACAGGAAATTGTAGAGTGAAAAAAGAAATTGGTAGTTCTCCCAGGAAAATCTGATTTACTGAAAAAAAAAAAATCAAAATTGAAAGTAGAAGTGTATTAAATCACTTGGAGTCCAGCATTTAAAATACATTGCTTATTTTCCTGAGAGGCAAGTTGCTGCTAGTCAGGCATTTATAATCATCTCTAGAAAGGGATGGGCTGAGCTTGTGTCCTGACCAAGGTAATGGTAAATCGAAATTATCCAAAGAGATTGATTCTAATTATGGACAAAATGGGTTTAGAAATGAGAGAGTGTGATAGATGAGAAAGGGCTTAGGAGAGAAATAATGAGTCATAGTTATCAAGGGAAGCATCAGAGTGGAAGGAGGTTACTCATGGACTTGTTCAAGGGTTGGTCTTGGGTCTGATATGGTTTGTGATCTAATTGATGGTGTTGGACTAAGCCTAAGCACAAAGCTGATGAAGTGACAAGGCAGCAAAAAAAAAAAAAAAAAAAAAGGAAAAATATGGAACTTCTGTGTTGTGAACTTTGGGTTCCAGATTCAGACGAATGGAAGCCAGGCTTTGAAAATATTGGCCATGCACAGCAAAGGGCCACCACGTAAGGCTGTGAGAAGACAACTCTAGGAGCTCTCAGGCAAAGCATTCCCAGCAGAGCTGTGTAGCCCAGCCCTGAACAAGGCACCTGCCAGCCCTGGGCACCCAGGGTCCATCAGCCAGGCTGGGACACGGCAGTGCCCCCAGGAGAGAGCTGTGTAGGACCTGCTGTGGGGTTAGAGAGCATGGCCAGGACTTTACACAGGCATCTGCTCATGCTCAGAGGTTTCTTCCCCACCTGGTCAAACTCACTTTTCATGGAAGTGGAGGCACAGGTGTGGGATAACACCACAGTGAGGCTGGTCCCTCAGCCATCAGAGGGTTACACACACACACACAGACCCTTTTCACCTCGCTGGGAGTGAGGGACAACCACCACAGGCTGCCTTACACAGTGTGGAGGTTGTGTTGGGATTACAGGGTGGTTCTCCTGGGAAGGGGAACGTCTGGCTTAGATGAATAATCAGGTGAGTGATTTGTATTTCTGTTGAAGCTCTACATGAATGGCAAAGGTTTGCTGGGAGAGCTGAGAAAAAGGGTCAGGACAGTACTTGCATCCGGGAATTTGGTTTCAAGACTACCATGAGAAATACAGGCTGGGATCAGAGCTGGCTGGAAACAGTTTTAAAGTGTGTCTTTTTAAACTCAGCTATGGAAATGTGTTGTCAAAGTAATGCATTTGGTTAGAAGAGTTTTAGCAGACTAAAGGGAAATTACATAGCAACCCAAAAAAAATCAAAAACCTCTGGGTGGTAATTTCCCCAAGCCAGAGTAATTCCCATCTATCTTGTTCCCCAGCAGCATCTTTAATTGCTGGAGCCTCACGAAAAGCCTGTGTGAGGAAAGGAAGAGAATAATTAGCCAAGCTTTTTTCTTGCTGTTGTTGTGAGCCTGCAGGGACTGGTCTCTCCAACATTTGTTACTTGGTTGAATTATTTTGTTCTAGTGGGTTGATAGAAGGGAGAGCTGGGACAGAAGAAGAGTGTTGTGCTGTGCAGGATCTCTCTAGGGTACTTCAGGGACACGAATTTTGCGGGCATGTCTCAAAGAAAAATTTCACAAAATCACGGCTTTTTAGAACTATGAAAGGAAAATCCTGGTGGTAGTGTAAGGCAGCTTGGGCATTACACTGAAAAGCTGAAGGAGAGCAGATTTAGATGAGATGTTAGGGATAACTGTTTCCCTGTGAGGGTGGAGAGGCTCTGGCACAGGGTGCCCAGAGAAGCTGTGGCTGCCCCATCCCTGGAAGTGTCCAAGGCCAGGCTGGACATTGGGGCTTGGAGACACCTGGGAAATTGGAAGGGGTCCCTGCCCATGCTAGGGGTGGAATGAGATGAGCTTTAAGGTTCCTTCCAACCCAAACCATTCTGAGATTGTGTGATTCTAGGAAAAAATCTAAGGAGACCTGAAACCTAACAAATCCAGCAGAAAAGCAGAATGGAGCAGTGGGTGGAGTTCTCTGTTGCTGTCCCTTTCCACGTGCAGAACTCAGGGAGGGTTTGGCACTGCCTGAGCAGCCAAGCAGCTTTGAAGTGCTGGTTTTCATCTTGGAGTCTGCCAGAAACACAGACTTCCCATAACAGAGCCATGGGATCATTTACATTGGAAAATCCCTCTAAGGTCACTGAAATCAACCATCCCCCAGCACTGGCAGGGCCACCACTAACCCACATCCCCAAGTGCCACCTATCCAGGGCTTTTAGATCCCTCCAGGGATGGGGACTCCACCCCTGACCTGGGCAGCTGTGCCAGGCTGGACAACTATTTGTATGAAGGAATTTTTCCTAATATCCAGTCTAAACCTCCCCTAATACAGCCGTGGTTGTATCCCTGTAAAGAGCAGGGATGTCTCCTCAAGAAAGGTTCTCCTTGGGTTTGGTATCACAGTACAAGAGGGAGTTTGGGTTCTGGTACAGGAAGTTTCAGGGTTGCAAAGCCTGGCACTAGGAGATCCCAGAATGCAGGCTGCTTGTGCATCCTGAGCCTAGTCTTCTTGTCATCCTGGTCTTAATCTTCTTGTGGATAAGTGTTGAAAAGTCCTTTATTATAAGTTTCAGTACTTATTTTTCCCCTTGGTAAATGTGGAGTCACTTAAAAGTCTTTCTTCTCATTAGCATGCTACTTTATAAGTTATTAATCAAAGGGTGTCTGGACATGACACTGAATACAGAAGTCCTGCCTTTGGAGTGTTTCACCAGAATCTCAAACAAAGCACAAATATTAGTGAGCTGCCAGCTCTGTAATCCTGTGTAATTAGATGAGGAAATTAGACAGGGGTGATGCTGCTTCCTTTTGCAGCTCGAGATCTGAGGAACAGAGATTAAGATTGTATCTACTAATTTCCAGTGTTCAGTTTCAGATAATGAGAGCTTAACTTTTTAATTTGATTTAATTTAATTGCTCATGCCTAGCAATTCTACTGCCCTTCACTGGTTCAACCTGCTATGGAAGCAATAGCTAAACCATGAAGTCTTCATACCTTGAAGAAAACTTCACTTTAGGAGGTTAAAGTGGCATCTAAGAAGGAGAAGGGACCTCGTCAGGGATGCAGCATGGACCTGAGTGTCCTCAATAAACCTGGAAATAAACTCATCACAACGATAAAGCCCTGCACCTCCTTATTTGTTTTAGTTTCATCTCAGAAATAAACCCTGTGCATTAAGCAATGTTAAGACAGCTACAAGTCCCAGTCTCCTGGCCAGGGCTCAGCACAGCTCCTGACACTCGATGTTCCTGGGATGGAGAGTTGGGCTCTGACTGAATGTTGCCTCTCTCAGCACTTGGCCCCTCAGCCCAGCAAACTGGCAAAAACATCTGGGTTTTTTTCCCTTGGTTTTTCTACCAATATATTCAAATCTTTGTGGCTTTTCTGTTGGATTTGCTGTGCCCTTCCCAGACAGTGGCTGCTCTGGGATAGGTGTGCTCTTTTAGAATCATGGGATCACAGAACGATTCGGGTTGGAAGGGACCTGTAAAGGTCACCCAGCCCAGCCCCCTGCCATAAGCAGGGACATCTTCCACTGTAACTTCATACTTTGCTGATTGGATTTGCATTCTGAGCCCTGGGCTCCCCTCTGTTGGTGATGTGCACTGCTGTGATGCACATCTAGACACACATAAACCCTGCTCTTCAATACCTCCCACAGTAGCAAGCTGCTCCTCTCCATCCAGAGTCTCCAGATGGTGCTGAAATTCTCAGAGCTTTGGGGCTTTATTTGTTTGTTTATTTTTAGATAACTTCCCACACTTGGGCCCTCATCAGGATGCCTCAGCCTTTCCATTCACCAATCAATATCACTTTTAGTTCATTTTGTCCTCACTGCCCAGCCCCCTTCCCAAGCAGGTCTGCAATGAATTGTTGTGGTTTATTTTTAGTGTCGGTGCTGAAGTTCCGTTTCTGAGTCTCTTGTTCTTTTTCCCCTTCCCAAAAGAAATTTGCAATTTCCCTTGTGTTGTGATATCAGTGATTTGCTTACCTCCATGCTGGATCCAGATCAACTTTTCCAAGGAGGCTTGGCTATTAAAAAGCTGAACAGAGATCAGCTGATCTCATGTGCTGAGCCCCAGCCCCACTGCCGGCGTCTTTGTGGTGCTAACACCTCGTCCACCTTCCACTGCTTCTTTGCCTTTGGGGAATCAGACCCAAAATCAGCATTTGGCAAACATACAACTATAACCAAAGGGTTTTTTTATGGGGAGAACATGTTGAGCACCTCCAAGGATGGCAAAATTAACAGCCCTTTAGAAGAGCAGCTCAGTTGTGCGTTTTGCAGCTCCTGCTGAGGGGCAGCTCTGATCTCTGCTCCCTGTGACAGGGACAGGACCCAGGAAATCGCTGGAGCTGGGCCAGGGCAGGGCCAGGCTGGAGATCAGGAAAAGGTGCTTCCCCCAGAGGGTGGTGGGGCACTGAACAGGCTCCTCAGGGCAGCCTCCACCATGGCCAGAAGCTCCCTCCATCCCACCTCATCCTGGCAGGGAACAGGAGTTCTCTGCCTGCCTTTGGTTTTGGAATGAACGCTGCACGTTGGTTGCTGTGTAGTGGCATTTCCAGCTTCCTATTTTTGTAAATCCTCATTTCCCAGGAAAGAGGCTGGGCCCCAGGGGGCAGGAGCTGTATTTCTGCTGTGTGACCACACCTGTGCCAGTGCCAGAGCTGGTCCAGGCAGTGCCTATGGCTCTGCCAGTGGGGTCTGATGCACAGCCCACTCCCCTTCCCTAGAGCACATCCATCCACCATCCATCCACCACATCCCACAGCCATTCCTCCTTCCCTTACAGTGCCTGCAAAGGTTTTCTCTCTCCTACATCTCCCCATTGCAATTTTCTTGAGGAAACCATTTTCTTTCTCCTTGGCATCCTCCCTGCTGCCATCCCTGCTCCAGCCAGGGCACTTTAGGGCTTGAGATTGGGTCACACTGTGTTGCTTTCTGCACACGTGGGGCTGCACAGAGGTATGTAACCTCTATGCATATACAGAAATATAGTATATAAATAGCATGATAGGTGGTATATAAGAAGCACAGCAAGGTGGTGGGAAAATAACAGCAAACAAATCCAGCGTGGGAACATCCGTACGAAAAGCTCTTTGAGTTCTCTTCTTGGTGGACAAAGCATTTTAGGCTGTACAGGCTTATTCCTTAGCCACCTTAAAAACCATGTGCTGGTAGCAGTGTCCCCTGGAAAGACCATGACTGGTTATGGTGGTTCTGGGTATGAGATCCAGAGGGATTGGAATAACTTCCCCAGCAAAGCATGGAGGCACCGGGCACCTTCCCAGCTCTCTGTGCTGGCAGTCTGTGAACTTCCTCCCCAGGAAGTGACTCCAACAGCAGACATTTACTGGGTTTTCTTTAGTGTGAAGAGCCCTTTTGTGACCAGGTGATGTGTCAGCCCAACACAGCCCTGAAATGCATCACAACACGCTTGGCTGGTCCTTCAGGCTGGGAAAGGGACCTAAATCTCCCATTTCTTTCCATGTCTTTCATGCAAGGCTTTTCAAAGGCTTTGCTGTGAGTGGTATCAGGATGGACCCAGACCCTGTGAGGCCTCTATAGAGAGGAAAGGGGGAAAACTGATGTTCAAAACACAAACACTCTTTCTGTGGTCCAATGGGGTCCTTGTGGGGTTTCTCTCTAGTGTAGCACCTCCTTGGCCTGAGAATAACCTCAAATGTCTTTGAACTTGTGGTCAATGGGCTCTGGCCAGATATGCAGAGTACCCAGGAGAGCTTCTCATTAGTGCTGAAGGTAAATCTGGGTTTCCCTTTCTCAGTGCTCAACAAGCAGCAGCTTCCTGAAAGAGCATCTCAGGCTAAACCTGTTTTTCTAGGCTGGCACTTTCCCCTGCAGTCAGAGGTATTCCTAAATATTCCTAAATATTACATATGCCAGCATAAGCCATGGAATTGAAGAAAGAGGGGGAGACTTTGGGTTGGTGACTTGGGTTTGACATGCAGGACCTACAATTGCACAAAAAGAGTCCAACCACCTACTTTGGGCCACCCAAAGCCCATTGTCACCCAAACACTTTGAGCCATCTAAAGCCCCTTGTCACCCAACATTTTGCTTTTCTCTGAATACCTGAAGATGCTGATGCTGTGTCTCAGACTGTGATTGAAAAGGCTATCACAGCTTGCTAGCATGGGGACAGAGTTTGGAGGGGAGATTATTGCCACAAGGAAAGAAAATCGAATGCAGGCTTTTCTCACTGCCTGTGGGTTTTTTTTCAGCTGGAGTGCTGGGTCTCAGCAGGGTAGGATAATTCAGCCCTACAATGAGTAACTCACCCAAAGTCTGGATTACAGAGGTGCTGTTGGGCTCGGCCTTGAGAACTGGAGGAACCTAATGCTAAAAATACAGTTCAGTGATTACTCCAAAGCCTCTTGGGCTGGTGGGGACAGCATACAATGACAAGCCACCACCTGACACTCATTATCACCCAGACAAACCAGAGGGCAGAAGCCACCCAGCTGGATCTGAGCACACAGGTCTGCTTTCAAAAGCTCATTTGTTCTTTGTACCTGGTGGTGTCAATTCATCCACACAGACAGGACGCTGAAGATGAGCCACTTAACCCAGCTCTCTCCTGTGTTTAGTTTTTATGCTGTTTTCACATGGGGAGGTGCACAGAAGGCCCAGCAGTTTGCTTGTTGAGTTTGCAATCATTTCAGAAGCTGCACATTCTTGTAATCTGATTTACCTGCAGTGAAAAATGGAGGTGGGGAGGAGTGAGCAAATTCTGCCCTGGATTTTTCCTTCTTCTTTGCAATAAACTGTACACTCTGCTTCCAAACTGATGTGTTATGATATCCTTTTCAACTGCACTCTGATGTGAGTGCTCCATGGTGTACCCACACTTGAAGTATTCCTGAATTCCATCTCTCATTTGCTTTGATGCTTTTTTTCCTTCCCAAATTACACTCTGGATTTATGACATAGTGGGCTGCTAAATGGATCCAATATGGGGATAGAGCAGATACAAGTGTAGTTACCTTATTCTGCACTTATAATAGAAAACTGAGCCCATAAACGATAATATTTGTTATATAAACTGACCCAATAAGTTTTTGTTGTTTCCTGGACCCACCACAAACTCTACTTGCCCACCTCTCCATTACTCACAAGCCTCTGAGTTGGGAGAAGTTGTTCTTTCTCGACCCCAGTGAGCAATTCGTGGAAAAGCCAGAAACCACCTCAGTATTTAGAACTGGAGAGTTCATTGTACCTGCCTCTGCCCAGATAAATTTCTTTCAGCCCTTCTCCTCAGAAAACATTTCTTCTGATGTTATTCCAAGGCTGATACCAGGCTTCTTTGATGCATTGCAATTCTCCAAAGAGCAATACCCAACACTTATCTGCATGTGTATATTCCTTTTCTCTGCCTCCAAGTAATACTTTCCTATGATCTTCCAATGTTTATTTAGGTCATTTTTGTCTCGATCCAATTTTCTCTTTGGAGAAGGATGCCTATATGCTTCTTCAGATGTCACTCTCACTCTGTACAGTCACTGTAAATATGCAGCTATGAAGTCTTTCCTCTGTGTAAACATTAAAATATAGAGAAAGTATCCTAACTATCTCCAAGATTTACCCTTGGGGTACCCCTTCCCCTTGAAGTCTGTATTAGCTTTAGTGTTCACTTCAATTAGAAGCATTAACCCAACACCAAAGTAATTTCCAAAGCCTCCACCCAAGTTTCTACTGTCAGGGTTTGCTTCTCCCAAAGCTCCCAAAAGATATTCTGCACGTTTCATGCTAGTGCAGAAATTCACTGTATCCACAGAAACTTAAAAGACACTTTTACAGGTCTGATTTCAACTAATTTCTGGATATGAAATTGTTTGAGAGCAGGAGTGCCCCAGCTGGGAGGCAGCCCCGTCCTGCCTCTCTCTGGGTAAGGTGCCTTGCCTTGGTGACCAGCTGTCCTGCTACAGCAGCCACCACGAGACTGCAAAAGAGGAAAACAAGGCTGGTTTTGTGTCTAGTTATCAGACAGTGAAAGATGTTTCAAGGCTGCCAAGCTGGCATTGGAGGGATTTGCTGAATTTCTGCTGTTGTCTGCAATTTGCCATGGCCCAGGTATCACTGGCACACACAGGACCGGTTTGTTCTGAAGAAAAACAACCACCAGCAACCCCCACTCAGCAGGAGCAGGGTTTGCTTGCTCCCTTTCTACCTCCTGGGCCAGAGGGACTGGAGCAGAATGGGGACAAAGAGGACAAATGAGCATCGGCACCACTCAGCTCCAAGGTTTTGGGAGATGCCAAATGTCTGCCCAGGGCTGCTGGTCTTTTGTGGGCACTAATCTGCTGACACGACAACTGGATCCACTCGGGTGGATCCCGGGATAAGCACGAATTTCCATGGCAGGGACTGCATGGGCAAAGAACAAAAGCCCCTTCTTGCCAGCAGAGCCAGGTGCCAAATTCTGCTCGCTGTAATCTCTCGGTGAAACCACTTATCTGAAAAGGCAGGAGGAAGCTGGCTCCAGTCCTTTGCATAATTAAAGGCCTGGTGCTCTGGGCACGTATCTTTGGAGTAGAAATCTTATTATCCCCCTTCTCAGCTGCCAAGGAAACACGGTTTAGCTGGAGTGACTTGGAGATGTATAGGATCAGAATCTATATCCCTCACTTGCCATCTGATGGGTCCAGAGCCAGCTCCAAACCAGGTGGGAGCATACCTGATATTTCAGGCATGGATATGAGCCTGTGAAATGAGTATTTACATCTCATCACATGATTTAAAAGCTGCTCTAAGTTTTGGGAATAAATAGTTATGTATTCATATATACATATCAAGTGGGGGTGTGCATAAAAACACAAGTGTAGGTGAGAGAGGGGGGTTATTTATCTCAAAAGCAGATTTGATAAGGAAAAAGAAAGTATTTTTGAGTGTCTGGGGATGTGTCACTATTGGCCTATCAATGCCTTGTCCACTGGAAGCTTTTTTTGACAGATTTGACAGAGAAGTTAATTTTTTCACTCAGAGAAATGCATTTATTTAACCAAGCTCCTGGCAAAGAATAAACGTTGGACTGTCCTACTTACATAAAATAATTTAGGTTTAAAGGGTTTTTAATTCCGCAGGTGGACGCTATTGGTCAAGTTAAATAATCTTTTTAACCTCTATTTATAACTTGTCACAGCAAGGTGAGCAAAGGCCTTTTTGTACTCCCGTGGAGAGCAATGCAAACTCTTTAAGGAAAAATATCCCACTGCTGTGTTATGGCTCTGCTTTCTGCTCCAGCAGCTGCATGGGCTTCTGGCTTGTTCCTCACCATTAGTTTTACTACTCATGGTCCTTGTTTTTTTCAACTGGCTGCTCCCCCTTTGAGGGACATTCCTGCACTTTTTACCCCCTTTGCTTAGTTTTTTGCCTGGAAGCTTTCCTTGCAACACCTGCCTAGGAGCAGGACTCATTCCTGGAAGGCTGGGATAGGAAACACAGAAGTTATAATCAAATATAGTGCCAAATTTTGGAGGGGAGCTTTGAAAAGAGAATCACGGGATCCCAGGAGGGTTTAGGATGGAGGGGACCTTAAAGATCATCCAGTTCTACCTGCCCTGCCATGGGCAGGGACACTTCCCACTAGACTTCCAGCACAGAGCTTTTCCACAAGAGATGGAATTCCACCCACTGAGGTGAGGACCAGCATCTTCACGGCTCACCTGTGTGGTCCTGCCCCTACAAGTGCTAAAACTCATGCTATTTTAATGTCCTAAAATGCTAGAGCAGCTGTAAATCTGGTGGATGACCTTATCCAAAGCAGCAGATCTGGGTGTGTTCTGGCTCTGGCTGGAGCAGGGTGAGGGTCTGACCCACTGCTGATGGGAGATGGGCCAAATCTTGGGCTCCTTCACAAGGCTCTGAGCTCCACAAGGAGCTCCCTGGGAGGTGGGTTTGGATGTCTCTGAAAAGACAGATATTCCTGAGCTGCTTCCCAGCTGCTGATGGTCAGAGGCTCACGCTGCTGAGGAGCAGCCCTCACACTCACTCAGCCACACAAGCTATTTTTGCATGAGTAACCTCAAAACTCTGGATGGGATTGAAAGTCTGGTAAGAAGAAGGTTGTGTTCTGCATCCAAATGCAGTTGTAATTTTGCTGCTGGGTACTTTATATTCAGGCACTGTTGCTTAAGGACATAGCTGTAGAATCAATGATGTTAACAAAGCAGGAAATTAACCAACAACTCATTTAGAATGTCAACTCTGTCTAGAAAAGTGATTATTACTATTGGTGCTGGAACAAGCCTGATTGTTCAAGTGGGTTGAAATGCTTCTTCTGTGTTCTTTGGTGGCACAAAGGTGGCACCTCAGCTGACAATTGGTTTCATTTTAGACTAGCTTGTCTTATAATTGGGGGCTCATCTTTGTGGATGGATTTGGGTCTTCATCTGCATTTAAAATTATGTTCATGAACAGAGATTGCTTTGCAACAAACTGATCCAAGGTCCAGCATGACTGATGTAGTCAGTACGCCAGCTTGGGGTGGGGTGATCCCTTGGCAGATGGGGGTGTGCTGGTCCTTCCCTCGGTCACTTACAGCTCTGCTGGGCTGATGTCTTGCAGGCAGCAAAAAACAAATACTTGCAGGGTTCCTCTTTCCACTGACATGCACCTCTCAGGTGCTCAGCTAAAGTCCTAATCCCAAATCCCTGTTAGAGCAGAAGAAATCTACTCCTCAACACTCTCCTCCATAAATCTGTCTGCTTCTGTGGTGCCTTGTAAGGTTTTACCCCCAGGTCTGGGAGACACCTCTGACACATGCAGTGGATCTGCTCTGATCTTACAATAAAACCTATTTTTTTTAGAGTTCATCCAAGATAAATAGAAGAAAGAGGTAATAGTATAACAAGCGAGCTCCTACTGACTTTAGAGGGAGCATGGATGCAATCCAACAGTGTTTCAGGCCCATAGAGCACCTTCCCTCTGACTCCAACAGCCTGTGCATGCTTTGCTGATCAGTGCAAATGGCACCAATGCTGTGGTGCATTAATGCACTGGAGCTGCTTATCTCTAGCTGCACAATTTGTGAGCTCCGAGGTGCTGAGCAGAAACCCAGCACAGGTGACAATCCAGGGATGAGAGCTCCCAGCGGCAGGTGCCTGCCTTGTCTCTGGGATGCCATTCCTGGTGCTCATCCCTCGGCAGAAGGGAGCAGCAGGAAACACGTGGCTCCTGACAGCCCCTCTCAGCCTTTGGGCTGGGGACAGCTCCAACAGGGAATACTTAGCAGATGAAAGATGTTTGTTTCCAATGTCATCTTGGAAAAGCTAATCCTTTTTGTCATCCCTCAGACTCAGAAGTGACTGTGTGATAAGGCCTGACAGGGGAACTGTCAGAACAACAGGGAAAGCAGACCACTGCTGTCAAACACTTGACTTCTCAGTGCCCCTAGGTCTCTATTAATTCATTATTGTGCACTTGGGCCATCAGTCTTTTGATCTAAAGAGCGGGTGACAGGAGTGTCCAGCATCTGAGCAGGTTTGAGTGAAGTCTGTCCCAGGCATTCTCTGCCAGCTGCACAATCCCAATGGAATGTGTATGTTCTTGCAGATGTTTGCCCACAGTCCTGGCCACGTGTCAGCAGCCAACATGAGCCGCTGTGCATGGGGGCACAACTCCCAGAGCTGGAAGGAAAAAGCAGTGCTTGCTCCAAGAAAATGGAACAGGGACCTGGCCACACCAACCAGGTAGCAAGTTTCCAGGTCACAACTCCTCCTTTTACTGGTACTGAATTACAGAAAAGTCCACAAAATAATTCAACCAATGACAAAGATTTTGTATGCCCACCTGCCCAGCTGGTTCTGCCCACGGGGGAGGTGAAGTTCCAAACAAGTCCCCAGGGATTTTTTACCACCACTTGACCACTGGATCACGATTCTGATGAGGGACAGCTGAGGGAGCTGGGAAAGGGCTCAGCCTGGAGAAAAGGAGGCTCAGGGGGGACCTTGTGGCTCTGCACAACTCCCTGACAGGAGGGGACAGCCAGAGGGAGTTGGGCTCTGCTCCCAGGGAACAGGGACAGGATGAGAGGAAACGGGCTCAAGCTGTGCCAGGGGAGGTTCAGGTTGGATATTGGGAAAATTTGTTCATGGAAAGAGCTGTCCAGCCCTGGCACAGGCTGCACAGGGTAGTGGTGGAGTTCCCATCCCTGGAGGGATCTAAAAGCTGTGTAGATGTGGTACTTGGGGACATGGGTCAGTGGTGGCCTTGGCAGTGCTGAGGGAACAGTTGGAGTTGATCTTAGAGGTCTTTTCCAGCCTAAAAGGTTCTGTGTATCCAGGACCTTTCAGTCTGGAGTGTGGCTTACCTTGACTCAAGGTTCTGAGAGCTTTCTTAATAACCTCATTCTTGGGTACTTACTGTATCTGGAGACCAAAAGAGAGACACGTTCCCAAAGCTGTCCACAAAACCCAGAGCATCACCTGCTTTGAATATGTCCCTAGGATGTCCCTGTTCTGTGCAGGACAGGTGTTCATGTGACACCTCTTCCCACCCAAGAGACATCAGCTTGGATCAAATTTAATCAATTTCTGTAGCCTAAGAAATTCATGGGTGAAGGTAGGAGCTGATGCAGAGCGAGCCATCTTAGTGCTCCTTGCAGAAAGGATGTAAATTTAACATTTTTGTTATTCCATTCCCTTGTTGTGTCAGGGCAGTGGAGCACAAGCACAAACACCATTCATCCTTTCCTTTTTCTAGTGGATATTCCAGTAGGAACTCTGACACTCCAGAGCAAGCCACTGTGAAAAATTAAAGGATGTCTTACATCTCACAGTGAAGATATTTATTCCATGTTCTAGACCAATGTGTTAGACAAATCAGTCCCTGCTGGTTCTCCCTCTCCTCGGGATGCCCTGGCTGAAGCCTGTATTTCAGAGGTGGGAAGACATTCTCTCCACAAGTTTCAAGCACAACAGAGTGGTAGGTCCAGTCTAACGAGCCCTGTAAAAACTCTGTTGCACCACTGAGGGTTTCCTCCTGCTCTGTACCAGCTGTGCAGAAACATCTTCCTAAGAGGTGCATTTTTACTTTGATTATGTTTTGGTTTAAATAGCCTTTGAGGCCTCAGTTTGCCTCCTGTAAAGTCTGAGCCAAGTATTCCTGCAGACTCAGTAACCCCACCCACAAAGAAAGAAATGTCCTAAACGGCTTCTGTAGAGGATGTGAGAGATTCCCAATTCATGAGCAAACAAGGAGAAGTGAAAGAAGCTTACAAAAACCCACTGCTTATATTGAAGCAAAATGTTTCTGTGACTTAAAACCTGTTTTTATAGTCTTGAATGGCCTAATGGGGGATTATCTTATTAGCTCTGGTGATGGGGGATGCAGAGGATACCTTACAGGTGACTTTATTTTCAGCTTTTTTTGGATGCAGACACTGGCAACACAGGAATTGGAGGCCAATTTGGCTTTGAAAGAAATCCCGTGTTCTTCATCTCAGCACTTCATCACTACAAAAGATACACAGGAGAGCCTTGGAAATTTGGAAAGCCAGACTTTGCCCCACTGAAGCCACATAAGTTCAGAATCAATGCTGGGGAAACCAAAGGTGATGGATTGTGTGTGCATTTTTCATTACAGGGATGGACACATCCCAGGGCACATGACATCCAGGTGCAAGGGATTGTCCTCATTTCCTTGTTCACACAAGCTTCTTTCAGCTGCAAAAAGCTCATCAAAGCCCATGAGATCACGGCTGGAACCTAAGCACTAAAAAGCTTTGAGCAGTGATAACGCTTAAGGAATAAGCTTCCAAAGAGGAGGTGGGGAGAATGAGAAATGAGACAAGATTTCTTTCTAACCCCTGATGTGATGGACAGCATTACCCTGCAATGTGTCTCGTTTCTGCAGCCTCCAAAGCAGAGTCTGTGGAAGAGCAGGGCTGGAAACCGTTTATATGAATTCTCAGCAGCTGCTCGGTTCAGCCACGCTTGAATCTCTCACTTATTCTTTGCAAGTCATCTGTAAACAGCCAGGGAAAAGGCTTTTTGTTCTCACAAAACATTTGGGAAGTGCCTCTGTGTGCTAAATATCCAGAATCGTGCACGTACAGAAATCTATTTGTTCTTCCATTGACAGAACCTCCCAAACATCATTCATAAATAGCAGCTGCCATGACTGCGTGCTTTGAGAACTGCTGAAAATGGTTTTTAATAGTTCCCATCTTCATACTCACAGAAAGAAACATTTCAAACCCTAAGAGGAAATTTGTGAAATAAGAGATTTTTTTATTTTGGTCCTTTGTACAGCTGCCAGATACTATGTAAAAAAAAAAAAAAAAAAGCATTATTTGAGATTCTCTGTAGAGGAAATTCAAAGTTCATCTGCTTGTGGGGGCAATTTAACAAATTCTTCAGCTAATGTCCAGATCCAACAAGTCCCCCTATGGCTGCACCTTTGTCCACGCCTGCCAGCATTCCTGCTGAACCCAATTTAGCAGTCTGACACAGCAGCCATGGTGTCCATTCAGAAACCCGCGGCTGTTTTTGGAATCCGGTCATGTAGGACGTCCCCTGTGCACTTCTGCATGCGTCACAGAGCAATTGCCTGCTGCAATGCCCTGAGACTGCCAGTGCTGCTCCCAGCCCACCAGTGCCATGGAGCAGCTGAGTGCAGTGGTTTGAGTGATGAAAACGGGGTATAAAACCCAGAAATGCTGCATAACAACAACAAGAAAATCAGTTTACCCACGTTTGTGCCTCATTGTTCCCTGCCTAGAGCATAGATTCCCTTCTCCCCAGATTTTAGGGCGTGCTGCTCCACAGCCTCTTCTCTTCTCATGCAAATAAGAGCTCCCTGTGCATGAATAAGCACAGAAGTTTGTTTCCCTCCCGCTTTAGAGAATTCAGCCCGTCTGGAAGCAGAAATTATGTTACTTAGGTGATGGCACAAGGCAGGAGGAAGGAATAGCAATGGCAATAGAGACGTGTCAGAAAGCTGAAGGAATACATCCAAACTATTTCACAAGCACTTAAAATACTAATTAGCAAGTCAAGATGCATCAAGGACAGCAGTTATAATTAAACAAATAATTTGGCTGCTGATGCTGCTGGGCTTGTTGTAGTACAAGCAGTGCCTTTTCATGGCACCAGACAAGAAATCTACATTCATGTCCAGCCTCTCTCTCCTTACAGTTTCCTCTAAGCCATGGGAGCAACTGTTGGCTTCCAGCATTTTCCACCTTTTTATGCAACAAGGAGAAGGGAAGGAAGCTCAGGTGGGCTTGGGCTGGCATCCAGGTGGGCTCTGCCCCTGGAGGTTGTGTACCCTGAGGTGGCATCACGATGTGGGGTCATTGCAGACAGGGAAGATGAGCTTGAGACACAAATCCTACCTGGCCCTGCTGCTGTCTTTCCTCTGAGGTGCCAACCACTGCCCTTCTGCATTTGCCTCTTTCTTATAGAGGAGGTCAGCAAGGACAGCACTTTGCCTTGTTTCCATGCAGAGAACCTCATTTGGTGGCTCCTTCTTCCAATTTCCTTATCCTTGGGCCAGGGATACCCACAGCACACATCCCCAGTGGTTTTTCTTTACAGAGTTCTTTTGTTAATAAAATCCAGTGATTTGGCATCTCTGGTTGATGGGGTGAATCCCTCCGGTCTCCTTTAGTATGGTGCTACCAATCCAGTTCCTTTTCCCTGGTTTCCCTCTAAATGCTTCACACAACCTGGTGTCTGCCTCATCAGGTCTCATAAACTTTCCCGAGGGACATCTGAACAATGAACAGGCAGCTTCCTAGAGGAAAAGGTGAGGAAACGTGCAGGACACACACAACACCCCTGAGGCATTCCTGGCACCTGCATGATGGGAAAAAATCCAGAGTTTCTCGAATTAAGGGAACTCTGGGATTTGATGGTCGCACTTTGACAACGGAACTTGCAGTAGCCACTGGGATCCAGGAGATGTTGCTGTGCTTTCAGCTAAAGGCCTGGAGGAGAAGCACACAGAGCACGGGGATCGCAAAGAGTTAGAGAAAACATTCTAAATGCTCTTGGAGCATTTGGAGTAGAACTGGGGACTGCGACAGCATGAGTAAAAACTGTGTTTGGGACAGTTTCTGCACTTCCCAGGCTGCCAAATGGAGACAAAGGAGGAATCTAGTAAAAAGCAGATGGGTGTTAGCATCAAGGTTTGGGTCCCTGTTTCTAGGCTTCTTCCACACCTCAGATGGATGCTGCTTTTCCATACTTGCTCGTCTGATACCACACAGGAGGCAGGTCCCTGTCCTAAATTTAAAAAATCCAGTTCTTCCCAATTGCCTTTTGACATACAGCAGGAAAACATCCCACTGCATGGCCAGTTAAGCACAACTCTCTAGGGAACAAAACAACAAAAGATGTAAACACTTTATCTAAGCATTTAGACAAGAGTCTGCATCTTATGATAGCACCAAGGCTGTGAGCAAAGTTGCTAGGAGGGCCAGAGAAGGCTCAAGTCAGAAAGGATCTGGCTGGAGGAAGTACAGACGTGCCCAGAAGTCCTGGTTGAACTGGTTCTGTCCCAGCAGGATCAGTCAGGTGGTGCCCTGGGATTTGCTGGGGGCAGAGGCTCTGTGCTGGCTCCTTTGCCCCCTCCCAGGATATAGCCCTGGGAACAAGCTCATTCCCAGTGCCTGCAGCAGCCAGAACACACATCCCTTCCCAGGGTCACTCCTGTGCTTGTGACCACCCTGGGTGACCCTGGGTGGCCTGGGGAGCCTGCAAACAAATGCTCACCCCATGAGCAGAAACAAGGACAGCCAGGGAGAACAGGGGTGCCAAGGTTATGCTTGTTCCCATGTGCACAGAAAGAAATGCAACACATCATTGTCAACACCCGCACAGACCTGATGGCCAAGGTGTGCTGACAGCCCACCTGGCAGCCACCAAGCTCTGCTGGCAGCCAGGAGCACTGTGCTCACCTGTCTGCTGTTGGCTCACCCTGCTGTGTCCTCCCCATCCACCATCCACTGCTCCTTCCCAGAGGGTGCAGGACATCCCTGCAGGTCTCTCAGCAGTGAGGAGAACCCCAGAGCTTGGCACTGCTGCAAGCACTGTCTCCAACCCAGACACAGGTGTTTGCTGGGAGAGCCATGTCCCTGGGCCATGGAAGCCAAAATCCCTGTGAGAGCAATGAAAAGAGTGTTTGGGGTAATTAAGCTGCTCTGTTTGAGTTGTGCTCCCTGCCCCAGTGAAATTGCCAACTCACTGGGGACAAACACAGATGTTACAGCAGAAACTAAGAGATGATGATAACAGACAGGGACACAAGGGCTGCTCAGAGGGTTGAGTCAGCATGAGTTTGCCTGCAGCACAGGGGATAGGAATGCTGAAATAGCTCTTTGTGAGGCCAGCAGCACTCCAGTGACTAATCCCTGTAAAACTCCACTTCATCTGCACTGCTCCCAGGTGAGTACATGTTTTCCCAGGTGGAGAGGGATCCAGGCTGTGCAGGTTCTATTCATCCACCCACTTGTGTGCAGAGTTCTGCACATGTCTGGGGCCATCCACACACAGCCAAGTACCTGAGGAACACATCAAATGCTGTTATTCTTAGAAAGGATCTGAGTGTGCGACAACTAATGACAAAAAGCCAATAGTGTCTAGACGCAAGTCTGGTAGCAGCAGCTCTTTGTCGTGCTCAAGACTGCTATGGAGGGGATGTGATGTGTCAGGAGCACAAGATGCTGTTTTGTGCCCGTGTAATTCCTTACTGCAGATGGGAGACAGTGCCTAAAAAATCCAGGGCACCTCCATGCTATGCACAGAGCTTTGATCCCCAAATGGAAATCACTCCTTGAAACAGAGCCTTGCTGCTACTGCCTCCCTGTCCAGCCGTTAACCTTCCAGGCTTTAGTAACAATATGTCAAAAATAGACTAGAAATACAGCTAGGATGTGTCAAAAAGAATGGAGAGGAGGGGAATATGTGCTGGTTTTTAAGTATTCTGTTTTTCTGACTGAAGTCAGCTGTGGGAACAAGGGATTAGATGCTGAGCAACACAGGGAGTTGAAATCTCAATTTGCTGTCACTTCTGCCCATCCTCATGTCTTCACCTTGGGACAGGGACTGGTGCAGGAGGAGCAACTGGCTCCAGAAGCATGGCATGAGAAGGATTAATGGAAATATATCCTTTGTGCTGACGTCTGTGTTGGCAAGCTCTGCTAGAAAAGCACAACATGGAGGTAGCAAACACTGGGTCAGCCACGACTGCCAGCCTTGAGCAGCTAGGCTGCAGGTGGATATCTGGATTGGGGAATTCATTTGAAAAGTGTTTTCATTCACTGAAGTGTCTCAGAGCTCAAAACAGCCTCAGGATGCTGCAGAATTGCAGCTGGGGCTCCAGAGGCTCCCAGTCTGACCTAAACCAATTAACTCTACTGAAATAGCTCTGAGCAACCTGGTCTAGTGGAAAGTGTCCCTGCCCACAGCAGGAGGCTGGAATTAAATGATCTTGATCCTTTCCAAGCCAAGCTATTGCAGGATTCTGTGAAATAGGGCCATCACAGGGACTGTTTGATCTTTAGTGATCTGAGGTCTCAGCTTGCACCAAATATCACTTTTCCAAGCAACACATGAGAGAGCAGGAGCCCCAGGTTCACTCCAGAAGATCTTTTTCCTTTGTCCACAGAAAAATGAAGATGATCCATGCAAAATCATTCAGGAGTTTCCAGGTGGGGCTATCCTGGCACCACTGACAGGCAGCAAAGGTCTGAGGCAGAGCTGAGTTTACATTATGACATTTAACATGGGTGGCAAAACCAGAAGTTGAGCATCAGCTGTTAAGATTAGATCCCGACGTCAAAGAGTTTGGAATTAGAAGCACAGACAAAAAGGAAAGCAGCTCTACCTCATAGCAAGCTCCTGTTTCATTCTTGAGATGCTCTAATTGCTACTATTTTTAATTGCATATTTATACCACAGGCTATTTCTTTCCCTTTAACGAGACAGGAGTGAAATCAGCTTATAATATTTCTATATCTTTTCATGAAGGTGTTGAAGTAACTGCCTGCTCATTTTTACATTTTTAGGGCTGCAGAAAAAGAGAATTGATAAATGCCAAAGTAATGAAAAGTCAGAGTTTCTTCCCAGCTGGGAGATTTCAGCGTGGGTAAGGGAAGGAGCCCAGGAAAAGGGGAAAGGTGGCCCGGGTCTGACACATGTGAACCCATGGCCACTTCTCCAAAACAGGCTCCACCTGGCAGGAGAGTCCAGTGGGGAACTGTGGCCTTTGATGAAACAGCTTCAGAGCAGCTTGGGTTTAAAAAAACCCTGGTGCTCCCAGGTCAGGGGGTTGGTGAGAAGGCTGGGATCAGTTTTCCTGCACTTGGAAGTTCAAGTAGGAAGGCATGGCAAGAGAGGTGGTATTGCCTCTTTCAGGCTTGCAGGAGCCCTCCTTTGATGCTAGTCCAGATCTTCACCTCTCAGATGTTCACCTACCAACTTTCAGGGTGGATAAGGTGAGGGGAAGAAAGCAAGGCAGGAGGAAGCACCTTCCATCACATAACTCTTAGTGAATGCAGGACTAATGAAAAAGAATGAAGAAAAACACGCCAACCTAATATTTTAGTTTCCAAATTTTAATTTTCTTCAACTAAAAATACAGAAAATTCAAGTTTTCACCATTTGTGCAAACAGCTGTAAATTTTGTTGAATCTTTTAAAGCTGACCTGTTACACTAGAGATGCCCAATTACATTCAGGAGGGCAGGCAGAGAGACAAGGAAGAAACCTATTTGAAGGGATGCCTTAGAGATAAAACACATTCTGGGGTGGCCTTTTTTAGGAATTGGCTAAGGCAGGTGGATAAAATACCTAGTGTGACCTGTAGAGTGGTAAAGCCAATGAACAAATGCATTTGGGATTATTTGGAGTGCTTTTTGTGTGTTTGGAGTTTTTGTGTCTGCGGTTTTTTGGTTTTTTTGGGTTTTTTGGGTTTTGTGTGTGTGTGGTTTTGTTTGTTTGTTTATTTGTGATTTTTTGGGTGGGGGGGTTTGTTTGGTTTGGATTTTTTTAATGCCATATGGGATCAGCACTTGAGGAAATAAACCTCAGAGGGGCTATTTGGGTACTGTAGAGCAATGCAAAAAGTTTATCTAAGCCTGAAAATCAAGAAATTGCACCAATGGAAGTCCTGGATGACCTGACAGTGGGCTCACTGCTCACCCTTCCCAAACCACTTTCTTCAAAGTCAGATGCCTCCAGTCACCCTCCTTCCCAAAACAGGAGCAGGACAGGGCTTGGGAGAATCCTGAGTAACTCTCCTTGTAGGATCCTCCAGACAGAGCACAAACCACTGACCACTGCTCTGACCCAATGATCCTGGCAGTCCTCCCACACTTTTAGTTGTCCACCCATCCAGGCACTAACACTCCAAACTGGATACAATAAAAATTCCCAAAATCTGCATCCAAGCCTGACTAAACACGAGGTGAGTGGCATCCACTGCTTTCCCTCATCCACAGATTCAGTCACAGAGTAGCCAGGGCTGGAAGGGACCCACAGGGATCATTGAAGTGCAGCTCCTGGCCCTGCACTCTCCCTGAGCAGTGAGAAAAGTCCCTGTAGGCTGTAAGTCAGGCTGGCAAGAAACAGCTACAGAAGCTCCCAGCCACAGGAGCCACTTGGAAGTTACAAAGAGCAAACTGAACTTCAGGGTAACAAAAGCTGAACAACAACAAAAAGTGCCCCAAGATGGAACAGACCCTACAAGCAAACAGCAAAACGCAAAGAAAACCTCATCCCCAGAAAAGCCTGCCTGTATAAATAATTCACTGACAGACAAAAAAACAAAACAGGAACCAACCACTTCCCCAGACTGTCAGGAATGGAATCAACAATGAAGTCAACAGCCATCCAAACAAACTGCCCAAACTCAGAACAATAACCCCCTCCCTCCCCAACCTGCTGAAAAGACCCCCAGCAATAATGTTCCCTGCTGAAAAGCTATCCAGAAAAAAAAAAAAAAAAGCAAAAAAAAGAATAAAATAAAGACAGAAGCCAAACAATAGTTTGTTGGTTTCTTGGAAATATTTATGAATAATATTCAGAGGAAATGTTCTCAAGGGGAAGTCACGTAACCAAGCACAGAACCCAGGCAGAGATTGGGAAAGCAGATGGGTCAGGCTCTCCAGAGGGGATTTCTGATGCCTAACAAGTCCAAAGCCATCCTCTCATTCCTACCACACACATACATCAAGGCTGTGACAAAGAACAACCTCGTACCTAACTTAGTGGCACTCCTGATGAGACACTGGAGCTGGCAAAGCTTTGATTTATCAACCCAAGAGCTGACTGATAGAGAGCCAGCAGAGTCATCCAGTTTTCAGAGGGTTTTCCAATCAATTCCCTTTTTTCAGCTGAAAATTTCAAATATTCTTTAACTAAATACCCATAGGATGATTTGCTGTTAATGGTCCTTGCAAGAGAGAATTTTGCACCAGAGGAGATCATTTTTGCACAGAAAGTAACAGACCACAAGACAGGTATTGATAAGTTTGAATGAAATAAGGCAATAGTGATGAATTCTAGTCCATGAAAAGATATCTTTGTCATTTAGCATCCATTTGAAGAAAATGTAAGTAAGCACTGAGTTCATATGAAGATTTTAGTATTGTGTTGCTTTCATGTTTTGTTTGACCATGTGTGGGAAATAATTATTCAGAGGATATCACATTTCGAGCATCTCTTCATAAAATCCACCTTCCATGTTCCTAATCAATACTGACAATAAAAACCTCGCTGAGAGCTTCTGAACAAGCAGGGACCTTACTCCAAATGTCTGCTGGGGAAATAATAAATGAACAAATTCCACCAGGAATAAAATGTCAGCCTCAACGGGCTGCTTGAAGTCTCTGTTGACACCCACACAGCTTCCCATGTATTGGTAAGCAGTGATGCTTCTCCCAGCCACAGAAGACAATTTATTTGGATGCCTAATGGGCATCTGTAGCACTTGTAATTGTCTCTTCTCCCCGAATTTTGGCAGCTGAGGTGATGAGTGGCCACCCCCTGTTCTGCATCCCCTTGGGGCTGTGCAGGTGAGACCCCCAGAGTGGTTTCACACCCAGTGGGGCAGGACA
This sequence comes from Acridotheres tristis, assembly GCA_037013685.1. NCBI lineage: Eukaryota > Metazoa > Chordata > Aves > Passeriformes > Sturnidae > Acridotheres > Acridotheres tristis. The sequence continues at coordinate 24,916,002 of CM072895.1, forward strand.
GCATCCCACTGCACAAACATGGGCTGAGCTCTTCCTGCAGGGATCTGTGCCCACCGGGCTGAGGTTGCTCCTGAGTGCCTCCAATTGCTTTGCCAGCAAAGCCCCAGTGATGAATGCTCAGCATCCGAGGGTGTCCTGCTGCCTCTGCTCACAGCAAACAGTGAAACGACTCTTTTTGTGACTGCTTCTGAAAACCCTCTGCTGGTTTTCCTGGAAATGTAGCTTCAGACAGGCCCCATCAGGACTGGGGTCCTTGTCCCCTCAGTGTCCCCCTGCGAGCAGAGCTGTGTTACTGTGGGTCCTGGCACAGGTTCCATTTCCCAGAGTGAGAGATCTGCTTACAGGACAGCCGAGCTCATGTGACATGGCTTGGAGACTTGTTTACAGTGAGCAAACCCAGCAGCCTGGGCAGACCTGTTGGGACATTTATAATTGTGTCACCAGGCTATGTGAGCCCTGTCCAAGAGCAGGACAGGCTGTCCTCTGCCCTTCCCAGCTCTTACCCACATCCTTAACTGGAGGGTGATATCACTGCTTGCCCTACTCTTCTTTAGCAGAAGAATAGCATACTTATATCTGTCACAAATGCACCAAGACAAACGTGCTGACTGTCACAAGAAATATTTGATTTGGGACTTTTGGCCTCAAGAAAGTCACATGATCCCCAAGGAAATTTAAATAAATTCCAGGCAAGTCTCCACACACCCCCATACACAGCCAGCCAGTACTCATCAATCTCAGGAGCCATTTAAAAGTTCTGCAAGAATAAAAAATCTGATTTTGCAGACATTTAAAATGTACTGTACATTTGATATCCTGCATTAAGTTTCCAGGAGACATTCCCACTACGTTAATAATCTTTTATCTCTAAGTAACTCTCATTTCTCATTCACAAGTTACAGTAATATTGAGTCTCTTACAGCACATTTTTCTTAAGTTCCCCAAGTGTTTAAGCCAGGGAAGAAGGGAAGGTCAAAAGAAACTAAGCAACTTGCTGAAGGTCCCTAAAACAAAAAGAAGAGGCAAGAAAACCCAGGTGTCTCCACATTGGCTCAGCACTTTTATAAACAGATTCCTTCAAAGGTCAAAGCCAAAAAGAGATTGCAAGGAGACAATAAAAATATATGTACACAGAAAACTTTCACACCAAAGCTAGAGCTATGTATATATTTAAAAAGCCTGAATAAAAGCACTCTCACTTGTTGACCATCAGAGCTCAGAGCTCTGGTGTTTTAGGAAACATAGAACCCTTCTAGGTGCCTCCACAAGACTTGGTGTTGTACAAATGCTGAGAGAAAAAAAGCCCATCCTCCTCTTGAGTAGTACCAAAATTATTCTTTTTGGCAAATAGCAGAAAAGCCAATGCTGTTGATGCTCAAGCAGGGAGTCTGAGGCACCAGAGTCAAACCTTGGCCAGGGGGACCATCAGAAATGAGCACGGAACCTCAGCACCTCTGAAGCCTTCCAAATGATTACCATCTTCTTGAAAAGTTTGTTTTCCTTAACAAATAAGATGTTTGACTACTTTGATAAGGTAAAATAAACACATAAAAACTCCCAAAAACCCAGAGAACAAAAGCCAAAACCCACCTTTGAGTCAGAAATGCCCTGAAACTCTGTGCTGGAGAGAGCCCAAGGGTTTACATGTTCCTGCTCAGCCTGAAGGTTGATACCTGAGGGCACCTGGGAAGCAGCTCAGGAGCAGAGGGCAGGAGGAAAAGCAGAGCACTTTTAAGACTCAACAGGCAATGACTCAGCCTGCTGTGACATGGCAGCAGCCAAATTCTCTGATATCCAGCACCAAACCTCCATGGCAGCAAATGAGAGCTGGGAGAGCTCCCATCCCAGATGGATGATTTACTCAGACGTGCCCTCCACAATCTCCCGAGTTCTCAAAAAGCTCATGTAATTTTATTCTAAGCTTTTTCACGCTTTAGGACAGGCTAGCAGAGCATCCATTATTTTACCTCCCTTCCATGTCCTTTCTTTGTCTCCCCTGACAGAATGGGAACACCTCCCATGCCAGGGAGCACTTCCAGCCACTTTGAACACCCACGCTTGGCAGCAATGGGAGGCCACTGTACAAAATCAGTGCAGCTGCTTGAGTCAGAGCTTGGCTTTCTACATGGAAGTTTCCTGCAGGCTCTAATTCCACTCTCCTTGGCCCAGCTCCTTAGAACCTCACAGCCCAGCAAGGCTCAATCCTCCCCAAAAGCTTCTGTGAGAGGAGGAACCTGCCACACTGTGAGTTTTTACAAGCCCTGGGTTGCAGCACTCGGGGCAGCTCTGAACGAGGTGGCACAGCTGATCCTCACAGCCTGATCCTCTTCCTAAAGCTGTTCCAGCACTGAGGAACACCCCAGCTGAACGGTGGGAAGCTTTCCCTCTGGGAGAAGCTAAAGGCAGCTCATTTTTGAGGAGATGACTGTGGCACTGGGTGTTTCAGCTCTCTTGGTGCAGAGGCTTAAACTCAGTTTTATCAGAGTCAGCTGCCTCCATCCCACCAGGTTCTCCTGGCAGGGACATTCTCCTGGCTCCAGGAAGGGACATTCAGTTTGGATGGATAAACAGTAAGGGTTGCCAGCAGGAGAGATTAACTGAGAGATTAAAGGCTGTCAGCAGAGCTGTGCTGAATGTTTTCAGTGCAGCCTGAACCTCAGACACTGCCCTACAAGCCCAGGTGGGCACAGGAGGAAGCACAGCCCAGTTTGATTTGGAGATGCACTATTTCTTCACAAATAGGGACTTGGTTTCAAGAGATCAGCTTTGAAATAAAATGCTCAACAGCAAGGAAGATTCATGTTAAAACAGGCAAAGTGTTGGATGGTTAAATGTAGCTGTGTCAGCTGATGAACTTGATCCAACATCACATCTAGACAAGTGCTACATACCTTCTTCAGAAGCCACTTTGCAACCCCAAAGTTTCCACAATTAAGGACTTATAAGGGCAACATTTCACAGAAATGGATGACTTTTGAAAGACTTCTTTTGCTTATATTGTCTTCCAAGGGGGAAGGACACAAGCTAGATAGCTGTTGGTTTCTGTTATGAAACTTTATTACATCTGAAGTTTTGAGTCCTCTGTGTGTGCTGGTCTTTCTCTACTGCAGCTGATCCAACACCTCAACATCTGAGCAAAACACTGTCCCTGGGTGCTTGCTGTACTTGCCACCACTCTCCTGGCAGAGCAATGGGATCACTCCAAGGAGTCAGGTTTGGGAACTGGAGGAGGGAAGAGTGAATGGGAACAGATGCAGCATAATTCACATGGCTAAAATGTGCCCATAAGTTTCCCATGCTTGCCTTCCTTTAGATATATATATGTATATATATATATATAAAATAAAGCTTGGCAGCAGTTCAGACCCAAGATTAAAATAATCTCTTTGTGTCATCCCAAAGCAAGAGCAGAGAGCACCTCTGTGCTTTTCCAGCTTCTCTGCCCCTGCTGCCAGCTCAGACTGTGCAGGCTCCAGCTCCTCCTGGACAAGCAGGAGCCAAGAATGTTCCTTATGTTCCTTTTTCATAGCTATTATTTGGAAATATGCATAGAATCAGAGAATCCAGAATGGTTTAGGTTGGAAGGAACCTTAAAGTTCCTTCAGTTCCACCCCAGCATGGGCAGGGAAACCTTTCACTATCCCAGGTTGCTCCAAGCCCTGTCCAGCCTGGCCTTGGACACTTCATGAAGTGCACAGATTCAAGCTCTTCCCTTCAGAAGTGCTTTGCTTGGTTGGAAAGGCTCAGTTTGGGAGAGTTTTAAAACCAGCTACCAGTTCCTAAGCTCAGGGGTGATAACCTGCAGTACACATAAGTCCAGATGGAGAAGATCCACCTCAGGTGGTAGCAGTAATGTGCAGGAGTGTTCAGTTTCCACAGCTCTGAGGGTCTGAGTGTTTGGGAACAAGAACTCAATGCTAGTAAGCAAATAAAGACCCTGTGGTTTCTTTGTATTAAAAAGAAAAAAACAACCAAAACAAAAAACAAACAAACAAACACAACAACAACAAAACAAAAGAGATCAAATAAAAAGAAAAAAAAAGTCATGACTGAGGCTGACTTGTAATTTTCAAATTCCTAGAGGCAGAACTCAGTATTCTGTAGTCTTTTGTGGATTGATATGTTCATGAGTTTCTCTGTGCGTAGCTGACAGAAGTTTCACACAAGACTTTCAACCCCATTGCCATGCTCCATGGAAATCTGTTCCATTGAATGAAGTCCAGGAAAACTGGTCTGTGACTTCCATAGGAGAGGCTCATGAATTATACATCTAGCTGCTTTCAGCAAATCCAACCCTCTAATGAAAAGCAAAGGCATATTCCCAGTCTGAGCTCTGCTGAGCACCAGATCAGACCCTGGTGATGCAAATCCATGGCCAGGGGCAGAATGCAGACAGACCTTCAGCCTGCCTTGACCTGGAGCACAAAGCTAAGGGCTCCTCTTTAAATGTGCTGCTTCACCTTTTAGAACAGGGATTTATAGATATTGGCTTTTACTACTGGACGTTCTCTCCAGCACAATCAGCACAGTGATTTTTTTTTTTGTATTCACTGCTGCATAATGAATTTTTAGGCAAGATTTTTTAAATGCAGTTTTTATGCATATAATTATAGGATCACAGCCTGGTTTGGGTTGGAAGGGACCTTAAAGTTCATCTTGTTCCAGTCCCTGCCATGGGCAGGGACACCTTCCATTATCTGGCTGTTCCAATCCCTGTCCAACCTGGCCATTGGACACTTCCAGGGATGGGATGTAATTTTTTTTTATACATATACAAAATATTTTTCATCTCCACTGCTGCCCCACGTCAAATACCCAAGACCATTGAGTGGTTTGGCAGCAGGAGTCTAGAGGAGTTTCAGACTTAGGTAGGCACTGGGTGGGGGTGGCTGAGTCCCCGGGATGTCCCCTACCCAAAGCCTTGACCACACACCTTGGCCAGCAGAACCCAGAGTGTTCATGGGCTCACCCCTGTCACACATGGTGGAGTAGGTTGGGTTTAGGGGTCTCTGTCTGGGGACACAAGGCCAGAAGCAGGGCTGATAGGTTTGCTTTGCCCCAGGATCTTTGCTCCTTGCCCAGCTGCTATTCCAGGTCCTGCTGGGGGGCAGCTCCATCCCCACTGCCCAGCACTCTCCAGAGCCCTGCAAATGGATAAGGCTGCTTCATGATCTGTGGCTGCTGGTTTTAATTAAAGCTGCCTCCTCTGCATCACTCCCAGCCTTGTGCAGACAGCAGCACAAATGATTTCAGCTTCTGAACCACCAGATGCCAAGCTCAGATTTACAAGCTGACATTATTCAGGAAAATTCTCCCCCTGCTCCTACTGACTCAAGTGAAGTTGGAAGCAGAGAACTGAGGAGGAAGATACAATGGCAGCAGACTAACCCTCCACTGGTAACCTTGAACCAGCAGAAATCTGGTTAATTAAGCATGTCACCTTCAAACCTCCCCATCTCGGGAGCTCCTGGAGGGCAGCCACAGAGGGGGTGAGGAGTCAGCCCCAGTGAGCCCCTCACTCACAGCCTCCTTCAGGGCTGCAGGCAGCTCCTGCTCCCTTGAAGTAACAAGAAAGGTCCCAGTCAGGAGAACAGAGTGTTTCCTGCTTGTGAGAATCCATTCTTAATCCCTACTGACACGTTCTAGGAGTGGGGTGCAGGTTAGGGCTCCATTTATACCTGGGATCACTTCTGGAATTATCATTCCCTCATTCCTCTGCAGGTGGGACTGGGGACATTAAATGGGCTGTGACTGCCCTGACCCCTCTTCCCTGGGACCCACAACTCTCTGCCCTGCACAGAAGCAGGCTCAGAAAGCTTTCCATGGGCACCACGTGTTGTCCTCACTTTATTACTGCTTTTACAGCATATGAGATTATGCTCACATGCCAAGCAAGACATTTTATCTTCCAAGTACCCTGGTGGAGGGGGAAAAAGAAAAACCCCAGACCCCTGACCCCGCATTCCAGGTGGAGATGTCCAGCACTTGGACCTTGCTTTGAGGACCACCCTTGGTAGCAATAGTACTTAAATTCTGAAGTACCAAACCATTGACAGATAATCGTGTTTGCAGAGTGGGAGGTTGTGTCCTTCTCTGTTGTAAAGCAGGAGGTTGTCTCCTTTCCTGCTGTAATCAGGAGAGCAGAAGACAGGGCTGCCACCAGCTCATTCCTCACAGGCTCCCTTCACCTCAGGGCTCCTAAAATTTGGATCAGAGGCAACACACCTATGGTCAACTCAAGCCATGCTGTTGAGAGTCTTGGAGGGAGATGTCAGACTCAGGTGCTGTGCACCAAGACGCCTGAGTCATGAAAACATACAAATAAACATGAATATTAATTGATGAGAGGGCTTTCTGGTCACTGCAGGATTGCAGGCAGCTTCAGCTCTTTCATGTGTGGGATGTGCAGTGTCTTATTTCTCTTATGTCTCCAGTGTTGTCATAGAAGCAAGCAACATATTTTCTAGTACAGATCTACTCTGGTACATCCAGCTGGTACATTTCGTGCTTTGTTTCTGTCTCCAGAGGACGAGAACAGCCATCTTGAACCTATGTGAACTCTGAGGATGTTGCAGCATGCTGGGCGTTTTCAAAGGACCTGTGGTATCCATCTCCAGGAAACAGACTGAAATGGCAGGGGTGAGTGGTTGTACCAGAGAGTGATGCTGCTCCACAGGTTTGGACTGTTAATGCAAAACTTAAACAATTGATGTGAAAATACCAAATATTATTTCTACATTCAGCCTTTAATAGAGGTGGAGGGGAAAGATATTTCGTGACTACAACTAACGTGGAATTTGACTCAAATGAAGAAGCTGAACAAGCCCAAATTCACACTTAGAATTTCATTCATCTAAGTTTCAAAAGCTACATAAAAATGGGTGCAGCTCTGAAATCTTTTCCCATCATGGAAATCAAAGTGGTTCAAGTCCGGTTAATTCTCGGGTTCTGTGGCCGGTTTGCTCACACTTGTGGCACCCAGTGATCCCACAAAGCACCCAGTTCAAAGCCAGGAGCCTGACCCAGGGTGTTGCATTTCCTAGATACATTGTAAATGGTACATTCTGTGACCCCTGCTGTGCCCTGTATCTTGTCCCCTCTCCCCTCCTGGCCATACAGGGCTGGCTGGGATCCAATTTCTCCCCACCCCCCTTTCCAGACCCTAGAAAAGGTCAGTACGCCCTGGCCTCTGTCTCTTTTTCCTCTTTTTCCTCTTTTTCCCCTTTTCCCTGCTCTTTCCTCTTTCTCCCTTTTTCCCCGCTCTTTCCCAGATTTTTTCCCTCTCTTTGCCCCTCTTCTCCCTTCCATTCCCTCACTAACCACAAGAAATAAATCCTGTAACCTTATCTGGAAAAAGGGCCTCTTTTGATATCTTATCTATGTCCATGAGGCTTGGACCCGGGGAAAATTTACCCTAACATCTGAGCTAGCCCGGAGGAAGGGTGAAAAACCCCATTCTAGGGTCCATAAAAGCATCACCAGGGCCCTGAGCTTCAGCTGTGCTTCAGAGGGAAGTCTGCTGAGAAGGTGGATGTGGAGACACCTGGGAGGATGTCCCTGGTTACACCCAGCTGGGAGACAGGGTCCCTGGGACCAGCAGCCCCAGCCTTTGCTCAAAGCTGGCTCTTGTGATGGCTCCAATGAGCATTTCTGCCTGCGGTCTAGCAGGAGCTGCACGCTGTGCTCTCTGTGTGTCCTAGCTGAGCAAACGTTTTCCAGAACATACGGAGCTCCAATCTATGTTTATAACAAGGCATGTCACTTAAGAGTACAGCACTTCCCCCCATGCCAAGGAGAAAACAACCACCCAGGAGATAAAGTGCTACTCAGAGCTATCTCAGAACCAAATGTTTTTCTTCTCAGTGAAATGAAAACGCAGCACGATTAGGACTGCCAGCCTGAACACAGAGCTCCATGCAAAATTCATACAAATTTGGTTTCTTGGGTCCCTTTCTTCCTTCTCACCCAGGCACCTTGTAGGAAAACATCAAAGCACAGTAAGCAGCACCCAGCTGGTCCAGTCCCTTCACCAGGATCATCCCTTCATCCTGCAGAGCTTGGGAAGTGATGGATGAAGACACCAGTCCTCTCTGGAGGCAGCAGGACACTCTGCAAACAGGCATTTGCTCTGAGTTCTGCCTAGCCAGATATTTGCAGCTCTCTGGTACCCTCACAAAGACAGTGGTTCCCCTCTCACACCACTGCTCACACTCGTGGTGTCTCTGCAGCCACTTACCAAGCTGTGCCATCCCTCCACGGGCTCAGCCTGGGAAGAGCATCCATCTACTCTGGCAGGAGTCCTTGGGAGTTCTGCTTTTTGCTCTCCCTCCTCTGCACCTCCCGAGGCCATGCTGGCACTTCCACATGGCCCTGAGAGCACCCACTCCCCCAAACCACCTTTTCCTGGCTGAAAAGAGCACCCTCCTGCCCTTAGAGGGGTGTCAGTAGCCTCCTGTCCCCAGCCACAGCCTGGGATCTCCTCCATCTGCAGCAGCCTTGGGGTGAATCCAAACTTGGGGCTGCTTTTTCCAGGAGAAAGCCATGGTGTTTCCAGGAGAAAGCCATGCTGTTTCCCTCTGGCATAAAAGATGACACCGGGGCTCTTCTGGAGTCACAGATGATCCTAACTACAATTACAGCTCCTATTTTAGCAAACTTAACTTTGTTTATCCACGTAAATCCTCCTCAGGTCCAGCCTTCATGTTCATCTTCTGTGGGGAAATTTTGTTTGTCTCTGTCCTCCCTAAAAATAGATGGAAAGGGGTAAAGATGGAGCAGGGTCTTCTAAGGGGTGCCAGGACAAGACACGACAGGCACCAAGTGAAATACATGAAATTCCACCTAAACATAATGAGAACTTGTTTGTTGTGCAAGGGGATGGACAAGGCAGCAGGTTGTCAGGAGAGGCTGTGAATTATGCAAGCATGGAGAAATTCAAACATTGTCTGGATGCAATCCTGGGTAAACTCTTCCAGCTGCTCCAGCTTTGTGGAGGGCTGGATTAGCCACCTCCAGAGACACCTGGAGAGATCTCCAACCTCAACTGTTCTGTGATCTGGTCACCTCAGCCAGAAATGCCATTGTAGCTTTATTGGCAGGTGTTGCCAACACCTTTCTGTAGCATGTGGACATGCTTCCCCAGCCTTTTGGGAAAAAGCTTGGCTCTCCAAGGAGACACTGTAACTGTGCCCCTTTCCCTGACCCTTAAGTAAAGTCTTCCCTAAACAAAAATCTAGATCATAGTTTAATTTTCATTATTTTTTTTCCCCATAAGTAATGCCCCAATCATTTTTTAAATTTTCTGCATGTGGCAGAAGGCAGAAATCAGGGAAGATGAAAGCCAAACATGGGACAACTGGGGAGCAGCATCAGAGCCACTGAGTTACCTCAGGGTTGCTGTCAAATCCATTATTATTCATTACAGTAACCTCCTGCAGACTAATGGACATGTGTCCTATTAGTCCTGCAGTCACCGTGGGTAAAATAAAAAGCTTTGGACAGTTCTAGGAAGGGTCTCAATTTCAAGCCAATTTTATATCACAGCCTATTTTTGGTCAGTGCTGCTCACTGTTACGGGAACAGAATTTCTTCCTTAAAGATGACCATCTCTTGTTGACTACAGCTCATGCTCTGGGTGATAAAACTGCAGGGAATTGTATCAGAGTCAGGGTGGAATCCAGACCTGAGCCCTGGAGAATTCAATGGGGCCAGAGCTACCTAGGTGACTGCTCAAACAAAAATACCTATTTGGGAAATTTTATTCAAGACTACAATCAATCATGTTTCAACATTGGACACTATTTGCTGGTGCAAACATATTTTTTTCTTATGAAATAATTATTTAGCAAAAACCACGTCATTGTTCTGCAAAGCTTGCTGACCTTGTGCTAATTAACCACGCTTGTAGGCACACAGCATAACCTCATGCTAAGCTAAACAATGAGCAGCCTATAAATAAAAAAGAGCTACTGCTAAATTTCACATGTTTGGCTTTAAAGTCAAAGACTTCCACGGGGGTAGGAGGTCGCTTCACTCTATATTTATCTCTTTAAAATTAACAGAAAGGAAAAAATAGGCCCCTTTGCCCTCGGACTGGAACATAAGGTCAGCATGACAAGTGGCATGGGCAGGGCTGGGGGATTCTGGCAGCTCGACCATCACCATGGATGTGCTGGGCTCAACACACTGCATCCATCAGGAAATGATATTCCCCTCGTGTCCTGAGTCACTGCCCTGCGATTTTACATCCATGACATGTTAAAAAAAAATAAAATAGTATTCTCAGTCCTTCCTGCCAGTTCCTGGCATGTGATTGCTAAAAACATCAGGAGAAAAATACTTTCCATTTGTTTCCAGAAGCCCTGGGGAACAAAGACGTGAAACCTGGGAGCGGCTCAGAGGCTCTCCTATAAAATGGCCCTTGTCACACAGCCAGATATTCCACAGCCCCCAGGAGCTGCTGGGGTGAAGGGATGAGGCATCCCCTCCCCCTGAGCTGTGTCAGGGTGTCTGCTGTCTCCTGTCCCTGCAGGCACCACTGCCGTGCTGGGCCATGATGGGAGCTGTCCTTGGGCTGAAGGGAACAGAGACCCTCCGGCTCTCGTGGTGTCCCTGCCCTTCCTGTGGCCCTGCTTGGCTCTAGCCAGGCTGAGGATGGAACCATCTCCATAGGGAAACTGGCACAGAACCTGCCAAAACATGGGGGTGCTGAGCTGAGCCTACCCCGGGCTGCTGGTGGCTCAAATGCCATTCCAAGACAATGCTTTATCTTGGATTTCTAAATTATGAACCTAGGCCTCCAAAAATGGCTATTTTTGTCTCTCTAATGTGGTGGCAAGGCACAGGGTGCCCAGAGAAGCTGTGGCTGCCCCTGGATCCCTGGATGTGTCCAAGGCCAGGCTGGACAGGGCTTGGAGCAACCTGGGCAAGTGGAAGGTGTCCCTGCCCATGGCAAGGGTGGGATGGGCTTTAAGGTCTCTTCCAGCCCAAACTATTTCATAATTTTATGACATTTGGACACTTCAGTGTCCCAAATGCTAGAACAACTGACAAAGAAATCATTAGAAAGTGGATCCTGTTTTGATAAACCTGACTTTGGTGTTAAAATCATTCTTCACCTGTAAACTTTGACTCAACCTCAGTTGCAAAGCCAAGGTAGCAGGTCATAAGGGTCACAGGTAAAACAGGGGAAGAGAGGCTGGACAGGGACTGAGTGGTCTTTGACACTGGTTACAAACACAAGTGAAGGCAAACATAGGAGACAGTGACTTTGACAATCTCATTCCCGAGAAGAGCCAGGGAGCAGCAGGGACTCAAGTCTCACATCCGTTGATGGAAAGTTGCATGGCAGGATTTTTCCAGAAGCATCCCAGGTTAGTCTCCCTGCCTGTGGTCATCCTGCTCTGCCTACAGCCACGGGAGGGCCACGAGAGCCCAGCCATGGGCCACTGGTCAGCTCCTCTCACCTGCTGAGCTCAGCAGCACCACAGCAAGGGGGAAGCTGAGAACACTGAGGATTTTCTGATGAACAAGAAGCATCAACTGCATTCTTTGATCACCTCTGGGTTAACACCCAATTACAATTGGGTGGCACAATTTGAATTGCTGATGATACAGTCACACCACTGGGATCTGTCCCAAGGACTGAGAAACTCGAGGACACTGCTTTTTTTTTGTCCCTCTCTTGCCCACCAAGTGATGCTTGCTGTGCTGGGCAGATCACTGCAGTGCCTCAGGCACCCAGCTCCAGTGGAAAAAACCAAGAAGTTCACACCCGTGTCATGCTCTGTCAGCCTGTAAATAGCAGTGATGGCCCTGAAGCACCCGGGGGAATGGGAAATAAATATTCCTTCCCCTGGATACCACTGGGCTAAAACACATCATCCAAAGGCCCCACTGTAGGGAGAGATTCCCCCATGGGGCTGCAGATGAGGATGTTGAGTTTCAGGCTGCTTATTGGCATTTGGAAGGAATTTGTTCCACCACTGGAAACTTTTGTGGCCAAAGAAGTTGAGGGGGGGGAAAGCCAGTTAAACTTTGGCCTTTTTCTATGGAGGGTAAACTTAGAAACATGGCTTAGATGCATAATTTAGAAAACCAAGATAAAAGTCAGGCCAGCTGCTTACCCCAGAGCTTTTTTTATGATTCCTGCTTACCAGGCTTAGCCACAGGGACTAAGTGCCATGTTTGGAGTGCAGACTCTTCTGTCTGGTAGCCATGACACCCACCAAGTGTAATTTTTGACCATGTAATTCATCCTCCCCAAACAAACTCAGAACCTAGTGAAGCAGGAAGGAATAGGAAGTGATTTGCAAAGCATCTTTGTGCACTCAGGCTTTGGTGACCAGTGATACCCGTGCTATGGTGTGATGAAATTTGCCAAGGGGTTTTCTGATGAGAGAATATCCATGGAGGGTAAAGCTGAAAGCCTCGACACACCAGAGGAGCTGTGTTTGTGTATGGACAGTGAAAATAGGTTTGCCAATTATTTTGCCTTGGTCTAAACGAAACCAAAATTAATGCCATGGTCTCATCTCACCCCAGACTGGCTTCTAGTTAACAGCTCTGAATAATTCAGGAGAAAGCCTCTCCCCTGCCAATTACTGCTGCAGACAGCACCTCCAGCCCCTTCAGTGTGCACAGCCCTGGCTCTCTGCCCCTCTGGCAGACACTGCCTGGGCAGGGGGACACTGCAGTGTAAAAATGAGATTTCTGTCTGCTCTATTGGTTGGATGCTTCCATGTGATAAAGGGAAAGGGCAAAATCCGGCTCTGCTTCATCATGCTAGGAATAAACTGTTGGTTAGTGCCATGTGTAGCTTTAATAAATTAATTGCTGCAGTTAAAAATCTCTCCTACTGAGTGAGGTTGTGGTTAACAAGACAAATTATAAAAATCCGTGCATTTTCACCGATGCAAATCAATAGTGGGACATTCTCCTGCTCCAGGCTACTCCTTGAGCACCTCTTGTGACAAAGAAGCTTTCTGCAGAGTTGCAAGAGCATATTGGGATGTACTGAAATATCCACAATCACATTTTGTACTGGTGCCTGACAACAGTCAGGTTTTCAGCCATTTCATCCTGCTCTCACACACTGTCCCAGACTCTGATAAGAAAATATTGAAACCCTGGCTTTTTTCAGACTTCTGTAGGCATGGAGAAATTCATCTCCCCAGGGTTCTGGGCACTGCGATTTCACTGTCCCAGACAGCCATCGTGGAAAAAATGGTGCATGTCCCATCTCTGATGGATTAAAATAGTCTTGGAGGTACGAGGTAGGAGCAGAAGGTGGTGAATTGGATCATGCACAAGTTCTTTGGTTTCCATTTACACCCCTTGAGCAGAAGCCTGAGTCCCTTCCACAGCACAAGAAACTTCATGCCAAGCTCTTGAAATGACTGTTTTAACATCTCTCCATGGTGATCTGCACAAATCCAGGCAGTCAGAGCTGCTGGCAGGCAGGTATCACCTGCTCCCCTCACTGGGACTCAAGCAGGGCACCCTAGCCAGGATATGGGGAAGGCAGGGAAGGATTTCTGCCAATCTGTTTGCCAACTGGTTGGCCCCCAGCACCTTCTTGTGCCTGGAGTTGTTGCTCCAGAGGGGCAGGACCTTGTGCTTCTTGTTGAAACTCGTGTGGCTCCTGCCAACCCATGTCTCCAGGCTGTTGAGGTGCCCGTGGGTGGCAGCACATCCACCCGGCTCCATCAGCCATTCCTCCCAGCTTTGTGCCACCTGCAAACTTGCTGAGGGTGCTCTCTGCCCCATCATCCACCACTCAGGTCATTGAGGCAGAGGTCTGGGCAGCACATTGAAGGGTCTCAGCTTTCTTGGTGGTCCAGGTTGGTTCTGATGAGCTCAGGGTGGGATTTCTGGATACAGTCAGGAGCTCATCTTCCTTTTAAAAAGCCTAAACACTTGGAAACATTGGTGTTAAACTGGAGCTGTTAGATTTGCAAGTACAAGCACTTCAGAAGCGCCAGCATTAAAGTTTCATATCTTAAATCAGTTCTCTCAGCTGTTGCTCACTGTCTCACAGACACTTTTCCCTGGAGCAGACGGAGCTCAGGAACGAGTGGTGAACGTGTGGTTTGACACGACACTGCCTTCCACTGCAGCAGTGGGTAATGGGCCCAGAAACTGCCATCACCAGCTAGTCAAGGACTTCCTCTGCACCACAGTGTCTTGTCCCCAGGTGGTGCCAGGAAAACTCTTTGTGGGGCCAGGCTATCAGGTCAGTTGTGGACATTACCTGTTTTAAGAATGCGTAACGAGGAAGAAGCAGCCTACTGTGCTGACTTGGCATTAAGTGCTCCTCTAAAGATTAAAGCAAGGGTTCCACTCAAAAACTGGATGAACTTGCAAGGGAACTGAAGCTGAAATAAAGCTGTGATAAGCCATGCCTTTGTCTAGCTTTTGAGTGGGTGACTTTTTTTGGAGCTACTAATGAAAATAAGTCCAATGGCCTGTGGGTCACTTTTGGTGACTCCTCTTCACTTAGGGACCAGTTAGCAACACATCAATGTCAGGAGCAGCCAGCATGTGTCATTCCCAGATACTTCATCCCCACAGAGATCTCCTGCCAATACTTTATTTGCAGTGAAATCGATGACCTGGCAGTTCACCTTTAGGCTCCATGGGAAAGTAATTCCAGGAGGAAGCATGGGAAGGTCTGCTTGTGTCAAACAGGTTCTGGCAGATTGTCAAACTGGCAGCTTCCAAGTGCAGGTGAGAAGAAGGCTTTCAGCCCTGTTTCCTGTGGAAATGAGGCTGTTGCCATCAGACTGTGATCAGCTTAATCCAAGGGTGCAACCAGGCTGCAGTAAAGAGCTTAAAAATAATAAATTCCTCTCAACTTCATAAGAATAGAGAAGCACACAGAGAAAGTGATGTTACTGGTGCTGCCACAGAGGGGAAGACAGGGAGAACTTTCCTCCTAGACATTGCCCTCAGCAGATGCTGCTGGCCATGGAAGTACTCACCAACTAATCCATGGGAATGAAACTCAAGGGAACAGCTTGTGCAGTCCTCTGGCTGGGTGAAAAGAAAACATTTTCTGTCGTGGGCGTGGGTGATATGAGAGAGAAACTGATTCAAGGAAAGATCCAGGAGAGGAGGAGAGCAGAACTGAAGCTGTTTTGAAGAAAGCAGAACTCTATGATTGTATGTTGTAGGAGGTTTGCTGGACCTGGGGCTATAGCAGTGCAAGAGGTGCAGCAGTGTGTGACTGTCTGCAAGAAACCAGGCTACATTAATTCTTTTTTATCATTTTGATAGCTTCCACAGTAACTTTTGTGCCTTGGATTAATGTTTTTGCAGAGAAAAGGATCAGAAAGCTGGGTGACTTGTTCATGGGTCTTCCTGCATCAGCAGAAATACATCTCACATTCAGCCCCACTTGGCAAACCAAGTTGTGTTTAGCCTGTAGCTAGAAATGTTTATAATTTGTTTTAATATTTATAATTTGTCCCTGAAAACTGCACTGCGCATGCCATCACGCTGGAAAGTGTTCAGCTGGTGTCAGCTGAATTAAGGGAGATGGGTAATTATTTTGCACGGAGTCTGTGGACTCAGGTATTAAAACACCCACCACTGCTGCATGTGGCAGGCCCATGTGAAAGGCTCAGCTGCTTTTCAGTCTATTTATACAACTCCTTGGGGTCAAATCATCTCTGCAAAGGAGGATTTAATGAGAAGGACTGACCCGTTCTGCTCCTCCTGCTATTCAGCAGTGACATTTTACCCAGCTTGTCTGCTCCTCGGAAGACAAGCCACTTGTCTGGCCCATTTTGTATAATGGGTATTTCCATGACATTGCCATGGTAGCCCTGGGGGTTTCAAAGGCCTCTCAAGGAGAAGGATTTGCCTGGCACTCGTGTTCCCAGCCCTGTCCCATAATGGCATGGCATCAGTGCAGCCATGCCATCAGCCACTCTACCTCAGGAGCCCATGTCAGGAGAGGAGAGCAGAAACAGTTCTCCCAGCAAAACATGTCCAACCCAGCAAGTTCACCAGGTAAAGGTGTGCCAGCAGCTGGGTTTGTGGCAGCTTCTCAGCATCCCCACCAGACAACTCACTCTGAAACCCAGTCATCCAAAATCCCAGGAGGAGGGAGAAGATGCAGGTAGTGTCAGTCTGATTTCACCAGTGCACCAAGTCTTGGTCTCAGAGCTCTGTGGCTCCTCTTACAGCCAAGCATTTTGCAGCCATCACAGAAAAAGGATGGGGAGAAACACACTGTAACTCCAGCAAGTCTCTGAACTTCTCCAGTGAACTACAGACAGGATCATCTTTGACTCAAAGCTCCAAGCATTTGGAGGTATCGCTCTTTCTTCTACCAGGAGAAAGAAATGTTCTTGCTAATAATGGGGGCTGGGGCAGGGTAGATAGAATCACATAATCTTAGGATCATTTAGGTTGGAAAAGTCCTTTGAGCCCACTGAATCCAGCAGCAGCCCCAGCACTACCACACCCACAACTAAAACATGTGCACAAGTGCCACATCCATGGCTTTGAAACCTGTCCAGGGATGGGGACTCAATAACTGCCCTGGGCAGACTGTACCAGTGCTTGACAACCGTTTGGACAAAGAAAATTTTCCAATATCCAATCTAAAGCTTTCCTGGTGCAACATGACCTATTTTCTCTTCTCTTATTGCTTGTTATTTGGGAGAAGAGACCAACACTCCCAAACCTGCCCTTAAGCATCTTCTATCCTCTCAGGACACTTGCATTTGAACCTCAGATTCATCTTGAGTTAAAAGGAGAATGCTCAGCACAAACCTTGAAACAGCTTGGCCGGGGGTCTGTGTTCCTCCTCCCTCAAACCCTGAGCTGCATTTTCCTGCAACTGTGACTGCTGCCATCAGATCCGGGTGGCAGCTCTCCATTTCAAATAGTTAATTTTGCTTTATGAGATCAATCCCTTTAGTAATTTGTTTTCTGCCATTACTCCAGACAGCAATGATCAGAATATTTAAAACATTAGGCTGCCTCTTTTCTGTAATGGCCAACAACAAGTAAATCTGGAATACCAGAAGGTAATGACAAGGTAGATGTTTGGGTCTTCTTGTGGTAGGCAGACTTCATATTCTTTGCCATTATTTGGTTTATATTAAGCAGGGAAAATGAAGTTTTATTATAAGATTTGAAGGACTTGTGGTCCTGAAAGCTGAAAAGTTTCTTCTAACTCCATCTACCCTGCGAAAAGATATTCTCCTCTAGTGTTTTGTGTTCCCTGCCCAAGCAGACAAATCTGAAATTCCCCAGACCTTGATCTTTGTAACTGCTTGTGGCAGCAGATGGCAGCCCAAAAGCAACACTCATCCAGGGAGATGCACCTGAATAATTAAATTTTCTTTGGTACTATCTTTGCATTGCAAAATCATCCAGTCTCATCTATTTGTGGTCTATGGCTTAACATGGCCCAGGTTTGTATCGTCTGAGTAATTACCAGGATTTGCTCCGTGAAGCAGAGGAGTTCTGGGCAGACATTTTAATTTCCATCAGCTGTCATACCCTGGGAAGATAATTAAACACTCTTCATTTTCCATTTAAAATGATATACAAACGCCGGACATTAAACCCAGAGCGCTTTCCAAAAGGGAACATGTGGGTAGCTTCAAACTTTCCTTTGGCACCCAGCCACCAGCGAGGGTCAGCCCAAGTTCACTATTTCCCATTGTGTAAGGCTATTTGTTTAACATTTCTTTTGTCTGAAGTGGCCTTGTCGAATGAGATCTCCACATCATTTTCATTTGGCCCTTCACTCACATCTGAGCTGTCACTCCCATGGAAGCTGTTTGACTTTGAGCTTAACAGGAATGTAGGCATAAGTAGACAAAGCTTTGAGAAATTAGTAAAAATTTTCAGCTTAATCATAAAGGTATCCCCCAACAAGTTGAGTAGGCAGCCTCAGAATCTCATTGTGTAAAAATCCAAAGACACTTCCCAGGATTAAGGTTCAGTAACTTGGTTCACTCTGCTGTTGTAGACAGGCTGGCCCAGGTTTTGCAGCCAAATTTCAATCTCTGTATTTTGACTAGATTAAAAAAATAAGCCTCACATTGTTTGGAGTGAGGGACACATCCTTCTTCACATCCTGTCCCGCATGGCACTGCTGAGCGAGGCTGAAAGCTTCCCCTCCTGCAGCCTGAGGCCACCGCATGTGGGAGGTGCACGTCACCCCTGGTGCCCTCGGGGTCCCTGTGACACCGTGCATCCGTGTGTTTGCTCTCTGGGATGCAAGGACAGCCCCTGAAACAAATTAATGTCACCTCCTGGCAGCTCTGTGCTCCGGGTTTTAGCCGGGGACTGGAACTGCAGCCGCTGTTGCCGTTCTGATTAATCCTCCTCGGCTGCAGTGGTATTCCAAGATTTCCAGCTGGGCACATACCTGCTCGTGTACTTGCTCACCAAGCTGATATTGAACCAGAATGGTGGCATTTTATCTTATTTTAAATCTAAATTAAACACAGTATGGAAAGGGATGCTGTTGAGCACTTTTATAATTGCAAGTGATAACAACACTGTACAGATCCACCTCTCCTGGTATTTGATATGCAAATGAAAGAGATCATTTTGCTGTTGAGAGCCACACAGGTTGTAAAGGGCCTCCAGAGGACCTCTACTCACTCCCAGTTCCTCACCAGTGCAGGTACAGTGAGTTGCTTAGAACTGTGTCCAGTTAAATTTTGGGTATCTCCAAAGATGCAGCTTTTACAGCCTCTCTGAGCAACTGATGTCAGTTTTTCTCTACCCTCATGGTGGAGAATTCTTTTCTTCTATAGAGCTGGAATTTCAATCTGACACGTACAGCAGAAGGAAAAAGCATCAGCTCTAGCTGCAGCTAGAAGCTACACTGATTTCTGGTGTGGTCTGTAAACCCCTCAAAATTTCTGCTTCCTCCTTAGCATTTTCCCACTGCTAACAAAATTACATTTCTCTAATCATCTCCATTGTCCATATGCCCCATTTGTGTCCTGGAAACTGCCAAGGTTGTGTTTCATTTCAATTTCTTGATGGCCTTGCTCAAAGGCCAGTTGCCATTGTATGGAAGCCCAGTGTATTTAAAATTACCAATTACAGAAAATGACACAGTGCCAGCTGCCTTCCAGAGGGCTCCTTTGGCTGGAGTTAAACACTGGAGCAGGAGCACAAACAGGGCTGTCTTCTCACGGGTAAATGCATAGAACTCAAACTGATGCATGGGATGTAAACACCCCCAGTGGGATCCCCTGCCAGCCCTGCACTGCACACTGAAAGAATTAACAGCACTAAACATGTCTGTGAGAGGCTCCAGGCAAGGCCCTGATCATACACATTCCATGAGCTGCTCTTTGCCACAATATTGTTGTCCTTGATACCCTTACAGAACAGAAAATAATGCAAATTAGTTATAACTTTGCTTTAGGATGCTTTAGCTCTTCCCTGCTCTTATATGACTCTCCAAATGATACATATCTAGCTATACAGTATAAATAAGAAAATTACTATATTTGGCACCTATAATTGGAAAGGCTCTTCCTCTAACAAAATGAGAAAATTCTGAAACGCTGCTCCATGATGTCAAAAAGCTGTTGTTTCTACATTTCTGCAGTGGAAGGCACTGGGAAATTTGTAAATGAACAGCTATTTCAAATCTGACAGTTTAATCCAGAATACATATTATTTCAATGAGATTTTAAAAGTACATTTTTTTAGTTACTTATGACATTATGGAAGAGTTTGAACAATCCCTTCCCCACTCCAAATCCCAATCACACCTTCCAAACGTGATGTGGAGTAACAAGGATGATTCAGATTTCAAAAAATCTGAAAATACCTGGAATTGTCATTGAAAATGAAAGATTTTATTCTTTGCTTTTTTAATGGTGCAAATAAGATACTATGCTAAAGCAAACCTTCAATGTAGCACATTTTTCACGTAACAATAAAAGCCAGGCAGTAATTTCCATCCCAGTGGAAGAAGTGCAGTTCTTTGCATGGTGCTCCCAAGCAGGCTCCCTCTGTGTTAGCATGCACCACAAGCTGTTTTAATGCTTTTTGGCTTCAGCATTCCTACAAGTCATTGAAAACATCCAGCTTTCCATGAAACAAATGTGTACTTTATTGAGGTAGCTGTCTAGAATACATATTTCTCCCCGTGCTATCAGATAGGAAGTTTGGAAATGGAACAAAAAATACACAAAAACCAGACCAAAGATGAACATCCTGCATCCATGGTACAAGGCTCTGCCTATGTCCAATGTGGCAAACTCTTCCTTCTCTTTCCACAGTTGTTTTATTATTCTTTGCCTTTTTTTCAGGGCTGAGCATAAAACCTGGTCACTTCTCTGGTTCTCTATCTATGTGACTTTACCTTTTAAGAAGAGATGTTAATGAATATGATTACGCTGGCACACCCTTAAGTTACATTAAGCTACTTTAAATATATTCCCCCTAATATACCAGCTGTTTCCTGTGAAGAAAAGATTTCCTTCAAGAGATTTCCTTCTAGAGAAGAAATCTCGTCTCATTTGCCCCAAAGGAGTTTATTCCTTTACCTTTATGTTTAGACTATGTGTATTTTGAATTTGTCTAGTGTTTTCCTGACCTTCAACACACTTCCTTCTTAGATCAGAGTTGATGGCTGTGTCTGCTTTCACTCAGTTTCTCACAAGGTCATAACTCTGGTGTGGTTTTGCTCTCAGAAAGCAAAAATCCCACCTGGAGTTTCAGGGAGCTATTGCAGATTACCCTGCTGCATTTTCCCTTGAAACCTCCTGTGCATAAACTGAGCTTCAGAACGTGAAATTACTACCAAATGGGCATTTTGCACACTCAGATGGACATTTTCTGCTCTCCCTGGCAAGGAATTGCTGCAGCATTGGGTTAGGGTCCCTTGGGAGCCCACCTCACCATATGTGTGTGTGGTTCTGTACAGGTTTCCACAGACTCTGCCACCAGAGAAACTCCTGGTTCTGTATGGAACCACAGTGAGGGCTGAGGACTGAATCCACAGGGTTTTTTTATTTTGAAAATTAATAATTTCCCAATTATTAAGCTAAATCTCATCTCCCTTACTTCATTCCTGGCCGTGCAGCACCTAAAATTTCCCTCAGTTTTCACTGACTTCTCCATCCTTCCATGGCTCACTCCTGTGGGACTGTGCCTGCCTGGAGAGCAGAGCTCCTGCCCATCCTCACAGGGATGCTGCTGCCATCAGCTTTTCTCCTGATGCAAGGTGACTGTGTCCCTCGGGGGGTCACTCACACCATGCATCCAGCTCCAGGGCCTTAGGAGATGCTAAAAAACCCCTCTTCCTTGGATAGAACAGCTGGGCTGGGCCAAACATGAATTGGGCTCCACTGACTGGAAGCAGAGACAAGGCAAAGCTTCCTAGTGTGGCTGCTTAAATTAGGCAATGAGATCATCACCTGCACCATCCCTCTGATGAGTGTCCAGCACTCATCCCAAGCTGCCTGTTCAGCCTTGGTCACTGCAAAGAGGTGGGAATTACACCTCACCTTAGGGAAGGACAGGATTTGGTCTTGATCGGGTCAAAAATTCAGTGTAACTGCCCTTAAACCTAGGGCAGGCTGCTGCTAGCAATGACTCAGGATAAAAGTGGTATTGTGGCCCTGAGGACTAAAGGAACTAAATTGTATTAAAATATTTAATTTTGGTGACAGACTTGACATCAATCCAGCAGGTGGTTTAGTAATAGAATCACTGAATATCCCCAGTTGGAAGGGACCCACAGGTCCCTTGCCCAGACACCCCAACAATCCCACAGTGCATCCCTAAAAGCATTGTCCAACGCTCCTGGAGCTCTGGCATTCCCTGGGGAATCTGGTCAATGCCTTTCCAGGGAGGGACTGCAAATATACCAGCATTTACAACATCATTCTAAACTTTGAGCACTGCAGCAATAAAGCCAGCTCAATGTGTAATTTTATGAAGAGATTCTCTCTTCAGGCCTCAATATGTGTATGTCTCTGCCAGTTCTTCTCTTCTTTGCAAATGAAATTTTTATCTTCGCATCAATTTCTCCCACCATCAGGTTTCAAATAAAGATTTGAGTTATCTAAACACTAAAGCTGGTTTGGGCACTTGTCAAAACAACATTATCTCCACTATCCACTGGACTGCTTTGAAGGATGCCTTTCTTCTAAAATATTACATCCTTTAGAGGTACATTTTATTTCTATTTTATTGGGTCTTTATTTCTAGAGGGTTTTTTCATCCCTCACTGGCATCCAGAGGAAATTCTATGGCAGGGATGAAGTAAATTAAAACCGGATATCAGAAGGGAAGGGGGGTTTTTTTTGCTAATGAAATCAGCAAATGCCTCTGTCAGGAAGGTGTGGATTCCAGGAAGGACACATCAAGCAGGAGCACTATGTTTCCTTAGAACATTTTAATCCTTGGGCAGTGGTCAGTAACGAGGAGAGCTCAGGACACTGCTGGTCTGGCTCAGAGGAGATGCAGCATCCTGGGGCCACGGGAGGCAAGACTTGCCCTTTTAGCTGAAGAGGAAGAAGCAGCAGCATGTTGCAGCCCCGAGTTCCAGAAACACAGGCAGCCACCTCACAACCCGGCCACAGCTGAGAGCTCAGGGCTGGCAGGGAGCTCCTGGAGCCAATCTGCCACCCTGCCCTGCAAATGAGCCACAGCTGCCTTCAGACTCAGCCTGAGGTGCCCTGCCCTGAGCATTTACACCTGCCTCGTGTTCTGCCCTCTGCAGCTCAGAAGAGCTGCTCTGGAAGTATCTGTGCTCACAGCCTGCAGCCCGCGTGGAAACAGGAGCTGTCTGTAGAGAAAATGTGACTGCTGGCATCTCACCAGGCTTTACTGGCTCCTGACAAGCCACTGCTCTGCACCAATGTGTTTGCTCTGCCAGCAGCTGAAAGGAAGGCACAGGTAAGTTCTTCCAGGTAAGTGTGGGTGATCCAAGCTCGGAGTTTTGCTCACACCGTGCAATATTTCTTCATTAAATAGTCTTCATTTCTTCATTTCATGAAATCCTGACACCTGAGATAACTGCTGCTGAACTAAGTAATTGCTGGTAGGGAATTTTCATCCTGTGCCTAAGATACGGTTTTTCTTTATTTCAGAAGTAAAGTTTTTCCACTATATCTTTTTCGCTATGTTGTTCACTATGATGTCTTTCATGACATCAGTGTGGATATTATCTAAAGAACTGAGTAAGATCATCAGATGATGCAGAGGTCAAAGTGTGTTTTGGTGGTTGAATACAAAGTTTGGAGTTAAGAGTTGAAATAATCTTCCTGGGAATTGTTTGCCTGGGAAATATTTGAGAAGTGAAAAACTACCATAGATGACTGATAGACTTGGTCCAGTGTAGATTAGCTTTCCGAAATTCATATGAATAATTTGTGTCTGTAATTTTAGATTTCACCTAAATCTTCTCCACTATGCAAAAAACCTGAATGATAAAAACACTTAGGAGTGTTTTGACAGAGGAATATTTTTCCACCACTTTTAAAGATAAAAAGTATTAAAATATGTGAAGTAACACGAGCTTAAGCCCAGTAACATACAACAGACAGAAAATGGCAATGGTTACTGGCAGGAAATCGAGAATTTTCAGTAGTAAAAGAACAACTTCTTTCTTGTGACCCTGTCTAGCAACCTCTGCTGTGAACAGAACTATTGATCCAGGGAGGGTGTTTTGCTCAGAGGCTGGAATTCAGCCTCTCTGTGTGCAGGCAGCTCTGCTCCCAGCCTGCTGCCCAGCAGGGCTCCAGCCAAGTGGAGATGATCTTGCAGTTCAGTCTCTGTTTTCTGACAGATAAGCCCAGGCCCAGCCCAGGCACTGGTTTCCCTTTCAGCTGCACATGTACAGGGGCTTTCTTCTGCATCATTTCAAAACTGCAGTTCCTATTTCTCACATTGATCCAGATTTCAGGCCAGCTTTCAGTTGCCTTTCAACCTCCTTATCATCTGCAGCTGAGTCATCTCCCATGCTTCCTGTAGCCTCGATTAATTCCTTCTTTGGCAGATGGGATTTCCACTCCCACTCTTCCTCTGCCGGCGACTCCTCAAGCGAGTCATCTTGCTTTTCTGCCATAGCTTTTCCATCTCTAACGTGGGAATCGGGACACTTCCCTTCCTTGGACCAACTCTGAGAACAAGTCCCCTTCTGTCTACAGAATACTGTGATGACTGCCACTGAAAACTGCAGCATAATCAACATAATCTATAATGTGCTTTCACAAGGGTATCCATGAATAGAGAAATCCATTGTATTCCTCTTCCCAGCTAACTACACCCTAGGAATGGAGAATTAGAGTCACATCAAAATTATAGCACAGATGCTGAACAACAAGTATCAGCTGTACCACACACAGGAGCAGTGTGGCAGGAAAAGGACAAAAATCGAGGTCTCTGTGTGGAGCTGAGGATTTGTGGGGCTCAACCTGAGCCCAGAGAGAAGAGGAGGAAGAGAAGATGCTCAATGGACCAAGCACAGACATCTGCTTTCTGAGACAGAAGCAACAGTGATGGAAAATAAAGCTTGGAGGCCCTTTTAGCATCATTCAGGAAACAACCTGAGATTTTAGTAGACAGTCCTATAAGTGCCCTTCCTCCACAGCCCTGGTCACACTCTGGTGACAGAAGATAAACTCCTGGGGAAATCCACAGGGCTGTAGAGTGCTGAAGTTAATGAAAACATCATTCAGCTATCCACCTGGCAATATTGACCAAATTGCTGATGGTGTTAAATAGACTCCTTCTCATTTGAAATGTAAACAGATAAATATTAGTGCTATCTCTAATGAGACTTGGAGAATGCACACACCAACCCCTGCTCATTACCCTTAGGCACAGCCTGGAGGGTACAGAGCAATGAAGAGGATGTGCTCTGTCCCAACTAACTTAGACCCAACTGGAAGAAAGCTAAAAGCAGAAAGAGCTCTCAGCTTATACTGGACACAAGCTCATGCACTGGAAATTATTCCAGAATGCTCTGTATTTATGTTTATCTGTATTTTCTCAGCTCAGAGTAAGGCCTGAACAACTCTTCCTGCAGTCATGGGTGTGTGAGGACATTGCAAGATGGATGTGCCTGAGGAACCTCCCTGTCCCTCTCTGTGGAGAATGGCACCAAAGGACTCCTGAACTCCCTTGGCTTCCAGTGATGCTTTAATTTATTTTCACACCCACACCAAAACAAAGAGGACACAGTCCTGAAACTCTTTCTATACATTCTTTGCTGAGTATGGACTCCTTCTTTGGAAAGTAAATAAAATATTTGCAGTCTATAAAATGGTTCCTCTTTCAGCAGCCAGCAGATCGACTTCCCTGGCCTGCTGCAGGGCAAATTGAGTACCAGTCTCCAATTAATCTCCTAGCCTACAAGATTTATGTATTTTTAGAGTATCTTGGAAAAGATTTTTGTGATTTACATATGACTTTTTTTTTTTTTGCTGGAGGGGATACTGGGGCTTTCTCCTACAATGCAAACTATATTCTGCAACTATTGTTATGAGAGTCTTTTGTAATACAGCTCTATAGGACGCAGACTTTCTTTTGTTGGCTTTATTTACATCTGCTGTGTTTTATGGGCTCTGCACCACTCACATTTCTGAATCATTTGTGTTGTTCCTCGTACCCTTTTGGCTGAGAGGAGCACTGGGTTTTACACAACACTTTACTAGCAGGACATGCGTGTTGAGACAAATCATAATGCTTGGGATTTGTATCTTCAAAGTCCTCTCCAAATACAGCCAAACACAGCTTTGCACCGTTGGGGCAGGGACCAAGAAGAGTTTATTCCTGTTTCACTGGAAAGCGAGTGGCTGAAGCGACGCCACGTCCCCACAAACCCAAAATGTGCCCGGGTGGGAGATCACTGCTGGCCCCCTCCACACCAAGGGAAGAACAGACTCCTTTCATTTTGGGAATGGCTAGTCACATTCAAAGGAGACCTAATGCTAGTTTGAACCATGGAAACCCAGCCTTTGGTGTATTTCCATGCAGTCTCAGAAGCTGATGGGCTGGTTTCCTCCCCGTTCAGAGAGGCTGTGTCACAGCTGTCCAGCTGTTGCTCAGCAACAGAAGAAGCTGGTGAGAAAACCTCACTTCACGGAGGTCTTTGGACTTTAAAAAAAGAAATATAGCTGAATTTTGTGATAACAAATAGCACAGAACTGCATATTGCTACTGTCCTTCATGTTTGAGAGTGGCCAGACTGTTTTCATACCATTTTTAACCAAACAGCCTCTCTACTGAACTGGACGTTGAATCTGAATTTCTAGGTCCCCAGACATCATGATGGAAAGCACATTTTTTCATTCTTCTTAAACATACATAAATAACACCCAAACAATGAGTCATATATTAACACATTTCAATGGAAACACTTATTCTTACTTGTCCCCAAACCACCTAAACTTACCTGGAATGAACTCCTAAGTGATTTGCAACTTTCAACCACCTTGAGTTTCTGTTATGACTTTGTGGAAGACTTGTCTTTTAATGCCTCCTATTGCCATCCCAGTTCCTCTCTCTGTATCTAACCTACAGAGATGATTAAGACAAAACTACTGGCTATGCTGTTCCTGCCTTTTTGTAGGGAACATCTTTCTTTCTGCTAACTTTTTCCTTCTTCCCCACGGAGAGAACCTTTTGAGCAGCCTAGGGAGCCAGGGAGTTTGTTCTGATAATGAACCGGAAAATCCTTTTTTCAGTAGGTACTGCTGAAGTGGGAGCATTTTCACAGACCTGCAAGTTGAAAATGACAAGGAGGAAGAAGGGCAGATAGACAATAAAAACGTAGGAGAGAAAGAAAGGCGAGACTTTTGATGTGTTTGTTGAGAGGAAGCTCCCAAAAATGATGAGGAAATTATTGTCTTCCTAAACACCATCAAATTGCCCCAAGGGTGGAATCACATATCAGGACGTAGGTGCCTGTGCTGGTACCAGTTATCCCAGCAAAACACAAGCCTCTGGAAGGTCATTCACATCATTTCAACACAAGCCAGCCTTTGGAAGTCCTTATTTCCCTTCACTGACTCTAAAAGGATCCATGGAGGACTTGCTGCAGCGCAGATATCTGACCTGGGATGAGACTCTCAGGTGTCAGGAGAAGGCAGGCAAATCTTAACCCACGGCTCTGTATCACCATTTATATGTAAAAGCTGTGATGAAAATGCATTCGTGATTAATCACATATCCTTAAAAGTTGTGAAATTCCATTAAATAGTTCCCGTATGAACCATAACACACACTCCCTGTCAGCTTAATGTTTTCTGTAAAGGTGTGCAACAACAATTGCTCCAGAAGAGAGAGCTCAGTGTTTTGGACCAAGTTACTGTTTCTAAGGGAATCATAACTTTGCCTTGATTTGAATGCAATTAAATTCTCTGCCATAAGAGCAGCATAATGACAAGAATATTTTTTTATTTCCTCGGTTTGGAAATTAAAAGGGAGTAACACACATTGGTGCACAAGGAAATAGACCTTCAATTCCATACAGGCAGAAGCATTCTCAAGTCAGTGTGTTCTCCATTCTGGCATGAAAAGGGATGCAGGAAAACCCAATTATATATTTCTTTTTAATGCCCACTTCCAGTGCATGAAAAGGGGGAAGTTGTGCCAGAAGTAAGAACATGGACTCAGCCATGGCTTGTACCTTTTCTTCACAGCCCACTCTGGGCTTTAGGCTACTTACTGAATCCCTGTTTGCCTGCCTGAGACGGTGACCTGAGACTTGATCTGATAAAATCTGTGTAAAGGTTTAAGTTTGCACAGGGCACACAGTCCCTCACTGTGATGCTGATAAATGCCCTGGGTAGAGCTCAAATGATGACTTCACCCATGTCAGTTCTACTGCTTGAAGCCATCCTTCAACTAGTTATGAACTTAGAATGCTTTCTTGGCTTTTTGTTTGTTTGGGGTTTTTTTGTTGTTTGTTGTTGTTGGGTTTTTTTTGGTGCATAAAATACATGGAAAAAAACCCCAAATTCTTCATTACTGTTACAATCACCAGATTTTGCTTTATGTTCTTGTAAGCATTGTTTTTATGGGCCCCTGAAAGACTGATCTACATAAAATTTAACAGTGTTTATCTCCTAATGTAGGAGATACAGTTGAGATCTTATCACAACAAGCAAACTGCTGTTATTGTACTCTAGCACCCTGCCAAGGACCATTACATGGCCACTCTTACCTCCTATCACACCAACCCAATCCTTCCCCAAATAACCAGACAGCAAAGTGGAACATCCCTGTATGAAGGATGGCTTCCCAGTCACCTTTCCCAGTGGAGCCAAGGCCTTAGCAGGTTCCCTTGAGGCATTTGCCACAGCAGCACATCCACACAGATGTGGTCTGTGGTCACCAGCAGCCTGCAGGGGTTGGTAATGCAGAGCCCAAAGTAGTGTGGTACAGAGGGTGTCTGGGTGGGACAGGCTCTCTTTTTGTCACTTAAAACTCTGCATATTCCTGAGGAAGGTGAGGAGTGGGAGTGGTTCTGTGCTTTGCCAACAGCTGTGCCAGAGCAGAAATCACCAGTGAGCAGTGTCCTTCCCAAAATGAGGAGGTAAAGCAGCTCACACAAGTGTTCTCTGTATAGTTTAGTGTCAGAATGAGCTGTATTAAAGCATAAGAAGTTAAAGTCGTGCAAGCCTAACTGGTACAGAGAAACAAACATGCAACCTAGAAGAAAATGTTCTTGGCTTTTTGGGTGCTAGCTCAGTAATGAGCATAATTCAGTCTGTGCTTTGGATCCAATTCTGCACCTTGAAGGCCAGAGGGACCTTCTCCTGGTGACCTGGGCAGGACCACAGTACCCAGTCCCCACTTGCCACTCCTTCCCTGGGTTTTCAGACCATATATTGTCTGCTTAGAGAAGTGGCATAATAAAAGGGAGAAGGGTTCTGGTGAACTGGACCTTCAGGCACATAAATAAAAGTTGATCTTGGGAGTCAGATTTGATGATCCTTGTGGGTGCCTTCCAGCTGAGGGTATGGCATGATTCCGTGATCCTGTGATCTTCACTGATTTATCTTATTGCACAGGCACATGGCCTATGATTCCAGTCCCAGCACGAAGCATATTGCAGGCTAAAACCCCAGTGTACTGACTCTGGCAGTATCTGTGCTGCATCCAAATGTTCAACAGCTGATAATTAAAGCTTCTGCTTATTCTTTCCTCTCTCAGCCCTTGCCTGAAATTAACAGATAGCTTTGCTAAACTGTTAATCTGGAAGTAGGACCTCAGGATTGCATGCCCTGCCATGGACCTTTTCTTCTTGTTTATACAGCTTCCAAAATGTGGGTGGTTTATTGGAGGGCTTATCTACCTATTTTGTCTAATCTTTCCTAATTGCAAGCTCAGGTATAAAGAGAATAATTGAATCTGCAGAGTAAATAAACAAGCACTGCACATAGAACTGGGATCAGTAAAGACTGCCTGAAAATTCCCAGGTGTATCTGTAGGTTTCTCCTACAGCTGGGCTTGGCTTTGTGTCCCAGGGTTTTAATGTAGGCCCTGTTCTGTGATAATGAAATTGTGAAACAGAAAACTCTGGAGAATTATGCAGCATTAAATGATGCAGAATAATCTTAAACTCTTTTTAGGTATTTCATTCTCCTTTTTGCCCTCTGAACGGGTGTAGTGCTGGCTGAGGTGAATGAGAGCAGTTCCTAATTCCAAATGCATTATTTATTCATAATTATTTATTGGTTAAAATACATTCTCTTATATGCCCAGAATTTGCAATCCATGCTTTTCTATATTGCAGATTAACATCCATTTCCATTTTAATAACAACGGTGAATGCAACAAGCAGGGCCAGGCTGTGCAAAACAAACATCTGCTAATTTGTAGTCTTTTAAATATGTAAAGCTAGTCTTTGATGTTAATACACCATTTAAAAGGAGCTGGGAAGTTCACACGTCTGTTCCTGTGTCGCTTGTCAAGCAGCAGAACAACTCAAAGAGCTGCTTGTTGGTTTGCAGCATCAAACTCACCTCAACAACTTTGGTATCCTGTAAAAAAGTTTGGCACCTGACATCCTCAAATTTTATAGAATATGCAAAATGCATGGGAGAAAACTGTATCTGCAGGGCTTGTACCTTTCTGTGCCCTTTCTCCTTTCTCCAGCAATGTGGTCCACGGGAGCCTGGCTCTGATTCTCCAGCAGTCCTTGGGGACAGAGAAACAGCTACATCACCCTGGCAGTGAGAGTCCATGTACAGTGACCGTATTTTCCAACCCCAGGAATTATGTTTACAAAAATCTTGGAATATCAGCACAGTTAGGAAATAGTTTTGGGCCTACGATACTAAAGGGAAAATGAATTTGTCATTGTGGGGTTTACTTTAGCCAGGATCGAGGTGATAACAATTAATCAAAATCCTTAAACTGTTCCTGGCAGCAGCTTGTGCAGCATTTTAATTTTTCTTCTGTACTCCTGTTAATTGGGAAAAATGTGCAGCAATTTCACTTATTAATCTACAAGGTGAGCCATGACTGCTCTCATTTCTCCCATTTCTGAAGTGAAGAACTTCACTGAAGTATCAGGAAATCATCAGTGCCTTTCAAAAAATAAAACGGGGTAACTTAGGCATTTGAAAGAGTTTTCGGCTTGAAACATAGACAGTTGTGTTGATAACAGCTACCTGATCCAAATAATGGTCTATTTTTTACCGTAACAAGTAGGACACAGGTACAATACATATACTTTTGGCATAGACAAGTGAACAGCATTCCCATTTTTAGAGGAAGACAGATCCTCATTAGCACTGCTGTATTGATATAACTGAGGCAACATGCGAGGCATGCACACACTGATTACACTGCAGCACTCTGCTGAAAGCCAATTGTTTCCCCCTCATAAATAGATCAAATTGGTGTTTCTACACCATTTTACCTTCTATCTTAAGAGGCTTGTTCTGTTGTTTTGGTACAGAGGTAGAGCTGCTCTCAAAAGAAAACAACCAGGTACAAGCCATTGACTTTCCATACTCAATTATATCCTCATCTTTCCTCTTTCTAGAGTTTTGAGGGGCTTATTATTACAAAAATAATAATAACTTTATCTTTGCAAACACTTGTCTCTGGATACTTTTAATCCATGACTCTCCCAGATCCAAATCAATTCATTCCCACAGCAGCAGGACAACTGAAGCAGGAAAGCCAATTTCTGTTCTCATGTACAAAAAAGTCAGGATGAATTTTGTCCTCTTCTTGCAGGAACAACCCCCAGCACTTGGTTTTAATATTAAACCCATAATTTATTCGTGAATTAATAAAACAATACCTTATTTGAGCATCACTAGGCAGGGACAGAGCACCAGGCACAGCTGATGGGCACTACTCTTAGTACCAAAATTGTCCCAGATATCAGAAATTGTTTACATTGCTTATAATTTTTCAGCTTCTAAAAATAACTCTCCAGTAGGCACCGTCTCATCTCAGAAATGAATAAAACAAACACCGGAAATCAGGGAAATAACTATTTTCTGCTTTTAGACATATTGTTGACTACATGAGAGAGGCAGACAAAGATTCCATCAACAAATTTGTGCATAAGGAAATGGATTTTCATGTAAATAATTATTATGAATGTTAACTAGCTGCACACATCATCAGGAAAACATCAGGAAGGTTTGTTTGTGGAGGCTAAAAAAAATATGTTTGCTTCATGCTGTTCTTTTACAGTCATTTTTATTGGAAGCAGAGTTTATACAGGCATAGCAAACATATATGTTTCACTGTAAAAGCACCGGGTTTCTTTGGAAACAGTATCAGGCTCTCTGCAGAAAAACAAAGTTGGCCAAACTTCATAGTTATCAACCTAGAGTTGAAAATATTCCCCCTTATGGAATGTTTTGTTGTTTATGTGCACCTTTCTGGTAGTGATTTCCAGTGCAGCGAAAAATAATTAATTGCTTGAAAGTTGAAGGTAGAAATTACTTCAAATGGGATCTTGCCAAGGATTTGGCAAACAAACTGTTATTTATTTCAACATTTTCATTGTGGTGAAGGAAAAATGTCCTTAGATGAAAACGTATCTGTCTGGATTATTGGATGATACTAAAACTGTAAGTGATGAAAAGGATGTAGGCTTGCTGAAGTCTTTCTAGTTCTCATGGTGGCATTTCCTGGCAGGAACAGTCTGAAACAGCTTTTATAACTCAATCTTCAAAGAGATCTCACCTTCGTCTCCAGTTTTTCAGTTGTTTTCGTGAAAAACTCTGCCTCTGCAAACAGAAAAACACTTGTTTCCAGTGAAAATTTGGGTGCATGGTGCCATAGAGCTGATAGGCATTGCATTCCTGGGAAAACAACTTCCATGCTAAGGAAGGGAAGCACTCTGCTGTCCCCCTGCAGAGCGGCACACGGACACCAAAGGCACCGGGGGCTGTGTCTGAGATCCACGTAAATATCTCAAAGGCAGGTGCCAAGAGGATGGTGCCAGACTCTTTTGGGTGGTGCTCAGTGACAGGACGAGGAGCAATGGACAAAAACTAAAACACAAGAATTTTAACAACAGGAAATCATGGAATACCCAGAGTTCAGGACCCATAGGGATCATCCAGTCCAACCCCTGGCCCTGCACAGACACCCCAACAATTTCACCCTGTGCATCCCTGGGAGCATTGTCCAAACGCTCCTGGAGCTCTGGCAGCCTCGGGGCTGTGCCCATTCCCTGGGGAGCCTGGGCAGTGCCCAGCACTCTCTGGGGAAGAACCTTTCCCTGATCTCCAGCTTGACCCTGCCCTGGGACAGCTGCAGCCATTCCCTGGGTCCTGTCCCCGGGCACAGAGAGCAGAGATTGGAGCTACCCTTCCACATCCATGGGGATGAACTTCTTTCCATGGAGGGTGGCAGAGCCCTAGAACCGCTGCCCGGGGAAGGTGTGGAGACTCCAGCTCTGAAATATCCCAAACCCTCCTGTGTCACCTGCTCCGGGTGACCCTGCCTTGGTGAGGGGTTGGACTGCATCATCTCCAGAGGTGCCTCCTAACCCCACCCATTCCAGGACTCTGTATTTGTGCATCTGTGACCTCCGCGGGGTCTGGTGCCTCCCCCTCAGAGCCCCTGACATCCCCGCGACACCGGGGATCCGTGTGCGGGATGAGCGGTGCCGGTACCGCCGGGGCGGTGTGCGGGATGAGCGGCGCCGGCACCGCCGGGCCCGTGTGCGGGATGAGCGGTGCCGGTACCGCCGGGGCGGTGTGCGGGATGAGCGGTGCCGGTACCGCCGGGCCCGTGTGCGGGATGAGCGGTGCCGGTACCGCCGGGCCCGTGTGCGGGATGAGCGGTGCCGGTACCGCCGGGATCCGTGTGCGGGATGAGCGGCGCCGGTACCGCCGGTCCCCCCGCACCCCGCGGGGACCCGGCGGGGCGGGCGGCTCCTCCCCCGCCGTGACGGCCCCGCGCCCGCCCCGCTCCGCCCGCCCCGCCCCGCCCGCTCCCCGAGAGGCCGCTCCGCTCCGCTCGGCTCCGCTCCTCGCCCGCCGCCGCACACCGCCCGGGAGCCGCAGCTGCCCGCGCCCGCCGCCTGCTCCGGCCCGGGGGAGCCGCTCCGAGCACGGCTGCCGAGGTGAGCGCCCGGGGCCGGGGCAGCGCGGGTCAGGGCCCGGGGGAGGCCCCCATCCTTCGCGGGGCCGCTCCCGCCGCCGCTTCCCCGCTCCTCTTTCCATTCCCTTATTTCTCGCATCCCGCCTCCCCCCCCGCCGCCGCCTCCGGGCGATGTTTTATTCATGGCCCGGCGGGCTTTGTGCGGAGCGGGCTCGCCGGGAGCGGCGGGGAAATGGCTGCGGGTGGGCGGCTCGGAGCCCCCCCGGCCCGGCAGCGCCGGGGCCATCGCGCCCGGGGGGCTCGGCTGCGGCTCCGCTCGAATCCTGCGAGCCGCTCTCCGGCGGATTTGATACGTATAGCTGTACGTCGATGTCCGTGTCTGTTTATCTGTGTTCTTTTTCGATGTTCAGCAGCAGCGTATATTGCAACACCGACCGCTCGTGCGCCGGGCGGCACTTACACCATCACCGAGTTAACTGTAGATGTCAGACTGTGCTTGCTCTGGGGTGATGTCAGATTGGTAATAACGCGCAGAAATGGGAATTCGGTGCGGGCAGAGCGTGATGGAGACGGCGCAGACCCAGCTGGCACGGAGAGAGCCGGCGGAGCCGCTCTGTTCCCCGGTGCAGGGCCTGCTGCGGGGGCAGTGCCCGGCGCGGGCGGAGCGTGGGGGCACTGCGATCATTAGAAATTATTTGTGGGTAGCTGCAGACTCGGAGGAGCAGATATTTATGCCTGGAGCAGAGATACTTGGCTGGTTTTGCCTTACAAAGGTATTCAGGTGTGTTTTGGTTAGAGAGTTGGCTGATGCCCGTCTTGTCTGCCAGTTTCTCCATAAGGCAATCTCCTTAGGTGTCATCAGTCCAGAGGAGGGATTCTGTTGTGTGCTGTGGAAGGCTGACTGTGATCAATAGGCAGTGTCATGTTAACTCTCGATACTGCCTCTTGATTTCGCCCGAGCTGATCATGGACCAGTGAACTAAAGCTGAGAGATGCTGAAACATGTCCCTCACCTTATTCAGTTCCCCCATTGCCTGCCCTTCACTTTCCCTATGCCCTGGTTGGATTTCAATGGGAAAATTCTGGTTTTGAGCCTGTTGAAAGAAATCTGTGTGTTTTGATTTTGCTTGTAACTTGCTGTTTAATAGTAGCTGTGAAACTGAAGGTTCCCGTAACCAGGGGCTGAGGGTATTTGCCCTTCCACATAAGTGAAGTTAACCAATACTGCTTGATGCTGTTTAACCTTGTATTATCTTAGGTGTCATATGATGAGGCAGCTTGATTTGTTTAAGGCTTTGTGATGATGCAATGCAATAATAATTATAAATCTTCTCATTGTCTGAAGAATCTTTAAATACTACTCTGTCTTGGGAGGTACATCATGTGTGTTTATTCCCAAGAGGCGCGGGCATGGATGAGCAGAGTTTGATATTAATCATCTTCATTTTGTGGGAGGGTGGGAGCAGTTTGGCACAGGTGCTTTAAGTTGTAATTTACGGGTGTGATGTCATGTGCTAGATAAGCTTTCATAGGATCTACCGTGTAAATTACGGCCTTTGTTTATATACGTGCAATTACATGTTTTGAAAATCCACGCTGTGTAGTTTGCTTGCGAGTCTGCGCCCGAGCCGTGAGTGGGATCCAGCAGGACGTGCTTCAGTTGCGCAGTGGAGCTCAGTGTTGAGAATGTTTTGCTCTGCCTTGTGCTCGCAGCACGCTCCAGGTGCCAATGTGCTCCGTGGCGTCCGCATGCGGCGATGTGCGTGGTGCTTGGCTGCCAAAGCAGCGGCCGGGCGCTTTGTTTGTTTTCTTCTTTCTCCATGGTCTGGTTTGTTCCGATTTTTAGAAGAAGCGGGGTGCTGAAATGACTGATGACAACTCATGTGTGCCGGAGAGAGCAGCTTGGTTATTTCAGGCTGCTGTTGTTATGCAATCAGATTAACAAAGGTTGAAATGATCATTCAGCTTTGGGCAAACACGATCTATAGAGCAGCGTGGATTAGGGCAGCTGTTTACATCGGGCAGATCTGCTGCACTTGGCGTGTTGCAAATATTGGATGGAAGCACAATGAGTGGACACAGTAATGCACTAAATAAATTTCTAGCAGTCTCTTTGGGATTATGATGTACTTGCTATTGATTGTCTGTGCTCCAGGAGTTCTGCAGTACCTTAGGTGCTTCCTGCACGTGTGGGCGAACTTACTTTTGGCTTCATTCAGTTGACAATCCAAGGCCTTATCAAAGGTCTGTGCACAGCTGCTGGTGCCTGGGGTGCTGTGCGGGCTCGGGGCTGCTGCAGTCCAGGGGTTGGCTCAAGCAAGATGACCAGTGCTCAACTGGAAGCTTCCTAAATGAAACAAAAAGTACAATTCCAGCCATGCTTGCTGAGGCTGGCAGCCCCTCAAGCGGTCCATTATTAGTTGGCCGTTTGTTGTCGTTGTCGTGGAGCGTTGCTGCAGGAGGGGTTTTCGGGATCTGAATCTGCTCAGTGAGGAGGTGATGCTGCACTCCACAAAGGCTGGCTGGGGCTGAGAGGGGAAAGGGCAGGCTGGGATGTGGGGAGGAGAGGGAGGTGTTGGTCAGCATGGACCTCTCCAAACATGTGTGCAACACCTCGGTGTGACCCCCGTCTGCAGCTGCACTGCCATGGGCTCGCCTGGGCTCTAGGAGTGCATCTTGTGCTGAAAATACAGGATGTGATGGCATCAAGTGTTGGGGAGAAAGGAGCTCCTGCAGTCAGTTCTCCAGAGGCCTTCGTGTTGATGTGGAGTCTGAGCCTTCCAGTCTTCCTCTCATTCAGGGAAAGATAAGGGACCCTTGAGGGTGCTGCTTTTCCATCCTCTAGCAGGGGATGAACAAGACTACATTTTGAATACATGTTCAGAAATACTCTGGATAGAGTTTATTATTATTGTTGTTATTTATTTCCTTGCTGCCTGTGTTTAATTCTATATAAGCAGGTATGTAATTGCAAAGGGATTTCACAGGCACTTGCAAATGTCTCTCACTGTGCTACTGGCTGCTCTGTGTGCTGTTTAACATTTGTGATAAATATACACAAGCACATTTTGGCTACACTGGAATCTAAAGAGGTACTTCAGGGAATAGGTAATGTTATTCAGGCTGTGTTGTTGTAGGATGTTCATAGGAGGCAGTGTGGAATGTGATGTACAATCAGTGATATTAAGACTATTTCTTTTACTGGTACAAGGCTTCTTCAGCTCTGATTTATTAACAGGTTGGTCTCTTGTCATCTTCAATCTTGAGCAGTTATTTTGTATCAGACTAGAGGTCTGTCTAGCTCGGTAGCTCTTCTGATGGAATCATTCCCAGGTGCATAGAAAAACTGGAACAGTGAAGTTCTCCTGGTAAACCCTTGTAGCAGTCACCACTTTAGGAGACCTTTGGGCTGGCAGTTCCAGGGAGGCTTATGTATTTATAGCTGCTGACAGATCGTTTTCTCTAAAAAAATGTCTTAATTGGTTTTGAAAAACTTGATGGCATTAGTGTCCACAACCTCCTGTGCTGGTGAACTTCTGGTATAATTGTCCAATCTGAAAAGGATTTTTTTTTTCATTTTACAGTTTACTGTTTGAAGTGCTTGTGATTTTATCTGAATTCTAGAAGAATATATTTCTTTCTCGATTTTCACACAGAACTATATGCTAAGTGGTCTTAGAAGGTATGTGAAGATAACTGCTTTATATTTGCAGTGAGGTGTAATCCCAGCCCTGTTTACAGTCACCTGTCACGTGTAAGGTACCATTATGGCTGTCATATTTAGGTGTCTGCATGCAAAAATATGTTCAAATACAAGAAGTGATTTCTGCAGCTGTGCATGCTGGACATAGATTGGGGTGAGTCTTGATTCAGAAGCCCTCAAATGACAAAAGAATTGCTGCAAGCTAAGGAGCAACTTCAGCAACGTTGTTGGAAGATTTTTCAAAGTAAATCTTAGCAAGGGATCTGTGCAACATTTTATGGGATGCCTAAGAATGCCGAGAACAGAATTTAAAAGTTGTATTCAAGAGCTTGAAGTAATATAGATTCCAGTAAGTGCCACATGATACAGAAAAAGCATTCACTCCCTGAACTGTTCTATAGGTTGACTTCCACCACCCCATCCTCGACCATTTCAGAAATAGATGGGATGTAACAAAGTTGTGGTTTAAATGCCACATTTTCTTTGTGTGGCAGGGAAGCAGGATCCTTTTGCTGTGAATTGACCTACAGTATTTGCTTTTGTGCTGGTGATTCAGGAGTCTGGGTTCCAGGAGCCCCCTGGGTCAGAGACTTCTGTATACTGGTGGTCAAGTTGTGTTTTGTTTATTAAAAGAAGCTCTTCAAAGGTTGCTAATTTATCATCAGAATCATACAATCAAAGAATATCCTGAGCTGGAAGGGACCTACCAGGATCATGGAGTCCATCCCTGTCCCTGCACAGACACCCCAGCAATCCCACCCTGTGCATCCCTGGGAACATTGTCCAAATGCTCCTGGAGCTCTGGCAGCCTCGGGGCTGTGCCCATTCCCTGGGGAGCCTGGGCAGTGCCGTTATTGTGGTGGCTTCTGAAATCCTGTTGATAAAAATTGGTAGAATTTTCATGTTTTTAAAGCAAATAGAAATTCTTCATCATGTCATTTCTACTGCTGTTCCACCCTTAGGCCTTTAAACTTATGATTAAAGTGGGTGGAATTTCAACCTGATGGTTTATGGGTGGGATAATAGTAGAGACTGACCAGACAAACATTTTGTTTTAAAAATACAGAGTCTTACATAATGATGCTATACACAACAACAGTATGGATATGGATAAGATCTCTGGAACAGTGTTAATCCAGCAGCATCCCTTGCCTGCATGTCTGGTGTTACGTGCTTCAAAGAAAGGTAATTCTGGCTGAAGAGGTACCAGTGATCTAACTGGAGTATTGGTCCAGTCTTGATCAGATTTTAGCAGGGCTCTGCATTAGAAGTTTGGAGGAATGGGTTTTTAAACCCATTTTGAGTTCCTAATTTGTTATCTGAATAAGAGAAAAACATTCTTCCTCTTGTTTTATTTTTTGCCTTTTTTGTTTTTTTCTTTTTTTCCCAGAGCCCTGTCTGTTTCTTTGTGTTTTGAGTTGTTTACAGAGATTCATATCTTCATGTGTGGCATGTGCTTAGGTAATCTGGGACCCCATTTTGGAGAATAAATAAAACAAACCAGTGAATATGTCTGAAAATGTCGGGATGGGATCAGAGGCTTTCCTCTTGCTATGAAAGTGGCCTCAGTTTCTTCTCTTCCTGTCTCTGTATGTCTAAGAGAAAAGCACAGGCTTTATCTGTCAAGTTTGGAAAAAGACAAAGAGCAAGTTCACTTGAAATATGCATTTAATAGGGAAAATTTCCCAGGATCTATATATACAGATGGGCATTTTCCCAAAAGTATGTTAGGTGTTGAGGCCATAAAAATGTTGCTGCTAACCAAAATTCTAGCCCTGAATGTATCTATAAATACCATAGCCTCACCCTTTTGGCTCTGTGAAATTATATGTAGCTGGAATAATTTCATACATCAGGACATAAAAGGACCTTGGTGAGCTTGTGCTTTTATAATAAACAAGGAAAAGTTTATCTAGGTTGTCCAGTTTACTCACACAAAGACAGTTCTTTACTCAGGGAGGGGGAGGTACTTACCTCTTAGACTTTCCTCAGGATTTTTATCTCATCCCATCCCAAGATTTTATTAATAAAAGCAGAACAACTTTAATGTTTATGCATTTGGGCAGACAGAGCTCTGCGTTTTGGAGCCATGGCTAATTAGATTTGTGGAGCCTGTGCAATTCTGGATATTGGGTAGGGAGATTGTTTTTGCAGGAAGACACAGAGGAAGGAACACATTGCAGCGGCAGCAGCATTTTCCATGCCCTGTGCACGTTCGTGATGTTACTGTGCTGTTCCTGGGCAAGCAGGCTTGTTGAAGTTCACCTTTGTGTTTGGAGAATTCCTATTAAATTGCTGTTCACTTAAGATCTGAGTAGCAGACATTTGCACTTCTCCAGTGGAAAACAGTCTGAGGGAAGAATCGGCTGGTAAAACAAAATAAATGCTGTCTTTCTAAGGGCTGGTAATGGGCTGTAAGCCCATTTCTGCTTCAGTTTTTGAGGTATGACTAAGGTGTTTCTCTGTTCTGGCAATATCCACTTTGAATCCTGCTGCTTAATTTCATCTCGAGGCCTGCTCAGCCCAGCTGCATGTTGAAGGGAGCGCAGCTGAGGTGCAGTAAATGCATTGACAGGGTGTGCAGGAGGTGCAGTAAATGCACGGACAGGGTGTGCAGGAGCTGCTCTTTTGTTAGCCATGGCCGTGCCCGGCTCCAGGGCGTTCTGTGAGCTGGGCTGTTCAGGCTGTGCTTTGGGCTGCTGAGCATGGCCAGCCATGTGATGCTGAAGGACAGACAGGCTGCTGCTCCTCTGCTCCCAGTGCAGCCCTGCCTCTTATGTGTGCACAGTACTTGTGGTCTGGTGGATGCCCAGAGGCTCAGCTTTATTTTTGCAGGAATCTGGAATAGCAGAGCTGAAGCTGCTGAATAAGCCAGACTGAATCCAGAGGAGCAGATCTGGCTCTCCCCTTCGTCTGCCACAGAAATGTGGAGAGGAGAAACTCCTGTGAGTGCTTCAGGGAATTGTTT
This sequence comes from Acridotheres tristis, assembly GCA_037013685.1. Classification (NCBI taxonomy): domain Eukaryota; kingdom Metazoa; phylum Chordata; class Aves; order Passeriformes; family Sturnidae; genus Acridotheres; species Acridotheres tristis. The sequence goes on from CM072895.1 coordinate 24,956,213, forward strand.
GGTTGCTGGGTGAAAGGAAAGCCAGCCAGGATTTTCTAATCCCATCTCTTTTCATTTTACCACTCAAAGGTCTAATGGATATAATTGTTTTTTCTTACGAGTTATTTTTTAAAATGACTCCCTAGTTTTCAGGTGTGGGAGTCTATCAACCAGGGCTACTGAAATTAAAATCAAAACCTCATGATGAACAAACTCCTGAGATCTCTCTTTAATAGTAAGAGGAAGCTGTATTCTTCCTGCTTTCGTCATGTTGGATAAGGTGTATCTTTGAGATTAAAAAGTCCTGATGCTCATGGGAGGAGGGGAGCACTTCTTTCTTTTGTCTCCAGCATTGCAGCAGAGATGCTAATTAAGTACCAGACAAATTGGGTTTGGGCAAATTTGCCTTTGCTATGGCAGTGAAAATGTTTTGTTTGGGAGAGCTGCGTGAATTACACCCGCAGGCGTTCACGCAGAGATAAATCAGCCCCTGGCTGCCCCAAATCTTCCTGCTTCAGTCCTCAGAAATACGCCAGAGAAGCTTTGGGAACGGCAAGAGTCAGCGAGCGTGTTGTGGAGCAGATTGGGTACGAGCACAGCCCTGAGCAAAGCGCTCGCAGTGAGGAGTGACAGTGATGCCAGCACGGAGAGGCTGTGCCAGCAGCATGGGCACGGCAGCGTGAGCATCTCGACATGTGGGGATGCTCTGCTCTGCCTCCCCGACAGGGACAGGGCCCTGAGATGGATTTTCCTCTAACCACCATTCTGCATCTTGGGCATCGTGGCAAGAGAAAGACTGTTTTCTGGAAAAGCAAACCTTAAAACATGGAATAAGAGACCTCAGGCTTAGTAACAATGTTTAGGAGAATAATAAACGCACAACCTTGTGAAGCTGCATTTAGTTATACATTTATTTGGGGATTTTTTACAAGCATAATGGAAAATTATGCACTAGACTCTTCTCAGAGTTGCCATGGGATTCATGGGACCTAATTTCCCTAAGACTATGAAAATGCTCGGCTTTGCCATGTAATTTTTGTTTGCCTTTACATTTCTTTGCTAGTCTCTGAGCCTTCTTTCATCCACAGCAAATGCTTGGGTGCTGCAACAGAAATAGTTTAAAAGCCAATGATTTGAGAGAGAAAGAGCTGGAGCTTCTTAGATGTCTGGGGACTGGATGAAGTAGGATTAATCTGGCATTAAGGCAGAAATTCGTGAGAGAAGCTCGGTCAAGTGACTGGCTGGAGAGAGGTAGGATTGATGAAATCAAAGTCACTTCTTCAGCCAAAGGGGGATCAGGATGATGTATTTCTGACGGGATGCTTTGCCTGGCCTCTCCCACAGACTCTGGGTAGCTGTCACATACCTTCTCTGCAATTGCTTGGCATTTTGAGAGATCATACCTTAAAAAAAGACTCTCAAGAGTGAGCAGCTTTCCAGAAGGTCATTGGAAATTTAATGCTAGAGTGTAATGAGGTTTGTGAGTCACCTGTAAAGCAAATAACAGTGCTGACAAGTTGCTTTTCAATTATTAATTCTTGTACAGTAAGTTGTTGGCCATTATGATGGGTTGTCTATGCAAAGTGGTTCCATAAAATGCAAATTATTAGCTTCTATGTGGGTCAGAAAACATCGGTCTAACTCTTGTAGTTAAATAGACTCCTTTGCTAAGCAAATAATTTAAGCACTGGTTACTCTCAGCATCGTCAAAAACCTATATGAGTTCTTGCTGAGTGTAAATAAAAGGGTTTCAGCTTTGAATGATGACTGCAGGATTTGGCTTAAAAGCTATTTTTGGGCCACGGGCACAGCCCAAAGCCGGGAGATGTATGTGGCTCTGCTCCTGGAATGGCGTCAGGATGGAGGATGACTAAGTCACCCCTGCAACCTGCTGGTTGCTCCAGAGAGGTGGTGATTTATTGCGGCTCTGTGTCAGCAGCACATCGCCGTCCGGCCGCGCTGATTCAGCCGCCCAGCCTAGCTGGGAGTTCGGGATGTGCCCGGTCCCTCCCGGCTCCTTCCCAGCCAGCAGCTCCGGGGGTGGGAACGGGGCCATCGCCCTTCCTGCCCCGTGTCCGAGCAATGGCCGGGCTGGGAGTGTTGTCCCTGGGGACACTCGGGATTGGGATGCTTCTTGCCGAGTCAGGGAAGATGGGCTGCGCAAAGCCTCGGGGCTTTGGGCTTCTGAAGGTGCTGAGGTTGAAGCAATAGCAAATGTGGCAGAATCAGCACATAGTGATGTTGCTGCTCAGTGAAAAATTGGTCCAAACCCTTGCAGGCCCTGCCCTGGCTTTCCTTTGTAGGCAGAACAGGTTGGGCAGCAGCACAGGACTAGGGAGACCACGAAACAAAGGGAGTTCACTGAAGATGTTCATTAAGTGTAACGTGTCGAGGACTCCTGTTTTTCTGGGATTTGCAATGCCCTCAGTGCATGAGGACAGATTTTTTTGCTCCTGTTGTGATGAGTAAGACAAGTAGTTGTTTTACTTCTGCCTTTTCCCTTCTGCATGCCCTCCAAAAGAAAGCCCAAAGTGCAAAGCCCCACCAGTCTAAAGACCTGATTTTGGAATAAAACGCTTCATTTCAGGTAAAGGAATGACCTGGCTGTGATGGAGATTGATGACAACGTCCCTCTCTTCTCTTCCACCCTGCTCTCCCAAGAGCTGCTGCTGTCCTGGGAAAGCACATGAAGAACCCACTTGCTTGCTCTTGTGTCACAGCCCTTGTCTCTTTATTGGAGTGTAAATAACCAGGATAATCGTTGTGTTCCTGTATGTTTCGTGCCCTAAGCCAAATGCAAAAGAAACATCTCTTTTCTGGGTCATTTTTTGCACCATCCTGTGCTGTGAAAAGGCACAAACAGGCTGTTGGCCATAATCAGCATCAGCTGGTGCAAGCAGGAGGCAGGTTTTGATGCAGTCCTGGCCAGAGGCAGAGGTGAGAGGGAACATCCCAGGTGAATTAATCATGCCATAAGGATAAGGAAATTATCCCCCAGAATCTGTGGGCTTTCCTAGCGTGTGGGGTCAGCTCTGCTTTTGATCTTGGTTGTGACTGAGTATCCTCAGGAATAAAAACTGAAAGTAAGAGTGAAGGCAGCCAGTGAAATCCAACCCTGTGAGCTAGCATCCATATCCTTGAGGTTTTTTCCAGGTGCAGACTAAGCTGAGGGGCTGACTGTGGGAATGCTGACCAATGTTTAGGGAGAAACACTCCAGCATTGGAGGAGTGCAGGGACCTTTCTGTATCATCAGACTGCAGGACTGGTTTTGGGCCTTGATTTAAATGTCAAAGGAGTGATGGAAAGCAGAAGATGGGAGTGACTTTGGCCCTTTAGGCAGAGTATGCCTCTTGGTGGTAGGGGTTGGAAGCTGTCTCCAGTCTCCAGTTCCTCGTTCCTACCAGGTCATTAGCCATGAGGTTGAGTAGGCTGAAGGATTTGAGGTGCTCTAGGACTGAGTTTAAAACTGATGGAAATTACAGTGGGCTCAGGGGCAGCACCTTAGACCTTCAGTTTTTTGTCCTTACCTGGAAGCATAGGACTGCTGTGTGCATCTGTCTTTGGCAGTTCCTCTGGTTTCTGTCCTGTTTGCTGCTTTGTTTTAGGGACTGTTGGGGAAAAAAGAGAACAAGCACGCCCTGGTAAAACAGCTCCAAGGTCTGTGATTAGGAGGAGAAAATGCAGGTGCTTCCAGATATTGCTGGAATAGGAGAAAAACAACGTGGGGTAGGGAATGGTGCCCTGGGATGGGAGCTGGGAGACCACAGCTCTTTTTCCCAGGGGGTTGTGGAGCTGCTGTGATGGGAGTTGCACATCCAGGCTCTCTGCAGCCACAGCAGTGTCTTCATGGTAAGGCTGAGCTTGTTTTCTGCTTTGCTATCACAAAAATAAAATCTAGTTCTTTTTCTCGCTTTTGAAGTGGGTTTCAGTTTTGTTTTTGGGTTTTTTTTTCCTCTGTGTGTGGTTTTTTGATTTTTTGATGTTTTTTTTTATTTAATCCAGAATGAAATCTGTATTATTTTTCAAAATCCTTTGATCAACTTGAACCTCAGTAGCTTAATTCTGTTCTCATAACAGATTTGCTTGTCAAATACTATTTTTAAGTTCAGAATTATGACAGAGTATTTCCTCTAGCTGTCTATGACAAGTACTAATGCTCAGAGTGCAGTCCTGGGGCTGGGGTGTGCATCCCTATTTCCTGATGTTTTTCAAAGCTTCACCTGCCTCCGCAGGCGAAAACACTGCTGATGGACTGCAGGGTTGTATTGCTAATAACTGTAAACAACAATTGTGACTCATTGGTCACGGAGGACTGAAGTGCAATCAAATATTGAGGCCATGTTAATTGGTTTACAAATAGGAAAATTTGTGTAAGTATCATTGCAGATGCAGTTTAGCACATGTCTTTGTGGTTGCCCTCTTTAGAAGGTGTGTGGCTCTGGTGTTTGGTTGTCCCCCAGCTTCAGCTCCCCACCACCTTTCTGTCCCTACCCACCTACAGACTGAAATCTTTAGGTACCTTGTGCTTAGCATGCATTACAAATTAACTTCTAGGAAGAAGTAATGGCTGCATTGGCCACCATGATTTCCAGCAAAGGAGATATTCACAGTGATCATAGCGTGGCCTGGGTTGGAAGGCACCTTCAAGATTCTATCATTCCAAGCCCTGGAATGGCAGGAACACCTTCCACTAGACCAGGCTGCTCCAAGCCTTATCCAGCCTGGCTTTGGGTATTTCACATTGGCTGACTCTTCGTTTTGGGGTAAAGGCAGAGCCTGAGCATGTTGTGTCTGGGTTGTCACCATCCAGAGCTGGTGTCAAGAAGCAGAAAAATGGCATGGAGAGTGGGAGTATAATGTTTGTAAACGCAATAAGCAGGGAGGTGGCAAGGTGGAGGGCTGAGATGGAATGTGAACAGCCAAACAGCTGATGGCACGAGGCTGGAAACGTGAGCAGGAGAAACTGAGGCATGGCCTAGCAAAACCAGAAAGAGGCACTTGCTGTTGGAAAGGAAGTTGTGTAAGGGCACACGTGTGCTTTGCATTGCTGTCTCAAGGTGTGTGGTCGGGGGCAGAAATGATCAAGTGCTTCTTTCTCCTGTTCTTCATGTGATGAGTGTTATGAATAAAACCTTTGAGTGAGTGCTCGGGTCCAGAGCTGATTTCTGTAAGCTGCCGTGGCTTTGTGTTGCTTTTCTTCATTGTGCACCCTCCTCTTGTAATGGGTGACATACAGTTGGGCTGGATCCAGACAGATAATTTGTCACTCATGCTGAACAGCACCACTAGGTATGGGCAAGGCAGAAGAGGAAAGACTCAGTCAGGGTTTTTCTCCAATTCTGAAATACTAAAAGTCAGCCAAAAAGCTTGTAAATATTCCATTTGTGAACTGCAGTGATTCTGCTTAATGCACTTTACTGATCTTCCTGTCATCTCTTCCAGGGGGAAATGCTAATATTCCACTTAGGAGCAGTATTTCTTTTGATCTCTGGCTGCACCCCTTGTTTGTTCCCTAAACCTTCTCTCTTTCTACCACAAACCACTTGGGTAACTGGTGTTACAGCAAAATAATCACCTCTTGTGTTAGTTCCCTGATTCTCAGTGGTGCTGATTTGTTTTCTGGGATTTGATTGCAAGACAGACAAGTAGATTAGTAAGTAAAAGGCTAAGCAACAGCAACAAGGCAAAAAAGAAACTGTATTTGATTAAAATCCATTTTACTGTGGCACCTTAACTATAGCTAATCGAGTGTGTTTGTGAGAGAAGTGAGGCTATAGATGAAGTTTAATGGATGAGCCTTCATTTGTTAAACTCGGGATGGGGCTTGATGGAAGAAATCATTCTCACTGTGGCATGGACACTGTTGGGAAAGAGGGAGCACTAGCACTGGCTGTGGGAATACAGTGATTTGTGATCCCAGTGGCTTTGGATGGTTAAGGGCCCTGCACTGTAGATGGAGCCTTGTTGGTATTTCTGTTCTGTGTCCCCACCCGTGCTGTGTGGTGTTGCAGTGACCTGCAAAAGCCAGAGCAGCACGAATTTCCCCGCAGTTTCGTGTTGCCACTTGTGCTGGCACACGGGGTGTTTGACAGGAGAGGTCCTGGCAGGACACCAAGGAACAAGAGCTGGCTTGTCAGCACAGGTAATGGAGGGAAGGCACAGAGCTGGTGCAGCAGGGCCTCATGTCCAGGACAAAGAGCTCCAGTGCTGCTTTTGGGCAGGGAAGCTCATGCACGTGGTATCTGCAAAGTCTTAGGTAAAGTTGTTACATGGGGGTCTTCTTTATTGGCTTAAAATTTTAAGATGTTTCTAAAAAGCTCTTAAGAAATTCCTTGGTTGATTTTGCTTCCAAGTCAAAAGGATGTTCTTATGGAGTTTCCTCTCACCAGCACTGGAACCATTTCCCATTTCCTCTTCTTAAATTTCCCCTCAGCACATTACCAGTTGTGTTATGTTGGTGCAAGGCACCCCCAGATGAGATCAGGCATTGTTCTGGGAAGTGCACTCATGCCATTCAGCAAGGAGGTTGGTGTTCCAAAGCTCACAAGGTAGGAAAGAGGGAAGGAACAAGGGAATGGATAGGAGAGCCCAACAGCAGTGGTGGTCAGTCCATGTTGACTTACTGTGTTGCACTTCCTACAACTTTAGTTACTCTTTGAAGAGAAAAGAGTTGCCCCTGTACTGGAGTTGGGGCAGGAGGGAGTGTAAACTTACATGATGGTTCCTGTGTTCCTGCACCGTTTCCTTTGGGTGCAGGATGGAATGGACTCCATGGACCAGGTTTGGTTGTTGGGAATAACTGCATTGTCAACTCATCTCTAAAGTCTTGGGGTCTGTGTAGGATGGCTGGGGGGATTGGGGGATTCCACTGAAGGCTTCCTAAAGAAGGAGTTGCCTCTTTCTTTGTTTCTGTACGTCCCCAGCTGAGCTTTTGGGATAACAATAGTTTGGGAAAGCAAAGGAATATCATGAAAGTTTGTCGTCAGATTTGAAAACGAAAAAGGCCTGTTTCTTCTTCCATGGATATAAGAGCAGAGGGATGGGAAGGTGGAGCTTTCTTTTGCCTCTGCTGTGCTGCTTGTCCTTTGCTTTACTGTCTGTGAAACGGTGTAAAAATGCCAACCATCTCTGCTCAGCACAGGGGAACAGGTGTAAAGCGCTTTCCCCATTCATAAAAAGGAGCAAATGTTCTGTTAGGTTTGTCTTTCATTCCTTGTACATTGTTTTCTCATCTTCCTCTCCTATGAGTGCTGAAGGAAGTGCTGGGATTCCTGCAGGAATGATGGATTATCATCTGTTAAGGGACTGACAGTCTAATTGAAATGCTGAATTTTGAGCATGCTGTGAGTGCACTTGTTCCTTGTGTGCTGTTACTCAGTGTCTGTGGTGTACAAATGTTTGCTAGTGACAAAGCTCATTTTCGTGTTTATAGACTTAATGATTTGTTTTGGTAAAACCCCCTTATTTTTAGTCTCTTTGAAGACTAAAAATAGTAGAAAAATTAATTTACTTTTAGAGTTGGTCACTTTTTTAAGATTGCATTTTTTTTCCTCCAAAACCTTCAAGTAGCATTTTTCCTCATATTTTCTGCCTACTCAACTATGCACTTAGTCCTACTATAACTTGTATAGTAAATAAGCATTTTTTTGTATTTTCCATAAGATTCCTGCCTTATCTGAGGACAGTATAAAATGTCTGAAGTGATTGGGCAGTGACTCTAAGAACAAAGGGTTTACCATCTGCAGTCTATGCAGATGTGGGAGCAGGGATGGTAGGAATGCACCTGTTCCCCCAAAGGAGCTCTAAACAAAGGTGCAAGTGTCCGTACTGAAGGTATATTTGTAACATTAATAATAATAATCTTTATCGTAGCTTTTAAGTGCAATCATTGACTCAATAAAATTTAAAAATATCTCTAAGATAGTCCTACTGTTGCCCCAGCAGTGCCAAGCCAACCACTAACCTGTGTCCCCAAGTGTCACCTCTGCATGTCTTGTGACTCCCCCCAGGGGTGGTGACTCCATCCCTGCCCTGGGCAGCCTGTTCCAGTGCTTGACTGCTCTTTAAATGAAGAAATTTTCCCTAATATTCAGTCCAGTATTCCCAATCTAAACCTCCCCTGGCACAGTTTGAGGCTGTTCCCTCTCATCCTGTCGCTGTTCCTGGGAGCAGAGCCCGACCCCCACTTGGCTGCATCCTCCTGTCAGGGAGTTGTGCAGAGCCTGCAGGTAATAAGGGTAAATAAGAAGGCAATAAGGACAAATAAGAAGGTAATAGGGATAAATAAGTAGCAGGATGCATGCAGAGGCAATAGGGCAGATTGCAGCACAAGACAGCTGTCCAGGTAAGCACCCAGTGTTCCCTGATGGCCCTGAGATTAGTGCTGGTGACAGACAGGGACATTATCTGTGATTCTGGGTTGGGTACCTTTTGCATGTTCTGAGTTAATTAGTGATTTGTGAGCAAATTGAATTGGCTGGCAGTAATTACAGTGGTGCCTGTGCCGAAGGAGAGTGTACAGGTCTGTCAGGATTTCGGGAGGGTGGATGCTGTGCATACTCGGTTCAGGTTGAGTTTTCTGCTGACTGCTTGGCACCAAAGCCTCACTTGCCCTACCTTTCACTCTCCCCCCCATTATACACGTGTTAATTGGCTTTAGCCAAAAGATGTTGCTGCCAAACTTGTTACAAGTGGAAGCCAATGTAAACCACGCTGTAGCATTCTACATATCCAGGCACTTTGTCTGAAACAACAACAGTAGCAAATGTGCTGGAGCTCTGTCTGGAGCTGTGGAAATCTGTGGGTTTGGTGTCAGCTGTCACCCTGCTCTTGGTGGCTTTCCATTCTCCTTTGTCAGCTTTGTGAGGAAGCAAACTTGAAGCAGGAGGAGAAGGTAAGTGGAGACTGAAATTAATATTAAGCACTAGATTAATTTCACTGACAAAATTACTGCTTGATTTCTGTGGGAAGAGCATTTGCCAGAGCCTTTTCAAATTCTCCCAAAAAGGAGCTAGAGAATGTTAAGCAGAAACCCCACAGCATTTCACAGGAGTCGATTCTGTTGTTTCAGTAGTGACTCATCTCCAGAATGATCCATCCTCTTTGCTATGTATATCGGGGAAAAACACTGACTGAGATCTCAGAGCTATACAAAATGCAGTGTCCTGTTCAATTATTAGTTAAAGCATCTGAGTGTCTCAAGCCCTTAGGCAATTTTTAGAGTTATCCTGGCAAAAGATGTTTGCAGTCAAACCTGGTTCACGTTTTGTTAAACATCCTGAATTTTTAAATTTAAGAGTGTGGGATGAGACAGAAGTGGTAAGTATAGGCAGAGGAAGAAGTGCTGGGTATGATTCTCTGAATGGACAGAATTGTTTTTGAAACCTCGGGGATTGTTAGAACATCGTTTTTCCCTTTCTGCACATCGCATTTTTGGCTAAATGACCTGAAAATTAAAGATCAGCATTCCAGTGTGTTTGTTAAATGCTTTGCTTCCTGAGGTTGCTGTTCAGAAAGCTGAGGGCTCTCATCTCGATTTTCCTCCTGCCCCTACTCAGCATCCTCAAAAGGCAGCAGTGAGTACAAAAACAGGAAAGAGGAATGATAAAGTGTGGGAATCAAGGGAGTGCCGAGTTAGCAATGCCAGGAGGAAACAGCTCTAACAACGGCCTTGCTGCTGGTGAAAAATAAATGGAGGTGAACTGACTTAAAATACTTCGGAAAATTGAGTTTTCTTTCTTGTCACATTTTTCTGTGACTTCTTCTAACAATTTTTAATGCAATAAAGTAGAAAGCACACCAGTTGTAGTGACTGGATGCTGGCATTAGTGTTTTAGCAAACACCTACACAGCATATATATGGACTAAATTATCTAAAGGGCTTGTTAGCATATCATCTGCATGCAGAAGAAAGTGATGATGGTGATGGATGCTGCTTAGAAATTGTGTGAAGGACTCTGGCTCCTTCTTGCTTTCCTTTTTCTTTTCGTTGTTTTCTCCACAATAAAAATGTCCACTGCATTTGAGGAGTACTTTTTCTCTCTGTCATTTTTTGTTGTTGTTTTGAAGACCATGAGACACATTTTCCCCTATTTTATTGTAGGAGAATTTTGTAAGGCCAGTGCTTTTGTGAAGCAAAATAGTGAAATAGTGGAGAGCAAAACCATCCGTAGTGACAGTATTTGATCTACAGAACAACATATTTCTGAGAAAAGTTGGGTAATGCTTGACTTGATTTTGTTTTGTTTTGCTTTGGTTTCTTGGCTTCCGAATCAGTGTTGAAAAATATCTGCCAACCGTAATTATTTTACTGGAAGTTTAATGAAAGGTCTAATTTTACTGGAAGCCTGGAGGAGAGGAGGAGACAGAGCTGGAGAATGGCATTTGATGTGGAGCAATGGTGATGTCAGGCGTATTTAAGATAAGTGAACTTGCTGTTAATAAAATAAACACACAGTGCTGCTTTTGGCCCACTATGGGCCATGGAAACACTTGTGGCAAGCTGGTCACTTTACTACTGGACCAAAAGTTTTTGCTGGTAGTTTTGGTTGTTTTTCACCAGACCCTCTTGGCATCTGTGTAACTTTGAGCCCTCAAGCCCATTGTGGTTGAAGTATTTGTGTGTTTGAAGTGCTTTGACTGTGAAAAATCAGTACTATTCTGATGAGGAGATGGGAAGTATTAAATTGCTTAAAATACTAACTTTTCTCATGGGATTCAGGTTTTCTGTTAGAACTCACTATTGTGCTGGTATTTCTCCATCAGGAAATCTTTGAAGCAATTTCAGCATTTTGAGATTGGGTCTGCTTAAACCTTCCTCGTCCAGCTGTTCTCTTAAGAAAGAAAAAAAAGTAAAGAGAAGAGAGAAAAAAGATAAAAGGAAGGAATAAACATAAAGAGCAGGCTGTGTGGGGAGGATCCAATTTCTTCCACATTATGTGATGCTCTGTGGTAGAGATCCCCAGATGTGCAGGCACTGACATGTAGCTGGTGTGAGACAGGCGAGTTACACCTGATGGCTTTGCATCCAGCAGAAACCCAGTGATTTATCTTTGGTCCCAAAAGGAATGATTTGAGAGAAAACATCTGGTGCTCTTAGAACTTGAGGGTTTTTGATACAATCCTGGTTATTCCTCTGGAGTTTTCCTCCCTGTATTCAGGGTGAGCTGCATTCATCTTGTGTGTCGCTTATTTATTTGTTTATTGAGTGGAAGATCAAATCTCCTTTTCAGGCCTCCCAAATATTTTATTTAATTTTACTTAGCAGGTTATGTAGTGTACCACTGACTTCTGGTTTTGCTGCTCATCACAAAAGCATGTGAGGAGTTTAAGCTGCAGGACTGATACATTTCTGAAATTGGAAAGGTGATAAAGGATTGGTAGTTCAGATGTGCTTTGTGGGCAGTGTTTACAGAGCACAGGGGTTGTGGCAGGAGTAGCTAACATTGCCTTTTAATAATTTAGGCAAAGTGTTTGGGAAGAGCTCAGTGGGAAACTATTTTCATGTTGTTCTCAAAGGGAAAATAGAATCCATCCTGTGAGCATTGGGGAGGACAGTGACAGTGCTGGGCACAATGCAGTTTTGTAGCTCACTGTGAAAATGAAGAAGAATGAAGGGGAAGGATGAAGGGAAAGGGGACTCTCTCACCCACTTTTTCTTCAAGGAAAAAAACCCAGACCCATAGGTTTTCTCAATTTACTCATTGAGAATAAACTTGTAAAGGTGTCTATAAACCACAGGGTTTATGTGCTTGGTCTGGTTAAGCAAATCAGCAGAACCTGCTTAGGCAGGGAGCCAGGGAGGGTATTGCTGCCTTTCTTTTAAATTTCAGGTAGAACCTTAAAATTAGAGGTTGCTACAAGTCCCTCCAGCAGGTTTCATATAATTCGGTATTTACACGCTGAAAGCCTGTCTAGACTCTTCCCAGTTGTGTTTATTATGTACATGGTCAGTCGCTGCGTGTCACTCCTTGTCACTTGGTGTGTATAAGATTCATCCTGGTCTATCTTCATCTCACTTTTCCCCATAAAACTCCCCCCAAAGGGCTTACTCCCCTTTTCCCATAAAACTGCTCCTGTCAGGAGCCCAGCAGTGTCCTGAGCATTGGTTTAATCTAAGAGCATGGAATGTTTTAGCTGATGCCACAGGCTTGCTGCAGACACCTCAGCTGACTGGAGCTGCTTCTGGAAACCATCTGGCATGGTTTAACAGATGTTGGGGGAATGGGAGAAGAATCAGAGGGTAAAGGTAAAACCTGTGGGCTGGGATAAGAATGGTTTAATACTTGAATTAAGCAATAATTATTGTTGTTATAATGAAAAGGGACACCATTAAAGAGGGCAGTACAAGCCATACAGATGAGTGATCACAGTGCAGTCCTTCACCACCCACCCACTGCTGCCCAGCCCGTGCCCCAGCAGCCTTCAGCCCCTCCTGGCCACCTGCCCCAGCTGGCACACTGGCCATGGCATGCCATGGTGTGGAATATCCCTCTGCCCAGGGGATCTGCTGTCCTGGCCATGCTCCATCCCAGCTTCTGGTGCAGCTCCTCGCTGGCAGAGCCTGGGACACGGCAGAGTCCTTGACTTGGGGTAAGCTCTGCTCAGCAACAACTGGAGCATCAACATTATTCTCAGGCTGAATCCAAACCTCAGCACTGTACCAGCTACTAGGGAGAAAATTAACTCTCTCCCAGCCTAAACCAGGACACCATCTTTTAAGCTGAGGGTGATTCATTGTGTTCACAGGCTGAGGGCTGATCTGTTTTAATCTGGAGCCCACTGCAATTATGTTTAGATGTCTCTTTGCACCTGTGTAAGACAGGAATTGTGGTACCCTCCATCTTCTGTGTGGTACCCACCATGTTCTGAAAACTCAGCCTCGTGGCTGGAATGAGCAACATTTTTTAGGGGCTGGATGATAGTAGTTAGTGTTTATTGTTAAAGCCAGTTTGAATTTTTTGTGTATATACAAGTAAAATTGGTTTGAGTAGGAATTGCAAATTTTCTTCTGTGTGACCTTGTGCTAGTGCTTATCTTCTGTTTTATGCTTTAATCACAGGCTTTCTGGGGGAGCCTGCTCTTGCTCCATGCTTGCAGTGTCCAGCACAGTGGGATTCTTTCTTGTGCTGCTCCTATGTACTACAGAAGTTGAAGTAATAATGAAATTGCATGCAGCTCTCTTTCCTCTCCTCCACAAGCTGCTTTAAATCGTTCAACTCCTCCTTTCTTATCTGCATCCCTGTGAATTCTGCCTAGAATTGTTCTGAGCTTGTCACAGCTCTCTGCTGCCTGTTTGGTAACAAGGGACACTGTTTACTTGCATACTGGTAAACCCTTTATGTTAAACAGGAGTAGAAGCTGTTTCCTGTGTTATGAGGAATTCAAGAAATCTTGAACAACAAACAGTTTTAACTGTTTCTTTTCTAAATGCTGAAATATTTACTTCTTGTTTTAATCTTGTAGAGACATCCTTCAGGGAACATGTGTTTTAAAAAGAAGCAAATCTGCAATCTGTAGACAAGAGATTAGAAAGTCAAATCACAGTTTGGAAGGTAGATATATTTATTCTCTGTGTTCACACTTGTTTACAGTAGATGCAGCATTTGGTTTTGTTTTGTTTTGTTTTTTTTTTTCCTATCCCTTGCTGCTTCTGGATGTATTTTACATATTTTATTAACAGTTTCACATTTGAATTATTCCCCATCAAATTTGTGCTTCCCATTATCAGTCTCTTCTCTTCTGCTGTCATAGCCTTAGGTGCATTTTTCGTGGTCCTTGGTGCCTTTGAAAGTCCTGCTTCCAGCTGTGCAGTACAGGTAGTTTGTGGTAACTATTGTTTATACCAGGGTGAGGATGCTTGGAGCATGAATCCATGTTCCCAGCTATTCTGGTATTAAGACTTCCCAGTGCAGAGTGATAAATGTGTCATCATGACCTGGATGTACATTTTTGCATCTTCACCTGGAATCTCAGCTCTTGAAACTGAACTCATTTGATTTAAAAAAAAAAATATATATATGTGGTGTGAGGAGTTGGTAAGGGATCCAACAAGATGTTTCCTCACCTCTCTGCAGGGAAGGCATCTTCACAGTCATGGAAAACGTCTTGGTCAAAGCTGTCTTGTGTTTCTAGAGAAAAAGTCCTGCTGAGGATGCAGAAACCTTCCTCTAATCCAGATCATCAGGATTCTGGATTATTATTGTTATTTATCAGCAGGAGTGCCCTGCAATAAAATCCTCGTGTAGATTTTAAGTTCGTAAAAGGCAGACCACAGAGTTAAGTTTAGTGGCATTTTCTCCTCCCTTGGATTTTAATGTTGCAGAATGATAATGGTATTAATTTTTAAACCTGCTTTTGCAGCCTGCAGCCAGTTTTTTTCATTGAATTTCATGCAGGTATAGGACATAGAAATGCAATATTGTCATTAATGATATGAGTGGTGTTATAAATACCTTCATACAGGGTGTTTGCACGTCAGAAATGGTTAACTTTCATTTCAGAGGTCTAATGTTTCTTCAGCAAGAAAATAATTGAATAATAGGGGAACATGCTCCTGCTAAATACTGAAGGATGCCCTGTTGGAAGAGAAACTCAAGTGCATGTTCAACAACTGTAGGCAGATCTATTTGTAATTTAATAGAAGAGCTCATTTGAATGTTTTCCTGAGGGAATGCCACTTCAGTGAGTGTGTTGGTTGACTTGTAAGAACTAAAGCACTTGCATCAGAAGGGAAGCCCTGTGGGATGTCGTGTTGAGAGGGGATGTTGAACAGGGTGTGCAAGTATTTGAATTTCTTGGATATGGATTTACTGTCACAATAAAGTTTTGAATGAGGCAGAAAGTGAAGGTAATCCTTGGTTGGGCCCAAAGCTCCTCTCCAGCTCTCCTGTAGAGCCTCTTTAGGCACTGGGAAGCACCTTTTCCATTGAACTTTGTATTCTTTTCTTGCTTTTGCTTCTCTGAGCATTTGGGATACAGGAAATACTCAACACCAAAATGTTATTTTCTTTTTTCAAAGCAAGTTAGAAAGTTATTAGCATTTTGCCCCTGTGCTTTGTTCCCCAAACCCCATTGCTGCTGGCAGTGAGCACTTCTGGCTTGTGCCTGGAATCCAGATGCTGCCCTGGCAGATCCTGAATGGGTTCCTACCCCAGATTTGAAGGTGACTTCAGGAATCTGAGATGTTAAATTTGCAATTTCAATTATCATTGTCTGCACAGAGCTTTTATTCTCTAGTCTGTCTAGCTGTTAAATGCTTACTTTTTACAACTTGAACGCCTCTGGCTCTGCATTGAAGTTAAGGCTGTTTGATAAAGGAGATGGGATTTGGTTTTGTGTTGGCTTTTCTCCTGAAATACAAATTATTTTAAAAAGTGGATGATGTACTGAAAAGTGCTTGTATACCTCGTGTACAATTGTATCTGTATATAGAGCAGGTTAGTAATCTTTGCAGAATGACAGCTTACTACCTCAGCTCTGAAATCATTGTTATTTCTTGTAAAAGTGATTTTTTTATTGCATTAAGAGGTTGTGCCCCTTGTGTGTCAGCAGTGACCACCCTTTTGATCATTGCACTTTTGGCAGTTATTGTCTACATAATCGTTTAGCTTTTGGTTTATGCAAGATTACTCATGAAGCACAGTGAATGAATTGTGCTATCATGGTGCCTGGCAGGTAAAATTTTTTAAGATGATATGTTAAAATGTATTTTACTGAGTCTGCTAAAATTTCTTTTTGTAATGGTTTACTATTTGAATCGCAGTAGCATTAAAACCTTTAACTGATGCTCCCTCTTTCCTTGCCTTCAGGAATACTCAGGATTTTACAAACTGAATAGGACATGATGCTTTTCCCCTGAAAAAGTTCTGCTACAAGGTGTTTTCTTGGCAGAGGGCCAGCTTTTTCTTAAAAATTATACCTACGCTTAAAGAGTGAAAAAAGTGACAAATTTTTCTTGATCTTTTTGTCCAAGTACTAATTATATGATTTCTGTAAAACCCTCAGACTTCAAATGCAGCAAATCCATTTTGAAGGACAAACCTCGGGTACTGTTTTTCCAAATGCCATTAAAGAAGAGCCATAAGTGAAGGCGTCAGACATCCAGACAGTTCTGTAAGAACACCATTCCAAGGGTAGCCAAATCCCTGGAGCTTTAAGCTTCTCTTTGATCCCAGGGATTAGTGGAGGTTTCTGCTTCTGCATGGAAAATTTTTGGGCTGTTAGAGATGCCCAGAGGACCTGTGTTTGCCAGGGAGATGAATCAAATAGGATCAATATTGCTCCCAGTCCTCTTCCAGTGCTTGGCAGAGCAGTTCCAGGCAGGTTTGAACATTCCAAGGTTTGAACATTGCACCTGTGCTTTGTTGATGCCAAGGATTTATGATGCAGCTGTTGATGGGGTCAATGACAGACACATTCAGGTGGCATTGCCACACCAGCCTCGTGTCAAGTCTTGGAGCAGAGGCTCTCTGAGAAAGACAAAGTTCTTTTTCATGTTGGGTGAAACATTTACAGTCTTTTTGGGTAATAAAAGGGAATACACGGCGAATGTTTAAGTCCTGGTGGAATTATTCTATAATAACCACATAATAACCACTTAATAACTCGTGCTGGGGTAGGTGTGGTTGGTCTCACCTGTGAGGATGTTTCTAGAACAGGCTGATCATGAGGAAAGCTACAGTGAGAAAGGTTGCAGAGACACCAGAAGGGGATTTTCAGGTGCAAGGAGAAAGCTCAGAGGTGAAATAATAAGAGATATCCGTGATATTTAAAAGCAGATAGATGTTCTGTAGGCCAGCAACATCTGTATGTTAAAGAAGGACTGATTTGTATCATCCATTTACAGTATAAAAATCAGTATTTACAGTATAAATACTGTAATGTGCTTGTAGCATCTCTTCTGGTGACAATCCTGAGCAATGCTGGGACCCTGTTTAGTGGAGTCAGAGTTCAGCTGTCTGGGTGAACTGTGGTTTTCTCTCAGGCCAGAATGCCACAAATTTAAACCTTAACAATAAAATAGCATCAGGCTAAAGAAATGCTCGAATAAGGACTGGGAACTGTCTCAAAGGATTATCAAAAACATCATGTGGTGGTGTCATGAGTCCTTCAAGAGCTTCAGAAGCAGCGTGGATGTGGTCAGCTGTGGCAGGGCTGTGATGCCAGGCTGCTTCCTTTCTCCTGGATGAGGGATAAGCCAGGTAGGTTTGGTTACACAGGAGTTTTAATTTGGTCTCATTCAATGGTACAGTCACTCTTCATCTTTACTGCTCACCCCCAGATCGGCATCCTTTGTCAGACACTTACTGGTGCTGTACCTGCTGAAACGAGACAAGTTCCTTTGACAGCTGTGGTTGTTAAAGCCCAGTTTTAAAAATAATTTGTAAATAAATAAAGACCTGTGTTTTAATTAAAACCTGTATTATTGTTTGTTGCATCCAAAGATGTTTTTTCTGTTTTAAGACATTTTGCTTTGTCGTGTGAATCTGCTGCTCAGCCAGACACTGCAAGTCTTAACAGTTCTTTATATTTGCCATCTCATATTTGGAAAGATATGGAGAGCAGAACCCCAGTAGGATGCAGCCATTTCTTTGCTTGGCATCTGGTATTGTGCTGTGATTTCACAGCTTGTTCTTAACCTGAACCATCAGAACACAACTCAGCAGAGGCTGCTGGCTGTTGCTTGGCATCGAGGAGAAATTACATAAATCTGAAGGCTGGGGCTCTTCCTGTCAGAAGTGAAGTTTCCCAGGATTAGTGAAAATTCATCTGGAGTCGTTGTGAGTGCCTGGGCTTGGAGAGCTGGACATGTGTCACAAGGGTTATGGCCCCTTCCTCCCCCACCCCATCCTTCCTCTCCTGCAGGCAGCTCTTCCCAGCTGCTTGGAGCAGAGCTGCACAGTCACAGAATATGCTGCTTTAATTTAGAAGTTCCATACAGTGTTTTTATTTAGAGGGAGAGATCTCATTTGGATTAATATTAATCAAGACCACTTGAGGTTTAGGTTAAAGGCAATAAATAAATGCAACTTTTATAATCATGGGAAGTATTAGCAATGGTTTTGGAAAATATTTTAAAAACTAGTGTTGGGATAATTAACTGGAAAGTAGTTTTAAAGCTTGCCTTGCAGCCTCTCTGGAAAGCAATTTTGATGTTTAAGGGGATGAAAGATGTTTTCTCTCCTGGAAACCAGTTGGCAGAAGCTCCAGCTCAAAGTGCTCTTAAATCTGTTTGAGCTGAGAGAGCCTGGCACCATGGGAGGAGGAGGAGGTAAGGACTGGCATTTTTAGGAATCTTGGTTTTGAAATGCAAAGATATGTGTATTGGTGCCTTCTAGATGCTTTGCTTGGCTTTAGAGGATTTACATATATTTATATATGTGTGTGTGTACACAAAGTTTTATATATATCTGTAGGGGCAGATACACCTTTGTGACATTTTTCATGCAGAGGGGAACATGTAGGGGAGAACAGGAACTCATATTCAGAGGTACCCACAGCTTCTGCTCACTTGCTCATTCATGACTTGTCCTAGATTTGCTTCATTTACCTTGGGGAGTTGGAAGATACAAATTTTGCTCTCTGAACCAAGAGGGTATCTAGAGGAGCTGAAGGTGGCTGGGCTTTTCCCTCTAGCCAGCAGTAATTTGTTTGAAACATCTAATGAACTTTTATAAAATGTCTAAGGAGAGAAAAAACCCCCTCATATAGGGTTTTACTCCAAAGGTTTTCTAGGCTAAAACGCAGTCCAAAATACTCCTTGAAAAAAGGAAATTCAAGTAACTGTTACTGTGAGATGAGTGAAAATGTAAGGACTGTGTGGGACCAACAGGAAATGATCCAAGTGGGAAGAGTGCATTGCCCTCAGTCTGGGGAGGTGGAGGAAATGTGCCAGCCAGGATTGTTTTTCAGCTCTCCTCGCTCTGCTGTTTTGATTGAGCCTCCTTGTACAAAATACAATGCTTCTTTACAGGGAAAACATCCACTGACAGGGCAGCTCGTGGAATGGGATGCTTAGGGTTGAGTTGAAGACTCAATGAAGGGCTGTTGGCAAGGAGCTGTCTGGGAGCACAGGCTGACTGTGATGCTGCTCTGGAATACAAATGTTTCCCTCTTAGGGAAGGCATTGGGGAGTGCATTTGGAATCTCTCATGCTGAGCATGAAAACTTAATCTGGGTAAACAACATCCCCTGCTTGGTGGAAATGAAGGAAGAGGAACGTGAGTCTGCTAATAGTGCCCAGCAGTGAGGGCTCATGGGGCTGTCACCAGAGATTGTATGAGACAGGCACAGTCTGCAGGAACTGCCTAGCATGTTATGATGCCACATCATGACACCTCTCCAGAGTGTTTTCCAGACTAGAACTTGCTGTGAAATGGTGCTGTGCCTTCAAGAGGGCTTTTCAGAATTTGTGAGAGATCTACTGAATTACAGTCTATCAGGGTGAAGCCTTCTGCTGGTGAGACCAGTTGACTGTTGATGTGCATAAACAAAATGTGTGTGAGGATGATTGTGAGATATAATCCTGATCACCAAAATAAAATGTGAGTATTTGTCACAGCTCATCTTGCTATACAAATCAGTACAAATGTTTTGTTGTAGTTTTAAGTGTTTTAACTCAGTATTCAGAATATCCTATGGTAAATAATGAAATGAAGGCAAGAAATAAAATATCACAGTGCTTATCTAGTTTTATGTGTCGTTTTTTGTCAGGTTTTCACCGAGTTTCCTGAATCCCAATGAAACATTGCCATTGAGTTCTCTACAGTACAGCCCACATCACAGTTGTACATTATTCCTTCTAGTCTGTGTTACCTTGTGCTTATCAATATAAGTTTATTTCAAGTTCA
Organism: Acridotheres tristis; assembly: GCA_037013685.1. NCBI lineage: Eukaryota > Metazoa > Chordata > Aves > Passeriformes > Sturnidae > Acridotheres > Acridotheres tristis. Next base: position 24,976,043 of record CM072895.1, read on the forward strand.
GGCAGCTTAATTGTCTGGCTGTTCTCTGGCCCCTTAGGATCCTGCCATGTTCTCTTGGTGAATGTGCAGTTTAGGACCACCCATCATATGTAGCTCTTCCTGGCCACTCTTCCAGCCCATATCTGTACTCCAGGATAAATGCTGCTGTGGGGTTTTGGGGTGTTTCTAGGTCACTGAAGTTGATTACTGTGTGATTGGAGTGGGGTTAATGAGGACTAAGCAGAGGCAGGGAGGCTGTAGGACCACGCAGCAGTCCCGGGTTGGGCTCTGGCTCTGGAGTGTTCCTAGAGGAGTTCTTGGCTTATGCTGGCATTCAGTGGAGCCTTCTGAGGCTGAACTTGCTCTTGTGAAGACTTCCCTCTTTGTTCCCTCTGGCAGGCCAGGGAACTTCTGAGGTTCCTTCCAGGCCACTTCCCAGACGTCTCCAATAAAGCTCCTTCAAATCACTGCCCCTGGCTTTTGAACATTCAAGTAACATGACATTTTCTTTATCCCAAAAAACCATGCACGCTAACTTCCCTGACTGAAGCTTAAAATTTCTTGATTTAATGTCTTCCTTTACTTGCTTTCAAACACTATCATTAATTAATTCTGATTTCAAACAACTTCTAAAGCCAATCAATCTGTAATTTTCAAGATCTTTCCAGAGCGTTTCTCACTCTAGCTGGTTTGGATGGATAATGAAATATTTTTCCCAGGTAAATGGTGAGTAAATCAACGATTTATGGCTTTATATCAGTCAATCAACCATGTTCTTGCCAAGTGGAGAGCAGGAAATTGTCAGGGGCACACCATGCACCTTGAGCTCTGCCTGTAATGCACCCATTAACTCCTCACTGTACAGTGCGTGAGAAGTGGCCAGGGCAGTGTATTTACCTCATGTCTTTAGTTTGATTTGCTAAAATAAACAGAATTAATTGCTTCTCTGTGCTGGCCTATTCTGGAGCCCCTTGGTTTGGTTCCCAGTTGTCCCATCCCATGTCATTGGTATTCTGTCAGGGTGCATGGTGCCTTGCAGGGAGAGAAAGAAGTCCTGGAGGCTCTGGGGGAAATTGCCAGCCTGGGCTGGCTTTTCACTCTCAAACTATTGAGGGAAGCTAAGTGCCATGGAGAAAATACAAAAGTTTGGGATTTTATCATGTAAAATTGGATTACCTACTCCTCTCCTTATGAATAAGTCTGCTGTGCTCTGAAATACTGGTCTTGGTTTTCATACACTGATAAAAAATCTGTTAGTGTCCCTCTCTGAAGCTGTACTTTGGCTTATATAAAATCAGATCCTTCCCTCCCCCATAAGGCACTTAAACAACCCCAAGTGAAGATTAATGTTTCATTACACTTTCATCAGTTATTTTATAGACTGAAATGCACTAGTCACATGCAGATTGATCTTCTGTGTCGAGTAATAGCAAAAATCAATACTTTTGTTTTTCTTTTTAAACCACTGTATCTACAGAAACACTCATTTGCATCAAGTAACTCCCTTGTTCTGTTGGATCTCAGCTGGGGGAATCTGTATGTTGCCCAGGCTGAAGCTGCTGGAGAGTCCAGCTTTAAGCCCTGGGATCTGTGAGCATCCACATAATTCCTCCTCTCACATTTTAACTTACCATTTGCTCTTTGAATTCAGAGGCCTGTACAAGATCTTTATATTGCCTAAAAAAAGAGGATTAACCGAGCTGTTGGGGTTACAGCCTCTGTTCCAGCTGGTGCTGGCTGGCAAATACCCCAGGAATTGCTGGTCCTGATTTGGCATCTTGGCTGCATTTAAAGTTTGATCTCTGGGGCTTGCTTGGAAACTCACTTTTGGGGCTGCCTGGGAGGAGATTGGTGGCATTTGGGTGTGAAAGTCCAAGTGGCTGCTTTTTGTAGATCCTGACGGTGATCAAGTCTGCCTTCCCCAGCTTTCTGCTGCTTTATTTCTCCATTATAGGGTAGCTGCTGATTCCTGTTATTTTTGCCCTGCATCTGCAGCTGGCACAGGCTGACTTAGCCCATCAAAAACCATCTGAGTAATGTGACTTAGATCAGCTGAGGACCTTGGAGAAGACAAAGTTTCTATGTTTAATCCTTTACTTTTATCCTTTCAACTTCTTTCACCCAACTGGCAGTCAGAATAAGAGAGTTGCTAGGCAACTTTTTTCCTTCTTTCCATGGCATTTCTCTCCTTCCCAGGTGTTTTGGTGGGCTTTAGAGGGTCTCTTCCATCTCAGTAAACAGTCACTCCCCATAAAGCCTCTGTGAGGAGGCAGGATGATATTGGTGCAACACAAAGCTGATTTCACCTAATTCCTTATCAAAACTGCTTCTTGTGCTGCTTGGATTCCTTGTGATTCCAGACAAGCACTGGGTCTGGCTGTGTTGAAAAAGCCCTTCCAGGGGTTGTGGTGATGGTGCCATAAATAGGGAGGGCTCAGGTGTTACCACACAGCAAAGTAAGATGAGAGAGTGTTGCATTCCAGAGAGCTGCCTATCAGAAAGCAAAGTGAAATGATTCCTGGGAAGAATGTCCTGAATTTTTTTATTTTTGGTTTTAAAAGTAACAGCATTTTTTGTAAACCTGAGCACTTAGACTTTGCTTCTCTTTTAGCCAAGGGGAAGTGAGAAGTAAAAAAATTATGGAAAACATGAAATTTTTAGTTTTATTTCAGCATCTTTTAAAACCGGTCATAGAATCCTAGAATAGTTTGGGTTGGGAAGGACCCCATCTCATTCTGTGTGCTGCCATGGGAGGGACATCTTCCACTAGCCCAGGTTGCTCCAAGCCCAGTCCAGCCTGTCCATGGACAGAAACTGGTTGCTCTTGATGAACCAGACACAGTGTTTCTGTCCTTGCTCTTTTTTAGCTTCAAGCTCTCACAATGACATTCTGGATTTAGCCTTTGGAGTTTTGAGGATGTCACCTTCACCTGGATGCAGTAAAGGTTTTTTATGAGCACTGACATATGTATTAAATGATGCACTGGAGACAGAAAATAGTGGCTCTCTGTCATGTAATTTTTAATTATAAAACATGCAACTGAAGAGAAACAAAGTCAAGAGAGAAGAATCTGGTTATTATTTCTGGGATGGATGCTTCTCTGCTGTTGCTGTCCTGAGGATGTTTTTTACAGTGGGATAAAGGCACCTTTAAATAGTCTGTTTAAAGTGTAATTGGCAAGTGCTCAGCTACAGTATTATAATTCAGTTGCATATAATTTGCATATAACATGGGGATGGAAAAATACAGTAACAGTGACTGAAGGATTTATGGTGTTTTGGTGCATATTGCTCTGGACACTGATTTTCCTGAGCCTGGGTTTATCAGTTGTCTGGCAGTGGATGATTTACAGGTGCTATAAATGACACCAGAACTTACAATTGTGTTGTTTCGAGTTAACTGCTGTTCCAGGACTCAGTTAAATGGTTTTTCTTACAAATAACATTGAGTCAGCTTCCAGCCGTGGGCTCCTTGCACATCCATGACCGTCCCAGGCATGGGTTTAGGAGGGAGGTGCACAGTCTGCAGGACCTTGCACAGGCACTGGTTTATACCTGGGGCCCTGTAGCTGCACTGTTTCAAAGCTGGGTTTGTGTAATGCAGGCACACTGCACAGTTGACTCTCCCATTTTCCTTTTTTTTCCTTCTTCTTTTTAATATCCAATTCAGTGTTTTTGAATTTAGTCTCAGTACTGCTTTCCTAGCATCATAAAACTGTATCTAAGAGAGCAAGCCTGATTCAGCCTTCATAAACTTATCTCTTTTTCTAATTTTAAAAAGGAATCCTCTTCACTTGACCCTAAAAGGGGGAGAGAAAGCCCATAAAGATATTGCAGAATTGACTCTCAGGAAAGCAGCTGCTATTTTCATGTGCAGAAAGCTAAATGTGGGAGTAAAGGGGCCTTTGAGCTCGGCAGTGTCCAGCTGCTGGATGTCTGCCTTTTACCATGGCATGCATCTGTGCCCAAATGTCTGTCCTGGGCAGTGCAATGGTCCTGCTGGACATGGAGACCTCCAGTTACTGCAGTTAGTCCTTGCTGGACACGAGGAGGGAAATAACAACAAAACAAAAGGAACAAAATAGAAATGGAGTTTAAGCAACACTGCATCACCTCCCAAATTAATAAACGTGACAGGGTTAAAACGACTCTAGAGACAAGTCCTTGGGGAAGATCATAAAACCTTGACAACTTTTTAGAGAGGCTTTCAGAAATACTGAACTGATGCTGTGCTGTTGAATCACAGAATCCAAGAATGGTTTGTGTTGGAAGGGACCTTAAAGCTCATGTCATTCCATGCCCTGCCATGGGCAGGGACACCTTCCACTATCCCAGGTTGCTCAGAACCCCATCCAGCCTGGCCTTGGACACTTGAGTATAAACACTTTTGAAATGTGATGGTTTTAATGTAGTTTCTGACCAAATTATCGGCAGGTCAAAGAATGTAAAGTTTGAAGGCTGTTGAAGGCGTTAGCAATTCTTTGTGGCTGTGTGAGTAGGTCACAGAGGTACATGTGACACTGTGTAATAACTGACAGTATATATTAACTAAGGCCCTGATGTGTGGACATTGAATTGGAAAAGGAGCAGTATTTGAACATTTGAATGATAAAGTAATTGTAAGGAGAATCCTTGTGGGCAGAAGGAGAAGGACTCAAAACAACTCCTAGAAGGTCAGCCCAGTTGATCCTCATGAAAAAGAGCTTGGAGTACAGTGGAAGAACTTGGAAAATACTTCTGAGACAGTGTTGTCCTCAAGATGATGAAAACAGTACGGTGGGTGAGATTTTCACTTTGCTGTAGGTGTTGTCCTCTGCTCTCCAGGTGTGAGTGAGGTGCCAGTGTGCTCCAGCCTGGGGGATGCATTTACACTCGCAGAGCCAGTCCCTGCTCAGTCCCTCCTTTGGCCAGCTGAGCAGACTGTGCATCATGTTGTCCTTGCTTTCCAAAGTTGTCTTAGTCTTTTGCAATCCGTATTTCTGATTTCTTCAGGGGCCTTGTATTATTTTGTTCCACTCTCACGAATTGGACAATGTTGCATTAACTTTTCTTCCCATCAGTTTTTTCTTCATGACAAAACTGCACGAGCATCTGCAGAGTTTCAGTGTGTTTGGATGCCTGCTCTGGCCTATTTTGACCTGGGTTTTCCACATGAATTATGATCCTGTAGTCATTTGTATTGTTCTGACAGTACAATTCGTTAAAAAAATCCTATTACATTTCAATTCCTGCTGATTGTATTCAATAGTCTTTGGAAGCCTTTTCAATTATTTATAATGAATTTTTTCTCCACTCCTACAGCTGAGTAGAATGTGTATTTTTCCCTGCTCTGTATGGGTTTTCTCCTTGCTTTGACTGCTGTGAGGCTGTTTCCAGCTGGGCTTCCCCTCCCCATTCATGTGTTGATTTGGCAGGAAAATGCCAGTGTGATCAGGCCAGGCGGCTGTGAGGGAACGTGGGACAACACTCCATTTGTCCTGTGCTTTCAGGATTATTTCCTCCAGCCTGGCCCTGCTCAGTGATGCACCTTTCACCACTGCAGGACCACAAGGCAGCAGTTCATGTCCCTGCATCCAGAAGCTGCCCAGTCCCACAGCTGGACTGACATGTGTTCCCCTGCTCCTTCCTCAGTGGGTTACATTCTGTGTGCTGCCTGAAGGGAGTTGGAAGCAGGACTCAAAATAGTTTTGGGTGGTTCCTGGTTGCCAGGTCAGCTCCAGTTTCAATTTTTGGGGGTGAACAGCACAGATAAGTTCATACCCTTCACTGTTCCTGCAGAGATGTGAAGGCACACACACACTCTGCAAGGATGACTTGTATTATTTAATGCCTTCTGCAGTCCCTGCAGCCATGCTGTGCATGCAGGGATCACTGGCCTGGTGTTTGCATGCATTGGTGCTGAATGTAACCCAATATTGAGCTCAGTATCTAACAGACCTTTCCAAAAGGTGTGTTGTCCAAAAGGATGCTGTGTCCCTCTTCTTCAGGTCTTCAGGGGTTTTGCTGAGCTGGGATTCATGGGTGAGGTGTAAATGCTGTCAGGATGGTTCTTAAACCTCTTTATGTACCAAAAATTGCCTTATCATTACTATTCTGCATGGTATTTGGTTTAAATAAATTCAAGTGATATCCAGGAAAAGTTTACACCACGAAACAGAAAGTTGTGCTTTATACACAATTGGTTTTAAATGGTGGCTTTTGAGTTCAAACAGGTGCTTAAACTGTGGCTCAAAGCTGAAGAGCACTATACAGGTGTATGAAATACAGAATAGAACTCAGCTCAAAAAAATTGTCATGGTCGCTTTTGGGAAATGTAACATTAAGTCAAAATACAGAGACAGCTACCAGCTGGAATAAGATGTAGGTAGTTGAAAAAAGATAGGAGCTAGTTTCTGTGTTTAAAATTCTAGTGAGTCTGTTGCTGACTTGGCTGCTCCTTGTCATCAGTGGGAGGAGAGGTCTGCAACCCTCCCTGCTCCTGTTCTGATCCAGAACTGATCCAGTTCTGCCCTAGCTGGTTGTGTGTGAGTTATAACTGTGTCAACATGAACTGAAAATACTGCAATTGGTTTTGGCTAGTCTGCTGCTCATTTATTTGTATCATAGGCTGAAACGTGGTTTAGATGTTACTCTGTGTATATCTAGGTTTGGTTATGGATGCATCCATTCAACATCTCACCATGGAACTGTAACTAATGATGTTCTAAGACTTTATTTTTTAAATAAACAAAGCCCAAAGCTGAGACTGGAGTAAACTCCTAAATCTGTGTTGAAGGAAAGGTTTTTGCTTCCATCAGGGATGTCCAGAAGCTCCCGTGCCTGAGTACTTCATGGGGAGGTGGGGTGAAAGTAGGGAATGGATCACAACAGGTTTTACAGGAGCAGAACCCTGTTCTCTCTCACCTCTGTTTTTCCGGCTCCCTGCTGTGGGCTGGAGGTTTCTGAAGCTGTGCTGCTCAGAGCACAGCCTGCTTTCTCAGCTCCCCTCCCAGCTGGGGATTCTCAGGGATAACCTGTGGGATAGGGTATGAGATCGAATAGCATAGGGCTCTTGGATCAAACCATACCAGCACAAACATTCAGGTGCCGTGGCCTTCAGCACCAAAAATCCTGTGTTCTTCTCCTTGATGCTGAGGAGTTACCCTGCAGAGCAGGAGGGAGCAGTCAGTAGTGTCATTTTGGGAATGCAGGTTGCAATGTACATCCCTTTCATTCCTGCTTGTGCCATTTCCTTGGGACTACGGTTAGGAAACAATAAAAAAGATCCCCAGTAGAAATACTGAACCCTAGGCAGTTGTTCAGAAGAGCTAAGAGTGAAGTGAGCTGCTTTGTTAACTCTTATCCTGAATTTTACTTGCTGATTTTTAGCGAAATTTCAGCTGCTGGTTCAGCCATGGAATGGGTGCCTGTGCTGGGATTGCTCCTCAGCAGCCTGGATGAGTCACCTCCTGTGGTTTTGAGCAGCATCTCTGCACTTATTCTGTCATTTAAGTGTTATCAGGTTAGTGAAGAAAGATTTCTTGTTTCTCCAGCTCATCTGCAAGAAGAGGAGGCCCCTTGAAACTGCTCCATCCCCTAATTGCACAGCAGCAGCAGCAGACGTGCATATGGCAAATGTTTCCTTGCTGACACATTAGCAGCAGGTCCCCAGCATCTCAGCCCCTTGGCTTCTGCATAGCTCAGTTGTTGTGTGTTAAGTTTATCCTCAGTGGCACATAAAGTAGCTCCTGCTGTAGCTCTTAGTGTGAAAAATGCCTTGGAAGTGAGGTGGGAGCAGGCTGTGGGCTCTGTGTGGATGCAGGGACATCCAGCCACCCCTCTCCAGCTTGCAGCTGTGTTCCTCTTCCTCTGTGGGCAGCAGTTTGGCCCAAAAATGCTGTTTGGCCAAGCTTGCCAGGATGCCAGGAAAGGGCTCCAGGTGGAAGCTGGGAGCTCACAGCATAACTGGAGAGTGTATATTCAAAGCAGCTTCCCTAAGTGAGGTGGGATAAATCTGTGCTGGATTTTTGAGCAGAGAGGTGAATTGCTGCTGTGTATGTATTCATCATTCACTGATGGAGCTGGAGATGCCAGGGTCTGTCATCCCATTTGTGGGTATTTTTAAGGATTTTCTAGGGAATACCCAGTCAACTGACGGTGGGGCTTTTTGTTGTAGAGCTGTTACGAAAATCAGTGGGTCTAAAGGGAGGTGAGACCCCTGCAAATGTGCAAATTACAGATAATTGCATTAGGACCCATCTCAGTGTGGTTATTTCTTCCTTCATGGTGGCACTCAGGAAAGGTTAAGAAATAGTTTGGGAAGGAAATCAAAGTGTGAAAAAACAAGAAATGAAGATTAGGCATTCAAGTCTTAAAATTATAGGTCTTCACTACCACACTAGTGGGTGGTATTAGATCCTTGATGCTTTTCCTGTTGAAATAAAGAAGTATGTGCTTCACATTTTTAGGAGAGACTTGTTAAACCACTGCTTTTTCTAGGAGAGGGGCAGTCCTTAAAAGAGCTCAGCTCCAGGCCAGAGTCAGTGTTGACATTTGGAGATGCATCCCCCAGCCCTGGTGGGAAAAGGAGAGGAATTCAGGGGAACAAGACTGTTTTTTCACTGTGGTAATTAGCACTCAAGGTTTTCCTCCAAAGCAGTGGGTCTTGTTGATGAAGTTGCTTCAGCTTCTACATCAATTATTTTAGTCTGATTTGACATGATGGTGGTGACTGCCTAGGTGTAATGGTTGCATCTTTGAGTTATTTTATTAAGGCAAAGCAAGGGGAGTGGGTCTTCAGAAGGGAGATGATGCTCAGACCTGAGCTTAGAGCCTACTAAATATTGTATAAATCTCTGTTCCTGTACCTCAGGGCCTTTTACTGTGTCCTGCTCAGTAAAGCACATCTTACCCTTAAACCATGAAGACAGAAATAAAATTAAATAGGAAAGCTTATTGCTTGCTCTTTTTTTCTACTTTAGAGGTGCTTAAGCTACCTTCCCATTACGGTAAGTGCTGGAGATTATTCTTAGATATGCAGGAAAGGCATGCACTGAAAATTGAACCTGGCTTTTCTGTCTAGTGTCTCACATCACATCAGCCTGAGGTACCACCACCAGCACTGCATTTTCAAAATCTCTTCGGAAATAAATCACAAAACAATCTTTGTTTCATGAAACTGGAGGTTCAGGAAGTGACCTCAAGCCACCAAAAGTCAGTGGAAAGCTCTTGTTGCCTTTAATCATATCCCTCATGGTGGTTGCTGGTGGGTTTTTAGATAAATGGTGTTGACTGTGATCTTTTTTAGTGGGGGGCAAGGTAATGACTTCAAACTGCCAGAGGGCAGGGTTGGGTGGGATACTGGGAAGGAATTGTTCCCTGAGAGGGTGGGGATGCCCTGGCACAGGGTGCCCAGAGAAGCTGTGGCTGCCCCTGGATCCCTGGCAGTGTCCAAGGCCAGGCTGGATGGGGCTTGGGGCAGCCTGGGACATCTGTCATGGCAGGAATAGGACGGTGTGGGCTTTAAGGTCCCTTCCAGCCCAAACCATTCCATGGCTCTGTGAACATCTGTCATGTCCTTCTGGCAACCACAGCAATCTCTGCTGTAGAAGCAGGGAATACTTAGGTGTTCTCTGCATATTGTTGTATAATCTTACTTTTTATGGAAAGTTCTTTTTTTTTTTTCTTTTCCTCTGCAAAGTATTGAGGATAATCTTTGGAAGTCTGGACAAGCTCTGGTACCATTGCTGGTTTGGAAGAGGTTGTGCAGATGAAATATGTTTGAAAAGTTTGAGTTCTCACCTGAAACAGGCCATCTCTGTGTGCAAGCTAAAACAAATATTCTACAGTGTTGCCAGCCAGTTAAATCTCATCTATCTTCAAAATTTTATCTATTAATTCTTGTAGAAAGAGGGAGGAAAGAAATTAAATATTAGAACTGCATTCTGTAATGGTGGTGGTGATCTTTGTATCTCTACTCCTAAAGTATTTGAGGGTAAGAGAAATTCAGAATGAAATGTAATTAATTTTCTTTGGAAACAGCGAAAAGGGTAAGTTGTATGACTGACATCTCATGTGCTGCTGGGCTTTTCACACTGATTTCACTTTAACTCCACCCCGTGTGAGTGAAGAGGATGATTTCAATGCATTTCCCTTTCCCTTCCATATTTGTATTTTACTCTGTGATGTTTGAAATCTTTTTCCATGGATTTACTGGTGGTATGTCTCCTTAAGAGCCTGAGGAAGGAGGAGATGCTCCTGAGAAGTATCATGTTGCTGTTGAGAGCTTTTCTGTTTGGAAGTCACTTGTTGCTTTAATATATCAAAACCCTGTGTATTGGATCAGCAGAAATGCTGATTGCAAGCAAAAGAAAAGAAAATCAGCTAATTTTGCTGATGAAAAAGGTGATCTAAGCCTCAGCACAGCAAAGGCTGTCCTGTGTTAAGCTGATAATAGGAATTTGTGGAATTAATTCAAACCAGGCTCTCCCTGCTGAGAAAAACCAGGTAGATGATCTTCTCTGTAAGGCTGGGTATTTTTAGCTGTCAAGTTGCAGTATCCCAGTGTCCTTTTGGGAAAGGGATTTGTGCTGAGTGCAGCTTCCCAGGAGAGAGCACAGGTGAGGCTGTGGGGCTGGTTTCACGTGTCAGTGCTGATTTAGTGTCAAGCCATGGTGTCCTTCCCTGGTTTTCCAGCATGGAGCTGATTCCCTCCCCTCCCAGGCAGTCACTGCTGTGCTCCCCTGGCTCTCTGGGACAGCCTGTGTCCAGGAGGAGGCTGGAATGTGTAATAAACACGGGACTTGTGCATCACAGGGGCAAACAATTCACAGCAGGGCAGAAAATGTTTCATTTCCTGGCTGTTTGTACCAGTGATGAGGGAAGCATGTTCTGTCCATGGCTCCCAAGGAACAGAAGATGTTGCCACTGGAAGATGTTGCTCCAGATGTTTGCACCTCTCATTCTGCTGTTCATTTAGCCCTGTTCATTTAGCAAGTCAGTGGGTTAATTTTCAATTTAACTGCGCTGTTCATGCCAATTTGAATAATTTGAAGAAGGAGAAAAAGACCTTACCTGAACTTTTTTTTTTAGTATTTTTTTCCTTTCCTCCTTAGGCCATTGGTGCACTTCAAAGGCAAAAATGATACCTCTTTGGCTCCAGAATTGCCTTTTGGCTGTTGAATAAAACCCAAAAAGCAGTTATTTTGGTGGAGGGTAGCTGGGAAAAAGAGGTGTCACAGTGGAGAAGTCCCAGGTGCTAACTATCAGCAGCCTGTGTGCAGGACAAATTTGGAATTAATTTCTGCTTTCTTCTTTTTGGAAAAAGAAAAATTAATTGGGAATCAAGCAGGCCTATTTCTTACAGGAAAGAAATGTAATTAATAGCAATAAGTTAAATCCTCAAGTTCTGCCTGGAACAGGTTGTTTCATAGGAAAAGCTAGCGTGGTTTTTCTTTGTAGCTTAAGGGTTTTTCATGAAACTCGTTGCTTTGATCTCTTGAGCATTGCGAAATTTTAACCTGATTTCCTGTGTGGTCAACACAGAAAGAAACTTGCAGATGTATCTGCAACCTGAAGATGATGAAAGATCAGTTATCTCAATGCAATAAAGATGAAAACAAATACACCTGTTGTAATAGAAGAATTAGCATGCATTTGTTGTAAAACATTGCAAGTCCTCCATTTGTATGAAGTGTTTGTGGAAGCAAAATGTGTTTTGTCAAGGATGCAGCCTTTGACCATCAGAAATAAGAGGTGAGGGCGTAATGAGTGGATTAACAGAGTGTTGAAAGAGTTGGTAAAAGAAAAAACACATCCTAAACATTGCTGAGAATAAAGAAGAAAGGAGTTGCTTCAAGTTTCCGAAGGTATTTTTTATTCTAAGAGTTGAGCTCCCCCATTTTTAGCTCAGAAGAAACCTGGGGTACAAAGAACAGCATCTGAGAGTGTCTCTAGTGTTCTTCTGACCCTCGTGCAAGATGTTAATCCTCAACCTGCTGCATTTCACTTGGGGGTGGTGTAGACACTTTTGATCTGCCTGAGAGATTTTTCTCACTAGTGTTTTGCAGTTTGGAGCCTGCAAATTGCCTCTCAAATCTTGATAATTAGTGATGGTGGGTGGTGAACATGAACTGCAAATGGTTTGAGGTTTTCTGCTTTTTATTTTTGGCTTCTGAAAATCTGTGTGCCCCCAAAATGCTGTGGAAGACAAAAGGGAAAATTACATTTGTGCAGAAGTGGGGGAGGAGGAGGAGGAACGGATGTGTTGTTCTGCTGCCATGTGAAGTGCTGTGCTTCACATCCCCAAAGCTTTGCCAGGCATCCCACTGAGTGAGGACCAGCACCTCTCTTCTGAGTGATTTCCAAACCTCATCTCTGTGGGCTCTGGTCCTCAGGCAGGGGAGGTTTCCCAGGCTGGAGAGCATCATGCTGCCCTGTACCTCAGATTTCATCCCCTGTGAAATTAATGCTGCTTTACCCTGTGCTATCCCTGGGCTGTGTTTAGTTATCTGTGGCTCACAGCACTGTGTTAACAGCAGTCCAAGGAACATGCCTGAAGTGTGTCACACTCACCTTGGAGGTCATTTTTCAGTGGCTTTCTCAGCCCAGTTTATGGGCACCAGGAGAAGTTTGCCTCCATAACCCAGCTATTAATTGTATGGCTTTTTCAGGTGCTGCTGTGATTGTGGTTCTTTAATGTAAAAGGTGAAATTTCCAGTTCTTGTATCCCCATCTGTTTCCTTTAATCACAGCATGCCTTCAAACGTGACCATATTTTTAGAGGTTGATGTGTGCTCTCAAAATGCTGCAGGAGAGATTTGACTGTGGATCTTTTTTTCCTTTTCTCCCCCAAAGAGCTTTATCTTTCTGCATTGCTGTTCTGTATCTCCTTGCTCCTGAATGTTCCTGCAGCTCAGTGGTCCTGGGACTATCACCATCCTGGGCACTAATCAATAATTGAGTATTTTGCAATTTGTTATGCTGCATGTTGGCTGTATAACGCTTCACAAAAAAATCTCCTTCATAAACCCAACCCATTGCTCCTTTGTGAAATACATTTGGTTTTTATTACTAAGCAGCTGTTTTCCCTTTTGTAAATGGTCCCTGCTGAGAGATGGAAAAAGAAACAGGAAAAATAATTGAAGATGGCAGGAGCATAATTCATTCAACAGGTACTTCTGTGCCTGCAGTTCTGTTGCTCAGAGGTGCTGAGCTGTGGTAGGCAGTAATTCCCCCACAGCAGCCTCCTACCCAGGTCTCACCCAAACACCTCCACATCCTTTCCAGGGTTACATCAAGCTCCTTTTCCATAGCTGGCCACACCCTTTTCCCAGGAATAATACTACTGGTTATATTTTAAATCAGAAGTCAATGTTTTCAGGCTCTGTCTACCTGGAGGCTCCAGCTTTTTCCGAAATCTGAAGGACTCTGTTGGTTGTATTTACCCCCTCATTTGTTTCAGCTGGTTCATTAAAAGCTCTTGTCTTTAACTAAATTTATGTCCTCTGGGAAAATAAATCCCCATTTCAGTTCCAGTCCAGGTAGCAGTTCCCTCTTCCAGTCTGTGTTTCTCCTCCATCTCCCACACCTCTGTGTGTCTTTAGCTCTCTCCAGGCACAGCATGGCTGATGCTTTAAATCCCTTTGGATCCTTGTTTCCCCCCCAACAGTGAGATGAAGATCTTAGTGCAGGCTGCCACTTGGACACATGAGAGGATGAGCTGTCAGCTGTGACCCTCCCTGAACTGCAAAAACTGAGGAACATCCTTGGCTTTATACTGACTTTTCCTGTAAAATCTAGGTTTTCTTGAGTTGGGGATGGAGGAGGGGTGGGAAGTTGTGTAACCCTATCGGGTTAAAAAAATAGCTCCAGACAGGTGTGCTCACTCCCTTCTACTGACAGCATCAATGCCTGGTGTAAGTTGCCCAAAACAGTGGCTGCCCCACCCCTGAGAGTGTCCAAGGCCAGGTTGGATGGGGCTTGGAGCAGCCTGGGTTAGTGGATGGTGTCCCTGCCCATGGTAGAGGTTGCAACAAGATGAGCTTAAAGTCCCTCCCAACCCAAGCTTTTCTATGATCCTATAAAATCCTGTGTTTTGGGGTGAGTAATTAGCTTTGTCTAAGGGGAAGGAGGAGGATGGGACAATGAGAAATTCAGGCTCAGGTGTGCATATACAGGAGAAGGAAAAAAGGAGTAGAGCATGTTGGGGGATGTACTGAACATAAAACTCTGCAGGGGTGACAGGGAGCTGCTGGGAACAGGGATTATTAACAGATGCACATTGCATGTTGTGGAAAGCCCTCACCAAGTGGAGAGGAGCACTGCTCTGTGCAGAGAAGGGGGAGGCTGGCTGAGAGTAGGAGTCAGAGGTGGTCCTGCATGCAGGGTCCTTCCCCTTGCTTGGTGAAAGCCCTGGTCTGCCACAGCAGGGATGGAATCACCCTGAGCCCAGCTGCCACATCCTCGTGTCTGTGGCTTTGGGGATGGGCAGGAAAATCCCTGTGGAGGCAGGAGCAGAGCCCTCCTAGGCCATGTGCTGGTGTGTCACTGAGCTGCCCTGGCATGCAGCTGGTGTGCTGCCAGTGCTGAGTGCTCAGGGAAAGGAAACTCAGGATTTCCCTTGGGATTACACATTTCTGCTGGAATGGATACTGCTGTGTCATAGAATGCTTTGGGTTGGAAGGGACCTTGAAGATCATCTTGCTCCAGCTCTCCCTGTCCTAGGTAAGAGTGCTTGTCTGATGTTACACATAAACTCGTGCTCAGCGTGGAGCAAAATAAGCCACAGCCTTGTAAAGCACATGCTCAGAAGTAATGAATTAAGAAATTGTGTGTATGATCTTAGGCTATAGCTGAACTAAAAAACTTGGCAAAAGGGGGAATTTCTCACTTTCCTTTAGCTGGTGGAAAGGCAAACCAGGTCATTTCACCAAACTTTGAGGTAGCTTTTGTTCCAGTGCAGAACCATTTAGCAATAAACAGTTCATGAATTTGAATTTCTTTTAAACCTAAAATATTACAGTTCTTGATTCGATTTTTCATTCACCTTTTGTTTTATGTGACATCTGGGATGTTCAGGGAGTGTTATTCCATCTTAAAATGGGAATAGTTGTCTTTTTGAGTGGTGGAGGTTTTATGGATTGAGTAGAATAATGAACACGTAGAGAAAAGATAATACAGCTGACTATCGCCTTTCACATCTGGGAACATAAGATATTTAATTGATTTAGAGGGGTTATTTAGTCCGGGCATTTGCAATTAGCAGCTCTTAATCAGTAAAACGCTTTGTAAGAAATCTGGCTTGATGGGTAGATTGGTAAAAGGAGCAGGAGGAGCAGATATTGACGGTTTCTTATCTCCTCTCCCCAAACCCTCTGTGTTCTGTGAGAATAGCTGGCTGGGTGGGAAACAGATCTGCAGGTTGCTTTCTTCAAGCCATGGATTAAAGAATCAGGCTGGGAGAGGCTTTGAGCTCTACTGCTGTGCTCTGTCCCAGGGCAGGGTGCAGGTACCTTTACCATGCCCTGCCTGTCCCACGTGTTATGGAATATGGTTTTAGCAGCCTCAGGCCATGGAGCTGTGCCCTTGTGCTCCTCCTGACAAACTCATTTTTTTATCTCCTCGAATCTCCCCCATGTAGAGGGTACTTTGTGTGAATGTTTTCCTCTCTTTGGCTGTGTTTAGGTGAAAGGGACGTGAGATCCCAGCAGGAAGGTGGATTATTTCTGCCAGGATGAGCGAGCGTTGCTAGAGATGATCTGCGGTGCAGCTGGAGCTGTCTGAATGAAGCGATGGGCTGTGCCTCCGCCAAGCATGTGTCTACTGTTCAAAACGAAGAGGAAACTCAGAAGGGCAAGAACTACCAGAACGGAGATGTGTTTGGGGGTGAGTGTTGCAGGATTGTCTTTCTCCCGGCGCCAGGAATGTTCTGGAAGGTGCACGAGGAAGTCTTAACCTTTCACGAAATGTAAAGCAAAATGTGTGTTAAAATACATCACAATGACAGAGCAGTTGGCCCATCCAGGGGAGGGTACTGTGACACTTGAAACACGTGAAATCCTTAGTGAAAAAGTAAAATTTTAAGTGATGTACAGTAATACACTGTCTTTACCTCCACAAATCCTGGAATAGTTCAAAGACAAAGAGTTGCATGACCCCCCTCATGTATTCATATGTGTGTCTCTCTTTTATATTTGTCATTGGGTACCAACATAGTTGATTCATTTCCTAAAAATAAAAATCGATTCTGTTAGAAAAGTAAATCTTCCCTTCTGTTGTCAATAAAACATTAGTTCTGAAGTCCTGTAGCAAACAGGTACAAAGAAACCGTGGTGCTGGGAATGTGGGATGAAAACATCTGTTGCTCTGTGAAGACTGCTCTGTCATCCAGGTCTTGTGCATCAGGAGAGGTAAAGTGATAGGAGATAAAATCACAGTCAGCTTCATGGGATTTTTTCCCCCCCAGATTCTGTTAGTATACACAAAGTGTTTTTTAGATAAAAGATGTAGATCTTTAAATACAGATTTTAACATTTCAGGAATTATCTGAAAGACTGTTTAGAAATGAATTTTCTAGATCTGTCCAGATACCTGTCTGAACGTTAAGTTAGCTGTGAATAAGCTGCCTTGGCACTGTTATTCTTAAAGCAGGTGCCTTGGTACTGAGTGCACCAAACCACCCTGGTGTTTCTTCCAGCTTTTCTGAGGGCTAGCTTGCTCTCCCAGTGGATCCCAGAGTAAGAATTCCCAGAGCTGTTACCTGAAGAGAAAGTAGTTGTTGAAAAAACTTCAGGACTGTTCAGTGCTCCTTCTCATCCCTGGGAGATGCTGGGTTTGGAATTGTGAGCTCAGTACATTGCTTTTGTTTAAAATAGGCTTCAAGTGCTGTCATAAACAGAAAATTCTATCAGTTGCTCAAAGCAATTTGAGTTTAAATTTTAGCTAATACGTAGTGAGGGGGCAATTTTTGGCAAAATACGAGTCTCAGTCTTTTTTTTTTTTTTTTTTTTTGGTGGTGGCTTAACCACATACTGTGGGTCAAAGACCATAACGTTAACACAGGAAGCTTAAAGTAGCTTCTGGAGTCAGAGGATCAAGAAGATTGAAGGGATTTTGAAAGGCTCCCATTTATAGAGCTGGACTGGTGTCAGGAGTATCATTTAGTTATTCTGGGATCCATTTGAGGGCTGCTAATCGTTCCATATTTTGCTGTTGGGAGTACTACCTGCTGTTAACCATTTTCTGGCCCATGCTTCAGTTTAGGTGCAGGATTTGTCATTCCTAAAGATCTGAGTCCATGACTGATTCTTTCTTAGCAGAATTGGAGTCTGACTTAACTCATTGAATGGTAACCACAGAAGTCACACTTTTCCCTTGCTGGCAAAAGACAGCTTCTAGGTCAGGAAGTGGGTGCATGAGGAGGTTGAGCTGGAGTTTTACAGATCATCCAGTGCCCCTCCCTACCCTGGGCAGGGACACCTTCCACTGTCCCAGGGTGCTCTAAACCCCATCCAGCCTGGGTTGGACACTTCCAGGGATCCAGGGGCAGCCACAGCTTCTCTGGGCACCCTGTGCCAGGGCCTTCCCACCCTGATGTTTCCTTTCTTATTTCTGGGCAGGGACAGAAGCGTCTCACACAGCCAGGGCCATGAGCAGTGTATCTGTGCTGCCTGGAGGGATTAAAATTCCCTGCATTATGATTAGGCAGAGCTAAAACAAGGTGGGTGGTAGGGAAATTAGGAGCCAGGAGGTGATGGAAAGGAAATTAGAGGTTAGTTTTTTGGGGAGGAGGCAGCAAAATAAAGGAAACAGAAGTCAGTTGTGGTTGGAAGGTGGCTGATGTGTCAATAACACCCTGAGAATATCAGTGAGCAGAAACCAGGGTGTGCATGGACAGTGAGCACTGGCAGTGTTGGCAGCTGGGCACTAATGAGACATCAAGTGCCTGTGCAGAACTAGCAGGGATGAGCCCCATGGCCACATTGCCTCACGTGTTTCACAAGGGGAGGAAATCCTGAGGGAATTGGTACAGCAGTGAGAGGATGAAAGGAAAAGAGCAGAGTGCTGCCTTCCCTGGGCAGGCAGTGGGCTCTGAAGGATGTGGCTGACAGGAAATTGCCCCTCTCTGTGTGACTGCACCCGGCTGGAAAGAGTTCACCTTCCTTCCTCCAGCACCTTCCCTGCACAAGCTGCAGGCAGAAAGAGTCAACAGCAAGGATAGTTCTTTCCAGGGAAGCAGTGCTTGGATTTTTTCCCCCCCATGAGTAGTTTTTGCTTGACTCACAGTGAATCCAGAGAGAATTTTCTGACCTGCCCGGAGTGGTGTGGTTCTGCTTTGGCTCATCCTCAGAACCTCTGGATCTTTTTTTCTTCTTTCATGGTGGGATTGGTTGCAGCCAAGTCAATTGATTATTGGGAGATCATGGTTTCTGAGAGATTCTTTTTTTTTTAAATTTTAAGAGTCACTGCAGGTTAAGATTGGTCTCCAGTAACTTATTTCTTCCCCAGCTTTTAACCTTTTCTTTTAGCTGAGCAGACACATTGAGCCAGGTCCTTGCTGTGAATTTGAAATCCTGGTGTTTAAAACTGGGAAACCCGTCATGAAACCTATGAATTCTGTAAGGACAAATCCTGGTAAATGAAACCAAAACATAAAAATTTCCACCCTATCCCAAACTGTAGAAGTCATGCTGCATTTTGCTATAATATATATTTAGATAATTGAGTTAGCAGGCCTATCAAAGGAGATGTTCTAGAGAAGATTGAATATAATGTGATTATTATGTCTGTTGGTCTCTAATGACTTTAAAATCCCTCTAATAAGGATAGTAATAATAATTCTTCATTTATTCATCATTCCACTTCAAAGCTGATTTCCAGGGCAATACATAAGAACTGTAATATGTAAATACCAATGAAGAACAAAATGCCATGATAGAGCCTTGAGCATTGTTGATTTCAGCATATGTTTTAATAATATAACATCTCTTGTAGATTAATTCTATTTGTGCCTGTATAAAAAATTATGGGACGTTCATTTGGGGAGGAGGTTATTGAAGTAATTCTCTAAGAAAATGAATGGTAATGTGATTTGGGAAAAAATATTCTATAATCTGTTTATTAATCTGAGAAGCATAATCCATACGTTTCCATGGAGCTCCTGGGTGCTTTGCAAAAGGGGGAGCGAGCATGTCAGGTGGGAATTTTCTGACAAAATGGGAATATCGTGGTGGGATTTCTGTTATTAAGAGCAGCTCCAATTGCTAAACCTGTCTAAATAAAACTGAATGCAAAGCACAGTAGTTTATAAACCAGTTTGTCTCAGAGCAGCTGGGAGAAGGCTAGGAAAGGAAATCTTCAGCAGTATTGTAGTGAGGTTGGAAAACTGATTAGTGCACAAGGGCAGGCTGAGCTGGGCTTGGAGCAGCCTGGGCTAGTGGAAGGTGTCCCTGCCCATGGCAGGGGGTGGCACTGGCTGGGCTTTAAGGTCCCTCCCAACCCAAACCACTCTGGGATTCTGTGATAGTATCTGATTGCTTCACAAACTCTAGGGCAGTTTTCTTTCTCACACTGATGTTTTCTTTCTTCCTGTGTGCCTTATGGGATTGTCTCCCTTCTGTTCTTCCCTGTTTTGTGACAGATATTTCCTTCCTTGTCTCTGTCAAAGACAGCAGAGCCCTGACACACTTTGAAGTAAATGCCAAATTGCTAAAATAATTGAAACCTTTAGAATGTGTCCCCTCTATGCAGAAGGAGAGTAACAAGGAGGAATTTGAACTATGATTTACCATTCCTAAATATGCATTGTCATCTCCAAAAACAGTGTGTCCAAACCTTTGTAGAGATTAGTTTGCTTTGAAGGCTCTTTCCTTCAAAGAAAGTAAGAAATATCATCTTACTGAAAACTTCAGTCTTGGGATGTTGCTCACAAAATATCCCTAGGCCTGGCACGACTGTTCAGATGAGGTAACTTCTAAACCCTTCTTGTTCTGGTATACAAAATTCTGGAGGTCATTTGGCCATTTCAAGTGGGGAAGTTTTCAGTTAATATTTTCAGGCAGAAGAATATCTGAGAAGTGTTTCCAGTGAATAACACCTTCCTGTTGTTATACCATTATAACCCTTCTCCCTTCCCCTCAATTTTCAATGGGAAAAAAAAGCTAAAATTGGAAAAGAGAATTTTTTTATTCTAGAAGACAGCGTGGCTATCCTCAGTGAACTGAAGCTGTCTGGAATGCTGCAGCTGAAGCAGTGGAACCTGTATCCTGTCAGGTGTGGATGTGTGCTGGGATCAGGAGGTCTCACTGCACACAGACACACAGTTCCCTTTGCCTGGCAGCCTTTATTTGATGGGCTGGGGTGGTTGGCTGAAGGACTGCTCCAGCTCATGTGGCTGTCCTCCTAGTTCTGCAGTGTCAGCTCTTACTCATTCTGGGGACAGATGCATAAGGGGACCAGCCCCATGCTGTGTCCTAATCCCATACTTTGAGACTATAACTTTTTCAAAAGACATTTTCAAACATGAAAAATATTTCTGGTACAATCACAGTTATTTGTTCTCAATCCAAGCTCCATGGAAGTGAGCGGCCTGTAGGCACCCACTCTCTGAAAACTCAGTCTCAGTGGTCTAAAACCAAATACCACAGTGAGTTTCAAAGCAGGGGATTTTCATTGCTTAAATTCAGACTCTGGCTGAGCTCCTGAAAGGGAAAGTTTCGTGTTGTTCATGGTTTCAGCAGCTCATATGGTAAAGTAGGTCTTGTTCCAGTGCTAGAAAGCTTAAGAAAAGCAGGTGAGTGAGTGAGTGCATTGCAGCAGAGGGTTGAAGTGCACGAGCATCTTCCAGAATTGTACTGGACTCTGTGTTTTTTAACTGTGAGAGGGCAGGTTTAGATTAGGGATTGTGAAGAAATTGTTCCCTGTGAGGGTGGGGAGGCCCTGGCACACGGTGCCCAGAGAAGCTGTGGCTGCCCCTGGATCCCTGGAAGTGTCCAAGGCCAGGCTGGGTGGGGTTTAGAGCAACCTGGGCTAGTGGAAATTGTCCCTGCCCAGGGCAGGGGGTTGGATGGGATAATCATTAAGGTCCTTTCCATCCAAATTCTGTGATTCTCTTTCCTTGCCTTATTTAGCAATTTGTTGATAGCCTGCTTCTTATCTAAATAAACAGGGGGCAGTCCTAAACAAGTGTTTCAGGAAGTGAGAGAAACCTACCCTGATTATATTCATGTGGGAAATGTAATAAAATTGCATGTGTTACCTAGGTTTATGATGTATTTGTGTAACTCTGAGAACACCCTTGGTAAGTCAATAATTTACTGTTTTTATTACCATAAGGAAGCAACAGAGTTTAAAAAAAATTGAAACAAAACCAAACCATGCCCTCAGGTTTTGCCTAGTTATGTATTCATGATCAATATGTGCAAAGAAAGTGTTTTCCACATGAATTAAAACTGTATTTTCACCTTTTATATATAGAAGTGGCTCATCTTTATAGCTCTTGGAAAAGGTGCAGCTTTTGCAGAAGAGGGAAGAGGCTGCTCTGCACTATGGCTTGGCTCTGAGTAGTAACAAAACAAACTCTTTCTCCCTCTCCAGCAAGGAAATGTAGATAGATAGATATGTAAGGAATACAAAAAGAGCAGTCCCAGGCATGGCACTGAACCAGATCCAGGAAATGCAGTGAGGAGCACCAGGAGACAGGGAGAAGAGAGCAATGGGTGGGGGGATACCTACAACGTGAGGCTGAGGTCCCTCCAGGAGATGGGACCAGAGGCAGGGCTAGGGACAGGCAGGTGTGCTCTGCCAGGGACTGGAGGCCCAGGTCTCAGCAGAAACAGCTCCTGGATCCATGGGCAGGAGGTGCAGGTGGGGTCTCAAGGGGGTGGTTGTGGCCTCTTAGTGCATTCTGGACTGTGACAGCAGCTGTCCATTAATGGTGGTCTGTATGGAAAGATGGTGATTGAAATAGTTCTCCCTTCTCCTACTCTTTTCCCCATTTTTTTCCCACTTGAAAGTGCAGAAACACTGATCTGATGCTCCTTTGGGGTGACATCCAGGTCTGTGGAAAGGTTCCTACAGGCTTCAAGAAGGTATCCTGCTTCTTTTAGCAAGATGGGTTTTCAGTGTCTATTTTCACTGATCCAGCAGAGAAGAAAGCCAGTTCAGAAGTGATGGGAGAGTAGCTTTTTAGATACCTGAGTGCTGGAAAATTGAGTTGTAAATGGTCTAGGCAGTAGAGCAAGTGTTTGAAGGTATTTTTAGTGCCTATTTGAAAAAAATAATCAGAAAGACCCAAAAAGAGATGTCTTTCCTGAATGGATAGAAGATCTTTGCCATGGAAAGGTTGCTGAGGTTTTCCTACCTGAAGGAGAGTTGGACTTAGGACAGGTGTTGATAAATTAATTAAACAGCCCTTACACTTTATAGTGGTTAATCTTCTTGGACTGTTTTTACAACCCCTTGTCATGGTATTAGATGAGGGAATTATTCTGCAAAGTCATTTTCCTTATTGGAAGGGAGCAGTTTTTATCCAGATCTTTGCAGTGCTGGGTTTGGAATGATACACACACGGTTGGACTTGGCACTTTGAGTGGGGATTTACAGTGCAGAGACAGAAGGTGAGCCAAGGTGGAGACACAGTTGATATCCCTGGTTTAGGAGCAGAAATGAATCACAGGCAGGTCATCACTTCCTTGCTTATTTTCATGTGAGCTTTCCCCTTTTGTAAGCTCTGTGTCAGCATCAGAGCACCCAGAGAGCGACCAGAGGGGCTCCAGGGGACCCCGAGGCTCTGCAGCCTCTGGAATGTGCCCGGAGAGAACAAGCTGTTATTCCAGGGAGTGACCTTTCCTCCAAGCTGCTTAACTCCACGGAGAGTCCAGCCCCAGCCCATAGAAATGAAGTGCAAGGGGTTTGCATTTCACAATTGCATTAGTGGGCTATAAATAGGGCCATACATCCGCCTTTGGCGCTGGCTAGAAAGGAGCCAGGATGTGTTTTCTGGCAGCCTTGGTGCTAAAGGAAATCCGTTTATTTCATGGTACAGACACACTTAGTTTTTCACTTAATCTTTTAAAGATGATCTCTGGCATTGATTGCCTAACTGTAGGTGCAAATGATGAAAACTCATGGTAAAAATGCCACATACTTTCAATTACTGCAGTGTTCTTTTAGCCATTTTTCAAGTGTTTTATTACTGGGCCACAAATTTGGAGAAATAAGAAACCAAGGCCTGAAATTTGGCCGGAAAAGACTCAGTCTGGGGAATAATTCCCAATTCCCTAGGTAAGCCTTGTGTAGCTGCATGGGTGTGTATTCATTTCAGCAACACAAGGCTGAAATTTTTAAGGCTGTAATTTTGTAATAGGAAATATCTACTGGTAGAAATAGCTGTTAAATACAAAGAAAAGGTACCTGACCAATAAGTATTTGTGTATCTTTGGCATACACAGCCAAAGGTGCCTTTATAGGCTACGGGAAGTGAACATAGAAGGCGTTTTTCCAATAGGTAATTCTCCAAAACACTCTGCCATAGTGGGTATTTTAAATTATTACAACCAAGTGGTCTCATGTTCTCCTTGGTCAGGGGCTCGAGACTGACAGTGCTCTGTCTGGAGCTAGCACCAGAAAAAAAAAAAAGGGAAAATATAGAAAATATTAAGACTTCTGCCTCACGTGCTTGTGAAGAACAAAGCCTGGCTTCTGCTGAGTGGGTGCCATGATGCCTGCCTTGCACTTTTCTCCTAACCTGTATGAGCAGGGGCTCTTGCAGAAAGGATCAGGTTTAGGGTGCTTTTAAATTCTGCCTTTCCTTTCTGCTCTTGTCTCGGGAGCACTGCAGGGGCTGTCCAGGCAGCTCAGTGCAGGGTACTTCATGTCCTGTGGCACTGGCAAGGAGTGTGCAGGCACCCTTGTTCCAGGAGTTATGGCTCCAGGAATGATCTGGAGCTATTCAGGGGGAAAAAAAGGGATGTGGTGGTTTGGGTTTTTCCACTGAAGTCTCCTGAATCGTGTAAGGGTTGTATTTGCTACAATTACATGCATGTTATCCCCTGTGTTTTGTTGTCATGTGGTCGCAGCCCCAAGGCTGCCAGAGCTCCAGGAGCCTTTGGACAATGGGATTGTTGGGGTGTCTGGGCAGGGACAGGGCTGGACTGGATGATCCTGCTGGATCCTTTCCATCTCAGCAGATTCTGTGCTCCTCTGATTCCATGGTATACTGCATTTCTAACTGGAGGAGCTGGGTGCATCTTGAGATCTTCTTAGGGTAAAAGTACCCATCTAATATAAGTGCTCTAAACACTTTTTTTTTTTAGCTATCACTAGACTCCCTTTTTTCAGGTATCAGTATTTTGCTTTCTTTTAAAAAGTGTTGCCCAAAATGCAGGGAAGAATGGAAAATCTGTAACCAGAACAAAATGATAGTCTTTCTAATAGGTTACTTTTAGAGCTGCTAGATGGTCTCTAAGTAAAATAATGTAATTAACTTCTGTATCTTTTGCATCTGGAAATGTCTGCTGTATTTTATAAATCAAATTTTTGTTAGATCTCCCCTCTTGGTTTAAAGAAATACTGCCAGTGAGGAAATGTTACTGGTTCTAGATATTTATTCAGTCCCTTCCATACTGGATTTATTAAAAATGAAATAACTGCTGATTTGCAAACACTCTTTGAGGTCCACGAGCAGGGAAAATTTGATAGCATAATATTAATAGAAGAAAGCTACTATGCCAAAAAGGGTATGAAAATCCATTTCAAGTCTTATGTTGCGGGGCAACAATCTCATTTAATAGTTGACTGATTGAGAATGGCATTTCTTGTTAAGGAAAGAGGAATTGGCTTTTTTATTGACGAGGAAACTGAAGGCACCTCATCCTGTGTTTGCAATAATAGGATATGTGTAATTTCGAGGGTGTGGGGTGGTAATGACTTCTTTTCCAGGGAGCACTTGGGGTGGTTCTGTTCAGGAGTGGTTTTGGGGGGATGGATACCTTAGAGAGGCTGTAAGAGGCAGCACCTCCAGTGCTGCAGGAGGGATACTCACAGAAATGGTCAGTTAGGTATTTTTCCTGGAACTGAATAGTCCCTGGCAGGTTCTGTGCCAAAGTGAGGAATGTTCAATGGAGTACATAGATGGGGCAGGGGGAGGGTCAGCAGAGACTGGGAGTTTCATTAAAGACATTGAAAAACCTGAAAAGAATTAAATATGTTGTGCTTGGTGGGTTTTTTTTACTTTCTGAGGGAGAATTTCAAACCAGAGCAGTGAAATGGAGTTGAAGGAGCCTTTCCAAGCTGGCTGTGCTGTGTTCAAGACAGCCTGGATCCAGACACCCACCTGGGGGCTTTGTATGAACAGGCACATTTTCAAGGCACAGACTCTTTGTTTTCCTCCTGCCCATTCCTTTAATTAATCTCTCTGCTGCTTGTTTCCTCTCCTGCTTTCATTTCTCAATTTCATCATTTTAGTGGGCTAGATAATTGCATTTACTGGGTATCCTTCCTGCCAAGCACTGTGGCTGTAATCTTCCCCACCTGAGAAATGGTTTCCTTTGAACAACCTGGTGTCTGCCTCAAAGTTGTGTTAATTAAATGAAAACAAAAAGGTAAAAAAATGTGTCTGTGTATATATATATATTTATATATGTATGTATGAATTATATAGTTTCAGCAAGCAGAAATTTGGGTAGCTGAAAGATAGTTATGAGTGCACACCACCAGCACTGTTCTTTGGCTTTGTAATTACAGAGGAATGCCCAAAAGTCTTTAATTATATGATCACATGGCAGGTTTTTTCAATAGCATCTCACATAGGGTGTTTCCTCAGATCTTGAACACAAAGACAGTAAGAGCAAGGCAGAAATAGTGTGTTTAGCATTAACTGGATTTGGGGATGTTGAGGTTGTATTTTAAAATATTTCCTGAGATAATGAAATGGTCTCTGAGGCTGTGGTTCCTCTGACCTACCAACAACTAAGGTAGACCTGGCAGATACAGAGCAGTGGTGCCCCTGGTGTAAGTTTAGTTAAAACAATCTTTAATTTATAATGTGATAGAAAATTGTATGTACAACTCCAGTTTTTACAGGGCTTGGACTATATGACAGCTCAAAATGTAGAGTAGCCCTGGGGACTTTTTGACCAAGAAGGGACCAAGAAAAACAAACAAGTAGAGGGAGCTAAGAAGAAACCAATTGGAGATAGGAAGCAAGGAACCCATCCTTGATTTGGCTGCACATCTCTTGCTGTGTCAGCTGATGTACAGTAGTTTGTTTCTGCAAGTCATGTGCCAAATTTGAAAATGAAACCTGTAGAAACAAGGGAGCTAAATTACGGTTTCATCATCACCTGCCAGCTTTAGTGTGGGGGGAAGGAACGAGAAAAGGCAGAGTACACAAACAGAGGCACCCGAGGAGTGGGGCTGGGACTGTGCCTTCTGCCACGGGCACACCTGGCTGGGAGGGGATGGAGTGACCCAGGGGATGGAGAGCTGTGAGCACTCTGGAAACTGCAGACAGCATTGCTATTGCTCAGGGGTGGGTTCATATGGCTACGTGAGGGCTGTGCTTCTCCTGCAGCCAGGATCAGGATGGTGTCCAGGATGGTTAATGGAGCTGTGCTCTGTCAGACCTGCTGGCCTCAGAGATTGCTGCTGAAAGATGTCATGGTTTGGGCCTGCAGGAGAGAGGTTTGATAAAGTAAAGTTACTAAATTTTTTCAGGTAGGCATCACCCTTGAGGGAGTTAATGTTTCATGAAGCACTGGATATGCCATAGGGCTGCTGGATAGCTTAGAAAAGAGTCTCGCTGAATGTTCTTCCAATTGAGCAGGAATCCTCCATTTAAGGACTGGCTTTTGTTATTCTGAATGTCTCAATCCCTTTTTTCCCTCCGAAAAACCAGCCCTAGCAGTCACATCTGCCTTGTGCAGAAGCAGTCCTTGCTTCTTGGGTACATGTTGGGGATGTGTAGGAAGAAGAAGAAATGCTTGAGGGTCTTTGCAGATGTGCTGCCATCTGTGTGGTGTGTTGGTTTTTACAGAGCTGTTCTGTCAGAGGATTTAGATTTTGTTGGCAGAATTGGTGTGTTGTTCGTGCACCTGTTTTCTGTTCAGGATCTGGTGGTGTCCACTGCCTTGACTCCCAGGAGTGGCTGTATGTTTAGATTGGATTAGGGTAAGGTAAATTAATTTGGGAAATCCGAATGAGTATTTTCAGATAATCCTTTGAGAAAAATGGGTTGGCTTATTTCCTAGGCTGTTTTTATTATTCTGTTCATGTTAGTAAAACCATGATCACTTGGATCAAGAAATGTCTGTGAATTGATATCTTTGAGGGTTGGTAACAGAGGAAGACAACAGGCTGCTCACCCAATACTGGTTGACCTCCAATGAAATTTCACTCCCAGCCCACATCCAAGTGGATGAGAAACCCACCCACACATCTGAGCAAATGCTTTAACCCTGTAGAATCAAATGAACTATAGAGCTGCTGCTTTCTGTGAGTGCTTGAGGCTGGACCTATTAAGATATCTTAGATATCCTGCATTTCTTAATATTTAGTTCAAGAAATATTAATTTGCAGGATTTTTGCAAGTACTTTCTGTGACTGTTGACTTTTTTTGGGATTTTTGATGTAACTTCTCTGGTATCCAGGGAGTTGATACCCACATACATATCAGAGATGGAATAACCAGATGGGCATGGACCTGGGGCACTCAAGGCTGGTGACTCAGGTGCTGGAAACTGCAGCCATCCAAACAATCTCGTTCTGCTCCTTGACTATCCTGGTGCTCTGTGGTTTTGCTTTTGCCCTGATGTGCAGCCTGGCTCCTCCTGGAGCTGATCCCAGCACTGCTTGTGTGGCCCCAGTGCAGCTGTGGATGCTGGAATGTTCCCGAGGCTCTGGAGCTCCAGGAGAGCTGCATCCAGCTCTGCATCCCAGCACAGGCAGGACATGGAGCTGCTGGAGCCACGTCAGAGGAGGCCATCAGGATGATCAGAGGGATGGAGCAGCTTTGCTGGGAGAATTAGGATTGTTCAGCCTGGAGAAGAGAGCTCCAGGCCTTCCAGTGCCTGAAGGGAGCCAACAAAAAAAGATGGAGTGGCTGTTTACAAGGGGTGGAGTGACAGGACAAGGGGGAATGGCTCCCACTGACAGAGGGCAGGGGTAGATGGGATACTGGGGAGAAATCCTTCCCTGTGAGGATGGCAGTGCCCTGGCACAGGGTGCCCAGAGAAGCTGTGGCTGCCCCTGGATCCCTGGAAGTGTCCAAGGCCTGGTTGGATGGGGCTTGGAGCAACCTGGGCTAGTGGAAGGTGTCCCTGCCCATGGCAGGGCGTGGAATTGGATGATTTTTAAGGACCCTTTCCACCCAAACCCTTCTGGGATGTTTGGCATGTTCTGTGCTCAGCATCTAAGTGGCTCACCTGCTGTTCTGTGTTTCAGTTAAATTGCATCAAAATCTCTTACGGTTCGTAACAAATATTTTTAGAAAAAGCAATTCAGTCCTTTGTCTAAATATAGATTTGAGCTTTCAAGCCTTTGGGAGAGGGGAGCACATGAAGCTTTGATCCATGGCATTCATAGCAGTAGGAGTACCTGGCAGAACTAAGTACAGTGCAGAGCAATTTGTTAGACAGAAAGCTCCTATTTTACAGAACAGACGTGTGGTTTAGTATGGATGAAGGATGAATCTTGGCATGTCGTGTGTTAGAAAGGCAAGAGAAACTGCAGAAAAGATGTGGCACAGGAAAATGAAGGTGTGTTTAGAAACTTGCCTCTTGCTGGCATGACTAAAGCAGCACTCACCTCCTGCCTGATACTCGATATCTTGCTAAAAATAGAGAAGAGGCTCACCCATCGTCCCTCTTGATGACAGTGGAACCAAATCTGTTCATCCTTAGATGTCTGAAATGGGAATCAGCATTCTATTTATTTACTTATTTAAAGGCTTGCTGTTTAACCAAATATTTCTCTGAAAGTCACAGCGACTCTAGATGCATTTAACGAAGTTATGCTTTTTTTCTGGTGTTGTTCTTTCCTTTAAACTGAGCTAGAATTAGTGTCACTGCCCATGTTCCTGTGGTAAAGGCACTTAGAGCCGTGTCTGGAAGTGCTGAAGACATTTTTCTCATGGGAACCACCACAGTTTTGCACTCCCCACCCAGTAATTGTTTCAATATTCTAAGTTGATGTGCTCATTTATCACTGAAATTGTTATTAATGAGTGCTGTTTTTCTTTGTCACATTGCCGTGGCAACCGGGTGACATGTTTGAGTGGAATTATCTGTTTCCAGATGGAGATCTTCATTCATAAGATTTGCCTGCTGAGAATTTTTGCAGCAGATTCAACTTCAAAATTCTTCCTCCCTATGCCTTTCCACAGTTTGGAGCTAGAAGTGTTCCTGCTTTCTGGTTTATAACCTGTGATTTTGTGGGTGTTATGCTCGCAATATTTCTGTCTTTTGGGGTTCATTTATGTTGTTTTTCTTTCGATTTAATTGAGTTGCTTTTCTTCAACTCAGGATTTGCTGTGACAGTCTTGTAAAGCCATTCCTCCCCCATATGAGTTATTGGAAATTTTTCTCTTTTATATAATAACAGCACACAATAGAAGATGAGACTTGATTTTGTTTTTACTCCTAAAAGGAGCATAAGGATGCATTTCTCTTTACATATGATATATCACATTCTGAGTGATATTTCTCTTTACATATGATATATCACATTCTGAGTGATAGTGTCCTAATTGTTTTATCATATTCAGTACTTGATTTTTAGTTTTGTAAAGAAAAAGGCATGAGCATGTTTCACTTTTCTTTTTAATATAAAACTGTATTTAGGAAAAAGACCAAGGTAGATATGCAGAGAATACAGATTTCCTTTATCCTGAACTTCTTACAGTTTTAAAGGAGTTGTTGGCTGCCAGATTAATGAGGTCCTACTGCATCTCAGTCAACATTTCAGGATTTCTCTGGAATTGTTTCTGATCACTCAGACCAAAATACCTCAAAATGCTGTGTTTGCTCCAGTAGAAATCAGAAGGTAAAACTTAAAAGATGGTTTTTATCATCCTTTACTTCTTCAATTCTAGGTCACTCTTACCTTACTGAACAAAACCAGGTTAGCAGTTTTTTGCACATACCTACAGGAAAGGCATGAAGGGCCCATTCATCCAACCTCTCTTTAATCTAAATTTCATCTTCGCCTAAAACTATTAATGACCATACACCTCATGATCTACTTGAAGGTCTGTGTGTTGCATAAACATCCCTTTTGCACTTGCAGTGCTTTCATCCTGCCAGTAACTTTAGAATAAGAGCAATCTCATAAATAGCTCAGAATCTGTAGTTTCTGAACACCTTACCTTATGTGTAAGGTATCTACAGAAGACAAATTTTGTCTTCACCTAGTCAAAAAAAGTGTGTATATCATTGTGTCCTCCACAAAATAACATAATGCAGTGCAAGACCCACCTTCTGCAAATAATGGTTTTATTTTAATTGCTATATTTTGTATATTTGAAATAAAGGATGTTGCCTTACCTGTGAGTAGGGTGTTACAGCAGCAAGCAGTGTCCTCCCTAGCTATATAATTCTGTATAATTATTTAGCTGCTCTTTTCCCTTGCAAAGTGGAATCATGTCTATTTTTACCTCCTTCCAGCAGGAGAGTACCCAATACTAACAGATGTTACCAGTGTGTTGTATCAGTGCTCCTTGTTTTAAGGAAAGTATTTTGGCTGTGATAGGGAACTAGGATAGCTTATGAGTAATGATGTTGCTTCAAACATAATGAGTCTCTGATCTGCTCCCTTCATTTATTTGTGTGTGTAGCTGATAAAAGAGTTGCTGATGGCTCAGTTATTCAGCAAAGTGAAGCTGATCCCTGCCTTTCCACAGGCTGGTGCTGCGTTTGCCTTTTGCTCTGGTCTTGGTGTGTGCCTGGCTTGCCCAGAGCCCCTGGGATTGCTGGGGCTGGGAACTGCCTGGCACTCCAGGCTCGTCATCACTCACTGGAGCCTGAGTGCTGGCCCCCAGCTCCCTCCCCAGTGTGTCTCATCCCAGGAGATAATCTCTTGGCCTTTAAAGCAGATCCTCAGCTTTAGATTGTGTCAAAGCTTTATTGCTTTTTGAGATACAAGCAGGGATTTCTTCTGTTCAAACACATACCATCTATTAGAGCCAGGACATTTATATTAATTTTGTAAGACACATTCTATTACTAGGCTGATTCTGTCAACATCTGCAGGGGCTTCCTGATTTTTTTTTTTTTTTAAATCTGTATTCACAGAATCACAGAATGGTTTGGATTGAAAGGGATCTTAAAGCCCATCCAGTGCCACCCCCTGCCAAGGGCAGGGACACCTTCCACTAGCCCAGGTTGCTCCAAGCCCTGTCCAACCTGGTCTTGGATACTCCCAGAGATCCAGGGGCAGACACAGCTTCTCTGAGCACCCTGTGCCAGGGCCCTACCACCCTCACAGGGAACAGTTCCTACCCAGTATTCCATCTAACCCTGCCCTCTGGCAGTGGGAAGCCATTCCCCTAAGGAGAAGTTGGATTTCTGCAAAGTAAGACTTGCTGTTTGCTGTGGTGCATTCAACTTGTCCAAAAAATGTTATGAAAAGTAATTGGTTTATTTTTGGAAACTTTTTTGCCTCTTGCATATCTTGGGGCATAAATGATCCAGGTGTCTGCACTTCTGCAGTTGGTAGGAGGGAGGGGAGAGTAACACCAACTATGCTGGAGAGAATTGAATAGTTGTATCATCAGGAAAGTATTGAAGTTAACTAACACTGTTGGAAATATCTCTGGAAATATCATAAGAAATCTGTGCACAGTTCTCTGCCACCAGTTCAGAGCTACTTGATGCATCTGGCAAATGATGCAGCATTTGAAGGATCTGTGCCCATGTCCATTGTGAATTTTAAATTTTTGATCTCTAAGAAGACTCTGTTCTATCCAGGTGTATCAAAATTTCAGATGTCAGATTATCCTGGCTATCAGTCAGGGACTCCTTGGTGCCCTGGTTGACTTGCTCCAAGAGGTGATGTGTCCAAGGAAGCATCTCTCCTGTACCATCCCCACAGGATCAGCTGCTGCCTGGATGTGGTGTTTGATCACAATTAATCTCTTGGAATAGGCAGCAGACACATTTCAGGGTTATTTTTGCCATGGAACGTCAGCCCCTCCATACCTTCCTCGTTTTCCACAAGGCTGGGCTGAACTTCCTCTCTCCTCCAGTGCCCATGGACTGGCTGTGGGTTGGGAAATGTCCTTTGTGCTGCTTTCTCTTGCTCATCTGTTTCCCCATTCAGATCCTTGCATGCCTCTGTGGGAGTTTGATGCTTTTTCTGTGTGTGGGTTTTATTGCTAATCACAACAGAGAACACTGAGGCAGGGAGGAAAATGTAAGTTAGATAATTGCAGTCAATCAACTACTTCTAATTCCCAGGCTTCATTGTGTTCAGCCCTTTTGGGTTTATGAATTGTCACCTCCAGACTAGCTGAATTACACTGGAAAAAAAGAGAAAAAACAACACCTCAGAGTTGTTCACATTTACCAGTCTGATAATATTGTCTTAAATTCTTTCATCTGATTTGAGACTCTGCATCTGAAATGCTTCTATTTGATAGATTCAGTTTATTTGAACTCTATAATAACAAAAATTTATAGATGGGACGAGACCAAATACAAAACCATGATGTATTTTTTAAAATAAGATTGTTTTTTGAAACAAGTTTATTATAAAAATAAGCCTTACTTTTCAAATCAAGGCTTATTTAACTTCTAGACTCTGTGGTTAACAGTTTCCTGAAAACAACTTTGTCTAAATAATATTGATTCTTTTTTCACAATACAGTAACCCAGAAAAATCTGTCTGTGCTTTGTTTTTGCTTTAGTATAAGTGAGAGAAATTGCTTGAAAACCCAAAGCAAAAGAGGAAAGTTTGTGCAGTGTCTTCTAATTTGCCATGGTTTTGTCCCTTATTCTGGGTGTACTATGTTTCATTTCACTTTGTATTAGTAATTTCCACTTCTGTGGGATGAAGTTTCTCTTCTGCATTGTTTATTCTGGCTGGAGGAGGGTGGATGCACAACTCTGGGGTTTTTTTTCCAATAGATTCACATGCTACAGAGATAACCACAGCAAAAAGTGACTGAGCAAGGGCAGTGTTGGCCCGGCAAGAACTGGACTCTCAGGCTGCAGGGAAGAATCATTTTCCTGAAACCCATCTCGTCCTACCAAGGAAAAAATATCCCTTGTTGGAGTTGTGGGTTTACTGTGGTATAGCACCTGTATGTTAGGTAACATTTCCATGCTGGCATTAAGGCTGGGAATTCTAATATTTGAAGAGCTGATAAATATTAAGGACAAACAAAGAATCTTACTTTTCTTACTTATTTTCAGGCTGAATTTCTGTCTGGGTAACATTTGTGTGCAGGAAAAATAGTGGTTGGTGGGGGAAGTGGGAAGAGGAGGATGGTCAGCATGGAGCCTTTTCTCCAGAAATCATTCTATGACTGTGCCTTGTGTCATTAGGAAAAACAAAATCTAAAAAAAGGCAAAGTGGTTATGATTTGGGTTGGCTTTTTTCCAGCTTCTAACCTCCATTTTCAGTAGCCTCCATCAGCTTTGCTGTGCAAGGAACACCCATGAGCAGCCTTCTCTCCAGTAACCATTGTACATGGCTTGTTGGTCCACTGAGAATGAAAATCCAGGGAGGATGCAGGAGTAAAGAACTTGTTCCTATTGAACAGAAAATTCGAAATCTGGGAGAGATTACACACCAAACATCCCTATTTCCTGGTGCCATGGCTTTACTAGACCAGAGAGCTATTGAAATTCTTACTGAAGCTTCGGGCAGGAGAAACTTCCTTTGTATTAGTCACATGTAAGCCTTTGAAAAGATATACATGTAATTTTTAGTTTTGCTTTGCTTAACTAGGGTCTATTCTAGTCAGCTGTTTTGTTTTTAGTTTGGTTTTTCTCCCAGCTGCTGAACTACACTGGTTCAATTTTTTTTTCTTTTTTTTTTTCTTGGTGCTCAGATGAGTATAGGATCAAACCAGTGGAAGAGGTCAAATACATGAAAAATGGGGGAGAAGATGATCAGAAAATAGCAGCCAGGAACCAAGAAAACTTGGTAAGGATTGAACTTATCACTTCTCTAATGGACTAACGTGGCTCTGCTTTTGTAATGGAATATGCAGTGTGCAGCACCCTCCAGCTCCAGCTTATGCGTGGCAAGAGGATTTTCTCCAAAATGTCACAACTCCCTGCAAAGCTCTCATGGAAGGTGCAAAACACGACTCTTTCCCGCTTGTCTTTCTGAATTAGGCTCTACTTTATCTTGGAATGAGTGCCTCCATGATTGTAAGTCACTCCCCTCCCTTGCAGATCCAGAAATACTCTTTATTTGGAAACGTGTGTGTCTGTGTTACAAACAAGCTGGAGTAAAACAGCACTTCCTTGCCATTAAGAAAATGACCTACTTATGTAGGTATTATTTGCTCTACACTTGCTGGTTTTCCGTATTTTAAAATTCCCAAGGAAAGCAATTTGGAACAGAAAAAAACAATATATTCATAACATAGCTGTCATAAAAATCGTGTGTGTTTCTTTTGCCCCGATTTGAGCACTTTGCCTGCTCATAGTTCCATTAAGGGAATGCAATCACAGGTAAACTCTTAAAACGACTTGAAATAACTAAAATGCTGTTGAAGCAGCTTAAAAAAAATCACAGTTGAGTCACTTCTGGCATTTCTGAGAAGTTGTTTCTTCTCTTCTAAAGCTGGAGGACCATAGGTTTTGTTACTGGCTGGCTGGGGCTTTGCCCAGTTGTAGTGTTCAAAGACATCCCACAATTCTTGTAGTTGGGTGCAAGTTTTCACATCTGGTTCCACTCATTCAGTGCAGCTTTTCTTCATGTAGAATGGTTGAGTTTTCCTCCCACCATCTGTAGGTCCAGAGGGGAAACAGCAGCAGCAGATTCCAGTGGAACCATAACCATTATCAGCAGCTGAGGATTTGCCTTTTGCCATTATTAGGCAGCTGTAGAAAAAGCCACTGTTTGGGATTTTTTTACTTTTCATGAAGGTGTGAGCTCCAGCAACCTGGCTACTTTATATTTCCTCTCTTAGACACACATACTTTACTCAATTACAGGTGCATTCTTGTAGCAAATGGAATTTATTTTGCTGCCCTATGCTGTGGCTGAGCAGCAGTCAATAAGATTTCTTCTTCAACCTCCAGATCAGCTGTTTGCTACCTGCAGTTTTGCATTGCTGATGCTCCGGTGGGTGGTGCAACTTCAGCTTGGAGCAGCACTCAGAGTTTTTTCAGAGGTTTTTAACAGATTGTTGGGGAGTCCTGTGCAGGGCCAGGAGTTGGAGTCAGTGATCCCTGTGAGTGCCTTCCAGCTCTGGAGATACTGTCGTTCTGCATTAGATTTTCAACTGGCCTTCAGCTGTAGTTAAATGAGAGTATTTGCAGAAGGTACCATGTCACTGGAATGACAGTGAGGAAGAGTTCAGGAAAGCTCAGATCTTCTGGGGTGACACACTTGCTGAAGGTATATTCAAAACTAGCCCAAGCTATCTGGCACTTATTTGGTGTAGCTGTCTTGTAGCACCCAAGTGTTCACCTGATTAAATGCAGGAAGAGCACAGTGCTTCTTATTTTATTATTGGTGGGTCATGTTTGATGGGAGCAGTCAGTTTGTTGGAAAATGTAACAATAAGGATTTGGAAGGCTGGGGTAGCTCTTCTCTGTCATGTTTATCAGGAGAAAAAAATAAAAAGTCAATAACACAAGAAAGTCTTCAGCCAGACAGGATGGATATGCTTTAAAACAAAAACTGTCTTACCCACGAAAAAGGCTTTATTTTCCTTTTCCTCATCTTACTATAAGGAGATTACCTTGTCTGTTATATATGCAGCTTTTTAATCCTAGGAATTGTCAAGTCTTCATTGCTTCTGTTTTTTTAAAAGGGGTTTCACTATTCGAGTTTTCCTTAGTAAAAATGTTTGAGCTTACTGCTTAGAAGATGGGTTAAGCTATTCATCATTGAGGCTTTAATTTCCTTAACGTGTGAGAAGTTGGCAAGCACTTACATAATCCCATCTTCTCATCAGCCATTTCCAGGCAACTGAAATTTTAGGAACAAGAAAAGGCAGTGGGAGAATGGCCTGGCCCTTTTTCCTCCTCCCTTGTTTCTTAATCTCACATTTCTTTATTGTCACAGGGCTGCAAATTCACATCTCTTTCAGAAACACAGCCCAGATGAGATGTGTAAGCTCAGTGCCTGGAACTGCTCTGGGTGGGTTATCTTATCCCCTGATACTGGTGCCTGAATTATGTTATTTGGATGCCACTGAATTTTTCAATCCCATTATCATCTCTGTTACTTTTTAAAGGTATTTTGAAGTCTTGCTTAAAAATAAAAGAGCTCAGCTCAAGTGAAAATAAACCCGCTTCCCTTGCAACTTGTGCTCTTTGATGAGCTGCCACCTCTGCCTTTGGTGCTGCAGTATTTCTGAGTCAGGGGGAAAGAAGGTCACATGAATAGGTAAAGAGAATGGGAGGACATGGCAGTCATCAGGGAAACTCTCCTTTCACACTGGGTGCTGAGGTCAGAGTCCCAGGCTTTGACTCTGCTTGAGGAGGAGCCAGAGGAGGGCTGGTACAAATGTGGGTATCTGTGGGAGAGGTGAGGCTCTGTCAGTGAATCACCATCTTCTCAGCTTCATCCTGAGTCTTAAGCAGGGCTCAAAACTTGAGCAGGTCTGGCACAGTAAAGCAGAAATGCTCCTAAGACATTGCCAATGGGAATGGCTGTGCTAGGGCTGTCTGCCAGGGAAGACACAAGATGCTCCATGGGAAGACATTTTCTGGTGGAGTCAAAGGCCCCCTTGGATTAAAATGTAGGCTTTTGAAAAGGGGGAAAAAAGAAAATAAGAAAAGATAAATTAAGCTTATTTTCCTGCCATTCCTTTGTATCCATAGGTCTGATTCACTTCTTTAGTCAGGTGGTTTCTCCAGTTCTCCACCTGCCACTGGGATCTCTCTGCTCCTGGTTTCATTCCAGGTACCTCTGACACCTTCCAGAGCATCTCCACCCTCAAAGCAAGCCAGAGTCATTGCACTCGAGCTGACAGTCCCACATCCCATCCACATCCCAGCCTGCAGGATGGCAGTGGGATGTAGCAGGATTAGGTGCTGGAGAGCTGGGGCTACACTGGATGCTGTCACTGTACCATGTGCTTTGGTGGCTGCTCAGCTAAACCAGGAATGTTTGGAGTCAGATCAATGAAGAACTAGTAGATAGGTGAAAGAAGGAAGCAATATGGACTATATAGATATGTTTTTAAATCACAAGTGTTGTATAAGTATATATATTTACACACATGTAGGAAAACGTGGAAGCTGTGCTAATTCTCATGTGAGATGGTGCATAGAAGGTCATGTGTGTGCTGTTATTCCTGGAGCTAAATGAGCAGCTAGGATGGTTAATTGTGAGTTCAGAAGCAGAAGGCCTGGCTGGGATGGTTTACTGGGATCCTGGGCTTTGTCTCCATGCCCAGCTTGGTGCCAAGGTGCCACATGTGGGGCTGAACTCTATTATGTGTTAAAACTAAACTTCAGCTCCCCACGACTCCACAGTGGCTCTAGGAAATCTCTCCTGCATTTCCCCATCTTCCTGGAGGAAGGTTTTATGATAAGCCTTCTCCAAAAGAAAGGCAGTTTTGCCAGCATTGAGTTTGCCACTCAGCAGATCTGGATGGGGTTTTTTTGGCCCTAAGTAGTAGCCAAAGCTAATGGTGGCTAGTCACATGGATTTGTCACTCTGAAAGCTGAAATGCCAAAACTCAGGCAGTATTAATACTTTACAAGCAGCTATGACCAAAATAAATAATACATTAATAAAAACCTACTAACTTTTTGTTTGGAAAGGACTGTTTATCTTTACCACCACGTGTTAAATATACAGAATACAATTACATAACAGCCTTATTAATACTCATAACAGGGCAGATTTAATTGTCCTCATTTCCATACTCTCACAGCACTCCTGGCTTTCCATTGTAAAATATTATTGCCAGAAAAGGTAAAATGAGAAAGTGTGTGGTATTCCTGCAGCTTAGCATTGCTTTGACAAACTTCAGGGGCTGGATCAATTTTCCTCTCAACTGGGCTGTCATAGTACAGCTATCCCTGAAAATACCAAATCCCTAAAGTTCCATTTCTTTTCTGTTGAGTGGTTATCTTGATATTTATTGAAGTTCAGGTTTTGGATATTTTTGTAACTTCTATTCATCCCTTTCTCGGCTGCACTGGCACAAAAGGCCACTTACTGGGATTTTTATGGTTCGTTATTCAAACCTCAAAACAATTAGATATAATCCTGCATTTCATCCTGGAGCTCCACAGTGAAATTGCATGTTAGAGCTTGAGATGAATTCCTACTGGAGTTGGGAGAAAATTGCCTCTTTGTTGCTCTTGCTACCTCTCACTCCACCTTTAATAACAATGTTTTGCTTTTTGTTTTACCCAATTTCCACAAATTTCCACTCCACTTACCTGCAAATGTGATTTTTGTCTCTCTTGAGCTTCTCAGCCCAGCTGCTGTTCGCCATTTATCACCCAGCTCCACATTACTTGGAATTGCAAACCCTCACCTCCGTGACTCTGTATTCAGCACCAGTCATCATTTTCTGTAGTGATGTGTTTAAAGTAGACAGTAATATGTGATAGGTGAAGTGTGTGAAATTAAAATCCTGGCAGAAAATGCAGAATGAAACACCTTAATAACCATATAAAATGTAATATGTGAAGGGGAAGACCCTTATTTAAATATATATATTATACACAAGATGTAAAATGCATGTTATCGATACATCAATCATAAATATTTTTGATTTGCAGTGCAAAGATTTGTATATGTCAAATTCCACATCAATTAAGGAAAATACATTTTAATTCTATTACCAACCTTCCCAATCTAGGTGCTAAAAAAATGAAATAAAAAAGAAATAACCCAGCTAAAAGAAATAGAGTAGCCACCACTAAGTTTATTAGAGGTACTTGGGGTGTTTTCCTTTCTGCAGATATAAAATGCCACGAGGGGAAATTTAAGCATGGAAATACAATTAATTTGGTACTTTAAAATACTTAAAGACAGTGCTACTTATTATTGCTAGGTAAGCTTTAAATTGCAGTGTTTTAAATGCATAACTGCATTTTTATTTCACCACTGGTACATTGGTGAAGAGCTTTGTAAAAACTGAAGTTAGCATGTATTAATGCATATGCCAGTGTGAAGATTTCTCTCTCTAATATCCTAATTATTTATTTTAAACCATTGTGCTGGGGCAGTATTTCAGAACAAACAATTTCAGGATAGAACTTGCTCATGCTCTGCTTATAAGGTGAAAGAAACTAAAAATGCCCGAGAGCCTTCAAGCCCTTAGAAAGAAGAGGTTTTGCTGGGTTTTGTCTATCCTGAAGAGTTTGGGTGTGTTAAATCCTACACTGGCCCCTTGTTTGCTTTCCTTGCTGTGTGTGACATTTTCCAGGAGCTCTGTTCTACCAGCACAGGGTCAGCTCCAGTACAAGTGCTGGGAAAGCTTCATCCTGTTGGGTCATTATCCATTGTGAAGGATGGATATCTAGGAATACATTTTCTATATATAAAGGAGAGGCTATTAATTTCTCTGTGTCTTGCCCCCCTCTTTTCCCTTCTGCTTTCAGATCACAGAACCCCAGGTTGGTTTAGGTTGGAAGGACATTAAAGCTCATCCAGTGCCACCCCCTGCCATGGGCACACCTTCCACTGTCCCGGATTGCTCCAAGCCCCATCCAAGCTAGCCTTGGGCATTTCCAGGGATGGGGCAACCTGTGCCAGGGCCTCACCACCCTCACAGGGAGGAGTTTCTGCTCAGTAGCTCACCCAGCCCTGCCCTCCGTGAGTTTGAAGCCATTCCTCCTTGTCCAAATTCCCATCTCCACCTCTCTTGGAGCCTCTTTAGGAATGGAATACCAGTGCATATAGATGTAGCATATACATATTTGTGTATACATATATAGCCTCAGCTTAATGAAATACTTGGAATTGTTGTTGGTTCTTGTCTTGGAATCCAGGCAGGATAAAACCCACAGCAAAGTGAAGCTTGGGTCATTGTGGGAGGGGAAATAGGAATGAAATTGAGACGCCCTTTTTCTGTGGTTCCTGAGGCATAGCAGCGCTAAAAGGACAAAGTGGGCATCACCAGATGTGCATGGAGATGGGATAATGTACAGAGGTTCCTGTGCTGTTCATCCACACAGCTCCTGTGCTGCTGAGAGCTGGGAGAGGGAGCAGGGAACGGAGGGCTCCAGAGCCAGCCGCTCCCCCACACGTTTTCCCACAGGGACAGGCATCCACTTTGCCCAGGTGCTGTGTCAGCCAAACCCCAGGGCCCGGGGCAGCTCTGTGGGAACAGGTCCCACAGGTTCCTCTCAGCCCAACGTGGAGCTGCTCCACATCTGGACTCTCCTCCCTCCACTTGAAGAAACAAACCACAAACAAAAGCCGCCGCTGCAAAAATGCAGCTCCAAAATCAGCGAGTAAAGGGAAGCCAGTGATTAAAATTCAAAAGTAAGTAGATGAGGGAGGGAGAGGTGATACCAAGCTCCTTCTGCCTGAGGTGGCAGGGTTCACGCTGGATGAAGGAGGTGGATGGGCTGGGCACCCCTGGGCACCTGCGAGGGCAAACGTGGGGTTCCCCCAGGCAGAGCTGCTCTGAGCAGTGCTGGGACAGAGAGGGCAAAGCAGGGGCCGGGCCCCACTTGGGGAAGGGACATTACAGGTCCGTGGAGGAAAATACCTTTATGGTTCTGGATGCCTGGTACCCCATCCCTGAAAGTGTCCAAGGCCAGGTTGGATGGGGCTTGGGGCAGCTGGGGACAGTGGAAGGTGTCCCTGCCCATGGCAGGGGGTGGGACTGGCATGAGCTTTAAGGTCCCTTCCAACCCAAACCTTTGTAGGATACTAAGAGAAATTTTGCATTCTACTTTTATAAGATGGTACCTAGAAAACCTCCTGGGAATATATATATATATATATTTTTTCCTCCAGTCTTTGTTGACAGGGCCGGGGTTGTCACATTTTGCTGTGCTTGCCGTCCAAGGTTCCCTTTCTCAGAGAAATGAGAATTATAGAATCATCCTTTGGATTTCTGTTTTTCCCCAGAGTCTGAGATCCTAAATAAATGCTGCCCTACCACTATCAGTACTAAGTAATTACAGCATTTCAATTTTCATAACCCAGCCTTTCCAGTGTTTTTGCAGCAGAAATAGAGGTGCACAGAAAGGACATTGTTACTGGAGCCAGTTATTTTAAACGCTGTGCAATTAGCTCATTTCCATAATGCCCATTTCATTTCAAATTTGCATTGATATTCTTCAAAGAATGGTTTCTCATAATGAATTTATGACAGTTTTAGCTCATTCCACTTAGGGGTCACTGCATATTATATAGACATCAAAGTAAACAATTGCACTGGGTATTAATATTCTTCTTCTGGATTCCATTAAGATGGTTCTGGTGAAGAAATATTCATATTTCCTCCAGTATTTAATTTTGAAAATTTAGAAGATAAATGAACACCATTAATAAATATTTTTAGCAAGTCAGAAAATCATACAAAAATTGTTGTAATCCAGGTGCATTTCTTCAGACCAGAC
Source organism: Acridotheres tristis (assembly GCA_037013685.1). Lineage (NCBI taxonomy): Eukaryota > Metazoa > Chordata > Aves > Passeriformes > Sturnidae > Acridotheres > Acridotheres tristis. The sequence continues at coordinate 25,017,724 of CM072895.1, forward strand.
CTTGTTTCCTTCATCCCCCTTTGTTGAATAAATCTGCACAGTGCCCTATGGAGAGCTAGAATGATACGATTTTTCCAGGTCTTGATGAATGTGATTTTTAAAGGAGAAAGCTTAAAAAGATATAATTCTGTTTCTTTCAAAGTGTATTAAAATAACAGTGTCCAGGAGCAACATGTAATTGTGGGCTTGATGGTGGAGAAAATGCAGTGATGAGCAGCTGTCAGGCTGGTTCAGGACCAGCCCACACTGTTGGTGGAAAGGATTCTTGCAAAACCTGCAGAGACATTCCCACTGTCACTTGTGGAAGCAGGTCATTTTCCATACAGGTTGTGTTGTTTCCATGCCTGTATCATTTTAACAGGTGACTTTTTGCCTGGTATTTTTCCCCCCCTCTCAGGGAAAGCTGATGCTGTTGAGGAGGATGGACACAGCTGTTGGTGAAACAGAGGAGTCAGCAGTCATGGCAAGGTGGCAGGTTCTTGATTTTAAGAGTTTCTTCCACGATTGGGAGGGCCAGGAACCTTCAGATTCTTTTTTATTCTTTTTATTATTATTTTTTTAAGAACATGAGCATTTCCACACTTGCAGAAATGAAGCTTTGAGAAAGATGAGCTGTAGGGTTTTGCAAGCTGATGGCAAGAGAAGCTCTGTATCCTCTGTTTTGGTACTTGTTATTCAGCAATTGCCTAATAGATCTTAATTATTAACTCTGCTGTTTTGGAACAGAGGATGAGGCAAGACACAGGCAGAATGGATCATGCAGAAATACCTGAAATCATCAGAAGCCACTGATGGAGACTAAAGCTGTAAATCCAGCTGCTGTGGCCTGAGAGTCCCAGTTTGGAGTACTCCTGACCACTGGTGAGCTGTGATCTGCTGACCTCCTTGTGATAGCAGCAAAGCAGTTCAGCCTGTCATCTGTTCACATTTAATTATTGATGTTATGTGGGTCTGCTCACTTTTCAGGGACTCCTTGAGTCAAAGTGGTTGTAGAGGAAATGTGGGGTCCAGGATTTCTGTATCTAGTGAGGTGCTAATTTCAGACTGTTGCAGAGCATGGAGATAACAACAAATTCATCCATAGGTACTTCATTAGATGTTTACCCATACAGCCTTTGTGATCTCTCAGTTTTAGTCTGAATACAGGAGAAGTGGGGGAGGGACATGCCATTTCACAGACCCCAAACCAATGCAAATGTGGTGGCTTTGGCAGTGCTGAGTCAATGGTTGGACTAGTGATCTTAGAGGGATTTTCCAGCCTTTGTGATTCTAGGAATTTATTAATTTTGATGTTTTGAAGCTGAGGGGAAGCTCTTGGAGAGATGTGACTTTTGGGGCTGGTTTCAGGCAGATCCTTTGTACAGTCAATGTGTTTTGGCTGGAACTTGTTTATACTGCAGGTGTTTTTTTCAGTATAAAGTATTTTCTTTTTCAAACTTCCCTAACTGATGTCTTTGAGGAGCAGTTAAAGGAGGTGAACTTGAAGCCAGTCAAATGAAAAATACAAAGATCTCCAGCACTCAATTTTGGGGATTTAACCATAAAATCTCAGAAGATTTGAGTTGGAAGGGACCTTAAAGCAGTCCAGAACCCAAAGAGGAATCTGCATTAGTGGGAGTTAAGTGACCATCCCAAGAAGAGGCTGGAGGAGTAAAGGAGGAAGGGGGAAATGTGGCAAGAAAGGGAAAAAGGAGCAGAAGCACTACAAGGAGAGGTGAGAAGGTACTCAGAGGGCTCTCTGCAGCCCTGAACTTCTCTTCTTGCCATGAACAGCACATGATAGCAACGTGTTGCATAGTCCAGAGGTGTCATTATTTGACAATTTCCTAACTTACTTTTTCAAACGAACGTTTTCAGCTTTGAATTTGCCACGGTTTTTAAAAAGCCCTCTTGCTCCACTGTTCTGAGATTAGAAAACCAGAAGCTCCCAGTCCACTTTGTACCATCATTGTTTTGAAATAACTTGGGTTTTGTCTCATTTTTTACACCAAAAATGCCATTTTTCTCCACAATCCAACCCACGTGAGGCTTTTTTCATCACCTAAATGATTTTTAGCTTGATTTTCCCCCCCATTCATCCTGGTTATTTAGTAAGAAATGTTTAAAAATACCTTTAGAGGCAACATAAACTAGAAGATCCAAGAGTGAGGAGTACTCCCAGGAGCACAAGTTGTAGCAGAGAGCACTGGTTATTTAACTAAGCTTCAAATAGACAATGTTGTACTAAATGAAATATTGCTTTCCTGACTTTTCAATAGTCACTGCTTTGGTTGGGTTTCCATCTGTTAGGTAGGTTTATGCTCATGTCATCCTTGAGCAGGAACATTCCCACCACTGCAAACTGGAGTTTTGTGTTTGCTTATTCCATATTTTGGTTGTGCTTCACCACTAGATGTGAGCAAAGGTGGGAAATGTTTCACATGGAGAAAATGGTCTTTTGCTCAAAATTACTTGAAACTGTGGTGAACATTTTTGAGTGGACTTCTTTTCTTCTTAATTCTTCCAGGGAAATGCAGGGGCTGGGCAGAGGCTGGGCTACCCAAGCTTAGGCTTTTTGGGATGTGAGGGCACACGTCAGCAGGAAATATCTTGATTTAATGGTGTCTTCTCTAGAGAAAGGGAGAGAGCTGAAGACAGCTGCTGGCAAAGCTCATCAACTGCATTAAGAGATCCTTGAGGTCTTCAGCCTTAATTGCTGTGTGCTCAGGGTGACAGGGCTGGCAAACCCAGGTTTAGTGGCTGTGTGCTCAGGGTGACAGGGCTGGCAAACCCAGGTTTAATGGCTGTGTGCTCAGGGTGACAGAACTGGCAAACCCAGGTTTAATGGCTGTGTGCTCAGGGTGACAGAACTGGCAAACCCAGGTTTAGTGGCTGTGTGCTCAGGGTGACAGGGCTGGCAAACCCAGGTTTAGTGGCTGTGTGCTCAGGGTGACAGGGCTGGCAAACCCAGGTTTAGTGGCTGTGTGCTCAGGGTGACAGGGCTGGCAAACCCAGGTTTAGTGGCTGTGTGCTCAGGGTGACAGGGCTGGCAAACCCAGGTTTAGTGGCTGTGTGCTCAGGGTGACAGAACTGGCAAACCCAGGTTTAGTGGCTGTGTGCTCAGGGTGACAGGGCTGGCAAACCCAGGTTTAGTGGCTGTGTGCTCAGGGTGACAGGGCTGGCAAACCCAGGTTTAGTGGCTGTGTGCTCAGGGTGACAGGGCTGGCAAATCCAGGTTTAATGGCTGTGTGCTCAGGGTGACAGGGCTGGCAAACCCAGGTTTCCTGGCGTGCACTTGCTCAGCTGTGTGCACATTTTGGGGGCTCTGGGAAGGGCACAGCACCCTTACCTTCACCCTGTGCTGGGGCCTCTGTGCTGCTGGGGTGCTGTGCAGCCATGGAGTGACCCTCAGGTGAGTGAGCCAAGAGGGAGGATTTATCCCTGGTGCTGGATTAAAGTGGGATGGGTGTGGCCTCCATTCATGGATGGGGAGACTGACAACATTCCTGGTGTCCTTGGGGTGTTACTGGTGCCCTGTACAGCACCCCCAGGAAAAAGGAGCTGGGCTGTCTGTGGCTGAGCTGGAAGTGCTTCAGCCACTGTGTATTCCTGCAGCAGGGCTGGAAGGGGCTCAGCCTCATCTGTTTTTCACTATAATTGAGCTTTTGGACTTTGGCACTTTCCCTTTGATTTTGTGGATAGCCAAGACCAGCTGCTCTGCACGCAGCTGGGAGACTCAAATGTGTGTTGGAAGGGATTTCTGCATTTCAGCTGGTGGAAAGAAGAGTAAGAAGTTGGACTGGGAGAAGGGGAAACAATGTAAAAGTATAACATTCAAGAGTTCAGGGTTTCTTTAAGTAGGAAAAAGTCAGGGACAGAAAGAAAACCTCTATGGAAATAAGTTTATGCCAGTAAAGGCAAGTACTTCAATATTCTAGAAAAGCTGAGCAGATAATTCAGACTCTTGTGCATAGAGAGTTTGGAATTGCATGTAGGTATGTTTGAAAATCTCCTGAATAATTCATGAATAATTTCTAATAGAAAGCAGTGGCTTATAGAGATACCAAAGTAATACTGATCTAAGTTAATATGCAGCTTCCTGTTTGTTCTCACTGAGAAGAAAACCCTTTTTTTTTTTTTTGCTTTAAATTGTTTGTTCCTTGCTCCTGAAAGAAGCAGTGCTGGAGCTCAAACAGAGCTCTTGGTGCTCTGCTTTCATCTCCCACATTTGGTCTGTGTGGACCATGTGCTGCTCTATCTAATATGTAATCTTTCCATGGGATACCATCAAAGACAGGCAGCTTTAAAAAAAAAATTAAGCCAACAGATAATCTCTGCATGGGAACACAAAGGCAGTGCTTCTTAATAATGTAATCATATTATAATTGTGTGTGTGTATATATATTTAAATGTAGTTTGTATTGCAGCAGCACCTGAAGGCAAGTGTAGGGAATCAGAAGCAGCTGTTCTACCTGCAGACACAGCAAGAGTGGGCTCACATATTACCAGTTCCTCCCCAAAATTTCATCCAAACGAGTACTTCCAAGAGAGTGACCTGGGGGGGACTTTCCAAAGCCCAGGGCTTTAATAAAAGGCACAACCCAGTGAGGGGTAAGTTCTGTGACACAGGGGTGTTGTGCTGTCCTGTTCCCCCAGAATGGGCCTACAAGAGAGAGAGACCTGGGACAAGGGTCTGGAGTGACAAAACTGGGGGGGAATGGCCTTAAACTGCCAGAGGGCAGTGTTGGATTGGATAGTAGGAAGAAATTCTTCCCTGGCACAGGTTGCCCAGAAAAGCTGTGGCTGCCCCTGGATCCCTGGAGGTGTCCAAGGCCAGGTTGGACCGGGCTTGAAGCAACCTGGGATAGTGGAAGGTGTCCCTGCCCATGGCAGGGAGTGGAATGAGATGGATTTTAAGGTGCCTTCCATCCCAAACTCTGTGATTCTGTGGATATTTGGATGTTGGGCTCCATGGTGTGGAGGGGCAGTTTGGGAGGGAGTGCCATCAGGCTGCCCTTTTCCCTTGGTTTTCCCCTTTCCTTTAGCCTTTCAAAGAAACAAAGCTGATGTGAGAGAGAGGAGGGACAGATTTGGCTTTCAGGTGTGCTGGAACACAGAGGGTGATTTGGTTGGAGCAATGCTGGTAGTGTGACTCTTCTGCTGAAATGCTGTGGGTTTGCCAGGTTACCCTCTCCTTTTCATGGAATCATGGAATTGCAGACTGGTTTGGGTGGAAGGGACCTTAAAGATTGTATAGTTCCACCCCCTGCCATGGGCAGAGACACCTTCCACTATCCCAGCTTGCTCCAAGACCTGTCCAGCCTGGCCTTGAACACTTCCAGGGATGGGGTATCAGCAACTTCTCTGGCATCAGCAGCTTTTTTGTAGAGTAGGAGGAGAACATGTTCCCTTAGCCAAGCAATCACCTGAGCTAGGCAGAGGAAATCTCAGCCATTTCAGGTGACTGCTGGGGCTCTGAAATAACCAGCTTCAAGTTGCTTCATAGTGTCTAAGAGTGAGTCAAGGTCAAAACGTGCCTTAGTTTTTTCTTTCACAAGGGTTTGGCTGCACTCACAAGTTTAGCAGCTTGTATATTTGTGGGATTTGTTGCTGCTGGAGATCTCCTGGCTCTCTAAGTCACTGTGTCCTGCCCAGCTTTTCCAAAGAATAACATCCGTATGGGAACGCTGCCTCTGGAGTGTTTACACTCATTTCCTTCCTGGGGAAAGCATTCAGCACTGAAGCAGGGCTTGGGTGACAGCACATGCGAGGAGACGGTGGCACATCTTTCCTGAGTACAGCTCGTTCTTAGCTGGCTGTGTATGGAGTTCTCTGCATCCTCTTTTCCTTTTCTTCATTAGAAAAGCAAGCAGAAATCTCTTCCCGAGCTCAGGCATTGCAGCAAACCCAGCCAGGGCTGGCCACCGGCCAAGCCTTCGCTCTCCGCAACCTGCACACCATGTAACTCCTCTAAGAATAGCCCTGGTGATCTTCAAACAAACAAACAAACAAACAAACAAAAGAACAGCATCAAAAAAAGTCTATTTTAGCAATGTATAATTTTCAGCCCTTCTGTAAAGCAGTGGAGTTTGGAGGGGGTTTTTTCCCCCACGCCCGTGTCCGGCGTTCCTCCCGCAATGAGCTGTCGCTAATGCCGAGAAATATTTTCGGATTTAACGCAGTGAGTCAGGGCTTAGCTGTAAATTGGTCATGGGATGGGAGGGATTCAGATTGTCTGTTACCCAGGGCCTGCTTTCAGCCATTTCAGTAACATGAGCAATTTCTCAACTGACGGTAATTAGACTCATAACTCTCTCTGAGATTATTTAAGGCGAGGATTAATTACAAAAGTTTCTCAGTGTTAGAACATGTTTCTTTAGTTAAAGTTTGGCTTGCTTTCATTTTATGATGGGCCTGAAAGAATATTCCTCTGCTTAAAATCTCATTCTGTCATGCTATGTAAATATCCATATTTGTGAGTTTATCTAAACAAATCTGTTAAATGGGAAAAACGCATAGAAGGCCCAAGCACCAAGAGCCAAATCAAGGGTTCATGGAGTGGGCATATTCCCTGTGGGCCTGGTTGGGTTTTGGTAACTCTTCTTTTGGCTGTACTTGATTTCTCAAATAAACAAAATATAGTTGTTTTTTCTATCTTCATTAAAAGATAAGTGCCCTAATGTGCTTCCCCTTTAGTCTCCATAGACAGGGGCTTTGCCAGGGCCAGCTCAGTGGGTTCTTGGTGGAGCTGGGGATCCAGTAGTCCCATGTTAGTCCAGTAGTTCCCTGCCTCCTTTGGTTGTTTTGCCTTAAAAAAATATGAAAAATTGTGAGGTGTGAAAAAACCCAGTTCACATCAACCTCATCAGTGTGCCTTTTAGAAAACCAAAATAAAAGTGGTTGGATGGGTTTGTGGAAGGCTTGGCTTGACTTGATGGCACAGATTCACAAAAGGCTAGATGGCATGACACATTTTCTCTATGTTCCTTATTTTCCTGGGGGTAAATTCCAGCTGATTCTCGGAGCATAATAACAGAGTATTCCCATTTAATATTTGAAAAACTTGTCCAAGGTTTCATTTAGTTTACTTTTTTACTTTATAAACCTATTTTCTTATGATTAAGTCACATAGCCAGATAGTGATGTCATTTTTTTTCTTTTTGCTATCCTTCTTCTGTGAGTACTTTAAAAGATAAGTGATCCATATCTGGCTCCTTGGCTGCTGTGTTTGAAGTCTTTTTTTCTAGAAAAGCATTGCATTAGCCTGTCCTTAAGCTCCAGGAACAGAAAGTTGTTGGGGGGTTTTTGCTTGTAATAAATTTAGCCTTAGATTGATATCATAGGTTAATGTTTTTAATAACCTGACACTCCAGATCTCCCTTGCTTTATGGCCTGCACTTAATGACTCCTGCATTATGGGTGCTGATGGTTACTATGAGCATATAAGTTATTGAACTGATTTTGTGAATGGTAGCATAGAGCATGAAGCAGAGTTCACTTAAGGAAATAAAACAAGGCAAACAGACTAAAATATTAACAAAGTGTTTTGTGTCATGGTGGGTGACTTGTAATTCATTGAAACCCTTCTGTGAAGTGGTGCTTCAGCATCACTCACCCTCCAGCCCCCAGTGTCCCCAAATTCAGCCCAGTTACCTTTGAGACAAAATGTATTGGATCCACTTTGAGTTTTCAAGTGGTGACAGATTAATTTGGAAAGACAGATTACAAACATGCATCATGGCCCCTGTCTGAGTCCTAGAAAAGTTATGTGTGGCTGGTGCAGAATGATAAAAATCATATCAGGGGAACAGCTTAATTAACTATTCTTGATTAAAGTAATACAGTATGTGAATTTAATAGCTTTTCTTCAAAAACAGAATGTGAAATCACTTATTACTTGGTGTATCTTGCTGGCAAATAGGGAGCTGCCAGCAGTTCTTCGTGATTAATTGAGTTTAGAGGAACTTAACACTGGCATGAGAGATACCAAATATTTATTCTGCTCTTGCTTGGAGCTCATTGCCTTACATGAATAAAGAAGTTGTCAGGAACAAAGCTGTGGAAGTGGACTAGGAAAAGGATCGAGAATCCATGGAATAGGATTGATAGCTAGGAATAGTATTGATAGAGAAGGGAAGGCATGTTGGGATTGTGAAGAGTGCAGCACGAGGACTGGAGTGCTGCCATCAAATCGTTAGTTAAACACATTGCCATCGAGATCCCCTCGTTACTGATCCATGTGCACATCCTCGTGGTCCTTGGGCTGGTTGTAGGCATGGAGAGCAGGAGAACATTGTGTGTCACTGCTGTCACCTTTGAGGCTGAGGAGCTCTAGTTCATGGAGCATTCTCTGCACTTCACGTGGAGCCGTTGTCGTTCTTGATCTTTGACACCTTTCTGGTGCCTGTAGCCAAGTCACACATTCTGCAGCCAAGTCACACATTCTGCAGCCATCCCGGCTTCCAGGTGCATCAGGACGAGGCCTGGCTTGGCTGCAAGGGTGGGATACTGATGGCTGGTGTCCAGCAAGCTTCTAGATCCTGTCCAGCAGAGCTACTGCATAAGCTACTTCTTCCATGTTGGTTATTTTATTATTGATATATCAATATATTATTGTATCCTTTTGGTTATTTCTGCCAGTGTACTACCTAGGACTTGGGCCTTGTTGGAATGATCTCCTGAGTTTTTCAGGACATCTTTCCAAATTGTCAAGATAACTTTGAATCCTGCAAAACCGAGTCTTTCCTGGCTTGGTGCTCTCTGGGGTTTTGGAAGGTAGTTGTAGTCTCCAGTTCATTATTATTCATCATCCCAGTCCCTAGTGAGAATCCAGCTCTCCAGGACAGATACCAGCAAAATCCTCGTTGATGTATTCCTCCATTTAAACAATGTTCCATTGTAAAGTACCTTCTCAGCCAGCTTTCACTTTGGTATTACTCAAAACTTAGATAAAGCCACTCTGATCAATTAGCACAGATGTGTAAGTAGTGAACATTTGACATAGTTATATCAAATGAGCTTGGAGAAGGGTTTTATCATCCTCTTTAAAATAGTACACAAATCCTGCTTTACATTTCTTCCAGAGAAATGTTTTACATTTCTTCCTTCAATATATTTACATGTCACCCCATCTGAAGAACTTTCCTGATTCCAGTCATTGACAGGGCATTTTTTCACTTTAAATGGGTAAATATTCTAGTTGGATAGCTGAGCATTGCTGGTGCTTTATAGTAGGGTTGGTGAAAACACTTAAACATCTTAAAGCATCTATCCTGGCTTGGAGGCTGGGCATCTGCACACCTGTGACTGAGCCAAGATGCAGAATTTAGGTTTGCTCCTAATTTTTTCCTGATCCAAGATGAAGAAATAGGGTTCCTAATGTTTTCCTAATTTGTTTGTTTTCTACATGGGACTAGTGTTACTGAATGTCTGGGTTCTGAATTACACAGCAAAGAGGGTTCCTTGAGAGATATTCATTGCTGCTGGCATCCTTCTCCTGGGAGCAGGGCTTACTGCAACAGGTGGATGACTGAAATGAATAGGACTGCCTATGGCTGAAGGTACTGCACCCTACAGTAAGGAAATATAAAGCCCAAGCTTCTTAAGGGCATGTCTGTGCCAACACATTTTCCTTGGAGATACACGTGTTGCTGAAGCTGCTGCTGCTGCAATTACACCTCATTATAAGACACCGTGTTTTGTATTTTATGAGTGCTAAAAAATTAGCAACGTCCATTAATAATGTGGCCAGTGAACTCAAATTGCCTGACAGTGCTGTTCTGTGCACACAGTGGAAAAATCGATCAGTTTAATCCAAGGTAAAGCTGTCTGGCTCTCCAGAGGAGGAGGCTGCCTTGGTTGCTGAGGGCTGGAAATCATTGCCTCACTCTAATTGAATAACATCCAGCAGTTGTGAGGCTGAATCTTCCAGACTGGTTTGACTTACAGGGGCTGGGTATCTAAATGAAGTGTATTTGTCATGCTGCAGTCCTACAGGATTAAGAGTACTTGGATTCGTTTGATCTGATGCATTCCAACAATATTAAGTAAGTTCATTTTTTTATTGTCCTTTACGCCTTGTATTTTTCTGGCTGTAAAAGTCCAGCATCTTACTTTTTGCAAACTGAGCCGTGATATGACAAGTATTTCTGGCCAGTATTTGTAGCTCTGGCAGGGCTTGAAGAATTCTTGGCTGGCTTTTACAGTAGGCTGATAGCTGAGACCAAATATAACAAGAAGCAGAGTACTGCATGTAGAATTAAATCATATTACTAGTTATTTTATTATTTTTCTTGTCTCAAAATTATTCACTGTACTCTTTTTTTTTTGTGATAAATCGTAACTCTACAATGTTTAAATCAGTATTTCGATGTTAAAGAATTTTAAACAACACTTTGAGAGATCCTTTTGTCTTTCAGCAAGACAATTATGTTGCGAAATTTACTTTTCTAATTCATTTGGGAAGTCCAGCTTATTGAATGTTTGGAACGAAGGACTTACGCCTGATACATCTGTGGTTTCTCCTCTGCAGTCTTCTTTGCTTAGTGTCAGACCTCAGTCAAATGGCCATGAATTGTGACTGCCCCTGGATCTCTGGAAGTGTCCAAAATCAGGTTGGACAAGGCTTGGAGCAGCCCAGGATAGTGGAAGGTTTCCCTGCCCATGGCAGGGGATGGGATAAGAATGAGCTTTAAGGTCTCGTCCAACCCAAACCACTCCATGATTCCAAATTGACTGTGAAGTTGCACTCTTAATGAAAGAGGGACCTGCTGAGAGGAAAATAAATACCTTTAGATATTGAAAAATATTCTCAGAACACATATTGTGTTTTTACTGCTGGCCACAGTTTCTGGTCAGTTCAGGAGAGCATGTGCTGAGTGTCCGTGGTGGTGGCTGTGCCGTTCCCCTGGGGCCCAACGTGCCTAATATTAAAATTAATTGAAAGCGATTTTAAGCCCCAGGAATTTGGGGCTTAAACTAAACTCTGAGTTTGAGGATTATGAACAGACTACCTAATCATCTAAGCATTTGTCTTCCCAGATAAGCCTTGACAACATCCTGAGTGTTCCCTGCACCCCAGCTGCAGAGTGAGCAGCTTGATGTGCCCGTTCAGAAGTGAGGAGACGGGGGAGAGAGCTGAGAACCATCCCAGTCTGATTCCCATGATGGCAGGTTGCTCACTTGGTGCTGCCAAGCAGCAGGAAGGTCCCTGTGAGGGCTGGAGAAGAGAGTCCCTGGGCACAGGAGCTCAGGTTTGGGGCAGGAGCTCAGATGAGCAGCGCATGGCAAAGCCTTGCCGTGGCTGAGGCAAAGCAGCAAGCCCTGTGCATAGTAACAGAAAGGATTTAATGACCCTAGAACTTAATTAGGACAGTGCAACATTACCACCTGCTTATTTATAGCTGTAAGTTTAGGCCATGTGTGACTCTTCATTTAGAAGAAGCCTTGGCTACAGGAGCCTTGGCTGAAAGGAACTTATTTCCTTCTGCTCATTACACTCAGATGATGGCTGTTGTTTAAGTGAAGTTTAAACATCATAAAATGTGCCCTCATCTTGTGATCCCCATCTGCTGTTCACCCTTTCTTTCTCCACTGAAGGTTATTTCAGCAATTTTGCCAACAGGATGCTGTTCCTGGGGTGGGTTGTTGGCCCTCCTTCCCTTACCCAGCTGTTCTGAGCACAGTCCTCCCAGCATGGAGTCATTCCTGTGACCATCACGTTTAGAAGCTGCTAGGTAAGTCTTGAGCACATACTGGAAGACTCGTGCAAGCCATGATTCAGGAGAGCAGCAAATGGGCCTGTGCACCATGGACATTGAAACACCTCCATGACATATAACAGTCCTTGGAGTTTTTGTTTTGCAGATCCCAGAGCAAAGTGTGCCCAGGTTGAAGTTTACTTCAGGAAAGCTGTTAACAGTGAACTTAGGCCTGTGTTTTGTTAAGGACATACACCACCACATCCCAAAGCCTCGGTGATGTGGAAGGCTGTGCTCTTTGTGAGGATTCAGGGAATTAGAGCAGTTCTGCATTTCACTGGTGGGTCAAACACGTGATCCTCACACACGTTTTGTGCCTCCGTTTGTTTCAAAACTGCTTTTGCAATCCTTCAGGTTGGGAAGTTTAGGGTTTGTCTGATTTTTAGATTTGGCTGCTAAGTGCCAAGTGTGGTGTTTCCAGCTTTCTTTGTAAAGTTACATGATCTGTTTGTTGTTGGTGTTTCTTACAGAGTTGAAGAGCCTGATGGAAAGTCAAGTGTGCTCCTTGTTGGGTCTTGATGTTCTGGGTGTGGCAGATCTCTAGTCTGGTTTTAAGAGTTTATGAAGTGTAAGGCAGAGAAATGCCAGGAAAGGGATTCATATCATGAGTCTCTGCTGTGGGTTGTTCGAAAGGTGAAAGTTTTGTAAGAATGAATGATCAACCAGGTGCTTGAACATAGGTACAGGATCTCCAGAGAGCCTCAACCATCTCTGCTGCTCTTCAGTTTGCAGAGAGATGAGCAAGTGAGAACTATTAATCACAGCCAACTGGTTTTTATTTCAAAATAGATTTTATTTGTTAATGTTTTTAGTGGCAATCAGAGAAGATTCTTGTTCTCATGCATCTGCTGTGCTTTTATATGAATCACAGTGTTATAAAAAGACAGGGAGATTATGGGGCTCGAGTGACTTAAATAAAATCTAATAAAATTTATTTTTGCTTTTTGCATTGACGTGGTATATGCTTTGAATTAAAGTTCTCATTATCACATTAAGATTCAACAAGGAGTTAATTAAGTGTAGGGAAGTAATTGAATGCTAACAGTACAACATTGCAGTGAAAAATGAGGCCATATATCCATACGAAACTCTAGTTTTCTTCTCATTGTGAGTACTATGCCTATGACCATGCATTGGAGTGCACCTCTGACTCAGGCAGAGTGCTTTCATGTTTGGGACATGCTGGTCCATCATTTTTCAACATTCCTGGGATGGGGCAACCCTTTAAATTGTAGAGGTGCTTATCTTTTCACTCACCTCACTTGAAAAGAAAATCAAGCTTGTGTCAAAATTTGGTGTCTGCAAATGGCTGGAAATCAACTATAGACTTGGAAGCCTGTTTTGATTAGATAGCAAAATGGAAGTGATTTAAGAACACCTGTTTTACATGTTGCATGTGATTTTGGTTAATTTTAAGAAGACCTGATGGACTGTGAGTCATAGAACATGTGGATTTTTTGCTTCCCGATGTTTCTATTAGCACAAAATTGTTTTGTTTAATATTTCAAGCACTGAGGCAGGAAGACAGACCATCCCCACCAACTTTTTTAGCTTGAGAGAGATCTTGAATGCTTACCACACATGTTTTCTAGCCATTAGAGAAGGTGAGCTTAGCTAATTTCTCCATCAATGTTCTTTTACCTTATGTTTTTTTTGAGTATGAGTGCATAGTTTACAGGTGTACCCTGTATCTGTTGTAGGTCAACCTCGCTTGTTTGAGGTAATGAATTAAAAACAGAAATTAAAAAATATATATGGCAATGCATGTGATCCATCCTGACTTCAGAGGGGCTTTAAATACTGTGGCTGAAATTGGGAATGTGCTTGGTAGGAAAGATGTGGGCAGATGGGGAAGAGCCAGAGGGTAGTGACAAGAATAGGACATTTAGCAAACGTAAACTGTAATGGAAGATGGAAGGAATTGATTTGTTTAGCCTAAAAATACAGAAGGGAACGAGTCATCCAATATAGGAAAGGTTGCTTTAAAAGGCACGACAATCGTTTTTTCTCTATGGCCCCTGAGAGAGGCAGGAAGGATCAGGCAAGGATTAAAGCTGGGTAGTAGGATAAACGTTTGAACTTTCAGGGAAGTGGTAAAATGAAAGATAGTTGGGAAAACCTGTGGGATAGGAGTTTGGAGAACAGGTTAGACAGAAATCTGTTCAAGTGGTTTGGGTACATGCCCTGAGGTGGTGCAGTTGGGTGGTATTTTGAAATATCTTTCTTTTGTGATGGTTGATACCAGGTGAAGATCTGAGGAGACTGATCTTGCAGGGTTTCACTCAGCTATTTCATGTTCTGATCAAGGAGACATTGAAATTTTGTGGGTGAACGATGGATCCATCCCTGCTTGCCTGATCTTGCACGGTGTGGTATCTCCTTTTCCATGGCTCCCAAGGGAGCTGGGCTCTATCCCAGCCCTGGCTGGGCTCGTGGCTGTGCTGGGACTGAAGCACACAGCCACCCCAGACTGCCTCTGACCTTCTCCTGGAGGAAAGATCTGCTGCCTTCTGGGAAAGGAGAGCAGAGCTCATTTTGAGTCTTTTCCATGTCCTCTCCCACCTACCACGAGTGGCTTTGGGAAGAGGATGGAGAAGCAGAATGGGTATTAAAGGCTGTACCAGGCATACAGTCACTTTGGGACTCTGAAATACTGGTCATCTTAGGTTGATAGAATCATAGTATTGTCAAGGTTAGAAAAGACCTTTAAGATCATTGAATCTAAACGTTCATGTCCTAAATGTTGGACTTGAGTATTTCCAGGCCTGTAATTGAATTTCAGGCTAGTTCTTCTCCCAGTATTAGTCTGGCTATCTTCTAATCTGCACCACCCTGAGCATCAGAGCTATATTTCTATATCCTCATTGGAATGTATTGGTGCCTCATTTTGCCAGCACTTAGGAGTTACATTTATTTATCTGCTCTTTTCCCAAGGAAACTTAGAGGAGATAAACACTTAAAACCCAGCCTCCATTACAGATTTAAATGGCTTATAAAATTTTTAAACCGTTTATGATTGTCTTTGATTCTGATGTATGTGGTATCTCTTCTCAGTATTACTCCCAGATAAATGTGTTAGGAGAATCCAGGCAAAATCCATGCTTATACAACTGAGGATTGGAAACACAGTAAGTGAGCAGGCCACTCTAGTCTGTGAAACAATAATCATTCTCTCTGCTGCTCCAAAGTAACTGCTGACTAAAACAAGGAGAAGATGGTACAAAACACACAGATCAGATGTAAGACTTCTCCTGCAATCCTAATATTTCTTGTGTGTGTCATAGTACATATGTGATACTTAATAATATTCCAACTATTATGTCCTTTAAAATGAACATTTTACCCAGGCTTGCTGGAATTTGCCATGTAGCAGGAGCTGTTCCTTCATCCTCTCAGGTCTTAAATCTCATGCCTGGTGCAAATTTGAGAATTAATGCAAATAAAACAGACGTTGAGAGAAGCAAAATACAGACATTGAAAATATGTTCCAGCAATGGCATTTACATAATTGCAATTACTGAAAATCTCAAAATTAGAGCCTTGGACAGTGCTGGGAGAATGAGACCTTTTTGTAGGAAATTCTTGTTGGTTTGGAATGCACAAACCCTTCCTGAAGTGAATGTATTTGTATTGCTGAGTAGCACCACTCTTGGTTTTCTGTTACCTCACTTCTTAGGGTTACCTCATTCATAATTTCTTGCTATCATTTCACTCTGCTTACATATGGCTTAACAGTATCTTTTCATTTGTACCACATCTTTAATTAGTTTGGGTTTTTCTCTTCATTGTAAACAACCCAGAAGGATTTTGTCTTTCATTGTTTTCCCTTGTTCCATCCTTTGTAAATCCCAGGTTAGAACAAGAGGGGGAAAAGTACCTTTATAGAATGAAGTGTCAGTGGTTTGGGTTGAAGGAACCTTTAAGCTCATCCCACCCCTTGCCATGGGCAGGGACACTTTCCACCAGACCAGTTTGCTCCAAACCCTGTCCAACCTGGCTTTGGACACTTCCAGGGCTGGGGCAGCCACAGCTTCTCTGGGCACCCTGTGCCAGGGCCATCACCACCCTCCAGGGAAGGATTCCTTCCCAGTATCCCATCTAACCCTGCCCTCTGGCAGTGGGAACCCATTCCCCTTGTCCTGTCACTCTATCCCTTGTAAATAGTCTCTCTCTGTCTTTCCTGTCAGCTCCTTCAGGCACTGCAAGGCCACAGTTAGGTCACCCTGAAGCTTCTCTTCTCCAGGCTGAACAATCCCAATTCTCTCATCACCAAGCTGCTCCATCTTATGTGTATCCTGCTAGATTCCCTGTTAACATTTGATTAAAGAGACACTGTCATTATCCTGACATCTAGGAGGATGTCAGTGCACTTTATGGAGCTGCTTGAATGTAAGAAGAAAAATGTAATAAACATAGCCTGCCCAAACCTGCAGGGGACAGATCAAAGCCAGGGACCAGCATAGCTCCAGACTCTGCAGGAGGAAGCACCATCACCACACTTGCTTGCAGGTGGGGGGAACCAACAGCTGGTTTTAACACCTCCTCAAAGTGGCTGTTTGGTGGTCACCATCATTTCCATGAGCCCATCCTACAGTGTAACCCCATGTGAGGGAGGATCTGTGTCAGTCTTGGTTGTTCTTGACAGCACGGGAAGGTCTCAGGAGGCTTTGCTTGCATGTGAAGGCATCTCTCAGGAAACTGATTTTACAGAGGGTTAAAGTAGAGCATGTTCCAAAAACAGGCTGAAAAAGACCAGTTTTGGCTCTAGGAAAGCAGCTTAGGAAATCTCTACAGCTGCTGCAAATGTAGACCCAGCTATTTAAGCAGGGCACACCTCCTCCTCTGGCTGTGCTCTCTCATATAGGTTTGGAGGGCATAAAACTCTTCAGAACCATCCTAGTAAGAAGTTTGGCAAAGTGGTGGTGGCTATAACCCTCCTGCCATTCCAGCAAGGTGCCTTCATGGAGCAGGAATACTGTGACACCCTGTCTCCCTCTCACACCATGTGTCCCTGGCTGTAAAGGTTTCACAGACTTTACCCAGTCCTGTTGTTTCATGCTCATTGTGAGCTCTTTCTGTGTTACTGCACTTGGTGGAAAATTGCCTTCAAGAGACACGCACGAGGAACTGGGAGCATGAGTAATATCTACATTTACTATAAATAAGTGTATTTTTGTAAAAGCTGGTTGAGAGAGAGAGACAGAATAGTTGATGACACAGGCTTAATAAGCAGAAAATTAATTTTTGAGCCAGGTTTTGTTATCTAGGGTGGCTCTAAGATCCGGAAGAGCAACATACCTGCAGAAGTTCAAGGTTGCCAAGTGCCTTTTGTTGCCAAATGTTCTCTGAAGTTTCCTCAAGAGTCAGCCTAGTCTTCCAAGTCATTAGTAATGGAGTTTTAAACTTTTTTCTATCTATTTTTTATTTGCTAGATAAAAGCTTCAACTGGTCTGATGTACCAAAGCCATTGGAGATGGGGTGTATTAATGAGAGCTGGAGAGCAGGTCGCCTTTCTGCCTGTAGCATTTTATTTACAGTATTTTGGATATCTTTTGATGCAACTGTTCTTCATTCTCTAAGGCACTTTGCCACTTGGATTTTTTTTTTTTTTTGAGGAACAGTTGTCAGCCTCCTGCCAAGTTGTTTGTAGAGGGGATGTTCCCATCTTCATTTTGCAAATCCCTTCCTGCTGGCAGTCCTGCAGACATGTCCCTTCCTCTGCTTCCTGCTTGTGTTCTCTGGGTTTATTACATGGATGGGCAGGGCTCCCACTGCAGGAGCAAGGTAATTTCCCATGTGACCTGAAATTTCATGCACTTTTGGAGACAAGTGTTTTCTGGCTTTATTTATCTGTGCTATGCTCATGTTCTTACCCTGGCTGACCTTTCAGAGTGCTGCAGAGGCTGAAGGAACCAGAAAACCCTGATTGTCAGGGCAGCATAATCCTCATATTTCACAACAGAGGCATTTCACCAATGATTACACCCCTTGTTTTCTGTAGGGGACACCTTGAGGATTATCAGTCTATCTGCAGAAAAGAACTTTGAGATAGAAATCCAGATTTTATTTTTCTGAACCTTAGTGTCCCAAGCCATAAAGAACCACAAGGATTCACATACATGGGGGTTGATAAAAGCTCAGAGCTCTGAAAGAGAGCAGGATGGCAAGGTGCAGGGAAGAGATTCCCTGCAGGATTTATTGGCAGTATTTATTTATCATTTATGTGCCTTATTTGTAATTTCATCTCTTTACTGGCCCTAATTTCCTGTCGTCAGGCCAGCCTGCTCCCATGTCTGCTTTTCACACAAAACCCTGGTGTTTGGCTGCTCAACAGAATTATTTGGAATTACTGTAACTAATATTAACTTTCTAATATTAACTGGGAGGAAAGATTATGAGGATATTTAGAAAGTTGTAGCCAATAGGCTTAGTAAATATATACTCTGTGAAAACCATTCAGTGGTGGGAATTGCCCTCCTTTTTTTATCCCTTGCTCTTCAGTGATGTCCTCCATCAAAGCTGAGAGGCCACTGACTTGGGCTGAGGGTGAGCTATATTTAGGTACTGCAGGAGAAGTCCTGCAAGTCACTCCAGAGGGAGCTTTTTCCTTCCTCTTCTTTTATGTTTTCTTCTCTTTTTTCCCCCTGACTTTATAGTTTCAGCTGGATTTTTCTGATTTTTGAGCTCTTTCAGTTTGAGTTGAGTGTAAAGGGCATGTTAGATGTTCTTCTGAAAATAATCCCTTCGTAGTTTTTAACATCTCAAAAGCATTTAAAAAGAGTTATAAATATGTTACTGCACCACTGTGTGTGCCCCTGTGACTTAAATAAGCACTGAAAGCAGCATTCCCTAACTTCTCAGCAATGGAGGCCTTTTGGTGGGCTGCATAAAGCTGCTCAGGATTTACACATTTCTCTTTTGTTACCTGTTTTTATCCCATTTAGAGTATGGGGGGAGAGGGGGAGCTTTATGAATGCTGCTCTTCCATATTGCATTCCAGGAGGTAGAATTGCTCCAGCAGAATTTCCCTGGGAAGGAGGAGCTCCATTAAGTGGCTGGTTTTAGGAGGAGGTCTGCCCTCTGGAACACGGTTTGGATCCCTGATGAAAGCACAGGATTTTTCCCTGCCAAGCCTGGGTTTCACTGCCTGCGTCAGTGCACACTCACTGTGTGATGCTGGCTGCCTTTGCAGAATCCAGTTTTTTCTGGAATGAATGCCAGGCACTGTGTCTGCTGCTGCCTTCCCTGTGCATGCCTGAATGGCCTCAGTCTTTTCCCCTTGCTGCTTGGGGATAAAACTCAACAAATCTACTCAAAAGTGATTTTTATTTTCCCGAGGTCTGATTATACTTTATCATGGAACTAAAGGCTGGATGAGGTTGGAAGAGACCTCTGGATGTCACCTGGTGACACCAGGTGCCTGGCCACCCCGTGACTCAGGCAGGGCTATTTAGAACCTCCTGCCCAGAGTCAGTTCCAGACACATTTTAGACATCTCCAAGGATGGAGATACTGACAGGGGTGGGGCAACTCCTTCATGCTGGTCTGAGGAGATACTGACTAACAAAGCAAGAGTATTTATAAAATACTCTGTTTAAGACAAGGTTTTTATTATGAAATGTGACCTCGAGCTTCACCCAAATAACAGCCATGTTTTCAAGTCCTGCCTGTGAGGATCGAGGTGCTCCAGGCAGCAGGACAGCCAAGGGACTGTGGTGACAATGTGTTTCTGAGGTGTCTTCTCAGCACAAGGATCCATCCTGCCCGTGTGCTGTGATGTGGAATTCACTGCTGAGCCCTGGCTCTGTGTCTGTTTTGGGGGTGATGTGCATCTGGAGCTCTCAGGCTCGTAGGGTGGTTCTGGGGGTGTCCTGTGCAGGACCAGGAGCTGGTCCCTGTGGCTTCATTCCAAGTCAGGATGTTCTGTGATCCTCAGGCAGATGGGTCCATGGTTTCCATAATTCCTTATTCCCTGTGTGGATACTGAGAGGAGGAGAACAGACTCCTGTGTCAGCCCCATCCAGTGTATGTGATCCATGCCATGCCAGCACACCCTCTGGATTGGGTGCCTGTGCACATTCTGGCAGGGATAATGTGATTCTTCTGATGAAATTGCATCCAAGAATAATCTCCAAGAAATATCTGAGATTTTTCCAGGTTTGATTTGCCCCTTTGTTATAAAATTACCCTGAATAACATTTTCAGGTGGTTTTGCTTCCAGGTAGAGAGAGAAAAAGAGGGAGGCTCTCTTCCTGCCAAAGGATAGCACAAAAAATGACTCCTTATGTACATATAAAGCAAGGAAACTTGAATAAAATCTCATAGGTCAGTGCTTCTGCCTTGTTCATCCTGATGGATCCAGACAGCCCCTGTGAGATATTACTACCTGAGGCTGGTGCTTGTGACTGAGTGAGGTTAAAAATGAGTGAGGTTATGGGCTGGCATATTGAAATTTTACATCTCATCATTTGGTCCATTTCTAACTAATACATTTGGTTCCTCCTTTTCAAGGACAATTATTTTTAAGAATATTTTGTGGTATAAAAAGGAAACAAATACTTCGTTTTTCCTCTAAGTGACTTTAATGGTGATTTGCTTGGGTCTAGAAAGCAGTTTAAAGGTGCTGTTGGCTCCTTTGAAGAAAAGTGTCATCTTGATGGAAATCAGGAATATTATTTTATAAGGACTGTTAGCAGTTTACCTGAGTCAATCTGTAGCAGCCTTATGAAGAAAAGCAAAATACTTCAAATGAAGTTCACATGTCTCTAGAAATGGGTTCATCAGAGGGGAGACATCAAGGGAAATGTTGACAGATATTTAATTATAATGGCAGTAGTGGCTGTTGCTGTGTTAATAGCATCTGGCAGCAGAGTCACTGCCATCTGTTAGTGCCCTGAAATCCTGGAGATGGTGCATCCTTTATGGAGGAGTTAACAATAATTAACAAACCTATCACATGAAATCACCTTGATTGGATGACAGCCTTACCTAGATAATGATTAATTGCAAAATAATGTGGAATAAAATGTCCACTGTTCTCCTTTTTTGGTACTGCTGCTCTACAAGTGCAGAATCCTGGGGGATTTCCTTTCAAGCCTGTGGTGTGAGGCAGTATTTTCTGCATTTATTTTAAATAATCCTCATAAACAGAGCTAGATTAAAATCAAACTTCTGCATATTCATTTCAATTTGCAACAGATTAGGTCTCTAAAACCAGTTGTGGTTCTGTTGGTGCATGGTAACTTACAGTGTTAAATAAGGGAGAAAATGAGGTTGGACTGCAAGAACTGACCCTTCAGCCAAAGTCAAGTCAGTCTGGAAGAACAATCTGACTTCATTAAAGCATTTCAAGCTGTTTTTGTTAGCTTAGTATTAGAAGCCAAGCCATTAATTTCTGACGAGTCAGTTTGTCAACGTGATGAGGAAAAAACATTCTATTTGTTTGCATTTGGAAGGATTCTTTTTGAATATCTATTTTTAGCCAAGCCAATATTTCGATCAGTGCAGTGAAATATCACTGCCATAAATAAGAGTTATAAACAAAGCAATGAGCCTATTTGAGACCTGGTTGGGTTTTATTTTCTCTTAACTCTCCCTTTTCTGTCTGTTCCTGCTGAGCAACAGATGGAGAAGGTAACATACTCTTTGCTTGAACAGGAGAATTGTAATAGATAATTGAGGTGTGGTAATTATCAGGAGCAATAGGAGGGAAAGAGTAAACTCTGGAATCTCAAAGTCAACCACGCAGGACTTTTATTTCTTTTCCCATGTGTGTCAGTTAATATTCTGAATATTGCTCAGGAGCCCACAGTGAGAAGGCAACATACACTTTTCTTGGGTCTTTCTATTTGTTCCTAAGTGCCAGAAGTTTCTTTAGGCTGGGATTTGGGCTGATTCCAGCTCCTGATAGAGCTGCACTGACACCAGACCACAAGGAGAGCTGTGGAAAGCTGAGTTTGTGCTGCCTTGATTTATCAAAGCTCCCAGCACAGGAGCTGTAGATCAGTCTTCCCTTCCCATCCCATGGAGTAGATCTGAGAATAAAGGCTCACCTGGTGCAGGAGGCTGGGTTTAGCTGATTTATGGCTTTGTTGTCCTCTCCATGAGACCCATCCCTCTCCTTTTGTTCTGCTTTGACAGCCGTGTGAGTCAGACATGAGCTCATGGGTCGTGTGTCTGTGTACACACACGTTCACACGTCACACCCTCCTAGCACTGTTAAGATTAGAAGATGCTTTGAAAGAAGTGAATTTGCCTTTTGTTCTGCTGCTGTGGTGTGATATCACGGGATCCTGAGCAGGCAGGGGCTGGTGGGGTGTAGCAAACACAGAGCCTTGTTAAGGCTTGGAGGAAGGGCTTGTTTCTCTCTCACTGCCATTTTCATGCAAGGCACTGTTCCCTGGTTAGGACGATTAGAAGATATGTATTAAACAGTGTTAAATATGCTGAGGCAGTTGATGTTTACAGCCCTTGTAGAATTATTCATTAAAATATTAACTGCTAGACAGCCTCCCTTTTTTTTTTTTCAATTCAGTGATTTAGTAGCCCTTTCCAAAATCTTGTTGTGTGATTCAGACATTCAGAGACTGAATAAGGCTAAATAAAACCACCAAAATTACCCACAAAACCACTGATTCTTGGGTTTATGTTTCTTAAATTGCCATGAGTGTGACATGCCTAAGAAACACAGAGAGATTTGTGGAGTGGATGAGCTCTGAGATTTGACTCAGACCTCTCCCATCTGCACCAGCAGCTTTCCCTAACACATGGCACTGGGGAGATCTGGAAGGGGCTGTATCCCTCTGAAGGAATTTGGAGATAATAGATATGTGTGTGCACTAAATTTTGGGTTGCAGAAGCTCATGACATGATGAGGTGGTCTTAACAAGCAGTGCTGCCTCTCAAATCTCTTTTTCCCCTCCCAAGCCTTTTAAAAGATGTTTTTAATGTTTCTGGTCCTCTGCAAAGGACAGGGTTGTATTCTTATCTATAAACACAGACTGGTTTGTCTTGGAAGGAACCTTAAAGCCCATCCATGGGCAGGGACACCTTCCACTGTCCCAGGTTGCTCCAAGCCCCATCCAGCCTGGCCTTGGACACTGCCAGGGATCCAGGGGCAGCCACAGCTTCTCTGGGCACCCTGTGCCAGGGCCTCACCACCTTCACAGGGAACAATTCCTTCCCAACATCCCATCTAACCATGCCCTCTGGCACTGGGAAGCCATTTTCCCTTTTTTCCCCCCTCCAGACCCTTGTCCCCAGTCCCTCTCCAGCTCTCCTGGAGCCCCTTCAGGCACTGGAAGGGCTCTGAGGTCTTTCTGGATCCTTCTCTTCTCCAGGTGAACACCCCAGCTCTCCATCCTGGCTCCAGAGCAGAGGGGCTCCAGCCCTTGGAGCATCTCTGTGGCCTTCCCTGGACTCTCTCCAGCAGCCCCACATCCTTATTTTTGGGCTCTCCAGAGCCGATTTGCTTCCTTGGGCCCCTTGTGCCCAACTTTGTGGCTGAGCAGGTCACGTCTGCCATTGCTGCTCTTCTCTGGCACATTTGGCTCCTGCTTCCTCCTGCACACAGGTCCTTGATGCTGATGGTTCTCCACTCTCTTGTGAGCCAGCCTGGGAGTGCTGGGTGGCTCTGGGACTGCCTTCCCAGTGCTTTGCCTTGCTCTGGTGAAGGTGGAGGCTGGTGTTGTTGTTGATTTATATGATATGAGCACTCCTCATTTTCCATGGACCGCTGGAGAATTACTGGCCAGCGTGGAGTTTGATCCCTGGATTTCATCCAGTGACCCAGAGGCAATTCCGCGTGCCACCAAGCCCAGGGCGTTTAAAAATTGCCCACCTAGGTAATTTCATCTCTTGTGTTACCTTTAATTTCATTTTCGCTGAGCTTTTCTCATTCAGTTGTGCAGGCAGAAAGAGCCTGGACCCAGCCGAGTGTGACACCCTGATGACAAATGCCTGTCACCCTTTGTGTGCTCAGTAAATACTGATGCTATCTCTGCTGTGTGCCTTTTGTGTGTTTCAGGAAAAAAGTGCCAGTTCAAACGCCAGACTCAAATCTAACAAAGAGATCCCAGGATTAGTACATCAACCCAGAGCAAAGTAAGTTCAATTTCTGTTGTTTAAGTCGTAATACAAATAAACACAAGCAGTATCTGTGAGGTTCACACTTGCTGTGTAGCAAAGACCAAATGATGACTCCAGCAGCCCTAAAGTCATGCTGAGTTAGGGACTAGAGGTAAGATCACCTGTGTCCCAAAACATCCTCTCCTTTGCACAGCAAAGATGCAGGACTCGAAAAAAGGTGAGATGCATCCCATTGTGTGACCCTGTGCTATTTCTCAGCTTTCTATACAACTTACACAGAACAAACTTCTCTATATCCACCAGTGTTCCTAAATACAACTGGGTCAGTCCCAGGGAGGTTTTTGCTAGCTCCTGGTTTAGATTAGCAGCTGTTCTGCCTGGGTGTGGGAATGGTCAGGTTGTTAAAATAAAGGTTGTTCTGTAGCTGCGAGTTCTTCCCTGCTTGGTTGGCAGTTCTGTGCCCATGCTCTGCTGGGCAGAGAGAGTTTACAGGAAATATTTGCCTCTTGTGGCAGAGCTGGTTATTGATAGTAGTAACTCACTTCTTTTCTAGCTCAGTGTTACATTTTAATCATTAATTGTCAGAGAAATAACAGATTACACAGAGCCACATATAGGGCTCGTGAAAAACAAGTGATAAAGGTTTGTGATTTGGGTTTTGAGCACCGGTAGAAATTCTGTTTCTTGTGCCCTGCCCTCAGGGCACTTACTAACTTAAACTTGCTGCCTATCAAGTGCCTTGAACATGATTTCAAGTCTGGAAACTTTAGTTATTTCCTAATCAGCTGACAGTGTAATTCAGCCTCTTTTCAAAGGGAAAAGCCGAGTGCTTTGGATGTAATTGCAGAGAAATTAATGGTAGGGAGGTGGAGGTAGAAGCACTCTTCAGCAAAGCTGTACTTTGTTATTGTGGCTCAGTCCTTCCCTGCAGGGTCAGAGATGTATTTAAGATGCTCTAACATGAGGCTAATTACTCTGGGATAAAAAAGGGCTTTTCTTTTGGTGGGTCATCTTCTGGTACATCCACAGCAGAGGAATTGCATGGGGCCAGGGCTTCCATCCCTTCATAAAACTCTAATTTGAAAAGTCCCTGCAGAAATCAGAACTGACCAAAAAACCTATTTTTGCATTGCATTGACAGAGGTAAATATTTCTGTCACAGACCTGCAAAAATAAGGAAACTTCCCAGAGAGGTGGAGAATGTAACATAAGGTTGTTGGGTAGGTCCTCCATTGTTTGCCCAACCTACCACTGCATTTCTGTTCATGAAATGGCCACATGTGTTTGAGTTGCTAATTGCCAAGTCAGCAAACAGCTGTTATAATGTCCAGTATTTTTTTTTTTAAGGTTTATCGTCTAAAACCAATGACAATTCTGGCTGCAGGGTTGGGTGGCATTGGGTGGAAAAGGTCTACTCAGCTGGAAGAGCAGAAATTGATAGATAGATGATTAGATGCATCTTATAGTACTGCTCTGGTACAATGGATATTACTTCTAAACAGAACATGGACTAAGTACCAAATTATAAATTTTTTTACAATATTTTGATGTCAGCTGAAAAGGAAGATTGTGAGGACTCTTCTCCCTGCAGGAGGATTTAGATTTTTCCATCCAGAGCCCTGGACTCTAAAACCAGGGGATGCAGGGAGCCAGCAGTGGCTTTATGGGAGTCTTTGGCTGAGGGAGAAGGGTTGGTCCTTCCTCTTTACACCCAGTCCTGGTACCTGCCACAGCTTTGGGGCTTCCCCCTGCACCCTGCCCCAGCCTCAGAGGCACTTGCTCTATCTGTTCATCACCATCCTCACCCCACTGACACCTTGAATGATCAAACACACCCACCAAGTACCCTGGGACAAGTTCATAACTCAGAGAGTGACAGCAGCCTGAAGCATAAAATGAAAATGTTTATTTCAGACCAGTTTTACCCTGCTAAATCACAGACTCTCAGAATGGTTTGGGTTGGCACATGAAAAATCAGCTAACCCAACCTCCCTGCCCATGGGTAAGGACACCTGCCACTAGACCAGATTATCCTGTGGGAATTTTCAGGAATATGACTAAACAATGCTCCTTTTTTTTTTTTTTCTCTGCCTTCTTTTAGTTTTCTTACGAATTATGGTTGGGGTGAGTCACTACAGTATTATCTCATTTTATTAGAAACTGGATTTATGATGTTGTAAAGGCAAGACTATTTTTCAAGCACTTGCCTACTCAGAAGGGGCTGCACTGCCCTAAAATCCCTCTCCAACGCACCTGAATATGCAGGTGATGGGGTCAGCTGTCCCAAAAAAGCATCTCTTCCCCATCTGAGGTGGAGGTGGGAACCTGAGGAACAGGCAGACAGCTGGGGACAAGAACTCCCTCAGCACTGAAAGGTGAATTGTTCCTGCTCCTGAATTGCCAGCTTTAGGTTTTAATGCCATTTCTGAGCCCTCCTCTTGTGGACTGAGCTTCATTTATGTCCCACATAAGCAGATCTTTGTATACATTCAGCCGATAGCAGGGAGGGCTCAATGCTGAGCTTTGTGGGGAAGTGCAGCTCGTTGTTGGGCACTCAGGGAGAGCATTAACTCACTACAGCTGAAAGGATCGCTGGGAGGAAGAGGGGATGGGTGGGAATTAAGCAAGCCGAGCCAGCTTTCTGTGCTGGGGAAAATCTCCAAGAGCTGTGTGTCCTTCAGACTGGTTGGCATCATTGTTGCCACTGGCTCCAGTCCCCATCCTCCCTTTTTTGCATCTTTTTGTGCTGCACATGGAGTCCCTGGCACATTTCCCCAGCTGCCTGTGAGCCCCCGTGCTCCTCCGTGCTGCTGTCCAGAGGATGCTCCAGCCTCACCTTCCTGGAGGGGTGTTAGTGCAGGAGGGAGACTCTCACCATCCCTTAACATAAATAAACACCCCAAATACCACCTGCCATCCATCCTCACCCTTGTCTCCTCATCCTGTGTTTTTAGCTTGCAGGTTCCCCATGGGGAAGGACCTGTGGTCTTGTGTGACCACAAAATCATATTACTGAGCCTCTTGGTGCTGAAGAACTATTGAAGGGTCTGAAGCACCAGGAGCAGCTGAGGGAGCTGGGAAAGGGGCTCAGCCTGGAGAAAAGGAGGCTCAGGGGGGCCCTTCTGGCTCTGCACATTTCCCTGACAGGAGGCTGTAGCAGTTGTCAGTCTCTTCTCCCCCATAACAAGTGTCAGGACAAGAGGACACATCTTTAACCTCACATTGTGGGTGTCTCATTCTGTGGTGGGGAGGTTGGCAGTCCTGGAAAACCTCCTGTCCTGACAGAGAGGGAGAGGTGCTGGGCTACTGACTTCCTGCAGTCAGCCTGGAAAATGGAGCAGTCTCCTCTGGATGCATGTGGGTCCCAGTTACCACACAGAGTGTTGCACGTGTACACAGAACTAAATGCAGTAATTTTTTGTGGGCAAACAAAAAATAGGGGAAAAAAGATTAAAAATTGTAGATGAAAGTGTAAAGTGATATATTTTTCACGGTGGTGGAAGCTGACACCTGTGCCCCTTAACAACCCTGGGCTGTTTTATAATGGAAAAAATCCTGTTGGTACTGATGCTGTTCCTTTGCCTTCCAGCATGCACATCTCCGAAAGCCAACAAGAATTCTTCAGAATGCTTGATGAAAAGATTGAAAAGGTAAGGCACAGTAATGCAAACATCCAGTGTCCCTCGGGGGTGGACACAGCTTTCTCAGCTTTGTGGGGAGGACAGTGATCTGCCTGCTGCAGCTCTCCATGGTCTCCATGATTTGGAGGGGTCTGGCCCAAAATTTCCCTTCCAGCTCCTTGGTTAGGTGGTTCAGGTGCAAAGACCAGGAAGGTAAAGAGTTCACAGGGGGTACTGAGAGAATCCTTTGTTTTGTGGGAATGTCACCAGTCTGGGATTAATGGCAGGCTAACTCAGATGTTCAGGGTAATACATGCTGGATAAAGGTGAAGAGCAAAGTGGGATTTTACATCATTGCTGATTTGATCTTTCATCTTATCTCTGTGGGAGACAGCTGGAATCTTAATGCTGGTAGTAGCTGGGATACCCCAGGAATTTCTTGCTGAATGTCCTCGAAATAGCCACTGGCTCCAAGGGATGGTGTGGCTGTAAATGTGGGTAACCCTGCCCCAGGGCTCTGCCAGGGAAATAATGGTGCTGAAGTTATTTTGAAGAAGAGGATGAATAATTCTTTGCATATCTCAGCTTTCCTGAGAGCAGCTTTTGTGTGTTTCAGAAACCTTTTAAATGACACCCTTGTCTTCTTTGTGAGACAGCAATGAAGGAGCTGGGGCACAGCTCATACTGAGAGTGGCTGAAGGAGATGGGGGGACTGATGTTCACACACCAATTTACTCTTTACACTGCCTGTTTGGGAGTTGTGCATCTTGTTTAATACTTTACATTAAATATTTGCTTCCTCAGTAGCAGTACACCAATTTGTACTCCCAGTTCCAGACTGGATATGAGGAAGTATTTCTTTATGGAAAGGGAAGTCAGACATTGGAACAGGCTTCCCAGAGAGCTGGTGGATGCCCCAGGCCTGTCAGTGTTCAGGAGTATTTGGACAATGCCCTTAACAGCACACTCTAATTTCTGGTCAGCCCTGAAGTGCTCAGGCTGTAGGTCCCCTCCAACTGAAATACTTCTAGTCTAGTCTATTCTTCTGTTCTTTTCAGTTCTATTTTATTCTTTTAAGTTGTCATGTTGGGTTGCAGAGTAGAAGGGAAATTTTTACTTGCATGGCTCTGAACTTCTGCTGTTTTTGGCAGCACTCCTGGTCCTAGGAGTCAGAGTGCTACAGTGGGTGCATCTTGTATTTGTCCCAAGCAGCACATTTGTTACTTTCCTCTTAAAAAATTAAAATTATGAAAAAAAAAAGAAGACATAAAGGGGAAGAATAAAAGTGAGGAGTTCATAGATTGCTGAGAAGAATATTTCTGTACCTAGTATCTCACAGGGGTAAGATTTTATGTAACCTAATGCATTTAAAAGTAGAAGTTCTATATATCCATAGTATAACTTTATCTCCTTTGAATAAATGCATTCACCCTATGAATATTCAGATGCTTTTCCTGGACATGATCACCTTCCATAATGTTGAGCACAGACTCTCCAGTGAAATGGATTTTCCAAAGATGTATCTTATCTGCAGCCCAGACAATGCCATCAGGCTGTATCTAATTGTGAATTTTGGTTAATTTTTGTTCCCGAGGTCTGTGACAGGGCACTAACACCCTCATTCCCCAGCTGCCATGCTGAGGTGCAGCTGACCCTGTCTCCAGATCCACTTGAGATGTTCCCAGATGATCTCTAGGGGTAATTTATCTTGGGGATAATTTATTTTTGGGATCAGGAGATTGTCTGTTCAGAGGAAATCCATAGTTTATCTGTCAAAGAGACTGAGTTGCTGACAGTTGATGGGATTGGCAGGAGTTAACACACAGCTGAACATGGGATTTGTGTTCCCTGGGGCCTTCCTGTGCCTGAGGAAATAGTCTTCATAAGAGAAGTTTTGGGGTTTTTAATTCATCTTTGCTCGCAACACATTTTTTTTCTGGGCGTTGTCACAAATGCCAGAAAGATTGGAAAATATAATAAGGGGTTTTGTCTGATCTGTAAATAGCATTTTCAGTCCCTTCTCCAGGGAGATGGAGGACAGCAGTCAAACATTTAGAATTGTATCAGTGAGCAGCTCACCAGTGGCAGCTGAAGGAGTCTGTGGACGTGTGGGGGGTGTTGCCTGTGGTCCCAAACCTCGGCTGTGGTGTTCCCATGGTTACCGTGCCTGTTGGATTTGTGATGGAGATGCTGCTCCGTGGGCTGTGCTGCTGAAACTCCAGCCAGGAGCAAAACACCCTCAGCTCCACTGAGATCCCAAGGGGTGCTGGGTCACCGAATCCAAGTGACCAACAGCAGCTCTGACGTGTGAGCAGCAGGCAGGAACATCACATGGGTGCTTGGACCTGGCACAGCCATTCCGTGAGCAGGGAGGGCAGCTGAAATAAAACTCCTGCAGGCAAAGAGTGAAATGGAAAGAATGGAAAGGGCTGGTGTTTTGTCAGCTGCAAACAGGAAGTATTTGTGAGTCCTGGAGATCAAAAAAAGCCTGATTGAAACAGTCTGGAGAGTTTCTCTGGAAGTTCTGCCCCCAGAAGCACATTTCTGGCTGACCCTACAAAGCTCCACTGCCTCCTGCAGATGTCACCTGAAGGTAAAAAACAGAATGTCGTGAAGCATGGAACTTCTGTCTACCAAAATTCAGTATCAAAACACTGTGAGTCGTTCAGAGGGGACATCTGCTCTGTCTCTGAGTGAGCCTATCCCTGCTTCAGGAGCTGGAGCTGAACCGGTGGATACAGAACTGCCTGTGATGGTGGGAATGCCATTCAGAGGGTTTGCTGGAAGGCAGAAATACTGGGATGAGGGCTGGGGTAGGACTGACTGAGAATGTGAGAGCCTCAGTTGTAGACTTAGATATTGGTTCTGCTGGAGTCAACCCAGTCCTTCCAGAATTAGAGGTAAAAATGCTCCCAAGAGCCAGAGTTACAGGTTGGATTGGAGACTGGGAGCAGCTGGAGAGAGCTGAGCAGTTGACAGCACCAGCAGCTGTATTACTGTACTACTGTAGCTGTAGTTAGAATATCCTGAGCTGGCAGAGACCCACAAGGACCATGGAGTCCAACTCGCAGGACAACCCCAACCATGTGCCTAAAAGTGTTATCCAGATAATTTCTGACCTGTGGCAGACCATGGAGAGGAGAGCCACGGGGAAGACCAGGGACCTGTGTGCAGCACGAGGCCCTGAGTGGTGGCAGAGCAGGCTCAGAAATGTTCCCAACATCTGCCAGCAGCTGCAGCCAGACCCCTTGGGGCTCCCCACTCGCTGAGGTTGTTGTGAGTAGAGTCACGGGCTTTGCTTTGGGAGACAAAAAGCACATGTGTTCCAGAGTTCAGGGGAAAATGGAACAGAGACAGGCAGTGGGAAGGAGGTAGCTCATCTGCTGTCAGCCTTATCATCATTT
Organism: Acridotheres tristis; assembly: GCA_037013685.1. Taxonomy (NCBI): domain Eukaryota; kingdom Metazoa; phylum Chordata; class Aves; order Passeriformes; family Sturnidae; genus Acridotheres; species Acridotheres tristis. Next base: position 25,048,573 of record CM072895.1, read on the forward strand.
ATTGAAAATTAGCCTGAAATCAGAGAAATATATTCCAGTAGAGGATGAGTAACAGGTAATAGCAGCAATTAAGCTCGAGGAGAGCATTCCCTGGAGTAAATTAGAAAGATGTGGGTCAGGAGTACAAGTGATTTGCTTGACCTGAGAGATGAAGGCAGAAATACACAGAAATAAGGCTCTGGAAACCAGAGAAGGAAGCAGGGAGTGACTGAAAAGTCCTCCTAAAGGAAACTCTGCTGCTTCTGGATAAATCTGAGATCTGCTGTGCCCAGCAGAGGAGGAATGGGCTCCACTGGCTGCAGCTGGGACTGGGACAATCACTGCACTCCTATGGTGGGATAAATCTGGTTTTGAACTATCAGCTCTGATTAAGAAGATAGAAACATGTCCTGTTATCAGGCCATTTGTGTTGGTATTCAGGCAAGTGAATTAATGACCTGAGTTCTCTCTAATCAAAGAGATCAAGGACTAATTTAGTCAGATGTTGCATTTGGACTCCAAAAGATTTGCTGTGAAACACACAATGAAAAATTAACCTGTTTCTCCAGACTTTGGTTGTTTTCTTCTTCTTTCTACATCTCATATTTATTTGGACCCTGATTCCACAGGCCTGCGTGCAAATTTCACATTACTCCCTGGAAAGAAACGGCAACACAGGGAGGACATAGACCTATTATAGACCTATTGCTGGAGAGGGACTTGGGATAAGGGCCTGGAGTACCATTTGACAAGGGGGAATGGCTTCCCACTGTCAGAGGGCAGGGTTGGATGAGATACTGGGAAGAAATTCTTCCCTGGGAGGGGAGGGGGCAGTGAGGCCCTGGCACAGGGTGCCCAGAGAAGCTGTGGCTGCCCCTGGATCCCTGGAAGTGTCCAAGGTCAGGTTGGACAGGGCTTAGAGCAAGCTGGGATAGTGGAAGGTGTCCCTGTCCAGGGCAGGGAGTGGGACTGGGTGAGGTTTAAGGTCCCTTCTGGGATTCCATGAATTGCACGGGGTGGCTCAGAGCAGAGTTGATCCTGGGCACAGCCCTGAGAGCTCAAGTCTTGAAGGGGCCTTGTCCCACCAGGGCTTGCATGAAATAAATAGAAATAAAAATTAAAAGCTACAACATATAAAGTGTTAACTGTGAAAAATTTACCCATTTAGTGTTTGCTAGCAAAAACATCTTGATGATGGCTGTCCTGGAAAATGATTGAAAAAACAACTGCAGTCTCTGAATCGTACACAGCGTGCAATGATCTGGAGGAATGATCTCCTTGAAGTGTATGTTATTGCTGGAAGCTGTGACAGAGTGTATAGGTGACTGTCTCCCTGTGGGAAAAAGGCTGAGGGGTAATGGAACAATTGACAAGCAATTCCTGGGATTTCATTTGGGAATTGTAACCCCACAAGAGAAGCACCTCTGAATTTGTGGTTCAAAAGGGACTATGGGAAAACCATCCTGGGCAGCTGGTCCCATCATCATAAACTGTCTCCTAAATGGCTACAGTGGTTTGTGAAAAATAATCACAGTGAAAACATGCTCATGGACATAAACGAGATTAAAGAATGTGAAGAAGTGTTGCTGTGGACTCTGATGGGTGCCCCAAGCCTGGGACGTGGTGTTTCCATCCCCATGGGAATGTCACTGTGGGTCAGCTTGGTCTGGAGCACCAGCGCTGGTGTCGGGGTGGGTGTGCAGGGATTTCTCCTGCAGTCTGCTCACCTGGTGCCCGGCAGCTGGCGGGAGGATGCCCAGCCCTGAGAAGGATGCCCAGCCCTGGGAAGGATGCCCGGCATCCCTGGTTAGTGAGGCTGGGCAGGGAAGCGGGAGCGGACACAAAGCAGCTCCTTGTAGGGATGGCCCTTGGGAACGGGCTGCCAACCCAGCCTGGGCAGGGCGCAGTGATTAGGCTGAAACTCATTAGCACAGTGCATTGCTCTTAATGACTCCATTGATTTTTTTTTCCCTAACAAAATGAGAAACGGACAAAAATTAGCACAGTACACAATGATTTAGTGCCGCCTCCCGGCATTTTCTTCCCGTCCTTTCTGAGAGCGCTGTAAACAAAGCCAGGCTGATGAAAAGGGTTCCCAGCGCCGAGCGGGGCGAGGGCTGTCCTCAAAGGGGCCACTGTCCCCAAGGAGAAAAGGCTGCTGGCTGCAGCTCCTGCCCCTCTCTCTCCTTTTCCTCCCCTCCCACCCCTCCCTCCCCTTCCTTCTCTCCCTCCCCTTCCTTCTCTCCCTCCCCTGCTTCCCTCCATCCTCATCCTCCTGTCCCTCCCCTGCCCGGCCCAGTCCTCCAGCACAAGGGGCCATTGAGCCAGGCAGAGTTGTTTATTGGCCTGTCACCCACACAATGGGAAAAAGGCGTTTTTCCTGCCATTTTTTCCTTTCTCTTTTTATTCCCTAAAAGGATATCATGAGCTGTGATGCATCCTCTGGAGGGGCATCAGGAGGGGAGCCAGCAAGGGAGAGATGGGGGATGAGTCCTTTCGGTTTGGATGCAGGCAGCAGGAAAAGAACATCAGGCTCCTTTTTAATTTCCCTTAAATTTACTCACTCGTTTAGAAACACTCATGGTGTTCTGTGGATATCTGCAAAAGAGTCCTGTCTACAAAAGTCCCACTCCCATCATCCCAGGGACTGCAGAGATGTTTTGGAGCCTTGGTTCCTGGTGTGCAGACCAGCTGTGTGTCCCAAATAAACTGATTGCTGTTAAGAAACATCTCTCCATTTTTATTTTTTTTTTTTTTTTTCCTTTCTGGCTCTCCTTCTCCAGGTGCTCAGGTGCCTCAGTGCCCCAGCACACAGGAACAAGGGGAAATAGTCCAGAGATCTTGGATCCTGCATTTGAGGCACTTGTTTGATGCAGGATGCTCTGGGTGGCTTGTACTGAAGAGCTGGTTTCGTGCAGGGCAGCAAGGAAAGTGGCTCCCAGCAGGTCCTTTCTTGCTGCTCTGCAAGAACTGAGTAGGGAGGGATGGGATGTGCCTTCTCCAGACCATCCCAAGGGGAATACCCGGAGAAATGCTGCTCCACACCTGTGTTTGGGATGGGATAGAAGGCATAACATGACTGGTCTGATAAGAAAACCATATTTTGTGAAGCTTAGGCTGAATCCCCTGTAGTACAAGCATAATTTCAATATGAATGGCATCTTTTGCTCTGGGGTTAAACTTTTGCTGGGGTTATCAGATGAGGGATTCTTGTTCACAGCAGCTGCCTTGTGTTGCTCATAGGATTATATGCTTTGTTGCTTTTGCCTCGGAGATTATCCTTTCACAACAAATCTCGGGGCTGTGACCAGCAAGGTGGATCTTTACATAAAGCAGGTTTGTAAATCAGTTTGTTGGACCCCCCCCTCCCCCTGCAATTCAATTTATGGAGGATGATGTTAATGAGATTAATAGTGACAGAAAGGGAAGTGTCTCCTATCCTGGTTTCCCACAAATTCCCTGTGTCTAAGGTTTCTACCCAGCTCTGAACTTAAACCCCCCAGGTTTAGCGAGCTGTTCTCAGCGAGTGTTCCCTGCATTTACTCCTGTGTGTTGTCTCTGTGTACCAACTGCCTGGCCTTTGTCCCTGCAGGGTCGTGACTACTGTTCAGAGGAGGAGGATGTCACATAGTGCCAGCTCTGCGCTCGCCCCGGGAGCACCTCCAGTGTAAATAGATCCAACCCAGCCTCTGGATACAACCTTTGGGACGTTTGCTCGAGTGAACAGCACTCCATAACAGAAGAAGACCATTTCCACATTATATGCTCCATTCAGTTACAGTGTTTCCTAATGAACACATGAGGAATATTGCTAAGAACTCCTAAGGAACTGTTTTTGTTGCTGCTAGTTAAAACTTGTTGCAATTTCTCACTTTTTTCTGTGTCCAGATACGCAGCAAATCCTTAAAAGTTAATCCAAAAGACCTTGTTGATTTTATTGGGGCTTCTGGCCTATTTTCTATCAGATGAGGTAGTGTTATACCAAACTTCCATAAGTGAACATCCAAGCATCTAAGAAACACCCCTGAGCTGTGTGTCCATCCGTGCTGGGGCCAGAGTGCTTTTTAGTGCTGGTGATTCCAAGCTTTGGAGATGGGATGTTTTTGCTATGGCAGGCCTTGTTTCTCAGCTGAGAAGAAGCTGAGAAACTATTATCCTTTAAAAGCATGTTATCACTGAAATACTGGAAGTGATACAGGAGCAGGAACTTGTATTTTAAGAGGAAAAAAGTTTCATTTAAAAGGTATCTTAATCAAGGACTAAGCTTGCAGTATTGGCTTTGCTGAGCACGAATGGGAGTGTGATCACAATCATTTTGAATCTCTTTTTTTCTAAGAAAATAAACATTTTACTGTTTTTATGTATTCTTGTCTTTTACCATTCCTACAACACGATGTTTTAAGAGTCTGGGGACAAGGAAGACCAAACCTCTCCTCTGCCTTGATGTGTCCCGTGGATCTGATCTCTTAAAGCAGCTCTGTGCCAACGGGGGGGATGTGTTGTGTGTCCTGTAGAGTTTATTTTTCCATATTAAATGGAGAGGATATTACCTTCTCAAAAGCAGATGTAATATTTTTAACAAATGCTGTCATGAGTTAAAAAAAAAAAAAAAGGAAAAAAAATACAGCTTTTGTATTTATTATTTCAAAGAAGATTGTTACCTGTGCTGATATTTTTCCCTTCTGAGGGCAGGGTTTGCACTGCATCCAGTGGAGAAGCTTTGTCAGTGGAGTTTGCTGTCATTGTGTTGATTCCAGTTGATTTCAGTGGGATGGGTGTGACCAGAGTGAGGGTGGATTTACAATATCTCTTAGGATGTGGCTGACATTTGAGTGGGGCACTCAGCCCAAATATCGGCCCTTTTTCACTGGGCTTCCTAAAAATCAGATCCCTCTAAAGGATCTAAGCCCCTCAAAGATCACCTGTGACCTCTGCAAATCTCTAAGTTATTGCTGAATTTCCTGACTGAAGAGGTTTCCCTGGATGTTTGCTCTGGGTGGGGCTGGCCAGCCCACATCAGAAGATTTCATTCCCCAGCAGGGCTGTGCTGTACCTGGAATATCTGCAGCTCTCTCCTGCTGCCATCCCTGCACTGGATTTGCCTTTGCCTTTTGGGCAGGACATGAGCAGTGGGGCCAGGCCTGGGAGTTGCTCATATTCCTGAAGGGATGGGTCTGAGCCCATCCAGCAGGAGCAGCTCTCCAAGCAGCAGCTGTGAGGCTGCAAATCAACCTCTTTCCTAGAGGCAGAATCTATTTCTGAGCTCTGCAGGCCCCCCTGGCAGCCTCAGCGTGAGCCCAGAGGTTGCTGTATTCCAGGATTCAGACAACCTGAGAGCTTCAGCAGCTTCCCATTTAAAAGCTCAGTGTCAGGGTCCTGAATATGGCATATTCAGCTTTATCCTATTAATGGTCCAAAACCACCAGCCAACGGTGATTTCCCTAACTCCTTGCTCATTTGAGCAGCTGCATTGGCCAGGCAGCCCCTCCCAAGTGTCCTGACCTCCCTGGAGACAGAATTTCTCTGCCTCCCTCCCATCACATCCCTGTTCCTGGGCTGTGGCACTTCTCAGTGATGAATTCTTCAACGTGATGGTGCTCTCCTCCTGGATATGATTTTTTTCCATAATTTATGCCAGCTCTTGAGCAGGTGACTATGCTTGGGAAAGTCGAGAGATTGTGCATTTCAATTATTTAAAACACTTCAATTAATAAAGAGTCCTGGGGCTTGGTCCCACAAACCCTTCTCTGCAAAGCAGTTTGGAAAGCTTTCACAGTAGTGGAGTGAAGGGGTTGGGTCTGTTCTTTTGAATTGTTTCCTTGTCCAGGTGCTGAACATCTTGTCTGTAAATGTCCCCACACAAACACTGTGTTAGACACATCGTGGTCTTTCTTTCAGCCACCTCTTAGTTTTAACAACTATTTTATTTCATATTTTCAGTGCTGCTGCTTGCTGGCACTGGAGACCTGCACTTCAGTGGAGGTTTTGTGAGAGAGGAAAAGCAATTCCCATCTTACCTGTGCTCATATTCCAACCAGCTGCAGGTGCTTTAGAGTTCTGGATGAATTCCAGCCTGGCTGCTGGACCAGTAGATGGCAATCTGTGTGAAGGCTGGGTAGGCTGTTGTGTTGCTGGCTGGGAGGCACTAGAGTGGGCAGGAAGTTTGGAACCTGCTGTAATTCTTCCACCTTTGCAAAATCCTGGCAGATTTTGTTAGAAATAAGTCTAAATATATGTGGCAGCTGAAGGTCTGTAATAATATAAGCAGATTACTCTGGCTGAAAATGAATCTCTCCTTGGAGCTCTACCTCCCATTGCTTTGCTCTGCTCAAATACATTCAGCAGCCTGGAAAAGAGGAGACTGGGAAGAGAAGGAAAACTTGATCCTATCTGGATTCTGTAAGTGGGATTTCAAGGTTCCTCTCAAAAGAAGTGCCAGGGAAGTGGTTTGAGGGCCAAACTTCTCTTTAGGAGGCTGATGCTGTATTTCCTGAGCTCCACATTGTATTCTGGGATCTTGGAGAAAATTGTGGTGAAGGGGGTTTGCAATCAGCCTTCTTTCCTTGAAGTGCTTTCTCCTTTGTCCAGAGCCCTTCGAGTGGTGCTGGTTTTCCTCCTTGGAGCCTGCCTCGAGCATTGGGAGGGGAACTGGGGAGCTGCTGCCCACCCCAGGCCCAGCCTTGGGCTGTGTTGTATCTCTTGCTTAATTACTGGGAGTTCCCCTTCCACCCCCCAAATAACATTAATTTCTTCCCTTGCATTCAGTCAGAGGTTTGACTCTTTTTGAATTTAGGTCTCCCTGCCAGGATCCAGCAGAGCAGAGCTCTCTGTGTCACGGAGATCCCTGCCACAAGCCCTTTGTGGCCACGGATGGGTTGCACAGCTCCAGGCTGACTCAGTGCACCTCTCCATGTCCTTGCAGACAGCAGGAGCAGCAGTGCTTTAACTAGAGGTGGAATCTTCATCCCAGGAACGCCCTGTGTGCATTGGAGTGGGCTCTGAGCCCAGCAGCTGGATGGCACCTGGTGCTGCCACAGCTCTAGGGGAGAGATCAGCAGCATCCCAGGATTTTTGGTGCTCTGCCTCTTTCTTGGTGTAAGAACACCCAGGCTGATGACTGGCCTCAGAGTACAACAGGTATTTAAACTCTGGATGGTGATTCAGGAGTGAAGGAGTTGATGAAGTACCGGTGTTTGAGCTCCGAGGACATCGTTGTCATCACACGAGAATCAGTCTGGAGATGAATATTCTGTTCTCAGCTATTTTGGTTTTACCAGGTCTGTAAAACAGTAATTTCCTGTCATTTTCATTTTGGAGTTAGCAGTGACTCAACTCCAGATCAGCCTGGCTGACACACCAGACCTTCAGGATAGGAGAGGCTGGGTGATGTGTGTGTCTGTCAAAGAGCAAATGTCATATGGGCTTTGCACAAAAAGGGTGGTTTCCAGTTCCACCGTGGTGGTGGCACACTGGGACAGGGTGTCCAGGGAAGCTGTGACTGCCCCTGGATCCCTGGGAGTGTCCCAGGCCAGGCTGGATGGGGCTTGGAGCAAGCTGGGATAATGGAAGGTGTCCCTGCCCATGGCAGGAGAGAACCTTGTTCCACGTTGCCCATGGAACAAAATGACTTTTAAGGTCCCTTTCAATCCCAACCATTCTGGGATTCCATGACTATAAAGCCAGTGCCCTGACTCAGGTCCTTTGTGGGGTGCTGGGGAGTCATACACAGGTGATGGGAGCAGCATCCCTGTGCTGAAGAAGCTTGTACCTGTCTGGGCCAGCCCCAGCCCAGGGGGGAAGTGATGGCACTTGCACTCTGGAAAGTCAAAAGCTTTGATCTCAGCCAAGGTCGCTGTACAGTAGAGGCAATTTTTAGGGTGTTGACTGAGAAAGCACAGATTTATGGCACTTCTGCCAAAGTGGCTTTATGGAAAATGCTTTTGGAAGAACTGAACACTCAAGACCCTGCTTTGGATCCTGGTACTGTTGGGCAACTCTTCTTTTTCAGGCTGAAATCTCTGTTTAATTTAATTCTGTAGGTGTTTGGGGAAGAGGAGACAAGAAATGCAGGGATGGCTTTGGAAGGGCACCTTATTTGCTTTGCTGCTGGGGAGATCAGACATGCAAGAAGTTGAGTAAGCACTGAGTGAAATTCCTATTATTGTTACTGTGCTGTTGTGGCAAAGGGAAAGAAGCCCCAGCTCAGGGTACTTCAAGATGGGAAAGTTTACAGAACTCAAAGATGTCCATGTCTTTGCTTTATAAAAAATCATATTATTTTCTTTCAATTTAGCTGCACACATCTACCCTTGACAAACAGGGAAATGCAACACTTGAGTTTGAAGATGGGAGAGTCACCATCATCATCCTCAGGATCATCATCATCAACACATGTGGGACTGTGAACTTCATAAAAGCCAACACCAACCTTCATGGACACCCATGGCAGCAAATGGAGAAGCCTGTGATTCTTCTTTCTTGAAATGATTCCCTTTCTCCACCCTGCTGCTCTGTCATCCTGGATGGAGCCTGGGAGCCTGGAGCAGCCGTCCTTCATCCCTGCAGAATGGCTCCTGCTAAAGCCTTTGAGGTGGAGTTCAAAAAAAATTTATATATTTAATTCTTTCAATATAATATGTATATTAAATTACATTTTGAGACAAGGAGTTCTCAAGAACAGTTGCTGCAAGAAGCTAGAAAGCTCCGTGTGGGAACAGAGCATATTCCTGGGGTTTTGGCATTCTGCTTTTGTGTCTATTAATAATCCCCCAGAGTGAGTCATATGGAGCTGCATTTATTCACTGACTCGGAGAGAGCTGCTACCCAAAATAGCGGCTCTGTAATTTTTTATGATGCTGTAATGCCAGTGCACTGAAGATTGACATCATTTGAGGGAGATGCTCCAGCCTGGCAGTCAAGAGAACCCGTGTCCAGCCCCACGAGGAGCGTGGGGAGCCACGTGCTCCATTACATAAAAGCCCTGGAGAGCCAGCACGGGGCAGAGATGCCTTTTCTCGTCCTCACCTGAGCATCTTTTGCCCGGATTTTCTCCCTTTAGGCCTTTCTAAGCCTTCTTTACTCATTTTCGTCAATCATGAGAAGCACTAGGCCAGAGGATGATGAGGAAATGGTTTTTGCTGTGGAGAGGATCCTCAAGCACATCTCAAACCATCAGCCTGCCTGCCAGGAGCTCCGTAGGGAAATCTTGAAATGCATCAAGTTCAGCACCACCAGCTCATCCTTTTTCTCACACACATTGCAGCTCAGTGTCCCTTCCTGAACCCCGAGCATCCCCTGGGCCAAGCCTGTGCCTAAAATCTGCTGGCTCCTCCCCAGCCCCGTGTTCCTGACTGCTGGTGGCCCCGGGCAAAGGCCAGAGAAACGCTTTGGGTTTTTTAAGGACGAATCTGATTTTCTAGATTGCTTCTCATTCTCTGCCCTGCACTGCTGCCACCTGGCAGCCAGTGGGGCATCTGAGACATCCCGGGGTGGCCCCACTGCTCCCCACGAACACCTGTGGCTAACAGTGAGTACCACACAGGCTTTTGGGCACAATCTTGGCTAAAAATTCCTCTGCAGGGGCCCCAGGCCATCACTCTGCACTCTCCACCAAAGCATTAGGAAAGATGAATTTGCCCATGCTGGGCATTAAGAGCCTGGGTGAACTGTCACAGGTCAACAGTGTTTTATAGGCTCCATCCCAGCTGGAAACTTTTATTAACATTACCTTTCCATGGAGCACTTTGGGAGAAAATGGAGCAGCTTTGAGCCGCTGTGACTGATGGGATGAGCAGCAGCTGCAGCTGAATTTCGGTCAGAGCAGCTCGAGTCCTTTGGGTGAAGGGTGTCACACCCTTGGGGGCCTGCATGGAAAATGGAAATGTGACAATTGAGCAACAGGCCCTCAGCACAACCACTGTCATAAATGAATAAATATAGTTTTAATAGGAGGGGTGAGGACTTGGTGCCACCATGCCCCCTTGTCCTTCAGGCATCCATCCATGCAAGGAGCAGCCTGAGAAATGAACACCTCAATCGTCCTAATTTCTTGTTATAAAAGAAATACAGGGAGGGGCACAGCCCACCCTGGCTGTCAATACTGTGTTTCATTTTTGCCTTTGAAGCAATCACATCCCTCTGATGACCCCTGAACTGGGTGCATGACAGCTGCAGTGTCCCTTGTTCCTCGAAGGAGGCAGAAAGGGCCTTTGCTCCAAAATACTCCAGTCCCTAAATCCTGATGTTCCCAGAACACAGGAAACAGTAGGTTGAAGGAATTTAGCACTTCCCTAGCAAGGCTGGCAATGGTTTCTACTTCATCTCATAAACTGCTCAGCACTTGAACAAGGACTTGAATTCAGGGATCCTGAATTCTAATCCTAATTTTCTTAATCCTAATTTGCAGAGAGGAAAAATTTACAGGATTAGAGGTGGTGGAGGAGAGTTTATAACAGAGGAAGGATGAGGGATACCCCCTCCAAGACTCACCTCATCAGGCCCAAGTGAGACCTGTTTTTTTCATTCTAAATAAGTACAGCAGTGAAAATGAACTTCTGAGGGTTTGGATTCTAGATTTTAAAAATATAATTATAATGCCCAAGTCATAGAGAGGTTGAAATAGTCCAATTAGATCTAGTTGTTGAGAGTCTGTCCAGTTTCAGTTCTAGATTGAAAAGGTGGTGTTTTGGTTATTGCCTCTGGGTTCAGCCAACTTCCCAGGGAAAAATTCCAGGCTTCTCCAGGGTGGCAACCACGAACTTGCTCTAGCACTGAGGCTGCCAGTGAAGGATTGGTGGGCCTGCCTTGCTGGAAATGACAGCCAGGAGCAATGCAGAAATGAGCATCAGTTCAGCACAGCTTGACCAGAATATTTACATTTTATTAAATCTTTACAATCAGCAGTTATAATCAAGTACACAATTATGTACACGGATTATGTACATTTTAGCCCAGACTTTTACATCACAGTACGTAGTTTCCCTTAAGAATATTGTGTACACTTATCACCAGAGAGTAAAACCCAACAATAGTGTTACAGCACCTGTTATTAGACATCTTCCATAAGAAAATATACGGCTGTAAATTGGTCTGGCTAAAAAAAACAACAAACCAAAAATCTTATAAAATCTGAACATACAATTTTCATTCACAGAATGGTTTGTCTTCTATGTTCTGATGGATGCTTGTTGCATAAGATGTCCTGTTTTTCACCTCTCAGCACACACTCATTGGTGCCTACTCAGGGACACTGGCAGGAGGAGAACCAGAGCTGGGCGCATTCTCAAACTTCATTAAGAAACAATAAATGTAAACAATTAAGAAGATTCCTGTAAGATCAAATAAGAAATTAATTGGCTAATCTGAATTACATGGCATGGAGTAAGTGCTAGTTGCAGCTGTGATTCCTGAATTTTTCAGTGTTCAATACCATACAAAGAAATGTACAATGCTATACACAAAAGGTGATTCCTGATTAATGATCTACGAGCAATATTCCATATGCAGGGAGCAGACTTCCAAACATTTGGGAAGAACACTCTATGCCCTTTTCCAAAAGGGTTTTTCTTTTTGATGAATACATTCTTTTTGCTTTTTAAGATGATAGTAACAGAAAACTGAATTCTTTCCAGAATGATATGAACAGGTTAAACTGAAGCCTATGTCCTCATAAGGTAATACAAAGTGAAAGTAACCTGAATAAAAACTGTCCCCCCAATTTAATCCTCTTTCCCAAAAGGTCAACATTGCCTGATTCAGTTCTGATTCAGTTCAGTAAACAAAGCTATGGCTCTTGTGATGGTTTCAAAGGTGAAGTAGAACCAAATGAAACAAAAACTACTTCAAAAGGCAGGAGGCAACAGTTATCTGAGGTAGGCCACCACCAAAATGCTGCCCCCTAAATCCATATGGAGTTTGGGATCCCTGAAAGGTAATGCCTGCTGTTCTACTAACAGGTGGAGAAAGCAGTTACTAAACATGAGCTGGTGATGGCAAGGAAAGTTAACCTTTTAATACAATTTGACATCTACACCTAAATCTGCAAGTAAAAAAAAAGAAAACCTTTAGTTGCTATATTGAGATAGTAGTGACCAGAGGCCTCTAGGATATAAAAATAACTCTATTTCCACCAAAAGAGCTATCAAGAAAGAAGATGATGTCCATGTCAAAAAGCATGGGAACAAAGATGCTCCTTTTGTGGCACTGAGCACTGACAGATCAACGAAATTCTGAGTGAAAACATTTTATCTGCACCTCATGGTTTCATTCTGCACTTGGCCATGTCCTGGCACTCCCAGGGCTCCAAGGAACCGAGGACACTTACAAGGCTCCCATGGTCAAATGCTTTTTTATGAACTCATGTAACAAAACCCATAAATAAAAACATTCCCAACTGAAAAACCCCAGCTGCTTCAAGTCTAAACCTCCAGACTTTGCACAGTTACTTGTGCAAAGGAGTGACAACTCTATTTAAGAGCTAATTTCTTTCAAAGGACACTTATACACTATTCATCCTTGAATTCCCTCCTACCCTGGTGATTTAAAATTCTGGATAATATTTAGATGGATTGCCATGCTCTCAAAAGGTGCCTGTGCATTCTGAGACTTTTGAAAGCAAGTGTGGCTGAGTACATGGATCCAGCATTGCCTGGGATTGCTCTGCTCACTGTACACAGTATAAATACAGAGTATGGCTGTGCTAATTAACAGTTGCATATTCAGCACGTGTGATTTCACCAGCTAAAATCAAAGGTGCAGTCCAGAGTGGGGCTTCCTGTTTATCTACTCCTTTGCAATGATGAACATAAACCTGTATTTTTAGCCTGGTGCAGCATATAGGCAGGGTTCATTTAGTCTTTAATATAAAACCATTTTTTTAACCACAATTCACTAAAAGCAGTTTATACAAATCAAGTTAATTAGTTTTTTGGCAGTTTCTTTGGACACAGTCAAAATGCCTCTATGTTGTTTAAACTTCCCCATTTTAAATTAAATATAATGTGGATAACAAATTTGGACTTCCACTTACCTGTAACAAACTCCAGAGCCTGGATTAACACCCCTGGACTCTGAACTATCGACCCAAAGACAGAATTGTTGCTCTTTCCCACTGGCCCCAGCCTCCCTGCCTGAAACACCACATACACGAGGTTGTGTATCAAAAGAACAACAAAGTCAAGCTCTTGGAAGTCAAACTTGTAGAAAAAGGTCTTGTTACAGCTGATGGAGCTGTGTCCTTTCAGAGACTCTTCCAGATTTCAGAGCAGATTGGAGTTTTTTCCACCTGGGAGGCCAAGGGAAACACCTGGGACTCAACACCTGCCTTGTCTGCTTCCCCTCAGCCTCCAGCAGGACCTTCCCACACCTTTTCCTGGTGGCCTCACGGCTGGCCCAGCCTCCCTGACAGGACCTGCTCACACTCTGCCTTTGGTTTGTACAATTCCTCCAGCTGGAAGCAGCAGGAAGGGAACTCCAGGTGCGTGTGTGGTTCCTTGTGGGACGGGGTGCAAGGAGTGATGAGCAGCACTGTGACAGGTCAGACAAAACCAGTCTGCTTCCAGCTGTGCCAACACCTGGAAACAATTCCCCTGCTGATATAAGGAAGGCTTTCAGCTGGGGAAGGGCTCCATCAAGAACTATTCCATGGTCTGTCACCCCATCCTGCTCAACTCCTGCTTCCCAGAGCCCCAGGAGTCCCCTCGGAGCCTGGAAGGCACGAGTCAGGCTTGTCCCTACCTGGGGCACAGCACCAGCCACGGGGCCACACAAATGCTTTGATTGCACATTCCCATTTTTTAACAGGAAAAATTAAAACATACAAAGAGCCTGTGCTGGAATTCTATGTTGTTTTCCAGGTGACACCTGGTTGCTCATCCCAATACTGAATATGTTTTCTTGGATATCTGGGCCTCACTTCTACCCAAAGAGGTCTCCATTTGTTTATTAACAAATAAGTTATTATTACAAGTCATAGCTCATCCTTTTCCATCATTTCAAATGCTTCTATATCTTCATTCCAGTCTGCTAATATGGATTCCATAGGCTGGACTTTACTATCCCAGTGAGCTTTGGAATTGGCCTCTGTCTGGGTGTTTTGTTCCTGAGGCTGGCTGTCCCCTGGTGTATGTGCTGGCTCCAGAGCACTGGCCTCTGTGGGTCCAGAGGCATGGGGATCCTCATCTGCCATGGAAACACTGGCACTGTCTGTGCTGGCAGGGGACAAAGGATCGGGGTCACCAACACCAGAGCTCTCTCCTCCTCCTTCGGGCTCCTCACTGACTGCTCCAGCATCCTGAGATTCTGAAGGAGCTTCCTCAGAATTTGGTTTGTGTGAATCATTTTCAGATGATTTCTGGTCCATATTGTCCATTTCCAAGTCTTTGAAAGGGAAGGAGAAAAGACAAAAAAGTTAAAACAACAGTAGGAATGCAACATTTTATTATGTATTCCAAAATCAAGGTCACTTCCCTTGGCCTTATTCTCTTCAAGGAAGAGCAGACTTTCCAGTGATATGGAAATGTAATAGTACTGAGGAATATATTTTACAGAGGGATAGGAGGGAAGCCTTTTAAACACATTTGAAATGAGGGCAAACAATACATTGAGGCTCATTTTGGTTCCTCAAACTTCAGGAGTGACTTGTGGGTCAGTGCCAGTTACCCTCCTTCAGCCTTAAGCAAATATCCACTGCGTGCACTGAGCTTTAATGCTGAATTTTAAAGCACTTCCAGATCCAGCAGGATCCCACATCTGAGCACTTGGAGTCGGACAGAGTTTCCTGAGTTTACTGAACTGTGCATTTGAGAGAGCCAAAGCCAGAGCCTCCCCACTCCAAGCAAGTAACACACGTCTCCCACGTCCCAGCTTAGCTCCCAACATCTGCCCAATTTAGTCATGCAGATTTCTCTGGGTTTGATGTTTACAGCTATAAGTAGGACACTGATATTTCAGCATTTTTAGGGAATTTAACTGCACATGCCACTGTTGACATGGGATACTTACTGCTATCAAAAATGTAGTTTGGAATCATTTTACCTTTAAAGATTGTTGCTGGGATTCCAAACGGAAGCACGAGGAGGGGGAAGAAGCAGATATGGATTACAAACTCTCAAAGGCAGAGCTATCTTGTATTTAGCATTTTGTCAGAGCATTTAGCCAAGTTATAAACTGGAGGGATTTGTAAGTTAGGAAGAAACAAGACAAGATTTTGGCATATCCCCTTTGCAAATAGGCTGATTTTCTAGAGACACTTGTTCTTACCTA
The DNA here is from genome assembly GCA_037013685.1 of Acridotheres tristis. Classification (NCBI taxonomy): domain Eukaryota; kingdom Metazoa; phylum Chordata; class Aves; order Passeriformes; family Sturnidae; genus Acridotheres; species Acridotheres tristis. Next base: position 25,063,813 of record CM072895.1, read on the forward strand.
CTCTGCTTAGACACAGCAGTGCTACAAGGAAAGCTTACAAGAGGAAAATCTGGAATTTTCTGCTGCATTCGAATATTTCAACTGGGAATGTATTAGCTTGCAATTTTCTTGCATTATACAAGAACACCCACGAAACATCTGAGGTCAGCAGCCTTATTTCTCATGTTACCCACTTCTCCTTAGATAGGCAAAATAGTTCTAGCACTTGTCTCTCTCCTTTTGGGTGCCAGGAATGTTACTGAGGATCTTGGTGAGGGAGAGATGTTCACAATGTAGGGCATTGGAGACACGCTGTTCCTGATGCTACTTCAAAGCAGCTGATGACAAAAAAGGTTCAAAAGGAATCCAAAAGGCTGGATTTTCTCATAAGCCAAAGTGACATTTAGGAACAGCATTTCTGGATGTTACTCTGTGGGGGGAGTAGCTATCAGTGATATCTTTCAGATAATGGCTTGCTTAATAAAAAACGAATTTCAGTGTCAAACAGAAAACCACAGCACCTCTGGGCTGCAGTGCAAAACATTCCTGTCCATTTTCCACTGTGCCATGGCACAGATGGGAGCTAGATGTCCATAAATCACCTCTAACCTTACCTCTGTCTTTTGCTTTATCAGAAAGGAGCACCTCCACGGCCTCGTACTCCCGGATGGCATCCAGGATGATGTTCCCTTCCTTGTTGAAGAGGAAGAGCATGGGAATGGTGATGTCATCTGTGTTCTTGCCATCCCCAGCCATTTGGAAGAGAGGGGCTGTGTCACTGCTGCTGCCCTCGTTGTCATCTAGGCAGAGCACACCACAGGAAGGGCAAACCTCCCATTAGATCAGTTGAACTTGGAGCAGCCTCCCCTGCCCAGTCACTTCACAGCAAACCCCAACCTGGTGTGTTTCCTCCACTTTTCATTTCTATCCCCATTCTTCCTCAGCAGTTAGTACTGAGTGCATCCTGAAATCCTTAAAGTAACAACTTTTAATCTGCAAAAACATTGACAAACCCCCATCCCAATTTGTGTCGGCACAGAACCAGACAAACCCCAAACATCTCTTCATCTTCTGAAACCACAACTGCTGTGCTTCTCAGCTTAAAGCTTGTCAGCTTTTCTGTATCTTCAAATCTGTAAAATTAAGTTACATTTACACAAATTAAGAACTTGGAATTGTATTTACCAATGACAATGCCTCCTATTGCTCCAGCTTTCTGAATGTTTCGTGCCTTTTCAGCAAACATGCACTGGCCTCTCTGCATCAAAGCAATTTTATCTTTCACTGCTTCAGGATTAGTGATCTCTGAGCATCCATTATATGGCTTAATGATTGCAACAAATCCTCTTGTCTGTTTGGAAAAAAAGACAAAAATAAAGAGGGTTAGAGCACTATGGTCATGTTTGTGAAAGATTCCCAAGTATTTTTGTTCCTTCAGTCACTCTAATGCATTTAGTGTTGTCTTGTGTCAATGCAGACAATCTGTGCCCTGAAACTGGAGCTCTAGAAGCAAAGAATGACTGAATGAAAACCTAATTCTTATAATCAGTGTGATTTGTATACACCTGGAAATGTTGTCCCTGGAAATCTTTCTCCTGTGAACTGCTACTCTAGAACTCCTCTTTAGGGCTGCAATGGGGTTTTCTTACTGGTTCCCACAGGGACCCCTGCCTTGTGGTACTGGCCTCTTCCATCTACCTAGAGCCTTCTAGAAAAGCTTTTGTTAGAACAACTTGCTGCTCTAATTCTAAAAAGCTTCTGCCAGCTCCTGGCTGACATGGGAGGGAAACTTCCCCTAAATCACCATCTCCTTAGCTGTGCCCTGCAGACTGGATAAGCTTGCTTTGCAACTCACGCTGTGCATATGTTTTAAATCCTAAACCATGACTGATGACTCAGGAGCAGAGATAAGCGACTCAACCTCACGACTGTCACTGCTGTCATTGTCACCACTGGGCCCTGTCATTTTAACCACCATAATGAGCTGATCACCTGGAGGATCAGCTGGATGCCCTCAAACAACAGCAGTACTATAGAGCTGAGGCTTGTGCAACAGGAAAAGGAGCAGACACACCCACATCTCACATACCCCTGCTTTGTGTTTGGACAAGTCCATCCCAAACTGTGCTGGCCCAGCAGTCAAGACCACCCTGCCAAAGAAGGGATGGGAAACAATCTGGACAGCACGGGGAGGGAGCTGCTGCTCTTTCTGCTGCTGGCTGGAGAGTTCAATCATTTCCTGCATGAACCGTAAGCCATCCTCAGCATCCAAGGAACTTGCTGCCTGCAGAGAAAAAAAAAAAATCAGTAAACAATTTTATCTTAAATGTTTGAGGAACTTGGGGGAAAAGAAATTGAAGTTGTGTTTGCTTGGACCGCTGCTGCAAAGACTTTAACACAAAGGGTGGATGCTCACTTCCACTCATGTATCATTTCACAAAAGGTTTAGCACCTGCACCACACAGATTTTAAATATACAAATATATAAACCTCATAAAGAGATCAAGTATCTCACACTGAAAGCAGTGTTTTCAGCAAAGATGCTGTCAGTTACATCACTTCAACGTGAGCAGCCTCTACCTAATTCAGTGGAAGACTGGTTAAAAGCGTTGCTGAGGCAAAATATTAACAAGCATCAGCCTGCTAAATATAGCTACAATATCCAGCTCATGTGCCTCCTTCCACAGGGTGGCTGTCCCTCCTGAAAATCCAGCTGTCAAGTATCATTGCTAGGAGGACTTTGCTGCTGGGACTTTGCTGAGAGCTCTAAAAAATAAAATCCTGCCAGGTTGTCTTACCTGCACTGCATGCTGCACTAATTGTACTCGTCCATCTTTCAGATGGATCAAACTGACTCCCATCTTCTTCAGAATCTCCAAGTGCTCAGGATTACTGGCCATGAAATCTCTGGCTCTCAACGGTGGTTTTGGTCCACTTCCCAAACTGTCTTCTCTGCCAAAAGACATCAGAGATCAAAGCTTTAAAAACCAGATTATCCTTGAAACAGTACTCTAGTGTTATCCCTGCCATTACAAGATTGGAATTCTTGGTACACTGAGTGCAAGCTTCAGTGGAATGCAACTTCTCAAAGTTGTCTATATTATCAATAATTTTCTAGGGCAAAACCTCCCTCCCAGTACTGATAACAAAACTGCCATATACTCGCTCCCATTTGTAAATAGTCTGAATTATTGCAACACTGACCAAACCCAGTCTGCCCCATACATATTGCCCAGCAATACTCCAAGTGTGAGCTGCAGCCGAGATATGCAGCTCATTCAGCTCATTTTGCTTTGAAACACTTGCTAATTCCAGTTGGAAACAAACTAAGTTTTGCTGAGGACGCTAGAGAAATCCAAAGCGATTTTTCCTGTGACCAAGAATCACCCCTTTGGCCCATCCCAAAAGGACTGCCAGCTCCAGCACACCTCATGCTTCTCCTTCCCTGCAGAGCAGACCCACTTCCACTCAGTCCTGTGCTACCAAGAAGAGAGGAAATGTCCATCTTACGCTCTGGAAATGCCCCGGGGACAGCTCTTATCCACCACATTCTTCAGAGGCTCCCGGATGCTTTGGGCAAACATGGGGTCATTGGGGAAGAGGATCTGGGTGTTCGGACAGGTCCAGTCAAAGTTGCTGTCGTCCAGCTCTGTGTACTCTGTGCTCTAAAATGAAAGATAGAGAGTTTAAAAAAAAAAAAAAAAAAAAAAAAGCAGGTTATATTTTTACATAAAGAATATCAACAGATAAGCCTAACTTAAGTAATCTGTGTTCTGGGGACATGTGGCAGCTGAATGCAAGAGGGAGGAGCCAGTGTACTGCAACGCCCTGGACAGATGAATACAACACCCATTCTCATTTGTAATTTGCTACATTTATATTCAGATTCTAGATTTTTTTTTTTTTTTTTTCAGAAACAGTTAATCTTCTGCTGGCAGACTGTACTTCTTAAGCCTGCTCATGACAAAGCCAGTGCCCTGTATTTTATGTGCTGGACAAGTAAAGGGAGTAGTTCTGGTTTCACCTGATGCTGGCTTTACAGCAAGTGACCTGCTGCAGGCTTTAGGTCATTCTTACTAAAAATGTCACATCTTTTCATGTGAACAAAAGATTCTCCTCCTCAAGAGCCACACAGACTTGCAAGTCTGGAGGAGCAAGGATGAATCTCTACATAATTTTAAAAATTTATATATTCAGGAAAGAAGGCAGAGTGAACATCTGCACAAATTGCTGGTTTGTAACATGTGAAACCATGTGGAACATGTCTGGTGGTTTGGAGCCACATTTAGCATGTCCTCAGCAAATAACTAGTTATAGATAACTGGCAAGCTCATTTTATAAGTCATAAAAATCAATGTACTATTTATCTACCTGAAAAGACTCACCATGCCTTTTGATCCTGTCAGCAACAAATTGGCCAATGAAAAATCAAGTATTTAAAGGCTCCCTAAAACCCAAGACCTAAAGGGCTGTTACTGAGACATGACCTTTCTTGTTTATGAGAGCAAATACAAACAGGATGTTGAGTTGATAGTACCCAGTATCTCTCTCACAGTTTGTTTTAATAGCACTGTATTTATGTTAAAAATCATTTACACATTCCATCTGTTCAGATAAAATTCCATCAAAGAGGAACACCAGGGGTCTCAGGCTTTCAGCCACCTGACACCATTTTCAATGGGTTTTTCTTACTTGGATTATGCCCATTTGCAGCTTCGACTCAAAGAGCTTAAAAATATACATTTGAGCAATTTATTCTAGCCTCCTTATTGCCTTTCATTAACGTTTGCAGTTCTTAAGAGAACAAACCAAGCTAGGCCAGCACTTAACACGGGAACCCTGCCTGTCTCCAAGGTATTACATTTTTATATTGGCAACAAAAGTTACATAAAATGCTCCTTCAGACCCTTTAGGAAACTTTTTGCTTAGTTCAGAAAACAGCCTGTTTCCAAAACTCGAAGAGGAAAGGTAAATTCTCAGGGAAAGAACATTTCAGAGAGAGTGTGGGATTTCCACCCTGAAGGACCATTTAACACCAAACCCAGGACCTATTAAAACATAGCCAGTATTCGACATTAAGATCAAATAACTAAAAATTTGTCACTGCTTAATGCTAAAGTCCATCAAACAGGGTGATTTTTTTTCCAGGATACATGGCTTGACACACAGTACAAGCATTTTCCTCTGATCCAGGCATTATTGTAAAACTCTTAGAAAATGTTAAAAATAGAGGCACAAATAAAGGAATTTGTGTTCTTGATGTCTCAGACACCATTTTCTCTTTTTCTTATTGCCTTACAGACAAATTATGTCACCTTACTGGCCACAAAATCAAAAAAAGTGAGAGTTTATGATGCTTCATAGCACAGCTGCATTACTTCAGGTAGTTTTGGAAAGTTAAGTAATTTATAAACCCACAAATGTTCTCATATTTATGCAATAGGTGCCTACTGCATGGACTGAAGTGATTAAACATCCCAAATCTGTCTGCAGCTGTATCTTGTCAAATTAACTCCACAGCTGTCTCAAAAAACCTCTCAAAATTTATTCATGTACTAAAACAAGAAAAACTGGGGTTTTAGAAAAAAAAAAAAAAAATAAAGATGGGGACAAAAATATCCTACCGTGTTATCTTATACAGAAGTGGGGAATTATTTTCTTTTTCAATCTTGGTAATAATTCCTATCTTTTATCTCAAGGTTCAGCACTGCAGAACCCAGTCATTATTCCTACTCTTGTGACTGGCACTATTTATATGATGAAATGGTACCTCAAACTATGATCTTTCCTGATTTCATTGCCATTTTCCTTCAACAGAAGGAAGTGTACCACAGAAACTGATTTAGACTGCAGCTGTTACATACTGTATTTTTTTTAGAGACAGTTTGGTTTGTAGTGGAGAGCCAGAGTGGTAACAGATGAGCTTCTGTAGTGAAGATATAATCTTCAATATCAAAAATCATGTCCTCCTTATCAGCAAACAGCAGGTACAGGTATTTAAACATCTCGGCCAGGAAGAATGAGTCCATCCTGTGGAGAAAAAGGGGATGTCCTTTAGGGAGATCTCCTCATTTCCAGAACATCAGTAAAATAAATATTCCAAGTGCTCCATCTCTGAAGACTCCATGACTATTACTGCTGGACATAATTCCATTAGCATCCCTTCCACTTGGAAGAAGCTGTGTTTGGAGGGAAATGATTCAGCACATTCGGTACAAAAGAGCATTACAGAAAAAAGAAAGAAACCTCCTGACAAATTTACAGATTTGAAGTATATTTAGTTTGAAATTAATTCATCTATTGCTCTCAGACACATGAAAGGTTATTAAACTAAAAATATTCTTATAGAGCACCCTATAACCCTACTGAAACAGTTCCCAGATTGTTTCAATGCATTTACAGTCCAGTACAATTACAAATGAGTAATTTAAGACTTGGTTCTCAGGCTGAAGACAGACAGCTCTTCAAATATCAATTAATTCAATTACACAGAGCAATTTGATTTTTTCTGTATTTTTATATTTTAGAAAATAATTGTGCAAACTTTACCTGTCTTCATGACTTCCTGTACGAACATCCTTCATTGCAGCAAACCCACAGGGAACTCTGGCATACTTATTCAAGTTTTCAATGAGGGTTTTTCCTACTTCTAGGTAGTAAGGGTCTCCTGTAGCCTATGAAATTAAACCAAAAAAATTATACCTTGTTTATATCCTAAACTGGCTCCAGTGGATAAGATAAGCTGGGGCTATGCTACTCAATTCTGTATTGAAATAGAACAGCAACAAAATTCTAGGTGCAAGAAAAAGTGCTCCAAGGTCAGAGGAATGAATGTGACTGTACCTTATACAAGAAGTAGGTGCTTTCAGCAAATTCAGGCCTCAGAGGATGCTGAGCCCAGTGAACTCTGAAGTCTGTTGTGAATGCCTGAGGATGAAAAAGAACAGACAAAAATAAATGCAGGAATGCAAACCAAACACAGGTTTATTCGAATTCTGTGTTAACTGTATAAGCAGCCTGGCTTTGATAAACACCATTTTTACAAACACACCTACCACCTGACACCTCCAGTGCAGTCAAGTGTCACTGCACACTGACAGATGGTTAAGCAGCTGTTTCTAAATTAATACCACAGGCTAGAAGATAGCTAAAAATTTCCTAGTCTGTCTATTCACTCTTAATGGGCATTAGGAAAAGCCATTTCAGTCATATATTCACTACTATTTCATACTAATGTTTAAACCAAGTCTTTGTTTAGGGGATGGTCTGTCAGCTTAAACACAACTACCTGAATTTTTAAAGTTTCCTTCATAAGAACAAAACACAAAAAACCCAACAAAAAAAAAACCCAACCAAAAAACAAACAACAAAACAAACAAACAAAAAAAAGCCACATTACACCATTTTAAAAGTCTTCAAAAAAAAAAAAAATCATTCCACTGCTTAGCATTCTTTGCACTCAGTAACCACACTAAGTGAATGTGATGTTAATTAAAATGTTCTCTAACAGAAATAAGCTTACACTAGAGGAAAGTCAAAATTAAACCTGGAGTCAGAAGCTTTCAAATATAACCTGGGTCATCACAGATTAAAGACATTCACTTCAGCAGGTAAACAAGGTTTTCTGTGCACAGTGGACTTGCTCAAGGACTTGCAGTATTTGCAGTAAGTTTGTGTGCTGACTTTCAAAGAAATTATATAAGATTTCAGAACATTTTCTCAGCTGTCAGACATGCAGAACTGCAAATCACGTAAGAATGCTGAGGAAATGAGCCTTTGATTTTAATAGCATATATACCTGCTGGTTTTTCAAATGGGCATTTAGGACTGCTCAACTTAAGTAGGAATCAGTTTACACAATCAAAAATACAAATCTTTGATTTACAAAATCAAAAAACTACTACCTTACCTCTGGAAGAAAGTTATGCTTTTTTATAACCTGATACAGCATCTCATGTGTTTCAATAGCAGGTCTAATATCACCCTTCAACACCTAAAATTAAAAAATAAAAGTAAAACTAATTCACCATGCATAGGAATAGTACTCAAGGTTAAAAACACACACTGTGTTTATGTAAAGCTACAGTGCAGTCACTACATACTGTAATTATTAATCCCTATCACTGTAAGTCACAGAAGCTCCTTAAGAGTTTTTTAAGCATAATCAGTGAACTCATTAAAATTATTGCCTATATAGAACAAGGACCTCTGACATTTGCAGAGAACTGGGGTGAAAATGTGATTTAGTTTGTCTTAAAGATGTCAATGGCACACCGAGTAGAAAATCAGTTACTAGTAAAAAGGCAGCTTAATTGGAGTATTTTCATGACTAGGAGTGAAGGAAGCAAATTACATTAAGATACTTTTCCTGACACTCAACACAACCAGAAAAGCACATTAACTTGCCTCACAGCATTGAAGTGACTGGAAGACTAAGCACAGAAATTATGGAATCCCAGAATGGTTTAGGTTGGAAGGGACCTTAAAGCCCATCCAGTCCCACCCCCTGATATGGGCACAGACACCTTCCACTAGCCCAGGCTGCTCCAAACCCTGACCAGCCTGGCCTTGGACACTTCCAGGAATGTTCCCTCAGTATTTCTGAAAATCAAATTACTAAGCTTGACTTGAAAATCATATATTCAACCTAATTAATAATTTCCTTGTTATTAAAACCAATCTCTACGTGGGTTTTACACCTTACCTGCAATCCAGGGAAGAAAGCAAGCAGAGAATCCATCCAGGTCCGAGCATTTAGCATTGGTTTATGAATGTGAACATCAAGAAGAAGAGGGGGCTGGCTGATGTATCTCATTATGGCATCATAGTGCTGTCAAACATTAGGAAAAGGAGAAGTTTGTGTATCAATTCATTCCCCAAAAGAGAGATGGATCACCAGACTGGCACTGTATTTGAATGGAAAAGCAGTACTACATTCCCAATCACTACTACATTTGGTAGTGCCACTAATCTCTAGTTTTGCAAACTAAAACCAAGTGTAGTAAATACTGAAAAGCTCCACAGTATTACACTTGCAAAACTTAGCTCGTTTCCAAGGAATACACATACACAAAAGTATATCCAGCAGCCATGTGATAAACCAGGAACTATCACAGTTAAGGCACATTTGTTTTGGCTGAATTTTAAAGCAAGCTCTAAAGAAAGCTGAAATTGCTTTCTCTGAACAACAGAATTCCAAAGCATATGGATCTCAGGAGGAAAAGGAGGTTAAAAAACCCAAGCAAAGCAGCTGGACCGGATGGCTCAGGAGAACTTTTAAACCCACTAGGTCACTTACCACATTGCTGACTTCCAATCCTGAAAAAAATCATGCTATATGATATAAAATAATTTTATGACCTAAGATGTTTTTCATGGATATTGCTATTTTCAAAAGAAAGAATACTTTTATGAAAGGATTATGATGCTGACCAAGTTGCTCGACAATTTATGAATTTTAAAAAATATATAAAAAAAAAAATTAAGTATGGTGATTTCATCTTGTATACTTAAATGCATCCTGGGCCTGAAGATCCGCAGTGCAAAGCAAGGTTCACATTTTGATTTTTTTGTTGCTTCAGGACAGAATGAAATTGTACAATGGCTTGGAAGAAGAGGCCCTTACATTCTTACACAGAAACATTTGCAGTATTGCACTCTCCCAGATGATCTGGAAATACAGCTTCTCCCATATGGGCAACATGGATAAAGGCCTGGAAGGTTCTGATTTTTACTGGACAGGGTTAAAATAACTGCTCAGGTGACAGCTAATCACCCAAGATTAGCAAAAACTCTCAGTAAAAAGAGCTGGCATTAAGCACAGCAGAAGTCACAGAAATTCTGCTAAAAATCCCTCCTCAGGCTAACAGCTGACAACACAATTACTCTGAAATTTGTATTGCAGAAGGCACAAACCTGAGCAAGGTGCTAACTTACCGTGTTAAATCTTTCCAGGAAACTGTCATCTCCCAGCAAGACATAGGCTTTTAATAAATATTCATAGTATGAATCTATTCCTGCTCCAACTCCACTATCTATGAATAGGCAAAAAAAAAAAGGTGGGTTTACTTTAAGTAGTGATATGGGTATTTTTCACATTTTCCCACTTTGCTTTTAAAGGCTCTTCCAGTGAAAGGAAAAGCCTCCTTTCACTGGAATTAAGGCACAGATGGAAGCAGAGACACAATACTGTGTGTCTATGCCAAAGGCTTTGCACTACCAGTGCACATTACAATATGGACAGACATACACTGAAGACACTTCTTTTACAGGACATCACTTCTCCTGTCCTATTTATATTTTTCCTATGTATTTATAGCAAAGTCTCTGAAAATTTATCCCAAGGCATTTCCCTCTCGGTGTTAAAGAGGATCAGGGAACACTTTGCCATGAATAAAACCAGTTTCTCTACCAGAGAGGGCCTTGCTCTCTCAGAGCAGAGCCAGGCTTTGGGGCAGCAGCTTTCTCCACTGCCTGTCCCATTACTATCTCTCAGCAGTCCAGGCAGGCACGCTGGGGGTGTGTGAGATCCCTGACCACGGCTCAGAGCCCACCTTTGCGGACCCAGTCTCCAGTGTGGATGTTGATGGTGACCCCCACTAAGTTGCTGCTGCGCTGCCTCTTCTCCCAGATAAAATCCAGCGCCTTGCGGGCATACTCCTGCAACAACAACAGGGAATTAGGGAAACTCACACGCCCAACTCTGTGACTCTTTTGGCTGTTGCAAATAAGATGCTAGCAAAGGAATAGGATGTTTCATGTCTAATGACTTCAGAATATTTATCTTGTTTATTTCTGCATTATTCTAATTACTTTAAACCAAAGTTATTTGCTGTGATTTAAAAATTTGTTTTAAAAAAGTCAAACCTTAGAAGAAAGCCCACAAACACTACAAATCTCAACATATACAAATGTTTTTGTGCAGCACAGCTAAGACATCCATTTCATGAACTCAGAATCGTTTTTCCAAAATTACAAAAATGCAAACAGAATGCTAAAGACCTAAGGCAAAAAATAAGGTATTGTGGAAAGCAAACCTCAAATATAGATGTTCCTGTGAATCTGCTTAAAGCTGCAAACTCAAGGATCAAGGTACCAGCACAAGCTGTACACGTATCACTTTCTGTTCCTGTTCGTGCTTCTGGATGTCTTACACCAAATTTTAAGTTAACCTAGAGAAAAATAGATTAATATCTTTATTTTTCCTAGCTGAAAGAATTTACACTCCTATGATTGTATAGCAAGTCTATAATCTATGCTCTTTCTAAAGACACGAAAAACCAGATCCCTTTGGGTTTGCTCTGCCAACTTAGACATGCACAGAGAACTATCCACAAATACTCAAAATCTCAACCCTCCAAAACAAGAACCTGCTGCCTGGTTCACTACACATTTGAATAAGAGAATACACTCTAAAAACCTAATCCGAGCAATTTTTTTAACAACGAATCAGGAACTCAGAACATCACAAGTAGTCCTGGAAATTTAGTTTCATAAATATCTCAGTACTCCTGAGAGTACCTGCAATTTATTAGCTATCGATTTTCTGTCTACTTAATATAATTTCAGAAACAGATATAAAATCAAAACAACAGAAGTCTTCATTACAGCTGTAATCCTGCATTACAGAAAAAGAACTTACTCTTGGATAAGGGAGACCACTAGTGGTGTTAAAAGCAGGTAAAAGCTTGTAGCCCAGTTCCTTTGCCATGTGCAGGAGTTCACCGTTGTACCACTGCATATATTCACCTTTTTCTTTCAGCATAATTGCCACTGAGTGCCCACCTAGGAGACCTCTAAACACAAGAGAAATTATCCACATCTCAAGAGGTATGTTCATCTGAGCAGCAAGGACAACTCTACAGTTTTGATGATATGTACATAACTGTGGCCCTAGTTTTCAGACTGCTGATGCAAATCCCATTAAAATCAAGGTTAGCTATCATGTTTTGGAAGTGATTCTTGTTTATCACTGGAATCATTGATTCATCAATATTGGACAGAAATAGCAACCAAGACCTCTAAAATGGCATATAATAAATTAAAATTACATGCTCTGATCCTGCATTGAGCCCCAGAGGTCCCTTCCAAGCTGAAATCATCGATGACCCCAGGTATCAAAATCTGGTAAATCAAGTATTGAACAGAGATATTTGCAAGGCTGTTTCTCTGAAGCAAACCCCTCAGCATGCACATGGGGTTCTTAATCAGCAAAGCTGTGCCTGCAGCAGTGGATGGGGGGCAGCTTGATCCAGTACCACTGCAGCAAGTCCTGCCTTGCATTTTAAAACCACTCTCAGGAAAACTGATAAAGGCACAACTATTTCAAACAGATGGAACAGCACAGAAAGGTGTCTTAAAGACACCGACTAAAATCCATGTTTTTAGGAGTTTTGAAAACAAAAGTTACTCACCCAAGGACTCTTATGTTGGTTTCAAAGACAGACACAACTATGTCATTATCTAAATTAACATCCTTTATTACTTTTTTTACAGCTTCTTCAAACTCTTTGGTTTTATTTAACACCTGGAATACAACAGTGAGCAGGTGTTCAGTTCCAGAATAGCTAATGTAGTCACAGTGTATTTGTATACAGGATATTTCAGTGCACACAAAGTTTCCCAACAAATACGTACATACAATTAAAATCAGAAATATATCAGTGGTTATTAAGAGGTGCCCACCACTAACTGAGCCTCTTGCTTTGGACTATAAGGGAAAGTAAACTCTTGTGTTAAATTAGAGAAAAAAAAAAAAAAACAAAAAACAAACCAACAATAAAAGTATCAATGAAATGTGAAGGAACTGCTGTAGTTTTATTACAACCAACACCAAACTCCATCCTCACAGCACTTCCAAAGTTCCCACAAGCAACAGTCACTTCAAACAGAGCCAGAAATCAATGGTCATAAAAAAGAAATCTAAAAGTCAGTCTGAGCATCACAACACAATCTCTTTATCAGATCTTATCAACAGATTAAACTTACCACAAGAGTGTCCAAGGTATCAATTAAGGTCAATGAAAACCTATGAAAGAAAATTTAAAACATATTTACTGTAGATCTGTATGTGTAGGAATTAAGTGATTTTCAATAGTAATTGATATTAGGGAAGAAAATAAATTGTCATAGACCACCAGCTACAAAAAATTAATTAATTTCTCCCCTTTGCTAGGAGCTGACAAAGAAGCTATGATTACAGATACATTTATTTACTACAAAGCTTTCTAACTTCTGGTAAGCAAATTTAATTTTTAATTCTTATCTCAAATCAAATCTATTAACAAACCCTGCATAATAAGTCTTTTTCCAGCCTCTGTTTCACTTCTTTTTCAAAAAAAAAGGGAAAATGTTGAGATCAAAAGCCATTCCAAGCTAAATTTCACCTACCTGTGAAACTGTTACAACACTAGCAAGTAGTAGGCTTAAAATAAAGAACAACTTTATTGACTCTAAAATAATAAGAATAAAGAATCATTTCAGCAGTGTCCAAGGCCAGGTTGGTCAGGGCTTGGAGCAACCTGGGCTAGTGGAAGGTGTCCCTGTCTACAGCAGGGGATGGCATTGGGTGGGTTTTAAGGTCCCTTCCAAACCAAAGCAGGTTGGGATTCTGGGATTATTGCATGAAAGGAGAGCATCAAGTCAGTTCCACACTGTCTGGAACAGGAACACCCTAACAAGGATCAGAGATTTTCTCCAGTGCTGTTCTATCCCCAGCTGAGGAGACCTTTCCCCATCCCAGAAATATGTCTAATTCCACCCACTGCTCCTATGCTAAGACACCCACAACACAGAATAGAATTTACAGACCATGATGATGTTAGAGCTGAACCCTCTGGAACAGTTAACATTGCCCACTGAGGAGCATGCACCAAGGATTTCTGCAAGTGCCCAATGTCTGAAACCTTGTAGGCAACGTGTGACAACCAAAATTCTAATTAAGTGTTCCTATATTATAATTCTCTTTAATTTGTAAAGACATAAGAACATTCTGTGAGTGCTGTTTTACAGGAGACAGAGATTAACTAATGATTATACATAACTGTCTAACAAATCCACAACTTTTTCCATACAAAAGGAGGGAAATGATGCATTTCACATCTGTATGGAAGGCTCCTATATTCTCCAGGGAAACAGAACTGACTCAGCTGCATCACCCTGTCATTTTGTGCTGGCAAAGACTGGCACAGAACAAAACTGATGAGGCAGCTGGCAAGAAAAAGGATATGAAATCTTCTGCATAATAATGTAACTAATTATAAGGTACAGGATAAAGCCTGTTTACAGAAAAACAATAAATAAATACAATAATTTAATGCATCTAAGAGGCTGAAAGGTATTTTTACTCAAATACCAGTATGTTACTTTTTAAAAAGGTCATTAAAAAGAATGCATGACCAGGATTAAAAATACGTTTTCTTGACACTTTTTATCTGCTGTATCTTTGGATACCTCCAAGGCTGCAGTATTAAATGGAAATATCTAGACTAAAGAATATTTGTACATAACAAAACACAGCCAAAATAATATGCTCAATATCCTAGAGACAATTAGAAGCAGTATTTAAGACAAGGATTTCAGCTTTGATTAACACTATTGTGCTTAGAGACATTAAACAGTGATATTTAAAAATATTAGCTATTTGTTATTAAAGAATTTGATCTATAAATTGCACATATTCAAAGATATCATTTACAAACGCATTTAGACTAGGTCAACTTTGCCTTTGATTATTCCATTTAACAGGGAAAAACACAGTCCTCTAATAGACATTTTGCTAGCTAAAGGATCAGTATTTTGTACTATCAGCTCCATTAAAAGAACAGAAAATATTTCCATGTCTGACATAATGTTTTATAATTTGGCAAAGGCCTCAGGCTATCACACACATGATAATCATTTGACTGCTTGTTTTCAGAAAACTACCTAAATAAAGCACTTCAAATATCACTTATTAGGCCAGCATCATGGATAAGAGTTTATTGTTCTGTTCAGCTGATCATTAATCTTTATAACTTAATACCAGACTACTAAAATGTCAGCCCACATTTGGGAAGTTTTCCTCTGGAAAATACTTGGAGAATTGTTTAAAAAAATTAAAAAATTATCTTTGCATCTCAATCACTGGTCAATTCTCTTCTTCTAATTAATTCCACATCAGTTAACTTCATCATAATAAAAATACTTCTTACAAGTGTACGTTTCTGGCCATATCAACTGAACAAACAAGTTTTACGGGCTGCCAATTGTACTTCTATTCCTAGATGTTTACAGTGACCATTTCAGACACTAACTTTCCCAAGGCATCGTCCACATCCCCTCGACTTGGCTCCTGACCCCGCACTCGTCCACGGCAAGTTAAAGGCATGAGTTCGTCAGCTGGATACGCGTGCTCCTGTTGGGAACAAAACAGCAATGGGTCACGGTGCTCACAGCCACCCTTTAGAGCATGTGAAAGGAATCCTCATCGTGCTGCTTTTCAGAAAAACTGCATGGCAGAGGCTTGCAGGTGGCAAGGCACCTCTGGAGTTCATCTTGTCCAAGCCCTCTCCTTGAGCAGGGCCAGCCACACCCAGCTGCCCAGTACCATGTCCAGACAGCTCCTGAGCATCTCCCACGGGGGAGACTCTGTGGGCACCGTGCCAGTACCTGGTCAACTCCACAGGGAAAAAGTGTTTTCTCATGTTCAGAGGGAACCCCCCGTGGTTCAATTTGTGCCCATTTCCTCTGAGCACTGAAGAGAAGAGCTCGGCTCTGTCTCTCAGAAGCCTCCCTTGTTAAATTCCCTGGAGCTTTCCCTTCTCCAGGCTGAACAGCCCCAGCTCTCTCCCTTCTTAAATTCCCTGGAGCTTTCCCTTCTCCAGGCTGTTCAGCCCCAGCTCTCTCTCCCTTCTTAAATTCCCTGGAGCTCTCCCCTCTCCAGGCTGAACAGCCCCAGCTCTCTCTCCCTTCTTAAATTCCCTGGAGCTCTCCCCTCTCCAGGCTGAACAGCCCCAGCTCTCTCTCCCTTCTTAAATTCCCTGGAGCTTTCCCTTCTCCAGGCTGAACAGCCCCAGCTCCCTCAGCCTTTCTCTACAGGAAACATGCTGCAGTATCTCCATCACCTTCACTGGACTGTGCACAATGAACTCACCTGGCTGAGGGTGACAGTCAGTGACAGGTAAGAGAACTCAGAAGTTCAAATAAAAAAATTGGTGAAGTACTACATAAGACATAAAAAATAACATTCACCAAAAAACCTCTAACAAGACTGAGACTTTTACAAATGTAACTGACACTAATATAACAAATATAATATTGACATCAATTACAGTGAATCTTAAACATATCTAACTCCAATGAACATGAAATTGTCTCCTTAGAAGCTCAACACAAATGGTTTGGGATGGAGCTTTTCTCTTGATTTCAGCAGGAAACTGGCTGCTGTACTGAGGTCTCCAATTTGACTTTTAGTGGAGAACTAACAAGTGGGAGGATAAAAACCTTCAGTTGCCGCACTGAAATTGCAAGTAAACACATTCAAAATATTTCCAAATATATGGTACAAAAATAATCTGTATTCAAGCATGAGATAAAAATAAAAAAAGGAACATTCCTCTATAAATAAACAGCTCTTACAACTTCTTTTGAAACTGATGGTTTGTTTCCCTGTATACCACCCTCCTGAGTGTTTTGGTCTTTGCTCAACTCTTTGTTCTCCTCAAGTTTAACTACAAAAGGCAGAATCTAGATCATTTTAATACAGCTCAGATGTTTCTGTATATCTCTGCAAAGCATTCAGAAAAACAGATTAAAGAAGTACAACAGCAATGTCAAAACTGAGATCTCTGGCTTAAATTTTGGATAAGAGAAGTGATAATAAAATCTGGAAAAATAAACTTTTAGCTTTACAAATAAAGAACCAGAAGCATTTTGAAAAATAAAGTTCACTTATTCTCTGCCTGCAGCAGAGAATAAGCAGCTATTGGATTGAATTATTTCCCAACTTGTCACTGGCCTCAAGTGACTGACATTTTCACATGTTCTAACAGTCAAGAAGAAAAATACGCCCATTATTACAAATATGGACTGAAAAAAACCAGCAGCTTTTTCTCAAAGCTCCTGTTAACAACTTAAAAAATAAAAAAGGCAAGGGGGTTTCCCTTGCAATCAAACATGAATTTTCAGTCTTCTAAATATGCATGTCTAAAATATGTATTAATAGAAACAGAAAATCAAGACTTTTCAGCTGGCTCTTTCAAAAACACCTGCAAAAATACTTCATTCTCCTGCTGTCAGAATCAAGTCTGATACTCTAATCTTTTCTTCAACTTTAAACAAGCAAGTCACATTTCTCTGTTTGTTTAGTGCTCCAGCATACGTGGCAAATAAATATCCTTTTGGCTTCAAAGTTTCCAGGATAGCTGAAGCTTTTCCTCTCCTTCAAACAAAACTTTTTTTGCTTCAGATGTGGCAAGACCCCTACCAGTGGCCAATTTATCACACAATGAATAGCAGAAGCACAGATCCTTGTAATATTTTATCCAGTTTTGCCAAATACATAACTATTCCATTGAGCCAAGTGTTTTTCATGGAACCAGGTTACAAAATTTACAACCAAAAGCCTGACGTTTAACTGCTAAAGGTTTCAAAATACAGAGCTTAAGTTAAAAGGAGAAGCTGCACCCCTTTGAAAATCCTCTTGCTTAGCTTTCTGTCCACCCTACAGTCCTGTAACTCTCCCATGCTGTATAAAGCTTTAACTCCTGCTATTTTAAGCTTGAATTGCATATTCAAGTTTGAACCATAATACAGAACCTGGGACATGTGGCAAGATGCTGCTAAAAAACAGCAGTTTGTGCTGCAGGAACTGATGCAACTTGAGAGGGGTTTCTGCAACAGCCACAAAGAATGTGCAAGAATGTCCATATGAAGCCAGTAAGAATTAATATTTTATATTTATCTTAGCCATATCTACCCTTTCTCCTCAGAAGTGTATTACTTACAGAACATTTGAAAGTAATTACTACTCGAGGAAGTCCAATCCAAGTAACCATTTATTCTTAAGCTTTTCTAAACTGAGCCAGACCAGAGTGTGTGGAATGGCTCAGAGATCCAGAAAGGGAGGACACCTGCACAGGAATCACAAGTCAGAGCAAAAGAAACCACAGCCAGCATGGCCTATGCTCATATGACAGTCACATCCTGCACACAGCCTGGAATGCCTGGATATGGCACCAGGTCCCCTTTCTCTTCTACAGTTTGTAGAAGAATGCCCCAACCTCATCTGACATGGCTTACCACTGAAGAAATGCTAAAGGTCATTTTTTACCTACAAAATAAATAAGATGAATTTGTGTTCTCCAGAATCTGATGCCTACAGACAGCTTTTCTCGAGCTTCCTTTTCCTGGAATTTCAAACCAAATACTCCACTGTTGATAGCCTGACATGAGATAAACTCATTTGGGAAAGATCAGGCACGGATTAGGAGAGTTACCACAAACAATTCCTAGTTACCACTAAAAAGCACTATTTGTTATGGTCTTTTTAAAGGCTTTACAGGTGCTGTTATTTATCTTAGCTCTGTTTTCACCCCTCCTTCCCGGATATTTCTATAGAACTCCATGTACTGTAGATTGCTTTCTCCCCTCTGAAAAACATCAAACAAGTATTTGACTTACCATATAATTGCTATATGCATGATCAAACATTTCAAGCACTTGATTTCTGAAAAAGAAAAAAGAAAAAGCATTAGTGTTCTGTCTCCCAATGGCCTTTAATACACCATCTTAAATGTACCACACTTTAGTATCTGAATGTCAGGTACAGGTCCTCTACTAATATAAGTAAGTGAAATATAGAATAATAATTTTTCTTGATTCAGCTACTCTTGTCCACTCCAGAAAGGAAAGACTCTTTTCTTCACCTAACATGAAATTATTTGAGGATCTCTTGGCAAGCAAATACTAAAGAAAACTCTTAAATTTATTTCATATGTTTGAAAGGACAAAAATGCTTCTTATATATCAAAACTCCCCAAAAACCCACATTGCTTTTTTAAGACACAGCACTACTTCTGATCACTCCTAACTGTTTCACTAAAGAGCCCTGCAAGGAAAAAAGGATGCTAATTTCTACCATCAACATAAATCACAATCTCTGCTGATAAGACTGAACATAAAAGAGCCAAGAACACCACAATTATATTGTAAATATCCAATTTAGTTAAATGACTTGGAAATCCAAGAAGTAGTTTTAACTCATCAAGTACATTAAAGCATCCAAAGAGCAGAGGATGGCACCTTTCCCAGGTGCATCTCAGGCTGCAGCAGGGAAAATCCCAGATAAACACACAAAGCCGCTGGACGATGCAGCACACAGAAAACTGCTTAAAACTTACATTTACAGCAAAACACAAACCACAGCAGGACATGGACTGCACGCTCCTGGGGCATCAGATGACATTTTAAGTGCAATGCAAAAATTTTAAAACAAATTGGGGAATGAAATTTCAACTCCTTGTGTAGCCTCATGAAGGAAACTTATAAAAGACTGCACATGCAAATTATCTTGAGAACTCAAGATGGAACACCCCAGTAACAGTAAACACTGGAGTTAAATATCAACTTTTACCCGACAGCTGGACTTGATGATCTTGGAGGCTGTTTCCAACCTTAACAACTCTGTGCTAACAACTGTGAGAGGATCCACACTGTTTCTCCAGCAGAGAAGTTTCTCTTTTGCATTATTATTCTGTACAACTGACCACTGGATGGGAAGAGGACGATGAAATTGCCCCAGTAACATACTAAGACAAAACACGCTTGATTGCAAATTTGTTTAAAGAAATTCTACTCCATGCAGGAAAACGCACTTGCTCATACATTGTAATATTTACCCTTCAACTAAAAACTACAATAAAAGAATCAGCCTCTTATATATACATGCACGGGGGACCGAAGCAGTTTAGGTCACGTACAGGAACTAGGCAGAACACACGTAAACATTTACCTTTTTTATGACTGCCGCACTCTCACACAGGCACGGCCATTATTAAACCAACTGAGAGGGGATTTAGACTTACCTTTGATCGCTTTCACCCCCAGCTCCATGCAAGCCCTGGCTGAAACTTCCAAGGCGAGCTCCCAAGCACAGGCGAGTTACAAGTTCCCACCGCACACGAGGTTGATCCCACACCTCGTGTGGAGAAAGGGCCGCGTGTCCCCAAGAGCCGGGTGACCCGGCCCAAACCACCCGCCAGTGTCCGGCCCACGCAGCTCCAACGCGGCTGGGCACCGATCCACGCGTCCCCCGGAGCGTTCGGGGGGACAGGGACGGACGGGGGACGCCGTCCCCAAGCTCTGCGCCCGCAACTGCCCCAGCCCAACCCTGGGGGCAGCGCACACCCCCTGCCCAGCACGGCGGGGCTCGGGGCTCGCCGTCCTTCCCTCCCACCCTCCTGCCGTCCCTGCGCTCACCCCAGCCGGCGCTTCTCCTCCCTGCTCATGGCCCCGGCGCCCGGGGCGGCCGCCAGCACGGAGGAGGCGGAGAGCAGGCCAAGGGCCAGGAGCTTCCAGGGCCTCCTCCAGCGGGGCCCCCGCTCCCCGGCGCGGCAGCCTGGAGCTCCGCTGAGGGCCATGGCGGCCGGCCGGGTGCCCGCTAGTCCCGCTGCGGGCCCATAGCCGCTCCCGCGGCTCCCGGGGCAGGAAGCGCCCGGCCCTGCCCCTCCGCGCGCGCCCGCGGGGGCGTAGCCAAGGAAACAGCCTCGCGCCACCGCCGCTTCCGGCACCGCCCCCCACAGCGCGCGCCCCCGGGCCAATGGGGAAGCGCGGCGCGGGGGTCACGTGCGCCAGCAGGAACGCGTAACGAAAGGGTCGACGTGGACAAAGGGGCGGGGAACCACAGCTCCCGGCATGCTCCGCGCCCCGCCCGCATACAGCTCCCGGCGTGCCCTGCTCCCCCTCCCCGCTCCCTCCGGCGCTGCCCGGAGCGGCTCCGAGTGGAGCGTGCCGAGAAATCGTGGAGTGGCTGGGGATGGAAGGGAACGTACAGATCAGCTCATCATGGGCAGCGACGTGATTAGAGCCCCGTCCAGCCTGGCCTTGCACACTCCCAGGGATCCTGAGGCAGCCACGGCTTCTCTGGTCACCCTTTGACAGGGCCTCACCACCCTCACGGCGAAGAACTTCGTCCTAAATACCCAGTCTAACACTTGGTTTGAAGCCATTCCCCTTCACGCTGTCACTCCCGTAAACTCTTCCCCGTCCGCGTTGCCCGCAGACTCCCCTCGGGCAGCCAAGGAAACACCTCCATCACTCCCAGCTGCCTGAGGAACATTTCTTTTATTATGATACACTCACAAAAGCAGCCTCCCAGCAATGGAAGGGAAGAGCGTCTTTATTTCCACGACAAGCGCTGGTACAAAGTTCCAAGCAAATACAATGTGTTTCATGTCCTGGCCTTTAACAGTGGAAAACCCATGGAATTGCACACCCCAGCCCGCTCCCGTCAGGGCACCCGGCTCTCGGGCCATGAGCCGCCAGAGGCGATTTATTACGGCTCCCAATTAGTGAAGGCAACTGCAAAAAAGAAAGCAATAAAAACGACCGGATGGGTGCGTTATTATAATTTTTGATCAGTGGTCCCACATAACCTTGCAGATTGCTGAGCTCTTCAAACCAAGCTGTCGCTTCTAACCAACTGTGGTAAAGACTAGAAAAGCACTCCTTTATCCATTTGCAAACGGGCAGAAAATGCGCAAAACCGGAGAAAAAAAGTCTCCTGGCCATGAGGAACTGCAATTTAAATTGCAGAACCGGGCAATGTACAGGCTGAATCTTCCCCATCCTTACCCATCTCACTAGTGAAAAACATCAGCATCTGCATTCAGCAAAGCAACTCATATCACAGGAAAATATTACCCAGATCTAGGCTGCCACAGAAATAAGTCCAAAATTACCATTATGGAAATACTTAAGCAAAACGTCTCAGTACAGATGTATCTAATTCATATTAGAATGAGTTTGCTTCCTTTTGCAGGAGGCTGCAGTCTTTTTTGTTGCCATGCTAATTGTCTTTCATACAAAAAAAGTATTAAAAACCCATCATGTCCCCTAATTTTAGCTTAAAAAGGTTGCTTGCTGCTGCTTAACTCTAGAGCACTTTATAAATTTGAAGTCACTTAACACTCAGTACCAATTAAAAATAGTTAATGATTTCTAAAAGTGAAGCAGCTGACAGTGAAATAACCAATGATTTGTAAAAAAAAAAAAAATTATCTGGCAGTGGTTTGTATGTTTAAAATTAGTATTTTTGCATGAAATATAAGGAGGAAACTAGTCAAAGTACTTCTGCAAGGAATACATCTGTGACCTTCACGTTTCCATACTACAGTTCAGCTTCTAGAATAAATAAGAACTGCATTTATTTTACTGCAGTGACAGAGCAGTTAATCCAGTTACTCAACAAGGTTCCTTCCTGACACAGTAATATTTGCCTGTTCCTCTAGTGTCAATTTTCTGTTAGTATTAAAGAATATTTTGATAGCATTAAAAGACTTTGCACAGTTTGCTGAAGTTAAATGCTAACACATATTTTGCTCCCGGGACTTTGTTATTTCTTCCTGTGTCTTTATGGGCATAAATCCCGCAGTCCTTGCTGCAATTATAATTAATCTTTGCTGTCCTGTACTGTATGACATCCAGAAACAGGCTCAAAACATTGGGCCAGAATTTCAAGGCCTTAAACTGACCTCTAAAGTGAGGTCTTGCATTTGAAAGGCCAATCTACTAAAATACTGGGTTTTCATCTCCAAGCTTTTCTGTGCAAACTGAGATGGAAAGAACACATTTAAGCAACTCTGCACCAAGATCGTGGCTTGATACAGACCGTGTGTATGAAAGCAACTGTCTCATTTTAATAAGTGCTTTTGTAATGTGATTCTGCCTGCCAAAATATCAGCCCATGTAAAACAACCTCTGTCTGCCTGTCACTTCAGTTAACATCTGCATTAGAAATTATATGCAATGATTCCAATATTTCACAATTGTTGCCACTTATTACATGATTTCCACACCTAAAAAGGTCTACAGACATGAGTAACTCGGTGGGAATGGGAATGGCAGGACTCAATATTTTGTATGAAATAACTGTAAAGGAAGCTATTTTATGGTGGAATTTAAACCAGAGAAATGCTGCCTAATGGTTATAGTTATTGTAAACATTCTCTTCTCTCCCTTACATAAAACAAAACAAAACAAAATAGCCATAAAGTGCTCTGGAAGGCTAAATAACCCCGAAGTGCAGAGTGGGACTGAGAAACCTGCTCCCATACTTTCCCCTTTTTAAATACAGCAATAAGAGAAAAAAAAAAAATCAGAATATTTGCTCGTCTTTGATATCTGTCAAAACCTGAAAATAATTAAGTAATCAGTCTGCAGAGTTTGCACAGTGTGGCTTTTCAGCAATCTACTAAATCAACTATTTGGTTCTGCTTACTACTAAAAATGCTTTTATTTCCTGTATACTGCATGCAAATTCTAAAAGCACCCTCGAGTATGTATGTACCAACCACCAGAATCAGAGCAGTACTTGTCAAAACCATGCATTTAAAAATCAAGAGGATCACTAAGGACTAAGTTGTTAAAATAAGTTGATGACAGTTGGGTATTTTAAGTATTCAGTGGTCACATTTTCAGACTTTTTCTCTAGCTTTAAAAGGGAGCAGATTTGAAGTGACAGATGAGGTTCCTCAGCAGTAATCTGGTTTTAACCAAAAAGAAACCCATCTCCCATCCCTCGGATTCGTGGGAAACCTGCAGGAGCTGGGGACACCCACAACAAAGCACATTTCCTCCAGCCCCGACCTGAATAAGTATTCACAATGGGACGGGGATTACTGGAGTGAATAGGTGCTGCAGGGCTGGGCTGAAAGCTGCTTTTTACTCCTCCGAGTTTTGCTGCGTAGAGCCATCTTCCCGGTGTTCTGGGAGAAGGGCTTTTCCTCCCGTGCACTGAATTCCTGCGAGTGGAGCAGACTGATCTCCCGGCTGCCCCTCTCGGGCCCCAGGCTCTGTGTGTGCCCCGGGCTGCCCCTGGCGCTGCTGCGACACCAGGGACACCGGCTCCAGCAGTCCTAAGCCCGGGTTTGCTCTATCCAGGATGGGCACGTCCCTCGTGGCTCCATCTGCAGCAGGGATCCGAGAGGAGCTCTGTGTGCCAGCCTCCCCCGGGACAGCGTGGCTGTTCCCCGTTCCTGCCTCCCCATACAGCCTTTGGTCTTCCACCGCATTTCCCGTGCGTTCCTCTGGCTGCAGCCTCTCACCTCCCGCACCTGCGTACGGCACACCTGGTTCGCTCTCCACCTCTGCCTCCGGAGGCGGAGCCGAGCTCTCCACCAGCCACGGTGCTTGTGCCCCCCTGGGCACGCTCTCTACACTCCTGCCATCTGTCCCCCGGCTGGCTGAGGACGGGCACTCCTCCTTCAACTGCACACATTCTCCTGCATCTTCACTCCTCATCTTCTGGCTCACCTCAATTCCTGTCATGGCCACTTCGCTCAACTCGTAGTTCCCATTGTGGTGCTCCTGCAACTTCAGCAGCTCGCCCTCACAGACCTCCCTGATGTTCTCAGCTGGAGTATCTGCTGGGATCTCAACTGTCAACGTCAGCAAACTCCTTATCTCGTTCACATCATCGGGGGATTTACAACTCTTTTCTTCCGACTGGCTTTCTTTTTCAGTACTGTCCCCAAACCCCGCTTTCCCTCTCTTTTCATCCTGGGAGACAATCTTTGTCTTAGTACTCTCATCAGTTTTTTTTTCACTACCCCCTTCAAACCCTGCTCCTACTGCATTTTCACTCTGAGATAATTTTCCCATAATTTCATTTTCTACCTTGCTTTTCTTTTCCACACTCCCTAAAATCTCTGTATCTGTTACACTCTCAGGTGGGAAAGCGAGCTTTATCTCAGAAACATTTTCCTGTGCTGTGCTTGCTTTCTCAGTGCCACTGACAGACTCAGCAGCCATTACTGTTTGACTCTCTGAAGTCACCTCTTCCTCTGCTGCTCCTTCAGGTGCCTTAAGTTCTATTTGAGGGCTGGCTCCAAAATTTTTTACTGCAGTGTCGGTCTCAGAAGCTGCATTTTCCTCCACAGCTTTTTGTTGTGCCTCGAGTTCTCTCTCAGTGCTCACTATACGCTCTGATTCGTTCTCCAACACGCTTTTTCCCTCTGCAACTCCTTGTTTATTATGGCCAGCCGAAGGAGACTCCTGTTTGTCACCAATGTCTATAACAGCCACTGCTTCCCTCCCGCTGGCCTGATCACCAGCTGCACTAACAGAGTTGCCTGCATCTTTGTCTGGTGACTTTCCCTCATCAGCATCCTTCTCCCACACGATTTTCCCTGTCACAATGAGCATCTTGTCCCCGTGGCTCTCGGTGTCCGACCCCTCGGCTCGGACAGCCGTGGGCGCCTTGGTGGGGGTGCCCTGTGCTGATCCCACCGGCGTCCTCAGCTCCGTCAGGCTGGACACGCTCTCGCAGGGCATCTTCAGGCTGTCCTCAAACAGGTTGTGCTTCCTCAGAACGGCAGCTTCTTCAATCACTGAATAAAACAGAAACACCAAACTGCTTTGGGAAGGATGACAGAGGCACAGGGAAGAACATACAGTGTTTTCCCAAGTTTATGTTGTACATTTTGATATTCAAGACAACACTAATGTTCATTTTCAGCTTCCTTTTGGTTCACATTTCTTTGCTGGGAATGGGGATTTTATTTTTTGAATAATGGCACTTTAGTATTGACCTAAGCATTTCTGAAGCAGAGAACCCACAATGCACAAGGGTAATGCTTCAGTGCAGAAGGATTTACATTGAATATGCCAATAAAAGCGTGCTGGTTACAATTATTATACTGCTGTTTTGGAACAGGAGTGCCTATAGTCTGTGAAAACATCCTGTGCAGTACATCTGCTTGTCTTTTATTCAGGGTATAGACAGACAGGCACATACAGAGAGATACAAGTATTTTATAAGTGTATATACATACATAGATATAGCAGAGAGATTTGCAAGGAGTACTGCACTGGCATCAATATACTGGAAACTGCATCTAGCAGTTCATTTCATTTGAGGAACTTAATCTCTGTTGCCATTAGTCTTTGCAATTCTCTTAGTTTTGCAATTGGCACAGTCTTGCCATTCAGTCATCACCAAATCTTTCTAAGTAAGGACAGAATTTCCCTCCTTGGCCCAGGGAATCGAGATCAAGTGAAGTTGCCATAATTATATTTTGTTAGAAAAAGGCTTGTGCCAAACCATCACTCTTGAGTTCCACAGGTTTAGCAAAGCTGCCCCATAACTCAGACTTTAGGGCTTGCAACACATCTTCAGTGAGGCAAATGAATAAACACTGTAGGGATGTAACCACTAGTGTTGGAGAAAGTGGGACAGGAACAGCCAGGTGAGGACTCTGGGAAGCTCTGAAGGAACAACTCATGGGCTGCAATATTATTCCTGTCACCTCAAGAATGTTCTCACCTTTCAGGGCCTCTTCAAGCAGTGTCTGATATAAAATCTCTTCATACACGTTCTCTACTTGGATCACACTTGTGTAATCAGCAAAAATGTACTGCTCGTATTTCTGCAACTCCTGTGCAGGTAGGGAAGAAAGGAACAGATGGAGAAAACTGAGGGATTCTGAGTCCTGCTGCAACCAAATAGCTTGGAGATGCCATGGAGCAGGTCTTGCTACGCTCCATGAGAGCTCCTGGGGTGCACTGTTTGAACTATGACTCCATGAGCTATGTGTGTCCACAATCAATTATGTACTTATCAAACAGTGTTCCTGCAGTACAAGCACAGTTAAAAGCACTGCAGATCACTGCCTGCTGAAACAAACAGCTGCTGAGGAAATGCCTCACAACTTGTTTGTCCAAGGAGGCAAACCCACAGTGCATGGGAGATGCAGGGTTTGGTTTTGTTTTTCTAATAGGTGTGTAACACTTGGAGCTCACTGATTTATACCCAACGGGTATAAACAGGCTATCTGAATCATTATCATCAAGCAGCTGCGTGGTGGTCTATAAAAAGTAAATTAAGTGACCTCTGCCCACTTCTAGAAGAGGCACCTACATAAATCACCTGGAGGTTTTCAAGTGCAAGGTCAGGACTTGGTGGGGCCTGTCAGTTGTGACACACTTTGGCTTCTAGAGCTGGATGCTCATTTCTGCAGAGGCAGAAATACAAAAAGCTGGTGGGAAACCAAACAGAAAGGGCTTGTGGAAGTTTTCTCCACCACTGCTTCCTCTGTGACAGAGACAGGAGGTGTCTCCACACATATTCCAGGTGATAAAATGCTTGTCCCTGTGCACAAACACCCTGTCTTGAAGGCACTGCTGATACTCTACAAGAGACTATTACTTTGGGGATCCTAAGGAAAGGAGAGTGATGTACAGAAGAAACTGATTTTAAATATATTCTTGAAAGTTGTAAATTTTAATAATCCCCACTCAAACACCTGCAAGGGTAATTTGGCAAAACACTTGGTTTTAAACTTGTTTTTGAAACTGAAACAAGCTGGGTATAACCAAGAGCAGCATACTGGGGGTGAGAGCTCACGGCCAAGGGGAGCAGATGAACATCTGTGGAAACAGAAGGGCAGGAGGCCAGGATGGCTTGGGGCAGTCCCCTTTTAGCAGGCACAGGACAAGGCAGGAGGATGCCCAGGGCTTTTGGAGGATTTGGACTATTCATTCTGAGCCCAGGTGAACAGAATTCCAACCAGCCCCTGCTGCAGCCATGGGGATACCATCTCCAGCAAACTGCTGTTTGTTGACTGAACATGCCCTGTCTGGTTAGGAGAACAGAGATGGTCTCTATGATTATTTCCTGACTGTTGTGCAACCCTTGCACTGAACAGCACTGACAGCAAGGGCTGTCTCTTGCTGAAGGAGTTAAGCACAGACTGGGCTGGATGTGCCTCCGGGTGCTGCTGCAGAGAAATGAACACAAGGTCCAGCTCATCCCTGCATCCCAACTGTACAGAAGAACTCAATTTTGGGGACTTCAGATCTCTAGGGAAGGAATGAACCAGGGATGGGCAAAGGACTTCAACTGCCTTTGAGAATACACGGTGTCCCTGTGTCCTGAAGTCTTCCTTGAGCTCCACACCTACCCAACCCACGAAGTGGCAAATACAAGCACTGAGCAGGCAGGAAATCTGTGCAGTTCTCCAAGAGAAAACAGCCTGACAGTGTTAAGAAATTACTGCCAAGGTACTGTTCCTCCCCTGCCTTTCATTATTGATTTTTGAGGTTTTTAGTCACAGACACCTACTGGTTTGAATGTTGAAGCCAGTGTCTTCTGCATTGTGGGCAAGGTAATCTGCACCAGTGCCTCTTGGAATATCTTCTTGCGGATGGTACTGCTGTCGTAATCGTATTGCTGCCAAAACACACCAGAAAGAAACAAGCCCATGCATGCCTGGGGTTATTCACCACTGCCACAGGCAACTGGTTCCTGTCACAGGTGCACAGGGGTTTCAATGGCCACCCAGCTTAGTCCAGCTTCTACAGAATCGCTCTAAAATCGACTGTTCCTGGATCTCTTTCACTTCCTTTAACTCTAGGACTAGAAACAGCCCCCGACTGCCCTCTCTGGGTATTTCAGCACTGCCCCTTCTGAGAGTAACAAATCCAAGTGGCAGGCTAATTGTAAAGTTAATTAAAAATTATTTATCCAGATCCACAGCGAATTAATAAGCTGATTTACATAGAATTAAAGGGACTGCACATGCAAATCCTTTTATAAGTGTCTGCCCAGAACTAGATTTTATCCCCCAAATGGGCAGCTTTGCTAAGTGCCACCAAATCAATATTTTCAGCTAGATGGTAAAAGCTTATCTTCTTTCAAATACTGAGGTACATTCATATAAAATATATTCTCTTTTTCCAAAAAGGCAGCCTGCAAATGTGCTACATGACATTTACCTTCAGCACCCTCAGCTTGACTTTTTCAATGGTTGTTGCAACTTCAGCCGAGTCTGCCTGGCGGCTTGGAGAGAACAACTGCTCAAAAGTATAAACTGCATTTTCCATCAGCTAAAAATAGTAATTAAAAAATACGTTAAAGATCAGTAATATCAACTTCCTGCAAACATGATAAGTGTAACTGTTAATTTAAATTGTGTTTCTGAGAAGGTGCTCTGAAGAGCACTGAAATGCTGCAATAAATAAATAAAATTAAAGCTGTAGTATCATTATCATGCTGTCCCAGCTTTCTTGTGCAGATTTGATCTCATGTCACCACCCAAACTGATGGTGACAGAGCCAAAATGTAGAATTGATTATCTGTGTATACAGACCACAGTCAAAACTCATTATCCCAAATAAGAAGATCCCCATTGACTTCTGTCATTAATCATTAATAAAAAGTATTTAATAATACTGCACATAATTTTCAGTTGCTTTCATTACAAATAATAATCAGCAAAAATCATGCAGAGTGCAATAATTTGTCTCAGAATTATGCTAAGCTGGCATTTACCATATTTTCAGCTTATCATTAAGAATATTATGCCCCTACTCTGAAGATATTTCAGACAGACAGTTCTGCAAGCAGTGATTGAGTCTATGTAATGAGGCTTTGCCTTTTCTTTAGCTGTTCCCATTCAAATTTTAACATTTTCTTACTGGAGAAGTACAGGGAGATATGCAGAGGGGCCATTCCTTCAGCCAGTTGAGCACCACGCTCCCAGATTTCCTGAAATTGGCCACTAGAGGATGCCAAGCTCCCAAGGCAAAGAATCCTTCTCCACCCTCCACTCGAGATACATTTTAGCCAAATACTACACCAACAAAGATAAGTCTGATTTTACATTTATGAAATAAACGTCCATTTACAAAAAGGGAAACTACACAGTATTTTTATGAGGAAAATACCAGCCTTTTAAAGAGGAAGATGCAATAAAAGCCTGTTTAGAACAACTCATGCTATAATTTAACTTATTTCTTTTTAATTTTGACTCATATTCTGTTCAGAAAAGAATGACCTCTTGGTTTACATGGGATTTATTTTCTGTCTACTTCTTTTTCTTTACTCATGGTCTTCACTGAGTGAAAGACACTTTATTTGGCAGCATTTTGGAATGGTCCCCCCTGAAAGACCCAGACATGAAATCAGAATTTTATTTCTGAGTAATTCCTTGGCTGCTGGTCCTGGCTGTACTGAGAAGAGCTGCTTTTAGGAAAACCCTATCCCAGTGTCCTAGACACTTGTTTTCCATATTCCTAACTTCCACTCCATAGATCTGGACCAGCTCCATTTCACAAGATTGCTGAGCAGATTAGTAAGTTTCCCAAATGCAGATTAAAATCACAGGGTTCAGTTTAGAGCTCCAAGTCCAAATGTGCCTCGTGATCTGGCAACTGAAATCAGTCTGCTGGCCAGCTCCTCAGACACTTGTGGCCAGGAATCCAGGAGGAACCTAGGCAAAGCAGAGTTATAGCCTATACCAACACACACAAGAGAGGACAAAGAGGTGGAGTTCAGTTTTCATCTGGAACGATATCATCATCTCCACCAGTCTCCTGAAAAGTGAGGCTGGAGAAAGCACCTACACCCTGAGACATTGTCTGTCATTAATTGCTGTTTCTAACATTAATTGCTTTACTTTATATTGGTGAGAAAATCAACTATCAAGGAGGAGACATTCCATTCTGGTAAAACACATTTAAGACCCTTCCTGAAAAACTGAGCCTTGAGAAAGAGAATCAGGTGAATTTTAGCCACCCCATTAGTGACATACACAACTTTCTTGGGTGCTGAGACACTGGGAATTCAGAACCTGAAAGTTCAGGGGAACAGATGATCCATCTAAAATTTTCATGCCTTGCTGAACGACACACAGAGAGTCTCACAAATAAAAGTGTCAAGCAGCTTCTACCTGGTTTTCTCAGGTTTTGTTATCTGTACCTTGCCTGAGAGACACTCTGGGGCTCTTTCACAGCTTTTATCAAAATTACTTTGAAGCAGATTAGCAGGACAAACCTAACCTGTTCTCCCAGGAGGAAAAACTGGATCTTACAGTACCTCTTGCATGAAGTTCTGTGTCCTCTGAATTACAAAATCGATGTGATAGACCTTGAAGCGACTCTTGAGGTCCTGCAGGAATTCCTGGAGCAGGTTCACTTTCAGATAGCAGGGCTCCATTTTCACTGAGTTGAAGGGCAGGGTCATGAGCTGATCCACATTCTGCATTCCCGTGCGGGTTTTGAGAGAAAGCAACCAGAGGTGAATTTTTAATAGAGAATATAACAATTTGGCTTTAACCCAAATTCTGGTATTTGCACTCCGGTTGCACAAATACCACAAGACTTTCTAAATGACAAAACCAAGTGCTCGTGTGCTTCCACCTGGGAAAGCAAATCCTGCTGTCAGCCAAGGTCTAGCCAGAACATCCTTGTGCTGATTGATATAAGGGCTCCAGCTCTGTTTTGTCTTACCTCCTTCAGCCTGGTCATGTCATTGGTCTTCTGGAAGTCCTGGATGATTTCATTCACTTCCTTATCAAAAAGCGAGCGCACTTCCATGAATCCAGAACTGATGGGGCCCATGAGCTCCTCCAGGATGGAGGTGAGAAATGGCTGGATATTCTCTGTGCAGCACTTCTGGGCAGGCTCAGAAACACTGGCTGGAGGGTCACACAGGACAACAGTTGCATTTAGAGACAGTGAAAGAAGTAATTGGAACACATCTCTTTACAGTTAATTCAATGGTTTTGCATTTTTCCCTGGAGTCACACCTCCACAGAGGTGATGAGGGTGTGAAAGGAGCTCACAGCTTTATGGGTGACAGTGGAAACTCTTGTCCCAAGCCTCACCTAAGCAAACGCTGGTGACTGGGGGCACTGTGAGGGCGGAGGAAAGGGCAGCTCTGAGTATTGAATGATTACCAGCCATCTATTTATTTATTTGCCAGCTTAAGCAGCACCATCAACATTTTGCCTGCTCTTTATATTCCTTTTTATATTCATAACAAAATTATGATTACTTCGCATTAATTAAAAAACACCTAAGAAGTCCTTTGGCTTAAATATTCTTTGGAAGCCAATGGATTTGCCACATAACCAGAACCTGGTTTTGTGGTGCATTTCTAGAGATCAGGTTTTTTAATTATGCTCATGTGACCTGTATCTTCACTACCTAAGATGGTGCAAGTGAAAATGAAAGCAGAATGAACAACTCTGATCAGGATACTCAAAAGCTGTCAGCTCCAATTTAAAAAGATCTGGTATTTTCACAGACACACTGGCCACAGGTATCAGTTCCCACCAAAGGGAGCAGAGGCTTATTTGTGTTCTGAAAATTGGTGTCTCCAGTTGGATTTCTCAAAACACGCAAGGATTTCAAAATAAGCACATCTGATAATCTGAGCAACACAGTGGGAAACACTGGAGAATTGCTCCAAAGCACAGCTGTTCCTCCACTAACCTTTGATTTTTCCAGCTAAGAAGTTCTTGGAGTTCAGAATCTGATCCATGTCTGAACGGATGGTGCCTTCGAGAGTTTTTGCAAATTCTCTACATTCTTCTTTCAAGGTGCTCAATCCTTCTGCCACCTGCTGCTGGACTAAGCCATAGGTTTCCTCTACGATCTGGACCCAAATCAAATTGAGAAGCAGAAATCAGAACCAGCACCCACAGAGAGCTGCTATGAGCAACAGCTACTCTGCAAGTGTCAGTTCTTTCTTACCCCAAACCAGGCCCGTTTCCTGTCATTCCTCTTTCCCTTCATTTTAGGCAGGATCATTGTCTGGAGGTTAGGCAGCAGCTCCTCCATCACCAGGTTGCTCAGGATCTGTACGGCCAGGAGATGAAAATGCCAAGTTCACAGCCTGCTCTTTCCCTGAAGGCTGAGCACTGCAGCACGGAGTGATGTGTGCAGGCAGTGGCTCAGCTATTCCAGCTGCCAGGAATTACCCACAGAGGCTTTGCACTCTCTCTGCTTAGATTTGAACTGCAACTCCTTCCTTACCTGTCCTACTCAAATGCACCAAAAAAATATGCAAGACTTAATATACATCTGATTTTGAGAGTCTAGGCCTCCCTCTGCACGTTTTTATTTATAGACACTGTCTCTGGCCTGAGAAAGCTGCACCAGCAGCCCAGCACAGCCCACAGTCAGGATGACATCCCTGCTGTACCCAGGCTGCTGGCTGAGCCAATACAGAGTGCAAAAACACCCCTCAACTTTCCATTTTCATCATGCCAGGGCTTTTTAATTCATGTCAGTGTTTCCACACTCTGCACCTTATGTATTACAGCTGCCAGAGGGATCTGAGGTATGCACCAACACCAGCAGAGGGAAATGGCAGGAACTAGAGCAGCACAAGTAAAGAAGGACTCTGACTGCAGCCCAGTGTAAAACAGGGCATAAACAGCCCCTACATAAATACTATACACAACACCCAGCTGTAATATACCTCTATACCTCGAATATGCAATACACTTTTATTGCAGTTTCATTTAAGTACTTATAGAAAATGCCGCAGCAGCACTTCAGATTCAGCTCTGCTAATTCAAATGTCTGTCAAAAGCATTCTCTAATTCAGGTCCTAAACTAATGGCTCCCTTAAAAACGATCTTGTGAATAACCCAAACTATCACAAATAATAAATGTGACAACAGATCAGATTTAAGAGCCAAGGGAAAGGCACGAAGCTGTGTCAGGGGAGGGTTAGGTTGGCTGTCAGGGAAAGGTTCTTCCCCCAAAGAGTGGTGGGCTCTGCCCAGGCTCCCCAGGGAATGGGCACAGCCCCGAGGCTGCCAGAGCTCCAGGAGTGTTTGGACAACGCTCCCAGGGATGCACAGGGTGGAATTGTTGGGGTGTCTGTGCATGGCCAAGAGCTGGACTGAATGGTCCCTGTGAGTCCCTTCCAGCTCAGGATACTCTGTGATTCCAAGATTTTATATTGTGAAGAATCCTGAGGTCTCTGGGAACATTTTTAAGGCACTGGTGGATGTTCCCTCAGTTGCCTGGGCTCATGCTCCCACTCCAGCCATGCTGCAGCCCCAGGGTGTGCTGACACTCGGCCACCACAAATGAGTGACAGCAAATACACTTCCATGCATTCTGCAGGGACTTTTACAGCAACAAATTTCAGCCTGCTTGCCCCAAACCACTCACTTAGCTTGGATATTTGCCTAAAATAATTATTATGTTTGGTCCAAGCAGGCCATGAGAACACACTATACTTACAGAATGAATTATTGCTGAGAAGATAATAGTGGAACTAGGCTGGATGTCTTCTGATTACAGCTCTCTTGAGGCATATGGGCTATGAGTAAGTTTTTGGCAAGCAATAGGAAAAATAAAACATAAAATGAAACTAGCACTCTAATAGCTCCA
This sequence comes from Acridotheres tristis, assembly GCA_037013685.1. NCBI lineage: Eukaryota > Metazoa > Chordata > Aves > Passeriformes > Sturnidae > Acridotheres > Acridotheres tristis. The sequence goes on from CM072895.1 coordinate 25,098,181, forward strand.
TAACATGAGGGAGGAGGGGAGAAGAGAAAAACTCTCGTGTAACTCCTTAAAGAATTTTTTATCAGGTGTTAGCAGGGAACTTCAATCACTGACATGATGGCAGTGGGAAAGACACTATAGATTTTTCTCCAGATTCCACATTTTTCAGCATTTCAAAGGTAGGCTTCTTTTAAAATAATTATCTAGTTCCTTAAAACAAACCACTCTCCTTAAGGCTTTTTTCATTTTCCCAAAGGGAAGCCAGATTTTATCAAGTAAAACAGCCAGCAATTGGCACTAAAGTAAACAAGTAAACATTGCTGCTGAGTGCTCAGTGCTGGGAAAAAAATATAAATCAGGGTGTAAATAATGCCCTAAAAGTCATGTGGAATGATGCCAGTGGGGTTGTGGAGTAATCTCAGCTACCATAAGTGCTCCAAAGCCAGGTGCCCAAGTATGGACCCAGACCCTGGGCATAGCATTTAATTTCTACAGAACTGAAGTACACAGATTTTTGGTGTTTAAATGTAACTGTTACTATGCAAGACTCTGTTTCAGAAGTTTTTATTAAAAACGAGTTATCACTTACATATGAGTAAGAGAGGTCTTAAAATCTCAGGTATTTCTATCTACTAAATTTTCTTTTTTAAGCTCCCCTTTTTTGCCAAGAGAATTTATAATCTTCCCTATCCTCAGAGCTGCCAAACCCAAAGCCAAAAAGCCCATCAGGAATATATTCTTTTACCTCTTTTTCATTGCCAGTTGTCATTTCCCACGTGCCATAGTGGCCTTTCTCCTGCCGGAAGAACTGAATGGCCTCTAAGAACGCCTCCACTTCATACGTGGTCTGTTTGAGAAAGTCTGGAGAAAACCAACAGTAACATAAAGGATTTACCCAGAAATAATCTTTAAAAATAACCGTCCTTTTCTGATCCATTTCCCACTCTGCATGCACACAGCAGTAGTATTTTTAAATCATTTACTAAGCCCGAATGCCTGGAGACCTTGGGGATTCACTAAGATTTAGAAGGGCATTAACACAGGAAAGATCATCCCTTGCCTTTACACCTGTGAGCAATGTAAGTTGGCACACAGGAAGACTCTGACAGCCTGTGGCAGAGCCAACAGCTGGGAATTCTTCCTCTTTAGTTTGGATAAATTGCTAAGTCCCGAGTTAACACTCCCCAATGATGTTTTAGTTCCTTTGTTTTGTTAAGAAACTGATGATCCAAAATGATTTTTCATGGATATACCACAAAACAGACCTCAACAAAGAAAGCACCATCCTTGTACCAGTTAAGAACAAAAACTCCTGACAAGATTGTGATGATTTCCCTAAATATTTCAGGAATGTTGAACAGAGCTCTGGAATATCTGGTTACTGTGCAAGGCCACTTGTGCTAGATGGGAGCTCTTCCTAAGAACAGTGTGGTGGCCTGGGGACACCTTGGCCTCAAAACGTGACGCAGAGTGGCTGCTTGGCAAACCTGAGTGAAAAAACCACCCCCAAACACTTCAGGGATTGCAGTGCTGTGTCTTCACTATCAGAGCGTCAGGATTATTATCTTGTGGGAAAACAAAGCCACAAAGGCTTATTGTCCCCTCTCCAAGATTATCTGCTGCAGCCTTGAGCTGCTGAAGTCCCGTTGTGCGCTCTGAGAACAAAGGAGGGAAGAACAGGAATGCTGATTCTCTCCAAGAGAATGATGCTGCTTTAGAAGGTACTGATACATACAAACCATTGTGATGAGAAGAGTCAGGATAAGTCCTCAAGCCTTGCTTGTTAAGCAACACTTCTTTGGGCTTGTTCATGAAACTGCTCAAGAGAGAAGCTTTACAGGAGCCTTGAATAAATGCCAAGGGCAATGCAGGGATTAGAGAAATTATGGGAAACGTGAAGGATTAACACCACAGTAATGCCTGAAATATATCTTCCATGCACTTTAACAAAAACAAAAGCTACAGAAACCTACAATTAACTTCATCAGGGCTTTATCCTTGAAGCTTGAAAACTGCTTGAAATTTGCATGGTTTCACATCTGCTCAGAGCCCAAATGTCAAAATTTGCCCTTTCAGAGTTTCGCCTGGCTGGAATGACTGCAGGAAGGTTTGTTAAACACAGAGGAGCACTAAACACTCTCTCAGTGCCACTCTCTTGATACTATTCTTCATCTGCAGATATTTGGAGATCCAAAGACATCACACAAATTCTCCAAGCTCATACAATGATCAAACAAACCAAAAAAAAAAAAAATCATCCAGGTAAAATCCCAACCCTACCTTCAGTGCTGCCTCCAGTATTTATAGCATTTCTCATGGCAAGTCACAAACCAGGGTGCTAAAATATCAGTATTAGTTTTAAATCAGGCTGCTGAGTGCTGAGAGAACATCCTCTGACCACAGTTTTAATGAAAGAATAGAATGTTCCACCTGAGAAACTGAGGTGGAGCATTGCATTCAAAAACTTTTGTCCTCCCAAAATAAAACTCAGAATATTTTGATGAGAAGAGGGCCTGGTTTGGCTGCAGGGAGGGAAAAGTGCAGCTGCCACAGCCCTCCAATCATGACTCACATGTTTTCCTCCTTCACAGCTGTGCTCTCTCCTAACCCAAAGGGACAAGAGACCATCCAAGAGCCTGGATCTTGGACCTGCTGAGATAGTGATGCACCAGTGCTGACAGGAGTCTGCCCTCTAAGATCATCAAGTTTTAAATCCATGCTCAAGAGAGTATGTTCTGAATGTCCCCAAGCCCATACTGCAGTGGGTGCTAAAAATCCAAGAGTGATTCATTTGAATAGGTCATGGGAAAAACATGAAGCTGTAAGTGCCATAAAATCCCAATCCCACATTCTTTCCTATGCCAGTAAACACAGGACACAAACACAATCATGGCAGTCTTGCTACAAAAACAACTCCAAGCAGAAAGAAAGCTTTATCCTTCAAGGCTGCTACAATTGCTTAATTTAGGCAATTTCATTCTCACTTTCCATAGGAGGAAAAGATGGCCTCAGTGATAAGGCTTTGAACAAGTGGATCCATCCCGTGTGGGGCTGTGCAGAAGCTGCTGGCGAGGCACACGACACAGAACCACATTCACGGGCAGGGCTCAAGAAAAGGGAATTGTGCCCAGCTGAAAGGAGCTGCCAGGCACATCCTGCACGGCCCCAGCGGGGCAGAGCCAGGCTGGTGCCCATCCCATGCAGCAGTCCGTGGAAGGCTGGAGGAGGGCAGTGACCCGGCAGGCACAGGCAGGCCAGGGAAACAAGGGCTGGGCTGTTGGGGCAGCCCCGCCGGCGTGCGAGGGAGCGGCTGCGCCATGGCCATGGCAGAGCTGCGGCTGCAAACGGGGCAGGTGGCAAAGGCCAGCGGTGCCAGGGGGGACAGCTCATCAGGGCAAGGCACGAGGGGAGCTCCCCTCTCCTCTAGCCCTCGCAGGGGCTTCCCCACAGCCATCCTGGCACCTGTCCTGAGTGATCCATGTGTGCTGGCTGGATGGAGGGGAGCAGCTTAGGGCAGCTTGGTGCAGTGCTGGCTGCAGTATTCCTTAGCCAAATCTCACACAAAGCCAGGAAGGTTACTGAGTGTTCTCCAGCAAAAGGCCAGCGAGGTTTTACAGGTACTCAGACTGATATCCTTAATCCAGGATGCCTTGCACTTGGAAAATCACTCAAGCATCTTCTCCAGCTGCTAATGAACATAATATCCCTTATGTGTGGAGATTAAAATAAAATTCTGTTTGTTCTGTTTAATTTTTTAAAAAAGAAAACCTACCTAGATTCTAGATATCCAAGCATAGAGCCCAATTTCAATAAGAGATATTGGTAACCACAGATTCCTTTTATAAATGCAAGAGCAACTGCTTTAAAGCTCCCTTTGACTTTGGGAAATGGAAGGACAACTGGAAGCACCATGACTTTATAATCTCCCCAAACCTGCATGTCTCAATGGTACAGGTCAGTTTGTTCAGGACTGCAGAAAGCTTTCTCTGGGAAGGAAGGAGCTTCCCTGCAGTGAATAATTTCTCTTTTAAAAAGCATAATTAAGTCAAACCTTGACTCATCCAAATGATACCCAGAGGACCAGGCTACTGGGAACCCTCTGAGAGCACCTGCACCTGGTGCAGAAGAGTTAACTTAGAGGGTCCTGTTCCCAGCCTCAGCGGTCTGCCATGCCTGGGCTGCCCTGGGACTGGCAGCCTCATAACAGGGTACCCCAGGCTATGAGCCCCTCCTCCTGTGCCTTGGCAGGTGTATGTCTGGGGAGTGATGAGCAAATCCTCATTCCCAAGGTCCTATGGGCTCTGGCAGCCCTGTCCATGGCAGGACAGCTGCACCCCTGGAGATGGGGATGACTAAAGCCCCTGAGGACAGGCTGTCCATTTGTGACTCACCAGCACTTCTGTGTGTCCAGTGACAGCAGCAGGAATTAAAAGCCTCGTGGATTTGGTCTCATCCACAGCCACAGATCAGCTGGTCTTACACCAGTCAGAACACTGGAGAGCTTTGTGCAAGAACTTCTACAGATGGACCTCATTCCCAGAGAGGCTGAACGTTCCAGCTGCCTCTGGCTCAAACTGGATTTCCAGCAAATCCAGGTAATATGAAATCTGCATTTGAACATTCCAGTTCAAACTGTGCATCTGTACTGCACACTGCTGCCCTGGGGCTGCTGGTGAGGAGGTTTAATCACTCAGATGATGATTTTTCTTAATTACAAGCAAAGGAAGATGCTTTTAAAACATTGGCATAGCTGTTAAAAAGTGATTATTTCAACATTCTGTTTAAACTGTCCCTCTGAACAATAACTGTCCCTAATGGCACTTGGGGACGTGGTTTAGTGGTGAACATGGTTGGGTTAATGGTTGAACTCAGCTGCAATCCAGTAACAGAAGGGCTCTATTGAGTGTGGATAAAGTGCTTTACCAAAGTGAGCTCCACCACAAGGAATAACCTCAGCCTTTTGGCTGACATTTCACACAAGGCTGAGGCCCAAAGACACAGCTGAACAAGTGTTAAACCAGAATCCAGAAGTCTGAGCTCACAGAGCACAGGTTTTCATTAAAGAAATGCTGACTCTCACATAACGCCCTTCATCTGACCACCAAAACTCAGGAGCAATCCACCCTGGCTTCATCTGCTTCCTGCAGCATCCCAGCCAGATTCTGCACACAGGGAATATAATTTATATGATCCTGGGACTCTTCCTGTAGGTAACTAATTGATATTAAAGCAATGTGGCACCCAGTGAGGGCTGTTTTTGTAGGAGGTGATCATGGCAGGGCCCACAGACCTCGCAGGGCTCAGGCCCACCAGCCCCAGGAACTGCAGCTCTCTCCAAAGTCTCTTCCCAACATAAGACATTCACAACTGATACAAAAAACTCAGGATGTTTTAGTTCCCTCCTACAAGACAGCAGGGCCCATGAATGTCATTCAAAGTGAAAAGCTTTGGACAAAGAGTGGAGAAGGCAGGAGAACAATCACTGGAAGGAGATGAAGATGACGAAGGAGTCTCCAACCTGGTGGCCTTTCACTGAGGAGGAGAATGTCACTTACTATTAGTTTTTTAAATATGATAAATGAATAAAAACTGCATTTGATTTTAGGTGATTTAGGTGATCTCACAATATTATTTCTTGCTTCCTCATCTATTTGATGGAGAGCTGGCTCTGGTGAAGGCAATGCCAAAGCATCTCTTGTAACTCCTTGTTGGCCACTTTATAAATCTCAGTACAGGTATTGGTGCAGGGCCTTCTTTCTCGTGATGTTACAAATGGATAGTAGGAGGCAGATAAAGAAATAGATGGAATTTGAAGTGAAGTCTCAAAAGCTGGTGATTCCATCCCTTCTTATTTGCACTAGACACTGCTGCCCTCAAGGCAATAGATTTCATACTAAGAAATGCAAATTACATTTGTCCGATTTTCTCATCCTTCCAAGTCATTCCCCTCTCACCTTGGCATCTGTTTCTTTTGTATATATTTAGACTTACTTTTCCTCTGCTTTCTGCTATACACACTCTGTAATTTAAAAAATAATTGATTTCTAACTGTTTGGGTTTTTTTAAATTTAGTTCTTTTAAAATAGAAGCTGGTAAAAAAAAGGAAGATACACAGCCCCAAACCAACTAAAGAGACAGGATAGTGGTACTGGTACTTCAAATATAGTGCTCCCACTCTGCCAGCCCCCAAGGATTTGGGGTGGAGGCATCTGGAGATCATCAGGGAACAAGAGACATTCCTGCAGAGAAGGAATCACTTTGCCAACCTTCCAGCACCACAATTAGGAGATGCCCTTAAAATAAAAACAAATGAGAATTATAAAAAAATTATTTCCCTAAGAACTCACGTGAGCTCCAACAGGTTTTAAGAGCTGCTGCTTTTTAGATACCACAGACAGCTGGTAAAAAGCCTACAGCCATCAACTCCAACAAAATTAAACTGTGAAAATTCTGTCACCAAAAAATAAGCAATGGTCCCGACCCACTGGGATGGCAGGTAAGAAAAGGAACATGCTTTGAACGTGGGGAGATGACAAAAGCTCAGGAACTGCACCTCAGAAAAAGGGAGGTTACCTGGGGCTTGGGACATGGCTCAAGCACAGCTGAAAAATGACCTTATAAATAAAAGGACATGCATTTTACCCTCACAAAATGCTGTCCTGTGTTGTGAGCATCCAAACTGAGAACAAAGTGAAATATATATGGTGCTCTGGGCCCCAGAGGCATCATCCTCCCAGTTCTGGGGATTTCCTGCGAGCAGTGTGCTGTCACATTATCCACAGAGCATGTGGTGTGAAGCTGCTAACCACCAACAGAAGCTAGATGAGGTCACTTCCAAACATGACACAGCCCTGTAAGAATATGCTGTATTTATAGCTAATAAAGCTTTGCAGCACAAGTTCCTTCCGTGCCACCAAACCAACACTGAGCAGGGTTAACTGTTTGGTTATCAGCACACAGCAGCCAAATTAAAGCTGTTCAAAGCAGCACCAGCCAGGGCACAATGAACCTCCAAAGGGGAGACCAGGAGCTGTGAGTTTCATAGTCTAAAAAATTAATGAATACTGCATAAACACACACAAAGGATCACAGGATCACTTATTTCTGACATTTTCTAAGTGCTTTCCAAACCAGCTATATTCCTATATTCCCGGAGCAGGTGGGAATTTAGAAAAGAAAAGGCTCTAGGGTGACTTTATTGTGGCCTTTCAGTACCTACAGGGGCTCCAGGAGAGGGACTCTGCACAAGGGGTGGAGTGCCAGGACAAGGGGAATGGCTTCCCACTGCCAGAGGGCAGGGTTAGATGGGATATTGGTAAGAAATTCTTCCCTGTGAGGGTGGGGAGCCCTGGCACAGGGTGCCCAGAGAAGCTGTGGCTGCCCCTGGAAGTGTCCAAGGCCAGGCTGGACAGGGCTTGGAGCAACCTGGGATGGTGGAAGGTGTCCCTGCCCATGGTGGGAGGCTCCTTCCCACCCAGCCCATTCCATGATTCTCTGATTGTGTCATTTCTCTGCTGCAGAACTTCGAAGCTGGAGCCTGAACACCACCTTGCTCTGCACAAATGAGTCTTCACAGCTCCTAAAACAGCCTAGGCAGGGGAGCCACTGCCCTGAACCCACCACCCCATGCTTGGTGGTATGTAAGAAGATAATCAGCCCAAGGTGAGACGGATAGGAAGGATGGAATGGCAATTATGATTTTAGCACATTCATCATCTTGGTGTTTCAGAATGAATGTCACTCCTACAGACTGAAAATCCTCACCACAGTGTAGGAAACCAGACTGGCAGGAAAGGCAAAAGCCACACTGACTGAATGAACTATGCTGTAGAGCAAAATCATTCTAGAAAGAGGAGAAATAGTCTTATTTCAAGCAAAATATTCTAAATTATACAAAAATTTTCTATATCATGTCCTAAAAGTTTTAGTAAGTTTTTTTTTAACACCCCACAAGCCTCATCAAAGGTATTTCTAGTGAAATGGCTTTGTCTTTTATGACAACATTAATATTCCTATGGATGTTTACACATCAGTCTGAAAAGTCTGTTTGGAACTCGTGACTGGTGAAAGAACAGCCATAGTCTCAGCCACTCATGTGGATCACAGGTGGTCTTATCTCATTAACCAAAAAGGGATTTCATTAACCCAAGTACAGCAGCTGCTTGAGACAAGCCAAGACACAAGCCTTGCTAGATGAAGGGGTAAATATTATTTCCATTTGTACATTTTCCTATCCCAAATTACCACACAAAGTTTCCAGAAGGCCTCACTTTCATCCCAGTACACAAGGACATTTTTCTTTAATGTCATAAAAAGCAATTTCCTCCTCAGTTGTCCTTTAATTGCTCCCTCTACATCCACTGGAATCAGGCAACAAGAAAAATCCTTCCCTTCATCTTCCTCTCCGGGAAAGAAAGGCCACCCTGTTTGTGGCATGAAGAAAAACCCTTCCAAAGTGGTGTCTGCACTCCTGACAGCTGCTCTGCTCTGTATATAGAGATACACAGACACATTCATCCCTCAGCTCAAGGATTTCATGTCAGCTTCTCAGCCTTTATCAGTGCTTCTGGAATTATTCTCAATTCTAGTCCAAGAGTTGCTAAGTCCTATACTGGCATTATAGACATGTAACATAGGAAGTTTAGAAATAACTATGGGAAAAAAGACTGTCAGATAAATTCAGAGCTGAAAAAGGAAATGGAGACACCAATAATGACAACACTGAAAGTCAGAGATGGAGAGAAAAAATCTGCCCTGCACAAGCTTTTGTCTTTCTCTCTTGCCTGAATGTATTTCTTTATGATACTTCTTTCATATATTTATTGCTCAAAATAATTTTTGTTGTTGTTTCTGTTGAAACTGGAGATGGCAGGATATGGTTTTGAAAGTCCCTCAGCTTCCTGTGTCAGGAGGGTGATTGTCAAGATGCAGACATGAAATCAAACCAGACGAAAAAAAAAAATAAAATCATGAAGTGAAACTCTGTGTCTGACAGAATGAGCTAGTTGTCACTTCCTTCCCATCATGCAGACTTCCCTCTATCCCCAGCACCAGTGATCAGGGTTCTCCACTTCCAACAGCAAATACTGAGTGAAACTCATATAGGAAGCAAGAAGACCTCCTAAAAAACCAAGTAATTCAAGAAGTTTTTCATTCTGATTTTCAAAGCATGCAAGCAATAAAGGATTAAAACCTGGGGAATAGCTAATATTAGAGCCCTGTGAATATTTTGGGCCTTTCCCTCACTGTTGCCATTGTGGGATTGATAGAACATCCCCACTGGGGGCTAGGTGGCCATTTCAGCAGCAGATTTCCCCCAAATTTGAGGTGTGCACTTCTCAGCATTTCACTAAGGAAACAGGGAGCCAGATGGAACCAGGTAAGTCCAGGTTGTGGATCAAAGTAGATCATGGAGATAAGGCAAACCAAAGAATCCCATGCTACCACCTCCATCTAACCTGGCAGGAGCAGCTTACAAAATTGGAGGAAAATACTAAACTGCTTCCTCCATCCTCCACCTAAACTCAAGCACAGCTTCTTTAAAAAGGTGAGGAGTTTTAAAAATCCTGCACAGCTGGAGGTGTGACCTGCAGAGATACTTGGGAAGAAGAGGCTCCCCAGAAGCAGCAGGGAACAGTCAGCATTCCCCTCCAGGGACCTGCCAGGCGTTCCTCTGCTGCTCCCTGGGTACTTGTCTTCTCACTAATCAGCCCTAATCACACCACCTCACAAATTAAAACCCAAAAAGCATTTGATCTTCATGTTCCATTGCTGGTGAAGGAGACCATTGTCTCCTCATCAATGAATATAAAGGGCAAAGACAAGAGGAAAGTTGAGAGTGGAACAACACAACCCACGCTCCAAACATCTGAATGCCATTTCCCAGTGGTGCTCACTAAATCTGAACGCTTTTGCTCTGCCCAGAAATCCCAGAAACACAGACTGGGCTGGGTATTTATACCAGAGGGACTCTGGGGACAGGAAGCAGCTGAATGCCAGGGCGGCTCCCAGCACTGATTCACTCCAGCTTTCCGTGTTTAATTCTGCTTCCTGGGAGAAAGAAAACACACGAACTCCTCCAAGTCTTTGGCTAATGCAATACATTCCTTTCCAGGAGTGGCAGATCACAGCAGGGACAGAAAGGCTACTTGTGATCAGACACGACACTTGTTTTTGTCCTTCCCTTGCCAAATCTGCCCTGGTAAATGGGAACTAGGCACTTTGGGAAAAGGTGGAGTGAATGTGGCCTTGGTCCGTGCTCCTTATCCCACTAAATTATATTTCACAATCAAACATGAAGCATTTTTCATAGTTATTTTCTGTTTTCAACTATTTTTATTAAAAGAGCACAGTCAAATTTTCTACTCCAATCCTTACTACCCATGGTTTTGCTGCACATAGCTGAAACTCTGTTAGATTGCTCAGACATGTTTTTGTCAGCACAAGTGTTTCCAAAAAAGACTTTAAAAAGTCCTAAAAATTAATAAACTAATCTTTTTCAGTGATGTGCAAATGAATAGGAATCAATATAAAGCCCTCGGGGAAAAATATTCTCTCCAAAGGCAGAGTTCAGGTTATTGAGGTGTTTGTCAGTGATCACTTTTCCACTTGTAGCACCTAGATCTCCAAGAAATCCACATAAAAGGGGCTCCTACTTCCCTGACAGCTGTTGAAACTCTTTTCCTGGTTAGTAGATCCTAACCCAGACTTTCTTTATCTGCTTTTCACCCTGTTGGGCTGCAGTAAGGATGAGTCTTGAAGCATTGTCTGTCAGTAAAAACTGGACCACAGGAAAAGCTGAGAGGGATAAATCCCAAAACAGATAAATGAGCAAAAATGAGCAATAGCTAAGCCATATGAAATATAATGAAGTGCAGACTTGCAGGCTTTGGAGATGGAAAAGACTTCTTAAGGTCATCTAGACCCAGCTTCTGCCAGTTCAGGACTGGCCCCTAGAGTGATGTGCTGAACTTTAAGGAAAAAACAGGCTGCCAAAAGCTTTGTGAAACCCATTACACTTGTTCCAGAAGACAAATGAAAATCCCCAAACATCATGAACAGGCTTCAAGTCATGGAGTGCCAGGAAAACTTGACTGTGTCCCCATCTCCCTACCAAACCTCAGTGAGGAGCCAAGTCCAGTGTGTCAGGGCACTGTACATCACCTGGATAGCATTGGGAATGGGGACTGTATACCTCCTGAATAGCATTGGGAATGGGGATTGTGTACCTCCTGAATAGCATTGGGAATGGGGACTGTACACGACCTGGACAGCATTGGGACCAGGAGCTGGACTCCATGAACCTTTGGGTACCTTCCAATTCAGGATATTGCATTATTCCTGACTCTATAGCTGTGATGCATTAGCCAGCTTGCAAAAGCAGGTGAGGTTTTGCTGTGCCTTAGTAATAAACACCTCTTAGGGATTTTGGATCACTACACAACTTCCAAAGCAATTCCCATGTTTTCTCCCCAAGCTCACACCCACTGCACCCCAAACCCCACCTAACTGTGTTCCCAGCACAGCAAACAGCAGGGCTGTGTTGATTCATTCCTGGGGGTGCTGAAGCCAAGCACCTTTTGTGAGTGACTTGCATTTTCCCACAGCCGTTCCAGCATTCCTGTGTGGGTGACACCGTCCCAGGCTGAGCCTTTCCTGCACTCACCATGCTTGGAATGTCCCCATCCTGCACTCACCATGGTTGGAATGCCTCACACAGTCCCCCAGCACGGCGCTGAAGTGTCTCTGTGCCCCTGGCTCCTGGAAGCAGTAGTAGCTGTGCCTGGAGAAGGGCTGCCACAGGTACACCGGGAACTCCTTTGGGAGTGGAACAAAGGCTGCAGCCGCCTCCTCGCTTGAGCCTGCACAAAAACACCTCTGTCTGAGAGCTGCAGATTTCCCCTGTGCCACACCTTTGCCAGCAGCTTAAAGTCCTTCCCAGCCCAGAGGGCAGGGGGACACAGCTGGGATGGGCACACTCAGCTGGCATCAAACACCTCTCTGTGTTACACCACAGCAACTTGACGGCTTCTTGCTTTGCATTCCAGGTGGCAAAAATCTAGTTTTGGCAAAATTTCAAAGAAACTATTTCACTGGATTGCAGCAGCTAGGGAAATGGTTTTCATGGCAGATAAATAAATTAGTGGGGAGCTCTGGTCTGTTCCACATAAAGACCATTTAAGAGCATATGGACTTTCTTATAGAAACAAATTGCATTAAACAGACCTTGTTGGAACAGCAGTGCTTTCCCTGGTTCCAGGACTTCCACATACAACTGCCCTTATAAACTGTTACTTCAAGCCCTTGCAGGTGATGTAAAGAAAGCACCAAGTACCTCCAGCTCCCACCTGCCCCGGGTCCCTGCACACAGGGGATGCTGGACAGCACGTTCAGGGATGACCAAACCCAAACTGGAGTCACTGATATGCACTGAGAGCCCAGACACAAAAGGTTCACCTCGGAGGGTCTTCAGCACCACACAGACAGGGAGTAGGGCCATGAAGTTGATCCTTTTGAAAGGAGAGCCATGGGAAGCCCATGAGCACCCTTGGGATGCTCCACATCACTCAAGCTGTGGTGACACACACAGGACACCTCCCAGCCCCTCTGACCGTTCTGTGCCTTGGGGAAGAGTGTGAGAAGGCACCTAACTTTTAAAACCTAAGGATTTCAAAGACTCAAAAAATAAATCCTTGTCTTCAAGTTGCCCTTCTCCATTTCATTATGTGGCATCCCATCCTCTAAATCTGATTCTGCAGTGTGAGACCCGCTCTGTAAAGCCTGAATTTTTCCATCTTGGTGGAGTGGGGGCAGGCAGGACCACAGCAAGTCCCGGCCCAAAAACAACAAACTCAGAAGCAGCCACCTTCCTGCCCTCTCTGTGGGACTTATTATCAGCTGTGAGTCAACACAGACAGCTGGCATCTAAAAATGGAAACAAATAAACCAGGAATATTAACAAAGCCCGGGAACAATGGTGCTGTGGTTCCTGCCCTGCTTCTGCACAGCTTCCAGCAGCTTTGTGCTGGTATGCTGGGAAGAAAGGGAGCCAGCATTTCTCTGAATGTTGGCTTACAGCATCTGCTTTGTTCATCCACTCTGGAGCTGTGCTTCAACTGGGGAAAAGGGCTGTGGGCATCTTCTGCTACCCCATTTTAAATTGGAGCCTGAAAGCCTTCCCAGCACAGAGTAAGGAACAGAGCCTGGCTTTGAGCAGGACTTACCAAGAGGGTCTGGAAAATGCTTATCAGACAGCAAATTGTAATCTTCTTCTGAAGTCAGGACTTTGCCTCCTGCAGGAAGAACGTGATATTTAGGGCTGGCTCCCTTCTGGTAGGCCTGGAAAATCAATAGAGAGGAAGTATTGTCAAAGAGAGATTTAAGGAGAGAGAAAACATAAAATACACAATTCACTGACAAAGCCAGGAGCTGACTCCATGATCCTTGTGGGTGCCTTCCATCTCAGGATATTCTATGACTCTAATGCATGGGGATATTGTCCAAAGGGAGAATCATTTTATCAGGCTGCATTTTGGAAATGTTCCCTAGGCATGTCAAATCTGAAACACAGTTAAATGTAAAAAACACGTTTGAAAATATCCTCTCACTGCTTATCTGCTGTGGTGAGGAGTCAGGGATAGAAGGGAGGGAAGAAGGATGGGATTTTCTCCTGTGCCAAATTTGTTAGATTTGTCAGCCAGGATTAGTTTGACTATGGCAGCTTCCAGACAAAAACCCCCACTGCAGTCAGCCTGGAGCCACCCAGACCCTGCTACTTCAGATCCAACTGCAGCAGCACAGGGATGTATTAGAGGGATGTGCAGGTGAGAAGTGTTCTGGGACAGGCACAGGAAGGTTCAAGTGCTGTTAAAAGGATTTGTTAGTCCTTGCTGATGTATCTGCCCAAGGCAGGACACCCTCAGCCATCCCTGTGGGGCTTCCACTGGTGCCACTCTGATGAGGACAAGGTTTCACCTCCTACTGCTGAAGACAAGGCAGCAGCAGCAAATCCACTTGCTCTTGGTTTATGTGAGAGTGTACAAGCAGATCCAGGATGCAGCACTCACCTCTTTGGTCTCAAAGCACTCCACAGTGTAGTCGTTTTTGATCACGACGTATCTGTCCTTCCACTTCTTCAGGTCCTCGGCAAAGTGCAGCAGCTCTGCTTCGTACAGAACTGTCCCAGCCTCCCCTGCAGGCTACAGGGACAATTGGTGACATTTGAGACTCCTCTGCACCCTGACCCTCTTGAAGCTTTTATTTCTACATCTCCATAACGCCGCTCTGAGGGCTTCTGAGCCTTCAAATGCAATTTGGAGTTACGAATATCTCTGATTTCAGAAGGTTCTACAGACACAAGCAAATTCTTGTAGCCGAGGTGACGAGGCAGCAGAAGAGCTCTGCCTTCCAGAACACTGCCAGATTTGTGATACAGAGATTTATTTGCCTTTCATGCAAGATCAGAGAGTCCTACAGTGGTTTGGGTTGGAAGGGACCTTATAGATCATCTAGTTCCAACCCCTGCAGGATGACTTGGAGTTCACCACCTCCCATTTTCCACTACATAATATAAATATTTCATTGATATGAAAAGCATATTATTATTTTATAATAAAGTAAATTGTTTCCCATTTCTTTGTAACGCTTTTGCATCTGTGCTGTAGTAACTGATATGCACCTCTCTGAAAGACACAGATCTTCTATTATGCCACCTCACTGCTTTACCTACTCATTTCAAGAGCATTGGAAATCCATGGTTTCCAGTATGTTCAGTACATTTAAATATTTTTCTTCTTAATCTAGGAGCTGGTTCTCTGCATTCTCCTCTAATAAAGAGACTTTTGTCTTCCTTTTTGTCTCCCTTCTAATAAAAACCAGCTATCCATAGTTCACTCTACAGAGGGAATTATTGCCATCTTCTTTAAGGAACCCTGAGCCACGGATGACAGGATTAATTAAGTTTCCTACATGATCTCTTCTGTGCAAGTATGATCTCTGTCCCTAGATTTTGCAGAACCTTGCAACCAGCAAGAAGGAACCAGTTTTGTTCAAATATCCAGCTCTTTGTACTCATGTCATGGTTCTCCTCACACCACGATAAACAACTAAACAAGACCAAAATAAAGATAAATCTTCAAAAATAAAACACCAAACCTGCACCCAGATGCAAATTTCCCATCCCAAACCAAAACGACCCAAATCCACCACCTGCACATGCAAACTGCTGTGTGCACTTGGGTCACAGACAGGAGAATCGGTGTCCCCCTACCCTGGTTTTCAGGAAGCAGGACTGGGAGTGGCGGTGCTGCTCCAGCTCCTCCTGTATGTGCCTGCAGAAAGCCACGGCGTACTGGCGGCGGTAGTGGGGGCTGAAGTTCTTGATGGTGGCCTCTGTTTTCCCTGAGGTGAAAGAGACATTTAAATGTATTTCATGTGCATGGCTTCACAAGCTGTAACACAGAACCGAGGCACTTCTCATCAGCGACCTGAATTCTTTCACTTTGGAGAAGAGACAGCTCCAGGGTCACCTAACAGTGACCTTCCAGGACCTGAAGGGAACCCACAGGAAAGATGGAGGGAGACTCTGGACAAGGGATGGAGTGACAGGATGAGGGGGAATGGCTTCCCACCTACAGAGAGTAGGATTAGATTGGATATTGGGTAGGAATTGTTCCCTGGGAGGATGATGAGGCTCTGGCAAAGCTGTGGCTGCCCCTGGATCCCTGGAAGGGTCCAAGGCCAGGCTGGACATTGGGGCTTGGAGCAACCTGGGATAGTGGAAGGTGTCCCTGCCCAGGGCAGGGAGTGGAACTGGATGGGCTTTAAGGTCCATCTAACCCAAACCATTCCATGATTCCATGAGAAGACCACCTGAGTGTACCAAGGGCCACTGGCTGCACAGATCAGCAGACGCTTGGAGATGCATTCAGAGGGAATTTGTCCAGAAAAACATTGGGTTTGGGACTTGGTTTTTTCTTCTAAGAGCAAGCAAAGAATTCCCCAAACCCATCTCTCTAAGGAAAGATGCTCTCCACCTCTCCCTGAGACACACTGCCCCAGAGCCAAGGGTAGGCAAGGGGTAAAAGGATTTTCAAAGAGAACCAGTGGCACTGGCTAGTGTTCAGCCACTGGAGCCAATTTTATCACTTACTGAGATTCTAAAGCTGACTCAGAGCTCTACAAAAGATTTTGCTAGGCTTGGGCACAAAGTCTCATCTTTGTTTTAATGTAAAGATATCCTCAGTTGGGCTGCAATAATCATTAATCTGGTATTGTCTCGCTGTGATCAAGATCCCATGGGTAACAGCAACAGCAATAAACACATTCTTCTCTTCTTCTCAGAGTCTCACTTCTGAGAATCTTAAAATAATTTACAAGCAATTAACTCATTAACCCTACCAAAGAAATAATAGTGCTTTGCAGACAAGGAAGTGAAGCTAAAATTAAAGGCATGTACATATATGTGACTGAAAGAGTCTGTAGCAATGCAACAACTAGAACCTGGCCTATGATCTAGAGAGCATCCCAAACATCCTGGATACTGCAGAGATCCCTTTCTTCTTGGTATTAGGGAGCTCCATGCCAAAGGGCTTTTTCTGAGCCTACAACAGAGAAATGCAATTTCACACCTCAAGCAACTTTGATGCTTTCAAAATTTCATTTTTTTCTGCTTGGGGAGGAAAAAACATCGTATTTTTGGTATGAGAAAAAAATGGTAATTCCTGAACTAACATTTATACGGACTCGTAGACCAGGACTGGCACACAGCATTCCTGAAATGGAATTCCTGGAGTGTTCAAGGCCAGGGGTGAAGAGCAGTCTGGTTTAGTGGAAAGTGTCATTGCCCATGGCAGGGCATGGGACTGGATGGTTTTGAAGATCCCTCCCAACCCAAACCACTGTGGGATTCTATAAATTATTCCTTAATTTCCTAACACTGATGTGCATCAGAGGACAAAGCCACATGCCAGCTCTGCTTCTGCAGGTGAATTTCCAGTGTGATGCAGAATCAGATGCATCCCCCCAGGTTCAGGGGCCTGTGACCAGCTCCAAGGGGTGAGCTGGAGCCTTCTCCTTTCTAAGCCCCAGTGAGATTGCTGCCTTCCACTGAACTGGAAGCCCCTTTTTCCCCACTCCAATCCCACACCTGGGAGACAGGCCTGATGCCCTGGAGCCCTCTGGATGCCCTGGAGAAGCCAGCTCAGTGTTGGCACAGCCACCCCGCCCAGCTGGAGGGATGTCAGAAGCAGAGTCACTTCACCACTCATGCAAGTCTCTCACAGAATTACTTGTGAGACAGCACCCAGTGACAATCTGGACTCTGAATCTTCAGTGTTAAGACAGATCTTTAAAGACATACTGATTATAAGATGTGCTTGGCTATAACAGCAGGATATGGTGCTGCTAAAGCAGAATATCCCAGCCCTAGAAAAACTAGCCTGCCTTAGGCAGAGGCATAGACTTATTCTCCAAATAAGGACAAAGTTTCCCAAAACTTTCTTTGCAGCATTTTTTTTCCTCCTGGTCCCAGCCAGCAGTAGGATGCTGCTGGCTCCAGCCCCAGTGGAGTTTCCTGCTCAGGGTTTGCCCCTATTTTGCACTGTGGCTTTTTCTTTCCCAGCTCACATCATCCTCTTGATCTGTTAGAGAGGGCTCTGGGACACTGCACCTCACTTGACTACTGCCTGCATCCTGCAGTAAAAGTTTGTGGAGGAAGTGGGACAAAGAATAAAATTCTGGTGTTGGGAAAAAACTTGCAACAATCAGAGGAAATACCTGCAATTTTGCCAAAGTCTTTCAATTAAGGCTAAACAGCCTCAGAAGTGTCATTCTTCACTGTCACTTCTGCTTAGATCAGCTTAAAGCACAATCACTGAAGGGAAAGAAACTCTGCAATTCACAACATATAAGTCAGAAATAGGACAATGATGATGTAACTTTTATGTGCAGACTATATTTATGACAAACCAAAACATTAATCAAGAGGCAAATGTTTCTGGCTGTTTCTTCCAATCCTCACACTACATGTTGCAAAGGAGCTTTGCATTAAAAATACCCCTCTCTCTTAAAATTAGAAGGAAAGTTTATTTAAAGAGATTGTGAGTGGCACCACATGAGGACCTGGCCTTGCAGGGCTCAGTTGAACAGGAATTGCCATGGTGGGAAGGTGGGAAGAGAAGCAGACAGACCCTTGATCCACTGTGTTTCTCAATGGATCTTTAAACTCATTTGGTTTACAGAAAATAAAAATATGCTATCTGAAAATAAACATGATGGAAACAGTCTTGAGTGACAGAAACTCTTCCCATGAAATGATAACGTGGGGCAACTGGAGATAAAATACTCCAGGGCAGTTGAAAAATGAGTTCCCCTAATTCTTTTCCAAATTTAGTGTGGCTGGTTTAGTCAGAGCTGTTTATATGGAGCATGGCCAATGCTCCCATTTGGCTGCTCTGGCAACAGCACAGCTCCAGCCCATAGAAAAGGGATCTGAATGCCAGCAGCTGGGGTGTTTATCCTAGGAGAGTGAGGAGTCTGAATGAGGAGCTCCAGGAGGAGCCTGCATGCAACCTCCTGCTCCTGTGCTGGGCCACGAGTTGGACTCAGTGACTGATCCCTGTGGGTCCCTTCCAACTTGGGATATTCTGTGATTCCATGAGCTGAAATTACCAACAGGAAAAGACAACGGTGATGGAGGTGGAAGGATTTCCACCAAATTAACATGGCAAGGGTCTGTTCCTCCTTTGCTGAGGGTTTAGATCCTGCTCCAGAATAAACTTTACTAACACTTCATGATGAACCTCCCACTCCACAGAACTGCACAAAACTTTAGCATGAGTTCTTTTAAGGCTAAAAACAAATGTCACTGCGAAACTGAGAATCAAGAAACATACCCGTTACCTTCCTGGATTTTTTTTTCCCCTTGCTTTTCCCCTGCCTTTGGCCTTCTTAATTGAGTCACTCATGTTGGACACTTGCATGTGACTCCAAGTCATCAGGCCCATAGAATGGCCTTAAATACCCAACTTTACAGTGGGGGTTTCACTGCTTTTATTGAACTATACAACTGGCATACAGCTTTTTCAAACAAGGGCACTCTTCATCAAGTTCTCCCAGGAATGGAGTCGTGCTGGTCTAGCCACCAGCTCCCAGTGCAGCCCATCTACCCTGCCACATCTCCCTGCTCTCAACAACAGGTTACCACGTGGCCAGTCCAGGTGCAGGTCAGGAAAACTCGGGAAAAAAAGGTCAGAAAACAATAACTTTTTGGCTGGCATACAAGAGAGTTATTGCTCACACTCCCAGAACTTCAGCCATTTGGAGGTTAAGAATGGAAAAGAGGGAAGGACTTGCCATAAAAGCTATTTCATTTAAATATCTGTGTTTGGCAGTAAGATGAACCTTCCAAGAGTAGGAAAATGTTCACAATCCTTCCCCTTCACAGCACAATTGCCTGCACTCAGCACCTTTTGGAAAAGGTTTTCCAAATATACCATGATCAGTGATATGAATCTCTTTGGAGGTCTGGGGACTGATGTATTTTCATGTATCACCATTTAATCCCCAGGGGGCATGATGGTAAAGGAAGTAGATGATTTGCTGCATTAAAACAAATACTGGACAAAATAAAACCTAAAAGAAATAGGCACTGTGTGTGCTGAATGTCAGGACACCCAGTACTTCAAACAAGTAAAGCAGTGAGACAGAACAGGAAGAAATCACTTTGTCTTACTTACTTCACCAGGCCATGAGCAAAGCTCTCAGAAAACAATCTAAAATGATCACCTGATCATACCCACAGAGTGATTTACAAGCCAAGATGTAACCCACAACTGGGGACATGCCTTTAAATGATAAACTAGAAGCCAATTAATCTATATATACTGTGTGCTTTAATGCAAGTTGAGCTTCACAATTACTACTGTCCACCCATCCATCTTTCTATGCATAAAAACAGTCTTATTCTCATAGCCCATCAAGGTAGCAGCAAAATGAGTTAACAAAAATAATTCCAGTGTTCAGCTCCTGGGCTGTCTTCATCCCAAGTCCAAGAAAAGCATAATTCTGATAAACATCTGAAATTGCAGATGCTCTACATAAGCCCTGAAAGCTGGATGTCAGTACTGCCAGCCCTGAAATGGGCTGGATGCTCAACAGGAAGAGAAGGAAGCAGCCACTCACCATAAAAACTGCTTTTCCTCAGATCACCCCTTCACAGCAAATATCATTAGCAGTTGTTAAATGCAGCTGGCAACTGGAAAACCTGTGAAAGTGATTCTGTTTGGCATATCCTGACAGTGCCCACCACCTTCCAGTGCTCTGGGATATAGAACAGTGCAGTGGGATTTACAAGTGATTCCCCCTTTCCTACAGTCTTCTTCTTTGTGCAGTACTTACAATACCACCAGGGAAGTGTTTCAGTTCAAAGGCTCCCAGACTTTATCTAAGAAGGCAATGTAAACTACTCTCTTTGGTGTTGAAAGCAGAACTCATTTTGATCTTTATTTGTAGAAATAGTATTTTAATTATTCTGAGTCATGACTTAATACCTGTTATGACAAAAAGGGATGGCAGACAGAAATCCCAGGTCTGATTTGGCTGGATCACCTCTCTCAGGTTTGTTTGCACTCAGCCAAACCCAGCAGCTCTGGTGGAGCCACACCTCTTTCCATACAGGAACATGTGGTTTACACCTGGTAAAATACTGAAACCAATTATTTATCCCAGCTTTGCTTTACATTAATGGAGACTGCTCTCAATAAAAACTTACAATCATGTAACTCCAGAGGTGTGCACACACCCTCAAATCACCTGTTTGTCATGCTGGCAAAATCCCTGTTAGTCACTCAGTGCAGAGGAGTGGGTAACACCCATTACACCTTGGATCAGCCTCTACTCGAATCTCAGCATACAGCACTCCTCGGGTGCTTAGTCCATCTTCTCTATAGGAAAAAACTGATGCTGTCTTGTGAAAAAATCAGATTTTTTTCGCAAGTTTGGAAGCTGAGACCATGGGTGTGATATTTGTTTCACAGCAAGCTAAACAAACAGGTTTGTAAATTAATCTAGACGTGATCCATGGCAAAAGAGGTGCCAAAAATAACAGGCTCCATTCTAACCTTGCAGATTGGCCTTTCTACAATTTTATCCCTCTACTTTGCTCTTCCTCAAGTGCTGTGCTACGTGAGGCTGAATTTCATACTGAGCTGGACAATTATCCCATAGATTTCCATACTTGTATTGCTCCCAGGCAGCTTCAAAAGCATCCTGCATTCAGAGGGAGCAGATTGAGCTGAGTGAGACCCCATGCACTCTATAAAAAATGTTTGTTTTATGAAGAGTAGCTCTGCTCTAACTATGGAGCTTGCTGGTTTAAGTTAATTCTGAACGTTGCCTGATTATTAAAAATGAAGAACAGCAGTGCACAGATCCAGCACAGAGAGTGGCTCGGGTCAAACTCAGAGACTCATTCCTGCAGCCAGCTTTCCCCTCCCCTGCTCCCACTGCCCAATCCTTATTTATGGGAGAAGGAAGATTTCACAAGTTGCCTTTGCACTTCTGTCAGGTTAAAAAAATCCTAATAATAATGGATTACATAAAGGCCAGTGCTCGTGGTTAATCAGGCTGAAACAAGCCATGGGCTTTATTAACACGGTGTCAGATAAGCTTATCTCAAAGGCTGCTGAAATCTACCCTTTCCTGGTCATGGTGTTAGAAGCAGCAATGCTCTGTCTAGAAACAATTACTCACAGATTCTGTAGCTGTTAGAAGAAGAGGTTACAGGTGACCTTGCCCCTGATAAATCACAGTTGTACTAATTACCAAAGAAGAGGAATAGCCTTGTCCTTAGTGGGTCACAGCTGTGACTAATTAAGATAAGTGTGATAAAAGGTTGGCTGGGAAGGAGAATTTCGGAGGAAGAAGAAGGGAATGTGGGAGAGAGTTGTTGCAGTAAAAAAAAAAAAAAAAAAAAAAAAAAAAAATGTTGTGAGGTCAGTCTGGGTCTGATGAATTCGGAGCCTGCAGCCACAGCTGAGCTGGGTGAAAGTGGGTTCAGAGTCTGCAAACCAACACTTGCAGCCCCAGCCCAGAAGCTTACTGTGGTCAGTCAGGGTGGCTAAGCTGTAAAGAAGAATAAACTGGGACCCTTTTCATGTTGTTGAATGAGAGTCTGTGTCTTGGCTCATTTCTACCCCTAATGAGAGGTGTGCTGCAACAACATTCAACTAGAATAAGGTCTGACAAAACTTTAGTTATAAGCTTCTTTCACAGCACCAGGAGGACTTGAGATTTAATAACTCAATGAACCCAGTCTAATTCCTGGAGGGGGGTCACATGAAATTAAACTATGATCCATGGTAAATAAATTTGGTGAAGGTCAATGGTTTTCAACTTCTGGGGTTTTTTTTCAGTTCCCTGAGCCACTCATGAGGACACAGACACCAAGCATGTCTTGAGCAGCTTTCTCCAACCCAGATCTCAGCACCACATTACATGTCATGGGAGGTCACACAAAAATGTTTCTTGGGAATATTTAAACAGCATTCCATAAACATAAGCCAATGCTACATCACCCTTTAAATCAGGGTGATGCATTCCCCCTTCCCTCCCTTTTGGGTGACAGTTACCTCACTGCCCAACCATCCACACAACAAAAAAACCAAAAAGAGACAGAGACACAGATAACAGAAACAGCCATCCTCATGGCATTAGCTGAAGTTTTTTTCTGAATATGTATGTATTTATACAGACACACACCTTCAAAAGATTATTTCCATGCAATACTTGGCATATGCTCATATAGATCTGGGACATACTTATATTAATTTCTTTTTTCTTAATTACTTTGCCAAATTATACAATACCTCATGGCTCTGTCACAAAATTATTCCAGGGACTATGTGACATTGACCAAAGCTATGAGTACACACACATCTTTCCATGAGGGGCTTCATTTATGTTTCCTTACCTTAGTCATAAATTCCCTTCATTCCCTCACCATTCCAACTCCTTTCACCATTGGCCCAAATGCACTCCTCAGAGTACTGCATTTCCCACAAAGTCATCACTTTTTAAGCACTCTAGCAGAAGCCATTATTCCATGGCAGGATTTTATTCCATTTCTCTTCAACAAACACACAAACTCCACAGAACAGAATAACAAAATGAGAATAATGGTAACATTGGAGCCTCTTTTCTTACAATTTTCCTCATCCATTCTAAGGCATTTGCTTCTCTTCTGGTTCCTGTATACACTGAAAATGAGTAAATACCATGATTTGCAAAGGATTTTCAGCTAAGCCTATGTGCAAGAAGGGTAAAACCAAGACTAATCTCTCAGAAGTCTCAAAGCAAGGACATTTATTTTAATGACCTCCCAACACAACCACTCCTTGATTTTATCACGGGAAATCATTTCAGCCTCAAAGCCCCTTCTTGCCATTCTGAACCCCACTACAACACCTGGATAAATATACAGATTTTAACCCAAAAAACAAGCACCATTCAGATTTTTAGGGCCCAAGACCATACTCATGTCACAGTTGTGCCAGTTGGAACCATTTTCCAATTTCACCTGTTTTGCTTTGCTTGTGCCAACACCTCCTCCCCTTAGTCCTCTGTAGGGCAGCAACTGTGAAAGGGCGTTTTGAGGGAGACAAAGAGCCAACTCTTTGTGAAAATCAATATTTTATTCCTCTTCCCCCTCTTTTAAAAAGGACAAAAAATTATACATATATATGTGTGTGTGTGTATATATATAATATTAAGCTTCTAATAAAAAGTTATAATACAGGAAGAGGAGTATGCAAAATGCAATTCACATTCCAAAGGATTTTAATTTTTTTTTACCTGACTTCCCACTTTACATTGAGCTTGAACAACAAAAATGGAAACATTTTTCCTTTGCAGTGCATATTTAGTCATTTGTTCAAGCTCTCAGTAGTTTCATGTTACAATACTGGAACACAACTGCAGGAAAAAGTAACTGTTGTCAGAGCAAAACATTGGGCAGAGGATGGGAGAACTGTATAAAACTTAGAAGTTTGAGTGAAGCTTATAAAATCTCTTTAATCTGTCATGTATTTTGTTGTTACAAAGCTTATAAAATCTCTTTAATCTGTTCTATATTCTGTTGTTACACAGCAGGGTGATACAAGGGGATCACCTTCTGATGTCACATGGACTTTGGCCACGCAGATGCTACAGCAGGAATTGTTCCAGGCTAACACAACCCACAAGACAAAAATGTTCCACAGCACTACACTGTGGTTAATCCTTCAAAGCCTTAGCTAAGACAAACTAGACAACCTCTCCTTGCTGGTAGTCTGTTCTCATGTTCAGAAAAATAATATAATAGCTCTAAAAATGTTTGCTAAATCATAGATAGATAGAGAGAGAGATAGATTTTTTAAAAGGACTGCATTCACTCCTTTGCAAGGAATACTTCCAAGCATTAAAAGGGTCAATACTCATACAAATGAAGGTCTCCCCTTTCACAAAGAAACCCTTCTCTACGTTTCCATGGGTGGTAATGTCCCTCAGGAAATCCACACTGTTCACTGGATTTATTCACTCTGCAGGAGACCCAGGAGGAAGCGTTGGTGCCTCATCCTGTGGGAAAGGTTTCTTCACATGACTGCTAAAAAAGCATCAATTAAGGTGGAATTTAGAAGACAAGTGTATAATTATGACATGAAGCTGCTCACCCAACCTTGTGTAAGACAGGTTTTTCTGTGCTTATGGGGATAAGATGGGGAAGGGAATCTACAGCTCTGTGACACAACAGATCAGCTGTATAATTCAAATTAATGAAGAAACACAGGGAAGTGGTTCCAGACCTCACCCCCTGATCCAGGCTACTTCAAGAAAGGGTTGGGATGGAGGAAGATGCACTGATGCTGCTGGAAGAGGAGACCTTGCACACATCTCCTCTCACTCCTCAATGTTGGCCTGGTTCTCTCAGTCCCACTTTACTCTGCTGCCCCAAAATCCCATTTCAGGATAGGTCACAGCCTTTTGCTCTCTTCCAGCTGTGAAACGGGTGCAAAAGGAACAGAATTGGCCTCTTCCCTTTTGAAACTGATTAAATCACTCCAAAAACCACTACTAAATCTGGTCCAGGGACAATTCAAGGGAAGAAGCAGAGAAAATGAGGCAAATGAAAACAAAAGAAATGGGAAAAGACAAACAGAAGATGGGAGATGGCCCTCTGGCTGCCTGGGGCTCCCTGGCATGGGAGACCTGCCAGTGGCTTCCTTTCCCCTCTTTTCTCCCATTCAAAATTGAACAAGGATATAATCAAGATTCCAGGATTTCCAAAGCACTGTAAAAGAATAAAACAAAGTGATCTGAACATTTTGGAGTTTTTCTTCGGTGAAGTTAAAAGGACCCATTAAACTTCATTAATTGTTCCTTACTTGGCAGAGTTCATGCCTTTGATTCCTTCTAAATTAAAGCTGGGACCTTACTAATAAAAATACACCTTCTGCTACCAAATCGGGAATAATTCCTGAAATTTTATCCTGAAAAGAGGTCAAGAAAAAATCCAAACAACCCCTAACTTTCTGCAGCTGCGCCAGTATCAAAGATGAAGGATTACCTTTACATTCCCCAGGTTTGCTGTTCCTACAACCCACCAGTGCCAGCAATCCACATCACCAGAGGCAGAAATACTCCCGGGTGACAAGGGCATAGGTTAGGGGAATTTAAGGAAAAAGGGAAAACAAAGAACCGTGTTCAGAAAGAACTTGATGTAAACGCCACAGAGGACACCCACAAAGGAACACTCCTCCTACAGTCTCTCCTGTGCAAATGTGGGGGGTTAAGGCCTCTTTGTTCTGGCACACTGTTCAGAAGTATTTATTTTCCTTTTCAGGATGCTATTTTTAACCATAACTCAGAGAAAGGCCAGAGCTTGGGAGTGTCTGACTGCAGCTCCCAGACAGACACAGCCAGTGTCACTTGCTGTGACAGAGGGTGGTGACACACGGCTCTGCAGCTCCCACTTGCCTCGTTTCCTCCACGGGGCTGCTTTCACCAAAATCCACTTTTATTCACTGAAATCAGTTCAGGGGGGCTCCATCCAGCCACCTGACGTGCCAAGTGCTGTGCATTACTCTTCTTCCTCCTGGACCACTTTCAGTTCCACATGAAAGCATCACTGGGAGGACAGTAGTTACCACTGGTGTTTGTTTTCTCCATTTCTAAGAGGAATTCCCAGGAAGAAGCTCCACTCAGCTACTGTCCCTCTCACTAAGCCTGTGCTTGAGGCTCCTTGGCTGCTCTGCTCTTCAGCCCCAATGTTTCAATGTTCCTTCCTTCTTGAAAAAAAAAAAAAAAAAAAAAAAAAGGAGATAAGTTGCCTCATTTCCTCTCCATTTATCTTTCACGTTCAAAAGGGCTTGTGACAACATGACTTGAAAGGAAAAAACCAAATCCAAACCACCTTCTCCCTGTGCTGTGTTTGTACAGCAGGACCACGTGAAGCCTGGGCTCAGAAAGGCAGCTGGGCAGGTTATTATGAAGAGGAGGAAATTTGTTGCTGAGAATGCACTGGGAAATGGGTCTGGGAGAGCTCTCCTGCTGGCTCACAGTGACCCTGCACCCCTGGAGGCCTTCATGGCCCTCCATGTGCACACACACCAAACTGCACACCAGGCCTGTGGACACACATAACCAACCAGGAGATGCTCAAGGCTTGGGGTTATATCCATGCTGGATATAAAGTTCAGTCAGTGCATTTAGCAGTTTGCTTTCATCTCTCTTGCCTCTGTATGACTGGTTATGGACCTCCAGTTTTGTAAGTCCCAGCTCTTCCATCAAAGGTCTCTATGAAGTTCTCCCCATCAATCCAATCTGAGCTCCTGCCACTGTGGATGCTGATGCATTCTCTCTTTCTGGAGAACAGTATGTTTCACTTGTCTGTAACAAAACTTAAATTCTTCCTCTTTCTGTGTTTTGCAAAATGTCTTATTTATGGCACCAAGAAAAAAGCAGCCCTAACAATGCAATGTGCAAGAGCTGTGTGATAAGGGTTTTATTTGGCAATTTATGTGTATCAGATCACATTTTCACTTTGTGAATGCACAAGTAATCACTAGTAATGTGACTTTAAATATATTCAGCCCCTGTCTAACAATGCTCATTTTGAGTCTCATCCAAACCTGAATTCCTCCAAAGGCTGGCTGCCATTTCCTCACTAGAGCTGCATTTCAAGCCATGTTTGCATTCTTCAAGGGTGGGTTAAAGGCAGCCTGTGGCTTTCTGAGAAACAGGGAAAACCACACAAACACATTTTCTATCTTCACTTGGGTTGATGAGACTTCACCAGCCTGATGAGATGAAAGATGAGCCTGAATTTCTATGAAATATTTTCTCACTTAACAGCATCCAGTGTGGCTTCAAAACACCCTGAAGAGCTCCTGAATCCACAGCAACCTTTCAGAGACTTTTCTACCCCTTATTACTACTCCTAAAGACCTTTACTGTACAATCAACCATCCCTTCCAACGAGATGGTACTCAGGCTGTGTGCTGCCAACACAGCAGCAGAATTTTTCACTACCCTGAGACAGTTTCTCTGCTGTTTGCCCTTCAAGCATCTCTGAGCCAACCGTTTCACCAACTGTTTCACCACAGGTTTTGCATAAACCCAGCAGCTTTACACAAACAGGCAGGCTCTTGGTTAAGGAAAAAGGAGAGCAGTGAAAAACCCAACAGAACAAGAACAAGCCAGGAATTCTGGAAAAGTGTATTCACAAAACTCACCAGTCCTATTCATGGGGTTTTTATAATTTCCAGTGAAAAAACACATAAATGGTGCTGAAAAAAATGCATCTTATTGTCTCTGCTCTACTCTGAGCTTTACTAGCAGAAGTGCACCAAACCTTCATGATCAAGCCAGTCAGACTGAACCTTCTGGCCCCAAAGGTTGGGGCTTAAATGGGGTCAGGACTTTTTCTTCACCAGTCTCAGAAATGTTGAGGTCAGGACAACAAAACACAGGCCTCAGATTTAACATCCTGCTTTCCAATTCTGCTTCCAGGCAGATCCTTCTGAGGGACATGTGCCTTAGCCAACAGCCACAAATCCACAGTTCAGGAGATGACAGTCTTCTTACCATCCCTTTTGAACAAGAAATGAGGTCAGGTCCTTCTGTTGTAATTATTTCCCCTTTAGAAGCACCTCTGACACTAAGAAGATACATGCATTGAAAATTCAAAGGCATTTTTCAAAATTACTTTTGCTGCCACCGGTGTGAGGCAGCTCCTCCAGTTCCCAGAACAGCTGGTACCAACCCCCAGTTGCCAGGTGGGTGCTCAGCACCTCTGAAGCCAAGCCAAAGCTCTAAAAGCCAGCTGACATTCTAAAAATTACAGTTTTTGTTCGGGTGTATTAAAAATATCTGCTTAGCGTGCTTAAGAAGAGCCTGCTGAGAGAAACACAAAGCATCAGGTCTTATCTCATTCAAGAATCCTAATACAGAGCAACACCAACAAAGTCAGAGGAGATCATGCAGTCCTGGCTTCCTGACTGAGCAGATACCCTGACATGCTTTTTAAACTCCTAATCTCGGAGGATTCCTCTGATTTGTAAAATACCATTATCTTGAAATGAAACACAGAAATGTAGTCAAAGACACACTCACAATACAGAAGTAAAACTTTCCAGAGCCAGCAAACATAGCTTGTTTTTTTAAAAAAAGATATTTAAAAGAAAAGAGAAATCTCTTACGTGCATTAGATCCACTTTTTTTGCAAATCTGCTCTTGCAGATTGTCTTGCTTGCTTGTCTACTGTATATAAATTGCATATATTCTGATTAACATCCTTCAGCCCAGAATAATTATACATCAGAGAGATGCCTAATAGGCTCATCTTTAAACTCTGCAGAACTACAAAAAGATCCCAAGCGTATTTTATGAATATAAGATGGCATCTGCTGACAAATATATGGCACAATCCATTGTATTGTGGTTGCAAAACAGAACCACATGAAGGAATGTTATGGGCTTGTCTTTGCATTATTCAGGATGATGGGACTTCTGAAGGAAAGCAAGAGTGTGTTCTGGTATTGTGAGACTGAAGAGAAAAGAAAGTAAGTCACACACAATATGGTAAAGAAAATACAGAATATAAGCAAAACTGCATTTTACCAGCAGCAGGCACTTCACTGGAAGATTCCGTAAGGTTTTCTGAAACAAACAGCTGCTACAAGAAGTAATAATGAATCAAAACACTTGGATTTACAACTAATATTGACAAAGAAATATTTTCAGTTACTATAACCATATTGTTTTAGACTTACTTCAGACAAAAGCTATTTCAACAGGAAAACCTGTCTTAGCCAACAGCTGGAAAGCTCATAGCCTTATTCTGGAAGGAAGGGGGACTGTTACTTTTTACAGATGTCTCCATTCTCATCATCCAAACAGAGTTAAATCTCTGTTTAGAGAGATGGGCCCCATCTGAAATGCAGCTCTCACATCCTCCCAAGGCTGTGCACACTCACACCCCTGGCACAGATTCAGCCAAGGCAACCAAACACAGCAGCCACAGAAACTCAACACTCTGCAGCATCCTCAAACTGAGCCTGAGGTTTGGGGCAGCCCCTCATCCTGCCCAACAGCACAGCTCCAGACACTCAGCTGTCAGAGAGGCTGGGTTTTATTTTAAAGCAGCTCTTCTGCAGATGGTAACAATCAAACCCAGCCAGTGCTTCCCTCCACTGCCCAGCCCCAACACCCTGTGAGATCCAGATTTAGGAGCACCCCCCAAAGCAAGTGTGAATTTGGTTTATAGTCACAAAAGTAACACCTGCCAATGCCAAGCCCCTACGAAAAGAGCAACTTCTCAGTTGACCACACTTCCTGCTGCCTGAATATTTAAGGCACACAAAGGAAAAGCCTTGTAGCAAGAGCTGAGTAACTAACAAACCACAAACTCTTGTTCAAAATTACTAGGTAGGATTTTACACTCCTAGCAACACATTGGTGTGGGACGTTTGTTATGCTGGTAACTCCTTTGTCTCCCAGTGAGGTATCAGCTTCAGTCACCCCCATTCTGGTATGGGATGTGCTGAGCTGCTTCGTGTTTTTTCCATTTGTAAGGGAAGTTGGTGCTGAGTTCAGATGGGGCCTTTCTCCTTCATTCACTTGGAACTCAGCTTCTTCCTCGAACAAACCCAGTGCTGCCTCAGTTTTTGGTGTCCCCACTACTCCACAGCTCCTAAGGGATCACCATGAACACACTGAGCCCAGTCTCCAAAGCCTTCCCCAGAAGCAGATCTGGGGGTGTGTGTCACACCAAATGCAGCCTCAGTTTTGTTCTGGGCACTCTTCCTCCCCACTGCTTCCCTTGGGTTTGGTAGGACATCATGGAAACAGAATACCAGAATCATTCAGGTCGGAAAACCCTCCCAGACCACTGAGTCCCAGCTGTGCCCAATCCCCACCGTGTCCCCAGCCCAGAGCACTGAGTGCCATGTCTGTTCCTGGGACACCTCCAGGGATGGGGATTCCAAACCTTCCTGAGCAGCCCCTGACAAGACCTGACCACCTTTTCTGTGATGTAAAATCTGAACCTCCCCTGGCACAGCCTGAGGCTGTTTCCTCTTGTCCTGTAGACAGGACAGCTTTGTTCCAGAGGAAGTGTCCAAGGCCAGGTTGGACAGAGCTTGGAGCAACCAGGAATAGTGGAAGGTGTCCCTGCCCATGGCAGTGGGTGGAATGAGATGAGCTTCAAAGCTCCCTTCCAATCCAGGCCATTCTATGGCTGACCTGTTCTCCTCCCAAAGCACCATAAACGCCACCAGCAGCTTTGATGAGCTGACAGTGTGGAGCACTGGGGGCTCCTCCTTGCAGACACATCAGATACAGCCCTGACATCCCTGCCTCAGCCACACTCACAAACCATCACACTCCTCGTGTCAGTGCTTCTGCTGCTACTTCCTGGGCTCAGAGCAAAGACAGATGGAGCACAAGCAGCAGGAATTCAAGTTACTTTCCTTTATAATCACACCTAAAAATACCATCTTCTAATCAACCTCCTATGGTATCTGTCCCATTCATTGCAGAGCTCCAAAGGTTTGTGGCATAGTGAGCTGGAAATAGCAGGAACTCGATTTGTATTTAAAAGCAGGTAAATGCCACCTCAGAGAAGCAGATCTATATCTAGTGCAGAATGTAAAGCTGGATGAAACATGTGTCATTTAAAGGAGAAGTTCACACATGGCTCCTGCCACTTTCTTTTCCTGATTTAGAGAAGTGCTGAGTGCCTGAGCACAGCAAAAACCTGGCTGGAAATTTGGGGAGAGTATCAAATTCATCAGTTCCCAAAAAAATTAGGCACCAGGTTTATCAAGCCCCAAATGAACAGCCATAACTCTTCATGCATGAAATCAAACAGCAGCAAGATCAGCTAAGCAATGCCTGCACAGGGCTTTGTAACTTGGCAGGTGTACAGGAAATCTCAGAAGGAAAGAAAAAACCCAAGCAATGAATCTGGGGCTTCCCACTGAATGAAGCAGTAGAAAAACACACCAAAGATAAGCCTGTGTACCCTGGTCTCCTTCAAGCGTCAGCAATGAGTTCAGCGCTTCAGATCCATGGAGCTTCTCCACTCACACTTAAGCCTCTAAGGTACAAAGCTGTGTTTGCTTTCCCATGGCAGTGAAGAGCTGCTGGCAGCCACGGGCTTTGCAGCTTTTTCTAGCTTGCACAGAGGGCAAACCATGGAAATAACAGCGTTTAGTCCAGCAGGAGAATATGGGGAGTGGCTGGAAACCTCCTTTCCCACTCAACTCCAGTTTCCCTTTCTACCTCTGTGGATCCCAAACCCTTCCCTTCCCTGCAGGCCATGCCTGAGCTGCTCAAAAGAACATCCAAAAAGAGGAAAACATGTTTTCTTTAGCTTAATTCACAAAAAAAACCCCAAAAAAACCAACAAAACCAAAACCAACCCCCCTCCCCCCAAAAAACCCAATAAACAAACCAGCCAAACAAACAAACAAAAAAAAACCATCATCCATTTTAGCTGCAGTTGTCTCAAAATGGCAATTTGGGGCAGATGCTCAGCATGGAAACTTCAGTCTGGACAGCTGAAGGCTGGCAAAGCCTCATCTGCAACTGCAAACACTGGAAAGTGTCTGGCAGACTAAATTACAGTGATATTACTTTACAGAACATCCTTAAAGAGCAAAAAAGCCTTTTTGTCCTTTCTTTTGCACAGACCCTGCCATTAAATCTTTGCCTGGGGATGATGAAACCTTGCCTTTCCTCTAGTGTGACCACTACAATATTGGAATATCAAGTGAAAAATACATAAAGATTCTCTGTATCATGCTCAGTAAAAGCAAGCTGGTCTTTAGACAATGTTCATCCACGGTATTTAACATCCCAAATCCTGCTCCAGGACTGGTGTCTCCAGTTACCAACATCACAACAATGCCCTGCAGAGAATCACAGCACAAACAGCAGATGTGGTTTCATGCAGAGGAAGGGAAATACCACGTAAAGTTTTAGTAATGTCTTCCTGACTCTGGAGATGAGAGAGGCTGAGTGAGATGGGTACTGAGTGGCAGGATAGTGCTGGCATCCTCTGCAAATTTGAAGCAGCAACCCCTGTGTACCTCTGTAAAAAGTAAGGAAAAGTTCCTTGGCAGGCAGCAAATTTCCAGATACAGCACATGAAGGTAATTTTTTTTTAGCTGAGGTCCCAAACACAACGAACCAAAAATAAGTAGTAAATGGGCTGTCCCAGGAAAGGAGCAGGGATCTGGTGTGCCTGGCCAGAGGTGGCTCCGAGCCCTGCAGAACCTGCAGCTCCCTTCACACGGAACATAAACCTCCGGGGGAAACCACAGATGCTTTTACAACGTCCAGAAGATGTAGGTATTTTTTTCTAAAGTTAGATGTGAAAGCATTTAGTGACAGGCTGAGAGAGCTGGGATTGTTCAGCCTGGAGAAGAGAAGGCTTCAGGGAGATCTTGCTGAAGCCTTTCAGAACTTTAGGGGAGGCTTATAAAAAATGAGGGACAGGGCAGATAGTGACAGAACAAGGAGAAGTGAGTCTAAACTGCCAAAGGGCAGGGTTAGATGGGATATTTGGAAGAAATTCTTGGCACAGGGTGCCCAGAGAAGCTGTGGCTGCCCCTGGATCCCTGGGAGTGTCCCAGGCCAGGCTGGATGGGGCTTGGAGCCACCTGGGCTAGTGGAATGTGTCCCTGCTCATGGCAGGGGGTGGCATGGATGGGCTTTAAGTTCACTTCCCACCCAAACCCTTCCATGATTCTATGATTCCATGGTCCTTAAGGGTCCAGCTGGTTCCCAGCATGAGTGTCAGTGACTGACTCTGCCTGCTGGGATCCATCAGCAGGGTGCAGCTGGGGCTGTCCCTGCTCCAAGGGCTGGCTCAGGCTGCTTCTCCTGATCCTGCCACAGCCTGGTCCCCTCCCTTCAGCTCCCTGGACCTCTGCTTTACTTTTGCCTGCTTACACAGTAAGGAACCAGGAACAGTATTACCTGTCTGTGCCACATTCGTGAGGAACAACACACCCTCCATGGAATTGAGGTGTAAATCACCTTTCCTGCAGGTTAGCTGCTGCAATGATGAGAGCCAAACCCAAAACATGCCCTGACCCTAGAAGCACAAGACAGAATGAACTTGGAAAAACACCAGCGTTTTGAGGAGCTATGAATAGCCTGTCTTACATCATTACCAAAGATCTCCTCACAAGCTCTCTGTGGTTTGAAAAGGCCTCGCTGGTGCTGCTGGTGCCGGGGAGAGCCCACAGGCTGCCAGGCTCTGCCGTGGGCGGCTTTTCTCGGCACAAACCGCTACCGGGAGGATGCTCCTCGCCCACTCTTTGAGCAGTGACACGTAAAAAACCCAACCTGGAGACCAGCTGACACATTCACTTGGCAAAAAGCTCCAAAGCAGAATTTTTTTTCTGGAGGACAGATCACGGCTTGCTCCTGGGAAGGCAGAGAAAGTGGGCAGCAAGCCAAAAACCTGCTGCTCTTTTCCACGGAGAGGTGGAGAGGCTGAAGCCGGTGGCTGCCTCTGTGACAGCCCTGGAGCAGCACATCCTGCTGCTCCGGCCCAGGGGTGGCACAGACAGGTCCCCTGGAGCCCTCCGAGTGTCACTGGGCACCGGCAGCAGCACCCACCCATCTCCCACGGCTGTAGGGCTGTAGCTGTAGAGATGTAGGTGTAGGGTTGTAGCTGTAGAGATGTAGGTGTAGGGCTGTAGCTGTAGAGATGTAGGTGTAGGGCTGTAGCTGTAGAGATGTAGGTGTAGGGCTGTAGCTGTAGAGATGTAGGTGTAGGGCTGTAGCTGTAGGAGTGTAGTAGTGTAGCCTACAACCTGCAGGAGTGCTTCCCCTGTTCCCACCCCAAAAACCACCTGGGGCACACCGGGCACCCATCAGGGAGTGCACAGAAGCACGGAGGTGTCCTGCGACAAGGTGGGTGTCATCCCTGCCCACTCCTCAGAACCACGGGGCGCAGGGCAGGGCACAGCTACAGGTGTGGAACTGATCTCATCACAAACAGCACCCAAAAGGTCACTTGAATCACCAGTTTCGGCTTAAAGTATTTACTTAGAAAATAGCTGCTCTACTCCTGATCTCACTCGTTGCCTAGAAGAATTTCAACCATACAAAAAATATCTACATACTTTTGAAAAGTATACTGCTTTTAACCTCTTACTCATGTATTCAGGAGAGCCCAAGAGCCAGCCTTGCTTTTGTTTTCTGCTTCCTGCACTGCAGCTAAGACAACTCCCTAGCTTTAAAAAACATGCAATAAAAAAGATGCAGTAACTATGTAACAACTTTGCTAGTACTACAGTGACCTAAATATTTTGGCTTAAAGCTTCGGTACTAGCCAAAGTGTAAGAGCAACTGCTTGGTCAGACCTATTAACAAATATCACAGAAGCATGAAAATTAAAGGCTTATGAATTCAAGATATGACACTTAATTAAATACTTAGAGAAACAAAGCCACTAAAATCTTAGGTCATCCAACCAAAATAAGCTTCAGTGTAGAATCAGCAGCAAATTTTTTTATATATATATGTAAGACTACCAGAAAGACACAAGGACAAAGATTTTAGGAGACCCAGGCAGGAGAACCCTTTCTTCACAGAAGTTTGAGCCATTTGCACAAAGCTTTAATCTTGCTTTGATATAAGAGCTGGCCTTGTTTCATCACTCTCCTTTAACTGCAAAAGCAAGTCAAATGCTTGCAAGTATGTTCAAAAACTTGAAACAACTTTTAATTGTTCTCTAAGTGTGAAGAGAACAGCATGGTTATTCCGTGCAAAGGAAGAAGCTGCACTTTAAAAGCTCATTCCTAATGAGTATCATCCTTCCCCACCTAGACACTGGCTCTGCAGCTGCCACTGCCGAAAGGCACCACCAACAAAGCTGCTTTCATCATCTCAGAGCTTGCTTTTTCTCCCTTGCATACCAATAAAATGTCTATCAGATGCAAAGATTGCCTTACAATTTGTGGCCAAGCTGCAGTAATTTAAGAACTTCCAGTATTCAAGATTTTGGAGAACATCAAGTACAAAGGCACAGCACACTTACAGTGTGTCCCTCAATTACAGATTTGGGGCAAGGATGAGCCTGTTTCTCACTTTTTCTATTGAGGTAATCTTTCCACTGATCCCTGTACCTAATTCAACACTCTACGTAGTTTCTTCTACAGTGACAACAAAAGCATGAAAAATGCCACATGACTTCCCCTACAACCCTGTGGTCCCCCTTCCCTCACACTACCCAAAAAAAAGACCAGAGAAAAGCCACATTTCGTTTTTCAGACCCAGTGATGCAGCACATCATCTTTAAGGGTAGTTCTTGTATATGGCTTGTTTTGGTGTAGGGGTTTGAGATGATCCTGCTGAACAGGCACAGAGACTAATGCATCTCTGGGACATAAATTGGGTAAATGGGATTTACCCAACTTCAAGCTGTATACAGAAGGTAAATGGGGTGTGATCACTGACAATACTTCTGCTGACAAACTAATGAAGGAAAAATGAAAAAATTCACCTCCTGCTTTGATTAGGGAAATCTTGACCATGCCTGTTGCAAGATAACATGGCTGGAAACTTCCAAAATTGCTCACAGAGCTTTTGAGAGAAGTTAATAATGGACTATTTGAGCAATGGAAATGGAACAGAGAAGGTATATCGTGCCTTGGTCTCCCAAAGCTGAATCTGAAAGTTACCAAGGACAGGAAATTCTGTTCACGTGGGTGGCAAATACCTTTTCCATCAATCACATCCCTGGATGCCTTTTGCTTGCATTCAGTCAAAAGGTAAGAAAAAACACTTGGCCCCTTGAATTAAAAGCTATAAAACCCAAAGAGAAGCTTCCTCTCCTTTCTAGCACAGGCAGGCACCATTTATCAAAACTATGGGATGAAAATCTGCTATTCACTCCAAAAGCAACAATCTCTCTGAGCACTGAAACTTCTCAGAAAACAAGTAAAGCCAAAAGGATTTTCCTTTAAAAATCTCATTTCTTAGAGTGTTCCGAGTACTTGGAAACTTTGCAAGGTGCATATAATAGAATCTTACATGCTTATTGAAATCTGAATTTCCTGTGCTCTTTACTTCTTCCTTCCGTGGGTATTTATCCCTATTTGGATTGGACTAGATGGTACTATCATGAATTCTGGATTTAATACATGCTTCTGAATGAAAATACTATTCTGCCTCTTCCTTAGATTTTGGGAGTTGCAGATAAATCCAATCAGCTTTTACCAAATGTAGCCTCTAGGAGCTACAAACTAGATGCTGTTAAGTCCAGAGAGACCCCACACTTGTAGAATTTGCTTGGAATGACCTTAAAGCCCATCTCATTCCACCCCTGCCAGGAGAGGGACACCTTCCACTAGCCCAGGAAGTTGCTCCAGGCCCCACCTGGGACACTTCCAGGGATCCAGGGTCACTCCTGCTCTGCATGATGCCACAGCCATGCTCACCTACTGAAAATGGAAGAGAGAATTTCTGGAACACGGAACAACCCAGCTTGGAACAGGCTGGGAGCAAAGGCAGCGAGTGCAGCAAGACTTGTACAGAACTTGCAGTCATACACCAAATTAAAACCAGAAGGATAAGTGACAGTTTAAAGCAGAAAATCCAATATCCAGTCTGAGTGCCTGTCCAAAAAAAGGCCAGCTTTTCCACAATTAATTCCAAGTCATTCTTCCATCCTGCAGCACTCCTCCTGCCAGCTCTGTGCACACTGGCTGA
This sequence comes from Acridotheres tristis, assembly GCA_037013685.1. Classification (NCBI taxonomy): domain Eukaryota; kingdom Metazoa; phylum Chordata; class Aves; order Passeriformes; family Sturnidae; genus Acridotheres; species Acridotheres tristis. The sequence continues at coordinate 25,135,426 of CM072895.1, forward strand.
GACTTTCACTCCAGAGCTGTATGGAGCACTCCAGAGCACTTGGGTTCTGTCCCTGAGTCAGTGGGACTCATCTCCATACCACCACTGGAATTTATTCAGCTGGTTTCCTGGAAAGCTAACAACCCATTTCCCATCTTGTCTTTCAAGTAGAGGATAAAGCAGTCTCCTTTTAAGCCTCCAAAATGGGACAGAATAGGAGTATCTCTGCTTTTTCAAGTACACTACATCTTGTAGGTACCACAGCATGTGATCGTTGTGCAAAAGCCCAATTTAATTAACACCACACTGAAATTCCTAAGTAAAACAAATGTCTAGAAAGAAGTTTCTTACAGACATTAAGTAATAGCTTTCACTGTCACCTCAAAAGAACAACATCTGGAAGTTTTGCCTGGAAAAACTTCCTGAACAATGAGGAAATCTGCAGGGTGCATCCTGGGTGCTGCAGGGTCACAGCCACTGTGCCCTGCACTGGGGGATCCCACCTGCCTGGGGGAGGAAAGAGATGGAAAAGAAGGGATGAAACTGCATTTAAACAAACAAATCCAAAGCAAATGACTGCAAAGCCTCATCCTCTGGACACATGTCTGTTTATAGAAATAGGTAGCCAGGACAAGGTCAAGCATACCAAGTATCTTTAAGAAAAAACAACCTCCAGAGAAGTTCAATTTTTCATATGCTGAACTGTTTTGGAGATGCACCTGTTGAAATTACTGGGGTTAGGTGCTTGAAATCTTTCCACTCCTGAGAATTTAAAAAAAATTAGTCCCAACACACAACACATGACAAAGCAGAGAATGGTCACCTGCTAATTCCCCTGCTGAGACTGCAGAAATGAAAAATCATCAAGACTTCAAGGGCATTTCCATCTTTGCCACTCTAAGAACCTCATCCTTGATTGTTTCCTGTCTGCTGGTAGGGACACCAAGCAACACTTTTCCATCAGCAATGATGATACTTCTGACACAATCTCTCAGGACACACCCCTAAGCTGCTTTAGCAGGCACTTTCAGCTGATTCCTGAATTTCACGATTGCACCCCGAGATTGTAACTCCTCACCACCACCCTGGACCTCTCCCTCTTGGGTGTAGCACTCCTTAAGCATCATTAGATAATTCACTCAACCAGCAACTCCCATCATAAGTTTAGCCCATGCCTCATCAAACTGAAAGCACAAATTTTTTTAATAAACTCTTTTCACATGACCAACTCCTAGTCTCCTAATTATTACTACCATGTTTTAAATTCCGTTTCACTCACATCCTGAATAATCCCCATGTAGTCCCACCAAAACCCCACAAAGCAGGATTATCTCTGCCACAAGTCTTTTCAAGGTCCCAGTCCAAAATCTAGAGGAACTACTATAAAACTTCAGTTTCATTTTGGAGGGCTTTAAATCATTTTACTCATTACAATGTGTATTGTGTATTTAAAATATGTTATGGATTTAAATTCGTGGAAAAATGTATTTTTCCATAGGTCTGGTTAGAAAAACAGGCTTGTGCTGCACAGCACAGAAAGACACCTTTGAAGCTGCTAAGGTTTCCTGACTAGTCATGCTGCAGTGCTTGTGGCCTGGCTTTCTCCCACCTCCCCCTAAATATCCCCCAGACACCTTCTCCCAGAGGACTCAAACTGTCCTCACTGCTCACAGGAGTCCCTGCTGACTCATTTTTCCATTATTTCACTATGACACTCGTTTCCTTCAGGTAGGAGTAAGGAACATCAAGTCTTGACATTTTATTCACGATTTCATCCCCCAACAATGACCAATTTTCATTAATTTCTACTCAACAAAGATGAAAGATCTTGTGATGGCTTGCAAAATGTAACTTCATGAGATACAAATATATACAGAGATTTTCTGAGTGTAAAAATAATTTTGCAAAGCATTTTCATCCCCAACTAAGTGTTTAGGCAGTTGATTCAAACTTCACAAGGAAGATCCCTGCCCTTGCAGTTTCAAACACAGCTTCAATTTCCCCCAGGTGAAGACCACCTGGAAAATCACACATGGGCATTATCTTTTCTCTTCTTAGGCATTGTTTGCAGCAAGGGATGCACATTACCAGGTCGATAATTACATTTGCTGCCTTTGCCCAAGTATTGCCCCGTGTACAACCATACACAGCTTTGTGAGTTGGCTGCTTCAGTCCTACCACGTTTTCCCTAAGAGCACAGAAGCTGGAAGCAGTTTCAGGTGGAAATCCCAGGCTTTGCCTTCATTAACCAAGAAGCTGTGTGGGATGCCTTCCTGGTTTTCTCTGGGATTCGTTCTTCCAGCTGGTCTGACAAGGCTCGCCCCCATTCACCCATGGGAAACCACAGTCAGCAAAGCTCCAGGCTCTAGCATGGTGCCCCTGCTGAGGGCAGGCTCTTGAGGGGTTATAGAGGCACCTCTTTGACTGGGTTTGCATATTTTCAACATAATTTTACATCTCACGTAATTCTCGTCCTCATTTGGTTCTCCTCTCATCCCACAAGCAATGTGAGCAGCCAGATTTTCAGAAGTCAGAAAACCTGTTGAACTGTACCTGTGCTGATGTAGAATCTGTAACATGGAATTGTGGAATATCCAGAGTTGGAACAGATCTACAAGAATAATCAAATTCAACTCCTGCCCTGCACAGGACATCCACCAACTTTAATGCTCAGCCCCTCATTTCCATTCATTACATTGTGCTTTAGCTTAAATATTGTCGAAGTAAACTACAGGGCTTTACAATCCATTTAATTCCAGACAAATTAAATTATCATTACAGCAACAAGAAATTAAATTACATCATCGCGAAAACAACTAGGAACTACACCAAGCTCTCAGGTGAAGTAATACTCAGGATTTCCTGTCTTGAGGCTACTGGTATTTGGGCCAATATGAGGGAGCATCCCGAAATACACAAAGTTTAGAGAGTGTTGCTGGCTCCTTTGGGTTGCTGTCTCTCCATCTCCCTCCCTCACCAGTGCTGTTCCATTCCAGCACCTATGGATTGACAATTCTGCTGACAAAAATCAAGTGTTTCCCTTTCCTTTTTACTGAGGACACCCCTGCATCACCTGTGAAGGGAAAGAACCCCAAAAGTCGCCATCCCGCTAGAAAAAGCCACCTAAGCTTCACGAAGGCAGCTAAAAAACATACTGCTTATTCAAACTACACTCAGTGCTTCCACGTGGTCCCTCCTGCAATGAGGGGAGCTCACCACAGAGCTCCTCAATAAATCACAGCCAGGTGTGTAAGACAGGCAAGGCCTGAGTGTCTCAGACTCCAGCCTAACAGCAGCAATAGGTTTGGCTCGATCACACTCTGTTTCCATTGAAGGTGCTCTTCACAATTCCTTTTCCTCCTCGAAGTGCTAATGCACAGGGCAGCCTCTGTATAAAGTGCCTCATTAATTATTTTTCCAAGCAGGAGCTTCAAGTGGGGGATCCGCACAGCACGAACAGCAGACTTGAGCCAGGGAATGAGCGCAGGATTTTAATTCCTTCTTCCACAATGACTTCCCTCTGGCACTTGCCTGTGCAAAGATGTGATGGGCAAACAAGAGCTGTGTCTGGAGAGCTGCAGAGCTCTCAGCATGACCAAGGTACCCTCCGTGTGAGCTGCAGGCAAGTCTCAGACACACATCCAGCCCTACTTCACACACAGGGATTTCCCAGCCTTTCAGCAGTAGCTCCCAGTTCTAATTCTAGACAATGTCCAGGACAAAGACCTGCATGATTTCCCCTAAACCAATAAACTCCCTGAATTTCCTAATTTTTTTTTCCAGTAAATAGACATCAACCTTTTGAGGTGCTCACAACTCAGGGACTAGAAACTTGAAACGCTGAACTGTGAAAATGCAATTTTGGCTGCAGCGTGGGGATGAATGTAAAGAAAAATAGAAATCCATGGGACTGCACTGTCATGGCATCGATGGAACTTGAAACCACCCTCAATGGTGAGGGGAAAACTGACAGTACTGATAGGACACTGTTGAAAAATCTTGGCGTGTGAGGCCAGTAGCTCTGCTGACTGCTTTTTGGGTAAAAGCCATTTAGTAAGTGGACATCCTTCCCAATATGGGAATCTCTTGAAAGACCCACTGTGATTTCAAAGGAGTCCTAACAGAGGAGTGGCTCAATGTTTGCACTCCCTCTGCACCACAAAAAAATCCCAAAGCAAAGAAATCCAAGGACAAGCTGAGCTGAGGGCACCACCCAGGAGTCCCCCTCCGGCCCAAATCCTCAGCACAGAGTTTGATCTCCCAGCTCACAAGACAGAGGGCTCTTGCAGGCTCTGCATGCATCATGCATCAAGTGCTAGAACTGGGCTTCCTTTTCTCATGCAAACTTTTATCAGACTTGTAAAGCTTCAGCCTTAAATTTGTTTTGCAAATACTCTACCTGCTGTCTGAGCGATAAGCAGCACAGGTAAGAGTAAGGTGTGTTTCATACTGAACTCAAGAAAGAAAAAGACTCCCCAAACCCCAGAATTACGCTCTTTTCCTTCATAGTTTAATAGCAATATGCATAATTTAAAGCGTATTTTTTTTATTTGCTCTCTCTCTCTCTCCTAACACTGTAATGGGATAAAGAACTGCCCGTACAGTCAGACTGTGTGAGGTACACACCTAGCAGCGTTGCCACTGCCTCCACTGGGTTTGGCACAGCGTCAGCCCCTGCGGCGCTGGCTGGATTCGCACTGGCAAAGCCTCGGGAGCTGCCGGCTCTGGAGAACCGGGATGTGTCACACGGGCAGGCTCAGCGCAGCGCTCCGCACTCTCTCAAGTCTCACCGTCTACTTAGAAACTCCCTCACTGCAAACTTCTAAAGCATCCCCCTTAAGAAAGTGCTCCAAACTTCATCGGACGCTGAGAATCAGCTCAACCCGCGCTGTCCCGCCGCCTGCCGAGCGCTGCCCGGGATGCGCGGGCTCCCGGAGCGCTTCCAGCGCCTTTCCCGAGTCCCGGGATACCCGGAGCGCTTCCAGCGCCTTTCCCGAGCCCCGGGATACCCGGAGCGCTTCCAGCGCCTTTCCCGAGCCCCGGGATACCCGGAGCGTTTCCAGCGCCTTTCCCGAGCCCCGGGATACCCGGAGCGCTTCCAGCGCCTTTCCCGAGCCCCGGGATACCCGGAGCGTTTCCAGCGCCTTTCCCGAGCCCCGGGATACCCGGAGCGTTTCCAGCGCCTTTCCCGAGCCCCGGGATACCCGGAGTGCTTCCAGCGCCTTTCCCGAGCCCCGGGATACCCGGAGCGCTTCCAGCGGCTTTCCCGAGCCCCGGGATACCCGGAGCGTTTCCAGCGCCTTTCCCGAGCTCCGGGATACCCGGAGCGTTTCCAGCGCCTTTCCCGAGCCCTGGGATACCCGGAGTGCTTCCAGCGGCTTTCCCGAGCCCCGGGGCTCCCGGAGCGCTGCCGGCCGTCCCCCATCCCCGTACCTCGGATGTAGGCGCACTTGCTGTCGTCCAGCGCTGCGGAGGCGGAGGCGCCCATGGCTCGGTGCGGGCACCGCTCGAGCACCGCGGTCCCGCCGAGCCCGGACCGCTCCCGCCGCTTCCTCCGCAGGCACCGCCCCCGAGCCCCGCCCGGCACCGCCCCCGGGGCCGCCCGACACCGGCACGGACCCGGCACGGACCCGGCACGGAGCCGGCGGGACCCACGTCTGCCCCAGGCACGCTTGTCCCTGGCTGCCCTTTGTGCTTCCACTCTGCTCTGCCCCACTGTCAGTCGTCACCGCAAAATCCACATCCCCTTGGAAACACGGTTAGACCTGCAGAGTTTCCCCAGAGTTAAAGACCGTGCCAGAGGAAGAGCACACTCGAACAGGACCAAAATGCCTTTCCTGGAGATGTCCAGGAGGCAGCTGGGTCTGCTGCTGGGTGATGTGTGCGGTGGTTTAGAGGTGACAGTGGCAGTGCTGAGGTGACGTTCGAACCCGATGGTTTTAGAGGTCTATTCCAATGCTGATGATTCTATGATTCTTTGATAAAGGTCCTGGCACAGGTCGCCCAGAGAAGCTGTGGCTGCCCCTGGATCCCTGGAAGTGTCCAAGGTCAGGCTGGACGGGGCTTGGAGCAACCTGGGCCAGTGGAAGGTGTCCCTGCCCATGGAACAAGATGATTTTAAGGTCCCTTCCAACCCAACCTATTCCATCCTTCTGTGACTGTGATTTATAGTCTTCAGGGCCGTATTGTTCCACTCTTCCCAGGAATGTTGCAAACTGCTATTGTATGTTTGATTCCAGGATGAACAGTAAACCTACACAAGCAGGCACTAAAATACACATCCCTTCAATAAATACTGTCCAGTGATTGAAACAACTTCCTGAAACAGGCAAGCACACCAGTCTGCAGATCCTCAGCACAGCAATGTAAGACAGTATGGAACAGATACTGAATTCTCCTGCCCCTGATAATAATTTCACATCATACCTAGATGTGACTTTCTAAAGTATTTCCTTCTTTTTTGCTGTTTTTATAATATTAACCCAGCTGACTGGCCATGGGCAGGATGCCATCCCTTATTGTGCCTCAGATGTTTGGTATGGAGCTGATGAGTTGCAATGAATATGGATTTTGCTGACACGCTGGAGGTTCACAGTGACTGGAAGTTACACATTTTACCATTACATACTTCTCATTCAGCTTGTACACATCTGCCACTCACTGTGAAATTGCTTTCACATAGCTCAGTTTTGCTGATGTGTGCTGTGGGGTTGGTAGATTTATCACTATGTCACTCAGCTGATCACAGAATGGTGGAACATTTTGGGGTTGAATCTTTTTAAACCAACACTGAACCTGATCAAATTTGAAATATTGCAGATGATACGTGACACTGAGTTCAGTATTGTGCTAAACAACCTCCTTCCTTCCAAAACTCCTGTTCTCTGGGCACACACTGGTTGTATCTAAGTGTGATGGAGCAATTGCTTCACTACCTCGAGAAGAGCAGGCTCATCCAGAACATCACTGAGCCAGCGTCTCACAAGTCTATAGAGGCCTCAGCTGAGCTAAAACATTTCATCAACAGCACTTCTAGAGGTCAAATGTGAACCAGGCTCTGGTTTAAGTATATTTGGTTGTTAGGCTCTGCCTGAGAGCTCTCAGCAAGGTGGCTGCTGTGGTTTGCTCACTGAATCTCTGTGAGCTGTGTGAGGAAATGCTGGTCACTGGTGTGCATTTTGAAGGCATTAACTCAGAGGAGAATTCAGGCTCTGCTCAGAGCAGTGTATCTTTTATCAAACGTAGCTGAGGAGCTTTTCATAATGTATAGTCAAGTGTAATGGGAAAGTCAGATCCAGGAGTCTGGAGAGATAAACCTTGGAGAATTCATGAGCCATGAAGTGGATTGCAGTTCTGTCCCTTCATTTAGTAGATGAAAATATGCCAATCCCAGAAGTTTCATACCCCAGAACAGATGTCAAAATATGCACTGAGTGGGAAACCTCCCTGTTTAATTACAGCTAGGGTAAAAACAAAATGAGAAATGAGGAGTTTATTTAGTTATAACATTCTATACTTTGGTACTACCAAACTAGATCTCCAAGATCCCCAGGCATTTCATAAATGCTTGCTAATTAAAGACTGATTTCCTTTTTAAGATAGGGAAATGCTGTGTTTTAATGGCAAAGCTTGTGTCTTTATCATCTTAAAAAGACACCATGAGAAATGTGAGCAAAATCAGGAACAGAAATAAATGATCCTATTTATGTACTGCTTAAAACAAAAACCATCCTCAAGATAAGAAATTTGCCACATTAAGTTTTAAGCTGATGTGACACCTGCACTGCAGCTATCAATGATAAAGTAATACAGTCAAAACAAAAATATCACCAGTGCCAAAACTAGAATTTTCCCACTTTTTCTCCTATGAAATCTTAGTCTTCAAGGGTTATATTTATCTTTACACACCCCAAAATTCCTTCTCTAAACACCTGTTTTGTACTATATCCTAAAGAGCAAAATGAAAGTGAATTCCTGAGTGAAGAGGATCAGGAGAAGCCTTTCTTTCCAAACAAAGGGATGAAGATCTACCTCTGCTGCCTCTGTGAGCTCACCTGTGGCACAGTGACATGGAGAGAGAGGTGGTTTCTTACATCACCACTGTCCAGGCTTCCTCATGCTCTGGACCCATGAGGCAGCCAGTGGAAGCACTGGGAGCTCTGGTACCCAAAAAGTGCAGTGCACTGTCACTGCTGTATTCTGCTTTGAGAGGGAGGGAAGGGAAGGGAAGGGAAGGAGGGAGGGATAGAGGGAGGGAGGGAGGAGGAGTCTTTCTCCACAATCTCATCTGTTTGATCTCCCACTGTGGTGGAACACTGCTGTGCCCCAGACATGACTAGATCCATAGATCCATTCCCAGTGCCATGGGTACACCAAAGCATGAACTTCCAGGGGCTGTTAAACACACAGGCTGACAGTCTGCAGAGATATCATCAGAGGGACTGATAAAACCTTGGCCACCTTGCTGGCTGCTTCTCCTTGTGTGCTGGTGAGGGGACGTGCCAAGGAGCCAGCTCCTTTGAGAAGCTGCACACAAGCCCTTGGCTGTGCCCTTTGTTGCAGAGGTTCACCCTGTGTGTGCTCCCCCACAGCCCTCTCGGCTGCCTCAGAGACGTGGTTTGTCACCAAACCGAAGCTCTGAAGTGAAAGGTGTGTGGAATCCATTGGGAGAGATGATTCATTACCCGAATCTACCTCCTGGTATTTCTCCAAGGGAAAGGAGCCGTTTTAAGGCCGCTGACTTTGTAGGCAGGGTACTAATGTGCTGTTGACACAGCCAGCTGCAAATGTAATGAAACTGTAATGAATAAATAGTAATTGTCTATTGCTAGAGGAAATTCTTAATCATTATTGTCTGAAAGTCAAAATCAGGTTGCAGACAGTGCAAGAAATGTGTAACAAAATAAAAATAGTCCTTTTCTCAGGACAGACTGTTTGTTGAAGTATATTTTGAATCCTTTCCCTGTAAGTAAAACAAAAATGTTATTCTTATGAATTATTTTCAAAAGGTTAGAAGGAGGTCTTAAAATCTAGCTGCAGAAGATACTTTAAGAGAATCACAGCTGTTCTGGTTGGAAAATAAAAAATAACATTTTGATAAAATAGCCTTAAAAAAAAAAGGTTAGGAGTTAGTTGTGCTTTAGCTACTGCCCTAATTCTGAGAGACCAACGAGCGTGGAGCATTGAAGAGCCACACACAGAAGAGAGGATTTTCACAGGTTCCTAATCCCAGAATCGTGGAACAGCCCATGTTTGGAAGGGACCTGGAAAAATCCTTGAACTTCTCCTGGGGAAAGGAGTCTAAGGACATTATCTAACATCCCATGCCATTGCACCTTGAGAACTTCAGCACCAGAGACGCTGCTACATCCCTGAAGAGGTTGTGCCAGTGAATTGCTGTTTTTGCTATAGTAAGTATCTATCTTATACCAAGATAAAATGAAAAAGCACGGTGTGAAGACAGTATATGATGTGCTGCTTCAGATATTAATTGAATGTTCCAGGAAAGAGGCAAAAATAGTGTTTATTGTCATTATTAAAATGAAGAAATTGGATTAAACCCCTTATTTTTGTAACTGAAAAGTATGGATGACAGTCTGAACCACTCATGAAGGAGGGAAAGCAAGGCAAAGGAATAGTTCATTAGCAAATGGTGGTGAAATTATATAATTTTATCTGTAGTTCTACCTTTCAAAGGTTATGTAGATCAAAATATAACCCAAGCTGCTGAGTGCACAGTTCAAAGCAGGAGGAGGCTTTGCTGGTTGCCTTTCTCACTCCTTATTTTCTCCCCAATTATGTTTTATTATGTTACTCACATTCAACATGTGAACAATATTCATTGGAATACTCATTGAAAAACAGTGCTCATAAAAAAACAAATTATAAATTCCATCCATTATTCTACCCTGCTTGGTTGCAAATTGTTTAGATATGTCAATTTTGCCCACAGAATTGAATGTGATACATAATCTGAGAGGTTTTTGGAACTCCTGCAATAGAATGTTCTGATAAACCATTCATGGTGACATGGCAGAGTTCCATAGTTCTCTACTTGCATTTAGTAAATAAGTATATATATAAACATAAAATATATAAAATTATATAGAGAGAGATACAAACATAACCCTAGCCCATAGCAGGGCTCAGCTAGACATCAGCATTGCTACCAATCGAGAATTTCCATCCTCAATATCCAAAAAACACACATATTGTTCCTCAAACGCCAAATACTCTTGAGTGGAAAGGTAGAAAACTTGAGGTTAAAAAACTCTTTTTTCTTTATTGTCCAAGAGTGATGGGGTGATGAAAACTTCCCAGTAACGACAATGAAAAGCTTCTCTCTCTTCTGACACCTGAGATTCTGGAGTGAGAGGATTCGAGCTGCTGGGCCTTTAAGACACCAGGTGAGCATAACAAAAGAATGCTGCTTCCCTGGAATTCCTTCTCAACACGGAGGGGAACAGCACAGTGCCCATGGTACTCACTCAGAGAGCTCTTTTCTTTGGTTTCTTCCCACAAGGGCCCTTCAGTGGCTCTTAGGTTCCCAGCTCTTATGGACTACAACCAAACACTTGCAAATCTATTCTGAGCAAGTGATACTCTCTACAACCAAATATACAATCTGTTAGTACTTAGGGCACATTACCAACTTGCACGTCAAGTCTGCTTTTTAAAACAGATTCTAAAACTGATTTATTACAAATAAACAGATTGTCCCAAGTACAGCTCCAGGCAGCAGCTGTGGAGAAGGGAAAGCACTGCACACCTGGAGAGAAAAACCCTCTCAAATCAGTAACCCCACAAGAACAAGAGACTCTGCCTTACCTTAATGTGATGTAATTTCTCTTCAAGCCCTGTGGTGAAAAGTTGCCCTGGAGTTGTCTCCTCCCCTCCCCAGTTTTCCTGTGGGAGTGCTGCTGGCCCTGTCATTGCCGTGTCAGGAACCTGATGGCAGCACTGTTTGAAGCTTGTTTGCTTGTTCTTTTGATGTCAGCCTTGTGGCTCTTTGAAGTTGGAGTCTCCTTCTGGAAGGCTGAGGGGCAATGCTGGATCTAGAAGAACAGGAAAGTAGAGAGGTACAGCAAACCCAGCACCCCTGGGAATCGGTAAGGAGTGAGATGGATTGTGAGGACATGCCACGGGACAGGAATAAAAACTCTGAATAGAGATGCAAAACTCAGAGTCTTGAAGATATGGTTCTGGATTTTATTTCCTACAAAGTAAGGAATCCTAGAGTTAAAAATCCCCTCCAGCTGTGGCACACTCCATTTGCCTGCCCCAGTGGCCAAGAAATTACATGGTTTTGTATATAAGTAAATTAAAATAAAATACATGTGTGGAACTTTCCTGCTTTTAAATACACAAAACATATTCGGTAAATTCAAACAGCATTTCCTTCTCTGCTTAGTCACTACTTATGAAATCTGTTAAATGACAAATGAGGTGATCATTCCTGCTCAGCTGCCCTTAGAGGCTGTATTTTAATTAGTTGGGACATTCATGTCAAAACAACTAATGCACAGGCCTTCATAAATTCATTGTTGAAGCTCCTCATTGTCAAACAAGACTCATGGGTTTGTTCCCTCACGTGAAAATAGAGGTGGTGCCCAGAAACCAGTGAATAAAGCACGGCTGAGTGCCCTGCCCACTGCCCAGTGCTCCCACGGCTACAGAGCAGCAAACAACAAGGCACAGCCCAATCTGCAGATCTCAGCAGAAAATCCAGGATAAAAAGCCATCCCTTGGAGATCCAGTGGGTTCTTTACTGCTTCAAATGGGCAGCCACACCTACCTGGGAACACCAAAACCTTCCTAATTGGTAGAAATAAGTGTATAGGGAGGGATTTTTAGGAGGCAGCCTGGTAAGAGGGGAAGGCTGAGGCGTCTCACTGCCTCTGAACAGAGTCTAGTGAGGCAAGATGCCAAATCCAGAAATTAAACCTGTCATTTTCCCATCTTAACTAAGGAAATCATAGTGGCTCTGCTTAGAGGAGTAAGAAATTCTACTTCCAATTGATTATCAAAGATGGGACCGAAACTTTCTTCCCAAGTAAGCTGCTGTTCCTGTATTATTAACAACTCCTCAAAAGTCCAGCAGGCATAGGCTGCAGAAGCTAAATGATCCTGCAGACATGGTTAATGAAGGAGAGGGCTAAATCTCCACAACATCTGGATTTGCTTCTGCTGGCCACAGATGGTTTTGGTTGCTTTTTATTCCAAGTATATTCGTTAAGACCAGGCACGGGATTTAAATACAGCTTTCTGTTCCAAGCCTCCATTTTCCGTGGAGAAGCTTCTCCTCAGGACCCTATCCAGAGAGGCATATGCAACAAATAAAGTGGGATTTGCTAAACCATCCTGCACACTGAAGGGGCTACAGGAGTTCGAAAGGAGACACACAAAAGAAAACTGAATAGTTTGGGGTTTTGATGTATTTTCTGTCCCTCTCTGAAGTGATTGTCTCATCTGCTTCATTTTCATTCCGGATAATTTTATAAAAACCTTATCCCTCCAAGGTTTTGAACTTAGAGTAGCTGGATCACAAAGTGTTTACAAGTTTTTCTGTTCACTTAGTGTAGATGCTGAGAGCACAAGTCCTCCATCCAAGCCTCTCTCCTGGGTTGGGAAAGCCACCCAGTGAGCAGCCTCACAGCAATCCCACACTAATGCCATCACTGGGTGAGGCTTCCCTCATCCCTGGGATCCTGTCAGCCTCCTGCTCCTCTCCAGCCCATCTGCACTCACCCAAAGTGTGCCTGGACAGAAGGAGGACATCACCTCCTTGGCAGCACCAGCACAAATCTTTCCAATTAATTATTACCATGACTTATTTGTGTGATAAAACCTGGACACGAGGTCTTTCAGTATCCTTTAGGAGTGCAGGTGTAGTTAACTGGTGTATCACTGATTTTCTTACTCTCACTGTGTTGCCTCTCCAGTTGTTAACATGGGTAACAATTACTCTGCTTTTTTATCACAGTGATAAAGTAAACCTGCCTTGGGTTCACTCTTGCCTCCCTAAGTAACCAACAGAAGAAACAGCAGTGGCCTTGATTATGTAGTAATGATCTACTTAGAATTGATAAACTCTATCAAATCACTTGTAATTCTGTGGTTTTTTCAAAGCGTTTTAAATGCCAGTGTTTATTTGGCTGTTATAGGAAAGCATAATAGTTATTTAAAAACTTGCTTGCTTTCAGACACATCCACCATCACAGTCCCAGCTGTTTTGCTGTGCAGTATTGAACACATTGTCATATTTACTGCACTAAAACCACTCTCTGCAGATCAAAAGAGATTATTTTATTGCTTTTTTGATGATATTTAGCAGAAACTTATATTCTCCTGGTTACCTCCACAGTTCAACTTTACCAGACTGGTTTTGACCACAGTCAGTTGCACTAATGTTTGTAAGTGAATTGCAATTATTGCTTTTCCTTCCTTTTCTATTTCATAATAAGGTTAGTATTTCCACAGACACTGGAATCCTCATTTTCCTGACATGAGAGAAAATAACAACATTCTTCTGTTATCTCAACTTTGAAACGTGGTGATTAAAAGTATTATCATAGATCAGAGAAAAATCCAGTTTGGAAGGGACTTCAGGAGTCCATCTGCTTCAAACTTCTGCTGGAAGCAGGACCCTTGTGTTAGGCTGTCCAGGGCTCTGTCAAGCCAAACCTTGAATATTTCCAGTGAGGGAAATTTTACCACTTCCCTGGCAACCTAGTGCAGTGTTTAATTGTTCTCACAGTGATTTTCTTCCACTTAAACCCAGACAGAATTTCTCCTTGAGGCAAGTTGTTTGTATTAACCTTAATGTGCTTTCCCTTGATGTGTTCAGATGCACGAATTAGCTCTTGCCTGTCTAAATAATCAACAGAAGAAGGAGCAATGGCCTTGCTTCATTTCTGATGGCACGCTGGATGTTTAGCAGTTGAACTACCTTAAGGATGGCTTTTGCCACATCTTGCAGTAACTACTGGATAGAACTAGTATTCTGTCTATATTATTCAATGTTCTGTCAAGGACCAGAGAGCCCAGGAACACAGAAGTGGGCAGGAGGTTGAAATTGGGGGTGCTGATGTTCTCTAACAGCCACTCAGCCACTCAGTTTTAAAATGAAGCTTTTTGAGCATTTTGTCTGTATAGCATAATTGAGCTGTAAGAATCCCTGCTGTGGACTGAAAGCAGTATGCAAACCAAACCTCAGAGTCTTGCCAACAATTACCTTTTACTTGGCATACTGCCCAGAATTAAAATCTTGCTAAATTTTAGTCTCCCTTTCTCTGGTATATTTCTGTAGCTATTTAAACAACTAATAAAATAAAGGGGGAAAAAAAGAAAAAGAAAAAAGAGATGATAAAAATGTTTCAATTATGGACTAAGCATACATAATGGTCTGGCTATGGTTCTCTTCTCTTTCCCCAAATACCTAAAGAATAACAAGAGGAAATACTAAAAAGAACCAGCAATTTAAACAAAAGCTGTGAGGTCAAAGTCTCCCTTGCTCCTCCTTCCTTCTCTTTATCGCTGGTCTCCACTTGGCTGCTGGCTCCCAGCTGAAGGCACTGGCTGTATTGTTAGTCCATGGACAAGAACAATACACCACAACAAAGGTTGGGGGAGCTCAGGGGTAACTTGAGCCTTTCCAGAGTTCTGCAAAGCGAAAATCCTCTGAAAAGAAGGGAAAATAAACAGAAGTTCGTGTGGAATCATAGAATCATGGGATGGTTTGGACAGGGAGGGACTTTAAAGCCCATCCAGTTCCACCCCCTACCATGAGCAGGGACACCTTCCACTAGCCCAGGTTGCTCCAAGCCCTGTCCAACTTTGCCTTGGACACTTCCAGGAACGGAGAGAATTTCTGCCCAGTATCTCATCTAACCCTGCCCTCTGGCAGCTTGAAGCCATTCCCTGTGTCCTGTCCCTCCATCCCTTGTCCCAAGCCCCTCTCCCTGGAGCCCCTTTAGGCACTGGAAAGGGCTGTAATGTCTCCCTGGAGCCTCCTCTTCTCCTGGTGAACACCCCCAGCTCTCCAGCCTGACTCCAGAGCAGAGGGGCTCCAGCCCTTGGAGCATCTCCATGGCCTCCTCAGGCTCCAAGAGTCCCACATCTTCCCTGTGCGGTGGTCCCAGAGCTGGATGCAGTGCTCCAGGTGGAGCCCACAAAGCACCAACCCCAAGTGTGGTCACAACGGATGAGCTGCCACTCATCTGTCACTAGACTGTCACACTAGTTCTGTGTCTAGTGACACACAGCTGTCACTGGAATGAGCTGCCCAGAGCACAGCTGTGTCTGTGTGAGATGTGTCTGCAAAGAAGAGTGCAGAGAAGCAACTTGGCAGGGCTGTAACTGCAGCTCCGGGTGAGGCAGCAGGGCAGGAAAGGCACCAAGAGGGGTTGTGAACCTTCTCACTTGCCAGTAAGCTCTCACAGCAATGGAACAGGATTGGAGTTTGAATCTTCAGTTTAAAGAGAGCCCAGTGGCAGCTTGGCCTCAAGCAGGGACCTGCACCAGCAGTGGGAAGGTGCTTAGGAAGAACACTGTGTTTGAGGACAGGATGGGGACAAGTAGTGCCACTCAGTGCAGTTCCCCTAAATGCTGGATTTGCCATGGAAAGAGACTTAGCAGATCCTGACAGTGCTCCAGTGTCCGGGCTTCAGAATGTTTCTGCTGTCTGCAAAAGCCTTGCATGGCTAGAGCCCTGAAAATAAACACAGCCCAAGCTGTAACCTCATTCAGCATTCTGGGAGCACAGGCAACCAACACGAACTGCAGCAATGTGGAGGCTTTGTAAGGGGATTTTCTACTTTAACAAGGAACTAACTCACTGTGGAGGCTGGTATCCACAGCTGGGATTGAGGTAGTGGTGTGACACGAGAAATAAAGGAAGCTGTACACTTCCTACCCAGTCTGCTCTCACATATCTAATTAAAGACTCTGCTAAAGGTTGTACTCTTCAATGATTGAAGGCTGGAATTGCTGACATGAGTGACAGCAATCAGATTTTCACTCATGTTGAATGCGTTAGCTACCAAAACCACGGATGCTCAGTTGGCCACTCTAACTCTCTGAGGTTATGCAAAATATAACCTCAATCAAAACTTTAAACCAGCTGTTCTCTCCCTGTTTTAATGAGATAGTGTCACACCAGAAGTTACTCCTTGCTGTCGGGCGCCCTCTCCTGCACGTTCACCTCTGTAGCTGTTCTGGCGACAGAGAATCCTTCTTCCTCCTCTTCCTCCTCCTCTGGTAAAATCCTTCCATACAAAAGTTCCTCCTGACCCCACACACCTCCCTGTTTTTCAGATACCCAACTTGTGGCCGCTCACTACACTCCAGAAAGCTCCCGAGCAATCTTAGCTTTGCTAATAAAGAGTTACCAGTCAATTAGTTTTCTTTACAAAGCAAAATAATTCCAAGTATCCTCAACTTAAAATCATAGAATCCCAGACTGGTTTGGGTTGGGAGGGACCTTAAGAATCATCTTGTTCCGCCCTCTGCCATGGGCAGGGACACCTTCCACTAGAGGCAGATTGCTGCAATCCTTGAACACTTCCAAGGATGGGGCAGCCACAGCTTCTCACCACCCTCACAGGGAAGAATTTCTTCCCAATATCCCATCTAACCCTGCCCTCCTTCACCTTAAAGCCATTCTCTGTGTCCTGTCCCTCCAGGCCCTTGTCCACAGCTCCTCTCCAGCTCTCCTGGAGCCTCTTTTAGGCACTGGAAGGGGCTCTGAGGTCTCCCTGGAGCCTCCTCCAGGTGAACACCCCCAGCTCTCCCAGCCTTTCCTCACAGGAGAGGTGTTCCACTCTACTCACCTCGTGTTGACCCATGCGTTGGTTTTGCACAACCTGGTTTTTGGTAGCTGGAGGCCACACAGGTGGCTTCTGTGAGAAGCTGCTGGAAGCTTCCAACCACGTGTGGCAGAGCCAATCCCTGATGGCTCTGAAGATGGACATGCTGCTGGCCAAGGCTGGGGCAATTAGAGAGGAATTCTCTGTGAGAAGAGATTTAAGAAGAAAATCAAAACAAAGTGGACACAGTTTTTTCTAGACAGAGAAGAGCAGAGAAATCTGCTCCAAATATGAGTCCTCTTGCCCTGCTGTGACAGAGAATAACCCATCTTTTCATCTGGAGAAGAAAATCCAGGTTCCAACTCCTACAAAAGGCAAAGCACAGGGCACAAATCCCGAGAAATTTTAAGAATTTCTACAAAAGGAAACAATGTGGGGCTAACACTGAATCACCACACTTCTACATCCTCCTCTCACTAGCTGATTACCAAACCACTTTCTCTCCTGCTTCCTGCCTTCTTATTATCTTTTTTACACTCTGTCAAGTTGTTCACACGGCTTTCTCATCCCCACTCTGTGTTCCAAGACTTCTCTTTATCATATTTTCCTAGTTTATCATCAAAAAACTACCAGAAACAAAGAGAAATTATGTCCTAGAGAACACCAGACAGTGCTTTGACTTTTGGCCAGTGCTCTGCTGCAACGTTTATGGTATTTGATGCATATATTTTAGAAGATTTTTTATTGCAGCTTGGGGATGAGGAGTAGATGGCTGTTTTCTGTAAAATTTCATAGATAGTCGCTATTCATGGTGTGTAGGTGCCTTTGATAAATCCTTCTGCAGGGTTTGAGTCTTCTCTGATCAATGGCTACACAATACTACTGTCATTTACTTCACAAGAAAGGACATTAAAAATCTGGGTTTGGTTGCTTTGTGAAATCAGTTGGGTACTCTACAGTTTCATTGTCCAACAACTTTGTATCCCTGACTTGTTTAGACACAGATTATTTTTTTCCTCTGTTCCTGCTGGAGATGCTCAGGACCAGGATACATGCCAGTCCTGGAGGTCTGTGAAAGTTGTTCCACTTCTTGTGGACCTTGTGGATTTATGTCCCCCCTCCCCATGCACACCAACCACCAGACTTCTGCAAAACCAACCACTGAAAGCAGTGGGAAAAGGAACCCACCGGGTGTCATGAATTGAAACTGTCTTCTGTGAGATTTACTTCAGCATGCCTGTTCCTGGAACACAACATGTTCTCTGAAGAACACAGAAGTATGGAACAAAGCTCCAAAAATGCCTACTTTTTAATGGTAGTCAAAACTTTGGTATCTATTGATAGTTTCATCCCTTTACCTTATCACTTGAGATGCCTGGAACTCCTTTCAAACAGTAATATTTAAATTGCTTCAGAGGTTTGAAGTAGGCTTGTTTTAACTTGTTTTTTCAAGGTAGTGTTTTCTATTGTTGCTAAATTATCACCAAAAAACCTGATTTTTTTTGGTGGCTCCTGGAAAAACTAAGACATTTAGTTTGAATTTAAGACAAAGCTTTTTACAGTGGGGTGGTGAGGCTCTGGCACAGCAGAGAAGCTGTGGGTGCCCCATCTCTGGAAGGGTCCAAGGCCAGCTTGGATGGGGCTTGGAGGAACCTGGTGTAGTGGAAGGTGTCCCTGTCCATGGCAGGGGATGGGACTGGGTTAGCTTTAAGGTCTCTTCCACCCCAAAGCAGTCTGGGATTCTCTGACCAGAGCTATCTTGCCAGCTTAGCCAGTTCAGAGGCACGTGGGAACAGAGGACACAATCACACACCTGAAGTGAGTGCTCAGGGCAGACAGAGTGGAAACAAAAAATCTCAACTTAATGTCATGAAAAAAGTCTTCTTTGAGCAGCAGTCACCCTTGAGCATCCTCCTGTTGTGCATTCATTGTAATGTCTGTCATTCCCAGCCACACCAGCCACATAATAGAGTTCTTCAGTGCTTCTAATTTTTATTGTCATTGTGCTCCCACTGTTACGTTAATTTGATTAAACCAGACTCCCACTGAGGCTGTAACAATGATAAACATTGTAGTAATCTGTCAGCTCTCTCTGAAACCACTTTCCAGAGCTTTGGAAATGTGCTGCTCGACAGACCACACTGCTGTGTATTGTAAATAATCTGCTTTGATCACATTTGCTCACGTACATTGTAATAATCAACACTGAAAAATAAACTTCTAATGACTCACAACCTGAGGCACATTATTGATCTTTCCAATCAGCTACCATGAAGGAGGTCATGGAAGCAGAATGTATTAATGCTGCCATTTTTAACTGTACAAGACAAATATTGTGGGGAGACAGGTCCTGCCAGAAATATAAAATGACTGCACATTAATACTCATCATTTTATTTGTCCGGAAAGACTGGCTTATTCCATCTTTCCCTCTTTGCCTGAAATAGGTTCAAGCCTCTCCACTGATTGTTTAAAAGATAGCAGTAAATTCTGACAACTTTTAACATAGGCACTCAGTTCTGTGGGATTTTGCTTCCAGGCCATAAACTCTTAAATCCATATTCTGACAGATTTCTTCTGAGGAACAAAGAACAGTGTAGGAATAACACCTGAACTGCTTTTCTTGTCTTATTGTACAGAGACACTCAGCAACAAAGCTCTCCTCATTATAGACCCCGAGGAGAATTAGGACTTCACAAATCCAGGTACTTTACAAGTGCTGTGGAAACCATTATTACAGCTGGTTCTGTACTTCTCACTAGCCCAGTGCCTCATTTCAGTGAATCCCAAAAGGTTAAGTGCTCTGTACTCAGTGCATGTGTGTGTGCTGATGTATGGACATCTGCTGTGTCCATAAACCCACATTACACATCCCATTTCTCCTCCTGCTGCAAATCTGAAGCAGATGTGTGAGGCTGCAGAGAATAGGTGTAAGCTGTATTTCTCCAAACTGTGTCCTTGCTGCTCTTTGCAAGGCAGCAGTTTGCCAAATAGCAGAACCACAGACTTTAGAAGCAAGTAACAGGATACAGCCATCATCTTGCTTTTCCATCCCTTAGCCCGAAAATAATCAAATAAGAGTGGAAATAGAATTCAAAAAGAGAAATTATTTCTTTTTTAGACCTCTACCCTAATATAACGCCGGCCCCCAAGCACCTACCGAAGTCCACAGCAGATCCCTAATTCATAAGGCTGGCAACCGTGATCTTGGAAAGAAACTCTAACTGCAAAGTCCTACTTAATATGCTGGACTGAAATGTGTGTTCAATATGCTCCAGCAGCCCAAAATAAATCAGAGCCCACATCTGTAGAACGAAAGCCCAAGGGCTATCCAGGCTGGAGCAGCAAAGTCAGGGAACTCCCACCATTTAGAGAGCAGAGCTGTGTTTTGGAGAAATGGGCACAGCTGCTTTGGTGAGTCACATGTGGGTTTGGAGCGAGCACCCAGCTGGCAAACCCTTATTTTCCATAATTTCATGAGGTCGCTGCTGAAGTTCAAGTAATGGAAAAAACAGATGAGTTAAAAGCAAACCTCCCTAAATTATATTTGAAACACCTAGCTCAGAGATAGTCTTGCACCATTTAAGCAGCCTCTGGAAAATGTGGCACAATCATCTACTGAAATTCTCCACTCAGGGAAACAGTCAGGTTGAAGATTGCAGGCTTTGACCAGCTACAAAACAAGGTAATTCTGTGCTACAGGAAATCTTCTAAAACAAGATATCAAATAGGGAAGGAATAGTCATTCGTTTCCTGTAACTGATGCTTAAGCCAAGAATCATTAAAATGTATCCTGATTTTTTTTCATTATTTTTCCCTTTTTTCTTCTCCTTCTGCCCTCTTCTCTTTTTGCCTTCTCCTTGTCTCTTTAAAAATATGCCTTTGGTCACTGCTTTTAAAATGTTGGTCTATTTTACTATTTGTAAAGATCAACCCAACAGACCAAGTCACCCTCATACTTATTTACCTTTCGCATGATTTTCAGTGCAAGCATAAGCCTTCAATGATTTCAGCAAAGGTTCTTGGTTGGGCCATTCACTGGAAGAAAAATAAACCTATTTATGCTGGGGAAAAAAGTCTGATTGTATCTGTCTCGTGCTCCACTAGAGGGCACCAGGTAATTATCTTAAATATCGCCAGGCAGCTGTTGTGTGCAGGCTGCTGATGGCACCTAATTAGAGATCAAGAGATGGATTAATCAACCACAGGTCAGGCCTCAATGCAGAAACACTCAGTGGCGCTGTTTCCATCTACAGTCAGCCTCCAGCTCCTATTTGGATCCCAAGAAGTTGTGTGCAGGTATTGCTTCTTCCTCCTAATATTCTTCTATTTCTAACCTTGCTGCTGTGATGTCTTGTGTCACACACTTAAAATACTGCACATATTTAAAATATTGCCCACAGCCCTAGGATGAGAACAGCTAGTGATTTTTTTTTTTTCCAGGGCACAGAACGTTTTTTTCACCACAAATGAAAAGTCCATCAGTGCAAGAGACAGCTTTACTTTGGGTTAGTGTCAGCCTGGAGTTAATCCCACAAACACCTTATATGCCTTATAAATCTTTGACTTCACCTTTGCAACGCTTTCTACGTAGTTATTTCTTTGCAAACTATTTCCAAACATTGTATACAGGACTTCCCTTCATTTGGCAGGCTTTAATTACCTGTGTTTCTTTACTGCAGAGAGCAGGACATTGTTTGATGAATGACAGATTAAAAAGTTGTAAAAAGGGTTTAATCATGTCCCTATTTCAATTCAAACTACCTCTGCTAGGCACTAGAGCTGGACCACTCTGTTTTCGTTGCACTGACACTACTTAGACACTTCTGAAAGGATGTGCAGAATCTTATGAGGAAGCAAGGTAAAAAATAAGATTTCTTTCCCCTCAATCCACTTACGGTAATAAGAGTAGTAAACAAGGGGTTACAATGAAAACCAGCTGGAGTTTGGTACCTGGGCTGGGTTCTGTCTCACTGCCTCCTTTGCAGAGCACAGAAACATTTTCTTGCTTTCCCCTAGTTACTTATAACGAGATCCCATTCTTTTGCCTTTATCTCTGGGCCCTGGATTTCTGGGAATGGAAGAAATTAACTTATCTTTTGCAGCCTGAAAGTGGACTATGCATTCCAGGGGAGAGGAGAGAGACCATACACACAGCACCCCACAGGGAGAAGGCAGGCAGTGTGCTACTCCCATCCTATGCAACCAGCTGGCCATATTTCATGGCTGTGAAGTCCCTCCTGTGTCAGGGTACGTAGGTGGCTCTGAACTCTGGCACAAAGGTGTCACTTTGGGCAGACAAACAGACGCTCTCTCCTCAGCTCTGGTTTTCTCTGGCAGCACATGCAAGCAGAAACAATTATCACCTTTGGTTTTGTAGTAGCTGAACAACATGTTTTAGATTAATGGAATTAATTGTCTTACTGCATTAAAGGGATAAAGGTAAAGCCTAAAATAAAAATCCCAACAAATTAAAATATTTGTAATAAGATAATTATCTGATTAAATGATTACATGCTGTCATTCTACACCTGTTAATACACTGTCTTAAATAACAAATGCAGAATTAATACCAGCCATTAACTGCATGCTACCCCTCTCCAAAAGTCCAATTAAGCATGTGTTTACAAACGATGCTACTGATTATCCACCTCTTCTATTTCAGTCGAATGTTTTAATGTACCTTGGAGACATTTCCAAAGCGAAGGAGACATAAAATGTCTTCTCAAAGAACCAATACTCTGAAAACATTGTGAATTTCTGAGAGTAAGCCCTAAGGCTACAGATTTTGTAAATACATCTTTCTTTCAGTCTAAGTGAATCTGAGCTTTTACCTCATGAAATGTTGAAGAGTGTGAATTTCAGATACGTTTTCAGTTGCATGGCCATTTCTGTGATTTGAGGGTGTGCTATCCATTGTTTATTAAGCTGGCAAAACCCTTTGATCACTGCCTGAAACTTCACTTTATGAAGCAGATAATATTATCTTGCAGTTACTCCTCAAATTCTTGGCCAGTTTTGATCGCTGTTTTTACTTTGCAATCACTTTCTGAACTATGCAGTTGAATGCTGCTATGAAAACACTTCTGAATTACCAGCAATCACTGACAGCACCGTCCTGCTATTGTTCCCCAGCTGTGGTTGTGGGATTGTTTGGCTTGTGCCTCCGCTGGAATGCCTTCTGCTCCTGAGGCTGCCAAAGCTTTTGGGCTATATTGCAAGTTTAGAGTTGAGATATTTGAGATATTTTTCCCTTGCCTTCTTATAAGCAATTTGCATCAAAGAACTTTGCCTGGCACTGTTCCCATCAAAGGTGGAAGATTTGGTGTCCTTGCTTGCTCACTGCCTGAGCAGTGCTTTCTCCATTACAGCTCTATTGGGATCAAGTATATTGAAATTTTTGGGATACACTGGAGGGGTAAAAGTAAGTCTTTGATCCTTCCTAAATGAGATCCACTCTTTTACTACCTGCTCTTATCTCTACCACTCCCAGCTCATTCTGGATTTACCAACTGCTGTTTTTAGAAGTATCTTTCCCCCTACGGTCATCACTGACTGTCCAAATGCTGGTTACACCCTGGTTTTAAGTGACTCTTTTGAAAGTAACTACTTAATAATGGCAGGACCTGAATACTTAAGAGCCTGTAATGTCTCATGCCAAACTTCTTTTCCAGAGGAACAC
The DNA here is from genome assembly GCA_037013685.1 of Acridotheres tristis. NCBI lineage: Eukaryota > Metazoa > Chordata > Aves > Passeriformes > Sturnidae > Acridotheres > Acridotheres tristis. The sequence goes on from CM072895.1 coordinate 25,158,891, forward strand.
AGCCAATAGAATCCCTAATTTGTACATTTTGGTCCTTGAGCAACATGGATTCTGTTACAATTCACATTTATTCATGTTACTTCTGTGAGTAGTTAATCTGCCCCAACTCTCTCTCTCTCTCTCACTTATTTTGTCTACAAGCCTCAAAATAAAGCCACAATCTGCAAAGATTTATCACTGAGGTATTATCTTGCAGGTTTCTTATGATCCAGAAAAAGCCTTTTCTCCTTGATTGCCACTAGACATTCTTACCAGACTGCTACAGCTCTGGCAGGAGGAAGTGGCACATCACAGTTACAACCACAATACCAATCTGTGCTGAGCAATCTTATTTAATTTCCCTTCTTTCCCATTCACAATAGCAAACATTTTTCATTAAAGATTATGCAGCTTGCTTGCTCTGCTTTATTTTCAAAGAATCTAAATCTTAAACTGTGGCAAAGCCATTGGTCCTGAGGCAGTGTTGGTTCAGAAGAACAACCTCAGTGCTTTTTCCTCCTGCCCCATTGTACCTGAGTTTATCCTGATCAAAGCTGCCCTGCACAGTTTGTATCCTGCACAAAGGGCAAATGCTTCAGAAATCCATCCTGCTCTGACAGTGACACTCAGCATAGGAAAAGGATTCTTTTACTACTGCTAGGGCAGACCTTACCTCATCCTACTAATGCCCATTTAGTTTTCCTTTGTTATAATTTATTTATACCCTTATCTTGCTTTACTGTAATGTACTATAGTGGAGTAATGCACCAACATGGACATTTTCTCCTGATTTTTCCCATCTTTTGCCTCCTATTTACAGTTCTCTGCCTCCAGACTTTTAAAACATGAGTATTTTCTCTTCTTTCCCTCTATATGCTGGTTTCTGAAAGGAAGTGAACAGGTGACTTTCAATCACTTTAACAGGTAATAAATATTTCACCTGGAAGGACGACATGGAAATAAAATGCCTCAGTTGACTGGAGTAATTTTCTTTACTGTTACTTTGCTGCTGCAAAGAGCAGAAGAAATGTTTCCATTACAGCAGGAACAGTGGAAAGCAGGAGCTCATGAAAGCTCTCTCAGCTCTCATGCTGCATGGTTTTGCTACCTGCTGCAGAGAACGAAAATGCTCCCAACACAGAGCATTGTATTGTATTGAAATTAAATATTTTCCATCTCCTAGGCTGTCTTGTCTGCACCCGAATGCAGAATCACAGGATGACGGTGTAACCTGGGCTGGAGGGGCCCTCAGGAGGTCCCTGTCCCAGCTCCAGCTCAAAGCAGGTCTCCTCTGGGGTCAGATCAGGCCATCCAGGGCTTGAACTGCCTGTGTTTGAAAAACCTGTGAGGATGGAGGTGGCACAGCTTTGCTGGGCAACTGTGCTGCTGTTGAGTGTCCTCATGGGGAATTTCCCCTGTATTCATCTAGAACTTTCATGTTTTGGTTTCTTGTCACCTCTCACCTTGGCTGAGAGAAGCTCGGCTCAATAACCTCACAGGAAGGGGCTGGATTTGTAGGGTCCCCAAAGCCTTGCCTGCCCCAGGCTGACCAAACCCTGCTCCCATGGCCTTTCCTCTCAGGGAAAGTTCTCCAGCCCCAGCCATCCTGGGGGCCTCCCTTGCCTTCCCTTTCTCCAGTCTGTCAAGGCCTTTCCTGCAGGGAGAGCCCCACACTGGACACAGTATCTGGATATGATCTAGGGAGTGCTGAGCAGGAAGGGCATGGCCCCCAGTGCCCTGGCCATGACAGCAGTGTCCCTGTGCCGAGCAGGCTCCTTCTGGGGAGCACAGCTCTGCATCTGCACCACAGCTGCCCCTGAGCACCAAACCCTGAGGGTGATGTCTTGGCAGGACAGGCTGCACTTGGAAAGTACTTAGCAGCCTTTTCTCACCTCCTTAAAAGCAGCATGAATACCACATTGCAGAGGAGATCCATGGTGCCACTCCTAAATCATATAGGAAATATAAAACAGAATCAAGTAAATATTCCTTAGAAATACAGTGAGCCAGACACCTTTAGTGCAGCTTAAATGTGTTGAATTTCTTTTTGTGTCTTTCAGCAAAAGGTTCCTAGAAATGTTTATAGCTTGTTAATTTACATGCCAGTGTATAGTTTTGCATTTTACCAGATTTTTTTCCTGCGGGGTGGTGAGGCCCTGGCACAGGATGCTCAAGAGAAGCTGTGGCTGCCCCTGGATCCCTGCAAATGTCCAAGACCAGGCTGGATGGGGTTTGGAGCAACCTGGGCTAGTGGAAAATGTCCAGGGGGTTGGACCAAGATGAATTTAAGGTCCCTTCTAACCTAAACCATTCTGGGATTATGTGATTCCAACTCACTTTGCACTCCATCTGCCTTTGGAGATCTGCCTTCCTGACAACTGCATGCTCTCATTTTGCAAATCTTATTTTTGCAGCATTAAGCTTTTCTCACGTAGAACAAATTTTACTAACAGTGGTACATTAGTATCAGAACTTCTTCACTCACCTCAGTGCTGCAGGCAATTAACAAGTGAAACAATTTTTACCAAAAGGCACTTCTGGTACCACAGTAACTTGACAGACAACATTTTCCTTTCATTGGCACTGATGAATAGCTGAAACTTCAGGAAAATTTCAATAATTAGTTCTAGCTAGTGTCATTCTAAAGAGAGGAATGTATGAGAATCTCTTATTCCATTCTGTACCAGCTCTGAAATTTAATATTGAAAGAGGTCAACAGAAAAACAGAAAAATAGTTCTTTAAGAAACCCAATCAAGAATAAGGACTGTTAAATCCTGTCCACAGCTGACTGCCTCTGAGATTATCTGAGACATCTGATCACACCTGGAGTACAGAGATGTTATCCCTGACTAATCAATGCTTTGTAAGGATCAGTTATAGATTATAGACTACAGTACAGGTCATAGGGGGTGTGAGGGAGTGGAAACTATGCCATAAAAATAATTACTTAGGAATAACCTGACTTAGGCTAGAATTTCTCAAAAATATGTGAAGTTTTGCAAGGAGAGGTAAAGATCCAAACCAGGACTTTTAAAATATTCTAATTATGAGAACACTAACACTCAAGGAAAACTTACATTACTTCATACTGAATTGCCTTAAATATTCTGTATTGAATTGCCTTTAATACTCTATATAGAATAATCTTAATTATGTTGCTGCATGATTAAAGACTGAAGGATTAATTCAAACTCACGTCTGATCTCTGTTCACTTTTTACTCACATTAGATTTAATTACACTAAGTGCACTGCCTTGCTATCGCATAAGAACAGTTAATGCCAAGACCAGTAAAAGCACCTCTGAAGACCCAAGTCTCATAAAAACTGTTTTATTTTACCAAACGTGAAAACGCAGACACGGCAAGACAAACGTTAATTTCACGTTAGGACGGCAGAGTGGGCTGGAGATGCTCGAGAACACCGAAATGTGGATCGCAAACAGAAACACCGCGGGTGTGCCTTCAGCGTCAGTCCCGCCTGAGGGCTGTGGGGATGGGCCGGGCCCGGCTCGCTCGGTGTCGCTGCCTCGCCTGCCCGGGCTCAGCTGTCCCCAAAGCCTTGGGACTCCAGCAGGGCCCTCTGTGGAGCGGAGAGCTCCGAGAGTCCCGGGGCTGAGGGAGCAGAGCCCAGCAGAGGCCGGCCCGAGCCCGCGTATCCATCCAGCGGGGCACTGCGGTGGCGGATCCGCTGCTGCCCGCGGAGCGGGGCGTGAGGCAGCGGTAACTTCCCTGCGATTCCTGCAGCCCGCAGGCTCACCTGGCCGGGGACGGGGGGAGCTGCTCGGGCCGGCCCCGCTCCGGCCGGGGCACCGCCAACCCGCCCGGCCCCAGCTCCGGGGCTGGCTGCGGGAACCACACAGACACCGGTGCTGGAAAACACCGTTGGCATCATCGAGGCCAACCTGTGCCCAGCGCCACCCTGTCAACCAGGCGGCCTTTCCTTAAACACCTCCAGGGACGGTGATTCCACCGCTCCCCGGGCAGCCCTTTCCAATGTCTAATCACCATTTCCGCGAAGGAATTCCTCCTGATGTGCGACCTGAAGCTCGCCGGGCGCAGCTCAGCCGCCCCCGGCCGGGGAGGGCGGTCAGGGGACAGGGGCCGTGGTGCGGAGGGAGCCCCGCGGGACGCGGGGCCGATCCTGGGAACGGGAAAGAAAAGGGAAAGGGATACGGAGCGCTGGCGGCAATAGGGCCGGAGGTGTGGGCAGGGCAACCAGCGAGCGGCCCCAGCCGTGAAGGAGGCGGAGGAGGGCGCGGGGCGGCCCAGGCGCGGCGGCTCCGTCCGCGCTCCCCCTGCCCAGCCCCGGCCATGAATATGTAACTCCCCTCTATTTCCCGAGCTCCATTGCGGAGCCGCCGCTCGCCATATTGTGCTGCGGGGGCTGCGGCGTCGCCGCCGGCCACGGACGGAGGCGGCACCGGCGGGCGGTGAGCGTGGGGCTGGGGCGGGCGCCGCTGCCGGAGCTCTCTGTCCCTGCCGGGCCGGGCCGGACCGGGCCGGGTGCGGAGCCGCGGGTGCCTGTGCGCGGTGTCCGAGCGGGGCTGACCCCGGGCGGGGAGGCGGCTGCCGGGCTATTCCCGCGGGGCGGGGGTCGGAGGTGCCCGGGAGGAGCTGTGACCAGCAGCTCCATGGTAGCCTGGAGCCCCCATTTCCCGTGGCCCGGCCGCGTTGCAGGGCCGCGGGGCACTGAGCCGCTTCTGGGGCCGGACTGGGGCTGCTGAGCCCGGAGCAGCCGGGGTATACATTTTTACACACATAGCTATACCTACGCAGCTGTCTCCCTATGTATGCACGTATGAACGTGTATGTGGGTGCATGTGTGCCGCTGCAGGCAGAGGTGGCACACACGGCTCCATCGCAGCCGCAGTAGCGCAGCACCAGCCCGGCGAGCGCGGCTCCATCCCCGGCAAGGGACAGCTCACGGACACGGCCCCGAGCCGCTCTCGCTGCCTCTGCGGATCGTCCACTACGATCCCTCCTGTGATTTATCGCTCGGCCTTCCCGGTCTTTTGTCTGTCCCGGAGCCGTGGCGAGCGGTGCTGGCGGGGCGTGATGCTGGCGGACTGGGGCTGGGAGCTGCTCCCGGGAAAATGTCGCTTCCCACAGGGCAGCAGGTGCAGAAGGACGCTGTGCCGGGAGCTGAGGATGTGCCTGCTCCCTCCACATCGCTCCCGCTTCTTCCCGTACGAATTTAGCACTTGTTTCTTGCCGAGTTTTGCATTCTGCAGTAGCTCTTCTGGATCACTTGCCTTCCTTGCACTAGCCCTATGGCACCGTGTGTATATGAAACAAGCACTGAGCAGTATTCTTCTCGGGAGTTTTGTAAGCTGTTTGTTTTTCAGACTCTCTTCTATGGAAAATAATTGGATTGAGTGCCTAATTCCACAGAGATCCAGAGGATAGCTAGTGGAGAAAGATGATTTCCAGTATAATAATTCATAATCCAGCCCTGTTTGGAAGTGGTTGTAGCTCTGTGTGATAACTGTGCACTGCACATGGGCTTTTAAGGATTAAAGGGAATTGCTTGCGTTTGAAAAAATGTGACTGATGTGCAGGTGAAATTATTATTGCTTGGGGAGAATTCTTTCATCAAATGTCATTCATTCAGTGACAGAGACTCGATTTGTCATAGGAGTTCCCTGCAGAGGTGCTCTGATTTGTATTCATCTGTGTTTCCATTAAAAACTTGTGTAATGAGATAATTTGACTTTCTTATACATCATGTCAAGCTCAGAGCTGACATTCAGCTGTCAGCAAAGACAGAGATGCTGGCTGTGACAGCAGCAGATATAGATAAGCGGTATATTTTGCGTTAAAAAATTTGTTGGAAGGATTAACTATCAGTTGTCTGGAGATGGGAGGAATTTTCACTGGGCAGCAGGAGCTACAGTGTCAGGTACAAGTTTGTGGCTGGTTGTTACAGTGCCTTTCAGCAATGACAGACAAATTGAGAGCATCTTTAAACCTCACTGCCCCATGAATTGTCACTCAAAGTGTTTGATAACTGCACACTCACAGTTTAATAATATTGTTGTCTGCATTCAAGTTTGTGGTAATAGAGGGACACAGACTTTGTATTGGGGGTATTTTTTCACTTCTTCAGTGGCTAAAATTGTTGACCTTTGGCTTCAAAGCTTTGAAGTGCCAGACTTGCTGCAGCTGCCAAGTAAAGCAATTTCTTCATGTCTTAGAGGTGAAATAATATGCAGGTGCCAGAAAAAGAAGTTGCATGCGTTTCCCTTGATCAGTGATGTTTTGTGTTTTAGGAGTGATTGGTGGTAATGGATTGTGTATAAAGACTTGGTCGGGCATCTTGGGCGATTGGATCAGAATTCTGGCATTTTCAGTGCTCTGCTGTCATTGAATAGAAATACAGGCTACAGGAAAGCCATCAGTTTTACATGTGAAATAGATGCTGGGCTAAGTGAATTTCTTCATCTTTCTTTTAACTCTTTCCTTTGCTTACAAAAAGAATGTGATGGAGGGCGGGAAAGGAGCTTTAAAAATGAGACTTCAGTCTGCGACTGCTCAGTTGTATTTTTCTTAGAAGGAGCACTGGATCTCCTCTTAGTGAAGCACTAGCTCTAGGAACATGCAAGAAAGAAGCATTGGAGTAAAGGAATTCCTTCTGTTTTTTTTTCTATATATCTTTTACCTATTTTTTTCTGAATAGGTCGGCAGTTTAATGATGGAGACAGAGAGTAAAGAGATTGGTGAAGAGATGCTGTTGAGCCTCAGCTTGCTTCTGCTTGGTTTTCAGTTGATGTAAATAACTGGCTGTCAAAGCTGACCTTAAATTCTTAATTTTCAGAGGAATGAGCAGCATTTGATATTGTGGTGGAGAACTATTTTAGGAATTACCCCTGTCTTGCTCTTCCCCCCAGTCTGGATCCTGGAGCTCTCTTGCAGACAGCAGGGAGTTACGAGCCATGTTCTGCTAACTAATTAAAACCTAATCATTCTTTACTCTTCACCTCTTGGGGATGACAATGAACTGCTTTGTGTAATTATTGGGTTAAACTGTGTTAAGTGTTGCTCGTGTAGTACTGTTTACGAAATGGACGGTCTTACTTGTGAAGGAGTCCTTGAAACACAAATTGGTTTTTGCTGTTGTAGGTGAAAGCTGCCTGCTTGCCAAATTCAGTTTTGCTTTTATATATTTATTGCAGCTATTAAGTCAATCAGACATAAAATGGCTTGAGTCTTTTTGTCTCTCAAGTGTTGTGGGGGAGTTTATTTTCTGTTTATTAATAACCAAGCTGCCTTTTTGTTCTCATAGGAAAAGTCTATCACTGTTGGTTGTGGCTTCACTGCCAAGTGGGAGAGAAATCCTTGTGTCTCTCTAATATAGCTCTGGAAAAGCTGGGTACCCAGGCATATTTGCTGGTCTGACATCTTAGAATTTCTCCTACAATATCAATGTGATAGAATGCTGCTGTTACTAAATGGGATGGACAGTAGGTATGCTGTGTGCTGAAGGGCAGGGCAAGTGGCTTGCCTGATGTCATCTGGGTAGCCTGGAGAGAGCAGTACACCTGAATTTCAGTGTATTCGGCTTCAACTTTTGCAATGTTTCTTAAAATTGGCTTAGAATCATCTTTCATCACTGTACCAAAGCAGCAGTCCAAGAAGGTGATGAGCAGGTTTTCATGGGTTTTTTTTTGTTGGTAGGATGAAAAATAACAAACCCATGTTGGCTTCCCAGTGAAGATATGTGCTGGCCCCTCAGGCACTGAAGTTCAGGGTCTGGTTTGGTTATTTCAACGAGCCTTTAGTTTTACTGCGTTGGAAGGAACCGGGAATCCTGCACGTACCTCTGGCAGAGCCAGTCACAGCATCTGTGAAGATGCAAAAGATTCTGAATTGTAGTGCAGAGATGTTCATAGAATTTATGTTAAAATGTACAGAAAATGTAAAGGGCACGACAAAGGTACTGAAATGATTAAACTTCACCTTACTGATTGAAGTGCTCAGGTCTTGCTTTCAACAGCTGTTAACTTCAAGGACACAGCAAGAGAGTGGTTAGCCTCAAAAATGTGCCAGCAGAGCAGGGCAAGGAAAAATTAAAAACTAAATCTCATTAAAAATACCCTAAGGCAGCACATATCATGAATTGTTTGTACAACATAGTTGCTGTGACAGATTCAACTTTCCTGGAGTATGAAGCTTTATTTTTGTTTTCTCCAAAAAGTTTTCAGTCCTTTATCTCTCCCGTTCTGATCTGTTACAGCACTGAAATTAATTTTAGAAAGGAACTTTGGCTTTTCTCCTTCCCAGCTGGTTATTAATTCTGAAGTCCAAGGTTAACTTAAGAGATTGAGAACTCATTTTTGAAACTCACCTGGGTAGTCACGCACATACTGTACAGTAGCATGCTTCATAATATGAGAAACTTGACATAAAATTTAACAAGTGGCAGATAAAATCACAGTTCTCCTCACTCCTCCAGAGTTCTGTTTAATATTGTTGATTCAAGAGTTCTGCTTAATATCGTTGCTTCACAGGGCTAAATTATAGCTTGGTAATGACTGTTTTCCTTTTTATATGAATTCTTGGCAAAGGTCATTGGCACATTTGAGGTCAAGTGTTTGCCTGATCTATTGACCCATATCAGCAGTGAAAAGTTGCTGTTCCTGTAACAGTTTTGGGTTTTGTTTCTACTCCTGGCAGAAGGCATTAATGTTGTAACATATTTTAATATTACTTTGGATGAGATATAGGTGGTGTGAAAGGCTAAGTCTTTGAGCTTTAATGATTAAAATAATCATTACTGTATGATGCATTAGAACAGTGGACAATATTTGCTTTTGTGTGTGTACCAAATCCTGAGAAGCTTTCAAATTAATCCTTCAAGGTTTAAAAAAAAATTAAGCTTTATAATTTAGGAATAGCCTGGGTTTGATGTGTGATGTGTTTGTGCTGGCGAATTCTGGACTCCTTAGAGACAACTGATGATATATAGATAGTGCTTTGGAAATGTCATGGTATTTTTATGTATTCCAGTTTTTCTAGCTGAGGAGAGGTCCGGGAGGGTAGGATACAGAAGGAGCATGGGAATTCTGGGAATGAGGAGCTGACACTGAAGACTGAAGGTTATCGATAAGAACTGAGTGATCTGGAAGGTGGTGTGAAAAGGCCACTGATGCACACAGAGTATTGTTAGAATAAACTGAAATTTGAGCCTCGGCTCCACAGGAGGGATGTACCTGGACTCAGGGTGCTTAAATGCTGCTGTACTTTCCTGCTATAAATACACAAAGAAGCACCAACCTAAAATCACATCTTTGTGTCATGTCCAGAAGTACATGGCTGTTCCCAGCACTGTCATAAAACAGCTTGGAGTCTGATCAACAGTTTAATTTGGTACTTCATTTTCCCTGTTGCCCTTGACATCTAAACCTGGAAGATTATTTCCCTTTGGACACTTGTGTCAGCATTGGATTCGTGGAGCCCTTCCAGAGGTGTCCAGATGCACAGCAGATGGTTTGTGTGAGGTCACACTGCAGTGTCTCCCAGCCAGGAGGAGCAGCTTGACAGCCAGATTGGAAATGCTGCCCAACTCCATGGATTGATCCATCTCAGGCCAGGGAACTGTGAGTGGCTCTTAGGTGGAAGATTCCATATCTCAAAGGCAAAACACTTTCTTAGGAGAATAAATACAGCCAAGAAGCTATAAAAGACCATGTGCTTCCAAGCCCATGGGTTTCAGAAATGCCAGTATTATTTTTGCCTCAGTCAGATGTCATCTGTCCAGCAGCCTTCCAGACATTCCATAAACACAGCATTAGATGTTACTTGCTTTTCAAGGGAGGATTTTTTTTTTAATGTTGAAGAGAAATGCTGTTAGGTTTATGGGAAAATGGGAGTTTGGGACTAGTTATCAGGAAAATGAAAACCTCTGCTGTGGTATGACTGAGAGGGACAGTCATGCTGGGAAAAGGTTTTTAGTGTTACCAACTGTTGGGGCTCTTAAACTGTACTGGTGCCTCAGATTTCTCTGCATTCCTGTTTTATTGGCTGCTTTGAGACATTTTTGAGTCTGTGGTCTTGAATTAATGATACATCTTTTCCTCCTGGCTGAGAGTGCTCTAGGGCAGCACTGAGGTTGTGTCTCTTCGTTAACTGCTCTTTATAGAGTGAGGAACCCTGGATTTCTCAGAATTTTAAATGTAGAACTGGACACAGTCTTGAGTGTGGGGAACATTTTGCACTCATGTATTTACAGATAGTTGTGTTGCATTAGTAGCTTCTCCATTGTGCCAGTCACACAGTATCTGACATTCAATGAGAGTTTACCAATCCAAATGTAAAATTTGCGTCTTGATATTTTCTGGTTTTGTTGCAGTTAAATTGTTTTCTCGGCCATAGTGGGGCCATATTGATATAATTCATTAAAACATTTGAATGTTAATCTCTTAATTTCCAGTTCCTTCACTGCTGTTGATCTGATGGATACCAAGTCATACCTTATCACTTGGATGTCTGCAAGGCTGGCAACTTGAACCTTGCATGTGGAGCTGCCCTACAGAGCCACTGAGCTTTGATGAGCTCTGAACATCAGTCCCTGACGTTGGATTTGTTGTCACCCAGTTGAGCAGGACCTTCCTCTCTTGAGTTTAGCCCCTTCAGAGATCAGGGTATAGTTAGAGTAAGTGCAATATAAACTCAGCAAGGGACCGTTCGAGGAGTGGTGGCAGTAACGAGGGATGGGAGGCACCGCCAGGTGCGGTGACATCCTTGTTCAGGATCACTGAGGAGGGATTTCCAGAGCAGGGAACAAAAGGAGCTCCAGGCAGAACCCGATTTGGCTGTTTCCTGGGGGATTTTTGATCCAGAGAGGAACATAACTTCAGAGTGACTAAATATGCTAGATTACAATCTAGTCCCAGTTGTCCTAGATTACAACTGGATGTAACGATATCTGAACTGCCAGGGAATTGCAGGGAAGGTTAATTCCTTCAAACAGTGTCTTCCAGACTATGTGGATTTTTTTTTTTAAATCAAACTCTAAGCTAATAAGTAAAACCAGAAAAAACCTTACATTTCAGGATGTTTTAATTGACTAATTTCAAATGAATGATTGAGTACTCTGTGAAACGTGCAATCCGTTCCCAATACTAGTCATATTGTGAGAGAGAGTAAAACTTAAAGTTCTAAACCTGTTAAACTTCCAAGTAACTGCACTATGAATACCTGTTTTTAAAGGAATTAATCCTTGGGAAGAAAAACCTAAAATGGTTGAAGGTGCTGTTGAATTTGGCACATTGAATAGATGTCTAAGTCTCTTACTGTTTTAAGTCTAAATATTTACCTTTTACAACTTGGAACAGAAATTAGTTATTTCTAAGATTTTAATACTCTCTAAAAATGTGTAATTTTTTTTTTTTTTAAAGAGCCTGATGCAATTTTTTTCCTCATAAGTGTTTTTTTTCATGAAAGCATCACAGAAAGTTGAATGGGGGTGGTGTGGTTATGGTCACACCTGAGCTGGGTTTGTGGGTTCTCTCTCCAGCTGCTTGGTACCATTCCAGCCTTTTTCTGATCTCAAAGTGTGCTGACACAACCACGCTGCAGATGCTCTTTAACCTTTGCCTAGGCTAAAACAGACCCTGCAAAGCATTTTGGAGCGTAATCCAGGTTGTGAGGGATCTCTGATGGCATCCCCTGCTCCCTGTTTAAACCGGGACCATCATCAAAGATGATAAAAAGTCGAAGGTTGTGTTGTGTCAGAAGTTTTTTCAAGAAAAGCTTGTAGGGGTGTCTGACTTCACATTCCTGGTGCTCCATGTGTGACCTGTGAAGAAGGGATCCCACCTTTGTTTCAAAGTAGAAAAGATGTGAAATGTTGAGCAGGTGAAAAGTGGGTATTGTTGAGGTGAAATCTGTCTTAAACTGTGAGCTGGGAAAATGACTGTGAGAAACCTGTCATGTAAGACTTTTTTGAAAAACAATGCCAAAAGGGATGGAGAGGAAGAGAGTGAACTATGCCAGTGATTTTAGGAATGTGAAGTTTTACTGGACTAGATTTCCAGACTGAAGGACAAACGTGAGGTTCGACATTTTTTCCCTATCTTCTGTCCCTTTGCCAGTAGCAGTTAATAAAAAGTCTGTTGTACCTTCAGGCTAGAAACTTCACACTTCATATTTTTCTCTCTGAACACAGTGTTAAGAACAGGAAGGTAATCTTCTTCAGCTCATGGAAAACTTCGTACTTCTGTAGCTCTAGAAGGAATCAGTGTGACCTGAGCCACATGTGATTTCCTGCTTCAAATCTAGTAGCAGTGGTTTGTTATGAAAGGAAACTGAAGTGTCAGCTAAATATAGAGGTGTTTCCCATCTCTCTTCCCCAAACAAATGGAGAGGTCATTCCTTGATGCAGCATCTGAAGATGGTTCACTGGTTATGGTTTTGTGGCTGCTGGTTGGTACTTGATGGCTGTTAGGTGGTCAGTGCAATTCTGGGTCAAAATGCCTCTCCTGCCTGTGGAGGTGGATTTTGATCCTGGTGCCAGCTGTGGATATTGCTGGGTTAGATTTCAGCAGTGTGAGGAAACACACTCCAATCTGAGAGCCACCAGTGCCAGAGGGAAGAGAAGTCAGGCCTCATGCATTTTTCAGGAATGATATAGATATGGAAATTGTAGGAGATCGGGGAAAAGCTAAGCGGGCTTATTTATTGATCATCAAGAAGAGTAGAAACTCCATGGAGCACAGTTTGATTGTTTTTTTGTCGATCCAGCATGCTGGAATTGACCGTGTTTCTGCTGCTCCTCAGATTTCCCTTGCCAGAGGCAGAGGAGGTGTTTGGTAGTGACAGAATGGGCTGTGTGGATCTCTGCAGCTTTCAGCTGCCTTTAAGGCCACCTTTTTCCTCTTAAAATGTGAAAGTACTATCACTGCAGCCCTTAGGGTGAGAGTGAGGCACTGGGTGTCTCAGATGAGAAGGATTTCGAGTAAAGCTGGTCATTTATTTATCACAACAGCTGTACAGTGTCCTGTGCAGTGTAGCTTTGGGCTTGTAGGCACGGCTGCAGGATAAATTCCAGACTCACTGAGGCTGGAAAAGACCTCTAAGATCATCAAGTCCAAGCTGTGCCTGATCCCCACCGTGTCACCAGCCCAGAGCACTGAGTGCCATGTCCAGGCCTTTCTTGGACTCTCCAGAACCTCTCTGGGCAGCCCCTTCCAATGCCTGCCCACCTTTTCCAGGAAGAAATGTTGATGTTAATGTGGTTGTTGTGCAGATGGATGGGTTTGGTGATGGCCTGGCCCCCAGAGCTGCTGTTCTGTGTTAGCAGGTGCCAGCACAGGAGTTCAGGTGAGGAATTACCTGTACACACAGGGGCTGCTGGGATGAGCTCTTCACTCAGGTGTGGAGAGCAGGCTCTTGGCTAGGACAGGCTGGATGCTCTGGGACTCTGCTGTCTTGGTCCATGTGCTCCAGCAGGTTTGGAAGGGTTCTGATAAGCAGCTTTATGAATTTCTTTCAGCAGCTGAAATGATGGTTAATTGAATGTGTCAGCTTTAAAAGCACACGAGTAGTATCCAGTGCAGACACAGAATGATGTTTGGCCTCTGTTAGAACAAGATAAAAAAATCCTTATCCTGGAGCACTTAGCTTCCTGTACATGTGGAATTGCCTTAAATATTAGTGGAAGTTAGAACACAGAGAAACAATGTTTCCTTTCTATGCTGAGATGTGTCACTTAATACCATCATTAAATTCATACCACTGAATAACTGAAATAAAACACTCAAGAGTCCTTTCAGGACAGCCCAGTGCTTCAGTCTGCAGCTGGGGATGTGGTGGCTTCTCACCTCTACTGGGCTGGTGAGGTCTTAGCTGGACATGGGACTTCTCTGATCCCCTGTCTTAGGTTGCAATACAGGATGTGACCAAAAGTATGTGTTCTATCACCGCCTGTTGAAAACAGCTGGGGCAGTGATCCTTATCTCTGTGGGAGATATTCTCTGCTAATGGGCCATCTGTTAAAATCAGATGGGGCAGTTATCCTTACCTTTTCCACAACCCATCCATCCTCCAGGAAGATATCATCTGTTAATGGGCCGTTGAGCCCCACTGAATGACTGATAAAATTCCATCATCCCATTGAGCCCCACTGAATGACTGATAAAATTCCATCATTCCATTGGGAAATCCTCCAGCCAGGGGGAGGAGCCAAGCCTTTCCTACCTAAATAAAAACTGAGATCTGGGACACTAGGGCAGCCTTTTTCCACTGGATTCCAGAGGAAGTTAAAGCTTGTATAGTAACCTCTTTCTCCAGAGAGTTTGGGCCTTTTCATAAAGAACTCAATGAGTTGGAAAATGGATTATAATGTATGTGGTAGATGCCAGTAGAAAATGCATTTGGCTGCTGAACTGAAGGATCTGGAAACCCAGATTTAAAAAAGGAATAAAAGAAAGCACTTCTACTTCTTCCACCTAGAAAAAAGGTCTGTAACTGCAATCTTTTCACTTATATAGTTACAATTATTTTTTTAAACATTCTGCTCTCTGAGATAAGTTTTCCTGGTCAAGGCAGGCATTTTTAGAGTCATGGGAACCAATGCCTCCTCTCCCCCAGCATAAAATTATTTTTTGTTCAGAAACATCATTTTCTTCTGTCACCTTGACCAGACTTTTTCACATCTGCAGCAACTCTGTGTGGTAATTTTGCCTCATCTCATATAACAATACTAAAATTTTGATGGAACAGCAGTGCAGTTTCTCTAAGTTTCTAAAATTATTATTTAAATTATGCAGTGACTGGCTTCTCTTGATCTTTCAGTATCCTTCAAACTTCTGATGGGAAAGCCCATGGGATGTGTTCTGAGGAAGAAGGAAAAGCCCTGGTGGTGTGCTCCAGTGAGCACATTGACTGGTGTGCTGTGTCCTGTCTCATTTTGCCCTTCCCCTTGGTTTGGGAGGCAGACCCTGCCTGACCCATGTGCATATTTGGAAGTGGATGTTTTAGGAATATTTTCCACATCAGGTGGCATTTGCGGCCCATGTTCTCTGGCCTTCAGTTCTGCGTCGCTTTTGTTTAACAACTGAATTGATTTTTGGCAAGTGTTCATGGCTGAGCAGCTCCCCCAGTTCTCCTGGAGGGGTACAAGCAGGAGATTATCCATGTGTGACACAGCTGAGGGGGGGTGGGTGTTCCTTGGAGCCTCTGCTTGCTGTGGCTTGGAAGAGGAGACGATTCTGAGCCAGACACAGCCGAGTGCTCAGCCCGTGTCCCTTCTTTCCCCAGCCATGTCTCAGGCCGTGCAGACCAACGGGACGCAGCCTCTGAGCAAGACCTGGGAGCTCAGTCTGTACGAGCTGCAGAGAACACCCCAGGTAATCACAGAGCCACGGCACTGCTGGGCTGGGGAGGGACCTCTGGAGATCACCCCGGCCAGCCCCCTGCCCAGGCAGGGTCACCCAGAGCAGGTGACACAGGGACACGTCCATGGGGTTTGGGATGTGTCCAGAGAGGGAGATTCTGTGCACTCCCCAGGCAGCTGTTCCAGGGCTCTGCACCCTCCAAGGAAAGAACTTCTTCCTCATGTTGAGGTGGAACTTGTTCTGTTTTAGTTTATGACCATTGCTCCTTGTCCTGTCACTGGCACCACTGAACAGCCTGGCACTGTTCTCTGACACCACTTGGAGATACTTGCATATATTAAAGAGATTCCCCTCTCAGCCCTCTCTTCTCCAGACTGACCAGCCCCAGTTCCTGCAGTCTCTCCTCATCAGAGGGATGCTCCAGACTCCTCATAGACTTCACGGCCTCCCTTGGACCTCCTGCAGCAGCTCCTTGTTTTTATTGTGTGCTGCAGGGCTGGCAGCACTGGGGTTTTGTGTGCTTTGTGTTTGTGTCATGTCTCTTTGCTGCGTTTCCTTGGGTAAAACATGCTGTCTCCATGAGGAAGGGACTCAATCCCAGGAAAGAACCTTTCCCTTCTTTGCTGCCAGGAAGCCATCACAGATGGCCTGGAGATCGTGGTGTCCCCCCGGAGCCTGCACAGCGAGCTTATGTGTCCCATCTGCCTGGACATGCTCAAGAACACCATGACCACGAAGGAGTGTCTGCATCGCTTCTGCGCCGACTGCATCATCACTGCCCTCAGGAGCGGGTACGTGAGCACTGCCAGGGAGGGGACACTGCCAGGGAGGGGACACTGCCAGGGGACAGGGGGGGAACATGGCTAGGGCATGGCGGGGGACACTCCCAGGGGACAGGGAGGGAACATGGCCAGGGCACGGGGGACACTGCCAGGGCATGGGAAGAGGACACTGCCAGGATAAAGGGAGACACTGCCAGGTAGGGGTCACTGCCAGGATGTGGGGAGGGGACACTGCCAGGGCATGAAGGGTGACACTGTCAGGGAGGGGACACTGCCAAGGGACAGGGAGGGAACATGGCCAGGGCACGAGGGGACACTGCCAGGATGAAGGAGACACTGCCAGGGCATAGGGAGGGGACACTGCCAGGGCATGAAGGGTGACACTGGCAGGGCATGGGGAGGGGGCACTGCCAGGATGTGGGGGGGGACAGCACTGTCAAGGCACAGGGAGGGGACACTGATGGGGAAGAGGGATGGGATGCTGCCAGGGACAGGGATGAACACTGTGGAGGTAAGAGGGTGTGGACAGTCCATTGCACTTGAGGTGGAAGTGTCCTTGTCGGGGGGTTGATGTGGGACAGTCACTGTGCACTGGGAGTTTCTGAATATGCAGCACACGTTTCAAATCCTGTTTTTCCATGTTTATACATCTCTGGAAGACAGATCATATTGTCTCCTCATGAAAATAATTTCATAGTTCTGTTTCTTGCAAGGAGTTTAAGTATTCTTTTCTTCCCTTAGATCCAGCAACAGTAAAACAAAAATACCGACAAAATAAATAATAGTGACATCACTGAAAAAAATGGGTTTCATTTCCCTTATTCTTCCTTTTCCTAATAATACATTTCAAAGTATGTGGCCTTCAGCCATTTTAAATTACGTGTGCTGCGAGTGTTAGAAGTCATGGAATCATGGAATCCTAGAATGGTTTGTCTTGGAAGGAACCTTAAAGCCCATCCAGTCCCACCCCTGCCATGGGCAGGGACACCTTCCACTATCCCAGCTTGCTCCAAGCCCTGTTCAGTCTGGCCTTGGTCACTTTCAGGGGTCCAGGGGCAGCTGCAGCTTCTCTGGGCAACCTATGCCAGGCCCTCACCACCCTCACAGGGAAGAATTTCTTCCTAAGACTATGCCTCAGTATAATTTCCACTAGACATCCATTTTTTATAGGTAAAAATCCATCCAGAAAATGAAGAGAAGAAGGGAACGTGGGACTTTACATCTCTTCAGTCTAAATAGTTTGCTCAAACTTACTTTAAAATAAAAGAGGAGAGATATATTTGGGATCTTTGTTTAAATATCTGCAGCTACCTGATCTGTCAAGAGACAGAAGCCCCTTTCCAGATTTTCTATAAATACTTGGTCTTAGTGAGCACTTTGACCAAGAATGAAAGCAACAGCTCAGAGTTTTGTTACTGCTGGAGAGTTCAGTGTTGTTTGCTTCCTTCTTGTCCATGTCCAGCAACAAAGAATGTCCCACATGTCGCAAAAAGCTCGTTTCAAAAAGATCCCTGCGGCCAGACCCCAATTTCGACGCTCTCATCAGTAAGATTTACCCAAGCCGGGATGAGTACGAAGCTCATCAGGAGAGGGTGCTGGCCAGGATCAGCAAGCACAACAACCAGCAAGCCCTGAGTCACAGCATCGAGGAGGGATTAAAGATTCAGGCTATGAACAGGTACATAATCACCTCATTTGCCTTTAGGCTAAAAATACAATGCCTGCCCTCAAGCCCTGTGGAGCTTGAGAATCTTCCCCTCTCCTCTGTTATCTGCCAAAACAATTTTTAACCTTTGGCAAAAGAATTTTTAACTTTTTGTCTGCTGTCAGAAATCTCTGTATCACTCAGGTGTGACTGCTGAGACAGCCTGATAGCTTTACCAAATTATGGCTGTGATGTCTTAGATAAGAAACCATAACACCATGAATCTTGTACCAAAATGCTGCCTTTACATGCCAATGAATGCACAGAATACCAGGATTTGGGGTTTAGTTGTGACTTAATTCACAGGCTGGAATTTGTGGTATTTACACCGTGGTAAAATTCCAGATGTGCATTTAAACCTAAGAGAGCCAGCTGGGAGAGAGGCCCCAAACTTTGCATGATAAAGCATGGTGTGATTTAATAGTTCTAATCACGTGTGGATCTGTTTTGGGATTAATATAATGGTCTGCAATTGCCTGAAGAAAACTGTGAAGTTAAAATAGTCTTTAAACATAAAAGGTGTTTGAGGGACATGAAAAAATGGGTAGTTCTGTCTATGAGTATCTTTTTCTACAAAAGAATTAATATTAGTAATTTTTTAACTTTAAATCTCTCTGAAATGTTCAGTGCTTGCGTGTGCACATGCCTCCCGTGGGGAGGAGGTGTGTTGTGACCCGGGTGGATTCTGGATGGGTCAGGGTGTGTCTCTGCCTGTTTGTGGCCAGGTTGCAGCGGGGCAAGAAGCAGCAGATTGAGAATGGCAGCGGGGCCGAGGACAACGGGGACAGCTCCCACTGCAGCAATGCCTCCACACACAGCAACCAGGAAGCAGGGCCCAGCAACAAGAGGACCAAAACCTCGGATGACTCTGGGCTGGAGCTGGACAACAACAACACCACTGTGGCCATAGATCCAGTGATGGATGGGGCCAGTGAGATCGAGCTGGTGTTCAGGCCTCACCCCACCCTCATGGAGAACGATGACAGTGCACAGACAAGGTCAGTGGCCCCTGGCCATCTCCAGGTATTCTGCTGCTATTTCCTGGTGCTTTGGTTTTCCATCACTTCTTGGGGCTTCTAACCATCAATTTAATTCAGTCATACCACATCCTGTTTAACTGTATCACAAGATGGTTTGAGGTGGGAGGGACCTTAAAGCCCACCCAGTGCCACCCCCTGCCATGAGCAGGGACACCTTCCAGTACCCCAGGTTGCTCCAAGCCCCATCCAGCCTGGCCATGGACATTTCCAGGGATCCAGGAGCAGCCACAGCTTCTCTGGGCAACCTGTGCCAAAGCCAGATGCAAATAAGCAGTCTTCCCTTCTTTCTGTTCCAAGTCAGGTAGATGGTATTGCTCAACTATTATAAAAAATACAGTCATAAGCTATTTTAAGCCTTTGATCACAAATAAAGATACTTTTAAGGTTTTCTAGCATTGCAGTTCACTAGTGGGATGATGTGTTACATCAGCCCTTTTCTACTTACTCTAAGATTCTTTGGGAATAAACAAGCCTTGCATAAGTGTCAGCAGTTTTCAGAGCAGCTTTGTGTCAGCAGGATTTGCAAGCTGGCAGCTTTTCCTGACATTTTGTTGTTAATAATCCAGTCCAAGCACAGACTGCAAGTTCTGGCTCACAGCAGAGAGTAGTTTCATGGTGTTTCCTCAGGTCTTTTCTTGGCTTTCTCCACTGATGAGACATCTCTTTGTGATGTGTGTAAATCTATACGGAGCTTCAGCTGGGAACTGTCTCTGAAGACCTTTTCACAGCTGACATGAATTATTTGGGGCGTTGCAGATGGCTTTTCCCACACCGCTGCTCAGTCATTATCACTGATCTGTGTGGCTGCTGTCACAGGTACATCAAGACCTCGGGCAATGCCACGGTTGATCACCTGTCCAAGTACCTGGCAGTGAGACTGGCCCTGGAGGAGCTGCGGAGCAAGGGCGAGTCCAACCAGATGAACCTGGACACGGCCAGTGAGAAGCAGTACACCATCTACATCGCCACTGCTGCCGGCCAGTTCACTGTAAGCACCAGCCACAGCCCTCAGCCCACAGGGAAAAAATTATTACTTCATTTGAGAGTCTTTGTGGGTTTTAGCTTCTAACTTGTGCCACAGTATTAGTGACTCCTTCAAGTCAACACATTTAAGTATTGATTTAAGTAGCCTGTTTTACAGCACGACATCACATTACCTCATTGGTTCCTGTTTTGCTGTTCTCTTCTAGGTGCTAAATGGGTCCTTTTCCCTGGAGCTGGTCAGTGAGAAGTACTGGAAAGTGAACAAACCCATGGAACTGTACTATGCCCCCACCAAGGAGCACAAATAAGGGCTGGGAAACTGGGATGGAACTAACTCTTTTTATAGCTACAACTTCTTTAATATTAAAATAAGGCATCACCAGTATCTTCATGGACAACACACATAGTGCCTTCAGGCACTCTCAGTAAACTCAGTAATATGACTAGACAGTATTCTGGGCTGTATTTAATTTAGTCTTTGGGTTGGGTTTTTTGGTTTTTCCCTCAGAGACTAAATGACCTTCTCCAGTGCATTCCAGTGTTTGAGATGCTTTTTTGTTCCTAATGCATGATATCTGATCCAGTGTTCCAGTTTGGAATGGCTTTGTTTTGTCCAGGTAAATCTGGATTTCTGCTCCATCAGACACAGTAGCCTCTGTGAAGTGTGGAGTGTTGGGTGGCCAAGGAAGTCTGTTCAATAGTAGCATATGCCAAGGAATGTGTTAAATGTTGGAATTTGGTGACTGTTATCCATCTGAAGAGTTGATCAGTAGAGAATGGATTTGGGATAGTCTTGCAGCAAGAGGTAATCTGATACCCTAGAAAATGTTCATTAAGACATTTTCTTGTGAATGAAGGTGAATTTTGCATCTTGTGAGAGGTATTGCTGCCCATGGCAGGGGCTTGGACTGAGATGGTGTTTAAGGTTCAAGTCCAGCCATCCTGGGCTTCCAAAGAGAGCTGCAGTGAGAAAACTGACACTTTAAAAGCTTGTTGTTTACTGGGCTTAATTTAATACTTCAGTGCAAGGTGGTTCATCAGATTGGTTTGGTTTTGTTTTTAATGGCTATTTCAGTCAAAAAATACCCAAACCCATAATTCTTCACCATGCAGGACATGCCAGTCTTGATTCCTGCCTGGCCCTCCTGCAATGTTGCCCTGTCCTCACAGCTGAACTGAAGCAAATCTGGATGTTTCATAGCCCTGCTCTGTTCCCTAGAGTAGGACCTCTGTTGTTAATGTGCTGTTAAGAGCTGTCCAGAAAACCTTTTTGTTAAAGCAAATCCCCCAAATTCCAGCACAGGGCCATCAATCAAAATGCCTTGCTTTGGGGAATTGTGCCACCTCAGCAGGGACCTTTTCCCAGTGTCAGTGTGAGTAGGGAAGACCTTGACTGTAAGCTGCTTCAAGATTCTACTTTTGTTACTTTGCCATAGCTTTAACAAACATGGCTTAGCACTTTGAAAGACAACTTCAGTACTTGACAAAGTTTACCATTTAGTGTCTTACATTTAGGCCTAAGTTTCCCAACACGGCAGTGGGCTGTGCTGTAAGGCCTGGTAACTGCTGGTCATTTGCATGTACAGCCCCTGTACCCTGGCTCTGGACCTTGCTGTGGCTCTGAGGGGGCAGTTTGACCTGTCCCATGTCCTGTCTGAAGGAAAGCTGTCACCACAAGGTTCCCTTTGCTCTGAGACTTTGCTGATGAACCTTCCCCCGTGGCTCAAAGCAAAAAGAGTTGATGGTAGGTGGGAAGCACCATGCTTTACTCCACACAGTATGGAGTTTACACTCCTCCTGTCCTGCCTGGACTCCCACTGGCTTTGGCATGTGATACAAAAGTATTCTGCTGCTTGGGGATTGTCCTGGGAAGCATTTGCCCTTCTCTGGCTCTGGGCTTTCCTAGCACTTGTAAATAGTGTCCCTTCTGGCTGCTGTTCAGATCAGCTTTATCCCACTGTGGAAACTGCACAGGCTTCTTTGAGTAACTTAATTATTTTCCCTGACTGGAAGGCTTTGGGCTTTTGTGAAATGGAAGTGTTCAGGCCCCAGAGCACAAAGGGGCAGCTATTAGGGACCTGTTTTTGCTGACTTTGTGAAGCGTTGCTGTATAGACTGTAGTGCATGTCCACGGAATATAATGGGGGGTGGGGGAGTGGCTGTGCTAAATGCTTTAAAGTTACTGGGGAAACTTCTAGATTAGTGCCAGTGTCCCTCTGGGGGAGAGCTGAGGGGAAGGATAGTCCCTTAAGCGAGAGAGGTGTTGTGAAGCTGAGCAGTCTGTCTAGGAGCTGTCACTTTGTCTCCAGTTCTTTTGAAAAGCGTGGGAGAATGTGAAGCTTTTATTTTCATGTTGTAGTGAATTTCCTGAATATTTATGTTCTTTAAATATTATATATATAATGTAGCTGTTTTGATTAAACCATTGATTGCACTGTGACTCTTTAGTGCTAGAAACTATTTTATTTTCAAAATGCCGTTACTCTTCCCCCTTTTAAAGCCATGTTCTTTTGTAAGTACATAATGTGTGTTACGTACGGGTAAGCCTAATATCCAACTGAAGTTATCTCCTATCCAACTAAAGTCCCACTGAAATGCTCAAATTGACAATAAAAGCAAAAATGTTAACAACCTGTTGGGAATTGCATTGCTGCTTCCTCTTGTGGTTGATAAAGGACCCCCTTTGGGGAGTGTTTGTGTTCCTGCTGCCATGTCTTGGGGCTGTGCAGGTGCAGCTCAGCTCCACCAGTGGTGGCTGTTACAGTCCCCTGAGAGCAGTCCAGCTCCTCCTGAGCCTTAAATGAGAAACAGGGGCCCACAGAAGGTTATCCGCTCTTCCACTGACCTGTTACAGGTGCTGCTGTTCCAACCAGATCCTGCAGCCTGAGGAAGGGGATGAAGGATTTTCACAGCATTTGGGTTGACACCAGCAACTTTGGGTACATTTAAGTATTAGGCAGCTTCAGTCAATAGCAGCAGAGGGCAACTGAAATGAACCCCTTCAGCTGAGGTACATTATTTAGAGAGATCAAATTTTGTTCCTTTCCTTGTTTTCTCTGTACATTTACCACAACTTTTAACTAGAGGATGTACCTTGAATTGAGGCAATGCTCGAGTATGCCCGGAGTAGGGTTTCTTGAGATGGACTGAACATGAGCACTCTGACTGAGGAGATCCTGCTGCTCTCTGGGCTACCTTTGGTTACCCAAATTGCCTCTGAAGAGCTTAAACTCCCAGAAAGCTTCCTTTAATTGCAGCTGAACAGGAAACACCCCATGGGTAGGAGGATATGTCCCTCAGGTACTGAGCAGTAGAGGTGACACTGTACTGCCCATACTGGATCATACTACAGCATAATTTTCATATGTGCTCGTATGGCATTTATTCTCCAGCCTGCTGTTCAGCTGATGGCCTTGCACTGATTTCCCTCAGGCTTCCAGCAGTTGATCAGTTGAGATTTTCTATTCAGGACAAGCCACTTGCAGAAACACCTTGGTCCAGCAAAGATCTGCTGCAGGTCTGTCAAGAACTGACAGGGAATGAGCTGTGACCTTGCCACCACCTCCTGCATTATCCTCACCTATTGCCACTCTCTCTCCCCCTGTAACAGCCAACCTGGCCCTGTGGATCAGTGCAAGGAGGAACAAGATGTCCCAAGCTCCAGACTTAAACCAACAGTAATGTTCTGTCAGCTCATCATGGCAGGTCTGACCCTGTCTGGTCAACAGCAGAGACAACTACTGAGTAGGAGAATTTCCAGAGGCCTGAGTTACAAACACCCCTTCAGCCTGGTCCCTGACAATGGGCAAACTCCACCCCAGACTGCAACAGCTTCTGCTTGTCTGGCAGAGGAAAACAGCCTAGATTGTACAGACAAGTCTGAATTTCACTTTTTCTGCCCCTCCAGACAGTTGCCTTGGCTTGGAAAAGGTATTTAATACCTTCAACTCCTTAAAAGGAGCTGCAAGAGTATAATCAAAAGTATTTCCCACAAGGGGCTTCAGTTAAACTTTCTTTTCAACCTACTTCACTGTAATCAGAACAATCCTTTGCCCCAGGTAACTGATTTTAGTACTGCTGTTAGCCTACTAACACTGAAGTGTGTTACCTGCAAGCAATATCTGCCAACTCTCTACCCACTTAAAAACTCAAAAAATGCTACTAGGGAATGAGAAGTTCTCCTATTTAGCTTTCCAATGTGCTCCCAGGTGGCCTTTGGAAAAGAACTGTAAGCACTACATTTTGGAAGGAAACTTTGTTGCTGTATCACTGATTCAAGAATCCTTCAGTGGGTTCTTCCTTTTTGAAATTAGAGAATAACTCTCCACCAAAGCAATCTGGAATTGAAAACAGTGGAAGAGGCAGCAGTTTATGGCCTGACAGGAGCATAGCATGTTTTGTGTCATCAGGAGTGTATTAGTCATGTTACTTCTACTGTGAAGTTTCAGAGGTGGGTAAGGATAACCCCTCATATTCTGCTCTTAGATAAACCTGACACCGGGGGCTAGGCTGGACACCAAACTTGTGAGAAACAGCCACCGCTGTAACAGCTGGTCAAGTGGAATACACAGAGATACCAGAACTAAGTGTGGTGGAAAGAAAGGACAAAGGCAAGCTCGTTTGGCTGGAATGCTGCCATGTATTTAAGGAAACCAGAACTGCCAACACCTGGCAGCTTTGCTCGTTCACAGAAGAGATCTTAGCTCAGAGTTACTATTGACAAGTCACCACAAAACTTCACCTGAACATCCATTGTAGTCGCTTGTCCCTGTACCCTTCTGCAGCACACAACCACTGTAAGCTCTGAGCAGACAACTACCTACAGTGACTACACAATTCACTACGGTTCAGTAACAAATACAAGTTCGGTAGCAGCCGTGTCACAGCTCCATCCGGTTCTCCTGGGATCAGCTCCTGCCTGGAGGCAGAACCCTGGAAACAGACCTGAATGCAGAATAACGTGCAGCCTAGAGCTACAGCTGCACCCAGGCAGGACTGCCTGGCTTTAACTCAGAGGGCATTTTATCCTGTGCTGTTTCCTTACCTTAACATGCCCTCTTTCTGGGTCATAGCTGGCCAGGTTTTAGGAATGATGCATTTTAGGAGTAGGCTGTTTCACAATAATTCAGAATGCTGAACACTTTTGGCCCGGTCCCCCTTCCAGGATGCTGGGCTGGCAGTAAGGCTTGGACAGACTGGGAAGCAGCCTCCATGCCTCAGTGTGAAAAGGAGGTGAGTGTAACAGCAGGTAACTCCACAGCCTTCCTACAATGCTGGTTTTGTGACCACAGCCATGCTGGGACCAGGGCTAAGTTCTGCTACCTAAGTCTAAACTGTCCCTTCAAAGTACAACAGGCAGGTCAAAATGGTCAAACTCCAACTTGGGAGGAAGGAGTGGCTTACTGGAACAGGGTGTGCTGGAAGTCTGTAACATCCTGATGAACAAACCCATCTGCATTAATCAGCAGTGGGGTAGGGCTGTGTGAACATGGCAGCAGAAACTCCGGCTTTATCATCTTCTGCTGAATCAGCCTCCTCTACCTTGATCGCTGCAGCAGCCGGAACCTCTTCTCCCATCTGGATGTCTCCAGAGAGGTACACAGCGCCTTCTGCCTGTGTCACGTAGACACAGGGAGTGCTGTACTTCATGAGAATAGTCTTGAACTGGACGAGGGGAGCATTGGTGCGGACTCCCATGGGGTCGAAGTGGGTTCTGCTCACGCGGTATCCGGCCTCTGACAGGTAGTTCAGGAACTTATTTAACCTGGGAAGAAACGCAGCAAAACCAAAGGCCCGCATTTAGAACAGACGTGGTGCTGACAGGGCTGACTCAGAACACGCTGTGTGTCAGTGTCAGAGCAGGCTGGGCAGTGAGCCCACACTTACTTTGGCATGTTCATGCCCTTGATGCTGTGCCGGTGGACGTTGTAGTAGAACGGGGGGTGCCTGGTGCTGCGCTCGGCCCGCTTCCGCTTCGCTGTGCCGCGCAACACCTCCTCGCTTTTCCTCTTCCCTGCACCACAACAAGGCCACAGAGAGCCCTCAGCACCCACACGCACCCCAGAAATGCCTCAGACAGTACACAGAAAACAAAGCCACACAGCAACTTCAGGGGTGTGCCTGCTTTTGTAAGCCAGTGTTTGCAGAGGTAAAATCTGGCCTGAATTTAATCAACGGGCCAGTTGTAACAAGTAAATTAAAGTGACCTTCATAGAGTATTTAGCATTCTGCTTTTACCAATAAATATGAATCTAAAGATAAAATAAAATCTGTAGGGAAAAAACTCAGGAGTGCAGTACTGTTAAATATGAAAAAAACTACACCAAAATGCTCCACTTACCATGTACCAAGTAGGATTCTGTAGAAATATTTGGTGTTCTAATATAGACTCCACTCTCTTCTACAATACAAGTAGAAGGCAAAATTAATTCTACTGCAAAGTGGCAAAATGCTTTAATTATACAGAAGGAAATAATTCAATTATTTGATAATGCATTCAAGTCTGTGGATACACTGCTGTTAAGTAACTTACCACAGATCAGCATCTCTAAACATCACCACAAAACCAGTCCTCTCTGTGCACAGGCTGCCCCTTTTCTTACCTTGTTTATTCTCATCACCAGGACTGGGGGTATAAAAAGGTTTGAGAGTTGTGCACTCTGATTCACAAATTATTGTCTTCAGCAGTGGCTGAGCTTCATCCAAGCCATACTGCACAGCCTCCAGGAGCATCCTCCTGAGGAATCCAGTGTTAAATAGAGATCCTGACCTACGAAACAAGAGAAGTCAGAAGTTAAGGCTTCTTAATGGAAGCTGCTCCAAAATTCTCTTGCCCAAACTGATTAGCAATTATGTTACACTGAACTGATTTCTTTTTGCAATGATAGCAACACTGGTCTTGATATTAAAAAAAAAATAAATCAAGATCTCAAGAACACTCATTTTATTTCTGCCCTATGATGTTGAGAAAGTCATTCAACCTCCACAGGAAAGTTACTGTTGATTGCCAACCATTTTTAATACTGATTTGAAATGGCTAAAAGACAAGCAATGTAGTATTTTTTACCATCAGCACATATAATGATTTATTCAATAAATTCTCTACAAGTATAGAGTAACAAGAGTTACTTAGTATTTGGCAATTAGAGGACCCCAGAGGCAGGTTCTCCTGTGCAGGACATATTCCATAAGTGCACTAAATGTGAAATTTAAGAGGTGTTACTATTTATTAACTGGTTTGAATGAAAGGAAAACTGAACACCCCACTAAATTAAAATCCTCACTTGGTTTCCTCAGCTCCTCCTGGTTGCTGTACCTCCTTTTGTAGTGCTAAAATAAAAATTGTTATGGTATGAACAGCTGAGCTTCAGAGCTCCTGGACCCAGAGTGACTCCCCAAATGTGTCCTGTGACGGGAACTTACCAGAGAGGACCAAGAAGCACTGCTGTCCTCCCAGGCATGCTGCCGTGGCAGTCACAGGGCAGCTGCTGGTAAGGGTTTTCTGCAACAGAAAAACAGCATTTAAATTGTTTGGAAATAGCCAGCCATGCCTGTGTTAGTGCAGAGACAGAGAGATGCAGTGGGAGCTCACTTCAGTAAGCAATTTGGAAGGGCAACGGCAGAAGTGTGACACTCTTTTAACTTCTGCCAAGCAGCTCATTTATTTGTAATAATAATGAGATTTAGTGATTGATGACTTGATCTGTAAGCAGTGTTAAAACCTTGAAGAAAAAAATAGAGCGACATAACTTCCCTATGTTTCTTTCAAGTAACAAGGAAAATATCTGCCTTCCTACCATTACAACTGGCCAGACTAACTGTAAATGCCAACTAAAAAAATCGGAAACATCAACCAGTTATATCTGCAAAACACAGTCCACCTAGGAGTCTTGTAAGCCCTGTGCAACATAGGCATTAAGCAAACAATTAATTTACAAATTAAGATCTCTACCGTAACACTGTACTCAGCTACTCATCTCCATCCTTAAAACTTTTATCTGATTTAAAAAAATTTTTTTAATACCAGGCTCATTGCATGCTCATGCATCTGACTCTGAGCAGGGCAAAGACACCACGAGTTGACAGCAAGCTATCCAAGGCCTCTACCTTGGAAAAGAAGGTTTTAGGGTTTATATTCATTCAAACCAGCATCTCCAGGAGTGCAATTTTTGTCTCCTGCCTCTGCTAACCTGTCTGTGGAGACAGCCCATTAACAACAGCAAGGGGAAAACAGACTGTTCAGTCCACTGCATTTTAAAGAACTGAAATGCAGCAGAAAAGCAATCTGACACCAAAAGCTATCCAGCAGCTGCTGTGTGGAGGAACCCAACAGTATCACAGGCTACCCCACACCTAGGGCTTTTCCTGAAGTGGCAGATCCATGGACATACCAGGCATCCTGGCAGGATGTCCTGTGTAGAAACAAATCTCAGAATGCTTTGGGTTGGAAGGGACCTTAAAGCCCATCCAGGGCCACCGCTGCCATGGGCACAGACACCTTCCACTAGCCCAGGCTGCTCCAACCTGGCCTTGGACACCTCCAGGGATGGGGCAGCCACAACCTGAGCGATTTGTGCCACAAATCCAGTCCGTTTACAGGAAAATTCATGCAGACAACCAATCCAGCCCATGGCCATGAAGCACAGTGCCCTCTCCATCTCACACATGTCACTCATTGTTACACACAAGGGAATTGCTACTAATGGGATGTAAATATAAACAAGGCACAGAACAGAGAGACAAAGTGCAAAAGAAAAGCCATTTACCTTCGATCATATTGCCCTCTTTCTGAAAAACCCTCTCTTCACACCACTGGCAGTGGATGAGGTATCGGATCCTCCTTGCTGAATCATCTGCAGGGGTTGGGCCCCGTAGAACTCTGACCACCACCAGAACAAAGTGTTCCAGAGCCACTGTCAGCAGCACTTCAATGCCTTTGTTACAGCGAGCTGCAGCTCTGGGGAAGAAACACACACAAAAACCAAATTGTACCGAATCCAGCAAGCAAACACTTCCATGGACACCCGAACCTGCTGCACTCGTCCACTTCCTAGAGAGAGGTACTGAAGATGTGAGAGATCAGGAGGAAGTGTTCTTTCTGAAGTGCCTCATTTTGTGGCCTTCCTGGCAGGCCAAGCAAATCCAATTTGACTTCTTTCTATCATAGCTAGAAATAAGTGTCTGGGTATTTTTTTTCACTTTATCATCCCACCCCCCTACCCTACTGATGCATTTTCACCTTGCCCAGTCGCTAATTATTTCTAATAATTACCTAATAATTTTTTAGCCTAACTGGAAATGGTTTAGCAGTACCTTGTGACAGCAGCAATTACAGTCCTGGCTGCCAGCTCCCTGTAGTACTCTGTTCTGATAATATTGCAGCCATAGTGACGCTGGGTCACGTGCTGAGCCTTGGCATAGAGGGAGCTGATGTCTGTGGATGTCAGTGACACAATCCCAAGGTTTCTCACGTTTCTAAAGGCAGAGTCCAGGTAATTCACAGACGTTCCAAAGGGGTCCAAGTGGCTGAAAAGAAAGGATGTACCACTGAGTGTCTATGAATGCTCCAGAGTCTAGCTTTACACTGAGGAAAACACCGTTGCTTAAATCTGGAAGTTAGTCATTAATAACACAAAAAAAAAATCCCATCACTTATTCTGATACGTGTATAGGATTTGAATGTATGCATCTATACACCTAACCTGGAAGAATCAGCCTGCTTTATCTCAAAATTAATATGCTGCAAAATGGACGAAAACAAACTAAAAAGTTGAAGGAAAACCCCAAAACTGATTTGGTATTTCCCTTCAGCAAACACACAATGAAGTTAAAAAATAATCCAGCCTGGGTTAAAATTTTCACATATATTTATAATCCATTCTGAATGTCAGAAAGACTAGTATTTTTCCAGCACTTTCTAGAACACTTAAGATTAAAGTTCTGTCTGTTACACTGTTTATGCAACAAAATTACATTTTAAGTAACTGCTGGTTGATTCTTTTATCATTCCAACTTCTCCAAATAATCATATACTGGGAAGTGTGGTGGGGAGTGTCACTATCGAACCATAAAATTGACAGAAACATTCAATACTTACATAAAATCAAATGATCTCAAATGCATGATAACATTGGCATCCATTTTTGTCACTTCAATGGTGTCACTATTTTCTTCTCCATTTCCCACATTTTCATCACTGTCTTCTTCCTTTTTGTTCAGTTTCACCTTCATTTTGTTTAAATGACAATTTTCCTTAATCATTGCCACAGAATTTTCATTACAATCATTAATTGTAACTTTCACAGAACTTCTGAGGTGCTTTGCCCACTGCAATCCCATGATACCTAAGGAAAAACAGAATTTAAGGCCATTAAGACAACTGTTTTTAAGAAAACCACTAAACTTTAGTATTATTTACAGCCTTTTAAAAAGCCTTAATCCAGCTTTTGACAGCTGTCTTTCTGTATGTCAGTTATGCATTTCTGCCATTTCCTCCTATTGGATATTAACCAAAATATTAAAGAAATGGACTTTACCAGTGGCACCAAAAGCATCCAAACATTCAATGGGTTTGCGCTCCCCAGCAAGCACGGCCAGTGCACAGAATATCAACTGCCTGCAAGATAAAAAATGGCCACACTTTGTAAGTCAAGAGAATATTTTTACTTCCTTTTCCTTAGTTATTTCCCGTTAACCTGTTACTTAGTGGAATGTTTAAGCTAAACTCCACCTTTTACAGGGAAGAACTGTAAATCAAAAACCTCAGCTACGTTGAAAAGTTGAATTCTACAGTTGAGTATTCTTAAGGTAAGATCTAATAATTACAGGAAAACATTTAATTACTTCAAAAATGACACTATTTCGCATATAGTGTTCTTGGGTATAAATACTATTTGTCAAGAAGTTTTCTGATGAGAAACTCCTTTCTCCTGCCCTCTGAACAGAAATTTTGCAGGGCTGCTTTTAAAAACACATTTTTCACTACGAACTCCCCATCCCTCTGATGCATCCTCCTACTCCCTGCTCTCTCACCTGTTGAGTTTCATTTTAGGATTAAAATAGGAATCTGTTTTCTGAGGTGTGAAGTGATTGGGAAGAACCTGCACATCTGTGGCCGACTCTTTCACCACTTCGTAAGACTTGGGAGCACGAACTGAAAAAAGTAATTGAGGCAGAAGGAAAGAATCAGTGAGAACTGAAATTAATACTAACACAAAAAAGCTGCTCCCATAAAGCAAGAAGTCTAGGTTATGCTGCAATCCAACCAGCACAAGGACCAGTTTACAAGGGTGAGGGGGGAAGCAGGCAACAATTTATCTTCTAATCTCAAAAGTGGCAAATAAGGATCACGTTCTACCACAATTTTTTCTCATTAAATATCAGATTCGTTCCTCAGTTGGGCTCTTATGTATCCACTCCAGTTTAAGAAAGCCAGTCCCTGAACCTGAGGCTTAGCTCATTTGTTTTGCATGTTTAAACATAATACATTGCTAATTAATTAAAAGCCTGTTAACATAGTCCTGAATGTGTCTAAATGAACTGCAAAAATCCCTGAAAATTTTTGATCTATTTTAAGTTATTGAACAGCCCCATGAAATGTGCATAAACAGCACAAGCACGTGGACAATTCCAGCACCAGAGCTCTGTGTAAACAGTCTGTGGCAAAACAAGCTTTCAGATCTGACAGCTGTAAACACAGGCCACCATTCCTCTGATCAATTCATCCCCAGTCTAAAATGTACCTAGGAACAACCAGGAAAAATTTCTATCAACTGGATACCTTCCAGGGCTCACCCTGCCTCTCCCAGACCTTCCAAACACACACATGGTGTTATCTGCTCCACCTTCAGGGCCCTCAAGAGCTGCCAAATGCCTACACATCACAAAACCTCAGGATTTTTCCTCCCTCTGTGAGGAAAAACCGCCTCATGCATTTTGTTAAAAAATGCTAAATGGGCCATTCTTTACTCACAGCTCTCAATGGAAGCACATAGTGATCAATGTATTTCACAGCATAAAAATCTATAAAGATATGGAATATGGTACTACTATCATTTTTCAGACATGCAGACTGATGCCCAGGCATCAAACTACTCACATTCCAGTTATTTAAAATGTTTTTAACCTAGTTTATGCAAGTTTAGAAACCAAAGTCTCATTCTGGACAAAGCCAGGTAGGACTATAATTTATTGAAGAACTACTGACACCTCTATCACAACTCTCTGGGACTGAAAAAACATCACCTTGTTTTGGGAAGCCAGGCTGGTGCAGTCTGGATAAAAAGCAAAGGATTTGCAGAAAGATTTACTCCAGACTTTTTTTCTATGGCTGCCATGTCCCTCACTCTTTTAGAGACACACAAGCTGGTACTTAACACATTAAGGGTGAGGGGAGTACTAGTTATCTCAACAACACAGGAACTGGTCAATGCAAGACTAAATCACAACTCTGCTACACTTCTGATGAAACCAAAGTTCTGAAATATTAAGGGTCGATTTTTAATTAGAAAGGCTAAGTCTGTTTCTGCATTTTTCCTGTGTCCACCACCCTTTATCACAGTTACTGCACATGGTATATGACAGAAAAAGACTGAATGTTTCATATCAGTCAGAGCTCACCTGTGGTAAACCTTGGCTCAGTCTCTCCTTTATTCACATGACGATTAATGTGACCTATCATGTCAGTTCTCCGTCCTATAGTCGCTGAGCAGATGATACAGTGGTAATGAGCTCCCATCTTGGGCAATGTCTGTAAAATAGTCTTTTATGTAGTTTCAGAACACATAAAATATGGTTGAAGCAGAACTGAACACAGGCATTCGGAACTCATCTGTCTGTTACCTCCAGACCACTCAAAATGTCTGGAATCTACAGCCAGAGCTGATCCAGGCAGCTGCCCCCCACAATGAGAGCTGTACAACCACATGCAGTTAACCCAAGGCTTCTATCACACATCCTGGACCAACAAGCCTTTGGCACCACACACAGAGGAGCAAGATGTGTTTGGAGACTAAACAGATCTCAAAAGTTCCCCTCAGTCCCCCACTTCCCCCCACTGTGTACAGTAACAAGAATTTCTGTGATTCAAGGCTTTTACCTGGTCTCCAACAACGTTGGGTTTTACTGGCCGACAGGATAAGTGACAGATGCACATTCTGTACCCTGGAAAACAAATGCCATCCCAGAACAGTAAATGCACAGTATGTCTGTGGCCTGCACCACATGCTCTCGCTTCAGATTTCACAAGACAGCAACAAGGGAACATCACCAATTATCTGGTACATTCATTCTCTGCACGAGGATATTTATCAGCTAATTATACATTTTAAACTTTAAAATGCAAAGAATTTAAAATTTATTAAAATAAGTCTCTGAGCATCTTACAAAGCTACACCAAGTGTCCAGTTCAAAAGTACCTGTGAGTCTTTCACAAAAACAGTTACCTGGCTAAAAGACTTGTGTGAAGACTCCTATAAACATATGTTCCAGTTAAAGAAAACCTAAATGAGATACCTCATACTCCAGTTGGAACATTTATAGTTCAACTTTATCTTGCCCATCTTTCCCACAAACCCACACACCTAGATTTTTAAAAAACACACACTGCTCACTTTATTTTCCTTCCTAAACTTCTTGCAGGAATTTTAATGCATCTTACAAGCAGACCACAGAGTTGATTAAAAAAACAATTAAAGCTACTAAATACTGAAACTACATAAAGATTTCAAGTGTTTATCAGAACCCATGGAATCTATGATCCACCAAAAGTGACCATCAGTGTGTGTCTGATTATTATTAATATATAACTAAAACTTTCTTTGAAATATTTTTCATTAAACACATATTTTAAATTTTATGGTAATTTTCAACTGCCAAGCAGTTATTAGTGTTTTTCTAAAGAGAAAATGCACAATTGTAACCATTTTGGCTGGAGAAGAACAGAGTTATTCCACATTTACATCTTACATCTCACCTCAAAATTCATTCTATCAAAATATTGCTCTAATTCAGAGCCGGTAACAAAATGCTTAAGTCAAGAGGAATTTTGAAAGATGAAACACAGAACATACCCACAATTTTACAATAGTATTTACTATTTATAATAGTATTTACTATGCCATTACCTTCAAATTCAACAGAAACCCTCCAGTGCAAGTTCTGCAAGTGGCGATGGAGTTTGTGGCTATAGCACGCTTTGAATTTCTCCTCAGGACACAATGGACAAGGCTTCCTTTCATCTGAAAATACAATTAAAAACTATGAGAAACATGAAATGCAGTTAGCACTTGTGTTAGCTGAGATGCAGGCCAAGAGAAAAAAGGCTGAAGGCAAAATCAACACAAGTTAGAGATTACATCCTCAGGGAACATCCTATTTCATGCACAAACTTCACATTTATGGGTTGCCTCTTTCTGCTCCATAGAATATAGACCAAAAATCACTGTAACTTTAAAACTCATTAACTTCTACTACCTTTGGGTTTTGGTTTCTAGAATTTTTCACTCCAGCAAAATGAGGCTAAGGAAACTTCTGAGAAGTACTGAGGAACAACAGAACTTTACAGATAACATGCAAAGACTTGAAATGTTAAAAAAAAACCCACCAAACCAAAAACCCCAACAAATCAAGAGGTTAGAACAAGACTTTGTTGTTTCAACTCCTGGATCTTTTGTACAAAACAAGCAGCTGGTACCTATTTAAGCTGCAAAAAAGGCAATGTATCCTTTATAAAATAATTTTGAAAAATATAAAATAATTATAGAAACAACCACCCAGGCAGAATTTAGCAGAACAAGAGAAGAAATCATAAAGCTCTTTTTTACAAAACCCCTCCTCTTTAATTATCATAAATATATGTAGTGTGTTAAAGATAAAATCTAAAGGAAAATGTAAATACCTGTAACACAAAGATTTGTGTTCTGGGACACTGCTGTGGAAAACTCACCTTCTCTCAAGCCAGCCAGTTTCTCTAGATCAGCAAGGTGTCTCTGAATTGAAATATGTTTCTCTAAAAAAAAAAAACCCCAAAATATTTAAGAGTTAAATACTCTTAGTTTAAAAATTGCTTTTAGTTTACTGCTACTTTTCTATGCAACATTTCAAATCTAGTACTGTTAGAGAATGACTGTAGTAGCAAGTGCAATCTTGTTTTTGTCCTTTTACTCCCATGGCAGCAGGAATGACTGCAAAAACTATCCCCACAATAGCTGTTTAGCAAGATCCATATATTTTCATATATTCCTACTTCCTTTTAATACTGACACACAAACTTCCTCAGATAGAAAGACCCTCATTTGAAAAAAAACAGCTGAAAAGATCAAGTCACATTCCCTTTACACCTGGTTTTACTGCTCAGCATTGTTAGTGAATGCAAATCATGCAAAAAAGAACTGACTGGCAAAATTAAGTATCAACTATAAGTTGATATATAAGGACTATATAAAGACTATAAGTTGAACTATAAGGACCAAATTTAAGAACAATTATTCACTGTGGAGCCAGGATACATTAAATTCTACCATTTTTTTCTTTCCCTTAATAAACAGTTTAAGCTTTAAATATACCATCTGATTTTTCAACTTATTGGTCAGAATTTGCCAATACCAAGAAAATTAGGTTGAGATCTGCTTTATTTATTCTAGCACACAGAACATCCCAGTCCACTGTAACAGATTCTGCAGCAACTTTAAGCTTTACAAGGATAAATCCTCAGGTTTTCTTATACCAGACAAAGCAACTGATCCACATGGTCAAGATACAGAGGTAAGTTTTAAAATGAGATTTCACACACTCCCTTTACCTTTCCCTTTTTACCCAGTATTTCTACCTTTCTTCCAGCACATGACAAAAATATTAAGAGTTTATTAGCAAACCTCTTGGGTAATAAGATGATACATCCAAAATGTTGCTATCAGATTCCTTTGGGCGTTCTTCCTCTGCTCCTTTTTCTTCAGCTTCCAATTCTGACTCGGGAATTTTCATATCAATGTTGCTGCTTTTCACTTTTTCAGAGACCATCAAACCATCTTAAAACCAAACAAAAGCCCAGTAAAAGTGTCATTGATGTAACTGAACTATACAAACATGTTCATTTGTTTCCAATAATCTGGTGCTGACTACAAGCAGGAATGAGGGAAAAAAAAAGATGTAGGAAAATAGTAGGAGATGAATTTTCACTTCAATTATCCTTGGAAGCCATTGTGGAGCAACGTTAACCTGGACAGCTGAAATGACTATTCACACATCAGCACCAGATGTTTAAGGTGAACAAAATAACATTGGCACGTTATTTTCAGGCAGGATGCACTGAACCAAGGCAATGAAAGCAAGGAGCTCCAAATTCTCCTGACAATTTACTGGCAGCTAAAAAAAGTTTGGTAACAGTTTAGCTCATGATTCAAACAATATAAAAGAAGAGACAAAGGCAGGAATTTGCTATCAGCAGAGGCAGTGATCAGGTTAAGTGCTGGGGCCATCAGCATTTGCACATGAATTACTTCCTGGGGCAGTACCTGATGGGCGTAGTGAAATGTTTGAAATATTTCAAGCACTTAAAGAGGCTGAGAGATGAGGCAATAAAATGACGAGAATAGTCAGATCCGGGAAAAATAACTGAAGTAAGAGGCAGAAATCCCCAGAAGGTGTGTTCCGATGGACCCCTCTCCAAGGGACATAAAGAAGCACTAGGAAAGGATTCAGAAAGCCACGTAAATCTATAGATATTGTTCTCCTTCCAGTAAGATTCCAGGGAACAGGTGGGACTAGTGAAGTTTCAACCACGGGTAACAAGAAATAAAGGTCTGGCATCACTTTACAACTACCAAGAAGCAACAGAGCAGGCCAAGGCTTTTCAGCCTGGATGGGAGACAGGATGAGCAGAGAGAGAACAAAAGGCAACCACGTGCTGTCTATCTCAACACATGCATGAGGGATGCACCTCATGGAGACCTCAATGGACCTACGAACTGGTTTGTGCTGGAAGTTATTTCCAGAGGATGCAGGAATGTATGGTTGCTCTCTGGATGCAGCAGGGAGCAACCTGGGATAGTAGAAGTTGGGCTTTAAGGTCTCTTCCAACTCAAACCATTCCATGATTCTCTGATTTCGCCAGTCTTCTCGATCCATCTATTCCTGACCACAACTTAAGACAGGCTGAAAGGATCTTACAGCAGTTCTGCAGATTCCCCTAGGCTACTTATGTTTGTTTTTTTAAACACTGCTGTTGGGTATAAATATCTCTTCTTATGAAAACTAACAGAAAGAGAAAATAGAAGGAATACCTCAAGACAGGGGCTCAAGAAACTGAAGAAACAGAAGCACGGAGTAAAATTATTCTACCTACCTTAAAATCTATCAGGAGGTGCATTGCTATGCAGAGATTGTTGCTGTGTTCCTCACAGACCTGTTTTAAACTGACAACTCACTTAAGAAAGATTTGAATGGAGCCTACTGCTCCATTAAAAAATTGCGGGATTCCTGGTGATAATTTCTACATATTTTATTAATATAAATATAGAAAGAAAACGAGTAAGTAAAAGCGTGTTTGATAAGAAATCTATAACAGGTATTGATTAGTTGCAGGAAAAGTGGAAACAGTTATAAAAAATGCATAGTGAGAGCACAGCAGTGACAAAAAACCAGCAGAGTTGGACAGTCTGCATCT
The DNA here is from genome assembly GCA_037013685.1 of Acridotheres tristis. Classification (NCBI taxonomy): domain Eukaryota; kingdom Metazoa; phylum Chordata; class Aves; order Passeriformes; family Sturnidae; genus Acridotheres; species Acridotheres tristis. The sequence goes on from CM072895.1 coordinate 25,196,379, forward strand.
TCAGAGCACGTGGAGAGGTTAAAATGGTTGAAGAGGATAATGAATGCATATATGTAAAAAATCTAGTTAATATGTAAACGTACAAGGAGAGAGGTAAACTTTCACACTGAACGACTAAGAAAAGCAGGCTGCTACCGAACCAAGACCTCAGGATTTTTTAAATGCCCACCAGAAATCACTGATTACACACAAACAGAATAATGCTTTAGAGAACCTAAAGTATACCTGCACAAGAAAAAGAAATACTTAGAAGAGGCGGTTCCGTCGAACCGTAAAGCTGCAGCAGCAAAGGGCCGGCACAAAGGGCTCACTTGGGGAGCTGAAGTCCAGCAAAATCAATTTACAGAATCCCAGAGCGGGTCAGGTCGGAAGGACCACAGTGGTCCAACTTCCCTGCTGCAGCAGACTCGGCTTTGAGCACATGGTGCAAACGCGTTTTGGTTTAAAAACCTGCGAGGACAGATGCACGGCTGAGCCCGTGCGGCCCACGCCGAACTTCGGGCTCCCCATGGAACCTCATGGAATAATAAATAATCACCAAAGACAAAATATCGTTAGGTTTGGGGAAGAAAGAAGCGACAGGAGCGCAGGTTCAAGCGTAGCGAGGCCGGCGGGAACACGTGCGGCCCCGCACCGCGCTGGGAAAACGGGAGAACCGGGATCCTGCGCCTCCCAAGGCTCCCGGGCGGATGGAGTCAGGAACCGGCTCCAGGGTGTAAATTCAAATCCTCCCAGGGTGTAAATTCAAATCCTCCCAGGGTGTAAATTCAAACCCGCCCGGGCTCCGCATGGCGCCCACCCGCCCGTCCCCAGCCCCGGCACGGAGGGCCCGGCTGCCCGCCCGCTCGCTGCCCGCCCGCTCTCACTGAGCGCCCCCAGCTCGCCGCCACCTTCACGGCCAAGGCCATGGTCGTGATCGTAGTCGTAGTTTTCCTCTTCCTCCGCCTGCTGCTGCTCCTGCCGCCGCCCCAGCGCGGCCTCCGCAGCCTCCAGCGCTGCCATGTCGCCGCCGCGCAGCCCGCACACTGAGGGCGGCCCGCCCGGCGCGCTCCGCCTACACTTCCCAGGCGCGCCCGGGCCGGCCCGGCGCGCACTGCGGCGGGGGAGGAGCCGCGCGGGCCCAGGGCAGCTGTGCCGGGCACGGCCCGAGCCGCCCGCCCGGCCCTGACAGCCGCCGCGGGGCCCGCCGGGGAACGGCCGAGCGGGGTGAGGCGTCCTGTGAGGCGGCGGGGGAGGGAAGGGAAATGGACGTAAGGAAGGGAAAGGAATAGGAGCTGTGTTGGCAGCGCCCCTGGTGCCTTACGGGCCCCCGGGGATTTCCCGTCGCAGGCAGTGAGGCAGGAGGCTGCCGTCCCTCAGCCTCCCGTGGAAAGGCTCCTTCAGAGCCCGGTGCTGCCCGCGCCTCAGAGCGGAGCCGGTGCCGGGCTCCCCTGCTCGGGTCTGGCATCGCCGGGAGCCCCGGGCGAAGCTTTCCACAGCTCCCCCGAACTTCCTCTTGCTGTGCGCTGTTTGTGTGGAGGGTGGCGGGGCTGCTGCGGGATGTCACTGTAATTCCTCCTTCCTCGGGAGGGGCCGAAGGCGACTGTCACGCAGCCGGGACTGCCTTACAGAGTCACAGCTTCAGCTGGCTTGGAACAGCGCTCCGCGCCCAACGAGTCCAAGCTGTGCCCGATCCCCCCCGTGTCACCAGCCCGGAGCTCTGAGTGCCACGTCCAATCGTTCCTTGGACACCTCCAGGGATGGCAACTCCAACACCTCCCTGGGCAGCCCCTTCCAATGTCAGATAGTTTTAAAACTTGGTTATACGACTCGGTGTTAAAGGATGCTAGTTCCTCTTTGTTGCCTGTTACAAAATAGGTGTCTCTGGGGAGATGGAATCGCTGCCCTTTCTGCTCTACCATTCCCTCAGATGTGAATAATTAACCCTGTTGAGATCTGCTGTGGCTCTGTAATGAGAAAGCAAAAGAACACTATTAAAATATTTTTCTCTATGCAGTTAAACCTTATTTTTATCTCATCTGGACCTAAAAACTTGACACAAGTAATAAAGACAACCTGCTTTTTTTCATAGGATTTGAAGATGTCTAAAAAGAAGCTGAAGAAACTAGCTGGAAAGGAAGTCTCTTTGGATGGCCAGGATGACAGAGTAGGAGCAGAAATATTACTTTTATTACCTTAATTCAAACTCCTACATTCGAGAGAACATGAATTGTTTAGCAGCCTCGTGGTAGAAAGATGAATCCAATTTAAAGACAGGATCATAAAGAACAGCAGGATGGTTGAGTTGGGCAGATAAATGTATTTTTCTTCAGAGGCTGTGAGTAGTGTGGGTATCAGAAAATAAAGGGCTTTTTTATTTTAGTGCATCTTTCTGTTTGAGGAAAGTTGGGTTTAATAGTGGTACTAAAAGTGCTGCTGTTTTCTTGGACTGTTCTGTACCTTGGAACACACATCCTAATTTTCTGATTAACCACAAGTTGTACTTCACAGCATTTTGATGAGTGACTCTCAAATATTTTCTTCTAGCCACTGAGACATAAATTAATGACCAACATTCTCAGCATGTTCTAGCACATACTTATATCTAGTAAGTCAGGTTTCACTGAATCACTTGTAAAATGCAGGTGCTATAGGAGTAGTCATCTTCCTGGTCATACTTGTGTGCAGCTTCCTATTATTTTTTTATTGTTTATGTCTACCTTCTGACAAGTTATTTACTCTCAGAGGTGCAACACATAGTTGATAAACCAGTAGTATAATATATCCACTCTTAAATTTGCTGGATTTTTTTCCCATTGGATTTTGCAAGGAATATGCATAAAGCAAGAGAGCTTTTACCTGTCTTCTCAAAAATTTTGTTCAAGTGTTAATAAATGAGCATGATTATGGCCTTATAAACTTAATTATTCATGTTGGAAGCTTTCTGATCATAGAGAAAATGTTGTTCAAAGTCAAATGTTTATAAATTAGAAATTAATAACTGAGCAACTGGAAATGGGTTTATTATCACCAGAAGTTGTCCCAGCAGCATCATGAGCTCCACCTACCCCAAGGAAGTCCCTTCACTTCTTCCCCACTTGCTGGTGGGGACAGCAGGAGGGTGCATGTGACCCCAGGGGGAGCCTTTGGAATTGTCTGTCATTCTGCTTTTTCTGTTGCATGGCTGGTATTGGTCCTGCAGCTCCAGAACCAACCACAGGCAGAAGTTCTCAGAACTGCCTTTAATTTAGGACTCCCCTGGTTTCTGCAAGCCTTTGATTTTTCATTAAGTGCTCTCTAGTGTGGAATGAAACCAGCTAAGGCCTCCCTAGGTAGGAGAAATTGCTGCAGCAGTGACCTAATGGCCTCACTGAGTCAATACTCCCCACTTATTGAAGGAGTGAATTATTTGTGAAGGGATGAACCGTCTGGAGCTTCCTTACCCAAAATAATCCATGTGTTACTGTTTGCTGCTGTAACTTCCTACACCCTGCTGAGGTTTAGGGAAAACGGAGTTATATATCCCAGAAGTGTATAAAAACTACATGTGGGACACATGGTTTTATCTGAGTGCCTGTGAATTGATTATGGTAGGAACGTTACTCAGATCTGTAGTTGTCACTGTTGTAGTGGACCCTGTTGAATCACATTGTAAACATTAAAGTGCTCCATGATTAAATCATTAAGTGCTGCTAAACCATTTGCATGCACATCCTTGGCATCCTTTGATAGTGTTTCTCTAAGCAGCCAAACCACCCAGTTTTGATGTTATCTTATGAAGGTTTTTTCTAACTACAGTTTCCTCTGTAAGCCCCTGAATTTTTTTTTCCTTCAGAACTCTGAAGACACAAGATCTTACAAGCACACTGTGAAAGGAGAAACAGAACTTCAGAGGTAAATTCTCAGTCTGTCATTAAATAGAACTACTTAAAAATATAACAATCACAGACCACTTAATGCTGAACTGAAGATGTTTTCAACCTATTCACCAAATAAAATATGGTGTTTTAACCAGTCTTCCTTTGAATATTTTAAATCTAGTGTATAGTAAATATAATTACTGAGAATTTTCTCTGCTCTTATAAGAAAGTTTCCTAATAATTTTTCATATAATTCATGATTTTCATAGAATAGTATTGTATTCCCCTCTGTTGTTCCTTTTCCAAGTTCCTCAGTCAGTGCAGGATGAACAGTTTGAAAGCTGTGTGTGTTTTGGCACTGTGTGACCAAGGTGACCATTTAGGTGACATACCTCCTTTATCAGTGAACTGCTATTAAAACTTACCTGTGTGATAAGAAGAAGCTCAGCTGTGTAAGGTATCTCTCAAACCAACAGTGAATGCAGAAAAAGCTTTTTCTCCATTTTCTTAAAGCCAAAATGGCTGTAAGTGGGGAAAGGTAAATCCAAAAAGTGCCATATCAAGCTACTTTGAAGTTCGTATTTAAGATTACAGTGCTCATAAATGCTTAGCTCTGTCTCAGTCAAATGCAGGTGCCTTTTGTGTTGCTCTTTTCCATTCTCTGAGCCAAATAACTTTACTTTCTTCATTATGTTTCTATAGAGCCAAACCCGAGAAAGATGGGCAAGAGAAGAAGCGACACCACAAGTCTTGTGCTTTTCACAGTGCGGATGGAAGATCCCAGGAAAAATCTCCAAAGAGAAGCAAAACCCCGGATGGTTCTTCAATTCAAACTGAAAAGCAGAAGAAAATAGTGATCCAATTTAAAGCCAAAGAAATCAAACATGGCAAAACCACCCGCACTCCTGATGTGGTGGCTGCCAGCAAGGAAAGAAGTCGCTTTGATGGAATAGAAGGAAAAAGGCTCTGGCACAGCTTTGAACTTCAGAGGGACAAGGCACTGAAGAAAAAGAGAGAGAAAGCTGAACTCTGTAAACTCAAGCTAAAAGCAGAACAAGCTATGATAGAAAAGTTTAAGTCTTCTGTGCACGAGATACCACATAAAAAGGCAGAGGGCTCAAAAAAACGTAGTGAAGATGTCAGAATTCCCAAAAAGCCACCTGACAGCTCTGCAAGGACTGGGCATGGTGATAGGCCTGCAAATAAGGAGCCAAGTGCATTATCTAGCTTCTGGGAAGAAGAGGAGGAAGAAGAATATAAGGACTTTGCTGTGAAAAAGAGGTACACGAGTAAACACAGATCGTCACACTCCTCATCTGAGACTCCGCCACGATGGGAATCTCGGAAGCGCAAGAAACACGGCACAGATTCTCCTAAAGCTCCTGAGCGCTCAGGAACTAAAGGGGGAGACTTGGAAGCCACAGCATTGTGTTTTAAGCAGGTAATGAGAGCCCTGTTCTGTGTATTATGTAGATGTTTCAGGATGGTTTCTTAATGGCAGACAGATTTATATGAGCACTGTCTTCTTACAGAATCCAGCCAGGTTTCATAGCTAACTAGGTGGATTTTTCTGATCCCAATGTAAACGTTGTTTCCATGTTCCTCAGCTAAATGTTAAACAGACCAGAAGAGTAAAGGTCTTGTATGTTGGGACTGTGTCTGCACAGATGCTTCCACGGCTTTGCTTTGCTGCTGGAGGTGTGGAATACTTCAGTTTAGGTATAAATCAGCTGGTATTTTGGTTTTTTATTTAATTTTTGAATGAATAAACTGAACCAATGGCAACTTGCTGCCAGAAAGAGCATTACTAACGGAGTGGTGCCAGGAAAGCTTGGAGTGGATGTGGGACTAAATTGGTTTGTGTGCTGCAGAACTTCCCTTTTATCTTGTGATGGGTTTGTTTCTAAGCTCAGGTTGAGATGCAGAGCCAAACACAAGCTGGATCTTGAGCAGGGTTTTTTTTGCTGCTGTTCTGGTGTAAATGCCCAGCATCTTTGGAGATTCCAGTTTGTGTTATGGTAATGTGAGCATTTTGTGTGTATGCTACGAGTTATTACATGCAAAGCTGGGGAGTTCCTTGAGGTTGGAAGGCACCTCTAGAGGTCATCCAGTCCAGCCCACTTGCTCAAGCAGGCTCAGCCAGAGCTGGTTGTCCAGGACAAAGGACAGGGACTCCATAAACTCTCTGGGAAGCCTGGTCAAGCACCTTCAATGTAAAACAAAGTGAGCGGGTTAATGTTTAGATGGAATTTGCTGTCTAATCCACTGTTATTTATTTAAAAGAAAGCCATGCAGCTAAGCCCTATTAAAATGATAATATAGGTACTAATAGCTAGTAGTTTATGTTCTCTGTTCACCTGGGAATACTCAGTGTTCTCTAAAAAGCCTTCTAAGACCTGTGTTGTTCTTCTGTTCTGCTTGTTTCTAGAATGTTGAGGTCCCGTGCACGTCTGACTCCTTCCAGGGAGGTGAGGTCAGAAAGCCTGTGCCTGTCCCCAAGGTGAGTGAGGGACTTGTTTAATACTGCAGGGCTGTATTCCACAAGTCCTGGCATGGGCATCCCTTGTACCTCAGTATTCCTTGATATTTTGTGATGTTGGTAAGGTCTGTGTTTGTGGTGTTTTTCATTCTCCCTACAGAATTCTGAAGACTTTCCACCCCTTCAAGACAGTCAGAGCTCAGAAACAGACCAAGAGGTTGGTAACACTTTCATTTAACACTTCTGTGTTGTCTTAAAGACCAAGGGCATCGAGGTGGTGTAACTGGACAATTCCATGACCTTTTCTAGTATTTGACATTGTTGAGTCATGATCTGCACTCAAATGTGGAGCATTTATTTAAAAAACTAAGCAAACTTGCTCAAGTGCTGCTAATCAGGAACTTTATGAGATACAGAGTGTCTTTCTGTTACCATGTGCAACAAAAGGGCCTTCATAGATGCTCACATGCTCCAGCTATCTCATTTTCCATCCTCTTAACTTTTTAGTTGGAGGAGAGGCATGTTTTTTAAGAAGTGCCTATTAGGAAACTTGCAGTTTGTGTAGAAAAAAAATATAGCAAAGCTTTTGAATACCATGTAGAAAGGTCATAAATCTTTCTAGGCCATATTTTGGATGTCTTTAGTGGAGCATATGCAGAAGTTCTCATGGATTTACATTTCCTGTACTGACTTAAAATTTTTCAAACATAATTTTGAGGCAATTTTAACAGCTTTAATGCAAAAGTATCATTTTAGGGAATCATTATGAAGTGATTCCTTCCAGTGGATTGCACACATGCACGTTTTCTCATTGTAGATGCAGATAGTTGAAGACTTGCACATTGCTCGTGTGGAGAAGAGGATGGCCTTGTCTGTAATACAGACCTGTGGAGAACTTACAAGCATGGAGATAGATCTTCCAGAACAGGATTTAAATGTTTCTGCTGGTATGTCATGATTGGATCTGCTTTGCTCTCTAATTGCAACAAGTAATTACAGTTATGGATGGTCTGAGCAGAGAGCACACAACTCATTACTTCTGCTGTTTTCTCTTTTTTCTCTTCTTTTCCCCTAGGGGCTTTTAGTTCTGGTCTGAACATCCTAGTGGTGATTGACACAAATATAATGATTAGTCACCTTGAGTTTGTGAGATCCCTGAAATCTGAGGATATACCAGGTATGTAAATCTGTTCTGATGAGTAAGACACTGTAAGAAAAACAGATGTTATAAGAGTTTCAGGCTACCTGAAGGAAACCAAGCCCTGGGCTCCTTAAAAAGGAGAATCTGCAGAGGCAGAAGGGACACTTGAGAGCCTGGTTCTGTGAACCCAAACTTCATCCTAGGGAAACCTCAGCTGAGGAAGCAGAACCTACTGTGCTTATAGCCCATGTACCTGCAGAGAATCATGGCAGATATTCCCAGGAATATGCCTGAATTCTTAGCAGTAAATAAGTCTTAACCCTTTCTAAGAACATAATTTAAGCATTTAACCTCTTACTAGTGATAACTCTGTTTTCTAGTCTCCTTTTAGCATTTCTTTTTCTAGAAATATAAAACAATTCAAAAATGTTGAGCAGTTGTTGCTGTCCTGGTAAAGGTGGTGGAACAGAGCAATTTCTCAGAAATTTGGAATGCAGACTCTGACTTTAATATCTGCCTCTAATATGCTGGAAAGCTGTTGGTTATTTAATGTTTGCAGGATTAGCATCATGTGTGTCAGTTCTTGGTAGGCGTATCTGGAATGTGTCAGAATGCTTAGGGTGCTTTGATGCTTTCAGCTAATGAATATACTTATTCCAGCCACCTGGGAAATACCTTTCCTTAGGGTCTGAGTCATTTTCAGGAGTGTATGAGGCTGTATTTCTTCTCCCAGGTTAGGAATGCTGTTGTCTTATGTACACTGAGATGCTTTTTTAGAATATTGCAACATCAGTTTCTGGTTTCTGCACCAGATCCACTATGTTGAGAAGACTGCTGATTCCTGGCCTATATATTACAAGCAGATGGTTATTAATGCATTTTTTTCAAAATTCTGTTCTCATCATGTGAATGAGAAAGAAAATGGTTGAAGTAAGTATTTGTCATGGGGGGACCAACAGAACAGTCATTAACCTTCTGATTTACTGTATATTTCATATAAAAGCTTTAAAGTTCAGCCCATATTTACCTACAAATAAAACCATGGTCCAGTATCCACACTTCCTGTTCCTGGTTTAGGAATGCTGGTTGGCAATGAACACAAGCCCGTGCTGCTTTTTTTTGCTGCTTGTTTTGGCATAGTGACAGCTGTGGTCACTCAGGTGTTTGCAGCCTGGTATCCCAGCTGCTGTTCACCTTACTGCAACATCTTACAGCAGGTGTGTGCCAAGATAATTGCTGCAAATGTGTGTCATAATGTTTTCAAAGTATTCTGCTGAATAAAATTGTCTCCCTTTTGTTTGCCTAGTATTGTCACTTTTCTATGTAATCAGTGTAGTGCCAGATTGAGGTTAGGTTAGAAAGAGGGAAGTCAGCTTTTTCAGCCCTTTTTCAAATGCTAGAATCTCTTGAGCAAGGACTGTGGAAACTATTGGCAAAAAGGTGTGAACTTGCATAAATATGATGCTTGAATTGAAAGTTCTCCGTAGTACTGTTGCTCCTGCAAAAACCTTAGTTTATTGGTGGTGGTTTTTTTCCTTCCAGGAGTTGACAGACTTGCATTAATAATTCCCTGGGTCGTCCTGCAAGAGCTGGACAACTTGAAGAAGGGGAAAATGTTGCAGCATGTTCGGGACAAAGCTATCCCTGCAGTGCAGTTCATCTACAAGTGTCTCAAGAACCAGGATTGCAAACTGTGGGGGCAATCCATGCAGCTGGCTTCTCAAAAAATATGTAAATATATTTCCAATTCATTTGTGCTGGATTCACATTCACATTTTATCCTTGCACTTTACTTAGTGGCAGCCTTACAAATCTGATTTTAATGGAGACTTCTTCACTCTGCTGTTTGCTAATTAAAATGAGCTGATTTCTTACAGCAGCCTTCAGAGCGTATCCAAGCCTGTGGCATGCAAATGTCTTCACTGTCTGTTGTTTTACCAGTTGTTTCTCACTTTCACCTTACACTTGTGTTCTTGTGTGGGGAGTGTTAAATGTACAAAGAGCACCGTGAGTGCACTGAGGTGTTTGTGAGCTGAGCTGTGCCCACACCCTTCAGCTGTGTGCACTGCCTTTGCAGATGGGCTGAGCGACGAGAACAACGATGACCGTGTCCTGCAGTGCTGCCTGCAGTACCAGAAGCTCTTCCCACAAGCTCTTGTCATCCTCTGCACGTGAGTTCCTGGGTGCCTTTAGCTCTCCTGCCACACTGCTTTCAAATCAGGGCTGAAAGAAAGAGCAGTTTCTGAAGTAAGCTCTTGGAAGGGCAATCACCCTCTTAAAAGCTAGAGTAGAAGGATATAATAAACCACTACAATTGGAGATAGAATCACCTTCGTGAGCTTGAGGCCTGAAATAGAATGCAGCTTACTCAATATTCAATTTTAAAGCTTGTTAAAGCATAGGTGTCTCAGATTTTATTCTAGTTTCTCATAAAAAATATCACTGAAGTTACAAAATAGAAAAAAATACGTGAATTAAGGATTGAGATCCAGTTAGAGACTTTATCTCTGTTCTCAGCCAGGTGAGCAGAAGTGACAAGAGGTTAATCTTAGAGAGAAGTAGGGCATGGATTTGCTGCTGTTCCTGTTTGTGAGGATAACAGCTGACCTCTGGGCATTGATTCTGAATTTGATATGAGCAGGTGAAGCGACCTTGAAGGACCAATATTCCTTGGCTCTACTTGCCCTGGTCTTGGCTAGAACCAGTTCCTGCACAGTTCAGTGAGTGGGGTTAAAAACCTGGGCACCATTTGGGTTGTGCAAGTTGACACAGTGGCTGCTGAAAATGCTGTTTCAGTCACAGTATTCATAGGGTAGTGATGGTGATTTTAGGTATCACTGATCAAAACAGGTGGTGACTTCAGAACTACTTTTCATCCAAAAATCCCTTTATCCTCTACCAAGATAAGCAGTGGGAATTTTTAGAAAGTACTGGGATGCAACTTTGTCTTGAATTTTTAAATTAGTTCTGCTAGAGCAGAACCTCAGAGTGGGATTTGGGATAATGATTTGGCCAGCAGAATAGTTAAAAAGGGTCTCAACAAGGAGAATTAACTGTAGCCATCATATAAGATAGTACTGTCTTAGAATTATTGCCTGGTTTGCTTTCTGAGATCATAACAACTAAGCATCACTGCTGTAGTAATTGCAGCTATTGTTTTCTTAAACTTAGACCCTGAAACACTTTTCAGTATGTTTCTAATTTTTGCTTAATTTTGCAGTTTAATTTTTTGAACTGCTAATTGTTTGAGAAAGAACTTTGTCTATATAATGGCTTGCAAATTAAATTCTTCAAATACAGATTTTTTTCAGTGTGCTGCTTTTTTTCCTTTTTTGAAATCAAGTCATTCTTTTCTAGGGATGATAAAAATTTGTGCAATAAAGCCATTGTGAGTGAGGTCAAGGCATTCTGCAAAGCTGATCTGATCACTGCTCTGCAGAATGTGAGTGCAAACAGGCCCCAGAACTCAGAGGAGCTGCAGCAGTCAAAGCAGGGTGAGTCTGTGGAATATGCTGGTTCGTGAATATGTAAAAATTAGTGGGGTAGGGGAAGAACTGTTGGTACTACACCTTCAGTTTTCCTGTGCTTGAATCTTTAGGAATGTTTCATTTTCAGGGAAGATTTTTTCAAAGGTTTTCTGGAAGTTCAAGGTGTTAATTAAGCCATCTGTCTCAGAGTTCTAGGAAATTCAATTGCAATGTATTTTTAATTTAGGTGAAAAAAACACTGCATTGATTTCCTGTGTTTAGAATAATTTAAAAGGTGCCCTGAACTTTTTGGGGCTGAAGGAAGTTTTTTCATTTTTCCAAAGATACAGGTACAGCTTGCAGAGCTCAGAAGTGATCCTCTTGTGCTTGCTGATAACCCTGCTGGCTGTTTATGATCTAAGTTATTTAAGGAAAAAAGAAATGTGGAGTAAGATCAGTAATGAGTAATACTCTGGGGAAATTAACCTTCTTGGTTAGTAGCTCTTAATTAAAAATATGCACAGTACAAGTGGGTGTAACTAGAAATACTTGAAACTTAATTAGGTGTAGTGAGTGTAGTGCATCTCCTTTGTAAACTAAAGTGCAGTCTGTCTTTATTGATGGGGACAAGTTCTTCATGTACCATCGACATGAATTAGATATAAACCCAGTTTCAATAAATACCTTTTGTGTCATTGGTTTGATAGATACAGAATTTGGGAAGACAAGAGACAGTGCTGGTTTTACTGGACAATTCCCAATTGCGCTTCTAGACCTTGAAAGGAACTTAGGAGAAGCTTTGTCTTGTATTTTGGAGACTGAAATGAAACTTGCATTTGGAAACCTGTGGATGGAGGTGATTTCTTACATCATCTTGCTTGATATTTGGATGATTTAGAGGTTTGAATGTCACTGATATTTTATTGCTATTATTATCTGTGCCAAGCCAAACCCAAGTCACCCAGGTCCGTGATATCACTGACACAGCTCAGTGCCCACTTCTAATATTTCATTTTATAGCAAGATTATCCTGTTTGACCACTAGTGTGAAACATGTGCAGTATTTTAATGGCACAGTGACAGAATTGCTGGTTTCTCAGTGTGAAGTTTCAGAATTCTTTTTATTAGTGGCATTAAAATTCTATTTCAGCTTTTCTGGTCAAGTAAATCCCTGCACTGTAAATACATCCTGCAAGAAATAATTCCATTCATGTTCTGTATAATATTGGGGAATTTGTTGTAGGCATTTCTTCCCCACCAGAGCAGATATTGATAAAACTGTTCACAGCTAAATTGATTCCAGTGCAGATACAGAATGACAAGGGTACTAGTGAGAACCTCTAAACATGCTTGCAAAAGTACTGTTTGCAGAAGATAAATACCCATGTAGAAGGCACTTTCAGATCGTCCATGCTTTACTGTAGATTCCATTTTATAGTTGGTGGGGGGTTGTTAAAAATTTAAAATTAATGCAGATAAGCCTCTGGCTTTAAAAATCCCCCAAAGTCGTGGGATGACTGTTGTTTCCCAAGTTGCTCTGATTAGCTGCTAAGCTTTTAATCACTTCTCTGTTCACTTGGTTAATTTCTTTTAACATCTCTTCAAACACTTGATAGTAGTGAAATCTCAATTTTTGTTCAATACACGTTTTACTTCATGTATAAATAGTCACAGTGTTTATTTTTACTTTGTAACAGTACTGGAAAATCAAAGGCATATTTACTGTTGCTCTTTTTGTTCTTCTTACTGTTGGCTTTTGTGCACAAGTAACTCATTAGATCAGTTTTGAGATGAATCAAAAGTATTAAGAGTTTTTGAGGAATGGGGAACCACAAATCATGAGACTGATTGTGTATTGCTTCTGAATGAGCATCACTGTTTAACCCATGGTGCTGCTGAATCAAGTCTTTATTAATAGATACATTTGTTTAAATCTGGACATGGTCTTAATTCTGAGGAATCACTGAAATTCTCCCTGAGCAGTCACAAGTCATCACATTCTTGAAGAACAGAGCAGTTGTAGAACATATAGGAATATGTCTAAATGGAAATCAGCTTTTGAATTTATTACATATTCTCTTCCAGATCTTGTATCTGAAGCCACCGTGGACCTTAGCAAACCTGCTGAAATGTTATAAAAAACACTGGGTGGCTGTTTTTGGTTATGTGGTGCCAAGGAGTTTACTTTCAACCATTGAATGTCTTTCTAAACACCTTTATGCAGGTAACAGTCCCTGAGAAAGCTAATTGTAAACTTGTAAAAAGCCTCCCTGTTCAGGTTTGAGTTATAGAACTGACTGTGTATTAGTAGTCACCAAAGTCTCTGAATTATTTTTAAAAATCAAATAATCCTTTTCCCTCCTTTGCCCCCATGTTACATGTGACCAAATGATCTGCATTTGCCAAAAAGTTATGGAGGAACAAAGGATATTTAATGTGGTATGTGAGGGCAGGGAGGTTTGTTTTAAAAAGAAGCCAACCAAAAAAAAAAACCCAAAAACCTTCCATTTGTTTAAGGATGTCTTTGAGCATTTGATTTTGACAGACAGACCTGGTGAACTCCCCCAGAGGGTGCTGGGCACTGCCCAGGCTCCCCAGGGAATGGGCACAGCCCCGAGGCTGCCAGAGCTCCAGGAGCATTTGGACAATGATCCCTTGGATGCACAGGGTGGGATTGTGGGGTGTCTGTGCATGGCCAGGGTTTGGACTCCATGATCCTGGTGGGTCTCTTCCCACTCAGGATATTCTGTGATTTCCTTGGTTCTAGCTCTTTGTGATATTGCTGTTCTGCAGAATTATTTTAGATATGCCAGTTGATCCTCATGCAAAATCCCAGGATAAATTTGGAAGACTTGGTTAAGGAGTGAGCAGTCTCACTCTTGTTTCTCTGAGATTGTTGTACCTGATCCTTCTGAACTATTTTCCTTGGCTTTTCATGGGCTTCTGCTAATCTAGGTATTTGAACATTAAATTTGCCTGCCAAGATTGTTAAATCCTAACCTATTTTTTTTCTCCCTCTTATATTAATGTCTAAACATCAGATAAACCATTAGACTCCTCAACAGTGCATGTCTTGCTTCAGGAATCCAAAAAACTGCTCCATGCTTTCAGCTGCAGGTCAGACTACAACGGTGTCCTGCCCCAGGCTTATGCTGAAGTGACAAAACTGTGTGAGACCTTCGGGCAGGTAAGGGCAACTTTGGTATTTGTTCACTTCACCCCATCCTCAAGTTGTTCCACGTTCCAAACCTGGCTTAGATTTCTTGATTATTCCCATCATTTCCACTGATTGCTCCAGGAAATGTTGCTGGGGTGTTTTCTAAATGAAGAGACCCCAACTTTAACTTTTATTTTCATGCAGTGAATATCTGCTGATACTTTTTTTTCTCTAATACAAATGTATTAGTATTGGAAGGGTTACTTAAAATCATTATTTTGTCTTACTTTTTCTATTGCATTTCTCTCTGATGGGTGTTGGAAATTAAACTTGCTGTTTCTCCTTCTGACATGTGTCCCAAACTGCTGTTCTTAAGTATGTTATTTCAGCTTTCACTGTCTTTGTAGCTGAAGAAGGGGTTCCCTTGTATCACGTAGGTTGTGATGGTTATGGGGGGTTGTCCTGACACCTTTTGTGTTCTCAGAATTTGATCTTCACTCCCAGCTCAACTCTGAGTTTCTGTGGAGGAAATTCCAATTATTTTGGGTTCTAGTTACAGTCAGTTCTGTGTGTAATGGCTTAAAAACTGGAGTCATGAGCATAGATGAAATATTTGGATTTATGGGAAAGAAGATAGGTCAGAACAGCTGTAAAGAGTTATTGGTGTCTTTGGAAAAGGCAGAAGGGGAAAGAAAGAAGGTCAGGAATCACCTGTGCAGGGACCTCTGTGTGATGCAGTCAGCCCTGAAACTGCAGTTCTGCTGTCATGAGAATCGGGCTCTGTCTGAAAGCTTGTCAGGGAAGGAAATTTCTCCCTGTCAGGATGGGGAGGCCCTGGCACAGGGTGCCCAAAGTAGCTGTGACTGCCCTTGGATCCCTGGCAGTGTCCAAGGCCAGATTGGGCAGAGCTTGGAGCAAGCTGGGAGGGTGGAAGGTGTCCCTGCCCATGGCAAGGGGTGGAACTGAATGGGCTTTAAGATTCCTTCCAGCCCAAATCATTGAGAGAGGCTTTGGATGCAGAGACTGTAACCAAGGTGACTCAGAGTTCAGCCTTAATTCATCGAGTATTGCCTTAAAAAAATCTGTAGAAGTGTGTAGATTCTGGTTTTCTGAAGTTAGGAACCGAATACATTGATTATTTGTTTGCTGAACTGTTTTATAAGGTGAGGTCAGAGAGTGAGCAGGATTTATCAGAAGACATCATGGTTCTTTCAGAAAATGCTGCGTGTGAAAAAATGGAAGCCACGATGCCCAATCTGCAAAGCACTGAGGAAAAAGAGCTACATCCCAGCTTTCATGTGACTCAGGAAAACAGACACCAGGAAATCTGGTCAGTCCTGGAAGGTGTTTGGAACACCATGAACTTGTACAGGTACAGCTTGCTCAAGGGGCTCAGAGCTAACACATAACCTTAGATAACTTTCAAACAAGCACATTTTAGAAACTGTGCTTTTTTACTCCATAATTAATCTAAATTGACCCAAAAAAAAAATCACACAACCTGTCACACCAAAGTTGGGAACATGTGAATTTTTAAGTCAGTCTGCTACTCTTTTTCTGTGCAGCAGCTAAAATGAGTTGCCCTGGAAAATAAAGTTGGAAACTCCACAAGTGTGAGACATCCACAAAAATCTTGTGTTTCTCTATAAAATAGCATCTGAGATCTTAATTTTCTTGCAGTTATTTTCTTTCCAAACCCAATGGAGTTCTACTGGCTTATGCCAAATTCTATATCCTATTTTAAAATCTTGAAAATCAATTTAAAATAGAAAACATTTTGTTGTTAAGCAAAATTCTTCACGTTCTGAATGCAGAATCTATTGAATTTCCTTTCTCATGTAAACTCAGAATTGCAGGAAATTACCTTCTCTTCCTTCTAGATCTTTTACCATTGCTTTTATTTTAGTTATTTTTAAAAAGTCTGATGTAAACTCCCTGTGATGCCTTATCTTTTGATAAAATCCAAATAGGCACTGTGTTTTCTTTTTGTTGTCTTAGTCTAGAATCTTTTCCAAGGAGGGGCTGTGAGCCAGCCAAGCACAAAGGGACTCCATTTCTGGTGGTCTGTAAGGACTCAGCTAATCAGCAGTGATAACTCCATTTCTGCACTGCCATTTATTCTGAGACTGTTTTAGACAGTGGGATTTATATTTGACCTTTCTGTTTTAATAGACAAAATACAAGCACAAAACAGACGCTGAGTTTCTCTGAATTCCGAGCTTTTATTATTAACTGCTTTTCTGTCTCTTTATTTCTTTTGAATTTCAGTATTGAGCTATTCCAGAAGCTGGACCCCAGTGCAGTGACCATGGCTGCCAAGGCCTCGTTTGAGGAGGCTTTTTTGGGGCTGCAGAAGCTGTTGGCAGCAGTGAAGGACATCCGTGAGGGCATTGGCAGGTGAGCACAAAATGTGTGACGGGCTCCTGAAGCCACAGAAGTCTGAAATATTTCAGCACCAAACCACGCTTTTTTCATGTGCTTGGTGACATGATTTGCAGTAAAAATCCTGCTGTCAGGGCTGCCTTGAACCATTGGTAGCAAAAGATCATGAAAGTATTGCAGACATGGAGATCCCTTGTTGGAAATTGCCTTCTGTGTCTGGGATTTGTTTTCCAGTGTTTGACCAGTGTCACCTTTGCTCAGGTGTAACTGGAGTTGTTAATGATCAATGATTATGATTAATACATCAGTTCTGATGGCAGGAACTTTGAATAATTCAGGGAATTTGTGTTTCAAATGTGAGGCCCACTCAGATAGGGGCAAAGCTCCAATAAAGTGAAGGGTATAAAGTTTTGGGGCTTTGCTGTTCTAAGTTCGAGTGTTCTTCATGACAGCCATAACAACAACAATCAGCTGCATTCTCTCTTTAGGCAGGATAATATTCCCTCTGTCTTTACAGAGCCACAGAATCCCAGCATGGTTTTTTGAGTTGGGAGGGACTTCCAGCCCATCCAGTGCCACCCCAGCCATGGGCAGGGACACCTTCCACTGTCCCAGGTTGCTCCAAGCCCCATCCAGCCTGGCCTTGGACACTTCCAGGGATCCAGGGGCAGCCACAGCTTCTCTGGGCACCCTGTGCCAGGGCCTCTCCATCCTCACAGGCAACAATTCCTTCCCAATATCCTGTCTAAGCCTGCCCTCTGGCAGGGGTGCCCCAGCCCTCTGCCCTTTGTTTTACAGCACAAAATTTGGAAGTTTCAGGAAGAATAAGGAATCTCCTGTGTCGTCCTTTTTTCATAGCAGTGAAATATAACTCATTCAAAGAATTACATTCTCTCTTTCAAACATAAATAATCAAAATATTATAAAATTAGAAGCAGAAAAATATGGGTAGAAACATGAGCTTGAGCAGCTGAATGCTGATGGATTCAATTTATTGCTGGTGGGTTTTTTCCCTCTAAGGAAATTGTTTCAATAAAGCAGGTTACTGCTAAACTTTGCTCTCTTCATTCCAATGCTTAAGTTTTTGCAACAGATCCTGGGGTATCTGTTTATAGATGTGGTGGATGAGATTAAATGGGAATATGGAATATTCAGGGCAGTTATTTTTGTGTTGCAGAGATGTTTCATTGGGAACTGTTGGTTTTCTTTGTGTGGGAGACCTCTGTGAAAATAAAAACTCCTCAAGTACACAGGTTGATTGTTGGAAAGGAGTAGTTTTCCTGGACACTTTGGAAGTGCCTGCTCAGACGTGCAAATTTGCAGTAGGTGGCATCGTGGAGCAAGAAATAGAGAGAATTTACCCCAAACATGCACTGCATTGGCCTTGAGTGGAGGGATTTAAGGGAGTTGGAGAGATCTGAGGAGCTTTTCCAAAGAACCATATTAATGTCTCATTGCATTTTTATGAATATTGCAGAGTATTAAAGCAAAAATTCAGAAGTTTTCATAGAATCAGAATGGTTGGGGTTGGAAGGGACCTTAAAGTTCATCTTGTTCCATCCCCTGCCATGGGCAGAGACACTTCACTTTCATTTTGCCTTAATTTATTTTTCTTGATTTTTGAAAAAGTGCCTCTCAGTGACTTAATCTAATGACATGATTGCAGAAAAGGAGGCACTGGAGAAAAAATAGTGAGTAAGTTCTGTCTTGAATATTTGGAGGTAACACAACTTTTAGTAATAAAATACAATTGATTCTGTGGTACCTTCTGGCTCCTGCTGTCCAGAACAATGAAGAGAGAAAATAACCTGTGGAAGTTTGTAAATTATATTGAAAGTTCAACTGCATTAAAAGTTTAGATTTTTCAGATTGTTAAAAACAATTAGAAAAACATGATGATGCTTTTTGAAATAAATCCAGTGATACCCTTAATCATAAAAAAATACTACACCAGTGGCACTACCCCAGCTATTCAGGCTTGATGGCCAGGACATATTAATGACAAATACAGATATAGAAAAGGGAAAAAAAAAAACCCCTTGTTTCATGGAAGATGTGTCAGGAACAGCTTTTGGCACGTTACCCTATTCTGGTAAGTTTTGTGACACTGTGCAGTTTTTTTATTTTATCTTGGCTTCTTCCTCTAACAGCATTGGTAGCTGAGTGGTGTTTGTATTGCACAATTCTGTGTGCCAGCAATGACAGCCTTCAGCTCTGAAATTAAGAATAATCAGTACAGTTAGCATATTTTAACTATATACCTTTACTATTGGTAATGAGCAAATGGTCTGAAACTTCTGAAATTTAAGCATCCAGTAAAATTGTGAAACCATTACATGATTTTAAATAATTTTGGGTTGAGGATTTGTGAGTGTTCTCACTGGTATTTTATTTTAGTATTTGAGTTGGGTATTATTTGGAACCAGTTAATTGGGGCACCTTATTTAAGGTCTCTTACATTAACTGTTTAAAATAGGGGTTTGGATTAGCTTATATTTGCTCCCAGCTGAATAGAACTTGTGATTGCAAGCTTTTATATGCAGCCCTAGGGAACTGGACATTGTCTTCATGTTTCCTGCCAAGTTTCTTTTAGATAAGAAATCCTTGTTCTTAGAAAAGAAAGAAAACTCAGTCTTTGGTGAATTGATACACTTATTTCAAGTTGGATTTTTTCTTTTCATCTGTTGGCTAAAAAAGAATTTTTTTGTTCATATGCCAGCTTTAAAATCACTCACAGCTTATAGCATATACACTTAGATACAGGCCTCCTAAATACTTATACTAATATGCTGTCACCTGTAAAAATATTGGTCTGTTACTGACTGCATAAGGAGTCTGGATTCTGCTTTTCTAATATTTTATCGAAATAGAATTTCTCTCACACTCCGATGGGTTTGGAAAAATGTGGTTTAGTCAAGGGCTGAATAAACATTTGTAAATTAAAAGTGTAATTTTTTACGATTTCAGTAGTGCAGGAGAATATTACTATATCAGAACTGATCACTGAATTTAAATAAATTAAAAACAATTCTGCAGTTTTACTAGTTTTAGTACAGAATTTCACAGATGTAGAGAAACTGTGTCCTCTTTATTTTCTCAGCTGGTCAGTGGAGGAATTGAGGTTTCCTTTCCTTGGTGTCTCATTAGAGAATTGTCTTCATTCCCTTAGGCTCCTGTGGCAGTTAATAATTTCTGCCATAAAATCCCAATAAAGTCTCTAGATGAGAGCTCTGCCTTTAATCTTGCCCTGCACACAGTCTCTTTCTGGAAGTAAAATGGAGATTAGCTCCCTGTTGAGAAAGTATCAGACATTCCAATCACTACTTGTTTGATCTTCATGGTTTTATGCATTTAATTGAAACCTGAAACTGAACTTACCTGCGGCCTTCTCTGCTGCCAGGCCCAAATTGAAATGTTCTGTTGTGCCAATTTTAATGACAACTGTAAGAAATAAAGCTCCAGCAGAGCTGGAAGTGGGCAGCACTCCCCAGGGGCAGGGCAGAGGTGCTGGGCAGCTGCTCCCCCGTGGTGCCTTTAGTGCACTCTGAGAAGCCAAAAGGTTTCAGACACGGGGTGGTAAAATTGCTGATTTAGGGGAAGTTTTCTAGACACAGAGACATAGTCCTGTAGTTGAGGCAGGCGTTTTATCACTGAAAAACATCCATGGAAATGAGGGCAACTTGATTAAATGAAGTAATAGAGGCAGAGTCAATGCTCATACAGACAGGTCCAGATTTCCCAGTGTATGCCTTCTCTTAAAATGTCCATTTTTCATAGCACAGGGTGGTGGCTACAGGTGATGAAAGAAAGGAACATGCAGTGATTGAAAGCAGTAGGGAGCAGTGGTGCTGAGAAATCATTGCTCTGTAGGCAGGAATGTGTCAGTTTTGTACAGAAGAATGTATTCCCAGACTGGAGCTGGTATTGCAGCCCCTATTTAGCTGCAGACAGCACCAGGCTGTTTCATAAATGCTGACCTGTTGGGAATCTGTGGGGGAAGTTACAGTGCAGGCTCTTCCCTCAGCAGCTTCCCAGAGCTCTGTGTGGAGCGAGGACTCTCCCCTCAAAACAACAAATCTCTTTTATTTGGAGCTGCCTGTAAAACTTGGAGTCATAAGTCTGACTTCTCATTCCACGCTACAAACCCAGAAACCATTGGCATCATCCAAGCAAAGGCCATAAAATGAGGGACAGGATTTAACATTAAGTTACTTGGATGATTAATTACACAATTTGGTTTTTTTTCCCCAAAGAGCTGGAGGCACAGTGTGTTTGTCCATGCACCTGAGGTCTTGCAGGGATACACTTGAGTGTGTTCCCTCCATCCTTCCTCTGGAGAGCTGCCATGGCCAGGTTTTCCACCAGCAGCTCCATCACTTATCCATGTGTGTCCTTGGCACAGCAGGAAGAATGGGGATGGACAGATTTTTCCCCAGCATTTTGTGATGGCCTTGGGATGAGGTTATTTGCAACACCTTAGCTTTTATGTCATGTCCACTTGTGCATCCAGGCTGATGGCAGCAGCCATCCCTGGATTGGAGGGAATGATTCCATGAGGAGTCAGCCTCTCCCAGGCTTGGGATGCCCTGCTCCTGCTGATGCAGGTGCTGGGTGTGAGAGGCAGGGCTGGATAGGCTGGAGCTGCTGGGGGAATGGGAGCTGCTGGGGAATGGGAGCTGCTGGGTGGGAATGGGAGCTGTTGGGGGATAATGGGAGCTGCTGGGGGATAATGGGAGCTGCTGGGTGGGAATGGGAGCTGCTGGGTGGGAATGGGAGCTGCTGGGGGGGAATGGGAGCTGCTGGGGGAATGGGAGCTGCTGGGGGAATGGGAGCTGCTGGGGGAATGGGAGCTGCTGGGGAATGGGAGCTGCTGGGTGGGAGTGGGAGCTGCTGGGTGGGAGTGGGAGCTGCTGGGTGGGAATGGGAGCTGCTGGGGAATGGGAGCTGCTGGGGAATGGGAGCTGCTGGGGAATGGGAGCTGCTGGGGGATAATGGGAGCTGCTGGGGAATGGGAGCTGCTGGGGAATGGGAGCTGCTGGGCAGTTGCAGCTCCCAGGATTCTCAGCGTTTCCATGGAGGGTTGTTGGCAGCTTTTCCCTGCCGGGCTTTTCCACTGTCAAAGCCAATTGTTGCTGAGGTGCCCCGGGAAGGCTCTGAGGTGTTTTTAGGCAGAACAGCCAGTTGGTTCCTTTCCTGACTCATAGTTGGCAGGTTTAAGGCAAACATTTTGGGTACTGCTTCTTAGGAAGGGGGGGAAAGAATGTGTGACTAATTTTCGGTGATAATTCCTATGAAAGATGGTGAGAAGGAGCAGCAGATGCTCCAGTTACAATAAATCCTGTGCTGTGTCATGATCTTCCAGCCTGCTTCAAACATAGGGTCCTTTAACTTGGAGTTTTAAACTTATTCTGTTACTTTCCTGGTTTTTTTCAATTCCTAATTAATTCATTTATAAATGAAGCTTACAGCTTGCAAGAGGAGAATTTGGGCACTTTCCCATGGGAAAGTAAATAGAGCTTTCCCCAAAAGATGTTTGTCTTTTTCCAAGTCCAGTCATTATCTTAATTATGATTTAACTATTTAAGACTTAAAAATGAGAATTTTATCAGTATTTCTTAGTATATATAAGGTGTTACTTGTATTTAAATGTTGATTTTATGGTACATTTTGCAGCATTTATGAGGGTTCTGCTTTTCCTGGTAAATGCAAATGAAGTTACACTGAGGTGGAACTGAATTGTAACTGCCCATATAGATGGGGATAATTAATTTTGTTAAAAACCAACTTCTTTATTGGATCAGGTTCAGAGCCTTGTGGAAAAGGGTGTCCATCAAGGTGCTTCATTAAGGCCATCTCTCTTCAGCTGCCACATCCCATTGGCCCTTGGCAGTATTGGGTGGGAATTGGTGATTATTAGAAGTAGCAAAAAGTGGAAGTGAGTTGCAGCATTTGGGCTGCACGTGGGAACCTGGAGGGAATGAGTTAAAGCTGGGCTGGGAATGTTGTGTATCCTGGGAAGCTTTGCTGGGGTTCTGCATGAGCCCATGGGCCTCACTGGTGAGCACCAAAGGGCTTCCAATTAGTGCTGGGTTTCCTCCCTCCTCATACAGAAATGGCTCACAAAAACATGGAGGGAATTTTTAATTAGAAAAAGCCTCCAGAAAAGTCCTCACAGAAATAATAAGCTCTTTAATTCTGTTAGAGTAATGGAAGGGAAAATTCTTCAAAGTTCGTGATTTCCTTTTTGTTCAAGTAATTTTTTTCCCTTGAAGATTTCTGACTTCTTTTAACTCTTTCATAGACTCCTTTTCTACTTGCTTGAAAGTCTCCCCAAACTTTTCATTTTCAGAATTTTGACCCCAACCAGCAGTTTCCAAGATATTTGGACCCTGTATAGCTTCCTCAGAAGACATGAGGTATGACACTGGTGCTTGATCACTTCACATAACAGCTTTTATTTTAAGTACCTCTGAGGTCATGTCTCATCACTGTATTTCCATTAATAATTTTCGTTCTTTGCTCTTATTTATTAGTTGTTGAACATAAAGATAGATTTTGGTAGGATTTCAACAGATATTTGAGTTATTTCTGTGATTTGCTGAGCGCTCACTTGGTGTGAATGACTTCCTGCTAAGAGTAAAAAGTCTTGAAATTAATGTTTTTAGTAGAATATGTCTGTTTAATATGTTACATATTTCAGGCCTGCAGTGCTCTGCTATGCAAGGAAATATATTTGGGGTTTGGGCCTTCACATATATTTTTGGAATTGATGCAAGTCAGAGCTTATTTCATTTGAGTTACACATACATCTATGTATATGTATATATGTAAATAAAGAGGGGAGGAAGAATTATTGAAGGTCTTTTAGATTTATGCAGAAGTGGTTAGAAAACGGAGCTGGAATTTGTAATATTAGATTTTATTACAAGATACAGGATGACTTTTTTAATGTACTGTCTCAACTTGAGAGCCTGTTAGGGAATACATGAGCTGTATCTGCTATTCCTATTGTATAATTGTAGCAGACATGTGATACTTGATAATTGACTATATTATTTCTTCTTTGTTTTAGATCAATAACAGTCTGAAATTCAGTGCTGAGGAGCTGTATGAGTGTGTTTCACAGGAGCTGTACAGGTGAGTCAGTTACTGCCCCCATCGTGGGGGTTGAGGCAGCTTTTCACCTGCATTAACCAAGGTACCATGACAGGAATCGTCTGGATCAATAAAAATTCCCCTTTGTAGGAACAGCGTAGGGAAAATAAATGGGGAATTTTTAAAATTCCCTTTTTAGTTTTAATGCCCGATTAACACAGAGCAGGAGAGGACAGAAATTAAATTGGAGATAAGGCATCAGTGCCTACATGATGATTTTCAGCTGTTGGAGGTGAGGTGTTGATCCCTCTTCCTCTGCCAGTGGTTTCTGGCTCATTTCTTTATGAATTTGTGTCAGTTTGTGAAGGTTTTGTGAATTTGTGAAGGTTTGTCAACCCAGGCTCAGGGAGGTTTCTAAAATGTGATTGTGGCTTTTTAGTAATTCTGAGCTGGCTAATAAAGGACAGGTAGCTGGTTTGTGCTGTTGTGTGAATATGAATGAGCTGTCCCTGGCCAGGATCAGCTGAGTGAAAGGCTGGAGGGTGAATGACTCTAAAAAGCTTCCCTTTGCTTGGATTGATTCTGCATCCTTGAACCTTCTGTGAAGTTCAGTGTCAGATTGCAAGATCAGGGGGCAGTTACTCGAAGAGGGAGATATTCTATATTTGTATCAGGAATAAAAAGCAGTTTAAAAGCTTCACTCCCACAGGTTGATGGCTCTAGACATGTATTGATACAGGCATAAAGAAAACAGTGTGTGGAAATCTCTGTTCAGCAGAGTAAAGTACTTTGGAGACTGCCCTGGCAGCCCTCAGGCTGTGCTTGGGAAACTCAGTGATTGGGGTTTTCTTCCTTTGTTGAGGAGCAGCTTTTAAATGGACTTTTGAGAAAGAATCAATCTCTCCAGAAGGTGGATGTCAGTGACCTCTCCTGCCAATTGTTCCACTTTACCTGCCCTCGAAGGGAACAGGAGCTCTGGCAGCTGTGGGCTGGCTGTTGTAAGGAGCTCATGTGAAATCCTCAGATTTCGCAGCTGTAGTGCAAAAGTCGCTGCTTTTGCAGTGCAAAACTCATAGTGCCCGAGTTTGATGTAAACGTCCTTGAAAATGTAAGGAATATTTGTAAAGATTCCTGTTGTGCTGTGTCCTGCTAACCTTTCTGTTCTGTCTCCCAGGGAGAGGCTGGAAGTGGGCTGCTGCCAGCTGGCACAGCTGGAGCAGATGCTGGAGCAGTGCCAGGCATCCATCCACAGGGAGGCCGAGAGCCGGGGCTGGCTCTGACTCGGCCTCAGCCGCATGAGCTCCACCTCCTCGAGGAGCCAAAAACCTGCCGGCTTTTCTTCTCAAAGGTGCTGGTTTGGGTTGGAGTTGAAGGGAAAACACAGTTTCACATGGACATTAAATGTCGGGATTTCTGCTGAGAATTCTATTCACTATTAGAATGTTGTCTTGAGTGAGGGTGGATAGCCATGGATACCCAGGAGAAGCAGGGCTGGTTTGGGATGCAGCAGCTGTGCTGTGAGGATCCAGCAGTCCTGGGAGGAGCTGAGCTGTTAACAGTTGTATAGGAAAAGCCCTGTTTGTTTTACTGGTACTTTACAAGTCACATGTGAGAGAAAGGAATCTGTTGTGTCATCTGGGACTCAGAGGTCAGGAAGTAGCTATTGGAAATCTGCTAGCAGTGCTCTTGGGGAAACTTCTTACCCTGCTCTTGCCACATCCTCCTGGAAGGTGGGCCTGGTAGTCCCTGCTCTCCAGGTGACATCCCTCTCTGGCTGTACTGTTGGTTGCTTTCTAGAACTGCTTTAAGTCCATGAAACTTTCCAAAAGCCATTTTCTAAGGCCTTTAACACTACCTCTTCTTGTATGTATTTGTACAGAGATCAGCTGACTGGCAAAGTCCTGAAGTGTCTATTTTGATATTAACTTTTGGATATATTTGTAAATTCTTGATTGTAAAAATGTAATTTATTGTTACATTAAACAGTGGTTAATTCTCTACTCTGCCAGTACCTGTGGATACAAATGCAGCACAGTTCTGCCCAGGCTCCATGCCAGGGACTGGGGTGGAATTCCTGTTGAAGTCAGTGGCTGTGCAGGGCTGTTTCCATGGGGGTTCTCCAGCCCATGGGAACAGGGTGGGGACACTGGCTCCAAGGGGCTGATGGGGACACGTTGTGTCCCGACCCTGGCCCAGCTGCAGCATACAGTGGCCATGCTCTGGGGGCAGCTGGCTGGGAGGGGCTGTTGTGGAGAAGTCTTTTGCTCCCCACTCTCTTTCTGGCTTTTCTCTGCTCAACTGGACCAGCTTCACAGCCTGCAGAGGGCCAGGGAATTTCCTGGGCCTGGTGTGTTTTCCTTCTCCCTTGGGAAGCTGGAGCAGCCAGCTCCTGCCCCACTGCACAGGACCTGGCCTAGTGCCAGCACCAGTGTGGCATCCCTAAAGCTGCCCAGGTGAAGGAGTAGCTCCAGGTGCAGCTTTGCATCCCTGTGTTGTGCATCTGCAAGTTTGTGTGGCCCCTGTCCCCCTGGCCCTGTGGAGCACCATCCAGCCCTGCCGCGAGGTTTCTGTGCACAGCTCCTGGACACTCCCCCGGGGCTGGGGTGCTCTGAGACCCCAGAGCCTCCAGCAGCAAGCCTGCCTCTCCCCTGCAGGCATGAGGGACACGGGACACTCCACCCCCTGCCCCTCTCCTGTGCCTACCCCCATCTGAAATGTCACTTCTAGTATCACAGACTCCTCTTTGGACACCTCCTGGAAGAAAAGGACACAAAGCCAGGTCAGGGCACGCCTGTGGTGCAAGGGTTTCCCAAAAGGTACCTTTAATGTGTTTGCAGCAGCAGCAAGCAGTCAGTGCTAGTTTTGGCACCCAGAGTTAGATGTGCAGCACTACACATTAGACACCAAGTCATCCCACCCCAACGTTTGATCCATAGGAATAGAGAGTGAACTAAATCAGGACTATGAGCACATACAAAATCAAGTTATTTGTGTTCTATCACACTTCCAGCTGGTAATATTAGAAAAATAAACTTAAGACAGATACTACAACACAGTTTCTTTGCCAGCTGGCAAGAGTTTAAAACCCATGAGAACCCCCCTCCCCAAACTGTTGTACAAAGATCAGCTCACCCAGAGTAACAAAACTGCTGTACAGAAAGCACACTCTGCATTGTCTTCAAAATACTTGGAGCCAGAATCCTTTTCCCACCCTAGAAAGTCTGGGTGTGTCATGTCCAGAAACCCTGTGCAACTCTAAGGAAGGTGGTGCAGACTAACTCATATTATTGCAGCAGAGGCAGCAGCTCACCTGCAGGGGCAATCCACTGTCCTACTGGGGTTCTAGAAACTCCAAGGCTGTCTCTGTTTCAATAACCATTTATCTGCCATTTGCATTTCAACAGACAAAATACTCTGCTGAGTATATAAAAACTGTTATAAAAAGGCAATTGTAAAAGATAAGGTATTAGCAGAGGCATGTCAGCTTTTTTTTAATAAAAAAAATAGCCATTATATCTATTTAAATAAGGCTTCTTGTTACAGATTGTTCCAGTTACTGAAGGAAACCAAGGCCTGATGAAAGAAAAAAACATTATCCCCCACAAACATTACCCTTCCTGCCCCAAGAACACATCTCCAGGAAGTCATCCAATGTGCAAAGTGAAAAACCCTGGGGGAAGCTCCTGAAATGATATGCCTGGTCTAGTTTCTCTTACATTATCATCAAAATCTTAAAACAAAACCAAAACCTTTAAAGTTCTAAAATACACAAAAAAACCTTCATCTGAATATTTTTTCCAAAACAAATATATACAGCACATTAATATGCAATATGCAAAAGCTCTGTGTTGCTGTTGGCAACATCTATGCCCTCCCCACCCCTATTCACAGGTGTACCTCTACTGAAACACAATTACATCACTAAGCCTGTTAGTTTGAAAAGGGAATTTAATTCACTCAAAACTTGTAAATTTTGGTGTAGGGACTCCATTCATTTGACTCTGGATTGTAGACCTCAAGCGTGTTCAAGAACTCGTTGCCATCAAAGCCCCCCACTGCATAAATGGTGTTGGCCACGGTGGTGATGCCAGCGTTGCTCCTGGGCGTGGTCATGCTGCCCATCATCTTCCACTCGTTCCTGGCAGGGTCGTACATCTCCACACAGTTCACTGCGTGCGTGCCATCAAATCCTCCGGCCACAAAGAGCTTTCCTGTGTGAGGAAAGGGAGCCACGCTCACTGCTCAGCATCAGCCGGCCTGTGTTCCCACCAGGAGCCTGGACAAAGCTCAAAGGGACTCCACGTGTTGTCACAGACTTTGGCCTGGTCAAGGTCTGCACTTACAGACCTTGGGCTTTGGGTCTCCTGCCCGTGACAGCTGATGGGAATTTGATTCAGAGTAAGGGCAAACTCCAAATTCAAACAGGTGCAGCTCTAGAAGCTGCACAGTGACACTTTCAGAAGAAAGAGGTGGGGAGAGAATGCCCCACAGACCAAGAGATTTTTGCTTTTTAACTAAAACTGGTCATTTAGCCAGGCTCCTACTGTACTGTTTCCTGCCCAAAAAGGAGCACAGCTTTGTATGCTGCTCCCATCAGAACAAACATGAAAGGCCCCGAGGCAGCAGCAGCCCCAGCCCTACCATCACGGACAGCCACACCAGCGCCACGCCGTGCCACGTTCATGGGTGCCATCAGGGTCCACGTGTTGTTCTCGGGGTTGTAGCGCTCCACGCTGTTGAGGCAGTTCCACGACTCGGCCCCGCCGATGATGTACAGGTACCCCCCCAGCTCACACACAGCTGATTGGTGCCTCCCTGCAACCAAAGCCAGCACAGTCAGCCACCACAACAGCAGCAGCAACTCACAGGGCCTTTGCTTTGGTGTAATTTCTGGTTTGGTGCTGCTCTGCAGTTACCCTTTTCTCCCCATCCCTGCCCAGCTCCTCAACAAACTTACGGATGTTAAGGGGAGCACAGCTCGTCCAAGCCTTTGTTACAGGATCAAACACATCACAGTTCTTCAGTCCCTTCTGGCCATAGGGATCAGAACCACCCACAATGTACAGCTTTCCGTTCAGGGCACACACTCCTGTTGATACAGGAAAGAAGGGCAAGTGAGCAAGAACTGGCTGAGTTTCCACCCTCAGTCTGGGCACTGCAGAGGCCTCCCTCACCTGCATTGCAGCGGTTGGTCCGCAGCTCCGGAACAGGGGTCCAGTCATCAATCTCGGGCTCGTACATCTCTCCACAGCTCAAGTCATCCGAGTGGCCGTTTGACCCACCCACGACATACAGCTGCCCCTGAGAGCAAAAAACCAACACCCGTCACTTCTCAGCACACCAGTCAGCTCGTGAGCGCTCAGGTAACCACAGAACTAGAGAGAGAACTTCTACAGCGATGCTGTTCAGTGTGCCCTGTTCAGCTCAGCCCAGGTGGGGTCCCACAGGCTCGCTCCCCACCCCACCCCACACACCATCAGCACTGCCATCTGGAACCGGGCCCTCGGCGTCCTCATGGGCGCGATGAACGTCCAGGTGTCCTTCTCGGGGTCGTAGCACTCCACGGTGCGCAGGCACTCCTCCCTGTTGTAGCCCCCTGCAAGCGAGAGGTTACTGGCCCCACATTCAGAGGCACCAGCACAGCCCCAGCCCGGCGGCCCTGCTCTGGCTCACCCGCAGCGATGAGCTTGCCGTGCAGCTCGGCCGTGCCCAGCCCGGAGCGCGCATACTGCATGGGGGACATGGGCTTCTCGATGAGGTCGCTGGGCTGCAGCTCGAAGCTCAGGCTCTTCAGCAGCCGCGGGGTGCTCGAGGGGGAGCTCTGGGGGCTGTTGCGGCCGTGCAGGAAGATCACGCACAGCACCCCGTCCAGCACGGCCAGGCACAGGTACGTGTTACCTGCGGGGACAGCACACCGCTACTGTCAACACGGCGCCACCTGAAGGGGGCTGAGCTGGATGCCAAACGGGCTCTGCTGGTTGTGCCACTCCCCTTGGCAGCACCGAATCTTCATTTTTTAAGGTTACTGTTTCCAAGTGTTAGAAGAAGTGTTAGTTATTGACAACTATGCTTTAGATACTAAAAGACTGCCCAAAGGACATATGACAGCAACTTGAACAGGTCCTGGGGAGTCTCCTTGCACACACAGAGCAAACAGCTCTGTTAATTAACTATGGACTGCCTGTCTCCTTTGGATTTTCTGGGAAAATGGTGACACACCGTGGATTTATTTGATAAGGAACTGAGATGTATGTGACCCCAGTTTGGCCCACGTACATCAGAAGCACCCTACAAATTACTTGACTTCTATCATCAGTGAGAAAAAACACCTCAGCATTCCTCAGAGATGTGAAGGAAATCCCCGGAGAGCAGAAGGTGGCAGGTACCCGAGACTAGAACACATCTGTTAGACAACCCCTGCCCCTGTTACTCACTCGAAGTCTTCTCTGAAGCAATGATTTTCCACTCGTGTTTAGGACTCTGAACAGTAGCATTTGGAGAAAGACTTCCAGAGGAGCTGCTACTGATCTGCTTGTGATCATTCTCACGTGGTGGCCTCTTCTGCAAAATCAAAAGGCAGCTACAGAAACCTAGCCAGAGACTACAGCTCCTTCTACCTTTGCTTCTCTGAGATACTGTGTAGCTACTCCAGAGCACACTCGTCAACCACCTCCTCACAGCAGCATTTATAGCACACCTAGATTTTCAGCAGAACATCTTGCCTGCCCAGCAACAGTGGCAAAAACCATCCTACACTTTTCTCCTGGAACTCACTTTATCCTGTGACTGCAGCTTTATACTGCTGGTGCTGGACTGCAAATCCCTGAAGTAAGTGTGCATTTCTAGCAGGATTTACAAATATAAGGAAAGAACTGAGCTACCACACAGGAGTCTCACTCCCCAGCTCTGCTTCTCGAACTTGAGTTAATTATATAACGCTATTTGCAAGTGAATTAACTATTCTCTTCATTTCCTGAAGAAAAACTAATTTCACCTCAGTTCTTCTCTGTGCTCAGATTAGCTGTTTCTTGGATTTTACTCCCTTGATACTTCCCACTAACAAGAGATTTCTGCTTTCTTTTCATTTCCAATTAAATTTACACTGTAGCTTATATTATTTTGCTCTATTAAGAAAAACCTCAAAATTTCCAGTTTCAGCACAGTTGGCTGGGTTGTTGAGGCTCTTCCTGAAGCACAGGAAGTTACTGTGCTGTCTATTCTGTTCAGCAGCAGAGTTTATGACCACAGTCCCAAGTCTGCGATGCTTGCACAATTCCCTGGAGCCTGATCTCCATGGAAACTGTCACAAGACTTCTGAAACACATCACCTAACTCAGATAACCTCACAGAAAGGAAGGAGCAAGATTGCTAAGCTCAGCTCACCTAGACAACCAGAACACTTGTAGAGAGCATTTTTGTTATTTTTGAACCTTCATCCAATTAACCACTTACACTCTTATCCTTAAGTTGCCTCGACAGCAACAGAAAATACAAAATTTTGTAATTTAAAAATGTAAAAGTTACAATTTTTCCAGGACTGGCATCTAGGGTTTTTTTTAGTGTTAGTTCTCTCAACTGTTTAGGATGTCTGAAGTTGGTGATTTTTCTTATCAGAAAGGATTTGTAGAAAAACATGGAGAAGTCCTGGTCTCATTTCTGAAAACGAACGTTCTTAACGTTCACCTCTCTGCCTCTAAGCATTACAAGTGGTATCTAGAGGTAGAAAACCCCGTGAAAGCTTTCTAAAAATAATTACAAAACTGGAAAATTAGCTGGCTTTTCCTTCTCCTCTCATTTTACTTGTAAAATCCACGTTCTGGAATAGGCAGTGTTTTACACATTAGCTAAAAATGTAATGAAGGAAACTTTTTGTATGAACATGTTTCACTGTTATAAAATAGTACAATGTATTTGCTTCAAAATCATAAATTTAAACCAAATTAATTTGTATGAAAGCAACTGATAATCTACAACTGTTAGTCCTTTTTTATTCTTTCTATCTTAGCCTGCATTTGTACTAAGCCATGTGGTTTTCTGGAGTTCAGAAGGATTACACCAGGTAAGAAATAAAAAAAAATAAAATCGCAACAAAATCCTCCCAAAAAGCACAGGAGTGATCTGCACTCAGAGAGATTTGGCAGCTACACCACCAGTGCAGCTGAACAAAAGAAGAGGACGCTGGCAGCTGAAGGATTAGAACTTGGATCTGGAAACACTTTCTGGGCCCAAATTTACCAGACACATTCCCCACTGCAAGCCAAGCAGTCCGTGTTTCTCTACAGTCTCTGGGAACTACAAGGTCTCAGATGACTTCCTACAGCTGAGTGCTTGTCTGCCTCTTCTTTCTTCTAAGAGCCAGGATTGATTTTGAAGTCAGAATTAGAGCACTCTGTTTGCAAAGGCTGAGAGTCAGCCCAGCCTGCCAAACAGACAAGCTGAGAGCACATCATGGCCTGCAGCAGCTCCCAGTCAGACACCTTCTCGTGGTGCATTTCTCCACTACAGCACCTGCTGCCTTCTCTGCCAGCAGAACACGGGACTTCAGGTGTGCTGTAAACTGCTCCAGTCTACCTGGGGTTACCTGAGACTGTCTGCAATTTGTACCTGCACAAACTGAATGTGGTCATCATCACTGCCATACACCTCAGCCTGTCCATCTAGCAGATTTCCATCAAGCAGCTTGTGATCAGCTGAGTAGTACAGCGTTTGCACCTGCAAAAACAACAACAGAACACCCATGTGGCTGCTGTCTCTGTGCTCCTCAGCTACAGGCACATTACCCCAGACACCACACTGCTCGTCAGCTCATCTCAAGCTCGCACAGTGGCAAAACTAAAAGGAAGCAGATGTCATGGTGGCAATCTTCAAACAGGGGGTGAAGGTTCCTTACTTTCTCAGCTTGAGAGAAATCTTCATTTTCCATGGGCTTCTGCTGTTTTCCCAGCACAGAAACATTAGACAAGCAAAAGGCACATTAATTTGCAGAGTTACACAAATTCACAGTCTCATGCAAGCATTTTCCTTATCCCTGCACACATGTTTTCTGCTATAAAAAATACACATATTTATCTCCATCAAAAAAGGCCAAGAGAAGCCAACAGTGGATTCTAAAAGAAAGATATGGGAATGAGGGAAGACAACATAAATTTAAGTTCTGGAAGAAACTGTTGTCCACCACTGAAATCAGATGCAGCTGTTTCAATGAAATGCATCTTAATTTCAACATGATCAAAGCTTTAAATTGAGTTTCTCCAAGAGGAAATACACACTTGAGATTATACGACAGCATCAACATGGACTTTTGCCTAGACAAGTGTTTCTGGGGATCTTTCGTGCTTGTAAAAGCAGACTTGGAAAATTGCGAAGAATTTCACATGATTTGGTAAAGTGCATTTGCTGGAGCCAATTAAAAATTTTATCTCCCCACTAATTTTGCCATTAAACACTGCCCAGGCTACATCTACCATTAGTATTCATGAGAAAAGCCATTTAACAACACACAAGTTTCAAAATAATGCATCCTGTAAAGGAGTAAGTAAACACCATTAAATCATCATGATCGTTCTCTGCCCACAGCGGATTTTCTTAGGAGCACTGGGGCAGGACTGCTGCTTCTGTACGTGTCAATACACTTGAGGCTCTTCTTGGTTCTTCAGCCTTGGTATCCTAGTTTTGTTAATAAACCTATGGGGAGATAAACCAACGGGGAGGAACAACCATTAGAAGCTTTTACCTACTGTGCATTTACAAGCAAAACCTGCAAAGGAAAACATCACCAATCTATGGCAAGTCTCAGTACCACCTCCCCAAACTAAAGCAGATACAGGCCACTCTGAGGCTACTATACAGCAACAGGGAGCAAAAAGGAAAGTGAAGACCAGACTGAACAGTGCATTCAGCTCACCTGAACACCCCCCCAGTTTCTCAGCTTAGGGGTACCTACAGCAAAATTTAAATTCTTCAGGGTCATAGTTAAAAAAGTGAACGGGAAAAAAAAAAAAAAAAGAAAAAAAAAAAATAGGGGTCATCCTTCATATTGGCTTTTTTGGGTTTTTTAAATACTTAATCACAAAATCCCATTTTCTTAAAGACTAACCTCTTCCATTAGATCTTGCAGGCTGCCTCCGTTCTCCCAGATGCTGCGCTGTACCCAGTTGATTACCTTTGTGTACAATTTGCCATTGCTGGGTAGGCCAACATTGTCTTCCAGCATTATTTCGAGCTTGAGGGAGAAGAGAAAAGGTTATGTACTCTCCAGGAATTACCCTGTAGCATGCTGTACTTTACAGAGTAAGCATAACTCTACCATGGAACTAGAAAACACCACAAGGAGCTTTCGGCCTATGGAACTAGGAAGCACATGTAAATACAATCACCTTTTACACCTAGAAAAGGTGACAGAACATATTCCCTGCAGTTAAGGTTCACAGCAGTACGAAGAGGACACAGATTCAGAATTGTCACATTGTTGACAGCAGTCAGTACACCAAGCTTTCCTGCCCCCAAAAGGGAACGAAATCCTAGTTGCCCCTCAGGTTGCTTCTTGGAAATCTGTACCAGAAGGATACAAACTTAAGCTAACCTTTAACCGTGGGAGCTTGAGAAACTCCTCCTGTTCTGAAATCTCTACAAGGTGTTCCTGAATGTAGCCATCAATCTTGTTCAACAACCGAGAGTCTCCCATGCAGCTGGCAAAGTTCCGGTAGGAGATGCAGCTCTGCACGTCCATCTTGGAGAGCAAATAGTCACCACAAACCTGGCAACGAAAGAGCTGCAGCTTAGTGTACAAGCAGACAGTTTTTAAACATTTAAATTATCTATCCCAACATACAGCAGCAGCAGCTGTTTTCTAACTGCAGTGTAGTGACTCTGCTGTCATCCCCATGCCAGTGCTGTAAAGGGAATGCTGCCTTCCACAGGAATATGCACATCTTAAATTAAAAAGTCAGACACATTTGGAAGCTACGGACATCCACGCTGACCCCCCACTTTTCTACTGAACACCTCTTCAAAACTACTTCCCAGTCAAGTGAGCTAATAATCCCAATTCCCTTGTAAAGGGTACCCCTATCTGCGGCTAAGGGTATTTCCAAAGTCAAACACTACCAAATTTATATTCAGGTGTGAGTTATTCTTTTTCTGACAGACTTACAGGTTTATTCACGCTCTCAACACAACCAAGCCCAGCACTGCTGCCACAGATCTGAAGGTAAGGAACCAGCCAAGATTCAAACCTGGTTTTCTTATACAGGTGCACAAATACAAAACGTAACTTCAGGGAACACCCTGGCACCAAGACAGCTCAAGTGGAAGCAACACATCCAGCTGGCACCAAATTAATACAGTTCTAAGGAACATCTACAGCAGCTTTATGCTGAGCACTTCTTCCACAGAAGCATCAGGTTTTGGCTCACTAACACCAAAAGGTGCAATGCTTTCAGCCTGGGAAGGCAGAACGGACTTCCAGAAGAGCTGAGAACCATACCTGCTTAACCCTCTCCATCTTCAACTTCTTTGCTGCAGAGTATACATCTTTCACCAGCTCTTTATCAGCTTTTAACCTATTAAACAGAGAAATTTACCTCTATTATTCTGATTCTTCAAATTAAAGTCTATCTTCTCTCTAGTTACCGTGAGAACTACTTACTGAGCAGTATAGGCATAATTCAACAGAACTTCAACAGCTTCTGGGTTGAGATCATCGAATTTCACATGGGAAACCCCATGACAGTCGCTGTCAGTGTTGAAGATTTCAAACAGGTAGGGACTGCAGCATGCCAGCACGGCTCGGTGCGCCAGCATCTCGTGTCCACACACCTTTATGTCAAACACAAACAAGAAGCCCATGTGCTGGTGAGGATTTTTTGTAATTACCTTTGTATTTTCACATTCTGAAGGCTTACTCAGGTGAGCGCCACAGTTCAAATCAATTTTTCAAATCAACAGTCTCGAGCTGAAAGTTAACATCACTTCCCTCAAAGTGCACCCTATTTGGTTTTTTTTTTTTTTTTTAGTATGCATTTTTCAGAAAAATGGGCTTCTAAAATCACAAATCTCCCAGTCAGTGAGGGAACAGCTCCACACGGTGTAACCCCCAGAGCCCCCCAGGCACGGGTACCTGGAGGCGGACGTCGCAGAACTGGCCGCTCTTTCTTAAGGCATTGAGTTTGGCAACAGACGACTCGATGAAGTTCTCATCCTCAAACATCAAATACCCGTTGGGAATCATTTTGGCGTTGGTCTGGCTGCATGTGCAATGGGCAAAGGTTACACATGCAGCATTTTGCTTCAGTACAGCAGCACTAGCAACACACTGTTTGTATACAAACATGCAGGGGGCATTAATGGATTAATGATTTTCAGGGATTGAGGCCACAACTTTTAATGCATCCACATCACTTCAGCAGGTACTGGGTTCAAAACTACAGACTGAATCTATGCCAGCTCTGTGGAAGCAATCTGGGAGCCACTGGATTACATGGATTCCCCTCCCTAAAGATCTCTTTTGGTAGATCCATCCCCAGCTAACATATTCATCATCACTTTCCACTCCCTACCATCCTGGTCCAGCTGCATTTTTTGCAGACGTGAAATCCAGCTACACTGAAAAATAAGAACTGAAAATTTAAAGTAGCTTGTGAAATAGAATAGATAGAGAAACATTTTCTGTTTAATTTAATGAGTAATGACTCAGTATGTTAGAGCAGCTGGCAGTCATGAAAGAACATTATGAGCAACAAAAGAGATAGAATTTAATAAATTCTGAACAACAATCATGTCTTTTAAGTCATCTCAAAGCTAGAACAACTTCCTCTGAAGACCTCAGCCATATACAAAGATACCACCTCAGGGAGAGTCCAAAACTGGAAAAATAACTTCAGGAAACTCTAATTTTTTTATGCGGAAGCTATTCTATAGCTCCTTTAATTGATTCTTTTTTAGTTAATCACTTCCCGAATAAGAAGCTAATTAAGAATACTAAACTATTACCCTCAGGCAACCTAATGAATTTGAAATAGTAATTTAAAAAAAAAAAATCAGATTTGTAAGTTTGAGCTGCAAACATACATAGAAGTACAGTTACCTTAAAAATCTTAGAGTATATATGGGATTCTATTAATGTTACCAGAAACAATGTACATTTCAATCTCAAGTTTAAGAAAATTCTGAAGATCAGACTAAATAAGAAAACTCTGAACCAGAAAAAGTGGATTGCAAAATTCAGTAATAAAAATACCAAGGCTCCCACAAAATACTTCCAGTGTCAATCCATCAATTTTAAATTCCCTTACTACTGAGAGTATCCAACCCTAAACTGGCAACAATAATTTTACTTACAAACATCCATTTGTTGTGTTTTATTAAAAAAAAAACCCACCAAGATTTTAGATTTGCATACAGCAGAAGTATTAACTACTGAATATACAATTAATGGTACAACTTACCAAGCAAATATATGACTGTAAATTTAGAATAGCCCAATGGTATCACTGTGATAGAACGGAGCACTTGAGTTTCAGGATCTCCTGACACGGAAGATGTTTGTGGAAATGCAAAAGCAGACGTGTCTTTGCAGCTGCAATATGGATTCCAAAACTATCAGGCTTGAAGATGATGTAATATAGTCCTTATGAGCTATAGACATGAATTTCTTCTGTGATAATCATGCATCATAACCTGCAATAAAGAAGTTATCAAGTAAAGACGACAGATAGCACTGCCATGTATTTCACGTAAAACTCGATTCACGGTCCTGACCCAAACAAACACGTTTTTCTTCACAAACAAGTTTGGGTTTGGTTTTTTGTTTGTTTTGGGGGTTTTTTTGTATTTTTTTCCCCACAAAAAGCAAGCAGCCTGAACAATTCCATATTGACACCAGCATGTCTTCATGCCTAATATGAGATCAACCACACCATCATTATACCCCTGGAGACAAGAAAAGGGCTAAATTAGTGCTTAGAGAAAAAGTCAGAGGAGTTGAATCCCATTTTTAGCCAATCCCTTACCAACTCTGACCTTCAGCACATCCTATTATCATTATTGCTTCCACAAGTAGGTAACTCAAACACAACACAATAGAAATTACTCCATTTTCTAAAAGTACCCAATCCACAAGTCTCCTACCTTCGGCTCTTCTTTGTGCTCATCTACTTATAGCCTTCTTCTACCGAATGCCTAAATTTGTCTGAAGATGGATTAAGGACATGTCTGAAATGACTGGGCATCTCTCCAGTCTCTGCTAGTTCCAGAAAGATTTATAAAGTCTGGAATCACTATCTGTATGACAGCTTTCTTTGGTAAAAAGTCTCTCTGCCAAGCTGGGAATCTGTTGGGTTCTGGATGAGCTCTGCACTGGCAGTGCAGACTGGAGCGGCTTTGCTGGGAATCCACATGCTGGTGGGCTCTTTATGCCAGGATTTTTTGGGGAGGGGAGAAGAGGAGCAGCAGCAGCAGCAGGGAGGGAACAGGCAACAAACACTCACTCTGGAACTTTCCATGACCCTGTTGCCACCCCAGGAAAACATCAATCATTTCAGTTCCAATACTATATTTGTATCTACAGAATAAATGCCACATTGGGAACTGGGTTTCCTAAAAATAGATGCAGTTCATTTCTCCTTGTCAAAAACAAAAAGCGCCCCTCCACTGCAAGGAACAGAGCCTTGTGACCGTGGTGCATGGGCAGCACTCAGCCCAGGGGTGACTTTGGCAGGAGCTGTACCTGCCGGGTGCCCGGGCAGCCCAGCGGGGATTCCCGGGAGCGGCAGGGGGCATTATCCCACCGCGTACCAGCTCCGCGGGACACTGCCTCCATTCCCACAGCCGGGCACACAGAACACTCCAGGCAGCAGAGCAAACTGTCGCTGAGCTTGGCTGCTGGAGCAGGCACAGTCACACAGCCAGGAGAAGGGCACACCTGCTCCCGAGCACGGCAGCGCCCGCCAGGAACGCAGCACCCGGGGACACAACTTCCTTCAACACACTGCAGTGCCAGTCTGCTTTGCTGGGAGAAGACACCTCACATAGCACTTTTTGTAATACTACAAGCAAGTTAAGAAGCTGACACCGAGCTCTGTATAACAAATATTGTTTAATTAGACATTTGGCAGTCAACACTTCCTCCGTTGGTACAACTGGCATAATCACTGCAATTTTTAAAGCAAGCAAACTTCTCAAAACAGAACCTTCCCCAAAGGTTAACCACAACCAAAATATTTCAAGTCACAGGACAGCTAGTCAAAGTATTCTAACTAAATCCAACAATCAGCCTCGCTCAGTTTACATCTCTGGACATGTCTTGTCACATTCTGCTGTAACACATCAGTTTTATTTCCAGTGTTCTAACTCTGCCACACGTACTTGCTTGGGACCTTGAAGACGTAAGAAGGTCATCCAAAATAGTTCTGGATTGAAACTGAAGATTTGTCTGTTAAAGGCTTTCTTTGTGCGAGACACCAATCCCATGCAGAAGCATTTGTGTCCCTAATGGTATTATCCAATCTGAATATCTAGGAATTTGAACATCTTGGAGTTTAAATATCTTAATTACTGTCACAAGGTTTCAATGCTGTTGTGTGTGTCATGGCGAATATTATTACTCAAAACAGCAATAAATAGAACAAGAAGATTCACAACTTCCCATATTTTGGTTTAAGAGTACTACTGCTAGAACACAATCCAAACTATCAGCCAAAATTCACTGCAAAGTCAAGAATGCTGCCTGTTCTGCATTAAAGGTTATACACAGGTACTGCAAACAAACTCTTTCCTTTAAATTATTTTTAAAAATCGAAATCACTTTGTCAGTACCTTCCCCTCCTTGTTATATTCCCTTTTAGCTCAGCACATCAAGAACTCTGTGACTTTTTTATAATTATCCAGGATTTTGAATTTTTTTAAGCCAAGTGAGATGTCCCCAGATGTCTGTCAGCCAGGTAAAGCCTGGGCTCCTGACACCATGACTGTTCAAGCTCCATCCAAATGCACCTCTTTAAACACCTTAAAGCTACAGAATTATCATCCCAGAACAGGAACAACATATTCCACTGAAGAAAATTCCTACCTGAGAGCAGCTATTCCCAGCACTTACTTTAAAAATGATGCAAAAAAATAAAGATCAATCCGTAAACTCTGGATTTTTGTTGTAGTTTTAACAGTAAGGACTGGTACTGGTGTTGGGGCTGGAGACTCCCTTGGATCAAGAGCTGATCACACTGGGCTCAGGCAGGCCTGAAGTCACGGAACACCCACATGGTGTGTTCCAACACCCTGGCTGTTCCCAGGCACAGGAATGTCAGGACTCAAATGTCTGCCCAGCTGCTCGATTTTAAACACAACCTTGTTGTAGTAAGTGTGTTTCCTGAACACCTCATGTCGTGCATAGACTGAGATTTTCCTTTGCCAGGTACACGTACCACTGGACCATGAGCGAATCACAACTCGTAACACACTCAGAGATAAACCAGCTGCACATCCTGACTTCCCGAAGGGAGATTCCCTCCTCTATTTCACTGTATGCCCATTTAAAGGCACATTTAAGAAAACTCACCTATACAGCAATGATACTGATACACAGTGATCCTCAGTGCTGCCCTAGGCCTCTCCCCTGCTGAGCCTCTTGCAGGAGCTGTGGTCTCAGGTGACCATCAAGACAACAAGCCCCAGAGGCAGAAGTCACCTTGCCCATGACCTAACAATTTTTACCTCTCATCTTTAATACAGCCCATTTTCCATGTGCAGCATTTGCTGTGCCAATTCTGCACAAACCTTTTAGTCAAATTAAGGTATTACTTCTTTATCTCACAGGTAAAGCATTCCTTTGGGGGAGGTACTTGATAATCTTTTGATTTAAAGTCAATACTTGCTGATATAATGACAGACATTTGATTGACACATGTGAAACAAAAAGTCAGAGCTTTCTGGCTTGTGACAGCCCAGCTCAGAAGAAATGTAGGTCACACCTACGACTGCTCACAGTCCATTATCTGAATCAGAAGATAAAACCAAATGTCCTCAAAACATTTTTTCATACATTAGCATTTATTTACGGTAAGAACACATCATCTTTTCATGTCTGAGTCTGCATTTGGGCAAAACACCAAAGACCAAGACATTTATCGACATACTTTACATCACTAAAGAGGCTCAACCTCTTTATACCAGTAATCTAAAGTAAGACTCAGAATTTACAACTACTTTATTCTGCTTATTCACTTTTCAGTTGCCTTCCATTAAAGATTTAGTCTCACTGATAACTATGACTTGTAAACAAAATTGTTCTATTTCACTACACATCAACCTCAGTCTTGCTCCCATGCCAAGAGTGAGGACAGAGAGAAAGAGGGAAGATAGAATATTTGCTATCACTGGTTAGGAACTGAGGAGGAAGGACAGAGTACTGTGGACATTTTCCAAAATCTCTTACATGCAGCCCCGGAAGATGCAATGCTTGGACTGCCCTCTACAGAGAGCAAACCCAGAGAGCTCTTCCAAACACATTTATGCATGCAGACTTTAAAAATTTATATGCAGCAGGCTTCCTGCTTGAATGTTACTGCTGTTCCAGTGACATTCCTCAGCTGTAACACTCTGGCTGCCCATTCAGCACAGGCTTTCAGGACTGGCCTCCCACGCTTCTAAGCCCTAGGTCTGGTCATTAGTTCCCTTTTCTCACTTTATACCATGAGAAAGGTTCTCCCTTTCCCACTTTATACTTTTGCTGTTATCATCACGGTCTTTATCTACACACATCTCTTTTTCAACCTTCTGCCTCACATTCACTCTACTAAAATCAGAGCTCTTTCCTCCCCTTTCCCTACCCCCGGGTTCATTTTTTTTCTACTAACAAGCACTTCCCACAGTACTCCAAACATCTGTCACACAACCAAATCAGTGATTTTTGTTTGTATGTCCGCCTTGCCTTCCACCCCCATTCTGGGCAGTTTTTGCCTTTTATACCATCTCCTGCTCCTTAAGAACTCAAGCTGATGAAAACAAAATTAGACTTAATTACAGCAGCTAACACCTCTTCCTAACTGGAAAGTATTCCCTGACTGTTGCATCCTGTGCTCCAGGAATCAGGCTTGTGGCTACAAAATCTGCTTTCTAAAATTAAACCAATCTCACCATCAAAGCACCACATCCTGCTTGCTTTCTTACTTTCTAGCTTGCTGACAGAAGAGAATAAATGTGATGTCTACACACCCATCACTGCAAAAAACAAAAGTTCTCTCTT
Organism: Acridotheres tristis; assembly: GCA_037013685.1. NCBI lineage: Eukaryota > Metazoa > Chordata > Aves > Passeriformes > Sturnidae > Acridotheres > Acridotheres tristis. Next base: position 25,238,177 of record CM072895.1, read on the forward strand.
CACAAACCACATAAATAAGGAATGACATGAGACTGTATTTCCATTAGTCTATCACCACCCATCTCCTTAGGAAATAACTCAGATGCTTCGCCTCTCACTGTCAATATTTTTCTACCCTGCATGAAATTATAGTCAATTCAGGCTTTTATTGTCTGTGGGAATGCTGGATGAAGGAACAGCAAAAGTGCCAATGCAAAGGCATTTTCTACCTTGAAGAGCCTCTGAAAATTCTAAAAAAGCTTTGGAAATTGTTGCATTCAGGCAGAAAACACCGCACGCAGAGAACACCATACACCTCCCCAGCCACCCCCCAAAAAAAAAAAAAAATCCTAAAATACCAAAACCAAAGTGCTCTGGTCATTCGCCCTCATCAGCTTTCCCCAGAAGCACTAATGTGGGCTGACAGCCACTGGTTTTGCTTTATTATCTCCCACCTCCTAGAACTGGTATAGATGACAGGGAGGCTCATGATACTGGCAACCAGCTATCCGTACACGTTGCTCATCCCCGAGAGACTATTTCCTTCAAAGTCCAGGATTCCCGCGATTCTTTCACCGCCCCCCCTCCATGGTACGCGTTTAGGAAGATGCCACCCCGCGGCTGCAGCGTGGCGCTTGGAGAGGCAGCGTCTGACCTTGGCACCACATCGGAACGCACGGGGAACCCAGGAATTCCCGGCCGGGGGCTACACCGCATCTGCCGGCCGCCGGGGCCCGCCCGTTCCCCCGGCACAGAGGGAGCGGCCTCACGCCCTTCAGGCCATGCGGGCAACTCCGCGGCCCAAGAAAACGGGCCCCGAACAAGCAACAAAGCGCCGCGGAGCCGCAGGAGCTCCGGTTCCCCGAGCGCGGAGCGCCCGTCCAGGCCGCCGCTCCACCCGCTCCCCAGCGCCGAACAAAGCGCGGCCGCACGGCCCCTGCCCTGCCGTACCTGGTGCCTCTGAGCGCGGACGGTGCTGAACATATTGGGAGCCTCCAGAATGCGGGGGAAGAAGACTCGCAGGCGCAGCCCCGGCTGGCTGGGAAGGGGCAGCGGAGAAACAGAGGGAGCGGAGAGCGCGGCGCTGCCGAGTGAAGGCGGCGGGAGCGGAGCGCGGAAGCGCGGCCACGGGAGCCGCGGACACACGCACAGCGCTTCACCTCGGGCCCTCCGCCTCCGCGAGGCGGGAGGAGAGCGGGGAGGGGAGGAGGCGGTGCCGGGGCGGCCGCGATCGGCTCCGCTCGGCGGCGAAACGAGTCCGGCCGCCCCGCCCTCCGCGGCCCCTCCGCCTCGGGGCCGGCGGGAAGAGGCGCCGCGCCCGTGGGGGCTGAGGCGGAGGTTGGGGCGGCCGCGCTGTGCTCGTTCGGGTCGGTACCGGCTGCGGCAGCGAGCGTTGATCGGAGCGCACAGCCACGAGTCCAGTAGCCTTTGTTTTTCAGTCCTCATGCTGCGTGTTCTCCTCAGCCACGACACCCTCTCAGCCACGAGATCCGCCCTGCCGTGACGCTCCCTTAGCCATGTCAGCCCCTCAGCTACACGTCGCCCTCGGGCATTGCTCCTTCTCAGCCATGACACCCCCTCAGCCGCGACTCTCCCTCACGCGTTTGACGCCCTCAGCCCACAAGGCTCCCGCAGCCGTAATAGCCCCTCAGCTATAACTCCTCATCAATCTGGGCTGTAGTTCAAGGCATTATATCTGTTTGACCAAAAAGTACCGTGTTTAACGTTGGAAACTTCCCGTGGCAGCTTGCCCTCTGTGTGAGGCCGTGAAAGCTCCATTCCACCTCACGCCATCACCCTGGAATCCCTCTGGGAACAGCATTTTCCCAGCTGGATGAGAAATATACCCACACACTCTTCAGGATAAATTCTGTCTTTCCAGGGTAATTAATTTTTAAACATCCCTGCTGATAAACGACGGGTATCTGAAGTTGTGTCTGTTCGTTATGTGTTTGCATGCAAGCTCCTGATTCATGGCTGGGCCGGAGAGCTGCTGCAAGATCATCATAAATAATCCATGGACTGGGTGAAGTCTGAAGATCCATGTTTGCTTCCTGATTTAAAGAGCCAAGGTCACCTGGAAGGCATCGTACACTTCCCCGTGCAACTTCCCTGTGTCCTTCCTCTGGATTCAGAGGCCGCCTTAGTCAGGAAATAGGAAACCTGTCGATTACGTTAGATACACCTTCAGTGTCTCAGCTGTGCAGTGTACGTGATATTTTGTTATATAAAATTTACCCATTTCTCCAACACTCTTAAAGAACTTCAGTGGAGAAGCATGTCTCAAAATACTGTAGTTAGGCCGTTTGGAGGTTTCAAGCAGAAACTGCTTTAAAATACTGAAAATAATGTCTTGTCTCACCAGAAGCAGGCCGAGGCATTAAGCTGTAGGTATATTCCTCACCTGCACATATATCTCAGCTGCAGCTGAGGCTCTCTCCAGCTTCTCACCTTGCCTGCAGCAAAGGACAATCCCAACTTCCCACCTCTCTGAAACATTCTTACTGCCTCTTTTCAGTTTTTAAATCACCAGCCACACCTCAGGGCTGCCTTCCCACTCTCTGCTTTCTTTTTGAATGAAGTTTGTTATCAGGGCTGTGTTAATCAAAGGCAAAGCTGTGGGAGGGAGAGGGAGGTAAAGGAATGATGATCAAATAGAACGGTGCTGGGAAGTGACTTAATTAAGTAAATCTCAAGATTACGCAAGCTGCTCTTCCAGTTTTCTTAGGGATGGAGATGCCTTTATGAATCACCGTGAATTTTCATTGTCAGCCACCACATGTGACATCAGAGAGCAGGAGCAGCAGCTTCCCTACAGCTGTAGATGAGTGTTCCCAGTTGTTTTCCCATGGACCTGGTGACAGGGGAATACTTTTGGGACTTTGCAGAGCAGGGCTAGGCCAGGAGCTCAGCTCTCCTTGGCCCAATTGTGTTCTGATCACCCAAACTCACTCCTACTTGAAAAAAAAGGGTTTGTTTTTTCTCCGCTCCTTGCTGTGCAATCAACATGAAACTATTTTAAATCATTAAAATACCCTTACTCTGGATGAGATCCTATGATGATGGAAAGTACTTCTATGACATGCAAAAGCCTTTATTTCAAATGGCTAGAAACTTTGCAACCCTTCCCAATGCAACTTGTGCTAAATCTTAATTAATTTGTAAAGCAGAACACGTTATGGAAAGGGCCTGGTAGATTGAGTTGATACCAAGTAATTGAGTTACTGTGAGCTGAGCCAGAACTAATTGTTATGCTTTTGAAGGCTCTGGATGTTCTGCATATCTGTTGTCTCCTGCCTTAGAAAATACAGTCTAATCCTGGAAAACCTCTTGTCATCCAAATGGTGTATTCCCCTTAAGTCAGGTGTTTGTAGGAGTCCCTGATGTGGCTCTTCTGCTGGTCTCCACCATGTCCATCCAAAGATCTGCTGTCTCTGGGTATTGCAAAAGCTTAATGTTATAACATCAAACTTTGTTTCCTGTAAGAGCTTTGTCATTAAAGCCACCTGAGAGGAGAAAATACTGTGTTTGGTTAGAGCAAAATATGGGGCTTGGATTGCTGCACTAAAAATGGAGGAAGTATAGAAAAAATATGTCACTCCTAGAAGTGGGAATAAGGCCTTTTTTTTTTTTTCTTCATAAAATGCTCTACAAAATGTCTTTAAATTCAGAGTATTGTAGTGTTTCTCTGTGGATACAGATTAGCACAGCTCAGTGCAGTGCAGCACCACCAGCCAGAGAATCCAGTCCCTGCTCTTGTTTTAAATAGAAAATTGTTTTTATGAATGAACGGAATGCTTTATGAAACTGAATACAATTTAGGTCAATATCCTTTATCATATATATATTTAAAATTGAAATTTGCTTGTGTTTTGTGTAATTATCACTTACACCAATCTACTCGTTCCGTATCTTTTGCTTCCTGCACTTTGGAAGGGTTTTTGATAATTCATTCCAGTTGCAGTAGTGCTTGTATAGAGCACATTTTGTCAGTGCCTTGGCTCTCAGAGTCCTTAGCAGTGACATTTTAATGGTGTTTGGGCTGGGTTGGGATTAATGGTCCATGCTGGACTCTTCCCTGTACATTCTGGCACATCATTTGCCATCTGGCTGGCTGATAAGAGCTACTCTGAGCAGGGCAGTTCATCTCCTTTCCTTCCCAGTGGCAAAGCAGTGATAGTCTTGGATAAATTCTTTACATAGGAGCAAAGAATGTAGGACATTTATAAACACTATGAAGGAGTATTAAAAGACACAGGTTTAATAGCCATAGCCTGACATTTTAATGACAGGTTCTCTATCAAATCTCTGCTCATCTTTCTTGAACAATGTAAACAACTTCCCTCCTTCATTTCAGGAGACATAATTCTTCCACCACAGTCACCATTCTTGATTTGTGTTGGACAGAAAGCCAGAGACTGTCTGTGACACCAAGGCTATAAATTATGTCTTGTCTCATTTCCATTACGCAAACAGAAGTCTCCTTAATTAATTCAACTGGATGAAGTCCATAGGAAATGTTCAGAGGATTCTGATAGAGCCACTAGTTAAGGCCATAAAAAACCCTTCTTCTGACTACCTGTCCTTGAAGGATCAATCTTTCCATCTCAAAGGCACAGCTTTTGGGATGAAGACTCATGTGAACTCCCAGCTGCAGATATATATTGCACAGAGAAAACAGTTACAATTTTAGAAAAATTACAGCTTTTATAAATCTTTCAAGATAATTCTCCCCAGGCAACTGTCAGCTGATCCATTCTGGGCATGGAGATACTACCTTTATTTATATTACAAGTTATTTTTCCTTGGCCTGGGATGGTATTTAACCCAGATGTAATATCAGTTCAGAAGTATGGGTGTGTTCACAAAGCAGTACCTGTCCTGTCATCATTCTTGGAGCAAACAAATCCATAGTTGATATCCAGATCTGATTCCAAATTTTGTGAATCCCCCATCCCAGGAAGGGTCCAAGGCCAGGTTGGACAGGGCTTGTGCATGGGCTAGTGCAAGATGTCCCTGTCCATGGCAGGGGGTGGAAGAAGATGAGGTTTAAGGTCCCTTCCAACCCAAACCATTCTGGAATTCTATGATTTTAAGGACACTGGACTAAAGTCTGATCCTTTTCACTTTGCATGTATGTTCAAGAGCTCCTGATCAGGAATAAGCCTTTCAAAAATTCTCTAGTTTGTGGCTTTCCTATATAACTTGAAATTTTGTTATTGGTTCCTTAGGACTGGAAGCCTATTTAAAATCAAAAGCTTTTCAGCTATATTAATTTATGGTTGATGGGAGGTGATATTTGCAAATATATTCTAGTTGTACATTACAAAAACGCTGACTCGTTTCATATACCTGTATGTCTTTCTTGCTTCCACAAGGACAATAGTTTCTTTGGCTGAAACACCCTGTGCAGAGGGTTACAATAAAACACTTTGCACTTAAATTGTTTGCCTTCCTGACCCCTCAGCTTTCTGCCAGCTTCTGACTGTGCACGCAAGTAAGAGCTTTGTACTATTTGTCCTTGGGGCTGCATTCACTAAGTGTTCACTGGCTGTGCTGAAGCCTGGTAGCTCCCAGTTTGCTTTTTCTTCCTTTTAATTTTCTCCCTCTGAAGCTGCATCATTACTTTTACTCATGGTCCTAGTGAAAAATCAGAATATTTTAAAATTAATTAATAATTAATAATTAAGAATGGTCACAGTAGGAAATCTCTGGAAGACAAACAAACAGAGACCTGATTGCCTCTATCCCAAAGAAGAGCAGTGCTGGGTCATGCCAGAGAAGGATAGGGAGATGTGTAAATCCCAGCCTCTTGTGATGAAGCATCAGGGATTGTTGTTAGGCCACCACAGCTGGGAGAGGCTGCTCCTTGCCAACAGTGTGTTTTTCAGCCTCCTGTATCCCTGCAGTGGTCGTTAAGGGATGGCTGTAATTAGGAACGCCAGAACACAGCGTCAGCAGCAGGCTGAGGGCACCAACAGCCTGGGGGACAGGCCTGCTCCCACACATCCCATGGCTGTGATGGATACACTGCCTGTCGCCCCTGCTGAGAGACAGGTGAGCTTTTAAAATAACATAAAGGGTGACCACGCAGGGATTTAGCTGCTCTGCTGGGAAAGCAAACGAGAATGAAACAATCTGTTCTATCATCTGCTCAGAAAGTGTTCCAGAAAATGACTGGAAATTTATACTGAGAGATCCATAGTTCCTGTTGCAGGGCTTTTTATTTCAAACAAAACTCTTATTTCTGCTTTTACAGAAGAACCTAGCGTCCTGCAATTTTGTTTTTTGAATTAATGCTAACATCATAAGTTTTGAGGACAAAATTATTTAAGAGTTGGACTGTGCATTTGTAATCTCTGCACAAGCAGAAGAATAGATTTGATGACACTTAAACTCTGCTTATGTGTTCCAGTCATAGTAATGTTAAGAGTAATTTAATTTTAAAAAGAGAAGAAAAATGTAAGAATCTTTATGTCCCATGAAAGGAAAGCTGTTCCCACTGTATATCCCTGCTAGTACGAAGGCAAGTTAATGAGAGCCCCACCTTGAGGGCTGGTTTTCCTATGAGCACAGGAGAAAGTCAAAGATGAACTGTGCTGTTTCTTGATCAAGAGAGATTAATTAATCTTCAACCTCATAATTTATTCCAAAGAACACAGACATTTATTGAAACCGTGTGCTCACTCTGTATTATGCTGCAGCTTGACAGTGTCTGAAAAAATAACCTTCTGACAAATGGATCCTCTGTTTTCACCAGTGTCAGGAGAACATTCAGCACTGGGTGGGGGGGTTATGTTTAACATTTGGGACAGGTGTCTTTTATTGGTGTGATTTACTTCCAGTGGCATTGGTGAGTGCCACACCCAGCTTGTCATAGGTTGTAAGTTTTGATAGGGCTGATGAAAGCTTCCATGGAAATGAGATCTTTCAACTGAAGGCAGAGTTTGTGTTGGAATTATTTCTTTCACGTGACTCACAATACATTGCATTTCTGTAACACTTTCTGTTTGAAGACTTCGGAGCTATATGTAAATTAATTCTGCAGCATAGAAGATAACTATTTCATATTTATTTTTCAGTTTTCCGTGGTGTTTGTTTCCACAGCTGAGTGGACTGCATGGAGAGAGCTGTCTGACCTGACCAACACCACCGAAGTGCAAGGACTGGCATTGCTGACAGAAGGGAAGTTTTCCAGCTCATGAATCTAGAGAGAATATGGTGAAAGGAAGATCAGGGCAGTCTGCACTCCTCAGAATTTTTGTAAGACTTCTGCAAGTGCAGCATATTGTGTGAGTCTGACACCTGGGATGATCCACAATACCTGAGAAGGAGTAAAGAGAGGGAGCTGCAGCAGAAAGAATATTATGTGAATGTTATTTAAGGGCAGGTTACAGAATTACCTGTGATTTTTATCTGAACTGCTTCAACTCAAGTGTTCCCTCACAAGATCTGTGTGGGGGCTGGATCTTCAGTGCCTACCTCTCCCCCTCGTTGCAGGGAGATAACTGCCTGTGCCTGCTCTCCTTGGAGGCTGGAAGAGGCTAGAGCTCACCAGAAGGGATATGAGGGACAGGGTATGAGTGTAAGGAATGCAAGAAGAACTTAATTTTATTCCCTATTGCAGCGGGATTTGCTTTAATGGTTGGGTAAAAGGAGAGCTGGGGCAGCTGAGGCCACTCTGTGCATGCTGGCTTTGAAAACAGAGCACTTCACTGCTTCCAGCTCCTGTTTCATATTCTGCTGGGAGCTTCTGGTTGCAATGCTAATTCAAGCAAATCTCTGACAATTTAAGTGGGAGAGATTCGTATATAATATCTGTAGTGTGACCTGTTTATACTAAAGATATCATCATCGTTAAAATAAAAGGACAGGAGTAATTGCAAGTTTCTCCTTAACAAGAATATTTAATTTAAATACAAGTAAACAAGAAACAAAATGGTTTTATTTTAGTGCTAGTCTCTGCATATTTTTATATCATTAGGAATCAGTAATTGCACAGAGGCAACCTCAAGTTGCAACACTTTGTAATGCAGTCACAGAATATCATAATGGAAATGCAGTGCACTTTGAAGATATGCACATGAGTGCAAACAGGATGAGCACTGGAAGGGTTATGGAAGGTAGAGCAGCACAGGGGGAAAGTGTAAAGGAACACATTTGAAGTGGGAAATACTTTTTCTGCAGCACCAGTGTCCCTTCCAGTATCTGAATTACTGCCCACTCTTGAGAGGGGACAAAAAGGCTAGAGAGATTTAAAATTTCAGCATGATGGATGCCAGTGGGGATAGACTAGATACAACAAGAGTATTTGACAGACATGCAGTGTCATCTACTCTCCTGAGGACTGCAAATTCCACCATAAGGTCATGCATCTCACTTTCTGGGTCCATCCTTTTAGTGTAGAGAGGGGGAACCACAGGAGGCTGCCTCGTGTTACACTGGAGTATTAATAGTGGTGTTAGCTGTCCAAACACTGTAGGGAAAAGCCCAGCTTATTTCTTTAAATATATATGTATCTCTGCATTGCATTGTACCCTTCTGACATGTACATATCAGGATAGTCAGGAGGTGAAGTTAAACAATAAACTCGATTTTTATTAAGATGAAATACTCTACATTGACCCTCACATGAAGGTCTCTGTTATTTTACTGTCACACATAAAATGAAGAGTGTGTAACATGCTGATATGTAAATGCTTGTGGTGCCAAGACAATTGCTGGTGTGTGATAATGATGCCTGTTCCAGCTTCAAAGCTCTGCAGCCAGCCATTCCTACCAGCAGCCAGCCATTCCTACCAGTCAATAGCAAGTTCCTACTCCTGTCAGAGTAAAAGGCATGCTTACTTTTGAAATTGTTGGAACAAGAACTGGCCCAGTGTGGAGCTGTGGGAAATAATTGACTGCAGGAGCATTTGCTTCATTCACCTCTGAGTTGATTTAAACTAAATTACTCAGGTAATTGCAGCATGTTTTACTTACAGTTTTACAATCTTAATTACCATGCAAGTCTCCAATATTAAGAATGATATGTATTTAGGGAAAAGAGAAAAAGGCATTAGTGGTTTTCAACCAACTGTGTTCAGATAATGCACACAGACCCAAAAAGTCACACAGACACTCCAGAAGTTAGAGTATGTATTCAGCTTTTATCAATTCTGGTAGGCACTAGAGCACACAAAACAGATGTTCATTTTATGTCAGTCTGCTTTGTATTACTGAGACCCAAAGTTCTAAAAAGAAACTGAGAATATTGACTTGCTTTTCCCCAAAATTGATAATCTCTCTTCCTCTCTTGAAGAAGAAGAGAGAAAATTCAAGAGACAAAGGATTAATCTCTTAAATTTTTGTCTCTGATTAATTTATGGCTTGTCTTCTCAATGTCCTTTCTTCAGTAATTTCCATTGCCTACTTTTATGCCACTTGGCAAACCCCAAGGTGATAAATTAGCAGCTCTTCAGTAGCTAAAACAATCTCCAGTGTCTTTCCTTGTGATGCTTTTGTGCAATGCCTTATCTTTCCTTTTGCATATACATGAAGGGTATCTGAATGTGTTTGATGGGAAAGGGAAAATGGCAGAGCCATTTATAAACTGTAGTTTAAAATCTGTAAGTGAAACCTGAATCCCTTTTGGTTTTGTGGTCACTTCCTTTTTATGAGTGAATCAGGACTATGCCCTGTTGTTATCTGGAATTCTACTACAGTTACTTTTCTTTAAGTTTTCCCCACTGTAATCTCTGATCCCATCACCAAAATGAATGATTGTAGTCTCACAGCAACTTGCAGAGATTTATAGGCCTCATTTTGCAGCTTAAGAAGCTGAGGCTCAGAAAGGCCACATCATTGATTTGAGTTACAAAGGAAGAATGGAGCAAAACTGTGAATTAAATTGCAATCATCCAAGTCCTGTATTAACACTGCATTAACCCTAAAGCTAGTCTCTTGTGAAGAACAATGACTCATGCCTGTAACATGTCTTTTCTGCATGACCATTTAGAAGAGGACCACCGAATGAATATGGTTAACCATATGATCTACTATATGATCTTAGGGAAGAAATATGCAGAAAGATTATTATAATTTAGATAAGATTAAAAGCTTGAGTTTTTTAAAGTCATCAAAAGAGGCTGATGGCCAAAATAACTGGCTGGCTGCAGGTAATGCTGTGCAGGTATCTTCCTATATTTCCAAGCCACCTCTTTGAAAAATTAGATGTTGGAACTGGGAAATTGTATATTTGGGGAAAGAACAGGCAATGACATAGTCATAGTGAAAAAGTTTGGTGAAGCAAGTGAAGGAAGAAAACATTCTCAAGCTTTCCAGGATTTTGAACTTCAGAATTAAAAAGTCAAGCCAAACCAGAGAAAAAAAAAATCCAAAACCTGCAGTAACTTTGGAAGATTGATGGAATAAGCACTTCAACACAGATCTCAGTTAGACAGAGGTTTACAGAGTTCTTCAAATTAGGGTAAAAAGGGAGCAAAGTGGATGTATTCTACAGTCACCTGTAATTCTGCTCATAACAAAGAGACGAGAGAGTTTTCTAGGAGGATCTCGATCTGTTTCTATGAAAACAGAACTATGACAGACATTACGTGTTAGCATTGTTTCTGTAGTTCTGCAAATCCAGCTGAAGAAACAAAGGGCTGGGAAGACCAACCCCTACAGCTCCTCCATGCTTTTTCTCACCCCTTGCACCACTGCAGTTATGTGCTGGGACATACTCTAATGCACAATGAAATCACCTAACCTAGAAATCAACTTCCTGAGGAGTTTTTCTTGTTTTCAACCTGAATCATTCAGCAGGTTGGTTTTGCATGGGAATGGTGATTCTTTAACCTACTTTTGCTACTACAGCCAACAGACATTGGGCCATGGGGTGAGGATCTCAGTGCTATGTGCAGTGATACAGAGGTTTATCCTCTCACTGGGGGCACAGGAAGTGGCTCATGGGCTTGCCCGAGACAGCATTTTCTATTCTCAGTTGTCTGTGAGGTGGACCAGTGCCCTAAGGGCATTATATAAATAGGCCTGGAGTTGCTAAATATGTATCCCAGATATCTGGATTTACTTTACGTTTGAACAGTAAGTAATCAAAAATCTGTGAACAGACTACTGTGAACATAAACACCAGATAAAACATTGTCAAGAATATTGGGAAACAAACAGCCAGGCATAACAATATCCATTTCAAGTACATGCTGAGGAGGAGTTTACTCTTTCAAGGTTCAGCATTTTTGGTATCAAATAGAATTTGTGCCTTAAAGAGACACCCAGGATTCCTGTTCTGGTTTCCTAGGTATTTTTGAGGTGTGGCGAGATCTCTGGAGGCTGACTTCCCAGAGGAATGGTAGATCTGTACCATGCAGCCCTTTTTATCTCTTCTGAAGATGTCTGCAGTTAGGCAGAGTGCAGCTTGGATTTTGGCAATTTTTTATGGATCAACATACTCCTCATTTTGTTAAGCATTCAAGATACAGCAGTGATAACGTTGAACCTGTCACCTACAAGTGACCCAATCCACTGCCAACACATCACTCATGACAGCAAATAAGGTATTTGGGGAACAAAAAAGCCCCATTTAAAGATATGAGAGGAGACAGCCTGTGTGATTTTTAAAATTTAGGGTCAAATTCCGTTCTGGCTCAGTACGTTTGCTGCATATTGATTTTCCCGGAGTTATATAAGGCCTAAGCCCAGCCTTTTGTCACCAAAAGCAGCACAGCTGTTTCCAGGGCCACGAGTGATGTGTGTGACTTCTCTTTTTAACTTCCCACTGGCTTTTTAAAAATACACTTTCAATCAGTTTTGCTTTTCAACATCAAAGAGAAAAAGCTGTAAGTTTTCCTGAGAACTGGAGATTTTGGCAAAGCATTAAGTCTTCATATGCTAAGAAATTTGTTCTGAGAAGTTGTGTTATACTCTGTATTGACATGATGTTATAGAATATGAGAGATATATATCTGATTATATACATCTAAAGTTCATGTTGAATGTACTGGAATTGTCTTATTTAAGCAATAGAGAAACAAATTAATGTTAGCAGCCGTGGGAAAAATTGAGAAATGCAGGCTATACTCTCACTTTTTGGGCATAGTGTTCATTTATAGTCAATTAAATATTAAGGCCTATGAAAGTGGGTAAGCCAAAAAAATAATAAATACAGGTAGAGGGTGCAACTGAAATTCTCCTTGAGTTACCTTGTGTAATCCCAGCTGGATCAGCATAACAACCACTGATGACTAAACTCAGCTTTTCCTCAGCCTCTCTGTGGTGTTTCAGAGCTGTAACAACCTGGTCTCCATGTACTTGCTTTTGAACCTTGCTCTGACTTCTCTTTTGCTCTGACTTCTGTGCCAGGGATCTAGCCTGGACTGGCTGTGCCTCCAAAGGGAACTCTGTGCTCTCCTGGGGTAACATCCTCTCATTCCTCTCCTGGGTCTCTGCCATGATCCCAGGGAGGAGAAGTTGGGCATGTGTGTATCTCCCAGCAGGGACAGACCTCTGCATTACACACAGAGTGGAGAATCCCTGCAAATTGCCCCAAATCACTTGGCAATCCATGCCACACCTGGGGAATTTCAGGAGTTAGTTTTATGGGTTGAAGTCCGGCCTATTTACCGTCAGGCTTATCAAGTTAGGAATTTATGGCACCTCTCCTCAATCCAACTCACAGATTTAAAGAAGCCACTGCACTGCTTTGGGTGGCTTCCCACATGTGGTTGCAGCAGCCAGGTACTGGACTTGTTTCAGGAACAATACTGGGAATCAGGTAACGTGTATAAAGCACTCTGAAGAGTAAGAGCACCCCAGTTTAGGAATAATTCCTTCATGGAAAGGCTGCTCAAGAGTTGGAACAGTGTGCCCTGGGAAGTGGAGTCACTGTCCCTGGGAGAGTTCAGAACATGTGTGAATGTGGCACATGGGGACATGGGTTAGTGGTGGCCTTGTGCTGGGGGAATGACAATCTTAAAAGGATTTTCCAGCCTGAAGGATTCTGTGAGTCTAAATTCTGGGTCTACATGAAATGGTGGCTTTACAGCAGTTTGGATTGGATTTTCTGAAGTCACATCACTGGTTAGATGATATACACATTGCCTATCCTATTACATTTGTATGATAAATTTGTAAACTCCATATATTTGCACTCATCCCCTCTAAGGCTTTTGGTCTGTTTTATGAGCTGAAAAACAACAAGCAACCTACTGGCTGCTATGTCCAAGATCAAATATAAAAGTACAGTGAGAGTTAATGAACAAAACCTCCAAACATTTCCAGAGTTTTATGCACCTCACACACTTGCATAAATTTTAACGAAATAGTTTTTTTTAGTGAAATAATGGCAGAGGCATGACAATACAAGAAAAGCTGAGACATGACTTGATGTTTTTTGCATATATTACAAACCTCTCTGCTTTGTTTCAAAGCTTTTCACTTTTGTGTTTGAAATCTGGAAAGAAACTCAAAAATCTGATGCAAGGTTTTCAAGATGGATTTTTCCAAGGCAAAAATCAGTGGACCAGCTTCATACCACCAGCACAGTTTAGGTAAATTCATGCATTTAAGAAGGCAGACACTAAGCTTTAAGTTGATTTGTACCAGTGCACCCAGAAATGCACACAAGAACACAAATATAATTTCTTTTATATACACACACACACACATATATACAGAGATAAAGCCCAAACCAGGGCACTGTGAGCTGTACAGAGACATAGATTAGTTGATAGGTGGGAGGTAGATCCCACCCCTGGAGAGGGAGTAGTCACAAGCACAAGTCAGGGCAGGATCAAGCCCTGGCTCTGCCTTTTATAAAGTAATGCTGCTGCTTAGCAACTATTTTCTGCCCGGATGAAAGCAGGAACCTTGCAAATCATAAACAAATATGTAGGTCCAGGAAGAGGCCAAGTTAAATAAAGTATTCTTTACCCTAACTCTGTCTGCTCCTCTTTTTTCATGGTAAAAATTTCCATGAAAAATAAGAGGGAGAGTAGGACACAGAGCCCTAAAGGAGGGATTTTAAAATAAATAAATAGGAAATAATATGATGCACAGGAAGAGTTCAGCCACTATAGGAAACAAATACGATCTGTAGAGGACATAAAAATAATTTAATTCAGTCTTTTAGAACCAAAATTTAAGTTGCTTAAAAATTTCCCCTTTTTTTGCTCCATGGGTGAAATTACAAATACATGTTATTTCTTCCATAAAACTTAACGTGGAATGGAAAGACCAAGAATATATATTTTTCAATATATCTATATTATATATATATATATTTATTTAATAATATATCTCTATAAAGGTATATTTCAGTACCTTTATTCACAGGAATTTTTCATGTCAGTCAGATGCTCTCATGTACTGAAATGTCATTAATGGCCAAGGATGAGCCACAGCTAGCAGCCTGGAGAGCTCTTGCACTTGCTCACTGACAGACCAGATGCTGCCTGGCAAATTGCTTAACACCCAATTTCCAGAGATCGTTGTATCCCTAGAAATGCAGTTGGCACTTAGACATCACATTTTCAAAGGAAAATCTAATGGAAAGAAAATAAGGTGCCAAAATCTCAGCACAACTGGATGCTGAATCTATGAAGGTACTTTTGAAAATGCCATTGAGCATCTAACTAGCATCCCAGTCTGTTTGTAGGGTAAATCCCTAGGGACTGATCTCTAGCTATCTCTCTATGTTTTTTGAGTGCAATATACCTCATCATGGCCCAGTGTCCATGTAAAGTAGCATAAATTTTCCCCAAATGATGAACAAGACAGCCAAACCCCACTATTTGCATATCCTGATCTGGAAATTTCAGGGCAGAGACTGAACTCTGTGCCTTTGCCAATGAAAAAGGCTGATGGATAATTTGTGAAAAATAGAGTCCTCTCATATACACCTGAATCTTTTCCTTTTGTTCAAGGCTTAAGTACTTCCAAACACGTGATATTAAGGATTTAATTGTAAATCTAGAATTGTGACTCTGCTTTGAAATCTCATCAATAGAATCACAGAATCCCAAACTGGTTTGGGTTGGAAGGGATCTTAAAGATCACCTCACCCAGCTCCTGCCATGGTCAGGCACATCTTCCACTATCTCAGCTTTCTCCAAGCCCTGTTCAGCCTGGCCTTGGACACTTCCAGGGATCCAGGGGCAGCCACAGCTTCTCTGGGGACCCTGTACCAGGGCCTCCCCCCTCTCACAGCAGAGAATAGGGAATGGATTACTTTGCTGTACAATTCCACTAACAAGAATGAAAAGATAAATTGTCTTTATTTCCCTTTATGTGCCTCAGGGATGATTTCTCTTATGGTTTGATCACAGATAAGCTACACACGATGAGCCCAGTGATGTGAGGTGCCCAGACTTCCTAATTCCCAAAGCAGGAGGAGCTCAGCAGAGCTGGCCTTGCAGCCATCCATGAGCTGGAAGATGAGATCAGGTAACTGAATCCTCAGATCTTCCTGATGCTCTCTGACTCTGCCCATTCCCCAGCAGGTTTGTGTCTGGTTACCTCTGCACAGTCTTGTTCATGCAAAGTAAATGTCACCGGGTTGGCTCCTCCAGTTACAGCAAGAGCAGGAAAAGAGCAGCACAGGTGCCTGGCAAATGGATAAGAACAAACCAGGAAATTTTGCAGAGAAGCTTTTGGAAATTGCTGAATCTTTAGGAGCTGGTTTCTCCTGTAAAACAGCAGGGAACAGAAAACATTTGGAATTCTTAATATAATGATGGTACTTGTTAACTTCCACTGAGAACAGAGTGACATGTTCATATGTTTAAGGCATTTTTGCTGTAGCATTTCCAACTTTGCAACTGTCCTGCTCTGGCCCTGAGGGCTGCTCTTGTACAAACCCATGTTGACATAGTCACTAATCTTTGGAGAGTTTTGAGCGAGGAAATGATCTGTAAACTGGAGGCATGTCTGCTGAAAGCACTCTGTGGACATGATGCCATTGGAAGCAGTAAGCAATACAAAACCACATCTATATTTGCTGTTTATCTTCCTGTTTTGAACTAATGATACCAAATGTTGTAAAAACCTTGACTAATTCGTGCTGTTATTTTTAAGCAAGTTAAGGTGGTTTTGTTACTAAATATCAAGTGGACTTTGTTTAGAGACAGTACAGTGCTGTCAGTTCTCTTTAGGAGACAGAACACTGCCAGACTACACAATGATGCTCCTGATACCACTGCCCCTAAAAGATAAATTAAACTTCTAAAAAGTACCTTTTAAAAATAATTCCAGTTCAAACAGAAACATCTGTTTTCTGGGAAACATCTCTTCAGGGAGAAATCACACTCTTGTGTGAAAGGGAGGGAGGGTATCTGGATTGCTGATGGTGACAGCAGCCTTCAGTTTCAGAAGGTTTCCCACCATGAGATTGATGCTATCCTTGAGTCTGAAAATGGCTGGCAAAAGACTTCTGGCTGACTGGAGGAGACTGTCACACAAATGCCTGTGGAAAGATGCTGCAGCCACTCAGGCATAGTAAGTCCCTCTCTAAGACAACTGATCCTTGTCATGCACAAACAGAGCAAACCCGAGATTAACTATGCTCAGAGTGAAAAATGGAAATGGTATCAATGAACTTTGGCTGCATTTTCATCAATGTTTATCAAGGGAAATTATTCCCTGGTGAAAGAAAGCATCAAGTACAGGGTGTTCAGGAGATTACTACCAAAGCTGAATATTCATGAAAATTTAATGGGGCTTGTAGATTATAACTGGTGTCTTTCAAGGCTGACTACCATGGAATACACAGGAAAGTCATGTGATGGGAAACAAAGTGGACAACCCCAGTCCATGTGAGCTAATGGAGGCCAGATGGCCAAACTTAAAGTCAGCCTTGTGTGTTATACTCCATCTGCAATTAGTACCTCTCTGTACAGCAAGTCTCTTAGCAATGTTCTGCTTGAGCTTGGGATTGGGAATGTAGCTCAGATATAACTGGTGAGCAGGAAAAGGTCTCCTGGGTTCCAAACAATGTGAGAATAAACTCACACACCACATCTGTGGAAAACAGCACAGAATCCCAGAATCATCCAGGTTGGAAAAGGCCTCCAAAGTCATGGAGTTCAATCTGTGCCTGATCCCCCACCATGTCACCCAGCCAAGAGCACTGAGTGCAACATCCAGACATTCCTTGTACACTTCCATGCTCATAAACTCTTGTGCAAATAGTTCCTGAGAACAAATGCAAAAATGAAATATTCTAAGCCCTAAAAGCATCAGAGTAGCAGGACCTTGACCTTCAGCATGGTGACAGACTGAAGGGAGCCACCCATGACTGCCAAACTCCCAGCTGAACTGCTCGGCCTCTATATGTAAGGGGCATTGTGCAGCCTGAAAGCTAAACTTCATGGAAGATGCTTAACCTGGATCATCTCACCCCTCCCAGCTAGGGCTTTGCTGTTTAAATGATCACCTACATGCTGCTTATCAGTGGGTCAATAGGCCACAGCACAGCTCAGACTGTGAAACCTAAATTTTATACTGAGTAGGGAAGAAGAGCAAGATCTTCCTCACATCTCAAGATCAATATCCTTCATGTAAACTTTACAAAACGCTAATAAACCTTGCCCCATCTCCCCATGGAGGAGACAGCTATCAATCTAATCCCATGAGTGCTGACATCTCAGAAATGTGAAGTAACTTGCCTAGCTGAGCTGAATCCCTGGTTTAATCAGTAGGTAGCATCCTCAACATGAGAAGATGTTAGTTTTAAATATTAACACTTCACTATATGAAACCTGTTCCAGCTGAAAAATAGGTTGTTTAATGAGGAAATAAATACAAGGAATCCCTTTGAAATGCAAAACTGCTTTTGGTTGTAGCAGAGTAAATATCAAAAGTGCTTCTGATGAATAAAACTCAGATGTTCCCTGCCCAAAACTGGATGCACAGCGGTTGGTGGGCTCAAAACAACACAGACAAAATATACTGTATAATAATAATAATCCATCAGATTCCTCCAGAAAGGTACTCTGGCCCCCTACTCCAATTCTGTTTGTCTCTGTACTAATGTCATCTTATTTCTTTGTAGTCCGTTCATACCAGAAGACAAGCTGGTTTATGCTAGTGAATTAGTTTGGTTTGATTTGACAGTGACATCTTTCCTCAGGTTAGTGAGGAGTTATTTCTGTAACATTTCAAAGTTGGAACTTATATTTTAATGTGGCAGAAGTATTTGACATACAGCAAGGTAAAATAGGGCCTGGAAAATGTCAGCTATTACAAGAAATGCTTTATGGAAAGGGATTATGCACTTGCTTGCTTCATTGCAATATTTACAATTTGAAATGTCACCACTGTGAGGCTTAACTACCTATCTTATAATTTAGATAATTTTACTTTTTTCAGAATTTGCTCTTATTTCATAGTAATAACAAATAGTGGCACTTCTTTAAACAGCCATTATCTCTTTCCCTCCTCAAATAATTTACACTTAGAAAGATATATGGAGAATTTGAAAATAGGGATATGTGGTTTCAGTTGTTTCATGTTAACTCTTTATCCTTCTGTATCCTTTCAGAGTTCACTTGGGGTCTTTGGCCACGTGGCAGAAGAGCCACAGCAGAAGCTGTGACAGCAGTGTTGGGCTGGCCACCCTTCTCCTGGGAAGGGGGAAAAGACACAGCACAGCTGGGGAGCACCAGTGCAGCCCTTGGCTGCTCTGCACACGGCAGCCACAGGCACAAAAATCATTGCCAGCCATAGGCAAGGGGGGAAATTCAGAGCACTTTGTCCTTGCTTCAGGTTTGGCTGAGATTGGACTGATGAGGGTAGGGCAGCAGCAAATCTTCCCTCGTCA
This sequence comes from Acridotheres tristis, assembly GCA_037013685.1. NCBI lineage: Eukaryota > Metazoa > Chordata > Aves > Passeriformes > Sturnidae > Acridotheres > Acridotheres tristis. Next base: position 25,256,970 of record CM072895.1, read on the forward strand.
CTGCTGCTCTCCACAACCTCCTGGCAATGTCACAGAATCCCAGAAGGTTTGGGTGGGACGGAATTGTAAAGCCCATCCAGTGCCACCCCTGCCATGGGCAGGGACACCTTCCACTGGCCCAGGTTGCTCCAAGCCCTGTCCCACCTGGCCTTGGGCACTGCCAGGGATCCAGGGGCAGCCACAGCTTCTCTAAGCACCCTGTGCCAGGGCCTCACCAAACTCAGGGGGAAGAATTCCTTCCTGATATCCAGTCTAAATCTGCCTCATTCAGTTTAAAGTCATAATCCCTCATTCTATCACTACCTGCCCATGGAAAATGCAGGTAAAATTAATATATAAAAATACATACAGCTGTAAAACCTGGTAGAGACCTTGAGTCATAATTTTGGTACTCACTTTCTCACCTAAAGCAAGTGGTAAAGGCACTGTTTCGTGGGTGGCAGAGAGAGCAGACAACAATTACACTCCCCAAGGTAAAAAATCTCACATTAACCAATCTCAGGCTGGTGGCTGGGGATTCAGTGGGAGGCTTCATCTGGCTCCAGTGGGCTGTAGACTGTAAATATAGAACATTGCATGACCTTAACTTTGATTTTTAAAAGAGGCTGAAACTTACATAAAGAAATACATAAATTTACTGTTCAACATGGTAGATAGATGCCCTGTGGCAAACATGTATTAGAGAAGTAGAAAGTAATTAAGGTTACTTAATGCTGGGAAACTGAACATTGCTTGGGTTATTTTGTTATTCCTAATGTATTAATCAAATCCATCTCAGCTATGTTGCCTTACTCACTGTCTTTACTAACAGTGCCTCATTTGCCCTTTCTTCTAAAATTAATGTTTATATTCAATGCTTAATGTATTTTTTGTTTTAATGAAGAATCTCAGTGTTGAAATGAACATGGGATTTTTTTTCTCTCTTTGTAGTTTCCACTTATGGAAACTATCCCACCAAAAAGCAGCTGGGCTTTAACATCCAGTACACTTTTTGACTTGCAAAACCAGATCAATTAAACAGACAAAGCATTTAACCTGGCTGGAAGCCCAGCAACTTTATTTTCAGTAGTGGAGGTTACTCATCTTTAAGCACAATTACAGGTTGACCAGAGAAGCTGTGGCTGCCCCTGGATCCCTGGAAGTGTCCAAGGCCAGGTTAAACAGGGCTTGGAGCAACCTGGGATAGTGGAAGGTGTCCCTGCCCATGGCAGGGGGTGGAATGACATGACCTTCCAACACAAACCACTCCATGACTATGATTTTTCAAAACTCCAGATTCTACGTGAGCTTACAGCTCTTTTTTAAGTATAAAAGAATTCAAAGCTTTTAAAAATGCTACTTCAAAATTTCGTCAGTGATAATTTGTCACATCGGAAGGCCAAGCTCTGTTCCATGGCTGGTATAGATACACAGGAATTATCCTACTAGAGATGAATGCTGCCAAGTTTTAGGTAAGGAGGGAAGCAGTGGGTGTCCCTTCACTTCACACCCACCAGGTGCTAACAGCTTCAGCCTGGTCCCTGCTATGTAGAAGCCTCCAGAAAAGCAGCTTCAGAGCTCATTGCAGTAGCCCCAAAATGCCCAGTCACACGCAGACTAATTCAGCTTTTTCAGCTGCTCTCCTTCCCTCTGGAAGATGCAAGGGAGCCAAAGCACATCAGAAATTTCGAGAAGACTGTGCAGAGCACAGGAAGACCTGAATTTCAACTGAGGTGGGCAAGCTTGTTTTTCAGGGAACTCTTTAGCCCTACATGAAGTATGGTTTGCAAAACATGAAAACTGTAGCATAAGAGTTTAAAAAGTCCAGGTGACAGTGCTGCTGCAGTGCCCCACAGGTGCTGAAAGTGTTCTCTCCAAGCACAATCCAGAGCAACTCACAGACTCTCTAAGCTCAGAGTACTGCAGGCTGTGACTGTTAAGAAATCAAGGGCAGGAAACCCAGATGAGATCATAAATGCCAGTATGAAAGGAAAAAGATGGAAATGCTGAGCTGAATATATGTCCTTATGTTCATAAACATAGCAGTGTCTCTATCTTGTGAAACATCTCTATTTTTTGTCTTGGTTTTGACCTGAGGCTGTAACAGCTATTCTGGTTTTGCATCATTCATCAGATTTCATCTGAAAGTGGTTTTATCAGTTTATCTCTGCTGACTTCACTGGAATTATGTCTTTATCTCTCTCCTTCTCTCTAATAAGAGATTCCTGGATTTTTATTCTCTCTTTAAACAGTGAAAGAAATTCCTTATTTTCTCTGTTCATGTAAGCAGTCTCACTCTTCTAGGGCCAAATTCAGTTTTCACTGAATAAGATAAGTCACCACAATGTTTTAAACTTATTTCTATGGGAACTGATCAGACTTGCATAGCATGAACCAAGTTCAGTATCACCTCATAGTATATACTCTGTAAATTTTTGAGAGACATCATGCATTTGGGCAGTTTGAAAGGTGAAGCTTAAAACAAACCAGATTTAGTAGATGGAGTAAGAGCTTCTTACTCAAATTCAATTTAAATGATTTCACATGAGAACAGCCCAGCTCCAAATGACATCCAGGACATTTCAAAAAGTTAATGATACACAGTCAGATCTCATATGACACCGTGAGAAAGGGTGGGGAAAAGGGAAGAAAAGTTGTAAATATTTTCAAGACTGTAGCTGTTGAAGATGTAAGAAACATTAGCTGTTAGCACAGTCAATTGGGAGCATACTGTTTAGTGAGCAAGTGATATTTACTCTATGTGCTTCTCTGGAGGAATTCTGCCTCTATGTCTCTCCAGGAAATATTGGATAGCTTATGAATCTAGGAGGCAGCAGTAATTAATTGGAGACACTTAAAACCTAGAAATCCCTGGTGTGAGATAAGGGTAATTCAGTTTTTTTAAAAAAAGCCTTGGTAGGCTTTACATTCCTCTTGAGTGATGACAATTATTCATGACACTACATTTATGAAACTGAGAGCTTATATGAATATGTGCAAGTGCCACTAACCTCCTGAGACCTAAGTATAAATTGAAAAATAATCTACTATAGTGTGTAAAGAAGGAGTGATGAAGCATTACTGAATGTGCAGAAGTATTTTCTGATCACTGACTACCATGAAAAGAATTACTTAAGTCACCATATCTCCACTAATCATGATTATGTCTTGGGCATCATTTCTGGAACATTTTCTTTTTGCATGACCCATCAAATCCATATCCATTTTTATAATGACAGAGATTAAAAGATAACTAACACAGATGAAAAGATTTCTGAAGCAATAAGGATGTTATGTGGTACACATAATTTCGTTTCCATGGTCAGAAGAGTGAGGTATCTAATTATTAATGGCATTTTATGTTGATAAAACAGATTTGTGGCAGGCTGAAGGGGTCAGGTTCCAGGATAAACAAACCCCATGAAAGTAGATTGAGTTACAAAAGTTTCAGTTAAGTACAGGGTATCTTATATTAATAAAGTAATTTTAACTTGCTAGATCTTTCTATCAGAGAAAAAGGATTCTGCTTTATTATGGCAACTTTTATTCATTCCTTGAATGCATTGAGGAGGCTACTTTACAACACAGCAAACTCTGGGTAAACCCAAACATATTTTATACACAAGAAATATTAAATGGCCTCTTGAGGAGGTCAAGTGACTTCACCTGAAGATGAAGGGAACTAAAGGTACTTTATGTCTGCTTCTGACATAGGACTCTGCACTTTCCTGTGGCAGAGCAGGTCTTTTCTAGGCAGGCTATGTGGGGTAATTGAATTAAGAGAGCCTGTGATCAGCTGTGCTTCTGTTGTTTAGCTCCAAACCTTCTAAGTACAATATTTTTCTTGTTTCTCACCACATGCACACTAACAGGGCTGGGAGATCTCACGACTGTTATGACAGCACAGTTTAAGAGAGGCGTTTGTATTTGGAAGGACATGCTAAATTCTTATCCTGTGAACTTCCTCAAGAGATTGTTTAGGAATAATGAACCAAAGCAAAACCAATTCAGAAAGATATTTGACAGAAAAACATTGCCCAGTAGGACATAATTAACTGAACAAAGGAGTTTGAAATTTAACTTGAACATTTAGCTTAAAGATATTTACCTAGTGACAAGGTTTCAAAATGTTTTCACTCCAAGGATAGTTGATTTGTAGTGTAAATAGTGTCCATGTATTTGGGAAATAGAGCAGATTGAGAAGTGTGTATCCAATAGTGAGTACAGTGTATTAGGCCTCCTCTATTTACTCTGCTTTATTCAGCTATAATTCTCAAGTAAGTAATTTTTTTTCTGAAGTAATGTATTTTTTTTACAAAGGTCCATAATTTCTAGCTGGTTTGGAAATTCTTGTACTGTATCATGAAGATTTTTGTAATTTTGACTTGTAAAACAGTAGGATCACAGATCAGCATTAGTGCTACAACCTGAAGTTGCTGTGGGCAGACACGTGCAGAACACAAGGATTTAATTCTGTATAGCATTCAGTGGTAAAGAAGCATTGGTTTGAAGGATGACATTTTATTATTTTCATCTATAAACTCGTCAGTGCACACTCAGGTTTGGAATGGGCTGAAAACCGTACAAGATGGGCTGGCAGATACACGTGATTTCTGTTCTATTCCAGACAGACAAGGATCTCTTCTCAGAAAAGGTTCAATAAAAAGGAAAAAGGTTGAAAGAATTTGAACTCTTCCTGTCTCCCCACAGCCCCTCAATCTGCTTCTTACATCAGTGTTGTTACTGACAGGCAGTGAGTTGTAAGTCCTGCCCAGTTCAAGCAAGGCTGCTTCTCATATAGAATCACAAAAGCACAAGATGGTTTGGGTTGAAAGGGACATTAAAGCCCATCCAGCGTCACCCCTGCCATGGGCAGGGACACCTTCCACTAGCCCGGGTTGCTCCAAGCCCCATCCAACCTGGCCTTGGACATTTCAGGGATCCAGGGGCAGCCACAGCTTCTCTGGGCACCCTGTGCCAGGGCCTCCCCACCCTCACAGGGAACAATTCCTTCCCAATATCCCATCTGACCCTGCCCTCTGGCAGTGGGAAGCCATTTCCCCTTGTCCTGTCTCTCCACCCGTGGTCCCAAGTCCCTCTCCAGCTCTCCTGGAGCCCCTTTATGTTCTGGAAGGGGATCTAAGTTTCCCCAGAGCCTTCTCTTCTTCAGTGAACTCCTCAAGTTCTCCCAGCCTGGCTCCAGAGCAAAGGGGCTCCAGCCTTGGGATCAACTTTGTGGCCTCCTTTGGACTCATTCCAACCGGTCCACATCCTTCTTGTGTTGGGATTAGGGGTTACAGCAATGACAACGTGAGTGGTATCTCAGCTGGTGCCTGTGAAAAAATAGAAGTGCAGAGGAGATTGTATTTTGAAGAGGAAGGAGTATGTTGTAGGAGGTTATTTAGGAAAACAAAGCATAAATTTTAACACCTACTTGCATGGTAAGGGAGAAATGTATTCAATCATGCTATCATGGGTAAACAAAGCAAGGAGGTGAAAATAGTAGGAGTGTCTGGCTGACTAATGAGACCAACTAGACTGTTCAGGAGCAATGAAGAGAGATTTTAGAGCTGTTTATTTTCCCTTGCAATACCCAACATGCAGAGAATGCAAATAATAATAATAATGGGAAATACAAACTGTGCTGCAAGATCTACTCTTCATTTTTATTCTGCTTCATGTTTCCCGGGGAGGGAATACTTTGAACTTTCCCAGGTGCCTCAGCTTCAGTTTCTGTGACAGCTTTTTAACTTCCCTTGTTACAAAACCAGTGATGTCGCAGTAAATGGAGGTGAGCAAGACAAAGGAGCATTTAAATGAAAACACCAGAGCTGAAGAGCAGTATAATTATCCCATTTGCTTAGGATTTCTAGACAGTCAGTGTGTGAGTAATAAAGGAGGATGCAAGTGTCACTGTATCATATCTGACCCCGCCCACCCCACCTGCCCCTGGATTTCCATCTGCTTCAGATGTCTGGGTCACCCGGGCTTTGTGTGCAGGCTCACACCTGCTGTGAGCATGGAGAGCTGATGGCCAGCATAGCTGCCTGGCGATGGGATATCATTGCACCATTGTCTGCATTTGGGGAAAATCAAATCATTAAAATAAAAAAAAAATACGAGCTCTAAATAGCCCTTAGAAACTGCAAAAAAGGGAGCACCAGGAACAAGCTGTTGCATTAGAATACAAGACCCAGTCCCTGCTCCCCTCTGGCTTCATCCAAGGATTCTCTCTCCTTTGTTCTCCTACAGCTCTGGCATATCTAGGCCAGCACTTACTAATTACCAGGAGATGGAAACCGGTTGCTGAAAAGTGTTAAAGGAAAATCCTCACATTTAAAGCCCATGTTGATTTAATAGCAGAAAAAAAGAGAAATTTTAGGAAAACAAAAAATTAGCTGCATTACGGGGTAATTGGAGCTCAAGCTGGGTGCATTATATAATAGCACTTCCCAATGCAGCTGCCTTTACCCATTCCTCCGAGCACAAGACACATAAATAGTTACCACAACTTAGAAACTGTCTAGACCACACCTTTGTTAGAAACCTTAAAAAGGTGTGGTCTGTTGTTGTCAGAATTACACCAGGTCTTGAACTTGAATCCACAAGTAGTTGGAACCTGCCATTAACTACAGCAGAAAGAAAGAAGTTCAGAAGTGTAAGAAAAAATGCTGAATGCTTAACCCAAAATAATCAATTTTGTTTTCTTTTTTTCATTTCCTCATTCCACACTTAAAGGTGGAAAACACCTTTAAGGTAATTTTCAGGCTACTAAAAAAAGATTTGCATAAATGTTTGTTTGGAGAGCTGGAAATGGAGAGGAGAAGGGAGCTGGCATACCATCAGCTACTAACAGTATGCAGAACATTAGTCTAAAAGGAAGAATTCCTAATGCTTCAGGCAAAGCCATAAAGGACAGGAAGGTGTTTGGGAGCTGGCAGGGTGCATGTGACTGGCAGTGGAATGCCAAAAACTGGCCACCAGGTCAGATCTGAGCAGGCAGGGTCAGACATTACCACTGCCAACAAAGCTGGAATTCATCTGGCCACAATATTTAGATGGACATTTGATAAGTTAAGGCATATATTTAATTTCACTTAGGTATATATTTAATTTTGCCTGCTCTGGTGGAAGGTGTGATAAAGGGGGTGGAATGAGATTACCTTCAAGGTCCCTTCCAAGACAGAGGCAGCAGCCCAAAGACGAATTGGTTGGTTCATGTCTGCTTTCTGAGATGCTTGTCAAATTAGGAAATGCACTGAAATAAAGTTGTCTTCCTAAAGCAGCTTTTTAAAAGATTTAAAATGAAATTTAAAATTACTAGTATATTCAAATTTTCTGAAGAGGAAAAAATCCCCAAGTAGTCTGCATAAGTTATTGTAGTGCTAGTTTTTATCAGTAGATTTGCAATAAATCCATGGGCTTATATATAAAAATAGAGCTGTGTTAGAATTCTGTGAGGAAAAGGCTATTTTTGGCTGCTCATCCACTGAGGAGACAAAGCAGACTGTTATGTCAGCCTTGACAGCAACTCAGTTTTCCTGGATATGTTGAAAAAAAAGTTTTATATCTATTCCCTATATGGAAGTAAAACATGTGATGCAGCCTAAAGCTATTTCCTTTGAAAGCAGAGCTCTGAATTCCTGCAATAAAGCCATGGATGGAAAGGCCTGTTGTTAACTTGACAGAACAAGGAATCTGGCACCATTTCATCACAGCACATTTCACCAGATTAAATTTGCAGTTCTCCAGCAATATCTGCACTGGGATATAGAATAACCATAAGTTTTAATTTACCTAGCATTTTTTTTTTTTTTTGCTGGGGACCTCTAAAAAGGGCTCTAAGCAGTTATGGCTGGTTAGTCCAGAGCCAGGTGGGACCTGCCAGCCCAAGCAGACCCTGGGGCTGTGAGACTTTGAAACCTTATGAGAACGGACAGAGATTTGGGGTAGAGTTTGAATCAAACAGTATTGTCTGAGTCCAGTGGAATTTTTTGAGCAGAAGGGGATGGTGTGCTGGGCTGCCCTGGAGCTCTGCCAGCTACTCCAGGCACAGGGATTTTCCAGGCAGTGGTGTATGATATCAAGTGCAGAATTCCTGTTTCCTTTCTGTTAGCATCCATTAAATCAATATGTAAAGGTCAGGCTGGTGGGTTTAGTGGAGAAGACATCAGCTGTCCCTTATCTTCTCCAGAACTTCCATTTACAAGGTTCCAGCTGAGAGGAACAGGCTTTAAGTCCTCTTAGTGCAAGCAAGAATAACTCTGCTGCTGCTGCTTTTGCTTTATCCCTGTCCTCTCTGCAGGGGAGGGAACTGCTCTGTGAAGCCTTTCCTCCTCCTTTCTGTCAGAGACTGCTTGACGGGGAGGCTGCAGCACGGGGGAAAGCGTTTCTGTGTGGAACAACCCTGCTGTGTGCTCCTTTGTCCCTGTCCTTGCCTCTCCATGGAAGACAGGCAATGTGTGGACCACGTGCACCAGCTGGGCCAGGGGAACTCTCCTGCTGTTTTAACTGGTGAGCAGAGGGGAAAATACTCATCAAAGCAAACATTAAACTAGACTGATCATTACAGGTCACAACACGACCAAGAATCTTAGTTGGTACATGTTCTACTCAGAGCTTTGTGTTTAGTTAGAGTAACAGACATTCATACTTAAATTGATGAAGAGACAATAACCAGAGGTATTTAGCATGAGCAGGTGTACATGTCAGGGCTTAAAAAAGGATGTGGTTAAAACAATTGCTGCCGCTCTTTTTTTTTTTTTTTTTTTTTTTTTGACCAGGAGTACTGTCTCCTGTGGGGCACAGGTTTGGACATGATGTTGTCCTGAGTAAGAGCAGAGGTAATCACTGACATCATGCAAAATAATGCTGCTATGAATGGATTTTTTTAATTAATTGTCTTTAGGGGATAAGAATCATGGCCATAATTTTTAAAGCAAGTAAAGGTATTATACATAATCAAAATAAATCTGCTCAAACTCTGGAGCACAGCAGAGAGGAACAAAGGTCAGGAACTCAGCCTGAGGAGATGGGTCATTTTTAGAAAAGGATAATCCTCCTAAAGGGGAGGTCTTCCCATCACCACTTTGGAGAAATCCTAAATATTAGATCCCCATAAATCAGTAGTTCAGCACTTTTATCAGACACGACTATTGCCACCAACACTTGAGCTGGCTTTCTGCAGTGGGATATAGAATAACCACACATTTAAATTTACCTGTGATTTTTTTGGCTGGCTGGGGACCTCTCAAAAGAGTTTCATGCAGAAATGATAACTTTTGGAGCACCAATTCTTGTGATTATTTACATTGTGATTATTTGCTACTGTTCAGTTTTTATTTAGAGTCTTACAGTATTTAATGGACACAGGGAATGGACAGTGGCAGGAGCTACAGTGAATATCTGTGAAACTCACATTCTCACACGGCCCTGTGTGTTTGTCCAAGCAAAATGTCAGTGTTTTTAAATGGATCCAAAGTGGGAATCCTTTGCCTGGCTGCTCTGATACTGCGGACATGATTCCCTTCTTGGGATCAGCTTGCATTACCTTGAGTCAAACCAGGTTCCTGCTGCAGGTGGGTGAGGACAGGCAGTGCTGCAGTGCCACTGCTGTCCCCAGGACAGTGGGAACTCTGTGTGTGTGTAAATTGGAGGGCAGACTGAAGCCCCAATCTTCCCTTTAATGTTTCAATTTATACTTTAAGTTTTAGGAAACAGGGATCAGTAAGATGAGAGGAGGGGCAGTGCTGGTGACTCATGATTTCTGTGCCTCATGCAGACACCACAGACATCCCACAGTGCTGTGAATTAGCTTAAACTGGGCCTTCTGAGACACTAACATCAGTCATCAGCCCTGCTTTGCTGTGCTGGGACCCTTGCACTTTTGTAGATATTTGCATATATTATAACATGTATTTAATAATATACATAATTATATACTATGGCAGGACACTGGCACAGGGTGCCCAGAGAAGCTGTGACTGCCCCATCCCTGGAAGTGTCTAAGGCTGGGTTGAACGGGACTTGGAGCAACCTGGGATAGTGTAAAGTGTCCCTATCCATGGCAGGGGTGTGGAAAGAAATGTGCTTTAAGGCCCCTTCCAACTCAAATCTTTCTATAATTCCATGTTTCTATCATTATGTGGAACAGAGAAACAAGAGGGAAAAAAAAATCAGTCAATTAAAACTACTACACAACAAGCTTTAGTGTAGTGTGAAAATGGATAATAAAAGCTGCCCTAGCACACTAAACCTTCCCCCATTTCTAATTGCATTTTACATATCATTTTATCATCCAGTATCCCTGTTCAAGAGTTTGCTTAAAATTAATGTGAGACATAAATTCTGGAACTATAATTCACAGAAGTGGATTGAAAAGTTGTGTTTGTTCATCTTCTTCTCTGTGGAAGGATTGAGAGCCCAGGTGTGCAGTGGGGAAAAAGGTGGTCCAGGCAAAGCTGGGCAAACAGAAAGAAAGGGAATGCACAAAGTGTATAAATATGTAGTGGGGTAGGAAAGCACTCTTTATATAATTATATAACAAGAGAAATATAAATATAACCTAAACTCTAACACTGGAGGCTGGTCATGCCAGCTGCAGCCTTGTTAAGGTTTCCATTAGACCAACATGTTTCCACCTGCTTCATTTTTAGGTAGAACTCCTGCACACCATGTTGCTGCTTAAAGAATAAGCTTAGACAACCTGAGCAAAAATTCCTTTGCTGCTTCTTAAAAGCACTGCAAAAAAGTAGAATAAAACAGAATAAATATACACTTCTATTGTTAAAGCACTTTGGTTATGCTCCTTAAAATGCTAATGCAAAAAGTAGAAAACCAGCTGACAGAAAAGATAAAATGGGAACTGTGAATGGCCCCTTTGGGATCCCAGCCATAACCAGAGAAGACTTGTATTTTCTTTTGAAATTGGTCATTCACTACCTGGAAATGTTTATTTAAAACTTTTTTCCTGCAAATGGCTAAAGGTATTAATTTGATACTTGTGAATGGTTATTAAGCTCAATGGATGTGAGATCATGGTCTAAGTTCTGCTGAATTACTTCATATTTAGTTTACTGAAGGTAGCATGTCTAGGGCTGTCTGGTTGCTGCTGAGACAATTTATAAGTCTCTCAAAGCATTTTTCAAAAGAATTCAAATACAGCTGCTTTCAAGTCTAGGGATGGCAGGCTGACTGTGTGTCTTGTCACAATTAAGCAGACCTGATGCTTTGTGGTTCAAAATCACTCCTCTAGTAAATGGTTTCTGATGCAATAGTCCAAATAATTTCTTTGTTAGGTGTAGCTTTCCTGCAAGGACAGTGGGAACAGTGGCCCCTGAATAGCCACCCAGCTTTTAATGGATGCTTCCCAGATTGCTGTCTGTAGCCCTGCAGAAGGAGCTCAGATGTTTTCTGGAGGCAAGGTTTGCCATAGAGCAGTTCCATCAGTAGCGAAGAGGCTTCTTAAATTCCAGTTGAATGCATTTTCCCCCTGAATATTTGCTTCTGTTTCTAAACGAGTGACAAACGTTACCATCTCTTCCAGAATGGTTCCCTGCACCTCCTGGGAACACCCAGTAATTCGTGTTTTCCTGAGGGACAGCGGGAAGGGGAAAGTGGGCGTCTGTCAGTGGTGCAGCTGGGTGAAAAGGTCACGGTGAATTGGGTGTGCGCATAATGAGTTTGTGGAGATTAGCGATATGCTAATGTCCCAATTCCAGGAGGTGCTCCTAATGCACGCAGGGGACATGCAGGTGCGCTGGGTTCAGGAGTTTAGCAGCACAACAGGAAAATACGGCTCTAGGAAACCCCCTACCGAGGGTGAATGCTACTTTATATCAGAGTCTACTTTTCAGAAAACAGGGAATACATTAAAGCGAAAAATTTAAAAAATTGGGCAGCGTGAAAGACGCAAAATACCCTGAGCAAGCTAAAAAGTGACAAGCCAAATCTTACGTTTGTACGTGTGCTCCTGCTTCACATATAATCACTGAAATTAGTGAGTTTTCCTGCGGTAATAGAAGCTTCTTGGCGGTGGTTTATCTGCCGTATGAATGTCCCGGGACGGATTATCCAGGTGAGTGCCTGTCACCTTGTTGCTCAACTGGAGCACCGGGGTTGTTCTGCCAGCTCAACATCCTGAGTGCCCTTCTCCCTCCCTCCTGTTCCACACGGCAGGGTGGGGGCAGAAGGGAAAGAAATCCCTAAGGATTAAAGCAGTGTCAGAGCATTAACACTTAGTCGATGACAACTGTAAGGATTAATTCAAGCTGGTTAAATCCCTCTTAGCTAGAATAGGAACCAGCAAACCATCTGGTGGAATGAGCAGTATGACAGGGCTAAAAGGAAATACTGCCCGAGTAGGCAAAGAAAAAATAAACTTTTCCACAGACTTTTGGGAATTGCTGTGTTTCCTAAGTGTCTGACCACAGCAAGTGACAGTTTTGATTAGAGCGGTTTGAATAAAGAGGGTGGGGAAATGTTATGTTTGCAGCTTAGGAAAAAATCAGATTTAAGGTTTTACGTTTCTATAATAGCACATGACACTGGCAAAAAAAAAAAAAAAAAAAAAAAAAAAGAGAAAAAAGGAAAAAAAGACTAGTCATGCATTCTGTGAAAAAAATCTCCACCCATCTAATATATTTTCCTGCTAAGGTCTGTTCTGTTGCTAGCCTATGTTGTTCTCTTGCTTTAATACTGAGTGTCCTTCATAGAGGCTTTAGAGCTCCTCCCCTTCTGTGAGAGAGCTGCTGTGGGGCTCCTTGTGTGGAGTCACCAAGAGTGATCCAAATGCCCAGCTAAGGTCAGTGTCACAGCTCTGGGGCTGGCAGAGCTGGCCTGGCCTACAAAGGCAAGCTGATCAGCCTGGGAAACTGCTCCGAGGTTACCCCTGCAGGAATTAAGAGCGTTTGTCTCTGGAGCAGATCAGACAATTGGATTGGACGTGAAGTCTCTTCTCCGTGATGTCACTTGCTGATGTTTATACTCGAAATAAGTCTTGCTGCTGATGGGTTTAAGGCTTGGTTCTGGTCTTTTAGTCTCCTTATGAATAAAGGGATCTGTGAAGCCTTGTAAGATTTGAATTACTCTGTTTTTTGAGGTGCTGCCTTTGCCTGGTCCATAGTGGCACCTGGCTGGCTGTGTGATCGCTGGTGGCTGTGTCTGCAGGCCCACAGGCAGGGAACTTCCAAAAGGCAGGCAGAAAATGCATTTTTCATTCACTTTGATCTGTTAGTTGTTCCCTTTTTAAATCTAGGAATTCTCTTTTGTTTGTCAGTCATGAAATGTAAAAGTGTTATGTAGCTTATGCTGCTGCTCCACAACAGGGTTTACAACTTCCTGATTACACACTTTTTTGTCTACTGAAAGTTTTCTTCCTGCTGCTCCCCAAATATTGCCAGGCAAAAGAATTTATAAATGCAGCATGTTGGCCTGAGATCTGATGTAGCAAATGACTTTGCAAATATAAGCACTGATTTCTTTTATTTAGGTTCCTGATAGAAAAACACCAAGGCACTGGTTCATGCTTCTCTTTTGAAGGTGGATATTTTTGGTTTGTAAATCGCAGAGTAAATGTGAACAGGGGGCCCCAAGGTTTGCCTGGTGCTTGAAGTGAACATTCTCTGCACAGGGAAGGAAGTAAAAAAGATCAACAAGCTTTGAGCCTCTATTGATATAATGAAGAACCACCTCTTCTTTAGAAACAGTAGTCGTGTTCTTGAGCCCAGCCTTGCCCTCAGAATGCTGATGGGATTGAAAACTGTTTTCAAAATACACAGTTTCATCACTACTCAGGAGTTTCATGGGTTTTAAAGGATTGTTTTCTCTCTTAGGAGGCTAAAATAAAGATAAATTGGGAATTTTTGGATCCAGATTTGAAATAAGAGCATCAAAGGACTCAAAATACCAACAGAGATAAAAGCGTTTGTTTGCCAATGTCTGCTGATACTGAGGGCTCTGCTGAACCCTACAGTATCAAGCAGGAAGCATCTGTGTGTGCTTATCAGTTTTTACAACACAAAATCACAGGTTTCTGGCATCTGCCCTATCAAAGATACGGAGTAAGATGTTTTCACAACATCTGTGTTCAGAATATTGGACATACTCCAAAATATGAAGTGACTTGTTTGTGTCTTTCTAGGCAGTTTGTGTGACAGCATTAAAACTGTGAGAGGTTGAAGCCATCCATCTCCTCTGGTTTTGGTTGTGATGAGAATCCATCAGTCTGGTCACTTGTTCTCACAAACCAGCTGTGTCCTTGGCATGGAGAATAAATAACAGCAGAGTTGTGGCAGGGAACCTGCAGGAGTCTGAAGGAAAACATTGTCCTCACATCTGAGTCATGAGAATGCATCTTCATGAAACATCTTGATAAGCCATAAACTCTACAGCAAGGTTCACAGTAAAGGTTTACCAATTACTACTAATTAATCCTAGCTAATGGTGCTCCAAAAATAACAGTGCAAGGCAGAACAACAAATACTGTTTAGTTTTTTATTAGATAAAAGCCTATTAAATTATTTTATTTTTTTATATTTCACTCTGATTTTAACCAACACAGGAATGCATATGCTGACTGGGACCAAGTTGGCCCCTGCTTTGACTCTGACCTAAGTGGCCAGAAGGGGATGGATGCCAAGAAAAAAGTAAAAATAGGGTGTGTATCGTACCTTTCTTCTCTCTGACTAATCCCATGTGAACTCATTTTTTTAGGCAAGACTGATGGGATTTGTTACTTTTATAATTCCAACTACAGGTCTTGCTAAGCATTTGTCCAGCTGCCTTGGGAGTTCGTGTAAGCTTTTTGCTTATTAAAAATGGAAAAGGCAGTAAATGGAAAGGACAACAAAGGTGCAGAACAACACCCATGTGAGGTTTGATTGGCAGAACTCCATAGCAAAACACAAAGAGAGACAGATTGTTGTAGCTTGTGGTAGACTTGTACAGCTCTTCACCAAAGGATGTTGTACATGCACAAAATTTTCAGTATTTTGAAAGAGCTGAACAAGTGCTTTGGAAAGACCAACAGCCTTGGTTTGTTCAGAACCTGATTTTTGCCGATTTCCCTTCCTCTTCCAGCACAAGAACTGGTGCATGAGAGGGATAGTTGATTTTTACTCACCTCCACAAGGCTGTTCAAGAATACATAATCTTTTAAAATATCCCCTGTAAGTCAAACCTTTCCTGTGCTGCAGGGTTTCCACTCAGTCAATCCCCATATGGAAGTCAGTCCATACATTTCATCATTCTTTGCTCTCTTTTGACCCTTTTCGCTTTGCATGTTTTGTGTTTCACCAAAGCTTCCCAGAGTACACAGTATGAAAGATCCATGGATGGAAATAATCTTCTTGCCTGTTTCATGCTTTTGTAACAACTGTTACAAAAGCTGTTGCTTCTGTAGCAACTTGTGAGACTTTACTTTTTGACAGCTGCCAACCACTGAGTTGATGATTTTATGTAAATCTTCATCTAAGCCCAGTTCTTGCTGTTCCTGTTTTCCTGAAGCTGTTCAAAATGTTGATTTAATAATTCCCAAACTAATGAACGCTATTTTCATTATAACCATTTACAAGATCATACTTGTATATGCATGCTGAATTTAATTAGCTTTAATCATTTGAGTAATTTCAATCTGCATCTTTAGGCATCTGAATGTCTTTTTTACATTTGGCCTGAAATGAGGGTTAAATGTCTTGTTGTGGCAGTTTGGGGTCACTCCAATCATAGTTGTGTAACACAATATGTGAAACAGAGCTGTGCCATCTGCACTTCCGTGTGCTTTGTCATGGATAAACAACGAGGTACCTTCAAGTACTGAAAACACCTTCATGCACTTACAACTAATCATCGAAATCTGCAGCTGAAATGCAATATTAGCATTGGTTTTTTGTCATTCTCTCACTCTAGAATTGATCATAATACCTTTACTTCAGCCTCACTAACCCAAGGTCTGGGTCTCTTTTTCCCATAGCAAAATCTTCCTTAGTGGTGTCAGGGAAGGAGCTTTTGCCTTTGGCAGGGCCTTCAGTCAAGGAAGTTGTTCAGTTTTCAGTGTTTGAAATGTGCCTTGCAAGAAGGAGATGGAGATGGACTGATGCCAGCAGTCCCCAGCTGAGTAGTGGGAGTTATCAGGGATATGGAAAATAAGGTGTCTGAGGCATTGGGAAATTGTTAAAGGTGAAAAAGAACCTTTAAGATCACCAATAGTCAGCCCCACACCACCACCGTGTTTACCACTAGACCTTGTCCCCAGGTGCCACATCCACATGGTTTTTGAACACCTCCAGGGATGGGGACTCCACCACTGCCCTGGGAAGCCTGTGCCTATGTTTTACAGCCCTTTCTGTGAAGAAAAGCATGAAAATTCTGTTGTTTCTTCTGTTGAAGAAGAACCTAAGTTTTCAAGGACAAAAAACCTGTGGTAAGGGCAAAGATACTACCTTGTTTCCCCTGTCTATGAAATCTATAGTGTATTTCATGATAAAATGAGTTTGCAGCAGATTTTCTGGGCAACTGCCATATCTCCACCACAGAGGTCTGCAAAGAGAGGTCTGTTATTCCTGTTATGAGGCCAAGCAGCAGCTGGAGAGTCAGAAGTGCTGTAAGAACCTCAGCACACCTGAAATACAAATGCCCCTGTCTTCCAGAAATTGAACTAACACCCTGTTGATCCTTGCAGTGGCAATGGTGGCTCCAGGACTGCTGCTGCTGCTCCAGGAGAAGCTCTCACTGTCACAGATATTTTGATATGCTCTTCCTAGTGAAAAAGGGGCAAGTTTAAAATGTATTTGACATTGTGACACCCTTCTGCAGGCTTTCAATAGCAAATGCTGGGTGAAGCCAATCCAATTTTGAGTATGAGTGTTCTTTTTTCTATTCTTTCCCAGCCCTACCTGTAGCTGGCAAAAATAGTCAAATAATACTTTCCAAAGATATTTTGTAGAGAAAAAAACCCAGTTACATATCATTACTGTGTAGAAAGAATATGACTCCTTTTTCCACTTTATTCTTTGAATTATAATTCCTTTATTTCAAAAAGATCTAATTCCATGAATTTTTATTCTAGATGCGATTTACAGATTATTTTTCAAATCTTGTGGTACTTTGTTCTTTACCAGCTTGACATTGTTAAACCCAGTAGGAAAATCTCTTGAGGAGCTGGAAAAAAATTTAGGGCAAGCCAGCTCAAATTAATTTCACTATCTGGAGCAGTGTGTTCTTAAGGATGTAAATAATCTAATGCTTAGAATGTCTTTGAAACCTTCACAGTTTGTCAGTCTCTGTTTGAATACTCTCACAGACAAGTTCTCAAGAATTTAATAAGGCTGGAACAATTGAGCTTCTGTCACAATCAAGGAGTTTAATGGAAATTGATGTGCTTCTAAATGGGCTCTTAATGAACCCCTCTATGTGTGGAGCAAGTCTCACTTCCTGTTTGGCTGTAACAATGCACATGCACAGCTTAATTTGGTGTCTTACTGCACTGGATGTAAATATATAAATCTTACTACAACCTTTTCTGAAATGCATACTGAAAAAAGGAAAATTCTGTAAGAATCTCTGGAAGTTCCACAGAACTTCTGCTCTTTCTGGGATCCTACTGGGGTTTGTGCAACTGAGGTAGCCAGGAAGGCATTTCCCAATGAGTAAGTGAATGCATAATGACCACAGTACTTGTGAGGAGCCCCCTCTCTTTTCTATACTTATTTTGCCTTTTAGTTTCTATAGTTGCTCTTATTTGGGAAAGCTGTGTCTTCCAGACTTAGATGATCACAGATCATCATTGGACCGGATATCCAATACTGGATTCCCTTCTCCCATCCCAGTTTTGCTTTTTGAGGTTTTACCTTTCTTTCCGTATAAGAATCAGCACCTCAGGTTCAGTGGCAATAATTATATGGTTTTGTTTCCTGATAATAGGACCTAAAACTAGAAAAATGGTGAGTTTTCCTACCCTTGCTGGCCTAAACTTGTCTGGATTTGTCAGCTGTGAGCACAGTTAAAATGGTTGGTTTGCAGAGGGTGGGACTGAACTGTGCCTTGTCTGGGGTGCTTTAATTGGGGTAAACTTTGTTTCTACTGCTGCATTTGTTTTCTACACTGGTAATATATGACAGACAATGCTCCTACTGCTTACAGGTTGATGGTATTTGTTATCTAATGTGTATGTCAAGCACTTTGGAGAGCCAAAACATCACCTTTCTGCTACATACAAGTGATACTCTTATGGCTGATCATGAAATTGATTCAAATTCTGATCTTGCCCTTTGTGTGAGTCATTTACAGTTCTCCAGCAGTCAATAGCACTAAAGAGCTATTAGCGGAGTAATTTTTATTGGTACAACATCAGAATCAGGCTCTAGAATTACTTCCTATATCGTGTGAGTCTGTAGTTGATTTCCAAATTCTCATTACTGTAATTACCTAGAAATTCGAATATTGCCAAAAAAATCAGTGCTTCGGGCTTAAAATATCTCAGTTAAGATGATTAAGCAATTAGAATTGGCCAGCTTTTGTCTGAGGCAAAGTTCTGACAGTGCTGCAGCTCCATTAAAGGCTCATTGGCTTTTTAACTCAGTCAGAACAGTGAGGTGGATTTACTAAAGATGTTTATTTTCCATAGTTATGTGGCTAAAATCTATCTTTGTTTGTTTTACAATTTGGCTTCAAAGAGTATTCCTTGCCAGGCTGGAAAAAGAAGTGTCCTTTAAAATGCACATTAGGGATGGCTGTTTCTCCTTGGGAAAGGCTGCAGCACACTTGACATAACTCACCTTAAACTTTGTGCCTGAGCTGAAACGTGGCCAGTGCTATAACAGGCAGGAGTGGATGTCTCACAAAGGACATCAGCAGAAAGGCACCTCCTACCAGCAGGGTGAAAACAGTGTGAAATATGAGGGGAAGGTCAGGAAAAGAATTCTTAAAAAAATTAAAAAGCAAAATTAATCTCCTCAAAGAACTTGTGGACAAGGTGAAAGGTGCTGCTCTCTCCATGTATGGAACAGAAAGTCTGTAAGGTAGTGGCAGTGACTCTTCCCTGATCTGCTTGCTGGCTTCTCTGTTAAGATTTATTATTTAATATCTGTTACAGACACTATTTAGAGCAGTAAATACCATCACCCCTTCTCCTCTTGGCTTTTTCACTAACACCTGGCCAGATGAGGGTCTTGGTGACATTTTGGCATGAATTTTGACTAATGAACATTCCCTTGCTAAATAAAATTAATTGATGGTGTTTCTGTGCTGGTAATAAAGTTTTTTTTCCTCAGATAATGATAAGTTTAGCATCCAATCACTGTTTGCATCTCCTCTTGGGCTATTTTTAATTATGAGTGTTTTAATTAGCAGTCTTCAAGTACCTAGAAGGGCTCCATGAGAGCTGGAAACTTGGGACAAGGGCCCAGAGTGCCAGGACAAGGGGGAATGGCTTCCCACTGCCAGAAGGCAGGGTTACATTGGATACTGGGAAGAAATTCTTCTGTGTGAAGGTGGGGAGGCCCTGGCACAGGGTGCCCAGAGAAGCTGTGGCTGCCCCTGGATGCCTGGAAGTGTCCAAGGCCAGGTTGGATGGGGCTTGGAGCAACCTGGGCTAGTAGAAAGTGTCCCTGCCCGTGGCAGGGAGAGGAATGAGACGGTTCCTTCCAACCCAAACCATTCCATACTTCCAGGATTCTACGATTCTATGAATGTCAGCCTCTTCTCTGTGCCTTTTAAAACCCTTTTTTTTGCAAGTCTCTTCTGAAAGGAAATATCGTCTATAGCACCCAGAACTGCTTAGAAATGCCATTTTTATGGTCAGAAGAATTGGTGGTGGACTCTCACTGTGGTAAGTATAGTAAGGGAACACATGGTAAAAATAGAATTTGCGTTTTAAAATATTGTGGAACTGATGAAAACTTTTCTCCTGAGATTAATTTTTGAGTATGTAGTTGTTATTTTTCCCCAGAAGTTGCTCAACCCTGTGGCCAGACTATTACTCAGCTGCTTTCTGGGCTGTTCTGTGTTCAGATGTGTTAAGGTTGGCTCTGTGCTGTGCTCCACATGTAGTTAGGATGGAATATTCTTGGATCTTTCAGAAAACAAAAATGCACCTAGACCTCTGCACTGAGCCTGCTGTATGGCCTGTTTATACAACAGGGTGAATAAAAGCTAATTGAGATTGGCCTTTTGTTGTTCCACTTCTCCTGTTTTTCCAATGTGTCCCTCACTAGATGTAGGTTACATTTATCTCCAGCTGTCAATGCTGGTTTGCCACTGCTGGCTCTAAATCAATAAAAACATGCTGGTATTTTCCATGTCCCTATTCCCTGGGGCATCGTGGGGCTTGGAGATCCTGTCATGTCAGGAACTATATTGGGAGCTGGTACAGAGCACGGGGTGTGCTCAGGGGAGGAACAGTGATTTGGAGTAGATTAATTCTCAAAGTGCCTAATACCATTCATAAGAAACTCCCTTGGATGACTGAAGTCCTATTTGCCCAAAATGCAGCACTGTTTCCCTGTGTGCCATTACAGTTAAACACCAGTCACCATTAAATTAATATCATATTAATATAAGGATTTTATAATCACAGAATCACAGAATATCCTGAGTTGGAAGGGAGCCACAAGAATCATACAGTTCAACATATTTTAAAAATCACAGAATCGTTGATTCAATTTAATAATATCACAATGATTTTAAATTTTTAATTTATTGATAAATTAGTATTTCTTAGTGACAGAAACTTCCCAGTTTGCTTGCTTCCCTTAGAATCCCTGTTTAAAGGATCTTAAGATACAAGACTGGCGAGCAATGAGTGAACACATAGGTATCTATAGCACTGGTATTTCCTACTAAATTGTCAGTGGTTCCATGAGAAATGATTACCATGGATAAACCTTTCCTTGAAATGCTGTCTCTTATTACTGTTTAATGTTGGATGGTTAAAAATAGCAAACTGACTTAGAACTTCCTGAGCTCCACTGATGGGCTTAAACCTGCATTTTACAGGATTACAGGCCTAGATTTGCAGTGGGGTTTGATTATTTGCCTTGCTTCTCTTCATTCTTGCAGGCATCCCTGATCAGACGTAGGTTGCACACAAGTCTTGGTGTAAATGCTCATCTATACATTACTCTTCCTAAATCAGTAACAAAGTGTGTGTATTTTGATTCCATGCACCCCATGTGTTCTGTGGCCCCTTAGGAACTAAATCTCAGTCATTTTCCCAGAGCGTTTTTTTCCTCTTTAGTTCCCTGTGTTTACTGTGAGCATACAATGAACAGATTTTGTGATTCTTTGCTGCAAGCCCTATGAAACTAAAGATGTGATCTTTGGGAAATATTCAGTGCAAATTTCTGGTTAACTCTGCTGGCTTGAGTGTGCTAGGGCTGAGGAGGAACAAATGCTGATGTTGTTCAGATGTTTTATGTAGATGCTTATCTTGTTCACAGAGGTTTTTCTCTGTACTGCACTGAGCAGACACCCTGGAAATCCTTTGCAGGCCAACTGTCAGCAGTCAGACAATGCACATCAGGGTTTCTGAAATGCTGTTGCCAGTCATGTTTGCTGACCTGGTAACGTGTAAGAACTTTTGTTTGCCCTTACTTGGGAAACTAGAAATATTGGCCTTTTCCAGGCCTTTCACTCTTCCTGTTGCAAATAGAAATACAGTCAGTGCCATCTGCAAATTGCTTCCTTGTGCTGGGTCAGGTTCAGTATCCAATTCAGTCAACTCAGTGTGAATATCTGTGGAGTTTAATCTTAAATGGTGGATTGTTCCATTTCTCATATGTTCACAGTATTATTTAGAGGAAGGACAGGACAGTGCAAAAGGCAAATGGAACAGCAAATGCTGGCTGGATCAAGCAGTTGAATTCTTTCAGCTGCATTCTTTCCCCCAAATTTGTGAAGATTTGGATGTGTATATTGCGCTTTTTGTCTGTTCTAATATTCCAGCCATGGAAGAAGCATAGGAAGGGAAGAATCCTACCAGTAGCACCTACTGCTACCAAGTGCTTTTGATGACATTGAGGCAAGCAAGCCTTCAATTTCACTGGAGCATAACTCTTGTAGCTGTGATATAGGGGAAGTATAGACAGGGGAGGAAATTAATGGGCTGCTTAAGAAAATTAACCTTTGCCTGTGTTTCCAAGGCAACACAGATAAGGGAAGGAGTAGCTGCCATGCTTAGAAAATGAGTTTGTTGTATTCAAGGGAAAAATTGCTCCAGCAAAACCTAAACTATTCTCAAGCAATAAAGTAAAACAGAGCAGTTTTTTTCTTCCAGTTATCTTTTCAGACCCCACTGAAGCCACTCAAACAGGGAAGAATAAAAGTAAAGCCTCGGTGGGAAAGTTACTCTGAAGTAAGACAATTAATTTACCACGTGGACACCCTTAATCATTCACTCATTTACCCTTAATCATTCCTTGGGTAGTTTGATTCTTGCACAGAGAAATGTGTCCTGTATTTATCATGAGCAAGGGCTGAGTCCTCAGGAGAATTTAGATGCACTTAGCAGAATACCAGTTCTGTTGTTTGAATGCACTCTTATTATAGACAGGCAATTCAAATGCCTGCCTAAAATATTTGTCTTTTGACAGGCTCACAGTATTTTGGGATGTAACTATAACAAAAAACAACAAAAGGTTGGGGAAGAAGATCTCTTTGTTATTGCTTATTCCTCATCTCAGGAATAAGGTTCTTGTTAAGGGTCCTACTTATTTTGTTTTTATACACATACACGTATATGTATGTAGTTTTTATACAACTTTAAACTAATGTATTTGTGAATTCTCATCAGTTAGTAGAAATAACAGAAACTTCTAGAAATGTGGCGATTTCAGTGGAGCTCCTGTAAACCACTGGCAAGCACTTGTTGATTTGCACTTTAAGATAATATCATGATTTTTGTTTGTTTGATTTTAACCTTTGGTTTGTTTTTAACCTTTCCTAGAGTATTTTTAGTCATTTTGATGACTGTTCCTAGACTAAAATCAGCTTCTGTCCTCATTTTCCCTAAATAAACTAGGTCTGTTCCAAAAGAGCATCATAAAATAGATGAAAAGAGGATCCAGTGCCTAAAGACTTAAGGAGAAGCGAAAGATTTGGCAAGGAGGTTGCTATAAAACTGCTTCTCGATTTGTGCTTTCTGACTACTCTCCCAACTCCCCCTTAGTTTTCTGTGAGATGCTCTGTGAGCCAATGCCCCTGACTTTCTTCAGGTGAAACAGAACTGCAGCATTCTCCTGGCTCGATTTTTATAGGCTCCATTTATTGTCTGATTTCTTATAATAAAAAGGAAGATTAAAAAAAAAAAAATTAGTGCTTCTGGTTGTCTGCTGTTGATTTCAGATTGTGTAACCCAGCCCAAGCAATGGCAGTGCTGCATGATTTGGAAGCTTCCAGAAACAAATTCAAACCTTTGTTGTGTCTGATGGAGTAAGATGAGAGGATATTTTATATGTACTCTCTTCTTGGACATTGCAGTTTGTGGCTAAGAGTGCCTGAAAAATCTTCTGCAGAAGTGTGGATGAAGAGCTCCTGGTGGAATCTTTTACTGCCCTGCTCAGCTTTTTATGAGAAAACAATGGTGTGAAAGTGAACTGGATTGTCTTATGTGTCTTATATTCATATAGCTGACTTTTAAAATATTACATTTCTTGCATTCTTCCTTGCCTTCCCTCTACTTGTTTTGTTTTATTTTGGATGAGGCTTGCAGGATGATGTTTAGATCTCTTGCATATTTTCCTTTGCATGTTTTCCTTTTGACATCATTACTTTTACAGAAAGTATTGGAAAGACAGTTGGAAAATGACTTTTTGGGAAAAGAGAGGGAAATGAAAAAGTGGCAAACTGACATTTTTATTACCTTTGAGGGCAAGAAAAGGTTTAAATAGAAGATTTGCTAACATCTTATTTGATGCAAAACTTAGTGTATTTTGCAATGTCTGGAATCCTGCTTTTCTGGAAAGCTTCCAGCTGAAGCAGCTCTTTCTGTGGTTTACATAACCTATTTTCTCTCCACTTTGGCAGCTGGACAGAGTTCCCATCCATGGGGGCTTCAGCATGATTTCCATCTCCTCAGCCATCAGTGACAGGGTGACAGACATCAGCCCAGCAGAGCTCAGTGGGGATTACTGGGAGTGACTGATCCCAGCCTTCCTGCTCCAGCAGGATTGGCACTGCCTTTAGTGCTCTCCCTGAATAATTATCAGTCACCTCCAGCTGGCAGGGGCTGACTTGCTCCTCTCCCTGTGATCATGGCAGAGCAATGAGGAAAAGCTTTTGTTCCTTCACATCACCTTTCCATGGATAAATGTAGGATTGGAGCCTTGCATGGTCACACTTACCAAGCGTCTTCAATAATGGATATGGATTTTAAACTGGAATAGTGGTGGGTGACAGGGTGGCTTGGGGGTAGGGGAGGGCTGTTGGGCTATTTTGCCTGCTTATTTATTTCCAATTAAATAGAAATCCCGTCTGTAATGGGATTATGGCATTTGCTGAAAATGCCTGTGGGCTTTTAAAGTATTGACTTGCTGACATCACTGAAAATGGGAAAGGGGACGCTGGTTTGCTGTGGTGCACAGAGAATATCTGAATAATTGAGTCTTTAATGGGCTGGGTTTAGGATTGTTAGGTGTAGCTGGGATGTGTGCTGGAAATGGGCAGGGTGCATAAGAAGGGATTGTTCCCTGTGATGGTGGGGGGGCCACAGTTTCCCAGAGAAGCTGTGGCTGCCCCTGGATCCCTGGCAGTGTCCAAGGCCAGGCTGGATGGGGCTTGGAGCAACCTGGGATAGTGGAAGGTGTCCCTGCCCGTGGCAGGGGGTGGAATGAGATTATCTTTAAGGTCCCTTCCAACCCAAACTGTTCTATTATTCTGTGTACAGGAAGGAGGAGAGAAAGAGGAAGAAAGTGAAAGAAAAGGGGGGGGGAGGGAAGAAAAGAGGAATTGAAGTACAGAAAAGGAAGACAAAGTGGGGAGAAATATCTTGTGCATTTTTGTGCATTTCCTTGCTTGCTCAGGGCCTGCTCACAGGGAGGAAATGCCCCAGCCAGCAGTGCAGTGCCTAAAAAGGAGCCTCCCAAACAATGCTCTTGGAAACAGCAAAGGAGCAGATCTAAAGGTTCAGATCACCTCAGCTGACCCAGTGACGCAGCTGGTTTGCCAGAGCCCAGAGCTCAGGGATCAAAGGAAGCACTGCCTACACAAAAGTCTCCCTGCAGGACCTCAGGGCACAGGTCATGGACTGCAGTGAGGTGACAGGCTGGGTTTGAATCAAGTTCCTTGGGAAGCAGGGTGCAACTTGTCACTTTGATTCCGAGGGATCAGGATCAGTCACATTGTGCAGGTGCTAGAAGGAAATGTCATGCACAAGAAGGTGCTGGGAGGGGTCATCTTGCTGGTCTTGCACTGTCTGTATTTTGGGAAATCAATTCCATGTCACAGTGATGGATCCATGTGTGTGAAACAGAAAACTTGTTCTGCCTACTGGCATCCAAAACTCAACAGTATTTATCAATCCTGTAAAACATCCAAACTGTGCCACCAACCATGCTCATAATCTCCCTGTCATTTGGCCTTTCCATGGAAAATTGGAGACATGGATATCTGGCTTTGGAGCCCTCAGCTTCTTTTTGATTCCAAGAGATTTAGTTTGACCCTGTGGCCCAAGGCAGCTGTTCTGAAGAGAAGGAATTGAGGGTGGGAGAGGGAATCACCAGGCTAATCAATCAAGTGCTGATCAAGAATGGTGTGCTGGGGCCAAGAAGGCAAATATCACATGAGGGTGTGCAAGAAGGAGCATTATTTGAAAAAATGTAATGTGTCTGCTCTAGTCAGCATTAGTAGGACCTGGTCCAGCTTTGGATGCTACATTTCAGGAGAGACTTGGGCTGACGAGAGCACTGGGAGGGAAGAACTGAAGGTGCTCAGAGATCTAAGAAGTATGGTTCTCAGGGAAAGGTTAAAATAACCCCAATTCTCTCAGTTTAAAAGCAACTGCAAGAAGGAGAGTGGGACATAAATGTTAAGGCCTTAAAGAGCTGCTGCAAAAAGAAAGAAAGCAGTAGGTCTTCTGTGTCCACAGTGGTCTAGATGAAAAACAGACTAATTACATTAAGGGAGATTTGGGTTGATCTTGGAAAAGCAGTAAATGTACTTGCACCTTGGAAACAAACCCAAAACGCAGAGGGAGCACATGGAATACCACTAGAGGATTTTAAGAGTATGTTTGGAAACTACTGGAAGCAATTGTATTGACAGAACTGATCCTGGGGTCAGAGGGTAGGTAAAGTGATCTCTCAAGGGTCCTGTTTCTTTACTTTTTGACCCAATATAATTTTGTCAAGACAACTTTGAGTTTTGATCCTGGGTTCCAGAGCATCTGCAATTGCTCTGCATATTTTGTAAATGGAGTTTGTCTGTTCTCATTGCAGTCACTGCATTAAGATGTAACTTTTAGGCTCACCTTAAATGATACAACACCACTTGCAACACCCTTGGGGTCTGACAGTAAATCTTTTCCAGATGGCTACATTTGGAGAGGAATTTTATGATTTTATGATTTGGTTGCTACACTCCAGGTGATAGTTCCTTCTCAGAATGTCCTGTGGCAATGTGCCTCACCAAGGGAAGGGAAGAAACCTCTGTGGCTTCCCCTCCTGCCACTGGGCCACTCTCCCCACCAAGAACATGCGTGGCTTTGACATAACTTGCTGCCTTCTTGTCCCATATTTGTTTGTGCATGAATGTCCAAGGGATTAAAGGCTGACTGAGGGATACATTACCTCAGATTTCCTTCTACCTTTTCTTTTTAAAGACAGTGGTGTATTTCCTCAACATGCTGCATGTCAAATCCTGTTTTATCAAGCTTAAGTAAACAGCCCACATCCCTGAAGGGACACAACACATGCTGTACTGGGTTGGATTGGAGAGGGCCCATGGAGTGAGCTGTGTGAAATAAAGAAATGATTCAGAAAGGTCCTGGGTGGGAAGGAGCCGAGTCCAAGGCTGCACTAATGTTGTAACTGCATAGTGGTTGTGCACACTTCTGGGGCAAAGGCAGTAAAACCCATGTTTTCTGTTTTACTGTAAGTATTTAAAAGGAAATATGAGTGTTTATATGTCCTGGGAGTGCATCTGGGTGTTAACCTGATTCAGACTGAAAACAAATCATGAGGAGGAAGGGTAGTGTTGGGGTGTCCTCCTGACTATGTTCCAGAGGACAGGTTTCTGCCTGCCCAGTGTCCCCCTTGGTAGGGGGTGTCTGCTCAGTTCCGTATCAACAAGACACAGCCACCTCTCCCTGGAAACCAGCCACTGAGACAGAAATTCCTGGCTGTGGACTCCTACCTTCTCTGTCCAGTTTCTTAGGAACTTGCTGATTTTGTGGCCAGGTTGACATTGGGGTGTGGGTCATTCAAACAAGTCGATTTCAGGTGATTAAAAACATCAACACAATATTAGCACAAGGAGTAGGTGAAGTGTGAGGCTGAGAGAACACTCTGTGCAGCCTTGAGAAGGGTCACAAAAACAAGTCCTTAGTAACACCCCCAAGCTCTTGGTACTATTTATCTATTGTATACAAAACAAGTGGAGGTAGGTAGCACAGGACAACTGGCATTGAAGCAGATCCAATTTTATTTAGTACTCCAGATTTTTCCCATTCATCAGATGTTCAGGATACTTTGCAAGTAGCTAACAACAAACTGCTTAAAAACATGGAAATGAAAGATTTCCATCCATCTCTCTACCCAGCTAGAGAGCAGCTTTATATAAACTTCTATAAAATAAACTGGCCAGTGATTTGGGGAAGTTCTTCCAATAAACAGAAGAAAGCATATTTCTGCTCAGTCTGCACTCAAGACAGAAGTATTTCAACAGGGATAATCTATGTGCTCAGAAAGAGAAAATTTCTGATTTCCTCTGAGGAGTCTGTGCTCATATTTCCTCTTGTCTTTGTGTAGACCTATTTATGCTTACTCACTTGATTTAATAGCACTGCTTGCTAGAATATGTAGGTGTTTTTATGGGGTTTATTATATGCTTTTAGTATGTGTGGCTTCTCCATTTCTTCCCTGGGTACAACTCCCTAAGGACAAACCAGGCAGCCTTTCCCCACTGAGGGCTGTGGAGTGTCCTTGGGGCCACTCAGTTCTGTCTTCCAGGCTGCCAAAAATAAACAATTTCCAACTATCCTGGAAACTTCCTGCTGCTCCAGGCTGGGAAATGGTGCTGTGTGTCACTGCTGCCTGGAATGTGCTCTGCCTGTCCTTCCCTTCAGTCCTACAGCCTGACTGCCCTTCCTTGGTGGTTCCTCTTGGGATGGCAGGAGGTGAGGCGGTCGCTCCACCAACATTTTCACCTGTGTCTCATGTAAATCTACTATGACAAAGTAATTACACTGGGATCAATGATCCCACCTGCTGCCAGATGCCTGAAGAGCTCAGTAGCATTTTCATGTCTGTTACTGTACAGTGGAGCTGTTTTAGCCCCTGTTTTTTGGGAGCCAAAGCTGACTATAGGTACGTAATCTATAGAACACTCTTGGATAAGACGCCTGTGTTCAGGCATGCCTGAAAATCCTTTGAGAAGGAGCAGGGACCAGAGTCAGCCTGGATACAGAGAAAATCATGTGAGGCACAGCTGGCTCTGCCTGCACCAGAGGAGTCTGTGCCAGGCTCTGCCAGGACACGGAGTCATTAGCTGGCGTGCTTAGGGTGGCTTTTAGTGACCAGCTGCTGGCAGCATAGTTCATGTGGAAACACCTCCATGGCTCACTGATCGTGTTCTGGAGTGGCTATCAATATGTAAACCAGGCCTGAATTGTACTTTGAATGCTCCAAAGGAGGTCACCAAGACTGCAGTGGATTAAAAATTTACTTTTGTAAAATACATGATACATTATACAGGCCACATGACAAGTCCGATAAGGCAGGTGGACAAAATGCATGAAATTTCAGTCTGATTAAATACAGTAATATTTGTTGTGTTAAAGAAAAGCGACTCAGAAAACTTTTCATTTTTGTGAGGGGAAGTGAACTGTTGCAAAAAATATAAATGTAACTAGTTATATAAAGATATTCCTTTTACTAAATAAGTACAAATCTAAAGTACTCTAAGCCTTACAGAGGAAATCCCTTAATTGGCAGATAGAGCCTTTACCATGGTGCCAGTTTTAGCTGTTAAGGAAATACACTGATAGTAAATCTCCACTGATAGTAAATAAATGTTAACAACACCTAATGAAAAGTTTTCTTCACTGTTCCCCTTTCTGAGACACAGCTGGACAGTGGCCCTACAGATGGAAAAGCAGCCTTGGTGTGTGTTTCTTTAGGATTTGCAAGGCAGGATGGTCTAAAAGCCTTGGAATCTGTTGCCAGAACTCCTAGTCATTCTCAGGACCAGATATTTCTTATTTACTGGCTCTAAGCCTGCAGAGATGCTGGTAATGACCCCTGGGCTGGGGCTGCAGTGAGGATCAGGCAGACTCCTGTTGGGAGCTCACTTTGAGTCAAGGCACTGACAATTCCAATGAGCTTCTCCTGCAGACCGAGCACTCAGGATGCAAATGGTCACACTGGAAGTGAATCCTCACAGAACAAAAGAGAAGTGTTTTGGGGCCCACTCCTGCATTCCTTGAGCCTGAAAATTCAGTCTAAGTCTGGCAGCAGTGCCACTGAAATGGCACAATGTGGCATTTGTGCATCTACTTTGAGCAGAGGCAGATGAAAATCTCATTTTTAAAGCCTGCATTTTTTAAAAAAGGGTAGAAGAGATTTGGATGTCAGTATCTGTTTGATACTGACAGTATCTGTTTGATGTGTTTGATCTGAAGTCAGCATCAAAACCACCATGGACTTAAATCCCGTGTGCAGCCTTATCTTAACTTTTTAGGATTTTTGTCTGTCCCTAAGGAGCTTGATGAAGTGAGGAAGGCCAGCATCAGGCCTGATCAGACCTTTTCTACTTTTAAAGGGTAAATAGAGAGAAACAGAGGTATGTGTGGGAGTTTTAGATCTTACAGCACTAATGTCCTCAGAGGAAGAACAAACAGAGCTCAGGCAAATGTTTGCAGATTTATTTTAGAGGCCTAAATGAAACTAGAATCCCAAGCAACCAGCCCTGATTTATTATGTTCATAATATAGTGAAGGCTTTTTCTCACAGTAAATGTTTTCTTTGTTATATTGATATAAATGGCTGTGTTTGTCCCTGAAGGAAAGTATTTTGAGAGTCTGATGGTTTCTCTTAGAACAGTGCATTTCAGTCTCTCAAGGGATTATTTTGCTGATAAGCCAGGCTGGCTTTGGGGACCAATTTTTAGTGCAGTTAAAGTAAAGGTCCAGAAAAATTGTCTATGAACAGTTTCTCTGAACTGATGTTAGCTGAATTTAAACACTGTTATTGAGGGAGGAGGGCAAAGAACATTGTGATTCATTGTCTGTCAGTTACTTAGAGCTGGGAGGATACACACAGCACAGATTTGGGGGAGATTTGTTGGCCTGCTCTTCTCTCTTCTTCCTGCAGCAGGAGTTTGCAGTTTCCAGAGAAGCTCAAACTTTAAAGATGCTGGCTAGAGAGCAGGCTGCTGCTGATCTTTTCTAGGAGAGCTTTTCATTTGGAATTGCATTTTTCAAGCTAGAAATACAAGCAACTCAAATTAGAAAGAAATAATTTAACATTTAGTGCCTAGGGCTTTATTAAATGATTGTTTTTGTCCTGGCAAGACCTTTCTGTTTTGCTGTTGATGATTTATTTTATTATGGATTGCAGTGTTAATAATTTGCAAGATTACCTGGCAAATGGAATAGATGGTTCAATTTAACGTTTTAGGAAAATATCAAAACAAATCAACATTAGAGACTTTGACACACAGGGTCACCGATTCCTCTGCTAAAGCTGACAACAAACAAATGACTCATGCTAAAATGCAATAGCTCAATTATTTCACCAGCTACTCTAGCAGTGTTACAGAATGGATCTGAGTGTTCCTAAACCCATGGTGGTATTTTCTCCCTTCCATCCACGTCTAGAGTGTTGTGATTTGGATCAGAATTACAGCTTTTAGTACTTTAAAACCCAAGACTTTAAAACCCCACCATAAAGCCCAGCACAGGCTGCCCAGGGCAATGGTGGAGTCCCCATCCCTGGAGGTGTTCAAAAACCATGTGCATGTGGCACCTGGGGACTAGATTTAGTTTTGGACATGGTTGTGGTCCCTGGCAGTTGGACTTTGTGATCTTAAAGGTCTTTTTCAATCTTAACAATTCTATAATTCTATGATTCTCTAAAAAATGAAATTAAATCCCATTAAGATTGGAAGCGATACTCCTGAATTTTGACTTCTTTGCAGGCTTATTCTGTAACATTGATCAAATTTCCCAGAGGGCTGTGTTCCCTTTAGGGTTCACAGTGGTTTGTGTAAATGTGAGTCATGGTTTATGGTCTTATCACTGAAATCCACCTTTGGAGAAGAGGGCAGTGACAGGAATCCAAGAGAAAAAAACGCTTCCTGGCAAGCAGGTGCTTCTGGATGCTTCCATAGAACTGCAGCTCTCCCTTCCACCCCGTTTCTCAGGGGAAGCCCATCAGGAGAAAGTGGCAGTACTGGTGCTCTGCTGTTCTCAGGAGAAATTCATCCTGCAGCAGAGTGACTGGGCTGGGCAGAGGTGCTTGTTGGGCAGGACTTCTGCACCTGCTCCCCATCCTCTGCCCATGAATTGTGCCACGATCCTTCATGATGCATTTTGGGCAAGATGGAATTTCTTTTCCCCCTCTTAACCATTAAAAATCTCTGCATTTTCAGGGGCATCTTCCTCACTTGGACATCTATATCTTAGTTTTACTATTAAGGCAAATGTTTCACTGCTAAGGCCAGTGTTTCACCAGTCATAAATGGATAGGCTGGGGTACATGAAACTCTGTTATAGAGTCTAATCATTGTTTAGAAAGTGGATCTTTTTAAAAAAATCCTTAGAATCAGGATCTGAGCATCACAACACAATGGTAACTAGCTGTTGCATCAAGCTATGGATCCCATCTGATTTAAGGACAACAAGTAAACCTGCAACTGCACAGGGAATCCAGCTGATACGGGAAAGGACTCTGAATTGAGAAGGGTTTTCCTAGCTGCTTGTGCTGAGGCTACAATCCAGTGTTGTCATGGTGAAAACTTGTCATTTATAATAATTTATAATTTATTGTTGTAGTAGGGATAAGGATTTGTGCCAGATGAATTCCTTCTAGATTCAAACTCCTCAGGAAAAAAAAAATGATGTTACATGCCTTGTTACTCATCCCTTTTTGCCCTCGGGTAGGGCTGTGCAGCATCAACTGCTTTTTAGCCCTTGTGGGAATGATTGATGGGCTGTTGGCCAAAAACACGGATCAGATTCCGTCCCTTTCAATGGACACCACAAAATTCTGGAGGCTGAGTCCTCCTCAGTATAATACTCCCACAACAGCAGGATTTTCCTGAACCTCTGTGTGCATGTTGAATCTAGAAACAGTGTTAGGTATAGCCTAATAACCAAGATTACTTCCAGTAATCTTACAAATCTGGGATTCAAATCTATCCCACAGATTGGTCTGAGTTTCTCTTTTTCAACCCTATATTGTATCAGTCCTGCTGTTGGTGCTGTTCTGGAAATCAGGTAGGGCTGTCTTCATCCTAAACTTGATGCACAGTTTTTGCGTGGCCCTGGGGGATAATGGACAGCAGATAATGGCTTAATTGGTAAAATATGCCAGAGCACACTCCTGTATCCAAGCCAAACCAAAATGGCCCTTAAAGACCACCTTCTGCTGCCTTCTCTGTTTTGAGGCCATGTGAGGTGTGTTCTAAAGATCCACCTGAGCAGAATTTCCTGTTTCCATGCTTTCATGTTTTCATGTTCTGGGAACACTTCACACTTCTGCTCTCTCACAAAGCAGGAGCTCCTGTTTTCTCTTCATCTTAAAGCCAGCAGTGGGGAACTTGATTGAGTGCCAGGACTACAGCAGGAGGCAGGAGAGCTGAAAACCGCCCCGTTTCTGGGAAAATTTGTGCATCTGAGCACTCAGCACAGGGCACCAATGTGCTCATCCATGTGTTCCATGTCCAGGTCTAGATGGGAGGAGCACAGAGACATGTCCAGCTCCCTGTATTGCTTAAGAGAAGGGATTCAAAGTGCCTCAAGAGAAACAATATAATTCACTCCCTTATAATATTCTGGTACATGAATATTTTAATACACTCAATTTTAAGGGCCAATTCAATTTCAATGTGTCAAAGACGATGGCTTCTGAACTAAAAAAACTCTTTTGTTGTCTTTTTTTCATGATGCATAATAAAAGCCATAGATACTATTGAGCTTAGATTGTGGTAGTGATCTTCCAAATATACTGCTATATAACTCAATAAAAGAGTGTTAGATTGGATCAAGGCTAAAAATTCACTAGAACAAGGATGAATCTGATATGTGACTTTATTATGATGACACAATACTAATATGTACCACAGTATAGCCGATCTTTTTTATTGTGGAGTCACACAATTGAAAAGAAATGACAAAAAGGTGACTTTTTTGTCATTTGTATAGTAAAAGCTTTAAAGCTTTGTATCAGCCAGGTTTCTGCATCTATCATGAGATACTTTGACACTGGAATCTTGTACCAAGCAGTTCAAAGGAAACTGATGTACTGGCATTGCTTGAACTCAGTGAAAGACTGAGTATGTATCAGTATCTATTCTATCTATATATCAGTGTATGAATGCTGACTCTTCATAGCGATGAATTAAAACCAGACTTTATACCAGAAGTCCAGCCTAAGCTATTCCTGAAACAGCATTACCTTACATTGCCGAATTCAGCCTTAGGTCACTGTTCCAGTCATTGTGACTGCAGGACAACGACTAAAACCCAACACAAAGGTAATAGAAAGCTCAGGGAATAAATTGAATTTATTAGAGGGAATTTTGGTTGAATGGCTGCTTTACAGAGGGCAGAATAATGAAGATAATGTTGGAGACCTCTGAGGATTCTTTCTGGAATAGTATTCAGACCTAATCTCACAAGCCCTTGGACAAGTAAATAGAGAGAGTCACCTGACATCAGGGAATGGTTTGCAGAGGAAAGGATTACTCACAGCACTAAGGGTTTCTACATTTACTTTAATGTCTCTCTCAGGTTTTTTGTTTGTTTGTTCGTTTCTTTTTTAAAATTGTTTTCAAATATTAAGAGTAACTTTCCCTGTACTTCTGCTTCCACACCCATTTTGGTCAACATAGCAGATGCAATATATATAATTAAAATATTATAACAGCTGTTAAATTATAACAGCTGTTAAAACCATTCCGTAAAAGCACACACTCTCAGGGACAACATCCCCAAGTGCTCTCAACATCCTGGATGGAGGAAAACTGAACTTCTGTTGAACAAGTTTATACCCTTTTTTCTCCATCTCAAAACGAATTGCAGTTCATCCATATGAAATCAAGAGAACTCAAGTGTAACTAGACAGAATAAATGAAAGGAATCTCATCTTGATAGCTAAGATCTACTAATAAGGAGGAGAAAATAACAAAGGGACCTTTGTGGAGCAGTTTTGGTGTGAATTTTAAACCAGGGACCAGAGAAGGCCTTGCTGAAGTAGGATCAGTCTCTGTTGGGCAGGAATCTGATTTACAGACTGAGCCTCTGTCACCCTGGGGGTACAGATACATTTGCAACATAACCATTGAGTGGCCTTGGGCCCAGGAATCCCTTATCCCTTGGGACAATGTCTAAGGCTGTGCTGGTAACATTCAAATGGATACTTTCACTGGAACAGTATGAGCTGATTTGAGACATTTCTCTGGGTGATTACAGTCACCCTGGCTGGAAGAAAGGGCAGAACAAGACCCCATGCTTTCTTATAACTTGTGGGGAAAAGACTCCAACCGGGATAAATTGGAAGTGAAATATACTGGTTCTTTAAGGGCATTTAGTTGCTCTACACATCGCAAATCATGAAGAACTAGTTCTGAGTAATGTTCTGAGGCAGAATCCATATGTCAGTACTGAAGGAGCTTAATTCTTGAAAGAAGAGAACAAACCCATAACCATACATATTCAAAAGTAACTGGAGAAACCTGAACCCTCTGAATGGCTCTGGTATGTGGTCACCTTAAAGCCACCAAAATCAAACATTGAAGTCAATACCTGTAACACAGCCAGGATGAGGGAAAGGAGAAGAAGAAATTACTCTTTATTTCAGAGACCAGCAAGTTACTCAGAATATTTTATGCCTTTGTCATATCAAGACTGTACTGTGAAACTGTTCTAGAGAAGAGCAATTCTTGGAAAATAACACCAAACCCATCTGTTCCAATCCAGTCACCCATGTTGGAGGGGAACCACAAGAGCAGTGTGAGCACAGGAGCCCTGTGCCTTACTCTGACTTCTAAGAGACTTCAGGTCCTCTGGATGGATCACCAAAATCCTTCAGAATCTGCCCCCAGGCTGTGGATGAACATGATCCTCCTGTCACGTCACACTTCATTTTTGTCTTTGTCAGTAACTGCTTCTTTGCCCTTTATAAATTGTTTTTCAAACCCTTTCTTGTGGCCTGCCTTAATGTTTTATTTTTAATTTGTGTTTTGTGTTTAAGCTGCCGGAGTTTGCAGTACTTCCTATTATCTTCATTTAACCCAATATCTGTGGTCTTTCCAAACATGTAGGATGGCAATTGTGCAAATGATGTGAATTTCTGTTGATTTTCTTTCTTCTCTGTCATGCTTTAACCTCTCTGTGTAGTGCTTATTTGGAGACTATAAAGGGAAAAAAAGGTACATTGAAATTTTGTTTTCAAACAACCTGTAGGACATCAGGTATGCTGCTAAACTCCTTGAAAACAGAAAGTTTATTAGACAACTTTGCAAACAACAGATACAGACTGTCAGTGTTAGTGTTTTCTTGCTGGTTAAAGTCAGGGGCTCAGAACTTCTGGATACTTCCTTATCTTTGATGGCTACTCTGCCAGCACCATGCATTTGTATTTAAAAATAAATAAAATTCCTATTCTAGCAGGAAATTAGTTTTCTTATCAGATCAGGCAGGTGAATAGTTGTGCTTTTAGCATGGTTATGCAAATCCCTGCAAAAACGCAAGGAGTAAAGAAACTAAAGGAGGTCAGAACTGCAGAGTGTTCTAAAGAACTATTTTATAAGTATTTGTGGAAGGTATGGCTGTAACCTGTGAACAGACACCCTTTGGGCTCCGTAGGCTGAGAGAAGTCTCTAGGTTGATGCTTTGGGTAACTTAGAAGGCTGGAATGATTATACAGAGAGCTTCAGCTCCTGTTAAGCTAAGAATGGCTGGGTTGTCCAACAAAATGTTCTGTGGGGTTTTGTTCTTCCTATACTTCAGTCCAGAAATGTGATCAATAAATAAGGATTTGTTTTCTCCTAATTTTTCTACTCCTGTAGAAAAGCTTGCACTGGATTCCACCATGGCATAGATTTTATGTTTGGGGTGTTTTTTCCAGCTGAACCTTAGCTCAACCACTAAGTAAAATAAAAATATCAACTTTTTTTTTTTGGACACAGGTTCAGCTGCTAGAAAATCAATGAACCAACCTTTGGGGCAGGGCGTGAAAGGAACAACACACACTCATGGTTGGAAGAAACCAAAGTCAGGTGAGAGTAATCCACTGCACTGTGTTCCACTCAGGCCAAGCTCTGTCGTAACTTTCCACTCTCCATGACTGTTCTTATTGATCCTGGTTGTTCACTGATGTCATTTGCTGCTGTTCCTTCCATTGTTCCAATAACTATACATGTAAATAAAGGAGAAGATCTTTTCCAGCCCTTGTTCATGGCCAGGCTTTGAACTCCCAGCCCAGCCAATGGCTGAGCCACTGCTGGAGCCCCAACACGACTGCTGCTGTTGATGACTCTGCTCAGTGTTTGAACACAAATCATTAAGTGATTTATTCGTCCTTTGCACCCTGCTAAACAAAAGCTGGTGTCTTTGCCAAGCCTTGTAGTGCAAGTTGTTGTGTGTGCCCACTCATGCTGGAAAAGCCTGGAGTGTTTTGTGGAAAGAAGGCAGAATGCCCATTGTACCAGCGAGCAGAATGGCTGCAGTCAGCTGCTAAAGGGCACCTTGGAGGGTCTCACAGCCCTGCCTTGGGCCTGCTAAAGGGCAAGGACAGGAGCACACAGTGGCATTTATCTCCTGCTCTCCAGGTGTCCATGGACATCTTGCTGGTTCCTGCAGGGCCTGGGCTGTGAAATAACCCCGGTGTGGTGGTTATTCAGTGTTCAACCCCCTATCCCTTGGTGCTCCCCCGTGTCGGGCTGTGAGCACTGTCCTGCAGCCCCTGGCAGCCAGAGCACCTTCAGGCTGCCAGTCCCTGCCCTGTGCCCAAGGGTGCCAGCGTGTGCAGCCAGCATCCCTGCCAGGGCAGGTGGCGTGGGGAGAGGGGAACCCATTGCTGTCTCTTCTCACAGAATGGGTTGGGATGGGACAGAACTTCAAGTCCATTCAGTGCCACTCCCTGCCATGGGCAGGGACACCTTCCACTGAAGCAGGGTGCTCCAAGCCCTGTCCAGCCTGGCCTCCTGCACTGAGGACCATTACAGGAGGTGCCTCTGCTTTGCTGCTGCTCAAACTGTGCCTTCCTCAGGCTGTCTCTGCTCCTCACACAGTCAGAGATCAGGTGAATCTGGGCTGCACTTGGACCTTAAACTCTTCAGGGCTTGATAACAGAGCTGAACCACTGTTAAGAAACTGCAAGTTAATGCCAATTACTTTTTCAGGTATTTACCTTGCTGGAGATAACCAGAGGTTATTACCTGAACTTGCTATTTTGACTTTTCTGCAGAAAGATGGTGCAAGCTGAGCAAGATAAAGCAGTGCATTGTACTGATAATTCAAATTACAGCAGTGCATTTTGTTTTAACCCACTTAGAATTGCATAATAATGCAGCACAGGCAGGAAGTTTCTTTCCTCTTTTTTTTCCCCTTTTCAATATCTTTCTCACTGCATTGCAATGGAAGTTATTTGTTTTCAAAACTGTAATAGCAACCTGTATTTATCAGTTGACCTTGAACTTAATTTTTAATGAATAACAAAAGTCAACAGAATACTGGCTCTTGATAATCTGTAAGAGACATAAAAAAAAAAAAGAGAAAAGTTAGGTAAGGAAGGCACATAAAATCAGGTAATAGTCATTAAAGAATCGTGTCATTGCTGTTTACACTATTACTGGGAGCTAAACAGAATTAATATTGCCTTTCAAACCTTTCAAAGCTAAGTCTTGTGGGGTTTTTCTTAACTAGAGTGAAGGACAAAGATAAGCAAAGTGGAAAAAAGTCAAACTACAGTTTGCAATTTAGGCCAATATAAAAGAAGGTAACTCAGCAGGAGAGTGAACAGCATGTGCTGGGGGAGGAAGAGGATGTGTCAGTGGAGAAAGGAGAAAAACATGGAAACATTATCAGAATGTTTTCTTTATAAACTTGCTGCCCATTTCTTGCTTCTTTTTCATAATGTAGGTCTGACTGGTTAATCACTGCACACGGTGGTTGCCTGTGGCTTTGTTCCTGAACTTGACTGCATTTTTAATTGTCAAGGGCACCTACAGCAGTGTCCAGGCACCGTTTCAGGCTGTTGCTTCAAACCCAGGTAAACACAAGTGGAAGTTCCACTTGGAAAAACTGTTTTGCTCACGGAAAGGGAATTTTTAAACTTCACTCTTGACTAAGTCTGACAAATTAGCTCTGAGTTTGCATTCTGCAACTTTGCCTAGAAGTTACTTATCAAATCAGAGAGCAAGGGACTTGGAACCAAACGTAATTAATTTTGACTAGAGAGCTGATATGTAAAGCAAGCTTATCAAAGAGCAAAAATACACTTCTTATACAACCCCCCCCACCATCCCTCCCGGCAAAACCCTCAATCATTCACACGTCCAGGAGGAGCAGGATGTGTGGATGAGCTGTGCAGGGGCGGGGGGCGATCCCTGAAGGGTGGCAGTTTCATGCAGGCAGGACATTCACGGATCCTCTGTGCTGGGCACTGAGGGCACAGCACAGCAGCCCCCGCTGCCCGTGTGTGCATGCTGTGCTCCCTCTTCTGGATAGCTCGGAGTGCTTGTGCTGGTGGAATTTCCTCCCTGGGCCTGAAAGCTGGGCAGGGCTGAAGTTACAGTACTGCTCCTGGATTGTGGAGCCCCAAACAGGAGCAGGGAGCACAATGAGCAACGGGGGCTCTGGGGGCTCCTGGGGGTTCTGGCACAGCCACGAGCCTGTGGGTTGTTATCAGCTGCCTGGAGGTTATGGTAACACAAAGGGTACCTGACCAAGCCTGAGCAAGGGCTTTCAGAACCAGCATTTCAGTGCTGACCACATCAAAACTGGAAAATCTGGATCCCACTGCTGTGGCCAGCCTCTTCCACTGCCATGAGTCACACTGCAATAATGGCTTGAATGCCCTACATGCCAGGCATCCAAATCTTTGATCACGACTTGGGCTCTGCAGCTCGGATTCATCGCTATGGAAATCTGATTTTCTTTTAGGAAAGCAGCTGTGACCTTGCAGCTAGGTCACCTAGAAAAGATGGGGCACAGCCCCGTTCCCACCTGTGCCCCTTGCTGACCCCAGGCATGTCATCTGCTCTTTCCTTCTGTAAAACAAGGCTGGTGACATTTCTGATATCCTAGGAGGAAAATGAAACCACATAAAATCATAAAATCATGGAATGGTTTGGGTTGGGAGTGGCTTTAAAGTCCCCATTCCATCCCCTACCATGGGTAGGGACATCTTCCCCTATCCCAGGTTGCTCCAAGCCCCGTCTAACCTGGCCATGGACACTTCCAGAGATGGAGCAACATAGCTGGGGTAATTTGATGTCAGACATTACGAGCCTTTAACAGCTTTGTCAGACAGAGAAACAAAACTTTCCACATGAAATATTTGTTACCTTTATTTATTTTGTTTGTTCTGGTTAGGGAGGGTTCACAGTCTCCCTTCTTGTAACCTCTGTGCTGTCCCCCCACCTCTTCAACCTCCACTAAGCAAAAAGCCCGAACTCTCCATCCTTTCACTGCTTCTTTCCTGGACCAGACTGATGAGAATTGCCTAATGAATTCCTTAGGGATGGAGAATATACCCACCAATTTCTTCCCCATCAAAAAGTTTGGACCCTTCCTGCCCACACCCTCAAAAATCTTTAGTTTCCCTCACTCTGAGACCTCCAGGAATCTTCAGTCTTGAAGAAAACAGAATTTTGGGGTAATCTGTTTGGTCCCTTCCTTCCCACACCCTTTATGGGTGAGTTTACAGTTATATTAAGGCTCATGAATCTCATATGCCCCGAAAATAGCAAACCCATTGGTAGCACTCTATTTTCCAAGTGTAATTAAATCCTCAGTATCCTATTGGAGCCATGCAATTTCATTACTAAGCATTGTGCTGCTGACAGAAGAGAATGCTTCAATTTGAAGCCCATGAGATTTACAGGAATAAAGTAAAGCTTTGCTCTAGGTTTTCAAAAGCCCAAACTCTGCCTGTGCATCCATTATACATGACAGAATGATTATACTACCAAAAAAAAAAAATCAGATATCCAATCTTTTGTATTTTGGCTGCAGGCAGTTCAGCTGTGTCTGGTTGAGTGCACATTGTGTGTTCTTCCTTTGGATACACAAAGAGCTCTAGGTTGGGGATGAAAGGGGCAGGGGGCTGGAATCACATCAGGCTGTTTTCCCTCTATGTTTGGACAATGCAAGAACAGGCTCTGCACACACAGGAATCTCTAGGGATCATCAGTTGCTGTAGGCAAACTCAGTCTCCCGTTGTTCTGATGCAAAATTAGAAATATTGGTTCATAGTGTGTTGAAAGGTTTCTGTGCATCCTGAATAAACGATGGAATCATCTGACATGTGGGTTTGGTTTTTACTGGGATATATATTCATATATATTCTCTGCAGCTGGGTGTCAGGCCTAGCTGTGCCCATACAGCTGCCCAGGTCAAGAAATCCATCATTTGGTGAGGGTTATGTTGGTGAAATCAAACTGTTGCTCACCTGCTGCTGATTAATTTACTTGCAGTGTTTCTGTACAAGCAGGTGAAGCATTCAGTATTTTTAGCTTGATAAGAGCTTCTACATGCAGTGAAAGCACCAGGCTCTGAAGAATCAGCTAAATGTTCCTACTCATATCAGTGCACCTATAACTGGTGCTTGTAATGCTTCAAGTCCTACAGGTAAAACTGATACAGCAGAGGGTGTGTGAGTGACAGAGCTCGGGGTCCTGCAGGTTAGCTGATGTGTCTAGAGAGATTTGTGATAAAATCATGTACTGTGGACCAGCAAGTCTCAGGTATTTTGTATTCTTGTATGGTGCACTAGCAAGGCTGCATCCAGGTATATAAGAATCCCATATTCCAGAGTGCTGTAGGATAATTTTCTTGGCTTGTTTGTTCTTTCAGCTGATCTTACTGATCCATAACTCACCGTTCAGCCACTTGTTCAGGTCACACTGCAGGCAGTCCTGTGGTTGTGTAAGGCTTCAGTTCCTCATCCCCAAAGCTTTTCTTCTGCAGCCCCTTCCCTCTGTCACGTACGTCCCAGCCTTGCACACAACAGGTGTGACATGGTTCTGGATATGCACACCTGTATCCATGTCCCCAGCAAAGCTCACCTCCAAGCTTTAGATTCCCAGACTCAGAGAGGCCTGCAGGGCTTTCTGACATTTGTTTCCCCCTGGTACTCCTGCACAAGTATTTATGGGTCTCTTGCACCAATGGTAAGACAAGGACAAGTGTTACACATGCCAGCCTTGGAAGAGCTTGGAATCTTTTCCAACAGAGAGCTTGATTTACCACTGTATCTTGTTTTTGGTGTTGCCTGCCTGTCATTAAACTGCTTTGAAATACAGTAGCACTCTTTTATTTTTGCTTCTGAGTTGGATTTACTGTGTGGACAGGTAACAAAAGGGAAGGAGAACAGCTCCTGTCTGTCAAATGTGGGGTCTGTGCTACCAATCACATGGGCATGGTCACAGCTGCACACATCATACACTGGACTTGTTTCTCCCTGTCTACTCTGTGACTTGAAATTAATTGTTTCTCCCCTTCCTGCTCACCCCCAAGGATATATGTTTCCTTCACTCAGCTCTGCTGAGTCCTTCCTGAGGACAAGCCAAACCATCACTCGTGCAAGGAAAGGCTGGTGTGAATGTGAAACTGTTCTGGATACAGCCTTTCTCCAGTGAAATTAGCTGCAGGTGCTGACACCTACAAGGACCATGCCAAGAGCTCTTCAGGCTCTCAGCACCTGATTTTTGTGGTTTGTGAAACTCAGATTGAAAAAGAGGGAATTCCCTGCTCCCTAACACAGAGAGGAGCATTGAGTTTCATCACCCTCAGCTGCCTGAGCACTCAAGTGACCTCTCCTAACATCTGAACAGCTGTGAGAGGAAAAACAAAGTCCTCTTGCTGAGGAAGGAGGAGGAAATTCAGGCTGTTTATGTGTAGTTATGGTTTCCTCTGTTTTTTCCTATTTTGTGTTGTGTGTTTTTTTAAAGTTGCAGAACACAGACTTTGCAGGGCGGGCAGTAATAGTCACTGTATATGCTGGGAAATATTGTTATTTGTTTTCTCAGGATAGAGGCTGTGCTTGTGTAGTTCTGAAATTTGGGCTCCTGTAAGGGTCTATGAGAGGTCCAAGACATGTTCTAGAATACAAATAGAATAGAACTGTACAGGATATAAAATGTTTTGGTTGCTTGAATGGATAATTTCAGTCCAAGACAGGTAAAGACCCACTTTCAAATTGAATGAGGTGTTCTCAAGCAGCAAGTAAACCAATTAGGAGGGGTGGAGTATACTCTTACATGGACAACACTTTTCTATCCAGTGTCTTTGCTGGGCCCCTTTTTCAGATGTTTTTCTCTCTTGGCATATTCTTTATTGGTCTTTTGTGGCTCTGGTCACAGGCCTCTCCTCCCACTTCTCTCTCTAGTTCATGTCATATTTAGTTTCTTATTTCCAGCTACTCACTAGCTCTACATCTCCAAGTGGCACATAGAATACCTAAACATCGATGCTGGTAGTACATATCGTGATTTTCTGGGTTTCTTTTCAAGGAAGGGAGATCAGTTTCTTCCTGGACTCTTCAAGCAAAACTCAAGCACAATAAGAGCCTCACCTTCAATTACTTTATTAGGTCTGCTCTCTCTAAAGTCGCTGGTTATGCCTCTCCTTGAGTCAGCAGCACTGTTAGGTGCTTTCACAGCCAGCCAGGTGAGGCAGTTAATCTGGCTGGAAAACTATTAATTGTTTTTCTCTGGTAGTTGACAGGTGGATCTACTGATTTGGGCCTGCTCTCTGGACAAGAATTGGAATAAGTGAGTACATGCCTTTTTTTGCAGCCCAGAATTGAAAGTGGCTTAAGCCATTTATAATTATCACACCTATTCTCACTTTCACTCCGTTTAAAGGATTACCATAGAAAAATGTCTCCTTGCAGTTGCAATCACCAATTCCCTACATGGAGGAGAAGGACTTCTGCAGCCCATTGCTGATGGTTAATAGGAGCTGGCTGCTGTCAACATCAGAGTAAGTCGTGTATCTTGTGTTCTTATTTTCAAGCTCAGGTCTTCAACAATGTGGCTACAGTTGATTTTGTTGTGGTTTTGGGTTTTTCTCAATGAAAATAGAGATTCTGTGTTCAAAAAGCTGGGAACAAGTGAAAAGCAAGAAAGTCTGCAGCAGCTGGAAGGTGTAATAACACTGGGGTGTTGTAATACTGTTTGTAGCATGCGAGGGGGAGGGTATTGAGACACTCAAGGGGAAGAGACAGACTTGATCTTGCTGAGAGCAAGAGACAGAGAGGCATGGTGTGTGGTAACAGCCAGCACTGCTGAGCAGCCCTGCCAGGGTAAAAACCTCTGCTCTGTGGCTCTCTGTATTCTGGCTGTAGAAAGGGTGTTAGATAAAGAGCTCAGCACTCAGGTGAAAAACCTTTTACAAAACTTTTACTGCTTTTACAAATAGTAACTGCAAAACTGCTGCCTGTGGGAAATACAGAAACCCTTGGGATTTGCCCTTGGGTACTACACCCCCAGTCCTTGTCTGGAGAAATTCCCTCTGTTCTGCCACTGTCTCCTGACCCAAGGGCTGAGTAAGGATGGCTTGAGGCACAGCTTTGAGCTCTTCAGTGTTGGCATGATGTCAGTGGGGGGGGAGTGCAGGACACGTTTGCAAACTTGGCTTTCAGGTGACCTGGAGCCATTCTCCACCTATCTATGAAATAATCTGTCTCTTGAGTTATTTGCTTGGATACTAGTTAAGGTAAGTAGGATCCCAGTGGTCTAATTCTCTCCTTTTAGTGACTGTTGGGATTTAAGATTCTTCCTTTTGTTTCCTTCTCTTATGGAATTTTCTCCCATATGTTGCTAGAAGACAATAATGATCACGTACTTAAGAGGGACAAAAAGAAGTTGCCAAGCTCAGGGGAGGAGGGAATCTGGCTGCACTTCTCTTACCTGAGGGTTTCTCTCGGTGGGGGCAGGGGCAGAGATACCTCGAGAGTTGTGCTGGGAGAAAGGGGCTTAGGCAGCTGCCAGCTTTTCTCTTGTGCTCTCGGTGCTGGGAGGGGAAGGAGGCTGTGGTCGCTCTGGGAAGAATTCACCAGCACTGCACGGTTTTGTCTCCTGCTACCTCCTGCCATGAATGGAGCTCCAGCCATTGCACTGGGACCTTAGAAACACCCGACCTCACCAAACAACCAACCCTGCACCATCTGCCAGGGCAGCTCAGGGCAAACCCCGCGATTCCCGAGCCCCTTTGCCCTCTCAGGGAGTCTCTCTGTCTCCCTGCCCTGTTCAGGACTGGGCTGTGGCTGCCCAGCCGCCCCTGTCCTTCCCCTGCCACTGCTGCGAGTCCTTCTCTGCACTGTAGCCA
This sequence comes from Acridotheres tristis, assembly GCA_037013685.1. Lineage (NCBI taxonomy): Eukaryota > Metazoa > Chordata > Aves > Passeriformes > Sturnidae > Acridotheres > Acridotheres tristis. The sequence continues at coordinate 25,301,875 of CM072895.1, forward strand.
TGCACCCCCTTCCTGCCGGGGTGGTTCCAGCCACAGCTGCGGAGTTTCTGATACATCTCCTCCACCACCCCCAGATTTTGCTCATTCCTGCCGTTCCATCTTGCTGTTTCTGAGAGTCCTGCTGGGTCACCGGGATCGGCTGCCCCAGGGGGTTTTTAGAGCCAAATCCTCTCTCCTCCATCCCTTCCCACCTCGGGCACAGCCGCCATGACCGCGTGCTGCCACAGCGCCCCCTGCAGGCGCGGGGGAATCATCGCACCTGCCCTGCCCGGCCGGGAGCCACCAGCGCCCCCGCTGGCTGCCAGCGGAACTGCACCCAAGGGGAATTCCTTACAGGGCAGGAAGAGAGTGTTCACTGGCTTTTCTGGTTTATTCTTTATTTTGTTTGTTGTTGCTGCCATTGTTGCTGTTTGTTTCCCTTGTTGTGCACATACATACTAGGAAAGAACTTTTATTCCTTTTCCCATATCTTTGCCTGAAAGCCCCTTAATTTCAAAGTTTTAATAGTTCAGAGGGATGGGGGGTCATGTTCTCCATTCCAAGGGAGGTTCCCACCTTCCTTGGTAGACACTTGTTTTTCAAACAAAGACAGTGACCTAATCTCCCACATACAAAGCATATCCAAGGCCTACACGTCAAGGGTAATTCCCTCTACTAATAGTCTTTTTAGTAACTGTCCTGGTAACAACTGAAACTTCAACCCAAACTTGTGGGGGTCTGTTGTCAATCAGGGTGACATTTACTGCGGCTGCCAGGTCCAATCCGAGGCTCCCTGAGGTTGCAGGTTGGCACTGGGCTGCTGACTGCACTGGCAGGCGCAAGGAGGCGTGGGCACTGTATGAGCTGCTGTTGGGGTCTGTGAGCCGCAGCCCTTTGCTCTCGGCTTCCAGTTTCCTGACTTCCATCGACAGGCCTCCAAGTTGTGGTTATTCATCTGGCACTGTGGACACCACACTTGCTGTGCTTTACACTGACGCCACAAATGTCCTTTGCATCCACAGTGAAAACACTTGGTGTCCATGGACCGTGGCACTCCTTCCTTTCGAGGTGAGTCTGAGTGAAGAGGTGCAAGGGCTGCTGTGGAAGGCCTGCTGTTGTGTCTGCACCAAATCTTTCCCTCAATCTTCCACGGGCTCCACTAATAAGGCTTGATAACCAACGGGTACCCTACTCATTCTGTCTAACATTTCCTCAGTTGACAGCGTCACAAGTATGCTCCTTGTGGATGCATTATAGTTTTCTAATACACACTGTCTCAGCAAGGCCCCTTTGGTCCACTCCTGAACATCTGCACTATTTATTGCCCCTGCTACCCGATCAACAAAGGTAGAGAAGAGCTCATCCTTTCCTTGTTTCACTGACATATAAGAAGGTGTTGACGGTGCCACCTTCACCCTCTTTAGTGCCTCCATTGCCAATCACATCGACTCTCTTACTCTCTCCGGCCCCATCATTACTTGCATGTCAGGTGATGCAAATTGACCCACGCCCATCAATTGTTCCACAGTAACCCCGTGTAAGGGATCCCGCTGTGGTCATGGTATGTTTGCCACCTGCTCACATAACTGATTCCAATGGGCTTGCCATAGCATACTTTGTGGTTGGGTCAAAATCACATTTTCATGACAGTCTCAATATCCTCGGGAATGAGCAGTGCAGTACCCCATATGTAACCTAGCATTTGTTTAGTTGGTTCCCCGTGCACCCCAGCCTCATTCACAGTCTGGCACAACTGCATCAGCAGTTTCCAGTCAATAGCATAGTCAGCAAGTCCTCCCTCACCCGGTGTATATGTAACTGGGAAGGCTAAAACGTCCTCTCCTATATCCGCTGCAAATTTATAATCCTGATTCTCAATTGCTGTTCTTTGAATCGCTTTCCAATCAACCCGAGGGATCTGAGCTCCTCCTTTTTTCCTTTTCTCAATCCCTTTCTTCTCTTTCTCACTTCTTGTGTCGAACAAGTGGTCATTATCATCCCCACGATATCTGGCTACTTCCTCTTCTAGCTCAGCCTCCTCCCCTGGGGACAATGAATCATCATCCTCATCACTACTCAGCAGTGGAGCAGAGGGTCTCTCTGATTCTGGTTGGCGACTAACCCCCGTCAGAGGAATGGGCACATATTGAACCCCTAATTTTAGTTTGCCTGCATCCGCCTCTGCAGTAGCTGTTCCTGCATTCAAATGAGAGGATGCCACTGCGGCAATCTGCTTCTCAGTCAAATGCCTCTGCAAGCACTTTGTTACCACCCGCCAAGGCTTCATAAGCTTTTTTGCTGGTTTGGAGTCATCTATGACCATATCCCACAATACCTGGCCAAATTTGTTCCACTCATCTAGTACAAACAAACCTCTACCATCCTTAATAAATCCTGATGCCTTTCCAAAGGCAATCAGACCTGCCAATTCCTTTTTAAGGTCAATATCCTTTACTCCCCGCTTTTCTAAAAAGCGTGTAAATAAATCAAGGGCTACCTCACTATCCATGGCTGGCAACTGTCCCTTACGTGTAGTGTGCAGCGTTTGCAGGTTTAGCCCCTCAGACAGTGAACCCCTCCTGTGAGGCAGTTCAAGTGTGTTCAAGTGCGGATCGGGATCCTTACGCCGGAGTCACCTGATCTTCCACTCCCTGGTCGCTGCTACCGGCGCTGCTCCGATCTCCCGTCGCTTACCTGAACAAGGAGTGGGGGTCCCTGTTCTGGGTGCCAAACTGCAGCGACGGTGAGGGAAGGCATGCAAGCAATCAATCTGATTGATAGAGTAAGCTTCAGTTTATTTCCAACTACAGCAGCCTTTTATAGGTTCAGCAAGCACAAAGTACAATTGTCATATTTTGATTGGTTGTATACAGTTCCTGCCTTCCAGTTTCTTCTTGCCAGGGTACTTCCTGGTTCTCCTGAGAAACTTCCCTAAAGTTGCTTAAACAGGATGATAAGATTACAGTGCCCTTGCCACATTGTCACATACTGCAACACCTGCAAAATGGTGTACAACCTGTCTTAGTCTGTTCAGCAAGGGGATTGTTGGAACAATACTTCCATAGACCCATGTCCCTGATCAGCAAGCCCTTCCTCAACATCACACAAAATGATTTTATTAGCCCAGTGCTCATAATAGAGCCTTTTAGCAGAAATGTAAGGCAGCCTAAGTCAGAGTTGTCGCAGGGTCCCTGAGCTCAGTGTCCCTCAAGGTTATATCTGCAGTCTTAATAAAATCACAGAATCAGAGACCGATTTGAGCTGTAAGGAACCCTAAAGATCATCTCATTTCAGCCCTCTGCCATGGGCAGACACATCTTCTGCCAGAGAGGTGTATGTTTCCTGCCCAGGGTAAATGAGTCCCATTTTTCATGTTTTAGGGTATTGTTCTCTTGAGGTAGATACCTGGATATGTACTTTTGGCTTTTGGAAGGTCTAGGCTATTTAGTGCATCTTCCCATGACAAGGTATATCTCTTTGGCTTAGGGGAAAACTGAAACCAGGGTTCACCGCGTTTTGGTTTTGTGCTTGCAGTGTCTTCCCAGGGAGTGTTGGCTGGGTGTTTACCTCAGGCTGTGGAGTTAAAACACAGCCCATCTTTGGATATAAAGCCAGTGACCTGGAGCATTACTGTACTCTTGAAAATTGCTCTACATGCTCTAAGGACTATTTCTGTAGCACTGATTATCCTCCTTGTATTACATGTACATGCTCTCAAACAGCATCTGCCTCTAGTTTTGGCGCTCCAAATTAATCTCTGATCTTTTTGAGGGGTGAAGTGTACCTGGAGGGTTGTGGAATTGTACTGGTGTTGGTGTAAGCCAGGGATAAAAGCATTGGCAGGAGCAAGGCTGTAACTCTTACAGCTGCAATGGCCAGACTGTTATTTTTCACTGAGGATAATCTGAAAGAAATGTTTATGCTGGCTTTGGAATGTTTCAGTCCAGTCCCAAACCACCGACCTCCTAAAAACAAAACAAATATATGCCAACACCTCCCTGAAATCCTTTTGAAAACCCTGAAATCCCCAGGCATGTGCTAATACCAGCCAGTTTGCCTGAATATGCACAAATAATAAATAAAAAGAGCCACATGTCTGGTTGAATCACCGATCAATTAGGAACCTTGAATGAAGGCTTGCAGATGCTGCCCTTGCAATTTATGGTTTGCATATTCCTGTTCCTACACTTTATAAGGACAAAATGAGAGTATGAGGGCTGTTAGCATATCCTGCTGACAATAATATTCTAATATCCTTACTTTTAAGAGTTCTATTTTGAGTAACTGTTTAAATAGTGAAAGAGAGGAATTTCATGCTTTCTTGTTGAATCAGCAAAGCCTTGAAACATCCTGTTGCTTTTCTCTTCAGCTATTTATAGCTTGGGTTTTCTCCTTCCCAACACTTCACTCTTGGAGCCTGTAAATCCAGCTAAGAGTCATGCAAGAGAGAAGAATTTGTGATGATATGAATTACGAAAGCCCCTGAACTCAAAGGTTTAGACTTGCATTGCCTGTGTCACTTTGTTGCTTCCTCTGGCTCCTGTAGCCTCAGTTCTCTCTCCAGTTCTCTCTCCAATCAGACTGGATACAAGGAGTGACTGTTCCAGCATGAGGAAAATGAAACCTTGGAGGTTTGTGCAATCTCCCCCTTTGGACAGTTCCAAGAGGTTTCCTCTTTCCCTGTGTCAGAACACATGTGTGTTCCTGCTGCTCAGTCCTGCTGCAGCTCCTGGAAGCTGCTCTGACAGCTTCTCCTTCTTTTAAGTCACAAACAGTCATGGATTCTGCTCTGCCCTAGCAGAGTGGGGTGAATGAGAGGCAGAGAAAATATTAATTGGAGTATTGACATATTAATTGCAGTATTGACAGCTTCAACATATTGGAAAGGAATAGATTTACAATGCAAATGGAGAGATGCTCTCTGAACTGTGCTTGCTCTTAATCCTGGTGCTATGGAACTGAGGATGTTTGCTGTCCATGGCATGTGGTGGTTGCAAGTGTGCTCGGGAAGGGCTTTGGATTGGCTGTCTTCCTCCTGAAGACTGCAGGAGATGTCAAACCAAAGAACATAGATCACTACATAGTCCTCAGAACTGTGTGGCTTTTGTCTCCCCACAAAAAACTATCACTGGAAAAGCACTTCATGGTTTAAGGCAGCAGCAGGATTGCTGTGGCCTTGCTGGGTTCTTTTGCTGCTGCAGTGGAAGGAAAGGAGTGGAGTGTGTAGGGCAGGATCTGCCTCTGCTCTTATAACTATTCCTGGCAGCAGGATCTGCAGCCTAGGCCTAAGTATTTCCTTTTGGTTTTCCATACCACCTCCCTCTTCCATCTTATGGTGGAAATAGAGCCATTCCTCAGTTATTGAATACCAAAGTCCTGTTTCCTGTTAAGCTTCTATGGTGGAAAAAAATGCCTCTAGGAAAGGAGGCACAAAGAACCTCCATCAGGAATCGAGGCAAATCTGGCAGCATGGCTCCAAGGCCTGGAGGGATGGGCATTGCACAGAGCTCTGCTCCTGGAGATCAAATGCCAGCCCTTCAGCTTGGGCTGGATTTGCATGTGCAAATTATTCATTAGCACTTTATTTTGTATATTCTCATATGGTACTTCTAACAAAACACAGAGCAGCTCCTCTGTGGGTGTAGGAGCTCTGTTTGTGTCTCTCTGATCTCTTGGTAGCTAATAGAGGTTTAGCTCCAGATTTTGTGTTTCCTTGGCTACTCACAGCATTGTTCCCTAACCCAGCGTTTAACATACTTTCAGGGTGATACAGCAATAGGCAAACATTTTACCTTAATCCACTAAACTACTAATTTAGAAGTAGAAAACCACCAGCTTCTGGAGTTTAGTCACTGCAATTTTGCATCTGTTGTCAATGGTAATTGCAGAGCACACAAAGCTTGATTGGGAGAGGCAAAAAACCTGCTCATTCCATTTCTTACTTATCAGAAATTAAAAGCCAGCTTGCCTTTGTGCATGACATTTGTGATGGCACAACTCTGGGGCAGCACCAAGCTCTGAGTCCCCCAGCTGGCACAGAGCCCTTTCAGGGAACTTTGGTGATGCAGCTGATGGAATCTTCACCTTGCAGTAGTTGTGCCCCAAACTAGCTGTAAAGCTATTCACATACTCCTACAGAATGGGTCTTTTTTCTTTTTAAAATGTAAATACATCTCCATTTACACAGGACAGCGCCCAAGGGTCCCCCCAGCAACGTCTGGGAAACCACATTTACAGAGTTAGAAACTTTGGGTTTAAGGATGAGATGGCTTGTACCTAACTTAGGTATCTAAAGATTGTTAGTTTGCTTAAGGAAGGCAAACATCTCTTCAAAGAGTGCACCGTGAACTTGCACAACATCCCAGCTCTGCTCCTTTGGAAGTGAGCTGCATTATTCCTATTTCTTACAGTGTTCCATCAAATGTGTTGGGATAAGCCCTGCTGTGTTTGTCTCACGGAAGGAAGGTATTCCTAAGGGAAAGGGGCATTTCCCTCTGCACAGTGTGTGCCCAGGGCTGTGCCTGAGAGGAGCAGCCAAACAGGCTGGTGTGTCAAGTCTGGCATTGTGAGGGAAATAAACAGGCCTTGGGGGGAAATGACTGGTGGAATGTTTTCTACCCTTTTTCTTCACAGCTTAGGATATCTGAGAGACTGGTTATCTACCGAAGTATGTGGCAGTCCTGACGGACTTTCCCATAACTTCATCCTTTAGGTTTCTACCAATTGTGCTGGCACTGCTTGCTCTGTATGCAGCTGATCTTAAAAAAAAATAAAAAAGGAAAGAAAATAAAACCCCCCAACCAACCAATCAATTCAACAAATAAAAACTTCCTTCAAAACCTAGTTATGAATTGTTTTCTCAGGCAAATGATTTTTCATCATAATGTCTTGAATTTTTCCATACCAGCACAGTGATAAAATCAGCTGCATTAATAGTGTTAAATCCTGTGTTGAAATCAGTACTGAGACTTAAGTGAACGGACGTATTGAGGACATTTGCACATCTGAATGATTCCAAAATCCTGTGACGTGCTTTGTCTTCCAGAATACACTGAGAAAGGAAATTAAACCTGGGGTTTGTGTTACAGAAGGAGTAAATTGTTCATTTAAACACAGAACAGGAGTTACATCTACCTTTCAGGTTGTCTATCATGTGAAAAACTACTTCAATAATCATGCTCATAGAAACATGGTTCAGAGCTGGTTGTCTGCCTGGAGGCTAATAAAAAATGGAGCACCACAGATATCTGCTCTGCTCAACATCTTTATCAGAGTCCTGGAGGAAGATAGGAAGAAAAGCCTCATCATGTTTGCAAAGGGCATTGAACTGAGGACAGGGCTGCCATGGGAGCCAGCCACACGACCTGAAGGGGTGCAGTGAGGTGAAGCTTAGGAAAGTGAGCTCAGGACAAAGCCCTGCCTCTGGGAAAGCCTGCCGGAGACCCAGCCTGAGCCTGCCTGGGGACAGCTCCAGCAAAGGGACAGGCTGGGGCACCAAGTGAGGGAGCCCACAGTGCCCTGGCAGCACCCTGGGCAGCACCAGCAGGGGCAGGGGGTACCCGCTCTGCTCAGCACCCAGGAGATCACATCCCAGATCTGTGCCAGGCTTGGGGCTCCTGCTACAGGAAAGGCTGAACTGAAGGGAGTTCAGTGGAGGACATCAAGGTGCTCAGGGCTGGGGCACTTGCTCTGTCAGAAGCTGAGGAGAGGGAGGCTGCTCAGTCTGGAGAAGAGTCTGCTTTGGAGGAAGGTCACAGCAGCCTCCAGTACCTGTGAGGGGGTTACTGAGAAGTTCCTCACTGCAGCGCACAGTGGGAGGAGCAGAACTTACACCTGACTTAGACGATCAGACTGGATACAAGAAGTGACTTTTTCTGGATGAGGAAAATCAAACTCTGGAAGTTTGTGCAATCTCCCCCCTTTGACATTTCCAAGACCCACCTGGTTTGACCTCAGAGCTTACCCTAACTTGGACCAGAGACATCCCAAGATCCCTTCCAACCTGAATGATCCCATGAAAATTACAAATTGGAAGGATTTCTGGAGGTTATCAGGAGATATTAGCTAAAGTTCAGCTGAGTTCTTAGTATCTGCAAGCATGGAGACTCCACAACATTTCCAGATGACTTGTGCCACTATCTGACTACTCTAAAGAATGACAAGACTCTGCAAGTAATTAGGATTTCACACTTTCTTCATGTCTTTAAACAAAAGTTATAAAAATATAGGTCAAGATGGGGTCAGTATGGAGAAGTTGAGTGGTGGCATCAATATAGATAATGTAGCACAAAACTCCAAGATACTCTTAAGAATTGAAATAAGATTTTTAAAATTGCATAATATAATATTGTCTTTGATCTGATAAATTGTCCATTTCTCACATGTTACCATAGTGTATCCTTGTCTTGTTTTCTCTCTTCCTTTCCTGTTATCCCATGGTTATACAAAGCAGTCACAGGATGAATTTATGGTGGATCTGCAGCTCAGGGAGCAGCTGGGAGTGAGGAGAGTGCAAGGCATGAGTGGTGCAGCTGCAGTGCTGGCACTTGAGCTGTGTTGGAGCTGATACACATTTATTTGGAATGGAGGAGTGTGGATTGCCTCAGACAATGCTACACCACTCCAGGACACTTGCTCTGAGTGCCAGCAGAGTTTGGCTTTGCTTCAAAGGTATTTTTACCTTGGAAGTGGTGTGTACATGTCGAATATTGCACTTCCCATTCTGCATTGCACTTAACATTTCTCTCATACGGCTGACACACAGCTTAACAAATCATTATGTGGTATCTGGGGAAAAGCAGGTCAGTGGAATCTCAGAGACTGAGGATCATTTCCATAATCTTCATTAATCCTTTCCTTTGAAGTAAAAATATTCCAAATGGCAGTAAATGTCCTTACAGCATTTTGAAACCAGCAGCCAGCCTGGGGTGTCTTCATATTCATTGCTGCATAGGAATAGATAGGGATGAATAATCTGGAGCAGTGGGTTACAGTTCCACAGGGATAACAAATAAGAAAGAAAAACAATGGCTTTTCATGAGAGTCTGTTAGGACCCTGTTGGGAATTTTTCCATTAATAGTGCCTTATTTCTCTCAGTCATCTCTACAACAACATAAAATCCAGCAGAGCTGTCATATAAAATCCTGACTAGTGAGAACTATACATGAAGATGATGATAAATATAGATGTTCTGAGGGATGGAACCCCTCTGCTCTGAAGCCAGCCTGGTAGAGCTGGAGAGGGAAAAGGGATGGAGGGACAGGACACAGGGAAAGGCTTCCCATTGCCAGAGGACAGGGTCAGATGGGATCTTGGGAAGGAATCCCTGTGACAGAGTTGGGGCCCTGGACCGAGAGAAGCTGTGGCTGCCCCTGAATTCCCTTGGAAGTGTCCAAGGCCAGGTTGGACAGAGCTTGGAGCAACCTGGGATAGTGAGAGGTGTCCCTGCCCATGGCCAGGGTGGAACAAGATGGGCTTTCAGGTCTCTTCCAACCCAAGCCAGTCTGGGATTCTATGATAAATGCTGCTTCTTTCTAGGAATGGGCATAATCAGTAATTAGGGTTATTTAGGGTGGTCACTGCCCTGTGACAGGTGCTGTGTTGTGATGGACAGTTGTGCATGTTTTGAACAACTATGAGAACCCCAGCAGGAGGAAAGGGAGCACCAGCCCTTTGGCAATTGCTGTCTGTATTCACGGTTTAGCAGCAGTGCTGCCTTGCCAGGAAAAGTAAGCAAGGTGTGAAGGGAGGGCTAATATCCTCAAGGAGACCAATTACTGTAACTGACAAATAATAGCCAAAGGTTTGGTCAGCCAGGGCCTTCTGGAGGTGTGATGGGGCAACTGCTCATGGCTTTTAGCTCCTTAAAGGCATTAACTGGCAAGAGGTGCTCCAGACTGAGCAATTTTGATTCAGGTTGGACAGTTTACACCTGTAAACAACACCTGGCAGATGCAAAAGGCCATGGAATAAAGGGGAATGAGTTGATGGGTTGTGGGTGGTGGTGCATCAGGGTTAGGAGTTGCTGCTGGGAAGCTGGAAGGGAAAAGCAGCTTTTCAAACAATGTGTAATGCCCTGCTAAGAAAGTCAGCCTGAGAGAGACTGGAGTTTGTGTCTGTCTAGACTTCTGCCCACTAAATATAATACCCAAGCCTATGGAAATTGGCTGTTGAGACTCACTGGAAATCCAGGTGTTTTGTCCTTTTCTTTAAGAAGCTGGAGACAGTGAATTTTCCTTCACAGTTATTGCAAATTGTAATTAATAATTAATTGGGGTTGGAGCTATATTATGCCCAAGGTCCCCTTTTCACCCAGACCATCCTAAGATTCTATGAATTAGTCCATTTATGTGTAACCCCAGCTGAATTCTCAGGCTGCCTGCAAAAATCCTTGAGCCAGGTGTGTTTACTAACTACTCTAGCTTACTTACTTACTAGCTCTGAAAATATCTGTCCTTTTTATTCTCTTGAGTAATTTAACCAAACTAACAGGTTTTTTAGTGCACTATGCTGAGCAGATTCCACAATGAAGGTGTTATGAAACAAATAGAGAAAGACCAGCTAAATGCAAGGCCTCCTTTCTTTTGGCTGATTAATATTGTTGAGATTTAGGACTCACCTTTGCAGGAACACTCAAGTAATAATTTAAACTTAAATTAAATTTAAATAATTTCAATTAACTAATTTAATTAAAATTTAAAATGTGATTTTAACATGTATTAGTCAAACTGTATTAAGCCTCTGGGTGGTTAATCGTAATCAGAATTAATCTGGCCTTAATTTGATATAGCTGACTTAATTTCCAAGGTCAAATTAAAGTTATTTGACTCTCGAGTTTCTATGAGGAGGTGCTCAAAATGTTTTCTCTCTTGTCTTGAAGATCTTCCTTTTCTAGGACAGTGAATAATCACCACTACTGTTACTCTGAAGATATTTATAGTCTCTCACGCAGATTTTGGCCAGGGCAGAGTTAATGTTCTTCCCGGTGGCTGGCATGGGACTGTGTTTTGGACAATTCTGATTTATTTCTTCTGAGCCACTTGGCAATGTCTCCAGCATCCCTTGGTTCACAGCTTCCTACCAACGTGATCTAATTAACGCTGCTGCAGTTGGCTTCCGACAAACAGCCTTATCAGGGCTGTCCTCAAGGTGCAGGATGCGCTCAAGGTACTGCTGACGGGTGAACCTCACAACTTCCACATTCCCAAAGAGTTTGGATAATCATCACAAAGTCTGGATGTTTATCTGAACCTTATTCAAGCCATTCCAGCCCCCTTGGGTCTGCAGATTTAGGTTAGAAATCTTTGACGTAAGAGTCCTGGTATTTCCTGCTCCTGACAGGGTCAGATATGCTCGAGTGTCCCTTTGAGGTGACATTTGTCTCCTGTTTTCACTGCTGCTGTGGGGTTATCAGGTCAGCCATTCTTGGATTTGGGTGCAGGAAGAGACTTAAACATGTTCTTGGTCTCAAGTATAAAGCAAAACAGCAAAGCCTAGAAAATGGGCTTTAAAGGGAGGAGAGGCACAATGGGAAAATTTGTAAAAGACAGCGAGGGATTGTGACAGCAGGGGTGCAGGGGCTGTTGTGGGAGGACAGACATCTGCAGATCGTGGGCCTTTGACTGATTTGTGGGTCAAAAGGAAAGTTGCTTATGAAAAATAAGATAAATGAAAAGATGAATTAAGAACATGAATGAGCAGGAGAAAGTGCCTTCATGTTCAATTTAGGGTTACATTAAGCTTTGCTGAGACAGAAAGAATACAAATAATGTACACAAAAGAGTAGAAATGACAAAAAAATCAATCCAGCTATGTTGAAGATCAGGAGGGAAGAAATCCTAACCTATAGCACAAAACACAGCTCTAAGGCTACTTATTACCCTCTTTTTCCTCTCAAAGAGCTTGTCACTTAATCAGGTCTCAGTATTCAGGCTTGGGGGCACTGGGAATATGTTTTCTACAATTTCTGAAATCACAGACCTAAAGCTTAGGGCAGGATTAGGCAGGAATCACCCTAGGATCAAACTGCTGAGGAGACACAAGGTCAGGCATATCTAATCACCCCCCAAGGATTTAGGAAGTGCCTTGAGTGAGGACCCTGGCAGGAATTCCTAGTGCAACCATCCTGCCTGAGGGTTGGGGAAAGTGATGCCTTGCAAAGATGCAGTTGTAGAAATATTAATCTCAGCCCAGCTGACAACAACAAGGAAAGAAGCTTCCTTTGTAAATCTAATAAAAATGTTAAAAACCAAGCTAACCATTGAAGAAGGAGCTAAAATTTGCCTTTGAATTAGAACAGCTTTCATGTAAAAACAACTTAAGTCTTCTGTGTGATAAACTAAATAACTTTTAACCAAATAGATATTATTCTAATCTAGTCCTTGAAGTTAAAAAGTTTACCTTCTCTGTGATTTCCCCATTTGTGACAGCCCCTGGTTGTGTTTTTACTGTCGTAGCAGCTTCTGGCAGACTGCATGTCTCTCACATTCACTACAAAGTAGACAGGAATTTTCTCCAAGGGCAGCTGGCTGGGCTCCAGTGGAAGAATGCAAGTTATTCATAAGTTCTGGTAGGGTCATTTCTGCTTAATATGGTCTGTTTTTATTGTAGATTTTATGAAGAAAAAATAAAAGCTGTGAATATTTTTAATCCCCTGGGATTGTTTTCTTTCAAACGTGTGGGAAATGGCCTCCACCCCAAGCCTCAGCACAGAGTTATGTTGCTGTTTGTCCTGATAATGTTCCCTTTTCCCACCTTTTCCCACCTTGAGACCCGACAGGCTGCCAGAAGGTTCCCAAGATGCAGACAGCACATGTTGTGCTACTTTGAGGACAGAATTGCTGGTGCAGACAGAGACCCATCAGTGTTGTGGTGAAGGCTGCAGGAGTGTGGGCAGAATGGGCCACCCTGCATAACCCCCTTTCTCAGGCACAGGCAGCAGCAGCAAGAAGGGGCTTCCTTCTGCCTGGATCACCCTGGCAGGAAAGGGAGAAAGGCCTTGAGGGGTTCAGGCAGATTCAATACTGAGAAGACACAGCAGAGCCAGGTGAATTTTGCTCAGTGCCATGGCACTGGCAGGTATCAGGTGCCCATCCAGTGGAACAGGGCTTTCCCTGCTCTTGCCTCAGTTTGTTTCTGGGTTTCCTTTGTGGTTCTTTCAGCTGGAGCTGGGATGTGTGGGAGTGCATGGGATCGCTCCTGTCTAAGGAAAGAGCTGAGGGAGCCTTTGCCAGCAGGGGAAAAGCTGGGAAGCTGGAGGTGAAGTTGTCATAAAGACAAAAGGATATGAATTGTCCAAGCATAATCTGGAAACTGCATGGAGGCTTCCAAGCAGTAACAACGTTCTTAGGAGATTTCCTGGGAGGAGGAGGAGGGAACTTGGTGCATTAAGAAAGAGATTATATAATAATGATACAGAACCACCGATTGTGCCAACTGAACAGTGAATTTGATGAACAGGGAGCTCCATTTCCAATTTAATTTTCTCTTAATTTCCTTCTATAGTTGCAAGAGCACAGCTATGGAAGTAGAGTGTAACTGAGGAGGAGCAGCACATCACTGATGCTGTGAAATGGGTGGGTTGTTAAACCACGTGAAAGTGTTATTGTGCCTCTAACCTCCATCCTGTTGTAACTGGAAACAGCACCACAATCAATGTGGTTTGCATGTTAATGGGTGAAAATTCAGGGAAATTAAAACAAATAATAAATAGACCATTTCACTTTATAAATGATAATGTTTCTGTAATACCTTTTAATTCAACATTTCAGGCTGCTTTACCATCCAAACTGTCTTAAATATTGCAAAGCTCAGAATTTAAATTGTATTTTATCTGGCTGTGTGTATGGGGAGTGCAGAAAAATGGGTGATTTCTCCCAGGTCACTCCAGGACAGCTGTATAAGGGTGATCTACAGAACCTTGTAAAACTGCGTTTTTAGGTTGGAGACACCCTATGGAAGTTGCATGCAGGGAATGAAGGACATTGGATGTGGCATGTGGTTGGTGAGGACCTGCTGGGAAGCCTCTTGGGATGTTTGTGGCTGATGTGACAGCAGCTGGACAGAAAATGGTTTTCATCTGCCCTGTCAGATGTTAGAGTCAAGTAGACAGGTTAACTCAGCCCAATTTGTTCCAATCCCTCTCTCCCCAGACTGTTTTTCCTTTGACTGTTCCGAGCCTGTCTTTTGTTTCCACTCTGGTCAGAGAGGACGCTTTAATTTCACATGAAAGAGCAGATTGATGTGTGATGCCAGGGATTTACCCAGCATTGCTGGCATAGTCAGTTCTGCATTTTGGCTGCCTGTATGTATTTGGAAATTAGAGCATTAAAAAACCGGGGGAGACTATTCCTCATAAAGCTGAGCTTTTTGTGGCCCTTCTGTATATTCAGAGCACTGTCCAGACATCATCTAAATAATCTTGTGATCTTTCCAGGGAATGGAAATGTAAACAGAGTTATCTCCTTCTCTGAAACTGAAGTAAACTACTCAAGGCCAGCAGTAGGAGAGGCTCCCCTTCCCTTTCCACTACCTTCCTTCTGAAATCTTGTGTATAAGTCCCTCTCTTCAGGTTTGGGATGGATGAGAAAGGAAGCGAAAGCAGGAGGCAATAGCAAACTTTGAGAAGGCTAGACTTACTGACTTATCCTGTTTGCCCCTCAGTTTAACATCTGCGTGCGGAAATGGGGAAATAGTGTACCTAGAGCGCAGAATTTGTCCATGATGAGGGTCCTGAGCCTGCCTTGGAAGTCACACTGCATCATTTCTGCTCCAGGAGCACTGACCAATTAGCTCCTGCGCCAGGGAACAGTGGAAATCCTGCCTTTGGCACCATGATTTTTGTGCCAGAAAGCTTTATCCAAAGGTGGTCACAGGTGTCTTGGTTTTGAAAGACAGATGTCTGCCAAGAAAGGCAGGAGCCTCTTTTTAAAATGGAGAACATAAACGCCCTCCCTCCAAATTATTATAATTTTGAAGTTAAGGGGCTCTCGGGCAAAGATATGGGAATAGGAATAACAGTTATTTATTAGGAAAATTAAAATAGAAATACAGTATTACAAAGAACAAACCCAAAACCACTGACAAAGTCAGAATACAACCTGACACCCCATCTAGTCAGGCAGGTGTTATTAGCAGTCCCATTAAATGGTGGCTGCATCCTCCTGCAGTGATATATGTGGTTCAGTTGGAGCAGTGCTCCTGCAGTTTTCCTCCAAAGGTCCAGTGATGCTATGGAAAGGTCTGATTTTCCTCTGGAATCCAGTGGAAAAAGGCTGCCTTGGTGTTCCAGATCTCACTTTTTATTTAGGTAGGAAAGGCTTGGCTCCTCCCCCTTGCTGGAGCATTTCCCAATGGGATGATGGAATTTTATCAGTCATTCAGTGGGGCTCAATGGCCCATTAACAGATGATATCTTCCTGGAGGAAGGATGGGAAAAGATAGAGAACACTGTCCCACCAGTTTTTATGAGATGGCCCATTAGCAGAGAATATCTCCCACAGAGATAAGGATCACTGCCCCAGCTGTTTTCAACAGATGGTGATAGAATACATGCTTTTGGTCACATCCTGTATTGCAAACTAAGACAACAGGTCAGGTAATTTTTTTATTCCTCTCCTTCACTTTACAAAGAACAGCAGCTGGGCAGAACTACTCCTACATGATGATGTTCCCTTTATAATACTCTTGAAAAACAAAATTATTTTTGAGGCGGGATATACCAAACATGTTTTAATTATGAATGGAGTAGATTTTTTTCATTCTTGTTAAAATATTTTATCTTGGTAAAACCCATTTCTAATAAATTCAGTAATGGGACACAATGTGGGAAGTGTGTGCCACCTGCTGAGAGCACAACTCAAGTAACTTGCTAGTAGAAATGCATTTTTTTCAACCCATGCATTTGATGTAGAATCAACCTGTTGAGTTCACCTAGGCATGAATTTTCAGGTGAATTTGGACTGGAGATCCTGAAGCAGTTGGCTGGGAAGCTCACCAAGCGTTCCAGACAGCTCCACTGTCATGGGCTGCTTTTGGCCTTTTCTCTTTTGTGTGCCCCAGCCAGGACTCTGCTGATCCTGGCTTGTCTATAAGCCTTGGAAGGTGTTGATGTTGGTTCAGTGCTGTGGTTTCTCTATGCTGTTCTCCGAAAGGTTTGTACAGGTTTCTTTCATTTTCTCTTGGCTTATTTGCCTTTTATTCTTTCAGAGGTGTTCACACTTTTTGCCTCCTACTAAAGCTGAACTAGTAGTCCACTATAGGATATATTTAAGCCTTCCTGCTGCTTGGATAGAGCCCATCTCATTTTTCTTTGAGAAAGATTAAAAATTAATTTTAATTATTCAAAAAGTCACTGGACTGCCTCTCTTTAAAGCCACACCAATCTCCCTTTCACTCTGCTTCTCTTCCTCCCCCCCACGACTTTCTTTTCAAAGCACAATAGATTATTTTCCTTTTTCTGGGTATTTTCATCCTCCTGTAAAATTCACTAATGAATCCTTTGTGTAAGTATTAGCCTGATCTTTCAAGCAATAAATGGGAGCAGAAAAATCTGACAAAGCCTGAGTTCAGAGTACTATATTTCATATGAAATAGGAAATAACATCCTCTTTAAAGCAAGGTTTTTCCGCAGCCGCTTTGTTATTCCTTTAGGTGTTGCCTGTGAGCTCTTCAAAGCCCCAGCCTTGCATTCTGCTTTTGGCAGAGCTGGATCTCTCCAGAGGGAGATGTAATGTAAGAAAAAATGAAGTAATGGCTCATTTTTAACCATTTAAAGCACCTCAAAACCTTACTGGATGCTGATGGTCTGGTCATTTGGGCAGGGAAATTTCCAGCTCATCTGCTGCCTTGTGTCCCTCCCTTCACAGCAACCAAGGTAAATATGTTGCCCACTCATGAGGAATTTATACTGTAAGATTTGATGAAGTAATCCTTTCCTTACCAGATGGATACTCTAACAGGGTCCTGTTATACAGATGGCACATTGCTGTCATAGCTACAGAATTTCTTATCACAGCAAGAATTAAAGTAAGATTTTTAAAAGATGGCTCCTTCCAGAAACCTCCCAAAGGGCCTCACACTCAGCATATCGCCCATTCTCTCAAGACCAGTGCCTGGCACTTGATCAGTTTTATAATAAAACAATAACCATGGAACCCACTTTCCCTTTAGGAAGTTCTTTTTTAAAAGAAATTACTTATTTTTATCCCTAGAAAGCACACTTTTCCTGTCTGAGGTAGGGGAAAAGGAGTTTCTCCTAAATAAAAACATCATCAGTGTGTTTGATGTTCTTGTGTAAATGTTTGAGAAGGGAGGCCTTCCAGTGCCTGAGGGGAACCTACAGAAACGATGGAAAGGGACTTTGGACAAGGGCCTGGAGGGACAGGTCAAGGGGGAATGGCTGTAGGCTGACAGAGGCAGGGTTAGATGGGATATTAGAAAGAAATTCTTCCCTGTGTGGCGTGGCACAGGTTGCCCAGAGAAGCTGTGGCTGCCCACAGCATGTAGAATCCAATCACTTTGGGTGTCCAACAATTACCCAAAGCAAATTACAAAACATTTAATGTGGCCTTCAATCGCGTTAGGGTTTGCAATGACACAAAATAACACAACTTGAAACCCCACTGGAGAGCAGCATAAACACACTTATGGAGTTTCTCAGAGTGATTTTTCCCAAAAGATAGACACAATAGAAGACAGTGATGTTTGTTTTCCAGCAGTTTTTGCAAAGTTGCCAAATGTTTCATTCCCTTCTTCCCTGGGTATGCCATGGAGGAGAAGTTCCCAGAGAGAGTTCAGTTCCTGTTTGGCCTCTGTTTCATTAATATTTGTGTACACAAACACACTGACACGCCAGACAATGCTCTCCCTGCAGAGCACTCACACACATCCCTGCTGCCAGAGTATTGTTTTCTACATGGCAGGAAACTATTCCAGAAGTTACTTTGCAGTTGTCTGGCAAGAAGTGAAGTGTTATAGATTCCTCTGCTTCCAACCTCATCCCTAGGTGGAGTCAGGGAGATATTTCTGACCTGTTTAATTGGACAAATTCATCACTGGGCATGGGGCTGGGGGGGATTGGACTCTGGAGCAAATATTTTCTGACCTGTTCCCATGTTTTGGCAGCCTGCATTCCGTCCTCTTACCATCTCCTCACCTGGGGAAGAGATGGGGGCACAGCAGCCAGGCTCCCCTCTGACTTCCTCTCAGTGGTGGAAGTATAACTTTCCATGGGCCACTAAAGAGAAAGGTCCTACCTTTTAGCAGGAGCTCTGGAGTAATTAAAGCAGGGGAAAGAAATGTCACTAAATTTTGAGTCCATCTCCCTACAAGACTAAGATAAATTATTCAAATATCATCAAACCTCAGGCAAAATAACTCCAACAGCAGAGGGAGTCTGAAAGGAAGGAGAGGCACAAACAGAAACTGGAGAGAGGAAATGTCTCTGTTAATCCCCCAACCATTTTGTGCTCTGTGTTTCTTGTCTCACATTTTAATGATTTGGCGTAAGTGGGGAGAAAAAATACGTCAGGCATGTTCATGCTCATGGAAAGCAGAGTTGTGTCCTCTCTGTATACAGAGCTCATGATGGAGATGTGAATGAGAAATTTATATCTTTCTGGAATGCAAAGGATTTAGTGAACTTTGGGAACCTTCCTGGATCTTTCTCTTCCTTAATACTTGCAATGCAGCATTGAATATAGAAGCGCAGATAATTTGTATTAGCTGCTGGCAATGGGTTCTTTGTTTTCAAAATAAGTTGAATTTCCTTGAACTTCTCTTTGTTCGATCAAGAACTATTTGCTACTTCACAACATTTCCCGATGTGCAGTGTTTTTCAGTGGACATAAAATGCTTTGCTGCTGGAAAGAGATACCAACAACATTTTGACCTTAGCAGCTTGAGTGATGTAGGCAGGCTAGGAAGGGAACATCCCCAGCGATGGTTTGGGGAAACATTCTGCCTTCAGGTGAGCAGAGATGACAGGAAAACTTCTAATGAAGCAAAGCAGGAGCAAAGCTGCTCCAGCAATGGAATAACATTAATGTTTTCTGGAGAGCTGCAGGACTCTCTGTGCCCCAGGAGGGTTTGCTCCTCTCCCCCTTCTTGCCCTCCACATCCACAGCCATCCCAAAGTTTTCCTGATTGTTGAGGCAGGTGCCTGTATAAGAGAAGAATGGACTGAGGAGCAGGGAATTGGATGTACAGGTTCTATTTTAACAGTGAACTGCAAATTGTGACTCTTGCAAGCCCTTTGGCTGCATTTTTGTTCAGTATCTTCATGGAGAAAATTAGATCCCTAAATGAAAAACATTCCATCATAAATGAAAGCTCTGAAAAGAGAGAGACAATGGAGACTGTTTTAATGTAAAAGTATCATCTGAAAGCAGTGAAACAATAAATTAATGACCAGCCCACCTTAATCTGAGCCAATTAACAAGCCTATCTTCTATTTAATTAAGTACCTATTGTACATTATTATTTTAATTATTATTTTTCGCATTTGAAAGGTAATTGAAACACTTCTGCTGGTAAATACCTGAACCCATATACTAAGAATGGCTGAGTTGGGACTTCTTGGCAGAAAGCAGCCTAATTCCAATGTAAGAACCCAAAAACACAGCTCACAGAGCTTAGTGCTGTGTCTGGGGACCAGCAGAGTATGAACATCCTTGGGCCTGGACTTTTGGGCTGTTTGCAAAAAAATCTGGATTTCCAGAACATAGTATCCGCCTGGTAATATGAAGTGGGGATAAAAACTATGCTATCCAACACGGAATGAATTAATCACAGCTAAAGTAGAAAAGTTGAAGGTGTTCCCAGAGAAAGGTGAGTTTGGCATTGGGCAAAAATATAGGAAAAAGGCCTGGGAGGAGGAGAGAGGTGAGATTTTGGATAAATTACATTTTTCTGTTCTGAGTACTGGAATAATCTAAGAATAATGGAAAAAATTGTCATTGAATCCCAGAATAATTTAGACTGGAAAGTACCTCTGCAGACTATCGAGGTCCAACGTCTTGTTCAAGGAAGATTTAGTTAGGTCTGATTCTTACAGGCCTTGTCCAGTCTAAGTCTGGATATCTCAGTGCCCACACTCTGGACATTTTTGACAACCTTCATGGTGAAATAACAGTACAGAACTGGTACATAACTGGAATTTTCCACAGCATTACAGAAAGGTTTGTGCCTCTAAACAACACAAGAGATTTTCTCTCAATTATATGTGTATTACTATAATAGTAGGGCAAGACTTTAAATATTAAACTGTAGTCCCAAAACTGCTCTTCATCAACATATTTGTATTGATTAAAAAATGGACATTCCAGCCTTTGACTCACCTGCTCAGGAAATCAAAGGCAGTGAGAGGAAATGAATATTCTGTATTGCTCTCTGCTGCAGGTGCCTTCATGAGGAGCTGGACGGACTGTCTCAGAGATGTGGCTGCATTTGGATCCCATGATTTATCAGCTGGACATACACAGGAAACAAGTGATGGGCATGTTACAACTACTTTGAAATTGCTTTTTTGCATTTTTTCCTTTTCTGTTGGCTTTTTTAGAAGCATATGAATGCTCTTAAGGTGGGAGGTCTTCACAGTCTGGACTCTTTTTTATTTATCAAAGTTTTTATTGTTATGTGATCAACAAAATCTGAGATGTGGAACCACTTATAAAACGTAAAGAGACTTGGGTAGTCTGTAAGTGTTTGCTCAGCCATTGCCACAGGGGTTAAATAGGAGCAGATGGTGGTGGGGGTTAGTCAGGAAGAACAGTAGGTTGTTCCCAAAAGAATGGGGCATGGAGATTGACTTTATGGATGCAATGGCCCTGAAGAAGTCACAGCAGGATTTCTGGGGGTTGTAGCAAAAATAATAATCTTTTGGTTATATTTATATATCATATATTTAATAGCCTTTGGAGGAGCTGCCCGTTTTGTTTGCCAATTCGTCAACCACTTATATTGAAAAAGATTATTCTTCCTGAAGGAGGCTTTCTGTGTTTAATCAGATTATGGCACAAAGATCTTTAGTTCTTTTCAGCATTTGGGAAAAAATACTATTTCCCACTACATTTAGATGCTTAATTCTTGAGTCTGCATTAGATCCATGGCCTGTTATTTCCTATATAAAGCCTATTTATAATCCCAGTTAGAGATAGTACAGCTGCTTCAAAGCTGCTTGCCAAAGCAAAAAAAAAAATCAAATACAAGAGTATTAAATCTAATTTTCTGTCTTTCATGTAAGACAAAAATACAATGTTATTCAAACTAAGGCAAAAATGTGGGGGAAGTTGAAACAATTCGGGCTGGCTCAGCTGTTTCTAATTTAACCAATAACCTTATGAAATTCCTCAGAAATGTAGGTTTTACCTTTTAAAATGGGGAAAACACCAATTGTTTGGAGGTTTATCATATACTTGAAATGTTTAAAAGGATAAAAAGGTGACCCAGAATGTTTGTGGACTGTTTGCTCGGTGTCAGTTCTGGTAAGAGTGCCAGGGCAGGCAGCTCCAGACCAAGGGAGCGCAAGAGCATCAGCGAAGCATTACAGGCTAAGGATGGATTTGATACAGTCAGGTTTTCCTGTGGGATGTAGGCTTTGTTAACGGCCTGAAGCTGAAGCAGGGCAGGTTTAAGTAGCTATTAGGAAACAATTCTTGGCTGATGAGGATAATGGGACACTGTCACAGGGTGCCCAGAGAAGCTGTGGCTGCTCCATCCCTGGCAGTGTCCAAGGCCAGGTTGAACGGGCTTGGAGCAACCTGGGATAATGGAAGGTGTACCCTGCCTTTGGCAGGGGATGGCACTGGATGGGCTTTAAGATCCCTTCCAACTCAAACTATTTTATAATTCAGTGTTTTCAAAAGCAAAGCTTTCAGCCCCAAGATATTAATCCCTAAGAATCTCTGTCACGGAAATGTAAATGTGTCCAGCCACACAGCTGTGTTTGTGAGCTCAATGTACCGTTCTGCCCTGCGGTGCGGCAGCCCTGGCCCTGACCGGGGGCACTGCCCGGGCCCTGCGGGTCACGGCGTCCCCACGGTGCCACCCCTCGTGTGCTGTGTGCGGCTGACAGCCGTGTCCCCCTCACACCGCCGGGCTGTGTCCCCTCACACCGCCCTTTGTCCCCCTCACACCGCCGAGCTGTGTCCCCCTCACACCGCCGAGCTGTGTCCCCCTCACACCGCCGGGCCGTGTCCCCTCACACCGCCCTTTGTCCCCCTCACACCGCCGGGCCGTGTCCCCTCACACCGCCCTTTGTCCCCCTCACACCGCCGGGCTGTGTCCCCTCACACCGCCCT
This sequence comes from Acridotheres tristis, assembly GCA_037013685.1. Taxonomy (NCBI): domain Eukaryota; kingdom Metazoa; phylum Chordata; class Aves; order Passeriformes; family Sturnidae; genus Acridotheres; species Acridotheres tristis. Next base: position 25,324,153 of record CM072895.1, read on the forward strand.
TTGTCCCCCTCACACCGCCGGGCTGTGTCCCCTCACACCGCCAGGCGAGCCCGCGGCCCGTGGGGCAGGTAAAATGGGCTTTTGAGGTCAATAGCTGTAATTGGATTAAGCGTTGTAAAGGCCTCCACCTCGTGGCTGTTTTGTGCAATGAGCCGGCAGCACCAGGCATGGCTGGAATTTAACTTAACAGTCATGCTAGGCGCTCTGCACGTTTTGCTTACTTCCCTAACGAGCCTTTTGGGAATCTTAAACAGTGTGAGAGACATGATGTTAAAGCAGCGGTGTCCCGGGCTGTCCTTTGACCTGGTCACAGAGTCACAGAATATCCTGAATAGGAAGGGACTCACAGGGATCACAGCCCCTGGCCCTGCACAGACACCCCAGCACTCCCACCCTGCGCATCCCTGGGAGCATTGTCCAAACACTCCTGGGACTCTGGCAGCCTTGAGGCTGTGCCCATTCCCTGGGGAGCCTGGGTTCCAAACACCCTCTGGGGAAGAGCCTTTTCCTGATCTCCAGGCCCAGTGCAGCCATGTCCCTGGGTCCTGTCCCTGGGCACAGAAAACAGGTCGGAGCTGTCCTTGTGCTGTCCCTTGGGGAAGAGCCGCAGCCAGCCCCTGGGGAGCTCTGCCCTCAGTATTCTCCAGCTGAACAAGCCAAGGGCCCTCAGTCGCTCCTTGTATGGCCCCTCCAGACCCTTCACCATCTTCATGTCCCTCCTCCAGATTTTTCTCAAGGAAGTTGAAAAGAGAAAGAGGAGGATGCTGCTTGAATTCCTTTGCATGTTTGCACACACTTTGTTTAACCTCTAGCGGATCTTAAGCGGACTCTGGGCTGGCCATGCCCATGTGCTGTGTGATCCTGTCTCTGCACCCCATGAGGCACCTCCTAAGTGCAGACCAAAACTGGATCAGGCTGTGAAACAGGTGGTTTTCTGGTCAGGCAAGAGGAAAAGCAGTTGAAATACCTCAGATGGCAGCAAAGAGCTGATATATAGTCTGGTTTTGTAAATGGCTGTTGGCTGAGAGGAGACACTGAAAACTTCTTGTAGAAACCTTTTGACTGGATACGGCTAGCCAAGTTTAGAAGTTTTAGAATATGAGTATTTCAGTTGGAATGGACTGCAAGAACCATCAGCCCAACTGCCTGAGCACTTCAGGGCTGACCAGAAATTAGAACGTGTTGTTAAGGGCATTGTCCAAATGTTTCTTGAACACTGACAGGCCTGGGGCATCCACCAGCTCTCTGGGAAGCCTGTTCCAATGTCTGACTACCTGCTCAGTACTGAAATACTAATATCCAGTCTGAACTGCCCCTGGCACAGCTTTGAACCATTCCCACCCATCCTGACCCTGGATCCCAGGGAGAGGAGCTCAACACCTCTCTTTGCATATTCCTCCTCAGGCCCCTCCTCAACTCCTTCTCTCCAAAGTAGACAAGCCTTTCCAAGGACCTGCCTTTAGACCTGTCACCCTCCTCTGGATGCATCCAAGGACCTTCACATCCTTCCCCAGTGTTGGGGCAGCCCTGCTCATGGGGCTCCAGGTGAGCCCATGCTGAGCCCAGCAGGACCATCCCCCTTCTGGATGAGGGCACCATGCTGTGTGTGATGCCCCAAGGATGGGATTTGCCCTCTGCTCTCTTCTCTCCAGTACTTCAGTGAGATTCTGGCCACCTCGTGTGACACAGAGAGCAGCCTGAAGCAGAGGATGATTAAATTCCCACTTCCTTTCCTAACCCTGCTCAGCCCGACTTTCTGAGGCAGTGATGGTGAGTCCCAAATGTGCTGTTGCCAAGAGGGACAAACACAATGGTACTGCACTAGGCTACCCTTTGTAAGCAGAACTTGTTCTTTCTTTCTCACATCCCCCATCTTTGGCCCCTGCCCCCAAGGAAATATGAGCTGCTTCTCCAGGACTGTACACAGCTGTGGTTTAAACAGTGCTGTTTGATCCTGAAGGTGGGTATGCCACAGAGATTAGAGATCTCTGTTTGATCATGAGAGCTGAGGTTCTGCTGAGGTTTATACTAATCCTAATTTCCCACTTAATAAGGTCTTTCAGTATATTCTGAAAAGAGAGTTTTATTAAAAAAGTAGAATAAAATTGATCTTTGGAAGTCCCAAGCTACCCATGTCACATGAATATTCTCCACTTGTATGCTTCTTTCTTCTCTCTAAAGGAAAAACCACAAGCTTCATTGAGACTCTAAGTGGATTTAACTAGATCAAACCCAAACAGATCCTCTTTCTTTGCCAGGTCAATTTTAAAAGAATGTGATCAATCTAAATTAATAATTGCTAATATGCTAATTGCTAATTGTTAATTGAAAATAAACCATGGACCACTTCTTGATTTTATCCATCCTTCAGCAGGTCAAAGTATTTGTTTCAAAATTACCTTTCTGCCAAATCCAGTGAGAATGTAAACAAGTTAGATATTAAACTAATTTTGATTTCTCCTACAGATAACTCATTTTTCTTCCCAATTTCTTTTTCAATTCTTTGGCAAAATTGCCCTGGTCTGAAGACAGTCAAAGCCTATTCTTAACCCACCATTCCCATTTCAAAGCTCGGGAGAAGAATTCCCAACAGTTTAATAACTGAGTTGTGCCTTTGGGTTTATGCACACGCTGCTTTGTTCCGGCCCAAGAGCTCCAGGAAATGTCTCTACCCAAGATAGCAGATCTAATCTCTGCCTTTGTTACCATGGCCTGGCACCAGGAGATAAGCTTTCCTTGAAAGCTGAGCTGTGACTGTATGGGAGCAATATTTGGTGCAGCAACTTCTGCTTGATTAATAAAAGTGAGTAATTTAGAGAGCCAGTAATCATTACAGCTGGGTCACTTTGAAATCGGAATAGTGGGTAACGGGTGGCTCTGAGCCCAAAAGGTTAACCAAGGGAGTTAGGATGGGGTCCTGAGCAAACTGATCAGTAAGGGGCATCCCTGCCACGGCAGGAAGTGGAAACAGATGATCTTTAAGGTCCCTTCCAATCCAAACCATTCTGGGATACTATGAAATAACAAAAATGCTTGTGAAGAGGGCAATTAATTGTTTTACCTGAGCGCTCTGTACCTCCAAACTCCATTTAATATACAGAGAAATCAGCTCTAAGCACTAAACCAAAAGTTTTAGTGGTACCACTGCAGTTTCTATCTGATGCCTTCCCCAAAAGCAAAATCTTATTGCCTGCCTTGTTCTGAAGGCTGTTTTATTAGTTAAATAGTTAAAAATCATACAGTCACAGAATGGTTTGGGTTGGAAGGGGCCTTAAAGCCCATCCAATCCCATCCCCCTGCCATGGGCAGGGACACCTTCCACTATCCCATGTTGCTCCAAGCCCCGTCCAGCCTGGCCTTGGACACTTCCAGGGATCCAGGGGCAGCCACAGCTTCTCTGAGCACCCTGTGCCAGGACCTCACCACCTTCATAGGGAAGAGTTTCTTCTGAATATCCAGGCTAAACCTACTGTCGTTCAACTTAAAGCCATTTCCCCTTGTCCTGTCACTCCATGCCCTTGTACAAAGTCTTTCCCCATCTTTCTTGTAGGTCCCTTCTACAGAACAACTGTGGCATCAATGAAATAAAACTCCTATGTTTAAAACCAATTACTGAAACCTTAGAATATTTTATTTTACAAGAGATTGTAAATCTTCTGCTTTCAGATTTATATTTTTTTAATTGAAGACAATCAAGAACAGTCCCTTGATGAGGCCTTTACAGTAAAGCTTCTAAAATACATTTTGGACATTGCTTACTAATACTTATTGATCTGCGAAGAAGGTTCGCCCCCTGTTTCTTGGGTTACTGAGCCTGTGCTGGGAAAATCACACAGAGCGTCATAGAGTGGCACTACCAGAAAAGTTTAGTTGGATGCTGAATATTGCAGTTCAGCTGTGTGTTCTCTCTGTTTATTCTGGTTTTGAGGAGTGGATTTAGAAGTATTTTTACCAGAACAAAAAAGACAACAATAAAAACTCTGTAACTGTAAGCATCAGGAACTAAGTGACTTTAACAAGCATTCCAAGAAGTCTGCAGAAATGCTTTGATCACAAGAACATTTCCAAACCCTGCAATACTGCCACTGGTGTTATTAAGCAAGAATAAATTTTATCTTGGCATTCAAGAAGTGTAACAGAAAAAAAAAAAAGATGCATTACCTTCCTGTAAATTATTTTATTGTACACACAGAAGTTTATATTTTAAGTTATTTAAGTGTGAGTATCTTAAAAATCTTCATAGCAGCTCAGGAAGGCTGGGCAAAGACAATATGTGTTTTTGCAGACACTTGAGATATTCTGCAGCTGACAGACATGGGAAGGGCACTTCCCCTCACCTTCTGCTCATCTACAAGCCATGGAAAGGAGAGGTCTCTATATTTTACTGACTGGATTTTAAAACTCATGAAAATTAGTTTATTACTGTTGTTACATGTTAATTACTGGGCACAGACAGGAGTAGAAAGGAGTAATGCAGAGCTTTTCCAGCAGACCTATGGGCTTCAGCAGCAGTCCTGCTAATTTAGGCCCTGAATTTTTGAAATTATTATACATGCCAATATACATGGCACCCTGATCAGTGGATTCAGAACATCTTTCAATGGAAATGAAGCACACAGATAGGAGAAATGGGAAAGTTGATCAGGCTGCCTGTGTCTGGAATCTGGCCTCTGTTACTGAATGAGCAGCTTATTCTGGGTCTGAACACATTGCCTGGTTAAACAGGAATGGTCTGATCTAGAGATGGCTGGAAAGGAAATGAAGGAGCCTGTTCACCTCTTCAGGCCAGGAATGTGTTATTGTTTGTATTTAACTGGAATCAACATTATTTCTGACACCTTTCAGCATAACAGACAACCTTTTTCTTTCAGACTCTTAGACACAGGAGCCTGAAGACAGCAGGTAAATCTACCCAAGACTGGAGTACTGAAGTAGGAATTCGTCTTTTTAAGCATAGCTGTGATCTTTCCTTACAGGAGCTGTCCCTGTGCATAGGTCAGTTGCTGCAGGTGCAGGAACAATTAGTTTTCCCAGCTGAGCTTATGTCAGTTACACGTGATGTGAATTAACCAAGATTCACTGTGGTTCTTCAGAAAGGGCTTGGCATCGAGTTACACGAAGTGAATCTGCTGCTCACTCTTTTGGAGCAGAGACAAGCCACGGACAGTGAGCAGAGCGTCACTTGATGCTCCACTGCGCTGGAGCAGAAAGTGCTTGCTTGTCTCACATGCTGCTGTGGCTCCAAACCAAATTTCCCTCTTGCAAGTCAAGCTTTATAAGAGAAGTTCAGCCTGTCACAGGGCAGTGGTGAAGCTCACTTTAGACTGAGGTCTCAGAGTAGTGACAGGAACCACCGCTGTGCTCAGACTGTGGCCAAGGGATTTGGTGACCACAGGGGAATGACCTCTGCTGCTTACAGCTGGCTTTAGCCCCACACTGCTGCTGCATCAACCTCCTGAGGTCCATTCAGGACTTCATTTGACACCCACTAGAGCTGCAGACCAGTAGGTTGGCTTTGGTACATGTTATAAGGTAAAGCCTGCCAGGGCTGTGCAGACCATCTGCAGCCGTAGCTGTGGGTATTTGTGCAAACAATTAGATGTTCTCAAGTCTCAGAAAATGAGCCTGAAATTCTGGCACCATAGATGTGGGGCTCCTGGTCTCCAGTTTGCATAACTGCAAGCCTGGGTGTTGCTACCAGCACCAGGCTCAGAGCATCAGCACCTCACTCAGCCTCATCTCAGAGCCCTGCTTTGTGCTGGATTCACTATCTGTGACCAAAGGGCAACCACAATTTGAACGCTGTTGGCTCACCCGTGCTGACTCAGGAGCCTGGTCCCAAGTAGTGTCAGAGGACATTCAGATTGGATATTAGGAAAAATTTCTTCATGTAAAGAGTGGTGAAGCACTGTCACAGGCTGCCCAGGGCAGTGCTGGAGTCACCATTCCTGCAGGTGTTCAAAAACTGAGCAGACATAGCACTTCATGATATGCTTTATTTGGCATGGTGGGATTTGGTCGAAAGTTAGACTCAGTCATCTTGGAGGTCTTTTCTAATCCCCATGATTTGGTGATTCCTTCCATCATTGATGCAGAGCTCCTGATACTGCTGGTTCCTACTGCGGGCTCCTTGCACTGTGCTTTGCAAAACCAGTGCAGAGAAGGGTACGAATGGCCTTGTTTGCAGCAGTGAGTGCTCTTGGAAACAGCTGAGTTCTTTTGGTGGAAAGCCAACAAAATCACCCCAGAGCAGACTTTTTATCTGGAAAATTTCAAACCAGACCATGAGTCTAACAAATCAATAAGGCCCTGAAAGCAGGCTCGGAGTGGAAACTGCCAAGTAACCTGATGCAAAATGATGAATTAGCCATTTCTGTCTGTCATGTGTGTCTGCATTAACAACTATGTTCTGTACGGAGAAACCTTTTTTATCACCCTTTCCTATGGAAGGCTTTTTATTCTTATTATGAATAAAGGCTCAAGTCCACTCTTATTTAACTTATCCCTTTAATCCTAGAAAATGCTGTACCTGACAGAAGGCTCACATTTCACACCAGGAGAAACAGACAATAATGAAAAAATTTATATGCAAAACATTCCAAGTTTTAAGAACACCTCTGTTATGCTAAGAAGAGTGTTACTGTGGAGAATACAGCCCAATCTGGTAGTAAAACTAGCCCTCCACTACCTAGAGGTCTTGGAAAGTTATCCTTGTTAACTACTGGGGAGGTGCTAACTTACAGTCTGGAAGGATTTGAAAGGATGCTTTGGCCTTTATGGGCTTAAATGTAAAAACTGAAACTGCAGACTAAAAATAATAACTCAAAAATTATGAACTCATAAATTGGGTGAACTTGGTTTCTTCAAATGCTGGAAAAACACATCTCACATGCCTGAAGATATTTAGTGCTCTGTGGCTGAAGAAATCCAAAGCAGGATTTTTAATAATGTGAGAAATATTTAAATTAGCCAAGTTGACACACACACTAAAATATAATATTGAGATTGGAACTGTGAACTAACACATTCATGCAGATGAGGATAGGTGGGGAGAGAAGTGCCAAGCAATTTTCATCAGAGTCTCAGCCTGTACAGACAAGTACCTGGAATCTGGACTTACGTTAGGTTTAAAACAAAATGCTTTTCTGACAGGCTTAAAAGGAACAAAACTACAGCTCTGGAGAACTAAACATTTATTTTCTTCTTTGCTATGCAAGTGGCACAAACACCAAACTCATTCCCATTTCTGGAAGGGTTCAAGGCCAGACTGGACAGGGCTTGGAGCAACCTGGGCTAGTGGAAGGTGTCCCTGCCCATGGCAGGGGTGGAATGGGATGAGCTTTAAGATTCCTTCCAACCCAAACTTTTCTAGGATTCTATGGTTTATTGTTCCATGAAGTAGTTTTATTTCATGATTTATGATCAAGGATGCCTAGATCTCTTTCATTTCAGCTTTATCAGAACATACCCACAGGACAGCTCTATCTAATTTCTGTCATGGGGCATTGATTTGATCCTGAGCCCTAACTCACTCCTCCTGAGAAATAAAAACTAGAAGAGTTCATTCCAAGGCATGAGGTGCAGTAATTAAGCTCATCTGTCAACTGCATTCCAGAGGATAGCTCCCGGTATGAGAGGAATGGGATGCTTTGTGATTTTATCTATGGTTTGAGTGTCTGTCACTGACTCCAAAACAAGTTTTTGTCTGTAGAGCCAAGTGGCAAAGCAGCTGCCCTTTGTAACAGGATTATGATACTTGAAGTAATTTCCTCTTCTTTCAGAACCTATTCTGGGTGTCAGCCAGGAAATATTGCTTCTTGTCTGACAGATAAGGGATTGCAGAGCTATGTTCTGGACTAATTCTGTTAGCACAATGTAGCCGTGGAAAGGGGTTTTAACCCTTTAAGTGCAGCGGAAATAAGATGCACAGCTACATGGTCGTCTTTCATGATAGGAAAGAAAGAGATAAGTTTATTCAGAAACACACTTGGTTTTATAGCAGGACTGCAACTCCAAGAGTAGAAAAAGGATGATTGGTTCAGAGAGAAGACACCTGGTCACGCACCACAACTGGTCTATCTTTGTTATTAATTCCTTTTTATTTTGACCAAATTATCACCCTGGGAGAAATTCTCCCTAGCCTTGAGCTGGGCCAGTTATCGGCTGGGAACAGAGCTGAAAAGCTCCAGCCTGGAATATTTTTCAGGCTGTAATTTTCTTGCTTTCTCAATATGTGTCTCTACAGCACTGCATCAAACATCTAACCTCAAGTCCTTCTGCAGTGTGTAGGACTTGTGGTAATAAAAGAACTGAAAATAGTTCTGCATATCCAAAGTTGGTGTTACATGTTATAGGCTGTCATGTGATGGAACTTTTGTAGATTTGTCTGAGTATCGAAGTTCATTTTAAGTAATTCAGAACTGTTAAGGAGACAATAGAAAGGTATTAAATGCTAGATTTTCTCTGCTCAAATTATTAAACAAATCTATCATTGGACCGGTTTTGAAAAAATATACTCTAAATAAATACATTTTTCCCCAAATATAAAAAGTACTCTTGCTTTTTGAATTCTCCTATCACTAGAAACTCTCAGTGCAACTTAATTTACTTTCCAGAAAACCTTCCTGTAGAAAAGACTCGTGTAAATATTATGTATAAAGCATTTGGACATAGGGATGGGTCTGTGTGTATCTGTGGTGTTTGCTGCTATTTTAAGGTTGTTTTCAATCTCATGTGAAAAGTAATTTCATTTTATATTCTCTAACTTTATTAAAAATAAGACTAAAAATCCATTCTTTCTGTAATCCCTTCTCACAACATTTCGTTGTGATGTACCAGCAGAGGGAGATAATGTTCTTGTTCTTCCTCTCGCTTCCCTAACACAGTCTGGTTGCCTAATTGTAAATATATTGATAACCTTGACATGGCCAATAGAATATATTGAAATTCTCCAGAATACAATCCTTGTCAAGGACAAAATTTTAATACACCTTTAAAAAATATTTTTCAAAAAATTCCTATATGCAACAACAATTACTCCAGTGGTGAAAGCAGTAACTGTGTAGTAATTTTATCTGTTTTCATAGAATCATGGAATTGTTTAGGTTAGAAAACCATCCAAGACCATTGAGTCCAGCCATCCCCCACCACTGATCAAAGTGCCACATCCTCACATTATTTGAACACCTCCAGGGATGGGGACTCCACCACTGCACTGGGCAATCTGTTCTGATGCCTGAACACTCTTTCCATGAAGAAATTTTCTCAGAAATCACCATTCTAAATCTCCCCTGGTGCATCTTGAGGCCATTTCCTCTCATCCTGGTTTTGTTACATCTATGTATCTAGTTCTCTATAAATAAAACTTGATGTAAAGTTCATGCATGAAATTTAATGCATATACATTGGAGAAATCAAATGAGAGATCTCCATGGACTGGAAGAGGAGCTCCAGGTGTTTAGGGTGGATGTGGACACCCATGGTCAGTGGAGATACTGATATTTTAGGGGCAATGAACCCCATACTGCCTCATGCACTGTATTTAATACACAACCACAACTAAGGTTTGCATGATGACATGGCTGTGGGTAAAAATAGTTTGGAATAATGGATAATTAGCATGAATTCCCTATGTGCAGAATTAAAAAATTGAAGTACAGGATTTATTGATCTTCATGAGCTGATCTTGAAAAATTACCTTTATGGAATGGCTCTTCTTTTGCTTTCAGTGTGTCATAATGTTCCCAGTGTTTTCATAAAGAAATACATTACTTCTTTCATTAGGTATTTAATATCTTGAATTATCCATCAGTTTATCTTCTCTTTTGTTTTTCCAAGTAAGCAGCAGAGCAGGTCCTAACTTGGTCCTGGTCTTGCTCCATAATTGTATTAATGAAGACAGCAAGTCTGCTTCTGAGCCAGAAACAAAACTTTTGACCCCTGACTTCTATGTCATGATCACAGGATGGCCTGTTTTATAAAACAAATGTTTTATAACCAAAAGCAAAGTGATTTCATCTTGCAGATGAGAAATGATTCAGTGCTAAAGCAGGGTGAAATGGTCTCTTGGCCCAGGCACAGGGTTTGTTAAACAAACTACTCCAGTTGCTACAGCTACTTATGCTTGTGTCTCACTCTTTTTCACTGGGATGTGAGAGTTTGAAATATTTTGAACTGCGAATCAAACTGACATTTATATTTAAGCAAACCTCTATGGAACAGAAAGAAGATTCAAAATGGCAGAAATGTCTCTGCAAGATTTCTAGATCCTTCACGATGTAGAACACACAGCATGTTAAAATATCTAATTTTTACGACTTTTACATGAAAATCTGCCTGTCATCAGAAATGTTTGTAGAACACAGGGAATTGCTACCATACGCCTGCCTGTTTTGATTCTGCTTTAAAGCATTAATTGGCAAAGCCATGAAATATTAGAGCAGACTGAGTTTAAAAGGAAAGCAGGAACCATAAAACACAGGATGGCCAGAATTCAGCCAGATACTATAGGTGTGAACATTTCAAAACAGATTTCAGTTCCCAGCTTATCTCTTTATAGCTGTAGGGTAGGAGCAGGGAACATAGCCTGTAGCTTAGTTTCAGATTCAAACCTTTTGGGAAAGTGGAGATCAGAAACTCACAGTTCTTCAGCATCTGGATTATGTAATAAAAACCTTCATTCCTACACAGATGCTAGAATCCAAGGGTTTGTTTCCTTAACTAGAGCAGGTTGTTTCTAGTCAGGTGGGTTCTGGAGAAAACTCACAATGTGTTATCCTTCTGAAGAGTCAGAAGGAGTCAGAAGGCAGAAGTAGAACAAAAGTTACAAACATCCCATTTTTTATATTAAATAACAGTTTTTATAGTGTTGGCAAAGGTAAGGTACCTCACAGGAAGCTGTGAATCCTCTGTGACTGAAAGGCCTTGAGATTGTTCAGTATAGAGGCTCTCTGGTTCTGTCTGCAAGAGAACTTTTAACCATCTCCAGTGAAATACCTTGGTCACAGAGCAGAGGGATGAGTACTAAAATCACACTGTCCACTGTGAGAGCAGCTGCACTGCTGCAAAGCAGAGGGCACAGGCTGGAAAAGGGTCAGAGGTTATTTGATCCCTTCAGAGTCTGAACCCTCATCATATAATGACATTCACATTACAAAATCTTCCCCAGAAGTTGTGCAGGTCTTTTCACAGTCTTTGTAGATGAATATGAAGATTATAACAATATAATCACAGATTAATCTATCAGCCCTTTCTCTTTTCTGCACCTTGCTTATCTTTCCTTGTAGATCTCTAAGCAGCAGCTCCAGTGAGCTGCATTGCCTGCTTCCAGGCTCCTGACATGCCTGCTAATTCCTGCTGTAGCATTCCTGTCCTGGGATGACACTTTAACCCTGTCCTTGCCAAAAACAGCATAGGTTCTGTCTGCATGCAAGAATTTGAGACAAAAAAGGTTATTTTTAGTTTTAGAGCAGTGAATTTGCAACTCTCACGTGCAGGACCAGAGTGTCTGCCTACATAAAATACAAAGACAGGACTAAAGGCTGGTTAAGCAAATATGGTCAGTGCACTGGAGTGCTCTCACTCTGAAATACACACACTTTTCACAGAGAGAGCCAAAGCTGCCTATCCAAAACAAACAGCAACCATTCCCTCCTTTTCCACAGTTGATCAACTTCGGGGAAAAAAAAAAAAAAGAAGAAGAAGAAGAAGAAAAGTAGGGATGGGGCTTTTTGGAGGAGTTGGAATAAAAGCTTTAAATGCATAAATGCGTAACAAGTTTTATGGAGTTCCAGAGGAAACAAAATATTGTCAAATGTCTCTGACAAGGTGGCCCAGATTATCTGGGATACGTGCAGAACTTGCTGGGCAGGAGAGAGGTGTCGTGAGAAAGAGCTCTGGTGGATGCAGCCTGCTGTGAGTGGTCCACGGGATCCCAGGAGGAGCATCTGTTTTGGGACGAGCAGTTGCACTGTAATTAGAGAGCAACATCAGCTTTCAAAACAATTTTGATGTTCTTCTTCAGATGGAAACTTGAGTTTTGAAGTGGAGTCTTGTTTATTATAAATGAGGATCAAACAGGCAGCTCTTTCCTCATTAGCAGCCACTGGACAGTAACTATTTTTAGCTGCAAATTACAAAATAAGGCAGATTCAGACAGAAGCATAGAGGTTGAAAAGTATTTCCTTCCCAATCTTCTAAGGTAGTATATAAATTGTATTTGTTTTAACTGAGATGCTCTAGAAAAAGGAATTAAACAATTCTTTATTCCACCTCAGCTCATACTTTACAACTGTCCAGGATAAATACGTAGGGAAAGGGTCATGGGCTGTTTGGATTCGAAGGGACCTCTAAAGGTCAGCTGGCCCACACTTTGGCCACACTCGGTGTGACAGTACAGGAGGGTGGTGGCAAGGGTTTACACTATTAAGACCACATCTGTTGCATTCTTCCATGCTACCAAATTGCATAAAGAAAATATTAAATTCCAGCCCCAAAACATGCATGAAAAGATGATCAAGGTGAAGTTAGAAACGCTCAGAATTAGGAAGTGAGAATACAACTGAAATATCTGTGCATACGAAGGAGACTCCAGTGGACCTCGTGAGGGTGGTACCCACAGTGGCAGAGCCAGGGCTGCTCCCTCTGGGGTACCCCGACCCTGCTCCCCTCCATGCCCTGCCCACAGCCCCCCACTCTGATAATCCCCAGGTGTTCCTGCCACAGAGCACTCCCACAGTGACATGGCCTGACCTCAGAGTGCCTGTGCTTTGCTCTCATTGTGGCATCATACCAAAACCTTACTGTAGAGCATGTCAGAAGGAACACAGGGATTTCTTTTTTTTTTTTTAATAGACGAATCTTTGGCAAACTATGAAAACCATTTCACTGGAAAAGAAGAAAAAAAGTCATTCCTCTTGCTACAGGACTTTTTTCCTGCAAATTTCAAAGGCCTGCTGTGAATAATAGTGTCAGAGCTTCCAAGCTGCAAGCCTATTTTATAGTGGAAAGTGTGAGGCAACCAAAATAAATATCAGTTCCCACTGTTACAAAATAAAGATTTTGCTTTATGTTATGCCTTAAAAGCCGTGTTCAGGAATGTGTTTTTGAGACACAGAAGTAGGTACCCCAGAAGGTTATTTCTTTCATATAGGCATTGGGTTTGTTCACAACAAATTGGGAAATAATTTGAGACAGAAAGAACCCTATGGCTTTCTTTATGATGCAAAACGTAACAGGAATTTGTCTCCCTAAAGGACTGAAGGCAATACTTAAATCCAAATGCTGCCAGTCCTTAGGATGTTTGAAATACATATTTCTATTTAATGGCGTGAGTGCATCTCTCTTTACACAATTTGTGAGTATTTTTGACAAACCTGGTCCTAGTTTTCTGCTAGCAGAGTTACAGATGAGACAAGTTTTCCATGGTTTGGGGTTTTATTGCGAATGCTTCGCACAGCTCTGGTTATGTGTTTCCTTTTCATGACATCAGTGGTGAAGGGGAGAAAGAATGTAAACATCTGCTTTTTATAATTCAATTCCAGGCTCATAACTTGATTAGGATAAGCAATGTTTCTACATGATTTATTTTCCAGTCACAACAATGCACAGTTTTAGCAGCAATTTAAAGATTAGTAAAATAAGGATGGAAACTAATGAGGTAAATCCTGCTTCATGGTCTACCTTTTTGAACTGCACTGAACATTGTGCAAAGGCTGGGGATTTCCCTCTCACTCAGTATTTAAAATGATGTCCCGTTATTCCCCACAGTGCAGGATGCAGCCCATGGAAAGGAGGCTGAGTGCACAGCAGTGCTGAGGTGAGCTGGAGCAAAAGGGAATTTGGCTCCTGACTCTCTACGGAGTTCTTCTATGTAGCATTGGGTCAGGACTGAGTTTTCCAAAGATGCCTGCTGGCACATTGCTGCATCCCTAAACAACTAAGATAGGCCTGAAATATAAAACCTTTAATCTCTTCCATTACAGGAGTACGGTTAAAATTCCACTCTGGTTGCTTCCCTTCCTTTGTTTTCCAGGGTTTTCTCGCACCAGGAACTGACAGTGCCTGAAGCCATGGTCCTGGTTAAAGTCTGGAGTCTTTCCTATTCCCTTTGAACTATTAAACTTAATGATATGCTCATGGGCACTGAAGAGGACTTCATTAGTAGTTGTATGTGTAACTGAAGCCAAGGGACAGCCAGGGCAGTAGCGCATGTCAGAGTGATTTCAGTTTTGTATCACGTTTCCAATAATAAAATACTAAAAATCAAAGAATCCCAGAATGGTTTGGGTTGGAAGTGACCATAGAGCTCATCCAGTCTCACCCTCTGCCATGGGCAGGGACACCTCCCACTATCCCAGGACAGAGCTCCAAGCTCTGTCCAACCTGGCCTTGGACACTTCAGGGATCCAGGGGCAGCCACAGCTTCTCTGGGCATCTGTGCCAGGGCCTCACCATCCTCACAGGGAGCGATTCCTTCCCAATATCCCATCTAATCCTGCTCTTCTGGGACGAGCCGGCACCGCCATCCTCACCTGCGGCAGGTGCGGGCACAGACCTCGGGCTGTGAGAGACAGGTCCTGCTGGGGGGCGGCCGGGGCGGGAGGACCCCAGGTGAGGGCTGGGCTCAGGGTAAGGGCGGAGACCCTAAGGTGAGGAGTGACCCCCAAATGAGGGCAGGATCCCGGCATAAGGACGGCGACCTCGAGGTGACGGAGTGACCCCCAGGTGAGGGCAGGACTCCGAGGAGGGGGCGGGACCCCGGCGTAAGGTCGGCGACCTCGAAGTAAGGGAGGGACCACAGGTGAGGGAGGGACTCCGGGGTGACGGCGGAAACCCTAAGGTAAGGACGGCGACCCCGAAGTGAGGGAGGGACTCCAGGTGAGGGAGGGATCCCGAGGTGAGGGCAGGGTGCGCAGCGGGCCACGGGAGGCGGACCGGGGCGGGTGCCGCCTCAATCCATAGCCGGTGCTCCCGCGGCGGCAGCTGCAGCTCCATCCCCATCCCCATTCCCGGCCGGCAGCAGCAGCCCCGCGGCACGGCCGGGGCTCAGCCCTGTCCCTCGGGGCGGCGCTGCCCCAGCCCTGCCCGGTAGGGAAGGCGGAGCGGGGCCGCAGGCGCGCGCAGACAAAAGCGGCGGCGCTTCCTGCGCCGCGCCTGAGGGGAGCGGGCGGTGGGCGACGGGCTCCGCTCTCCCCTCTCGGTCTTTGCTCCCCTCCGTCTGCCCTCGCCCTTCCCGGTCTGTCCGCGCGTTCTCCGCGGACCGTCCCGGTCTGTCCGCGCGTTCTCCCCGGTCCGTCCCGGTCTGTCCGCGCGTTCTCCCCGGTCCGTCCCGGTCTATCCCCGCGTTCTCCTCCGTCCGTCCGGTCTGTCCGCGCGTTCTCCGCGGTCCGTCCCGGTCTATCTCCGCGTTCTCCCCGGTCCGTCCCGGTCTGTCCCCACGTTCTCCGCTGTCTGTCTCGGTCTGTCCCCGCGTTCTCCGCGGTCTGTCCCGGTCTATCCCCGCGTTCTCCGCGGTCCGTCCCGCTCTATCCCCGCGTTCTCCGCGGTCCGTCCCGGTCTATCCCCGCGTTCTCCCCGGTCCGTCCCCGCGTTCTCCGTGGTCTGTCTCCGTTTCCCCGGCCCAGCTGCCCCCAGTGCTTTTCCCGGCCGCCGCGGGTGCGGCGCGATGACTGTCGGTGGGAGCCCCGGGGCGCTGGGCACGGTGCTGCTGCTGTTGCTCGCCCTACGCGCCCGCGCCGTGCCCGAGCCCGAGGCGGTGCCCGAGGGAGCCTCCACCCTGGCCTTCGTATTCGATGTGACCGGCTCCATGTACGACGACTTGGTGCAAGTTATCGAGGGCGCATCCAAGATCCTGGAGACATCGTTGAAGAGACCGAAGCGGCCCCTGTACAACTTCGCGCTGGTGCCTTTCCACGACCCCGGTAGGGCAGTCCCCCCGTGGGCTGAACGGGACCTGGGCCGGGGCGGGCAGGAACTGGGAAGGGCAGCAGGGAGTTCCCGAGGGCTGGAAAAAGGTTGGGTTTCCTCCGCTTGCAGAGACTAGAGCCTAAGTATTCCTGTCCCATCGTAGTCCTTCTTGCCGCACGCGTTTCTCTGCCGAGGGCGAGTAACAATGTGTGATCACCACTTCGCTGTCTCTCTACAAAGCTTCCCAAAGCCTTCGGGATAGACTAGAATGGGCTTTAAATGTGCTTTGTGCACCAGAGTATCTTAAGGGATCAAATACTTCCCTTAATTGTTCTGATACGAGCTGAAGTAGCGCCAGTGAACTGCACGTGTAGTAGTAACGGTGTTACTGATTTTTTTTTCCAATGCTCTTCTATGGGAGTGCACCTAAGAACATGCATAATGCAGTTGCACTCTTACTCTCCCATGTTTACATGCAGAAACTTACAATGAAATGATCCAGAAGCTTTACATGGTATGGGTTTTTTTGTTTTGTTTTGTTTGTTCCCCTCACCTTTTTTCTGTCTTCTGCTGTACATCATGCATTCCTCTCAGCATCTGTTTTTTGTTCCCTTCCTATCCATTTTCTTTGGCTTTCTTCCTCTTTCCTTGTCAAATTATTCTGTTGACTTGAAGAGGAAATAGGAACAGGATGCCCTAGGCTGGTGATATGTGCTGTACTGTGCAGTAAAAACTCCCTTAAAAAAAATCAGAAAGTGGGAAGAAGCCCTTGAAAATTACCTTTTGGCTTTAGTTTAGAATATCTCAGAATATCTCTGATATTCCTAAACTCAGTGCTTAAGAGTTCTATTTTTTCAGGGATGTCAGCAAAAAAAATGGACATCTTTTCTATTTCCCCCCAGTAACAGATACTTCTGCTGACATTATTTTGCTATTGGTATAAATACCTTAAACCAAATGCTTAGAAAATTAGAGGGAATAGCTTGTATAGGTTCTAATTTTTTATTACAAGAGTTCTTTATTGTGGTATCAGGGTGTTCTATCACAAAAGTGTTGTTACTGTTTCAACATTTGATGTCATTTTCTTTTTGTTTTCCTCCTGTTCACCCTTATCCTCCTCCCCCCCCCTTTTTTTTTTTTTGTTATTTTATGGAACAAGCTTATATGGAACTTAAAAGGCATCCTGCCACAGAAATAAACAAGAAGGGAAAGATTTGGGTCAAGTGTAGAACCTAGAACTCTTTTTTATCCTAAGCTGATAGATCTCTTTGGAGCTCTTTTGGCCAGAAGATCAAGAGGATGGGTTGGGAGTGTTTTAGTGTGGTTTTCTCTCAATGATAGCACATCTTCACTTCAGTGAACAGAAAGGGATTCAGTCTAGGAGTTGATAGTTCTGTTTTTCAGAGTGATTGGGTAACTATTTCATCCACAAAAGCAAGAAGATCTTGTGTGGTGCACTTTTAGTTTGGGGGTTTGTTTTGTGGTCCTTTGTTCTTGTGCATCCTAAGTAGAAAGAAATCTCAGCTTTCTCTCATGGGTAGTCCTCTGCTTAGTTTTCATCACAGGCCACTTTCATGTCCTCTGTTTCAATAGCTCCTTTTTTCTTTCTCATCGCATATGTTTTCTGTTTTTCTTCTGCACGTTTTCACCTTTTCAGTCCTTTCTTCTGCCCTCCTCACATTCTTGCTCCCACTGCCTCTCCAGGTTCTTTCTTTGTGTTCCAGACTGACTCCTTTGACCATGCTTTGCTGTACCACCCCTTCTTGCTCTGTACAAACCTCACCAGTAACAAATCCACTGCCTCCTTCCCCTGCCTGAGTCACATTTTCCCACTCAGTGACTCCTTGCTTCCTTGCCTCCTCCCCCATTCCCTCTCTTTGCCCAGGAGATCCCTTTCCTTGGCAAATGTTCGACTTCATTCAGTGGAGTGACTGAAACTTAAACCTGCAGAGAACTGACCTGTGCAGCACAGAGCTGCTGGCAAACGTGCCTCAGAGTATCCTGTTACACCTCTCTGTGTGGAAGCCCAACTTCCCTGAGGGGCCTTACTTCTTAGCGTGATGGATAACTTGTGAGGGCAGGGGGCTCTCTCAAAGTGGAGGATGGACAATTTTCAACTTCATTTTGTCCTAGTTTCTGAAAGATATTTATTTGGTCTTTCTCAGAGTTAGAAAGACACACTACAAGCCAGTGTGTTGAATTTTATGGATGTGTAAGGTCCAGGTGACTGCTGGTCATCTGTACCATACATCTGATGATGACCAAGCTGCGGCACTTGAAAAGAAAATGCAAGAAATGCTGTTGTGAACACTTCAACCTCTATTTTTTTTTTTTTGTTAATCTATAGAGAAGTAACTTTATGCAAGAACCTCATAAAAACACTGCTTGGCAAGTATTTCACATCATTCAATTCGTTTACCTAGTATTGGTCTATCTGAAGGGTCCTCAACTGAATTAATGAGCATGAAGCTATTTTTTTTTACAAGTTGTGTTGTTATTCACTCAATCCTTCTTCCAAAAAAAGAGCTTTATGTGTAGCTGCCTCACAGGCAAATTTTCTGGGTATTTTCGTGAGATGCTGTGGTCCCTGGGGCAGATGGGACTCTACAAGGGATACAGATACAGTTGGGGCTCAGGTCCAAGGAGCTTCTCTTTGAATAAAGGTCCCCTGATGCAGATACTCTATTGATAGGTAATTGCAATTAAATTGGGCATGGATTTGGTCTCAAACTCTATTGTTTCCCTAATCTGTGTTGCAGAGTGCATTTGACATCCCACAGGGTACAGCTGGATTGTAGACAATTTGGTAAAAATGTAGTCTAGCAGAATATGGGAGAATTTTTAAATAACTCGAAGTGCTGCATTATTAGTGTTTCATTGAGGCACTGGAGCTTGTCCAGGGAAGGGAATGGAGCTGGGGAAGGGGCTCAGCCTGGAGAAAAGGAGGCTCAGCGGGGCCCTGTGGCTCTGCACAACTCCCTAATAAGAGAGGACAGCCATGGGGGTCGGCTCCCAGGGAACAGAGACAGGATAAGAGAAAAAGGCCTCAAGCTGTGCCAGGGCAGGTTCAGGTTGGACATTAGCGAAAACCTTTTCACAGTAAGGGCTGTAAAACATCTGCACAGGCTGCCCAGGGCAGTGGTGGAATCCCCATCCCTGGAGGTGTTCAAAAACCAAGTGCATGTGGCGCTTGGGGACAAGGTTTAGTGATGGTGATGTTGGGTTGATGGTTGGACTTGAGGGTATAAAAGGTCTTTTCCAACTTGAATGATTCTGTGATTCCATGATTGAGATGTGCCAATGTGCTGGGGTGGGTGATGGTAGATTTAAATGTAGTGTTTTCCCTTCTGCAGTGGCATTTTGGTAAAACAGGAATACAAGTATATTTTTGGTATCAAACCTGAGGCTTTTGGCACAGAATTGTGGCCTATGGAAAAATTTGTCATGGCTTGCACATTCCTATACCATGTACCATCTGGTGGGACGCAGAGAGTTCGACTTTGGAAAATCCTTTTGCTTTGGATTCTACTTTGTGAATAAGCATGTGCAGTACTTTAACAGATTACAGGGATTTTTTTTATTGTGGGCTTTCAATGCCTAAACGTGATCACAGAACTTTTGTAGATAGTGAAAAGAGCTGTTGACTAAGAAATCTCTTGCCAGACTTGTGTTCAATGGAAAAACTGGCGTGGGGGGTGGAAAATTATCCCAAATTTAAGAAAAGTTGGAACAAGAAAATTTTCAACTGGAGCTAAAGCTGAAGATCAGCAAATGCTTTTGTAGTTGCGTGTTGTGGGTCCTGGTGTCCTACTAACTCCCATTGTATCCTGTGGAAATGGGATTGAACTTGGAATGTCTTTATTTAACATCTGTGGCCAGCTTTGCTATTTTTTCTTTATGCCATTAAGGAATTTTGGAATGGAAAATAAGCCCGAGAGGACAAATTCATCCCTGGTATTTTTCTGTAAAGCTAATGGAATTATACCAGTCATAACTCACTCTATGTGATTTAATCAAGCATTCCTTTAGTGTGAATGACTATTCTATAGACCAAACTCCAGTAATTAATTAAGACAAAAATGAAGGGAATATATAACCTCTGGACTCTCTAGGGTAAAGGATGGTGTTTGCCTGTTCATGCTCTGCATATCTACAGAACTCTGAGCATCTCCTGACCCTTTTCTAACAAATCAAGAAGGCAACACTGTGTGAGAAAAGGGGAAACATTAATAATGCTTAGTTTAGATGGGAAAATAGTATTGAACTTAAGTCACATAGTAAGTGTGTAGAACTAAGAATAAGTTTTTATTTTTCCTTGATCCCACTCCTCTCTGTTGAGAGAGCAAAGCTCTTTTCTGTCTTGAAGTGATGTTATGCACATAGTTAAGCACGTAGTTATGTTTAACTGTAGTCTCTTTTCTTTAACAGACTGGCAGGGCTGTGTCCATAACATGGTTAGGCTGCTGAGCCACATACTAGCTTGGATCAAGTTCAGGAGGTCATGTGAAAAGTCTAGGAACTCTGAGTTTTGCAGGTTTGATGGGTTTTTTTAGAAGTTATAATGAAGTAGTAATGTTTTTTCCAGAGGAGGAATTCTATGAAATTAAAATTAGGCTATTAACGGAGTTAATGTTTTTCGTACTTCCTGACAGAAAAAATACTGTGGCTGTGCAGATGGATAATGAAGGGAGAGGGGAAGACACTCCCGTGTCCTTGCTGTACCCACAGCTGGATGGTATCATGGATGATGTCACTGCCTCTTCTTCTCACATCCAACTCTCCTGATAGCTCCATGTGCTGCCCTGCACTTTTGCGTTCTTCTGTCACTTGAGGTCTTTGGCCTTGGGCTTTACTCTCAGATTTATGAGTGTCTAAACTTCTCAGGCAGAGGTTGAATGTGTGTAAATCCCTTGGAGAAGATGAAGAATGGCCCTTCTGGTATAGCCTTGAGAAGAGGGGCATTGTCTTCAGCATTCCCTCTGCTTCCTTTTTGGGGTGGAAGAAGTGGTTCAAGACTTGTTATTAGTTCTAGTAAAGAACAGGAACATGGCTGTAGAGAAGCACTACTGTGGCAGTGGTTTTCAAATCAGAGAGAACAAGTTTAAGGGAAATGTGGTATTCTGTACTGGTATCTGAGTTTGCCCACACCATGGAAGTGGTGTTTTTACAGGGGATGGGAGCAGCACAAAAAAAGACTGGTGTCACAGAAGTTGTGCCTGCCCCTGGATCCCTGGAAGCATCCAAGGCCAGGTTTGATGGGGCTTGGAGCAAGCTGGGCTAGTGGAAGGTGTCCCTGCCCATGACAAAAGTGAACCTGGATGGGCTTTAAGATTTCTTCCCACCAAAATCAGCCTGTGATTTTATGATTGTAATGAAAAGGGAGACAGCTGAAAAATGGAGAGGAATATGACCCTGTGTTCCTGTTCACATTCCAGGGCCCTCCTTACCTTCCTTGGTAGGTAAAACTGCTTAAACTGTGTGAAAACTGTCTGCTATTTGAACTAGACACATTATTAGGTTGCCCAGAAGAAATAAACTGCTTAGCAGTGAAGATTCTGTGGGCAAATATTTTGTGAAAACTGGGTACTTATCAAAATCCCATCGTTTTTTAGGATAATGCATTGGTTTTGCATGACCTGGTTTTTGGTAGTGGGGGGCCACAAAGATGGCTCCTGTGAAAAGCTCTGGAAGCTTCCACCATGTCCAGCAGAGCCAATCTCTGATGGCTCTGAAGATGGACATGCTGCTGGCCAAAACTGGGCCAATGAGAGAGGGTGGTAATGCCTCTGTGATGACAAATTTAAGAAGAAAATCAAAACATGAGTTTTTCATGGTTTTTTTTTTTTTTTTCATGGTCATGGGTTTTTGCTCCTAGTCAGAGAAAAGGAGGAAGTGAGGACATGTGAAAGAAAACAAAATGGGGACACCAAGGTCAGTGGAGGAGGAGGTGCTCCTGGTGCCAGAGCTGTGATTTCTTTGCAGGCCATGAGACCATGGTGGAGCAGCTGTGCCCCTGCAGCCAGGGGGATCCACAGGGATGCAGAGATCCACCCCCAGCCCGTGGGGATCCATAGGGATGCAGAGATCCACCCCCAGCCCGTGGGGATCCACAGGGATGCAGAGATCCACCCCCAGCCCGTGGGGATCCACAGGGATGCAGAGATCCATCCCCAGCCCGTGGGGATCCATAGGGATGCAGAGACCCACCCCCAGCCCGTGGGGATCCATAGGGATGCAGAGATCCACCCCCAGCCCGTGGGGATCCATAGGGATGCAGAGACCCACCCCCAGCCCGTGGGGATCCATAGGGATGCAGAGATCCACCCCCAGCCCGTGGGGATCCATAGGGATGCAGAGACCCACCCCCAGCCCCGGGGGAAGGTGCCCAGGCTGGAGCAGGGGATGCCTGGAGCTGTGATCCAGGGCAGACCCAGTGGAGGGGGGGCCCTGGTTCCAGGCTGGAGCAGCCTGTCCTTGGAGGGCTGCAGCCCATGGGAAGAGAGCCCCATGCAGCAGCAGCAGCGTTTTTGGGAGGGCTGTGTGCCCGTGGGAGGGACTCAGCTGTGGCAGGTGTGGTTTGGCTGCTGCTGGTGAGAGTGCAGCCACGCTGGAGAAGTTCATGGAGTCTCCTGTGGGAGGGACCCCACGGGGCAGCAGGGACAGGACTCCTCTCCCTGAGCAGCAGAAGAAAATCTCAGTGATGAACTGACCCAAACCCCCACTCCCTGTCCCCTGTGCTGTCAGTGGGAAGGAGGGAGGGGATGGGGAAAGAAAAGGTGTTTTAAGGGCTTATTTTACTTCTCGTTATCCTCCTCTGATTCTATTAGTAATAAATTTCACTTTGCAGCCTTAAGTTGAGCCGGTTTTGCCCTTGAAGTGTTTTCTCACGGTCTTTATCTCAACTCATGAAGCCTTTGTTAACTTTTTTCCCTCCCCTCTGCCCAGCTGCAGCAGGGGAGGATGAGCAAGGGACTCTTGTGGGTGCCTGGCGTTGGGCCAGTGTCAAACCACGACAGATAGGGAAGAATTGCCTCAATTCTCTTTGGAAAGAGTAAGGTCAGAGGCCAAGAAAATCATGCTCTCCACTTAATTCAAGTAGTTGTGTTATTTGAGAGTTGAGTGGCTTTTATATTGCTATCAAAATCAAAAGTGGGGAAAAAATGTGGTAATTTAGGAAGTCTCATCTCCCTCTTCTTCTGAAGGATCACAAAATACCAGATTAAAGCTGTCACAGCCAATCTGTCAGAGCAGTGCTTTTTGGTGGCCTTAAATTTGTGAACATCCCATCTGGCAACTCAAGGATGTGTAAGGATTTGGGGTTTTTTGGAGGCTGGTTTATTTTGGATTTAGATACAGAGTGACAGCAATAATTCTGAGTTTTTTTCCTTGGTGCTTTAGGAGATGCAGTGTAAAGGTACAACTGTTCAGTGCTGTCTTGAGAGCCAATGACAAGCAGACCCTGGAATAATAACTGGAATTCTGCTCTTTTGTGTTAAAACCGATGAAGTATTGCTATTAATATTTCACTGGTGACAATTTAAATGGGAAATACTGCTTCCCTAAAGCTCAAAAACTGCTCTGTGTTGTTACCACTACCAAGTGTTATTGTTGCTATCACCAACCCCATGTAAGGGAACAGCTCGGGACTGACAAGGATGAAGTCTAAAGCACTTACAGACATTTTCTGTCTCTGAGGCTTCTGGGATAACTGTAGTGACCATGTGGGAAACAAGTGTTTGAAACCTTCTTGTCACCCTTAGGAGAGACATTGTGATATCTATAAAATGAATTCCCCGTGATTGCATGGATGTTTTCTTGTTCCTCTAGATGGATTTATCTGGGGTCCCTCCTAAAAGTAGCTGCTTATATATAAGACAGTAAATATTGCCAGTGCCAGAAGCTCCAAAACCTGTGAGGCAGCCAAAACGTTGTGACATGATCCAAAAGCCTGTTAGAGCATCATTATTTTTCTGCTGTCTTAACTCTGCATATCCAGCCCAGAAGGTATGCACAAGGGTGAATTTCCCCTTTGATTCTTGATTCCTTCTGGCAAGGGAAAGTATTAGTCTCCCTATTTTTATTTGAAGATACAGTAGAGATTCTTTCCTTGGGAAAAAAAAATGACAACGTCTCAAATACATGATTCTTTTCTGCTTTGAATTACAAATTATTTTTCATGTTACATTTGAAATTGTTGCCTACAGAACTTAGAAGCTTGTTCTATTTTGCTTTGCTCTCTTCAGTTCCAGGTGGTTATAATTCCAAGGAAAACTCTGCAGCTCATTAACAATGTATTTCTGTGCTATTCTGTCCCTATAATTACTACTGATGTCATTTATCAGGCGAGCCTTTCTGTTTGTTAGCAGTGTGTGACTTTTCCCTAGAGCTTCTGGAGTTTGCATAGAGGATACTTCACCTGTTGTGTCCCACGTAGAAGTCACAGTACCCTTGTTAACTCAACTTTTAGGTATGTGACAATATCTACTCCCAGTTTCTTAACCACTTTTTAGGCAAAGAAACTTCTTCATTCACCTTCCTGTCTTCTTTCCCACACTCTGAATTTATCTCCCAGGAGTTACAGCAGCTTATGTTTCACACAATCACATGGAGAAGCCCAGTTAATCCTATTCATGGCAGTAATTGTTTAACACAAGGCTACACTGGCTACAGGTCTTGATGGGAGCTCTGTGGTATGGAAAGAAAAGAGCAATTTCTGCTGCTGCATGCGTCTCCTGGGTTGGTTTAAATGCACACAAATCAAATTCCTACTGCTGTAGTTAAAAAAAGCAGCTATTTGATGCAGATCCTCAAGTACTTTTAAGCTATGAATGAGCTGTCCCTCTGAGACAGATACAGTGTCCCATTTTCATCTGGAGAAAACAACTGTTTTCTGAGAATGCATGGTAATGAAGTGAATAAAGAGCCATGAATATTGTATACATCTTTATCTCACTTTAACTGATGCCATAGTGTTCATTATACAGGGAATTGTCACAGAAATTGACAGGAGGAGGAAAGTTGACAAGGAGGCCAGTCAGAGTATTTGCTTCTTGAAATGCCAAGCTTGCTCTTTTCAGGTGATGATCCTAGAGGAAAACTAGGAAAAAACATGTCTTTGTGGTGGGGAATTAGAATCATAGGATTGTTAAGAGAGGTAAATTGTTAAGAGGTTGGATGAGACCTCGGAGATCATGAGTCCAACCATTAATCCAACACTGCCATGTTTGCCACTAAAGCATGTCCCCAAGTGCTGTATTGACGTGTCTTTTGGACACCTGCTGGGATGATGACTCCTCCACTGCCCTGGGCAGCCTGTTCCAGTGCCTGGCCACCTGTCTGGCGAAGAAATTTTTTCCCAATATCCTTACCCTCCCCAGGAGCAACTTGAGGCTTTTTCCTCTCACCTTGTCCCTGTTCCCCGGGTACAGAGCCCAGTTTTCCCCAGCTGCCCCCTCCTGTCCGGGAGTTGTGCAGAGCCACAGGGCCCCCCGAGCCTCCTTTTCTCCAGGCTGAGCCCCTTTCCCAGCTCCTTCAGCTGCTCCTGGGGCTCCAGCCCCTTCCTCAGCTCAATTGCCTTCTCTGGACATGAATTAATAGTGAATGAATGCCTTTACTGAAGAGAATGAAGTCGAAGTCTCAGGGGAAGATGAAGGAAAAGAACCACCCAAGACCTGAAAACTGGTGAAACTGGCACTCTGATCCTTATTCCTTGCTCTGTGTGCTGCACTGCCATCCAGCAGTACTGACTTGGTTAGGATCAGGCATGAGGCCGTGCCCAGGTGCCTTTTGCAAGCTCACTTTTTTTGTGATGCAGGGGTGTGCTGTGTGTTCCTGCAGAGGGTGAACGGTACCTGTCCTGCAGAGGGGGCGTGGAGTGATGGGACTCCTGTGCTGATACAAGTTGTGTTTGAGCTTTTCTTAACCAATGGGGAATAGAAGGAGATTGTATCAGGTTGATGATTTTTTCAGTTCATCATGCAATGTTCATTCTGCATCCTGCTGGACCAGCTTGTTAGAATCCTTAGAGCTATTTCTACTGCTATTTTTCTGTACTGTGAAAACAGGGAATGGTCGTGACCCAAAGGCTGCCAGACCTCCAGGAGCTTTTGGACAATGATCTCAGGCACAGGATGGGATTTTTGGGGTGTCTTGTGTGGGGCCAGGGATTGGACTGAATGATCGTTATGGATCCCTACCAACTCAGGATACTTTCTGATTCTATGGCTTGAGGTCTCTGTCATCTTTTTTCTGACTTGTGCTTTATCCTTTGTGTGTATATCAGAGTCTGCTTGGAATTGATACTAGTGTGAATTCACTCAGTGGAGAATCTGGATAAACCAGATTGAGAACTACAGAAAAGGAGCAGATATTTCATTTAGTTAATGTACTTTGAATGTGGCCTAAAGCCTGGCAGGAGGAACTCTATAGACAGAGAGCCCAGAGATGCCAGTTAGTATATATTTTCCAGTCAATGATTTGATTGTTGGCATATGCTTTGGTTTTGAAGGAGACACATGCATCAGAGGAAATATTGAGAACATACGTTTTTTAGTTTGCAAATGGCAAAACAGTTTCTCTGTTGAAAGAGAGTGATGGTGTTACTTGATCAGCTCACTATGCCTTGGTAATCAGCAGTTTTGTTAGAAGGAATAGGATGGATTTAATGAAATGTGCTCTGGGCTGGCTGCTTTTTGTGCTTCATTACTCCAGCCAGGGAGAATGTTTTACCCCTCACTTACATTGTTGAACATAATGTGTCTTTTATAACTGTTGCTGGTGTTTAGGATTTCCTGTTTGAAGTGTGCTGCTCTGAGATCATATTTACGAGATCCTTCAGTGATGCTGTCAGTGAATTCATGCCTGTGCAGTTGTTGGGTGAGCTCTGGGTCCAAGATTTGCGTTTTGCCAAGGGATAGTTTGTAGTGTTGCATTTTTAAGGGGGATCAGAATGGCTTAGATCAGGCATATCCCCTTGTGGTCTATGGTTAAGCTTCTTTTGTTACCTTTTGAGGAACATGTGCAACCATGTTACTTTGGTAACTGCTTTTGCCAGAGGAGAAGCACAATGACTTCATGTTCCTGGATCATTTGGATGGGATCATTTTATGTCAAGATACATGAAGCCATGGCACTGAGGACAGGATTAATCCCATTTTACTTCAGGCACTTAACTCTCAGATGAGAAGCTGATGACCCAAGGGCTCTTTCTGTAAATCACAAAATGAAACTGGCACCTTAAGGAGCAATTAATCCCTTGTGAATTTTAAAATATTCTTTGGAGATCTCATTTGCTTTCACTGAATGTAGGGAAAGCAAAGGTTAGTTCAGTCAAAGCCCTGAATTCAGAATGCATGAAGTTAATTGAGAAGCTTTCTGCTTTCTAACATTCTGCACTGGGCTGACTGTCCACATAATAGTCCCTGAGGTTTGTTTCACACCTAGGTTTTCACCCTTCCACATAGATACCAAGGGGTCTCGGGGGGGAATAGGTTATTCCTACATGGTGATTCCCTGGCTCCCATCAGCAGCTGAAGAAGGTCCCTGCCTGGGCAGCCCCAGCACCCTGAGGGCTCCTGCAATCCTGCTTTGCCAAGGGCCTTGGTGCCTCTCTGATCATGGGGTTACTCAGAAGCTTGTGCACCTCCTTTGCTCTCTCCACAGATTCTTGGCAGGGTTTGAACCTTGGGTGTTCAGAGACCCCTTCTGTGTCAGCTAAAGGAGTAACACTGGCAGCTCTGAGGCTGACAGTGCCATGGGACAATCCCCAGATGAGGGCTGGGATGAGCCTTGTGCTGTGTACTGCAAATGTAAACAGGCTGTGTGTGTTCCTGCAGCAATGCTCACTCACTGTTCTGTATCCCTGTGCTCCTCCATCTTGCTTGGCTTTGGCACCCTTGGTACTCCTCTTCACTCTGTGCACTTTGCCAAGTTGTAGCCCTTCTCCTAAAGCATTCCTAGCCATGGATTTCAGTCTGCAAGGCATTACTGGTAAGATATATGCATTTTTATAAATGACATATTCCCAGACAGTGAGCCAGCATACAGCAAACATCACAAACAACCAGAGAGAACTGAAAGAGTTGAATTTATTCTCAGTGATGTGTCCCTTTTAGCAGGCTTATCCATTCTTGCTGGAATAGTGGATTTCTTACCATTTGCTTTTGGGAATAGACCAATAAGTGTGTGATATAGGTACAATGAATGAATATTACTGCTTTAAAAGCCAATTTCGTGTAGTCTGATACATAGTGGAGGCAAATATCAACTTTATAGGATCAATTACAACCAGCAGAGACTGCTTAGTAATGAGAGGTAACCAAAGCAGAACAGGACCCCAGTTCTCAGCCTGGAAAAATGCTGCTGAAGTGGAGTGAGTGGGGGTGGGTTTGCAGCATGGAATGAAAATGAAGGAATGTCTTGTGTTGCTGTAGCCCCTGCTAAATGTCTGGGCTGTTTGCTCGGGATAGCAGCTCTGAGCTGTGACTGTAGGTTACTGCTGGACTCCTGCCAGCTAGTTTAAATTAGATTCCTAGCCCGGGGGCTGGGGTGGTCAGCAGGAAGCCATTGTAATTTTCATGCCTTGGACACCAGTGTATTTTCATGAGCTGAAGTGAAGTGTCTCTGGGGATGCTGAATATCTCTGAAACATTTCCTGAGTTCTCTTAAGCTCTGCAATGGTATGTCCGAGTCTGTTTTCCAAAGGATGGAGCTTTTTGTTTAGTTAGTGAGGTCTTAGTTCACTTGAGTAGTATGCTTTTGCTGTTGGAACTTAGTGAGGAACAGAAGAAGAGGAGGAAAGCTGTGCAGGAAAAATGATGGGCTCCTTAGGACAGCTAGGAGTCCTGTAATTGCTTTTATGCCCCCATATTAATTTGCATTTCTGTTTACTAAAATCTTGGTGAGACTGAGACTTCAGGCTACTGTGTCAGAGCCAGGTTTTTAGGTGAATAGGAGAAATGTTTGGGCAAGCACAGAGTTTTAGTAAAAGAGCAGTAGCTGGAGTGCCTAAGCAGAGAGTCTGTGATTCTGCCCATCTGTGGGCAGATCATTCCCCATTTTCTGTTACTTTCACCAATACAATGGTGGGGTGATTTTTATTAGAGGTCTTTAGCATCTCTGTACATTCTAATTGCTGTCATGCACCACAGTTGGAGTACCAGAAGCACAGCAAGAGCCCAGGGTGTGGCACAGGCCAAGTCCCTGGTGATGCCCTGGTACTTTGTTGAAATAAGACATGGTGTGCACTGGCTGGGGTAACATTTTGGCTGCTCTCCAACAGCATTTGAAGAACATAATAAGGTGCTTGGGCAGCGGTGCTTGATTTAACAACATACTAACTAACATACTACTTAAAGCCCTACATATCAGTGTCTTAGGACGTTTCAGATGTCTGTGTGGTTGGTTTTTTGGGTTTTTTTTTTTTTTGGTGTCTTAGGTTTTTTGTTTGTTTTGTTTTGGTCATGTCTTTTTCCCTTTTAAAATTTTACATAAGCTGAATCAAATCATAGGGAATTCATGTGACCTACCCCTGACTCACAGTTTTCTGTGTTAAACACAAGCTCACTAAACACTTTTTTCTCTCTGAAATGTTTATTACTTTTTTTCCCATTTCTTTCCTGGTCTGTCTGACTCCTCATCTTTTTATCTTCTTTGTCTCTGTATTCAGCCCATCCCTTCTTCAAAATTTCCATTGACCCTTTTCCCTCAGAGGTTCAGTGTCCCTTCTCAGTACTCCCCTCCATATCTCAAGGTTTCTTGGCAGTCTGGAGTATCCTTTGCTGGATCCCGGTGGTGAAATGTGTGGTGCTAAAGACAATATATTTTTGCTCTCAAAGAGGTGCTGTGTTACCACAGAAAGGTTTGTGCAGAAGAGCACAGAATCATGAAATGAGTTGGGTTAGAAGGGACTTCAAAGACTATCTAGTACCAGCTCTCTGCTGTGAGCAGGGACACCCTGCACTAGGTCAGATACTCAAATTGCTTGTTCTGTCCCTCCATCCCTCGTCCCAAGTCCCTCTCCAGCTCTCCTGGAGCCCCTTTAGGCACTGGAAAGGGCTGTAAGGTCTTCCTGGAGCCTCCTTCAGGTGAACACCCCCAGCTCTCCCAGGCTGGCTCCAGAGCAGAGGGGCTCCAGCCCAGGGAGCATCTCCCTGGCCTCCTCTGGACTCTCTCCAGCAGGTCCATGCTTTTCTCGTGCTGAGGGTGGAGTTTCACCAGAGCAGTGTTGAGGGGAGAATCCTCTCTCTCCATCAGGTGCTGTTTGCCTCAGCCTGAATGAGGCAGGTAGCTAGGACACATCTCATTCCCACTTCACATGCTGGCCGTGGGAGTGAGTACTTTTGTAGTTTGTTCCGGGTCAAAATTGGACCAACTGACCCTGATATTTTGTTTTCTGAAATTGTGCTGAATCTGTTGAGTTACACTTTCCTAAAGTTGTAGCTGTAGTGGACAAAATAATTATTTTTCTGCACTGCTTCCTGCTTCCCTTTTCTTTAAGGTCGTGGCTTTTTCTGATCCCCAGCTGCTTGGCAATCCCAGATTCATTCTCAAACAGTCCAGGTTAGCAGAGGCAGAAGAAGCTCTTTAGTTTGGGAGCTTGACTAGAGTGCATGAGGCACCCTGGGGCTGAGCAGAGGAGGTGATGGCTTGTGTAGTGGTGATTCTGGCCAGCAGGACTGGCAGTGGGCTCAGCTGGCAGAGCTGCAGCAGGCAGGGAGGGAGCATCCCTAGTGCTAGTGAACTGGAAGGATTGAGTTACACGGGATCTGTGTATGAGGGAGAATCTGGACAGTCTCTGTGAATGCTGACAGTGGGGGAAAAATGTGACTGCTTTGTGTGTCAAGCTTTGTTCTCAATATTCCTGCCGTGGCTTACGCTTAGGGTGTGAAAAGCAGGGATCATGTCATTGCTGTAAAACGTTGGCCCTTTCTCTACCTTCCAAAGTTGATTTGAATGTCATTCTGTTACCCAAATGAGCCGTGGTATAGGGAGATGAAAATAACGACTCTGGGCTAAATGGCGTTTTAAAGAATTGGCAATTTTACCACATCAAGCAAATAATTTAATGCCTTGGTGTTTGGCACAGCCACCGATATGATGTATACCCATGGCTGGGACTTGTTTAGAGGGAAGACACAGAAATACTCCCCAATCTAGAGGTGGATGGTATAGTATGGTATGGAGCTGGAGCTGCAGCTTAGCAAAAGGTAAAAGTCTGTATTCCTTTCTGGAAAGGACACAAGGGAGGCAACTGAAGAGATGCTGTTGCATTTCTGCTTTGTGGGGATGAGTTCATCTCAAACTGTCCTTTTTAAAAAACAAGCAAATAAAAAAAGCTCTGAATAAGTGGAGCATATTTTGAATTAACTCATTAATTTGCATAAATCTTGCTTAGAGGTAGATTTGAAGTACATAAAACTTTTTGCTCTGTAGAGAATTTTGACTGTGGGTATTTATGGGATAACTCAAGCACATCTCACCTTGTGTTGTGGCTATGTAGCATTAAACACTTGCTTAGTTACTTGCAATGAAAGCCTTTTTTCCCAGTTTGATATTCTGTCTCTGATCAGGTTTTGATCTCAGTTAAATGGAGTAAATCCAGAGTAATTCCATTATAGTCAGTGATGCTAGTTTGGATTTACACCAGTACAACTGAGCTCAGAGTCTGGCTTTGGTTGTCTGCCATCTTATTCTGCTAAAAATTACATCCTTCCCAAATATCCTTTCTCCTCTTGTTTTCAGACCTTGCTGGCTCCTCCTACTTTACCAGATTCCAAGAGTAACAACATAGGTGAAGTTTACATGATGAAAGATTGTTTAAGCAGGGTCTGGTTTTTATTAGCTCAGCTGGTTTTCATTCTTTCAGCCCTGTTTGAAGTCTGATTGTGCTCAGGCTGGGATCTGGATCCATCCTGCTTTTCCTACTTGACTCAATTTTGTCCATTAGAAGTGCAGTGTTTTAAATTACAGGGTGCTCCCCAACATTATCGTTCAATAAGAATTATGTGCCTCAGTGATGTTTAAAAAATATTTTTAGCTCCAAAGATCAGAAAAAAGTAAAAAAGAGTACCTTAAGGCATTACTGCTAATCAGTAATGTGTTTGGAAGGGCTCAGTAAATGGGAGATGTGACTTCGGAGAATGAAATGAATTAAATTTTTCTTGGTTTTGCTGGTATTTCCTTTGTAGAAGTGTACATGAACTTTTTTACAGAGTATTTTAATTTATCATGTGTGAGAAACATCTGGAATTTCATCTAGGCTATTCTGTTAGCTAAATAGGGTTTGTTATTCAGGTTTGCAGTTTGGACAATTTTATCTGTGTTTATGTAGTTTAGCTGGACACTGGGGTCTTGGGCCTTGTAATCATTCCAGAAATGAATCCATAACATTTGTTATAACATTTTTACAGTTGGGCTTATGCTGGTACACTGTTGCTACATTCATGTGATGATAAATAATGCTGCCCAAGATATTCAGCTCCAGCTCTAGGGTTAAAGAAGGGATGGGAGATGGGAAATGTCACCTCCCTTAGTTTGGAAACCTCAGGCACAAACTCTGTAGTTAAGCAAACCACTTTGGAATGTTTTTATATATATTCTGTTGATTTTGTTACCCTTTTCAGATATCCTTAAGTGCTTTCCTGAGTGAGGCCTGAAGATTTGCCTCTGGCAACAAAGGGGATGTTTGGCAGAACTGGTAATTTAAACCTGAGCCATCCGGCCTTAATCATTTAGATGCTGTTTTGTACTGCAGACACCTGAACGAGATCTTCAGGAGAGGCTGGATGACTATCCATGTCTGTACCTGAATAGCTCCTGAATTCTGTGAAATGAGAGTCTTCACTGTGACCACTGCAGTGGGCAGTTGGTACAAAAAAATATGGTGCCTTGAGTCTGCCCAACAGGCTTTAAACAGGTTCTTTAAACAGGTTGTTTAAAGAATTAGTGATGCCCTCGCAATCTTTGTTCCTTGGCCTTCATGTTCAGGAAAATTGCCTTAGCTCTCAATGTATGCAGGAATTCCATGTTGGTTTGTGAATGTCTTTAAGAAGCTGGAGGGGGGGCCAGAGAGAGTTTGCAGCTGGAGCACTGAGCAGCACAGCAGGACAAAGACAGGACCAGTCTCTAAGGGCAGGATTGAAGACAGGCTGGGCGAGCTGGGGCTGTTCACCTGGAGAAGAGAGGTTTCTGGGGAGACCTGAGAGCCCCTTCTAGTTCCCAAAGGGGCTCCAAGAGAGCTGGAGAGGAACTTGAGACAAGGGTTGGAGGGACAGGACAAGAGGCTTCCCATTGCAAGAGGGCAGGGTTAGATGGGATGTTGGGGAGAAATTCTTCTCTGTGGGGGTGGGGAGGCCCTGGCACAGGGTGCCCAGAGAAGCTGTGGCTGCCCCTGGATCCTTGGAAATGTCCAAGGACAGGTTGGATAGGGGCTTGGAACAACTTAGTGGAAGGTGTCCCTGTGCATGGCAGGAATGAGATAAGTTTTAAGGTCTCTTCCAAACCCAAACCATTCCATGATTCCATGCCACTCACTGGTGACATCCTCAGTGACTATACTTGCTGCAGCACCTCAGGAATTAGCACTCACCCTTCACTGGTGTTGACTCACGAGGGGAGTGGTGACCCGACCACTTCAAATATCCATTGTGAGCTGTCAGACTGTATTTGAAAGGGCCTGCCAGTTCAGAGAGTGGGTTTTCTTCCAGACACAATGCAGACCCTGAGAAAATATGCTTTAGATAGACTTACACAAACAGTGCAAGTCAGGTGATAACATCGATTTTTGGAGCTTGATGGCTTTATGGTCACAGATCCAAATTCCCCAGAGAAGAAATCTTTGTGCTCTGTGTTGTATAAACAGGCTGAACAGTTTAGTGAAAACAATCATCATGGTAAATGCTTCCGTTTTTAAACTGTAATCATTCTTTCAGAGCAAGTTGGTAATTATTTAGCGATCGATTATTTCATTGCCCTGTGAGAGTTCTATGTTTTTCCAGTAGTCAGCTGAGTACATTCCAGTCTGTTTGGGCTAGGCCAGATGGAGGGTGAAACTGGGAAATACAAGGTTCAAGACAAATGAGTTTGTCTAAATTAATTTCTGTCTAAATATAAATAGTGGCATTATTTCAAACAAATTTTACAAGATGAGCGAACAGAAAACAAGGTTTTGCCTAATGTATTCCTGTTTAGCTGATTAGGGTAAAAAAGTTAATGTTCTCATCCTCTTTTCCTCCTCCCTCCCTGTTCACATCTGCTTTTTGAGTTAGTTTGGAGCATGCTTGCATTTTTACACTAGTAAAACTCCATGGAATTTTATAACCCACAGATAATATTTAATGTTTCCTTCTCTTCCACAGCTTCCTAAAAACTACTGAGCACTTAAACCTGCATCAAGAGCAGAAACATTCTCTTGCCTTTTTTTTTGCTTCGTCCCAAGCCATGAAACAACATTCTTCTAGCTGCTGAGCTCCTGTTGTGCTGAGGCTTTGCAGCGCTCCCGTGGGCTGTGCCGTGTCCGTGGGTCAGGGCAGGGACACTGCGCCCGTGCAGGGAGGTGATAGAGATCTGCACGGCTGGGATTCTGCTGCTGGGCAGACAAGGCTGGGCAAAGCTGCCCGGATTAGCAGCTCCCCAGTTAAGCTCTCGTGGATCATGGTGTAACGAGCTGCCTGGAGTTCTTGCTTGCGTAGAGGAGTTGGCAGAAGGCAGCATGGTTGTCGGGGATGTGCACAGGGAACAAATGCCGTTTGTGGGACTCATCGGTGGCATCTGAGCAGGGCTGTGGGCCAAGTGCCAGGCCTGTCACACACATGCACCTGTGCTGCTTCTGTGAACTGGGCAGCCTCATCTAGTGGAAGGTGTCTCTGCCCATGGCAAGGGGTTGGAACAAGGAGATTTTTAAAGGTCCTTTTCAAACCAAAGTGTTCAATGGTGTTCACTGGTGGCATCCTCAGTTACTGTGCTTGGTTGCCAGCTGCAGCAAATCAAATTTGCCCTTGAAATTAGTTTTTTGTAAAGCACTTCCAGAGGCTTAACTTTGAGTTTGTCCTGAGACAAACCCATAGGGAGTAAAGACGCAGCACTTTAGTACTGCTGGTGGTCAGCAAAGGCACTTGCCCTTCCTGCTCAGAGTGGGACAGGGTAACAGCTACAGCTGAAATCCTGGTTGGTTTTTTACTGTGGAGTCCAAAGTGCTGATGGTCTCTTCAGCTTTAATCCATGCAATTATCAAATCCCTCTGTTTGTATCTTTTCTATGCAGACATCAGAAATGTCATAGAGTTATAGGCTTATAGAATCCCAGAACAGTTTGTGTTGGAAGAGACCTTAAAGCCCATCTCATTCCACCCCCTGCCATGGGCAGGGACACCTTCCACTATTCCAGGGCAGAGCTCCAAGCCTTGTCCATCCTGGCCTTGGACTCTTCCAGGAATGGGGCAGCTGCAGGCTCTCAGGGCAAGTCCTTCAGCTTGCTAGAGAAGCTCATCTGCTTTGAAAACTTCTCCTACCCTTGAGGGTTTAGGTACACTCCGAAGGATGCTGAAGGAAGGACCTGATGAGCTTTTAGGATTCTGAATCCTGCATGGATCCAGGTCACACTGAGACAGTGATATGCTCTGAGTGCTTGGCTGAGCTGCTGGTGATGAACCCCCAGAGCTGCTATTTCACAGCTGGAGAAGCAACCTGAAATTCTTCCTGAACAAGTGCATGGCTCTTCCAGCTTTGGGCTTCTTTCTGGTCTTTTCTCAGTTGACATTTAAAGCTATATTGTTATATAGGACAGGAGGAAACAGCCTCAAGTTGCTCCAGGGGAGCTTTAAATCAATATTAAGAAAATATCTTCCCTCAAAGGGTTGACAAGTATTGCAACAGGCTTCCCAGGGAAGTGTCACCATCCTTGGAGGGATTTAAAAGCTGTGTGGATGTGTCACTTGTGGATGTGGTTAGTGGTGACCTTGGCACTGCTGAGGCAATGGTTTGACTTGATCTTAGAGGGCTTTTCCATCCTAAATGACTCCATGATTCCCTATTATAAGGTGTTTTGCTATCTGACTGAGATGTCAATTTTATCTGACAAATGGCTGTGGGTAGAAATGATGCTTAGACAAGGATTGAGGGATTGTTTACATACCACAGAGTTCGTGCTAGTCAGTGAATGTGCAGATTCCCTTTCCAAAGTGACAACTAAACATGTGTCTTGCAGCCCTCAGCAGCGCTGAGTGGGAGAACTTCTGTGCAACAGGATTCATTTACCAAATAGTCGTTCCCAGGAGTTGTGTGAGTAGTGTGGGGAGAAGTTCTGGTTGTCGGTTCTCCTGGCAGATTAAAACCACGAAGTGAGTGCAGTGGTGTAGAGGGGGAAGAAAAGTCTCTGTGCCTCTGTGTAGATGGCTCCCAGCAGCCCAGCTCCAGGGGTTACAGCCTGCCTCGGGGGGGAGAGCTGCCAGGGAGCCCTGTAAGTGCTGCTGGGCCAGACTCAGAGCTGGGAAGAATCAGAGGCAAGGCATTCTCACTGCTGCAGCCCATGGAGAGCAAGGAGACACATGAGACCGCTGTCACCTCTGAGCTATTCTGGCAGTGTGGAGACACTGCTCAGCCTGGCTCTACTCCTTTTCCCTTCCCCTGGGTTGTGGTGAGCATTCCAATTTCTCAGGCTTGGTTCTCCAGACTTCCACAAGAAGTTTATCCCTTACTTGAACGGTTTCTGCTTAAAAATGTTTTTCTTGGTGCCATTTAGAAAATGACACAATTACAAATGATACAGGCAAAAGTGAAGGGATGGGAGAGAGCTGCTTCCAGCTGACTTACCAGTTACCAAAGAAAACAGTGCTCTAATGTAGCTTTTGTGAAGCTCGTCTGGCCATGAAAAACTTGCTATATCTTTCTTTTTAAATCGACATTTCAATCCAAACCACATATTTATAAAAATAGAACTAAAATGTTTCAGTATCCTCTTTTTCCTGGATTGGCTCTGTCAGATAAGCTATTTTGCAGTCTTATTTTCTGCTTCTTTTTCCCACTGCCTTCTTGTACACTAGGATCCTGCAACAGCCCAGGTTAGAAGGGACCTTGAAAAAATCATCTGATCCAACTTCTCAAACAGAGCCCTACCAGGGGTAAGAAATATGTCTGATAGGTCGAAATAGGAAATGAATTAGAGTCTTCACTGCATATGTTAGCAATAGATTTTTAAAAAGACCAAAAAATTCACGTTAACCTGGAACACCAGTAACAGTCCTTCTTTGAACATCCTTAAATGAGTGTTTTAACTTCAGCTAACCGATGCCTCTTTATTTACAGTGGTAATTGAGGCATCACTGGACCCTTGTTAGAGCACTAGGGATAATAATCTCAATTGGATATTGTCAGAGTGAATAATTGGTGTACACGGACGGTGTTATCTGCTGTAACATTCCATGTTCTGTCAGCTGCACATGGATTAGTTCTGTGAAGTGGAGACTTAGCTGGAATGATGCAGAGATTTGAATTTACAGTTGTAATGCCTGAAAGGACAGGGTTGGGGTTTCTAATGGTTTTACACTGGTAATCCTTTAGCAATTCACTTTATAGTGGAATGCTTGGATGGGAGCTGGGGTCTGTTCTAAATGAAATCAATAAAAACTCCATCAGTTACTTGGAAAGAAGGCAGATGCATTTTTAGTAGTAAAAAGGAAAGAAATGTTTTAGGTACAGAGAAACATGATGCAGAATATCTGATTTTTGTACTGAATGTGACACTTTCTTCTCCCAGCAGCTGGCCTTAGATTATTTGAGTTTTGTTATGTTGGAAAATCTGCATTCTCAAAGAATGGCAGCTGAATATATCCTAAGGCCTTTTATAGTATCAAAATGATGATGTTCATACACATGTATGTATATGTGAGCAGGCACAAATAGGTCATCCAGAACCTTGGTATTGTTCTCCTAGAATTTTCAAAATGAAACTTTTTTCTTTCTTCCTTGTGTTTTATTGAGAGACAAGTAGCTTGGTATAAAAACTGAGGAGTCTCTATTTAGTAGTGTTTGAATTATGTAAGTGTAGGTAGGTCTGTGTTTAGTGTCTATCTTTTCCCTTTGTTTAGGGCTAATTGAGTAATTATGTGGTTTGCTGATACTTTGCTGAGCAAAATTTAATTAATGTTTCAAGGATTATGTCTGGCATCTGAAGGAATTCTAGCTCAGTCTTTACGTTTTTGAGTTTGAGCTTTGTATCCAACAGCGGTGTTTTGTCCCAGGCCAAAGAAACCTCCAGAGACTCATTTAAACCTGATACACCATAGTGCATGGATGGTCAGATGGAGAGCCACCGAGGGGATCAGTGGAATGGAGCACCTCTCCTATGGGGAAAGGCTGAAAGCATTGGGATTGATCATCCTGGAGATGAGAAGCTTTGTGGTGACCTAATTGTGGCCTTGCAGTACCTGAGGGGAGCCTATAGGAAAGACTGAGAGAGACTTTTTACAAGGAGTAGAGGGACAGGACAAGGAGGAATGGCTCACCGCTGCCAGAGGGCAGCACTGATTAAATGTTAGGTGGGAATTGTTCCCTGTGAGAGTGGGGAAGCCCTGGCACAGGGTGCTCAAAGAAGCCGTGTCTGTCCTTGCATCCCTGGAAATGTCCAAGGCTGGGTTGGACAGGGCTTGGAGCAACCTGGGATAGTGGAAATGTCCCTGCCCAAGGGATGGAGCTAGATGAACTTTAAGGTCCCTTCCCACTTAAGCCTATAATTCTATGATGATTTAAAATAAACGTTTCTTTTGCCATGTGAAAGCAAACCCTCAACATAAGCCTGTTAAAGAGCAGGATAGGGTAAGTATGGGAACATACTCAGGGAAGTCCTTGCGTTCCCATGGTCTCTTGGCAGTTTTAAGCACTGATGGATTAGTGCCATGGTCTCCATAAAGCTTGTTAGGAGAATGGCCTCTTGAAGAAAATACTGCTTTATTAATAACTGGGGGATAATTACCCCAGTTAAGCATGGTTCCTGCCTTGAGACTTAGGTGTGTCCTACATAATGGGGATGTAGAATGTTTCCCCTCATCCCAGACTGAGCAGAACTGGATTATCCTGCTCCAGGATGCTCAAGTTGCTGACAGTGACTTTATTTACTTACAGGGTCTGCTTTTGTGTAGCTGTGGGTTCTGAGTGCATTAGTAGCTCCATATCCTTTGGGAAAGCAATGCAGCTGCACTTTGAGCAGGAAAGAGCCAGTTGCTTTTCAGTTTGCTGATGTCTCAAGATCAAAAAGCTGACTTGGCTTCAGTAAGGTAGCTCTCTCCAAGGATCTTCCCAATCTCTTTGAAGGAAGTAATACAATCTTCCAAACAGAAGAAGCTTTTGATTAGCCATTCTAATTGAATTAAACTATCCTGAAAATAAAAGAAGCTGTGACTTTTTTTTTCCAGTCAGCCACTGGACCCCTCTTGTGGTGAGGTACATTTGGGGACATGGTGGGGGCCTAAGTTCCATGAAGAAGGAGCTTTATGGATGAGGCTGTGGTACCCTGCAGTGCCAGGAGGGTCTCCATGATGGAGCTCGGATATTCCCGGCCGACAGCGGCTCAAAATCAATCATGCTAGATGTCACGGCAAATAGGTTCATTTTGTAATGCAGTATTAAGTATAAATTTTGAATTAAAATGGTATTTTAAATCTTTCTTGATTTGACTTCAGCATGGTAAGGTAATTAATGACAAAGCAGCACTGTGAAATGGGTAGTTGCATTCATTCTGCCCCATTCCTCAGTGCATGTTCTTTATCTAGTGCTGTTACAAGTGTAGAAGGAGCAGTGCCAAAATACACAGACCCAGAGATGAGACAGAAATAGACCTGGACTGAACTGGAGTTCAGTCTGGAGA
Source organism: Acridotheres tristis (assembly GCA_037013685.1). Taxonomy (NCBI): domain Eukaryota; kingdom Metazoa; phylum Chordata; class Aves; order Passeriformes; family Sturnidae; genus Acridotheres; species Acridotheres tristis. The sequence goes on from CM072895.1 coordinate 25,363,915, forward strand.
AAGAATTTAAAGAGCATTATGAACTGAGTTTTACTCTGTTCAGCCTGTTGTTAACAAGGGGAAATAAACACAAACAGAAAGTGAGCTGATGACCTTCTCAGATGTTCAGTGGGAGTCGGGAGCACGGGCCAGCCCCGGGATCCGGTGCTGCCCCCAGGCTGGACAGTAAGGAAGCTGTGTCTGCAGTCCTTATCAGCTGGTTGTCCTTTACTGTAGGCTGAGAAAAGCAAATCACTCAAAGCTTTTTCCCTTTGTGTCTGCTCGTGCCTTTTGTTGTTGGAAAAGCAAAGCAGCCCCATGAACGCCTGCAGCAGGGGAAGCACAAAGCGCACATCTCCGGACATGCAGGAGATGCAGGAGAGCACAGACTGCAGTCCTGCATGTACTCGGTGCTGGGATGGAGCTCAAGCTCAAGGCTTGGATGTCAGGGACCACCTAGTTGTAAGAGCCTCCCATGATGTGCGCGGCTCGCTCAGCCCGTGGCCACTCTCGGGGCCTGTCAGCCGGGTTGCCAGCCGTGCTGGGAGCTGGGCACTCATCCACGGAGGGCTGGCCAGAGGCTGCAGAGCCAGCTCAGGCACGGCGCTGTGGCCCCGCTGGGAACAGACCCCCGGCACTGTGCAAAGACAGGGAGGGAGGAGGAAGGTGGGGCTGCTCCAGATTTCAGCGTTTAGTATCTTTGATTGTCCTCAGAAGGGAAAAAAACCTTGCTGTGTGTAATTCTTTTTGGGACATTTAATAGCCACTAAGATCATTACTTTAAATCTGAACCACATGGACTCAAGTTTTCTGGTCTCTTTGCCCGTAGTTGTGCACCAGCAATAGACAAAAACTTCTGGCCTTGCAGTGGAGCTAGAGACGTTCAGTTGGATTATTTCCTCAGAACAATAATCAACCTGTGTTTCTATTTAATTCAAGCTATCTTTTTCTCATTTCCAGCCTAAAGGAGTAGTTTTTTAAATTAGGATTCCTTGGTTAATGTGATACACCACTCATGCAAAGGGCTTGAGAAGCTCTAAGGCTGTTTTGTGAATCACTCATTTAAGAGAGCATTAAGATTTGTAGCAAATCTGGATTTATTTTAACCATCTCTGGGTAGAGGAGGTTACTCTGCACATACTGTGGTTAGTGACTGTAGTTCTCAGAAGGTGGAGTTAACAGTGTGCTGGGCAAATCTGTCCCTGATCTTTATTGTTTCTTGCTGCATGCGGTTAATAACATTTAGACAACTGTACTTGAGGCTCATAAGCTAAACTTAGTGCTTGTTGCAGTAGACAAAAGATGAGAATATTAGATTTTATCCACTGTGGGTCTCCAAGTGAGCTTTTCTTTTCCAAGAAATGAAGTATGTATAATGCTTTTTTTGTCATTGTTCTTTTCCTTAAAAAAAAAAAAATTAAAAAATCATGAGCTCATAACTATTAAAACAATGGGAAATAACAACACAAATGTGGCACTTGCTAAGGCACATTGCTAGTAAAGCTTGTGTTAGATCTTTGGTCACTCAGTTTCAGCCAGCCTCTGGCCACTGTCCTAAGGTGAAGAGTTTGGTGCATGAGGGTGGTGGCCCTTGCCATCTGTGAGGATGGAGCTTCATCAGCTCCACTGATGCTGAGTTGGGCTGTTTAGCAGGGCTCTGATATTACCACGATAATCTAGCTGGTTTGTCTGTGAACAGACAACTAATGACAAACTGAGTGAAAAACTGTGAGCAGTCTGACTCCTTCCTGTCTGCTGTTATGCTTAGTAGTCATAAGTCATGAGGCTAAAACACTAAAAAATAACAAAGTGAGTGTGTTAAGAAACATGAGCTTGCTGGGCTGGCTTGGCACATTTCTCTCTGGTTAAGAATCTGGTAAAAGTTGCTCAGTGCAGTTTCTGGGCTCTTCAAAAAATTAATTATAGCCAGGTTAGAATCTGAAAGCAGCTGAGTCATGAGGGCATATCGTTTAGGAGGAAACTTTAAATAGCTTATTGCATGTTCTAGTGCTAAAAGCATCTTGGCTTACTCAATGCTCCCTGAATCCATTGGGATGGTCTTTCCAGTGGGGGGTGTGTTAGCCATGGGGGACTCATGACTGTAGGCAGCATCTCCATTGCTGCTTTGTGCTCCTGGAAAAATTCATCGAGGTTTCTCCCATCATCTGAATGGGAATTGAGGGTGTCCTTCACTTCAGAGCACGAAGCACAAGGCTTTAAGTTTGGTCTTTCTTTACTACGTGGTGGAGTCAGCTTCTTGGTTTGGTAGTCTACAACAGAAGTTTGCAATCAGTTAAAATAGAGCAGCATTTTTGGTGCATTAAAACATAATGCTGTAGAACAGCTTCTAATCCTGTGTGCGTGTATTTGTTGGCTGTGTGAGGAACAAAACTATTCACTGTCATTTGAGATGGCAGTTAGAAGTGGTTTTCTTTTATATAGTCTCACCTGTGTGATGAGTCTCCCTTTAAGGGGAAGGAGAGCCCTGTGAAGCACTTCCAGTGGCAGCTTGTGAGGAATCTGTAGAGGGAAGAGCCTGCAGGACCCAATCTGCTGTTGGAAAATTGCAGGTTTCTGCTTCTGTGCCCTCAGGATGGACAGCTGGCTGGAGCCTGGCTGGGAGCAGCTCTATCATTGTTCTCACTCTCTGGATTCTTGGCAGTGGCTGCTCCTAAAGGTCTTCAGAGGCATTATAAGCAGAGCTTTGCAATGGATTGGATACAGTTCTTTCTCTGAGAAGAGCATTAAATCAGATAAACCTCGGTGCTCAGCACCCTTAGTGAATGGCTCGTAGGGAATAATTATACACAGCTTCTTTTGGCAGGGATCTTGGTTCAGGTATTTCAGCTGTCCCATCTGATTACTCCTAATCCTTCAGCATCTCTTCATTAATGGTGAAAATTGTTTGATATATGTCTACTCACACACGTATATATACACACATATATAAATGGGCAGGTGAGGATTTGTATATATGGGTTTGTGAAACCTGTATTAGTCCTCTGATCTCAAAAACTGTCAGAATTGCCATAGCACAATGCTAGACTTGTCAGTCCACTTCATAAACAAAAAAGAATGTGGAAGATAATTGTCACCCAGGTTTTTTCTGTGTATCCTGTGTTATGAAGAGATAACTAAATATACTAGTAACTATAATATTATTTTTATTAGTATATAATTGATGTTTTATGTAATGTAACAGTGTAATTATTGTGGTATTATTATATATAATAAAAATGTAGTTATTGGAATATCAGGGATTTGTTGCTATTCTGTAGTAGGTTTTGGGGTTTTTAGTTTTTTCTATTTCTTCTTTTTCATTTGTAGTGTCATAGTTTTGGAATTTATATTTCTTTGGAAGTATTCAAAGATGTGGAGGCTTTTTGGGGGATATCTTTGCTTTAGTTAGTTAGTTTTAATTCTGGATATGGCTTTGCATCAGGAAAACATCCTCGCTGTGAATTAGAAGAAAGAATTCTGTGGGTGAGAGCACTCCACAAGGTTTAGCATCTCTGCCAGAATTCCTTCAGCTGCCATGTATCACTTAGAGTATTTTTATTCCCTCTAGAACAAACAAATCCAGTGTTCTGAATTGATGAGAGGTAGGCAAAAGACTTCCATATTCCTTTGCTAGATCTCCTAAAGCACTCAGCTGTCCAAAGCAGACATTTGGTGCAGATGTGTTCCATGGTCAGGACTAGGGGAGTGCCAAATTTGCAATCACCGTCAGTGGTAATTATGTGTGATTGTGTGTCATGGGGAAATCTGTGGTTTTCCCAACGTGCTTGCTGCTCAGCTTGTACATAAACATGTGGCCATTTGAGGTGTGGCAGAAAGCCATGGAAAAACAGCAGGGCCTTTTGGAATAGCCAGTTTCTCAGGTTGCTGCGGGCTTTTCTCCTTATTTACCAATGAGATGGTTTTTACAAGACTTGCCCCAGAAAGGAAGCATCAAAATCCTTGATCTCTCTGTTACTCAATCCTATGTTGTCGTAGTTGTTGAATTGCTTAAGTGCAAGCTCAGATGCCACAGTGGCTACGTTGACCTTTGTGATTTCAGTTTTGGAAGTCCAGGCTTTGCTCTGGGATGTGCAGCCATTCCTTTAAAACGTTTCCTTTTGGCTGTTATCAGTTTGTGTGTGTGCAACATTGACTGTTGGATTCCCGAGTTGGTCTGGAAGAGCTGACATTTATGCTGTACTTGTGAGGCCAGAGAGCTGAGTTGGTGCCTCAGAAAGACTCACTGCCATTCTGGGGCTGTGACAGCTTTTTTATCTTTGCACAGCTCCCTCTGAGTGACCATGAAAGTGAGTAGTGGAGAGAGTTTTGGATTAGTGAGCAATGGAGAGACCCCCACAACAAACCAGTTCCAAATATTCCCATATTGGTCCCCAAAAATGGATTCAGATCGCAGCATGAGAATGTAAAACCACACTTCTCCATCACTGGAATTGTCCAAGGCCAGGTTGGATGGAGCTTGGAGCAACCTGGGATAGTGGGAAGTGTCCCTGCCTGTGGCAGAGGGTGGGACTGGAGGGGCTTTAAGGTCCCTTCCAGCCCAAACCATTCTGTGATTCTGTAGTCTGTTAGAGTATTCCATGTGTCAAGCTCCACCTAAAGAGCTAATGAAGTTAAAAAGCTTACTATTTTCTTTTGCTTACAGGGTGTAGTTTCCGAGTGAATATTCTGTTTAAACTATGCTTGTTAGGTAAATTGAAATAATTTCTCAAAATGTCCTCTCACTTTTTTATATTCTGGACACTTTGAAGGCCTATGTTTACCTGTGCTGGTGAAGCAGCCTTACTTGGGCTGCACTTGGAGGTCACAGAATGAGGGTGAAAGAAACTGAAGCTGGTGAAGGCTATTAAAGCTTTTGTGAAAGGCAGGTGACATAAGCTGATGGCACAACAGTCTGTGAAGGACAGCTTCTGGCTTTTCTGGGACAAGCTGGCGAGTGTGCAGGTGGTGAGGAGGAGCACCATCACTGTTCAGGCATGGCCTTTCTGTGGACTCAGCTGAGGACATGTGCCCTGCACGGCTCCTGCGGGGCTCTCTGCTCTGTCCTGCCCACAGCACTTGATGCTGACCCTGCTCTTGTGGCCCGGGTGCCATTTCCCAGCTGAGCTCCTTGTTGAGCTCTCAGCAGAGGGCGGCTGGAGCCCTGGTCCTGCAGGAAGCTGGCCAGGCTCTGCTTGGCATCGGCACTGCTGGAGCCAGCCCGTGCTGCCTGTGGGAGAAGAAGGACAAGCTCTCAGCCCATCTGACCTGATGGGCTGTTTTAGCTTAGCTGAAGGAGTGTTGCTTTTCAGTTTTTTTTTTTTTTTTTTTGTAGGGTAAGAAAGCCTTTCCAAAGGATTTACTGCGCTAGCCTGAAACGCTGAATCCCTCAATGGATGGGAATGATGGAGCTAAGGGGGTTACTGTATGGATAAACTCCAGTCAGTGACGTGCTTTAGAACAGTGCTTGGCAAGGGGGAGTTTGGAAACAAAACAATTTGGAGGTAGCTTTATTGCAGGTGTTTGATTTAAAGGATACCCAAAGGAGAATAGTGCCAGGAGGAGTGGGAACACAGCAGAATGAGGTATGTGAAGGAACAGTGAGTCCTTATAATGGCTCTTTTAATGATAGAGTAGCATTTTAGTACATGACATTCACAGATAAATGACTCACAGGCATACAAAAAGCCCCCAAGGACAGTTTAATGGTCTAGGAAAGGTTTTGTGTGATCTTGTGGGTGACTTTCAAAGAAATTAAACCAAAAGACACTCATGAATAGAACTTGGTGTGATTAGAGTAGACCTTAGTGATGGCAGTTGTAACTCCAGTGAAATAAAACCTTGGGTTTTTTTAAAAGAGAAAAATATCTGTATTATATGGCAGATAAGTGAATATTAACTTTTATAGAGCTTGGAAAGTGTTGTGAGGTCTGCTGAGGCAGCACTTCCCTGTAAGCTGCAACCGTATTAAATTGGCACCGTTGCAGTTTCATGCTTGGCTTTTACCCTGACAGCAGAATTGTGCCCCATTTGGTCTGTCAGAACTCAACTGATCTCTTTGAATGCTTTGGAGCACTCAGCTGTCAGAAATCTCTTCATTTGTGTGTGTGTGTGTGTGTGTGTGTTTATTTATTGATTTTTGGCATGGCACCCTGACTGCGCTTGCTGAGCTGGGCGAGTGCCCACGGCCAGGGCAGCAATGCCTGCCCAGACCAGGCAAAGAATGAAGGGCACTGGTGCCAAGGCAGATTGAGGTGAACAGGCAGGAAATCATGGCATAGGAACCAGCTGGCTGGAATCACATTTGATCCCAATCAGGAAGGCAGCTGTGTGAGGGGCAGAGGGAAAGCTCTCTGGGATTGGGAAATGCTCACATATGTGCTGCTGTTATCCAGGCAACTTCTCTGGGACGTCCTGCCCTTCCACAGCAGACAAACACATGGCAAATGCCTATAAAGTTGTTTCTGCTTTGGTTCTTTCTGGCAGCTCCTGCTAGATGTGCTGGGATTGGGGATAGGGCTCACACTGGCATTTTCCAGAGGTACTTTTTTATTCAGGGAAGAAATGTGGCATGTGTCTTTTTTTTCTTTCTATTTTTTATTACAGGAGTAAAATTGCAAAGCCAAGTATGTGTGTTCTGTTCAGAGAGGCCTCTTCACATTTACCTAGAATCACAAAATTGTGGAATGGTTTGGGTTGGAAGGGACCTTAAATTCCTCTTGTTTCACCTCTGCCATGGGCAGGGACACCTTCCACTATCCCAGGTTACTCCATGCCCCAGACTTGGACACTTCCCGGGTTCCAGGGGCAGCCACAGCTTCTCTGAGCGCTCTGTACCAGGGCCTCCCCACCCTCACAGGGAAGACCTGTTCCCCAATATCTAATATTTTAAAGTTTGAAGCTACTTCCCCTCATCCTGTCCCTCCAGGCCTTTTTCCTAAGTCCCTCTCCAAATCTCTTTGAGCCCCTTTAGGCACTGGAAGGCTGCTATAAGGTTTTCCCGAAGCCTCGTTTTCTCCAGTCTGAAGAGCCTCTTTCTGGAAAAATACATTATTTCTTGGTCCAGCAACATTTGTTCTGGGAATTTTTGTTCCCTTTTTATTACTAAGAACAATTAAATGTTTGATCAAAATCAAAGGTGAAAGGCTTTATGTGCCTATAAATGTTTAAGGCAGAGTTTGGGAATACTGTAAAATTAAAGTTACCAGATTTGAAGTCATAGGTTTCAGTACTGGGGATATCATTCTCTACTATTTTTTTCTGTTCGATGCTTTTAGTTTCTTTTTTTTTTTGCTACCGTTTGTCTTTGGATAACTCTATTTTGTTTGTATTTCATTCTAGAAATTGGTCCAGTGACAATAACCACAGATCCCAAGAAATTTCAATTTGAACTTAGGGAACTTTATGTTCAGGTGAGTAACTTGTTTCCTGTGTGGTTCTAGCAAAGACTGTTTCCTCACGCTAATCTTTGCTCTTGTGCTGATATTCCTGCTGCAAGCATTCATCAGGATGTAGATCACTTAGCTCTGTCATTTTGCCTGCACAAACTGTCATCTTCCTGCTCATCCTAATTTAGGGCTGTGATTCATTCCTTTGTCTTAATTTACCTCATTGTGTGGAGATATAGTTCAATAACACAAGAATGAATAGTAAGGTAATGCTAACATTTAGTTGGCATTTTCATTGGTCCTGCCACTTGTCCACAGACACTTTTATGGGCTTCTAGTGTGTTCTGGAAATTATGTTCCATGAACACTATTCAAACAAGAGGACTGTGAGACCCCTCAGATTTTCCATAGGTATTGCCTTCCCTGCCACGCATTACTTGGCACTTACTGATTCAAAGGCTTCTTAGAATCACAGAATATCCTGAGTGGGAAGGGACCCACAGGATCATCAGTCCAACCCTTAGCCCTGCACAGACATCCCAACAATCCCACCCTGTGCATCCCTGGGATCATTGTCCAAATGCCCCTGGAGCTCTGGCAGCCTTGGGGCTGTGCCCATTCCCTGGGGAGCCTGGGTTCCAAACACCCTCTGGGGAAGAACCTTTCCCTGAGATCCAACCTGACTCTGCCCTGACAGAGCTCCAGCCGTTCCTTTGGGTGATAGAAAGAAAGGGGGAAGTGTTGGAATGAAGTTATCCTTACTGACAGAACATATGTTCCTATTGTCCTGTCTTTAACCAAGGAAAATGCTTCTGACCTGTGCTGAACCTTGCTGGAGTCAGCAGAGCTGAAACTGGCAATGGTGTAATCCCTGTAAGAAAAGATTGCTTGAGGATTACTTTAAAAGTTGGCAGAAGGTTTGAAATCCAGAAAAAACAATAGTTATTGCAGTTTTCTCCTCCATGAGGAAATTTAAGCTTCAAAACTCCATCCAGTTTTCATGTTTTGTTTCCTCAGTAGTTATACTGGACAGTAATTGCAGCTGTTTCTAAAAGGTGGATTATTTAGGTGAAGCTTTTGGGAATTTCAAACTCTTAATTTCTAATCAAATTGTTTAAAAGTTTCTATCTAATTAATTTTAGATTTTGTTCTTTAATGCTGGTTGGTCATTCTGCTATATGCTCATTCTGCTATATGAAGGCTGTCACTGACTTGTGTTCATCCATTATGTTGGTGAAGGGCTAAAATAGAAATCAAAAAATTGTTAGAACAGGACTGATAAGTCATCTTGCAGTAGAGAAAATGTGAACACTTTCTACAGGTTTGTTACCAGTATTTTTCCAAAATGACTGATAAAAGATGGAAGAGTGAATGGTGTGGAGGTAGAGGAAATTTTGAGCTTGGGTTTATTTTGAGAAAGGGCATGGACCAAATATTCTCATTAATGAACAAAACTAAAATGAAGGTGAAGATAAATTATTTCAAGGCATCTTGAGTATAAATCATATTATATCAAAATATGCTCAACTCGTCCTCCCTGAACATCAGGGTAAGCCCAGCTCTTGTTTTCCTTTCATCTGTCACAGAATAGTTAGAGAGTCTTTTGGATGACATTTGACATCAGGTAAAAATTAGGTGTGTACATTTCACTGCAGAAAGTGGGCCCTGTTTTCTTTTACATTCAGAGTTATAAAGGACATTTTCCTTTGATACAGGATCAGCTTAAGAGGTTATCACTTGTATTTCATCTGTAATTACCTTTAAATCATTCTTATGGATATAATTTTTGCTTTTTGTTTTGTTTGGTTGGTTTTTGTGTTTTTTTTTAAATTTTTTAAATTTTTTTTTAGTTAGGCAGATTTTTTGTGTCTTTCTGTGGGTCTGTTCAAACTGAAGGGAAAATGAAGCTTCCTGAGCTTCACTCACCTCAGTTTTTCTAGAAAGCTTCATGAGGTAGTTGTATTTAATTTCAATTTGGAGAGAAAGGCAGGAAATGCTGAATAGAAACTTTTCTACTTTTTTCAAGTAAAGGCAATACTAATGTTAAATGTTAGGAAGCAACTCTGCCTGTGAGGGAGGGGAGGCCCTGGCACAGGGTGCCCAGAGAAGCTGTGGCTGCCCCTGGATCCCTGGAAGTGTCCAAGGCCAGGCTGGATGGGGCTTGGAGCAACCTGGGCTAGTGCAAGGTGTCCCTGCCCATGGCAGGGTGGCACTGGATGGGCTTTAAGGTCTTCCTATCCAAACCATTCCATGATGATGATGTTTTTGTTGTTGTACCAGCTGCTTTTTAAGAGTATTATTCTACATTATATGAATAAAAAAGTCCGCGCTTGTTCTCAGAACAACCATTTAGCTCAGTAGTGCTTTTCATGTTCTATGTAGAAAACAGATACTGTCATATAGAATATTATGAGATGATAATCAAGTGGACTTGAAGTGGGAATAGAAATTTCCCTGTTCCAAGTGGATGTCTGTAGAAATTAGCTAATATTTTAACTTTACCCACAAATTAAACTTTACATGGAAGAGTCTTCTGCTGAAAGAATTTGGATATACTGATGTGTCCCATCGGACTGTATAGGCATTGCCGAGATAAAGTTCTGACATGTGTCAGAAATCTTCTTGGAGAGTTCTCTCTTGAATTTCAGGCTGTCTGGCGTCTACCACTTGCTTTTCCTGTAAGACTAAGGCTACATTTAGGAGAACTGACTTTGAAAAAGAGCAATGGCTCTTATGTGACTTTCAGAAAAACAGTGACCACATGCTTATTCTTTAGCATAGATGAAAAATTTTTTTATAGTCTTGCTTTGAAATAAGATTAAGAATCCTGATAGATTAAACTTATTCCCAACACGAATATTTTACTGAGGACAAACAAAATTCTTAAGTATGAAGGACCGCTCTCTTTTTGGTTTCTTCTTTCCCAGCTTGTGTAGATTTATATATACATATGTGTGAAGGCATGTTGACTGTAAAAATTAAAGAAATCAATTTTATATTTAATATTGAATATGCAGAGATCCATTGTAAATGACTGGGCAAGTTTTACAGTTTGTATCAGCTCTTTGGAAAGTTCTGTCTTCAATATGCCAAGTTAATTTTTATGTAAGTTAGTGAGATTTTATTTAAACAGTATTTTTCCCAAATTCTTAATTTAGGGAGAGAAACGAATCCTTTCCTATAAAGATAAAGTCATACTTGGAAGCATTTTGGTTCAACACATGGTCTGAAAAACCTCCAGCTCCACAGCTGCTGCCGTGCAGAGCTGTGGGAGCACAGCACCTGTGCCCTCTGCCGAGCTCCCTGTCCCAGGGAGGAGTCCAGGGCAGGTTCTTGCTGCTCTGGTGTCCAGAGGTGCTCCTGGAGCTCGGCACTGCCTGCCTGGGAGCATTTCCCATCTCTGTGCCCCTGACCTGCCTCCCCAGAGCAGGGGAGTTGTCAGCCAGAGGGAGCATCTGAGTGTGGGAAATGGGGCTGTCACAAAAGCTGGGGCTGAGCATGAAATGGCTAAGAGTGACCGTGACACCAGCCAACATCAAGGCTCTTCCTTTGACTTTATTTTCCCTTTGGAATTCTTGCAGTTGCTGCTTGTGAGTGTGTTACAGCACTCTGCAGAAACCATAAAATCCTTAGGATGGAAAAGGTGAATAAATGATTAAAGGCTGAGGAAGTATCTGTCTTGAATGTCTCAAAAGAAAGTAACTTATTTTGTATGGGGTTTTTTTTCTTAAAAGAAAAAAAGTTATGTTTTCTTTCTACTTGTGAACAGGGTGGTGGAGACTGTCCAGAGATGAGCATTGGGGCAATAAAGATTGCTCTAGAAATTTCCCTGCCTGGCTCTTTCATCTATGTATTTACTGATGCCCGATCCAAGGATTACAGACTGACCCATGAAGTGCTTCAACTCATCCAACAGAAACAGTCACAGGTACCAGGGAATTTGCATTCCCAGCCGGGTTATATGTTTAATGCTCAGTTTCTCATTGACAAAGGGTAGAATTCTCCTGTGTGAAACTTGGTGAAATCTTTTTACAGAAGGGACCGTAATACTGCATTTTAAGCATTTAATTTTTTTTTTAATAGAGTTAATTGATCTGGTTAAGGAAAAACTTAGTGGAATATTCTTTTTATTTTGTGAAATAGATAATGCAACTGAATCTGCTACCAGTGTATGTGTTTTTGGTAGCTTTTCACTTATGTGGATTTTTTTGTTGTTCTAAAAGAAGTATTATGTGAATGACAGGGCTGATTGGTTTTTAAAGGGATTTTTGTCTGTTCCTTTTCTTTTGCATTGCTTTTCCATCATTACTGAGTGCAATGCCTTGTCCATGCAGAGTAGCAAACTGACATATTCTTCTGTTGTCTTGCCTTAATACTGCTCTGGCAGTGCTTTCCTCACCTATGCACCATGTGTCCAATGATTCACTGATTTTTCTTTAATCCAGGTGGTATTTGTGCTGACAGGAGACTGTGATGACAGGGATCATATTGGTTACAAGGTCTATGAAGAAATTGCCTCAACAAGTTCTGGTCAAGTTTTTCACTTGGACAAAAAACAAGTTAATGAGGTAACTTTGCTCGAGTTTTGCAATCAATAAAGTGAGGGATGAGTTATACTGTAAATCTTTAAGAGACCTTATGGTGGGTTAGGGAGCAGAAGAGGAACTTCTAAATGTTCTGATCTTAGTATGTGGACTCTGTTCCACCTTCCCCTTCCTTCCTTTCTCTATCTTCTATATCAGGATGCAATTCTGTGACTTTTGTTGACATTAGGGAAGTGTGAAGTGGCACATCTCACCAGAACCTCCCCAGCTTTCCTATTCCTGTGCCAGAAGTTTCCCAGGAGAAGAGCCTTTAAAAAAAAGAATGGTTCTGGGCTCTGCGTAGCCTAGTGGCTTTTCTGCTCAAAACAAGAACACACATTTGGCTTTAAATGAGCATTTGTGAGCAAGCAAAGGACTGCTACTTAGCCTGGACAAAAATGTTCCCCACATAGGATAGTGTGGACTTTCAGGTTTCCACTATTCATAGAGTCATGGAAGTAACTTTTTAATTGAGATTATTGCTACAATACTTTTGCCACCTCTGCTGCCCTCCTGGTAACTGTGGTTCCTGACCCACAGCCATGAATGACTGTTTGCTTTGGGAACTTTAGTGAGTCTCAGACAGAAATGAAACTTCAGAAG